>CAWVNO010000001.1:2460728-3734061 GCA_963930645.1 Salticus scenicus
AAATGGTAGCTATATTTATTCATCAAAAACATATATATATATATATATATATACAGATATATATATATATATATATATATATATATATATATTAATGTTCATCTTCTCCCTCTCATCACCACCACAAGAAGAAAGAATGATAAAATAAATGGCTAAGTTACAGTCTAACAAATTCAAACCGATGATTTATTCAATCACTTAATCTGAGGATTAATAATTGATCAAAAATTAATTGTATTTTCATGATTACTGACTGATCAGTTATTACTTGTACTATCACAAACAATTAATATTTAATTTTAAAATTAAAGTAACGCTGAATTAAGAATGGTCGTGGATACTCCACATTCTTACTAGTAATTACACGTAAAAACGGATTTCGGGTATTTACGGTAACATATCCACATCAATAATTCATTTCATATTATTTATTTTAATTAAGTATTTATAACTAATATTTTCTTAATTTGTTTTATATGTTCATTTAAATAGTGATTAAATACAAGTATTTTATTGTAAATGCAGAAATTACTTGAACTAATATGCAAAATGATAATTTAAAATTAATATAGGGCATGTTCTGTTAATTAAAATTTATCAGATTCTACGCAGCTAAAGTCATAAAAAATTCTACGTACATGACTCAAAATACATTGACTCTTCCCGGATATCTTTCGCCAGCTCAAATACAATTTTTTTTTTTTTTTATATCATAGCTTATTATATATATTCTACTATGTTAAAAAATATTAAAAAAAATTCATAATTTGTAATATGTTTCTAGAATTATATATGTATATATATGCAGTCGGTAACAAAAGTATCCAAACACTAGCAAAAATTCCTATGTAAAAAAAGTACACTTAAGACTGTTTTGTTGAATAAATCCTTGTCGAATCATGTTCTTAGACTGATTAAGAACATGATTCGACAAGGATTTATTTAACAAAACAGTATTAACTCTACCTTTTTTTTATATAGGAATTTTCGCTAGTGTTCAGACACTTTTGCTACTGACTGTATATATCTATATATATATATGTGTGTGTGTGTGTGTGTGTGTGCGTGTACATAGATATGTATATATACATAAAAAAGTATTATGTAACTAATGAAAACTTTTTTCTATCTAACAAATGCTTTAGCTTTGAAAAGCAATCCTAATTAAAAATTAATATATGTATAACATTTTCTATTTATTAACGAAAAACACATTCTATGCAACTCAACTCCTAATATTTTCTAAATCATGGCACGTCATACACTGACACTACCCAAGTATCATTCACTAATTTAACTACAAATTGATTCTAATCGTAAATTATTTTATCCCACTTTTCGGAAACTGGATTTTCTCATCTCACAAATCGTATCCACATCTGGTCTGACGTGCCAGCAAATTGATGATGGCACGCTATTGTGAACGTAAAATTGTGTTCGCCGCCCATTTTGTGGCTGTATGTCAGCGCGGCCTGGCGATCGCTTTATAAAGTCGAGATCCATCTAACATAACAGCTGGCAGTTGCAAAATAGTTGCTGCATGGTATTGTATTGTAGTGTCTGTAAAGGTTCGGTCAGTGGCGGAAGGGTTTATAATTGAGAGTTATTCTCGCCTGGGTTGATTCCGAAATATGAAATTCCAAACGAATTATGGATAGTCTGCGGTCGCATTTATGAAATTAATGATATCAGCTGCGTTTGTGAGATGTTATAAAAGGATGTCGGAGATGAATTAAGTTAGTTTTGGAATGGTCTTCTTTAGTCGTATATAATTTTATATAACACTTAGATTGATTATTAAAAATTAAGTTAAATCTCTAAAATTTATAGAAAAAGAAGAAATAAAAAGGAAGAGACCATATTACTAAAAAACTAAATATCATGAGGTGTTATTATTATTATTATTATTATTTTCAATTAGTAATTGAACAAAATAAAATGACTCTTCGATATTACAACATAAATTCGCATAAAACACAGCTACAGATGCGTAATATAAAAGTAATTAAAAGTACAGTCGGTAACAAAAGTGTCCGAACACTAGCAAAAATTCTTATGTAAAAAAAAAAAAAAAAAAAAAAAAAAACACTTCATATGGTTCTGTTAATTAAATCCTTATCGAATCGTGTTCTTACACTGACTAGAAACAGGATTCGATAAGGATTTATTTAACAAAACTGTATGAAGTGTACTTTTTTTACATAGGAATTTTTGCTAGTGTTCGGACACATTTGTTACCGACTTTATTTAAAAGTAATTATGACAGAGATGGAAAACGGGCCCAGAACTCATACCAATCAATGTAAGAAAATTATCTACTTCTTAAATCAACGATATTATAGGTAGAAAAATTTATTAAACAAATACCAGTATGAATTATGTGCCGTTGTTCCATCCCTGTTGTGGGTAAAAAAAAAAAAAAAAAAAAAAATGTTTTTGAACTATGAACAATATTGTTTTACGCTATTTATAATACGATTTATACTATTTACTTGCTATTTGCAATTGTTGTATGCATTTTTGTAGAAACAGCAAACACGTAAACAGTTATAAATCTTTTATTCTAAAATCACTAGTATTATTAGTATTATTCTGAAAATTTTTTGCTTATAACTAAGATGGTTACAACAAAATTTTAAAAGACTTGCACTAAAATGGACAAAAGATAGAAAAACCTTATCCCGAAACATAAAAATCATACATTTAATTTTCGATACGATGTGTCAAAAGTTTATTTGAACTGAATAAAAATAATTATAATATAAAAAAAAACTTTTTATAAACCATGTTTTTAAGTTTTCTGTTGAATCATAGCTATAGAACTAACTACATTAGCACTTTATCAATGCGTATTGTTACGAAATTGTAAATAATTGTATTATTTTTGCATAAATTCTTTCAAAGAGGTTTAGTAAGTTGATAAAATGTCAATTTTCTGCACTTCCAGCTCTTTTTCGCGTTGAATTAGCTCAATTTTCCCTTTAAAGCGCATTAAAAAACTTCAATAGGCAGGTAATGGATTTGGTGCCAAATTTTTCGACTTTTGCCCTTGGCGACATTTTTGGTGACTTTGGCGAGAAAATCCTTATTATCGATATTTCACAGACGGACGTTCTAATGTGATTGGTTAAAGAGTTACGGGAAATTTGAATAAAAAAAATAGTTGGTTTTAAAAATAAAATATTAATCCTTTCAGAACAACATATATTTGCATCATGAATTACATAAGCACTTTACCAATGTGTAGAAAATCTTTAAAGTGATAATGACGTCAATTTTTGCCAGATGCATAATTTAACATTTTACAATTTTTTAACGCTAACGTTTAATTAAATGTCTTTATTTTTATGTCAAAAGAAAATGAACTCGTATTTTTTTTTTTTTTTTTTTTTTTTTTTTGCAACAATTAAATTATAGCTAATATTTTAATGACTATTTTTATTGCTATTAGGAGCTTATTATTTTGATATTTTAATTAATTAAAAGAAAAGCTATTCGAAAATTCGAAAATCGGACTTCGAAGTATTGCGTTGTGACTGGGTTCTGAGCTACAGTAAAAATTTCAAATGTCTAGTAGGGAAGTTAGTTAAAAATAGATTGCAAAATTTGTACCGGACAATCAAACAAACAAGAATAGAAGTTAATAAAAACATGGTAATTAGGAAAATTATCGTCAAAAGAGTGAGCTATAAATGTTTTCCAAAAGCTACGAGTCCTTAAAAGGCATAAAGCATACCCATTTACATGCCATGTATTTAACTTGAATTTACAATTGTTTTAACTTCGTCATGAAAAATTACTTTTATGAAAAAAGTTTTATAAGCTAGTATTATGAACTCTTAAATAAATAAATAAAAGAAAATTCCACTCAATCTTTTGACCATAACGTTCTTAATTTATATTTCATTAAAAGGAACTTTTGACACTATTTGCCTTATACATCTTTTTGTCTTTTCACGCATACATATAAAAAATATTTACTACAAATACTCATACATCAGCGAAAATTAAATGTATGCACTTTAAGATTTAATGCTTTCAGGTGTAGTGATGTCAAATAAGCATCTCCTAATTTTTATTCCCAATTACAAAAATTCCTCCAGGAAAGTTTTAATAAAATTCTACTTCTTTAAGTGCGCCCCCCCCCCCCAAAAATAAATAAATAAATAAATAAATAAATAAATAAATAAAATAAATAAATAAATAAATAAAAAATAAAAATAAAATAAAATAAATAAATAAATAAATAAAAAGAAATCCATTTTTTTTCCTAATTTTGTTCTCAAATGCTGGTGGCAGTTTATAATAAATAACCTTATTTACACTGTCTCTTAAAGGGTTAAAATAAGGTGCTATGGATGAGTGTGCTTTTTGTTAGGATGATTATATTTTATGGGAAAACTACTGACAAGATAATTGAAAGATTAAATATCAGTAACTAATTAGTTGTAAGGCACTTATGGAGCCCGCCCGTTAAAAATGATGACTATAACAATGTTTCATAAAACGACAATTCACGACATATTTTTACCTTTAGAGTGGGCACTGTAAGCTATTTTAATATCATTGAAATCATATTTTCATTTCATAAAATAACTAAGATTATTCATGCATACAAAATATTGTTTAATCTATATATATAATAAAATAAGATGTTTGTGTGTGTGTGTGTGCCATTGTGTATGTATGTCCGGAGCATTTTAGGAAAACGGCTGATCGCAGATCTACACAAATTTGCATGGAAGTTCGTAATGACTTCTTCTGATGCACCTCGAAGCCCGATTTTAAAATTTTTCATTAGTTTTCTTTTAATTAGAAGTTTTATTGAAATTGGATTTTGCCACAGTGTTTCCGTGCCACGCTAAAAAGCAAGTTGAATGTAAATGTGAAGTATTCCTTATGTTTGCGATGGCTCAGTTGGTTAAAGCGTCAAGTTGTTAACGGGATGGTCGTGGGTTCGATACACGGTGGCGGATATGTTACTTCTTTTGCAGATAATTAATAGATATGATGTTAATTGTAACAGAAAACATTTCATTATCTGCACAGTATCCTAAGAAATTCTGATTAGTTTTTTTAAAAAGCTTTCTTTTAGTTACTAAAATGAACAAAATAAAAAATTAAGTGAAAAAAAAGAAAAAAAAAAAACATTTGAGCCCTAAAAATCATAAAATAAGTATTTATTCTTGAAGAGATATGGCTATAAAAAAAAAAAAAAAAATCAACGTATCATCAATAAGTAAATTTTAAAGAAAAATATAGATGTTTCACTTTTGCAAAAGATGAAATATTTTAACTAATCAAAATATTTTTAAAAGCATTAGAGAACAACATTCGAGATTTATTTTATAATTGTTAGATTTTTTATTATTCATTTATTTATTTTTAATTTAAAATATGAAAATAAGTTCCTTTTAATAGCTTGAAAATTAGCCACAAAATGATGTACAGATAGAAAAACAGGTAACAAGATAAACAGATGTATAGATATATAAAACTACAGAGAAACTGAAGTCGTAAATACTTTTTTAATTTTGTTGGAAAATGTAAATAAAAACGGATTATACTTTTAAAACACTAATTCATGTGCAGAAATATCCTTTAAAGAAATGGAAAAATAATTAACGGTGTTTTAATGTTATTACTATTTTTTTGTTTTTACATAATCAGTTAATGCGTGGGTTGCAGTAATCCGAAAACTAACTCAACAGTTAGCGACGAAAAAAAAAAAATAAATAAATAAATATTTTTAGGAAAAATAAATGAACTAAACAGTAAATAAAATTGAAAGATTAAGCAAATACAACACTTCAGTTAAAAAAAAAAAAAAAAAGTTAAAAGGCAATTAATGTTAAAGTTTATTAGAAAAAAAAAAGAAAGAAAAAAGAAAAATGCTTTTGTTTTTGAGCGGAAAAATATTTTAGCAATTAAATTATAAAATTATTTTCAATTATAAAGGTGAAAAAAAAATTTCTTTTTTTAAGCAGTTTAAAATCATAAATGTTTAAGTAATTTTCCCCTTTTTCATGTTTAGAAAATCTACTTACATTATAGAAACAAGTCTAGATTTTGTGGCTTATAAAAAATACAAATTTTATGTTACAGAAAACCAACAGTTCTGGTAGAACTCCTATGAAATTATGGATATATCAAAATGGTTCTTAAATATCTGGAATATATCTTTTTTATTTTTTGAAACATCATTAATCATGATTGACATCTACTAATATTTGTATTAAGTTCGAATTTAGTAAGGTATCATTTCATCTGCGTAAATAAACATAGATATCGTGCTGCTAGTAATAAAACATTTATTATGATGCCAGAATGGTATCTCAATCCACAACAAATATCTATAATGCAGTATACAGTTAAAAGTTATTTTTGAAGTACTTTATTTATAAATTCCTGCTTTTATTTCTATCTATAAAGTATGAAGAAAGTCAGAATGAATTGTCAGAATGTACTCTACCTTTGCTAGAAGATCTGAAACGTGGTATTGAAACACCCTATATATATATATAATATATATATATATATATATATATATATATATATATATATACACACATCCCGTGACAAAAAGATAGGTACAAAGGGTTCTTTCTTTGATTTTTCATAAAATAACATTATCTAAATTGTGCTTATCATTTATTATTATCATAAAATAACACTATTCCCGGAGTAATTTTTGTTTAGACTAAAATTTTTCTAATTTAAGACTACACTCCGCGACAAAAAGATAGGAACAAAGGTTTTTTTTTAAATTTTTCATAAAATAACATTATCTAAATTGTGCTGATCATTTATTATCATATCAAAAACATATTAAATATTTGAATCATATTTAAAATATTCATATTCAAAATAATCGTATTCAAAAATTAAAAAAAAAAATACTTTGTTCCTATCTTTTTGTCGCGGTGTGTAGTCTTAAATTAGAAAAATTTTAGTCTTAAAACTTTTCTAAATTAGTCTTAAAACAAAAATGAGTCCGGGAATAGTGTTATTTTATGATATTAATAAATGATAAGCACAATTTAGATAATGTTATTCTATGAAAAATCAAAGAAAAAACCTTTTGTACCTATCTTTTTGTGGCGGGGTGTATATATATACACGTGTGTTTATGTATACTTTTTAACCCGAGAGTATTCGCGTCATTTTTTATAACGCTAGTAGTCGCATGCCGATCTTTTTGCCGCCGCTCTTTAGTGTTGGGAGAAAGCCGAAAGAAAATCAGTAGAGAAAGCTGAAGTGCCTTTAATTCACGCAATGTTTTTCCCGCAAAACTCTAAAGGGCGTATCAGATTCAGCAACTTTAGAAACAACCAATTTTTGAGCCGACTTTAGCGCCGATTATTCCTCGACGAAAACACCGTAGAGGTTACAATAGTCGGGTGAAAAGTTGGATGAAAGAAGACTAACTTCTGACGCTTATCACTTTTCTTGGCGCGAATAAAATACGCAATGATTAGCGTTAAAATTCTCTTTCATTTGTGTAAAATATCGCATTTTTATTTCTATTTTGATCTTTTTTACAACTATTGTCATAACGACATACGAAAATAAAAACGATTAATTGAAAATTCGTATCATTTAACGGTAAAATAAACGTGCTTAACGATAATATTTCTTCTTCAAATCTCCACTTGAAGCGATTCACGTGTTCCGCCATCTTGGAAATATGACGTATCAAAATAGCGCATCCTGATTGGACGAATCCGAGGAGAAATTGAGTATAGGGACAATTTTATCAAGGCAGCTCTGAAAAAGTTGGGCAACTTCGGTCTGCGCTATCACACTGGGAGTAGAGACAATTTTTTCCGAAAAATCGGCGCTAATCAGTGGTTGGCTCTAAAATCGCCTGTAAAGTCGTCGAGTCTGATACGCCCTTAACCTGTCTGAAAAACCAGAAATGGGGAAAAAATGATCAACGTTAGTGATCGCGTCGCGGTCAAATAGACCGATTTGAGAAGTAAAATGTTTTTAACTGCTCAAAAAATAGCAGGAATGACTTGAAAACATACTAGTTAGAGGACATCCACCCAAAAGGTCAGGTACACAGAGTTTCCCCACTTTATTTTTAAGGGGTGATCTGCAAGAGGAATTTATAAGCGATGAACGGCAAAAAGACCGATATGCGACTACTAACGGGTAGGCGCCATTATGGAGGCGAATCGCATAACTTTTCTTTCATGTTTTATATTTTTTATTATATTTTCAATATTTATATTTAAAATTATATAGCATTTTATATTTAACGTTTTCTATTTGAAAACATCATGGTGATTTTAACAATTATTCTCCACGTGCTCTAAAATTTTCATCAGATAAAATCAAGACCCATCAATCAACACTGACTTCAAAAACAACACCGATTCTAGATCCGGTTTTAGGTTTGTACACATTACGAAATATAGAATGAGATAATGCTCATTAGAATTGTTTAAATTAATTTATTAATTTAGAAAATATGATGACCTTCATGAATAAAATCTTATAATATTAAGCTTAAAGCAAGTTAATAAATAAAAATGCGATATTACACTCCATTTACTCAAACTTTATAACAAATAAATAAGCGCCGGATTTTAGTACAAAGTTTTAAATAAATCCCATAAAATACAAGAACTCGCAACAATGGTTTCGGGTCGAAAAAAAAAAACACGACTCTTCGTCAGGCGAACAAAGTAAGCACGAGTGTTCCAATGCAAACAAAGCGGCAACGCATTGTAGCACTTGTTCCTACTTGGTTCGCTTGACGAAGGGTTTTGTTTTCTTTCGACGTGAAACAATTTTTACGATTTCTTATATTTTATGGTGTTTATTTCAAAGTTTTGTACTAATAACTCTTAAACGCCACCTCTTTGAGGCTTTACACCAGAGTTATTTGTTTATGATAAATTATAATTTAAATATTAACGAGTTATTGTAATTACATGAATTTACTTTTTAAAAAATCAAGAAATGTGCAAGTTACGATATCGATTAAATAAAACGTTTTACAAGGCAATATTTTTCGTGAGTACTTTCTGTAGATATTTTGAACATGTACCAATAATATTCTATGTTTATTAATTATATATATATATATAAACTCATAAAATTAATTAAAAGGTTTATAATATACCCAGTGTTTCTACAGTTTATACATACATTTGGTTTATTCACTTCTTTTGATGTAACCTATACAGAGCAGGTTTCAAAAGATTTTATCTAACTTTTAATTTCCTGAAAATACAATTTTCTTTCTCTGCAAAGACCATACCTCAAAGTTTTCTCTGTAATTTGTCGTTTAGGCATGACGTGCATTTTTGCACGTTTCCATAAATTACGCTTTTTCCAAATATTTGGGTGGACCCCAACATAGTAATCATGATTGGGGTAATTTTCGCCAAAGTTCATTAGAAATGAAATTGTGGACTGAATTACGTATTGCCAACATGAAATATACATCTTAATAATATTTTTTATCTCTGGTAGTTTTTATTAATGTGAAATACAATTCCACTGAGGCTGTTCTTTTGTAGTCACGAATATATTAAATGTAATAAGTAATTTGTTTGAACCAGAGAATATGTATAACGTATGTAAATGATTATAATTAAAAGAGAAAAAAAAAGCGCATACGTATCACAAATTATGACTAATATTTGTTGCGCGATACCTTTTATTTAGTTGTCTTAATATTTTATTAGGACTGAGGACTATTAGTCTCAACGGATTTTTACGACTTCAGTATTACGATAGTTAGACTTTTATCGAAATCGAAAATTTATCGAAAATATAATTGAAAAATTTGAAAACGATGTTATAATTTCAAAAAAAAAAAAAAAAAAAAAAAAAAAACCTAATAGTCCTCCGTACTCAACTAAATTCTGCTTTTGCCAGAATTTCATCAAAAAATTTCTTTTCTTTTCTTTTTTTTTTTTTTTTCTGAAAGAAAAAGAAAAGAAAAGAAAATTAAATAATAATCAGTTTCGAAACGGACAGAATCGAAAAAGTTTTTTTTTTTTAATAATTTTGAATTAGGAAATAAAAAGAGCGCGTGCAAAATGAAATTTAAAAAAAAAAAAAAAAAAAAAAAAAAGGTAATTAAGTTTGTATTTGAGTTATTTTATTGAATTTTTTAATGTTATATTTAAAGAAAAAAAAAATAATTAAAAATATTAGGTGTGCCGAAGTATGATGTTATTTTTTTTTAATTTAAAGAAACTGACCACGGAAAGTTTCCTGGACAACACTTAAATAAGCTTTAAGAAGGTATTTGGTAAAATATAAGTACAGTTCACTATTACTGTTATAAATAATATATATATTTTTTTTTTGGCAAAAATAGGTTAAAAACAAACCTCTGTATGTATATTTTTTTTTCAAAGCTGAGATATTAAAAATTTCGAAGGATCCTAATTAATGTCTTGTGTTAAAAAAAAAAAAAAAAAAAAATATATATATATATATATATATATACATATATATAAAGACTTAATTTTATTTCAGATGCAACTATAAGTATAAATTTTTATCTAATTCTGTGACTTAGTTCTTGAATTAACCTGCAGTAAAATTTTTGTTATACAATACACAAACAATCTGTCAGACGGACAGCTATTTTCAAAAAAATTATCCAATCGTATTCTGGATTTCTCAAAACGTGTATATCCGTTGAAAACCAGATTTTGAAATTTTTTACAAATACGATATTTTCTTCCTATGAATATGGAAGAAATTAATAAACATTCATAATATATATACATATATATATATATATATGTAGGAAGTATCTCTTCCACCAATCAACAGACGACGCTGTCTCTGATGTAAGCAGGAACGAGGTGACAAGCAGAAGAGTTAGTTATTATCCGGCCGGCGGCAGTGAAAAGCTGGTCATACCATCAGCGCGTAGGCTGATCCGGTCATTACACCATAGTTAGAGCATGAAATGCTCAGATTAGTTGGGTAGAGCCCTGCGAGGCTTATACCTTAAGACTGCAATGTATTACAGTACGAGTAGGTGCTTAAATGTTGCTTTGTCATAGTCACTTAATGTTGTGAACTTCTTGATTTGTGTGATAAGCCAACGATTTGCAAATGGTTAACTGTTAATGGTAACTGTTAAATATGTGAATACCAACTGTTATTATAATTCCTGTGTGTCTTTCTGTGTAATTGATGTTTTAAGTGTCTTCAAATAAATGTGCAGTAGTTTAATCACCATCTGATCATTGACCCCACCTCTAGACGCCCAGCCAAGATCTTACATATATATATTGTATTATTTCTTAACAATTTTAATAGTTAAAATTAGCACTTTATCGTTATTTTGTAACACAACCATTTTTTTTTTTTTTTTAAATCTATTATATTCTTGTGATTTATTTATTTATTATTTTATTTTTTAAACAACATCATACTTTACGCATAAAATTCACTTTATAAATTAATAAACTAAAAATTTACATAGAAAAAGGAGGATGTGTTTTTTACTCAAAAAAAAAAAAAAAAAAAAAAAAAAGAAGAAGAAGAAGAAGAAAAACCACATTGTTTCTTTCACAACAAGCTAAGTTTTAACTTACATAATATACTTCGCTAATCTTAAATTTTATTAGACATGAACCTCAAAAGATAAAATAGCTAGATTTAGAAACATCTGAAGTATGCAAATTTGTGAAAGAGAAAACCACTGAAATGCCTGTTAGAGGTATACTGTAACAGGTGTACATTCCCAGGAGAGTTTGTTAAATATGATAAATGCATAGTCACTAGATTTTTTTTTTTTAAATGAATATTCAAAAGATAGAATAAATAATTAAAGGCAGGATTAAATTCAGCATTCCACGATTTCGATGATTTAAGTAAACAAATTGTCTGCCTCAAATAAACGAAAAATGAATATTTATTTAACGTATTGATTATTTGCACATATTCCAAAACACTGTCTATATATATTATTTGAGTATTTGAATATCTTAGCCGTACAATTATAGATGCTTTAATACTATTTAAAACTTAAAATAATCATTTAAAATACGAAAAAAATTGAAAACGAAATTATCTGAAAACTGTTTATTTATTTATTTATTTATTTATTATTATTATTATTATTATTATTATTTTGCAATTATAATTTATTTGTTTTGGAGAATGAAACAGTATAAACATTTAAAGTGTATTTAAAAGGAGAAGGTAGTTTTTTTCACATGCACTGAGAAAAAAAAATAAAATATATATATATATATATATATATATATACACCGCCTTCCTCTAGAATGAATAAGTTGCCATTTTCTAAATCCCTTAACTAGAAATATAGATTTCGGAGCTATGCGCATAAGGCACGCCAATAAACTGATTAGACGAAATGATCGAGAATTTCTAGTTTACACATTTCTAGATGGTGTAATAATATTCTGAATTAATTAAGATTAAAAACCATTAAAAGTTTAAAATTACAAAACTTTTCACCTGTATATATAATATATAAAAAGTAACACTTTAAAAAAAAGATAGATAAACTATTTTTATTAAATAATAATAAATATTATAATGGCAAAAAGCTTTGTGTCGTTTTTAATAAAAATAGTTTATCTACGTGTTTTTTAAAGTGGTTTGTTACTTTTTATATAATATTCTGAATATTACGAATCTTTTGAATCTTTTGTATTCCGAGAAATTATCGCTTGATTTTCTAGAATTGGGTCATAAACCAAGATTATAGTTGCTGAAACCCGCCTCTTGTAGTTTCTTTTATTTGCAGAGATTTTTAAATAACTTTGCCCTCGGTAATATAGACAAACGCTCTAGAATTCTAATAGAGGCTTCTAGAACTCGATTTTCAAGGGGACTAGAATTTATAAGGATGACATAGAACTATTTTTTCTAGAGATACAATTTAGATTTTAGATGTCAATTATAGAATTTTTTCTCAGTGTGTGAGACTAAAATCCTGCTAAAATAAAAGCAGACAGACATTCAGAAACAGCAACTCTATCTGGAAAAAACTTTTTTTTTTCAGTAATCATAGTGCTTTTGATGAAATTTTATTTTTCCGACTGAGTGAAAATAATGCCTGGACCAGAAGTCGAACCCCGGATCTTTGACTTACAAGGTCAAGGCTCTACCAATTGAGCTATCCAGGCCGACAACCGGTCAGGATTACTCACTCAGACAACCTTTAGGAAGAAATATCTGGTCTATCATTTAGATAGCTCGTCAGAAATAAGCCGCAGGTAAATTAAATATGATTTTCTTACAATCAGTTGATTGTGATTTTAATAAAAAAATGTATTTGTGCATTTGCCCGTATATGTTTCCAAAAATAAAAACTTATGTGATTTAGTTTTTGGAAACATATAGAGAGTAAAAGAAGATGTTTTGTTTCTAAATCTAGATTAATCTGTGTTAAAAACAAAAGTTCCTTTCATCAGTGCTTTTTTTTTTTTTTTTTTGCTAATATACAGATAGTAACTTCTGGTACAAATAATAAATAATTTAAGGTTTTTATTTGTTTCGAAAGTTATTTGGAGGTTATATGTTTTATTTAATGATAATAATAACGATAAAGCTTTAATGTATGTGCTGATGGTATGTTATTTCAATGTGGTCTTAATTACCCATTATGATCATACATTTTTAAACATTCATTTATGTTAAAAATGCTAAAATAATATCAAAGATACACAGATGAGTTATTCCCGTACTTTTTGATATAAATTTTCTAACCTAAAATACTTTCTTTTTGGGCTAAATAACTTTAATACTGAGTTGTCAAATTCGTTTTCCAAAAAAATTCGTTAGGCTGTAAATTTATCACTCGTAACTGCTTTAAAGTGCTTTAAATTTTTGATGAAAGATATGTATCATGGAAAAAACATTATAAGCTTCACATCTATAGTTTTCAGGGGTAAAAATATCATTTACTGTTTTGAAATTTTTCAATTACTTTACAAATAAGTCTATTTTGTTTGTGCAGCATACATATTTCAGGTGTCAGCCAATGATGGCTACGACTGACAACCGAAATATATACGCTGAAAAAAAAAAAAAAAGATTTATTTGTAAGGTGACTGAAAAATTTTCTCAAATGTTAATAAAGGGTTTTTCAATAGGGATGATACAATTTTAAATGGTTAGACTAGCTGCACTGCGTATTATTTTTTGGCATTTCTTGTGTCATTTGTGTTTAGTATGCTATGCCATTTAATCCTGCAAAGATACACGCTTGAAAAACGTTTCGAAATTATTAAACTGTTTTTACAAATCCAGTGTTCATATGTGAATACTCGGAGAAATTTGAGAATAATTCATGGACGACATTATTAAGTTAATTGACTCGATCGATGGTGATTTTTTGTCACGAGTTTATGCTGATAATTCAATAACAATTGAGCAATTAAAAACCAACATTGCACGTGCTATTTGTGAAATAAATTTAATGTGAAAGAGTGATGGAAAATTAGGTTACAGAATGCGGTATGTACAGGGAAGACGTGGTGCTCACATGAACGATATTAATTTCATACTTAATGGCATAATGTAAGCTTCCAAAAAATAATAACAACAATAATAATAATAATAATAATAATAATAATAATAATAATAAATTGTGTCTCACTGAATAATTTATGCTTTTTTTTTTATTGTGTCACTTTTAATGTAAAACCTTTTCCATCCTTCTCTATAAAGAAATATTATTCACAGTTTTCTTGAAATCGGCACTAGTCACGGGGTAATTGTGATACTAGTCACAATTACCTCTGGATCAAGATTACTCCTACATGATATTTTTATGCGTTGTTTTATAAATTCTCAAACTTAATATAGTTACTTAATTAAAGGCGAATGCAAATGGAGAAGTTATATGTAAATATCTATTATGTATAACAACTCCGCGAGATTTGCTAATCCTATAACTAAACAAATTAACAGGTTACATATATTTATTGTGTAATATTTGTAGATCTCCTAAAACATAATTTATACTTAAAAAAAAAAAAAAAAAAAAAAGTGCTTTTAAACGGTTTGTTTAGAACGAACTTTCCTTTATTTTATGAATATTTGTCTGAAATCATAAAAAAATAGAAATTCCCTTTTTAAATTTTAAAAATGACTATATTTAACATACAAAAGAAACTTTATAAATTAATACACGGAATTGCCAACTTTTATAATTTGTTCCTGAGCACTGTTAACCCTGCTTTTTTTTATTTTTTTTTTAAATACAACTTTAATTTAAGAGTAATTTTTTATTATACAGACCTTCAGTGTTCCTAAAATTTTACGCTCATTATATTTTATTGTCACCACTATTTTAAATTAATATTTTTATTTTCATAATATTTTAGTATTAAAATATTTAAAAAAATTCTTTTCAGCGAAAGTGGTGACAATATTAAAAAAGCAAGTAAAATTCAACGAAATATATAGAGTAGAGTGCTGATAAAATGGATAAAGGATTAGCGTTCAACATGAATCACGTGATATGAACCAATAAGTTGCTATGTTTGGCCCTTTATCGCTATTTTGGCACTTACAATTTCAGCTCGGCAAATTATCATTATTATTCGGAAACAAGACAGTCCTATAACCAAAACAAATTGTTTTTAAAATAATTCTTCATATATTTCACATTATAATAAATAATAAAATACTTTCTTTTCATCATTTTACAACAAAGTTTAAAAGTGTATACAGAAAATTTAAACTTTTAAAAGAGCTAATTTTAACAACAAATAATAATTTATCAACAACATTTAAATATTTTGTCGGTTAAATTTCGACTACATGAAAAAAAAAAAAAAAAAAAAAAAAAAATCAATCAATAAAAAATAAAAAGAAGTAATATAAAATAAAAATTTATTTAGAAGAAACAAAAAATATATTAAATTACATAAGTAAACAACATTGACGGTTATGATTTTCGCCAAGTACAATCTCCAAGCCGTTGGTATAGAAACTTATTGAAAATAAGCTGTTACCAAGGGAACAAACACATATATGGTTCATATCACGACTCATTTTGGACCATGTCAGGGTCACCATTTATCACTCTACTTTATTTATCTCGTTGGTAAAATTTCAGGAACGCGGCGAGGCCTGCGTAATTCATTGTAGCACAAATTGGAGAAAATTATTCTATAAACAAAGTGGTGTGAAATAAAGGTGGGGGCGGAAAATGCTCCGGAATGAATTATGAAAGTCGTTAACACTGACACGGAAACATTCAAAAGGTGTCATCTTCAAAAAGTATTGAAAAAAATATATGTGATTCTACTCTTCAGAAAACACCAGAAAATGAAAAAAATATCGGCTGAAATTAATTACAGCGACCACAAAAAAAAAAAAAAAAAAAATTAAGCATATTTGGCGATTTCACTCTGCTAGGCGATTGATTTTGAGTACTTGGCGGAAAAGCAAAACACGGTTCTGTTCGTACACTGCAATCTCGGTGCTGGCAAACGGATCGCCTAACAGTGCTAAATCGCCAAATATGCTTAATTTGATAATTTTTTGTGATCGCTGTAATTAATTTCAGCCGATAATTTTTTCATTTTCTGGTGTTTTGTGAAGAGTAGAATCACATATATTTTTTTCAATACTTTTTGAAGATGACACCTTTTGAATGTTTCCTTGTGAGTACAGTTAAGAGTATGGATTAATGTTTTAATCGTCTGAACACACACATACACACTAAATAAATAAATAAATAAATAATGATAATAATAATAATAAAGAGTAATTTTTTTCTATAACAAGCGTGATCTTAATTTTTATAACTTGCCACGTCAATTTAAAATTTTATTAGACACAAGCTAAGATAAAAGAGCCGGGTTTAGAAACTGCAGAGTATGCAAATTCGTAAATGAGAAAACGTTCAAATTACCTGTTAGAGAAACGTTGTAACAGATGTATGGTTCCCAGAAGATATTATTAAATAGAATAAACGCATAGTTCGTTTAATTTTTTTCCCCCATGAATATTCAAAAGAGGTTATAAATACGTAAACATAGTACTAGTTTTCAGTTTCCTGCATTTTTGTTTTTTCTACAGTAAATAGAGTTTGAATGAATATTTATTTCATATATTGATTATTTACATTATTTCTAAAGAACTTTGAAAAAAGGTCTCTTCTTCGGTATTTAAATGTTTGGCTTGTATATTTATATATTGTTCCATAAAATGTAAAACTTAAAATAATCCTTTAAATATGGAAAAATATGAAAGGAGAAATTAACAGAAAATTGTCGTCTAATTATTATCATTTATTCGATTTATAGGAGTTAAGAGAAAATAATTATTAGAGCAAGTGATGATAAATCTGTTGAAATATTGGGAGTTAGGCAGTAAAACATAGAAAACGGGATAAAAAGAATCCAGCATACATAGAAAAACATTTATTAACAACAACAACAAAGTAAATTTCACATTATTAAAATCTAAATAGTTTTGTTTAGATTGAAAAAAAAAAATCTAATGCATTGAAATAAAATTATTACTAATTTCATAAAATAATCTATTTCTTACTTTTTTACGTTTCCTTATAATACTTGCTTTTGTATGCTTCCTTTATTAAAATCACAATTTAAAAAGAAAATATTTCAGAAGATAAAACCCAAATTTGTGCAATGAACAAAATTTTCTACCAAAAAAAACAAAAAAAAAAAACATTAAATCATTAAATTCATTTTTTTACTTATTTTTTTTTTCATATTATTTCACGCGCACTTTTTATTTCCTAATTCAAAATTATTAAAAAAAACTTTTTCGATATCGCTTGTAGCGATACTGATTATTATTAATTTTCTTTTCTTTTTCTTTCAATAATAATAATAATAATAATAAAAGATTTTGATGAAATTCTGGAAAAAGTAGAATTTAGTTTAGGACGGAGGACTATTAGTTTTTTTTTCTTCCCAATTATAACATCGCTTTTAAATTATTCAATTATATTTTCGATAAATTTTAGATTTCGATAAATGTCCAACTATCGAAAAATGATTTCGACAAATGTCGAACTACCGAAATCGACAGCGCAAAAATCCCAGATTGAGACTAACGGGCCCTCAGTCCTAAAAAAAGTGGTGTACAAATTATATTATGAAGTATCTGCGTGACCATGCACATTTTTAAAACCCTTTATTTGTATATAACATCGGTTAAATCTCTTTCATAATTAATATTTTTCAAGTTCGGTTCAATATCAAATTTGTTTCAAGTAAATTTTGTTCGATTTTAGATCATAGATCAGGCCTCGCGTTCCTAAAAATTTACCTTTATTATATTTTATTGACACCAGTAACATCAATAAGAAATTTTTCCCAAATACTTTTGGCAAATTTAAGACTGGTATATTATGTTAAAAATTATTGCTCTAAAATATTGAGCGTAAAATTTTAGGAACACTGCGAGGCCTGATTACCAAGCACATAGGGCACTCCTACACTGAGAAAAAAATATATACTACCTTCATCTAGAACGAATAAGTAGTCATTTTCTAAATCCCTTAACTAGAAATACAGTTTTCTAAGCTATGTGTATAAGGCACGCCAATAAACTGAGTTCATGAAACGATCGAGAGTATCTAGTCTATACATTTCTAGATAGGGAAACAATATTCTAAATGTTTTGTACTGCCAGAAATTCTCGATTGATTTTCTAGAATTGGGTCCAAGATTATTAACCAAGATATTAAACCAAGATTATAGTTGTTAAAACTCACTCCTTGTATTCAAATTTATTGGCAGAGATTTTTAAATAACTTTGACCTCTATACTATAGACAAACGCTCTAGAATTCTAATAGAAGTTTCTAATAAGGACTGGAATTTATAAGGATGACATGGACCTATTTTTTCTAGAGCCACAGTTTAGATTCTAGATGTCAGTTACAGAATTTTTTCTCAGTGTATAGACTCAGTGATAAGCAAAACAGAGATTAGTTTCAAACAAAAAAAGTATAGAACGTTAATTTTTTTCAGAACTTATGTCAGTAATTTTCTCTCATTTTACGAGTCTATCGACTAATTTTGAAAACTTTTACTCCAATTTTTGAAGTCGTAAATCATAGCTTAAGCATGGCATAGTAATATTTTCCATTGGAAATTTCCTGTTAAACTGATTATTTTCCATTTTGGAAACGGCCCGCGGTAGCCCAGTCGGTAGAGCGCCGGCCTCGTAATCGGAAGATTGCGGGTTCGGCACTCGAGCCGGCCAAAGACCGTCGTGCACACTAATGGTGGCTGGTGCACGTAAAATCTATCGTGGCCGCAGTGTTCTCTATGTTCCCATCAAAAATTATACCTCTGGTGGTCACCGAAGCGGGAGAGCCATCCCTTCCGTAGAGGATCAAAATGAGATGGCATGTCTCCGGACTACCTCTAGGGGTGAGTTCCAGACCGTCGCCAATTGCCCATCTGCGCAGCACTAGTGCGACGTAAAATCCAACCAACCAACCAACCATTTTGGAAACAAACAGCGGTTTACATTTCTGCATTTTATATTCCATTTAGTACATAAAATGTGAATTATGGTTGCAATTTTATGTTCATTAAAAAATAAAAACACAAACTGTTTCATTTAATGTTAGTCCTATCAGTTATGGGTCATTTTGTGAAAGGAGAGAAAGAAAAACCACTAGTCTATAGTTGAAGAAGGTTGATGTGAAAAGTAAAAGGTTTTGTATCAAATTTTATTACAGATATAGGCGTCTTTATATAAGAAGAATTGGAAGATCATGGTTCGTACAGTCATTGAATTTTCTTTATTTTCCGCACCAGTATTATTATTTAATAAATTCTGACATTAAAAAAAACCTTAAAATTTAAAAGGAAGTATAAAAATACTGGTGGGAGAGTCCTTTAAAAAAGGCGTGGCCGTACAAACCATGAGAATGGATTGTGAGGTAATGAAGTAACAATTCTAGAATTTTGGTTTTTCAGAAATGATGCACTGGTATGTTCCAAAACGTAATATTCATGAATTCCCAAGCGTTCCATTTAATATGTAGAAATTCACTAAGAATAGAAACTGCGTTCCTCGTTCGTTCGCATGCAAATTAAGCCCTGAACCAAAATGAGACAATGGTGATCAGGGGAGAAGCCTCCTTTGAAGTGATATGGCGCTTTCTTTAATTAAGTAATTAAGATTAAAAAAATATAAATTGATTATTGCCAGCGCAGTTTTAAACCTCGCTTCGTCAAATAACTGAATTGATTCACCCACTGCTCTTGGAAGCGCGTTTCGTCATCGCTTCCAAGAGTTTTCTGAACCACAAATAGACGGCAGTAAATTTCTTGAGCTGCCGAACGTTCATAATAGCTATTTTTAATTTTATTACATGTACAACATTTTTGGCAACAGTTGAGATTTGTTATTATTAAAAAACTTGAACATTGATCGCAATTTGTTTTAAAAAGTGAATACTAAATATTAAGCAAATATATTTTGAATACACATAAAACAACTCTAAAGATGGCCGATAAACTAAATGTTGATAAATCGACTATTGTTCGGAATTTTCACCATATTAAATTATTAAATGGGGAGATGGGAATTGACAGCTGAATGACTTATAAGGACTAGAAACTTTCTCTATACGAAGTCTCCTCTGTATTTCTACTTCGCAGCAAAAATTATCTGTTTCTTTAGAACATTGGGAAATGGATTCTTTACGTTAAATAATATCGTTGCAAACATTGGCTAGATATAAATGAAACGCCAAAACACTTCTCCAAACTGGAGCTACATCCAACGAAGGTTATGGTTAGTGTTTGGTGATAGGTATGTGGAATCATTCTTCATTACTTCTTGAATCCTACCGAAACCATTTCATCAGAGAAGTATTGTGTGGAAACCAACAAAATGCACCCAAAAGTGTCCTTCTCTCCGACTGGATACTACTTTTTCAAGTTCATTGAAAACTTCCTAGAATAAAAGTCCTTAATAACAAAGAATTCAAGCTTCTATATAACACTAACTGGGTCATACGACATCTGATTTCCTTAACGGCCCTCTTCACTTACCGTCGACGGAAGCCCGAGCCAATGTTATTCTATGGGGAAATTTTCTTTACAAATAACTTATTAACTAATTCATATTTTTAAATTCTGTTTTCACATTCAGAAAATTCTGAACTGTTAAACTGACGGACCTTTTTTAAAAATGTATTTTTTTAAATTTTTAATATTTTATTTTGAAATTGCAAAATGAAAAAAATTCACGTATTGAAAATTCGTATTTTGCAGCTTCAAAATAAAATATAAAAAATTAAAAAAATATTTTTTTTTTTGAAAAAGGTTCGTCAATTTAACAGCTGGGAATTTTCAAAATGTGAAAACAGAATTTAAAAATATGTATAAGTTGATGAGTTATTTGTAAAGACACATTTACCATAGAATAACATTAGCTTCGGCTTTTGGCGGTGGTGAGTGAAGCGGGGCCCTTAAGGTTGTCATATGTACCCAGCGAGTCTGTAGATTATCCACTGTTTTGGTCATTATGTGTTACTTTTGAATTACTTTTTCTTTTTCATTTTTATTGTTTTTTGTAATTTTAGTCTGACAAAATGCGATATAAGAAGTTGCTCACAAACAATTTGTTCAAATCCTTCCACAAAACGATATAAAATATTTATATTTTCCCCAGGTCTTACGAGATGAAGAGTATATAGTTACGATAAAACGTCAAGCGAGAAAGCTAACATTTTCCGAGGCAAAGAAGATGATGGCTGATGCGTCGACCAGTATTATAATAGGGGCTCTGTCAAACATCAGCTTAAAACTCATTCGACGTGTTCATAGGTTCTAGAACTCCCTAAATCAATGCTACCTGAATCAACAGATTAGGTTATTTGCAGAACTCGTGCCTACTTTGTTCGGCTGATGAAGTGTCATATCTTCTTTCGACCCGAAACAATTGTTACGTGCTCTTACATTTTATGGTGTTTATTAAAAGTTTTGTACTTATCATTTTTAAATGCCAGTTCTGTGGTGCTTTTTTTAAATGTATAATTTTAAATATAAATCGCATCCTATTTTTATTGATAAATTTTACTCTTCGTTGAGATATACAGCTTTAAAGTTGCTACTGAAAAACAGCAATCATTTCTGCACCAACATAATAAAAGTTTTATAGCATCTTTTAGCTCTGAAAACCAGTTCTCAATCATGCACGTAATATTGTGATGAACGAAATGTCGTCGCCATGCTCATTTAACTTTTGATTGAAGCTGAAACTTGATTGCTTAATTAATTAATGAAGTAATGACAAAGTCAATTTATAAAATAAATGAGCTTTATTAAGAGCTTAAAGAGAAGGTGGGCGTTGGACTATAATTTCATTTAATATTATTATAAACTTAAAAGGGCAGCCTCCATAATTACTTTTAACTTTACATAATTAACCACCAATAATTTCAACTACTTCGTTTAACTTCATCAACCCTCACGGCTCAGTAATCTTTCGATAGCGGGAGGATTCCCTTACACCACTATCTACTCGACTTACTATCTCCTGCTATAGCCGCTAACAACTAATTTTCTACTCACTTACTTCCAATTAACCTTCTACTAACTCCCCTCCAACTAACTCCTAACTATTATACAATTTACTTTCCAAAATATTAGCATATGGAAAATTACAATTTTAATTTAGGATGAGAACTAACTCTATTAGTCAACTGAATCCTAAATTCAGTACTACTCTAAAGTTCCTACTCGTAAAGTGCGAAATTCGCTTGTAGCATTACGCTAACTTTGCTATACCTCACAATATTACGAAACATGCAATATGCATAAAAAAGGAAAACCTGCAACAAATAACTTTATTTCACAGGCTGTATTTGTTTGACCATTTCTTTTATAGCAAGTTAAGTTTTAGCTAACATGAAATGCCTTTACGTGCAATTCAAACATTATTAGACATGAATTAAGATAACAGAACTATATTTAGAAACAATGAGATATGCAAATTTGTAAGAAATAAATCCATTGAGCTAACAGTTGGAGAAGCTTTGTAACAGGTGTGTAATTCTCAGGCGATTTTGGTAAACATAATAAATGCGTAGTTGCCTGAATCTTTTATTTAAAAAAAATGAAGATGCAAAAGAGAGAATAAATAATTAAATGCTGTATTCTTTTATTTTGATGACTTCAATAAATATTTTTATTGTTCTAAATGAATGTAAAATGAATATACATTTAACTCATTGATTACGTAGAGTTTCTATAGAATGCTTTCTAAAGACATTTCTTGGATGTATGGATGTTTTAGACGTATATGTGTACACACTATTTCATAAAGTTTAAAAGTAATATACTCCTTTAAATAAAGAAGAATGTAAAAGAAGAAATTATCTGAAAAATCTTTTTCGGTGATTAAATTTTATTCTTAATAGAGTACAAAAATAGTAACTATTTAACCCTTGGAAGCACCAGGTGATTGCGCTCATTTAAGTAAGTTTGCTACCAGAATTTACAAACAAATAAGTAAATAAAAAGAAAGAAAGAAATAAGTGACTTTTTTTTTTTTTTTTTCACGAAGTTATAAAAGTAAAATTTTATTAAGTGGGACCGTCTACAATTGGAAAATGAAGACATTTTTGATAAAATGCATGTACAATCCAAAGCATTTTTTGTGTTAAATAGTATGATATTACTCTATTAATGAAAAAAAAAAATATTTTGGTTTACTTTAAAATAGAAAATTATTTTATTGCCGATTATTTTTTTAAAAAATTCAAGGGGGCTTGATATTCAAATGGTGCGCATTCAAGGTGCGCAGGATATTTCAATTACAATTTAGTTTAACCTTATAGTTTTTAATTAAATGAAAATAAACATTCACATTAAGAATCTGAAGCAAAAGAATTAGTTATTTTAATAGTAGGGAATATAATTAATAATTAAATTTGAAATAAGAAATTACCATTGATTTTTTTTTTCTACATTTTTTTTTTCTTTTTTTTTTTTTTTTTTTTCTATCGAATATAATTTCTTATTACTTTCTCTTATCCATAGGGTCGAAAAAGTATTGTTTTAGAGTCAAATTTTCGAACATGAGTTTATGTTATATTTACATGTTCTGAGGTCCCCTGAATACGAAAATCATGTTTTTAGCGAATGGTATGTGTGTGTGCCTGTGTATCTGTCTGTCCGTCTGTCTGTGTGTCTGCCTGTCTGTGTGTCTGTCTGTGTGTCTGTTATCAGTATATGTCAAGAACAAATAGTAGCAGAAATTCCAAACTCGGTATTCTAAATGTGTATCATATAGGGGTGCTATACTAAGCTTTATGATGAGATGAAGCAAATGGTTCGTGTACAGGGACACTCAAAAGTACTCAAATATATTACGTCTATGGCGGAAATTGCAGGTAAGTAGAGTTTAACATCTATAGACTACACTAAACCAAATGAAACGAATATATATTTTTTGTAATACAGATAGTCAACTGGGAAAAAAATTGTGTGTATGTAGAAGCCTCGCCCCCACCCCCCTCCTCGAAGGAGTAAATTTTCATGATGGGTATCTTTCAAAAGAGCTCGCAAATACCTTTAAAACGAATGGTTGAAGCATCGATCTGCGATAATTTAAAATAAATTTATCAAATTTTCATTTTTAACAATTTTTTTTTTATGTAATATTGAGAATAAATTAAATTTTTTTGGATATATAGTGTTATACCACTTCCCCAATATGGAAAGTGTCTGCATTATCATAAAAGATAATTTGTTTAAATAATAATTTTAAAAAATTATTTTTTTAAAGAAATATTTTTCAATAACCGAATTAAATTCTATATAATTTTGGTTCATTAATAAAACGGGGCGGGGTGGGTTGCAGCACCTCTGTTGAGGTGGGCTACCGCCCCCCTCATACAGAGCTAGTTATCATATAAAACTCTTCCAAAGCCTAATTTGAATTGTTTAACATAGGTTTACATAACAGTACTCGTTATCTTACCTCTTAATCTCCAATCCGTACTTATAGTATTAAATTTCAGGGTAAGAGAAAGTCGTGTGAGTGACACATCAGATTATTTTTCCTTCATTTTATTCATTATGTCAAAAGGTATGGTTGAGAAAAATTTTAAGTACATATTTCAAATAGTCATTAAAATATCCTGCGCGTAGTGAGAACGTTCTAAAAAATAATCTGCAATTATTTTTTTTTTATTTTAAAGTAAACCAAATTAATATTTTTAATCAATGGAGAAATGTTAAACACTTAACACAAAAAGGTTTTTTTGTGCATGGATTCATTCTTTTTTTTTTTTTCTGAAAGTTAATCAAAATTTCTTCATTTTCCTATTTTTAAAAGTAGTATGGCCCTTTAGTTTGTAATCAAACTCCATAAATAATAGCAACAGGCAGCAATTGTTTTGAGTGTAAAGAGTGTGCCAAAATCCTTCATCAAGTAAAATACAGCAGCCATAAGTGCAGCATGAAAGCAGCACCGTTGCGGTACAATTTCTATTTATTTTTGTGATTTTGCATTTTCGCTTACAAAAATCTAAATATTTAGTATTAAACATCTGTTTGCCTGTGCATTTTACTGCATTTTCAGTGATTACGATTTATTTTCTTCAGTGAGTAAAATTAAAAGTAATTTCAAGAATGTGAAGATATATATATATATTTGTAGGATCTCTTTTATACAGGGTGATCAATTTAAATGAGTACTCGTTGGTTTTTCTTATTACCTTTGAATATGACGGATGTGACAACTATTCTAACAATGAACTATAATTGTTTGAACTTTGTTTAAGTGTGAGAGACAATTTCAAACATGGCTGGACTGTTACAACTTTATTTGTAAGGTAAAACAGAAACGGAGACACACATTTATTTTAATCCTGTAATAATTTTATTTATTAAAAACGAAATTTAATTAAAATTTTTTATATTATCAATCCAACATTACATTTACATTATCATTAAAATTTTTACATTAACATTTCATAGGCTTTTCCAGAAAAGTCCTGCAAACATCGATGAATCAAAACAGATCATAACTGAAGAAATATCGTCAATAACACCAACAATGCTGCGAAGTGTGTCAAAAACTTGGTTAGACGTGTTCATGTTTGCATTCAAAATGGTGGTCAACATTTTCTGTGAGGAATAATAATGTAAAAAAAATGAATTAAATAATGTATTTCAAAAATAAAATTATTACCGGATTAAAAAAATTGTGCGTCTCCATTTCTATTGTACCTCACAAATAAAGTTGTAACAGTTCAACAGTGTTAGAAATTGTCTCACAAACTTAAACGAGGCTCAATCTTAAAACAGTTTCAACATCCGTCCGATTTAAGGCTTATAAGAAAAAAAAACCACGGGTACTCTTTTAAACTGCTGATCACTCTGTATATTTGCTTTCATAAAGTCATACTAAACTAATAAGACGAGTACGAAGTTCTGTTAAACGATCGGATTTTGTAAAGCCCCACACAAGATTACCATTGCTTTGGCTTTGATATATTTAACGTATCAACAATTTCTATAATATGTTACTGGCGTAAGTTGTCAGTGGAATATTGGTATTTGAAAATTCTCACGTTAGTATCATAAAAGATTACCTGGTTGACTTCTTTTAGGGTAAATTTATTTTTAAAATACACAATTTTACGAGATTTTACCCTATTTTCTTATGTTAGTAAATATTAAATTTTAGATCAATTACGAAGTTTTAGAATGCTAAACTTTAATAGAGTTCTGGCTAGTATAGGAAGTGATAAGTTAAAACTGATCCGACATCTTTACGACAATTCATTCTTGAGAAATTGTCTAGACAGAAGGACAAAACAAATTAATTAATAAACTAACTAACAAACTTTTAAATGGCATGCCAACAAGACACCGTATTGAGTTCATGGTTTTAAATTCCGCTTACATCAAAACAAAACATGTAAAAAGCGTCAGAAAGAACTCGAAATGTTCCTTTTACACGATTGCAACTGGCGACTTTTTAAAATTAGTTTCCTACGATTATTAAAAAAAAAAAAAAAAAATCATGTATTTAAGCAGATGAAACTGCAGTTTGGCTGTATAAGTTTAGTATAAATTTTATGTTATGGAAATAGTGGTACAAAAATACTAATTAAAAAAAAAGTCTCTTGTGGCAGCCTTGCTTTTACGCATACTATTATGAGGAATAAAAATAAAATAAAATAAAGGAAGAAACAAGTCAACTTTGTCGATTTTGAAATGATTCTAGGATCATAGCCTTCTAAACTACATGCCTGTCGCGTGGCTTGGAAACTTAGCAACAATTGAAACGGTAGCCAGCGCCACCTGGTACAGATTGAGCGACTTTTTTATTCAGTAGTCACCAAAAATTTTTCAAAATGGGATGTAATATACATAAAAGGTGAAAAGAATCAAAGAAACGTCAATTATATACATCATATGTCCCTTCTTAAAATTATTGGTGACAAAGTCGCGCAATCTGTACCAGGTGGCTCTATCTACCGCTCTATCTACTGTTGCGAAGTTTCCGAGTCACGCAACAGGCATCTAGTTTAGGAGGTTATGCTAGGATATAAGAAATTTATTATATAATTAAGAATTCTGAACCCCCCCCCTCTGCCTCCCCCCTTTTTAATTTTTTTTTAAGATTGAGTAAATCGCTATGTGATATTAAATTTTTCATGCAACAAATTCTTTTAAAATATTTATTTAAAATTTTTTTACTGACTTAATTTATGAAAGCCATTTCGTGTTTTTCAATGTATACAAAATAATGATTACTACAGCAGAAAATAAAATAAATTTCTACTTTAAATTGCAGCCTACTATAAAACATACAGCCATATTTAAAAATAAAAACCTTTTAAATTCTGCACGCCTTGAAATTTTCTGCCGTAAATTTTCCATATATTTTAAAAGTCTTCTTTCAACTACATTACTTCATAAAATTTCGAAAAATCTTATCAATAAAGAATTTTTTTTTTTTCATTTTTATAGTTCAATATTTTCATATTTCTGAAGGCAAAGTTTCTCCACATGCTTCGTAATTTAAACATATTCTTTAAAATAAGCATACATTTACTTACATTAAAAACTGGAGGCAACTTTTTTGGAAAATATACATATCAATGTTTACCTGTCAATCCCATATTTTATAAAAAGCAAAATTTTACAGATAAAAGGGTTGAATTCTTTGTATTTTATTTTTTTACAAACTTTCTTTGTCCTTATACATTTGACGAAAAAAAAAAAAAAGAAAAGAAAGAAAGAAAGCTAAATAAATTAACGCACGATTTTGTAAAATGCTGTACAAGAAACAGTGAAAGAAGAGCATATAGAGTAGGTGCTCCAGTGACTGGCATGCTTCAGTAATTGGCATCTACCCGAAATAATTAATAGATAAGAAAAATAATAAAATCATTTATTTTACATATAAGAATTTTAACGTTTTATGCCAAACACTGGAGCATAGGGTGCTAATAACTGGTAAAATGAATAACTAGCAGTACAAACACTGGAACATAGGGTACCAGTTACTGATAAAAGGAAAAACTGGCAGTGCCAATAACTGGAACATTGAGTGAGTGTCAAAGAAAAAAAAATCAAATGTATATATTTTAACATATATGTGGTTCTGAATATCTTTCATACCATATGTATTAACTTAAGATTTCTAAAAAATACTTTCTCATGACTAGAACATTGAAAACATCAGAAAATGTTCTAAAAATATCAGTCACTGGTGCACTGCTTAAGTAATAGCTTAAGTAATCTGCTTAAGTAATAGCAAACATTGTGCATACACATAATGACATAAAAAATAATAAAAAGTTTTATTTCCAATTAAAGCGCTAGATGCAGCATTACTTTAGAAATGATAGAAATATAGTAATATAATAATAATTTAATATTAGCAGTGCAAATATTTGAAATTTAATTTCAGTATTCAAACGATTATTCTGATCAAAAAACGAAGACCACCCAAATCAAACCAAAAAATAAATAAAGTGAAATCTAAATGAATTTTAGCAAATTGGAATGAGAAAAAAGCAATATTTGCATTCTAACGTTATCAAGTGTCTGATAGAATGCAAATATGTTAAAAAATGGAAGTTTTTCTGTCACAAAGAAAGCAAAAGCTAAGAATTTCTTTGTTCTCAGGCCCGAAACACCCATTGTAAATAAAACCAGAAAAAACGAAAATCAAAATAAAACTCATCACTGCAAATGATAATCCAATAACCATTTAAAAACGTAGATCAAAATAAACTCACCACTACAAATATAAATCCAAAAATTGCCTAAAAAATTATTTTTGAAAAAAGAGGCAACTCATAGTTTAGGAAAAACGAGACACATGTGAAACCCAACAAGCAGATAATAGTTAAAAGCACAGTTAGTCGGCATCAAAATTAGCAGTGATCATGGAGTAAAATAGAGAATTCACTAGTCTAAACCCATACAGCGCAGAATGTTTCAGTTACGTTGCAAAAAGCTTGCAATCTTTCAAAAACGTAACAAATGTAAAAATGTTCTCTGATACCTTTCTGAAACATTCGCTCTTTTCAATGGTCTGTCTGTTAAGTAATTGAAACTTTTCTGTTACGTATCCGATTTTTTGTTACGATCGCGGACATTTCTACATCTTTGAAACTAATCGGAAAGCAAACTGGACGTTTCGAAATGTTTCTGAAATATTTCTAATGTTTCGATGTTACATGATTGTTGCATTTCTGGAACAATTTGTGCTGTTAGGGAACAGATTGAATCCTTACGTAAATTAGGATTCATATTAATTATTATATATATATAATAAATAAATAAATATTAAATTGAAATAAGGAACACTCTAAAACTTACGGCAAATGTGAGTTAAAATTACAGTGCATTTTTGAAAAGCCTCTTTAAAATACAGCACAGTGAGTAATTATTACTTTTACTCTTCTGTAATGTTCCGTATAATATTTTTATAGTGAACGTATCTGTAAAACTATTATACTGTGGCCACCACAAAACTCTCTTCTATATTTTCCTATACAAATTTAGACCCACCAGTTTGCGATCGGTTCTGCGCTTAAAGTTGGTAGACGTGAGGTACCGGGTTCGATCCTAGGTCACGCTTGTTGGTCTAGCCGTTCGGAGTTTTCCATGGTTTTTCAAAAACTTGCATAAAAACGTGCTAGGACCCCTTTGAAAGATCCCATGGATGGCACTCTCCCCACAAGCCTAAGACCCTAATGCAGTCAAACGCCCTTAATCCCCGCAACCCAACCATATACAAATTCATTCAGTTTTCTTATACAAATTCATTGAATGTTACTTTGGTCGTAGAAAATTGAATCACTCTCGACTGGCCATCTCCAATTTAAACCCTTTTGACTATAATGAACTAAGGCTCCTATATATACGAGCTGGCGCATCCGACATTTTTTTGCCTTAGGGTTGCCGCATGTACCCAGCGTGATAAACAAACGGCATCCATTGTTTCTACCGTCTTGCTCGTAATTTTAGTGAAATAAACTGCAATATGGGAGGTTGTTCAGCAATAAACTGCTGTAAACACTCCAGAAAAGGATACAAAATGTTTAGGTTTCCTTCGGATAATGCAAGAAGGAGAAAATGGGCTGCGAATTGTCGTCCAGATTCTTGGATCCCGGGACCTAATGCACAGCTTTGCATAGTAAGTTTTATTGTTATTCACTTATACTTTTCTTTGCATTTCTGACATTTATAAAGTAAAAAATTTAAAAAAAAAAGTATTATTTAAATCTAAATATGTATTTTAATAACCATAAATTATTTTAAGAAACGCTTTTTTACTGTGTGTTTGTAGAGTCTTGGCGACGTTTTTTTTGGTTCGCCAAAGTTGTCTTGTTTCCGTGTCCTGATAGTATTAGGTCGTTGAAAAAACTTTCCAATTTTAATTGGTACGCTCTTTTTTTTTTCCCCTTTCAAATGTTATGAATTATTTAAGAAACAGAAACAGATTACTTGTGTTGCTTATCATTTTTGGTCGATTTTATTTTTAGATGAAAATTTCTTAAAACCACCAGTGAAGCGATAAAATCGCCAAGCGGAAATGCTGTCCTCTTGCGAGGCAAAAAAATGGCGGTGATGCGCCGGCCTATTATTTATTTAAGGGGCTTTATAATGAACATGCGACTTAATTACCATCGATTTCGTAATTTTTTTTTAATTTAACGTTGGATTGGTACGTCACCAAAAGAAAGTGAGTTATTTTGTATTCAGGATAATCACAAGACCCCCGATTTTATTAATGATTCTTTGTGGTATTTTTTTGTGTGACTTTTGAACGTCTTTAATAAGGTTCTGCTTTGTTCATGGGAGCTTCCGAATGCGCTGTTAAAAATGTCAACAGAAAACTCTTGTTAATCACTTATCTTAATACTCATGTAAAATTACGGAGAAATGAACGACGTAGATGTTAAAAAGTCCATTTTATATGCGCATTTTAATGACTAATACTAATTTCATTAATTATTGGCGAGAATATATTTGTGACTTAGAATGCTTTTTCTGAAATAAGAACATTCATTTTAAATTTTTATTGCGAAATTAAATGATAGAAGTAGATAGAAATACAGGATAAAGATTGAGAATCTCGATTACTTACTTTTAACTAAGAATTATTGTAAATTTACTGAGATTCTGGATAAATATTTTAGTAAATTTACAGAAAAATTTACAGTGTGACTTACCTCACCATTGTCTTGGTAGGAGGCTATGGGTGAAAACTTTTCATCTAAAAAAGGGTCTTCAGTCTTTGATAATTGAGTAAACTCAGGCTATGTATAGCTATGCTCATTTTCGTCTACAAATTTACCACACACGCACACACACACACATACAAAAAAAATATATATATATAAATAAATAAGATGAACAAATTTACTCACCAATCAGGAAAAATATAAAACAAAGATTTTTTTTTTTCTTTATGACGCATTCAAGTACATTGAATTTACGTTGGAGGGTGTACCTGTACATACACTCCAACTTGTGAAATGACTGCGGTATACATCTACTGGGGCAAGAAATTGAAGCTGAGTGTACATAACCTCTTATGGTAACAAACTTCGGTCTCCCTTATGATGTTTAAAAATAACTCAGAATTTTAAACAAAAGGTTACTAGATAAGTACATATTTAGTACATATGCATTAGATTAATTTATAATCATTTTTTATCCATCCACAAAAAAATAAATAAATAAATAAATAAAAATAATAAAAAAAGACAAGTATTTTTTAATTATTGTCTTAAAGAAGTTTTCCAAAATCATTTCTTAATAAACTAATCTTTTTATTGTATATGTAAAATTATAAGCAAGATATGAACTATACGAGGTTATTTAGATAATTTTTACAATGGATCATCTTTCTTAAATCATTATACAATCGACAAAAAAGAAAATGAATTCAAGACATTAAATACGAATTTTTGTAATTTTTCTGTGTAACAAATACAGTAAAAAACAGGAACGGACAACGAAATTTTAATTGCTGTCCTAAAAACTGGCATTACAAACTCATTACTCAGTAAAATAAATACTTTTACTGTATAGATTAAATTACACACAAAATAATGATTATACGCGTTTATTTAGATATTTTTTTAAATTGAATTATCTTTTTAAATAATTATACAATTGACAAAAATAAAATTGATTCAAAACATTAAATACGAACTTTTGTAAAACTTCTATGTAATAAACGGTAAAAAAGAGGAACGGACAAGTAATTTTAATTACAGTCCAATGTAATAGATTTTGCAAATCTACTATTTTTAAACAAAAATAATCCGTCTTATTGTATGCTGAATAGGCTTTGCAAAACCATCACCTAACAAAAGTAAACCCTTTTACTGCATGCGTAGAATTATGCGGAGTATATTATTTGTGGGAGATGAATTTACAATTGAACTATTCTTTTTTTTCCCTTGTTATTATTACCCAACCAACAAAAATTAAATTAAACCAAAACGTTAAGCATACTCTTTTGTAAAATAATGTACTCAATTGTTTAACTGGATGGTTGTAATAAGCAGTTTGTCTTAAGTCATTAATATACTTCAAGAACAAATAAAGAATAAATAGATACATAAAGATTTTTCTTAAAAATATGAAATGCGAGGCGAAGCTATTTATGTAAATTTTGCATTTACTTCATTTATTTAATGTAATTATACGTCTTAGCAAATGAAGGAAGTAAAAGAGAAAAAACATTAAATTAAATGAAAACACGCAATTGTAGAATAATGTACACGATATATTATTTAAGATTGCAGCTAGTTTGTATCTTTAATTTGCTTTATAATCTTCTACATATATATACTGAATACAGAAAATAAATCTTTATGAAGTTTGGTTAAACACATTTTTCCAAACAATAAAATATGAGTTATTTTTCATGTAAATGTTGCATATGATCAGGTAACTTATATATTCGATGGTTAATGGTAAACATTAAAATATTATAAATTGGTTTAATGTATTTGCTTGAATTCCATTCTACATATATCACTGAAAAATAAAGCCAAATATGTATATAATTTTTTATATATAATAAAAAGAATTTGAGAAATAAATCTTTGCAAAGCTAGCGTAAAAATATTTTTCCAAACAATCAAATATGAGTGATAAATAAAAATTTAAGTAAGAATACGTTTTTGAACAGTAGAAGCTTTTTATTGTAATACCCTAAAAATCATAAAATAAAAATTTATTCCTACAAAGATATGCCATAAATAAATGAAAGATTCATCATTAAGGAAGTTCTAGAAAAAAATACAAATATTTCTCTTTAAAATGAAATAAAAATCTTTAAATATTCAAAATATTTTAAAAAGTATTTGAGACCAATAATCTTAGTTATTAGTTTTTGTATAAATATTCGCTAAGCCATAAATTTCCAAGGTCTCGAAAGCTTTTTAAAATATTTTGAATATTTAAAAATTTTCATTTCTTGTAAATGAGAAATATCCACATTTATTTGTAGAATTTTCTTAGCGATGAATCTTCCATTTCTTGATAGCATATCTTTGCAAGAATTAATTTTTATTTTATGATTTTTAGGTCTCCACAATAAAAAGCTTCTACTGTTAAAAAATGTATTTTTACTTAAATTTTTATTTTGTGCTTTTTAGCTAGGGAAAAAAAAAAAAATCTAAAGAAATTAATCGGAAATTTTTAAGAAACTGTGTAGACATTGAAAGATTTTTTTTTTTTTTATAGACTGACAAATTTTCAATTAATTATCTGCAAAAGTTAACTCATAGTTCCTTGTAGAATCGACCCCACAGCCATTGAGTAATCAGCATGACAAAGTCAAAGAACAGTGAAGAAAAGTCATAGAACATGCAAGAAAAATCAAACAAATGCACATACAAAAAAGTATTGCTCTGAAATGCTTTTAAAATATTATGAATATTTAAATTTTCATTTCTTGCAAGAGTGAAATATCTATAATTTTCTTTTAAATTTTCTTATTGTTGAAAATTTGACTTTTTTAAAGCCTGTCTCTGCAAGAATAAATTTTTATTTTATGCTTTTTAGGGTTCCAGAATAAAAACCTTCCACTGTATTTTTTTTTTCTACTTTTTATTTTGTGCGTTTTAGTGACTAAGAAAAGCTTTCTTTAAAAAATAATCAAACTTTCTTAGGATACTGTGTACACAATGAAATGTTTTCTTTTAAAAATGGACATCTTTTCTATTAATTATCTGCAAAATAGTAACACACCGGCTTTCGAGGATAGAATCCAGAAACATCGCATTATAAATATTACGCTCTAACCAACTGTGCCAACATGGGACGTAAGATTTTGCTTACATTTAAAAAGTGGATGCGCCTTGTTTTTCAGCGTGACACGAAAACACGATGACAAAATCCAATTTTAATAAAAAAAAAACTTCTAATATGTGTATTTGCTTGTATCATATTGTACATTGTACATAAATCACTGAAAAATTGGGCTGAAAATGTATTGAACCTTCTACATAAAACAATACTAAATTAACAATAATAATATTTGTAAATTCTGCGCAATATTATATTTCTAATCTATAAAATATGAGAGATTATTCATGTATATGCAATATTACATACCAGATATTATTTATACGAGGTTATTCGGGTAAATTTTCAATAAGTTATTATTACTTTTTTTAATTTTTGTACAACCAATAAAATAGAAAGTAATTCAAAAGATTAAACACACGTTTGTGTAAAATATTATACATTAAAAAGTTTAAAGATGAACCTAATTGTTTATTTTAGTTGCTCTAATAAATAAACATCAGTCTATATCTCGAAAATTAAATAAATTAAAAATATACATATTTATAAGTATTTTCCCTCCAAAATAGTAAATGCAAAACTAAGTAAATTTCGTATTTGTTTCATTTATTAAACACATTTTTACCGCTAGCTAATGATGGAACTAAAAACAGGAAAAAACATTAAGTTAAATGAAAACACTCAGTTGTAAAATAATTTACACGATACATTATTTTAGATTAGAACTAGTTTTTGTCTTTAAACTGCTGTATAACATTTCACGTAAAATAATACTGAATGGCGAAATAAATCTTTGTAAAGTTTAGGGGAAAATATCTTTGAAATGAGAAACTGTTCATGCAAACTTTCTATTTGTTTCATTTATTAAACGTATTTACGCTGCTGGTAAATGATAGAAGTAAAACAGGAAAAAAAAATTAAGTTAAATGATAGTCAGCAACTGTAAAATAATTTACATGATATGTTATTTAATATAATACTTCGTAAATTTTATGTAAAAAAACCTTTCCATGTAATAACGTACGAGTAATTTTTCTTGTGTATTTTGTATATGTATTAGGCAAATTACCGTGGATTATATGCTCGTCGATTCATGGTAAATAACAAGGGAAAATAATTATATTCTATTATATATACTGCTTGTATAATAATATACATATATCATTGAAATACTAAGCCGAAGAGAGGTACAGTCGGCAGCAAAAGTATCTAAACACTAGCAATAATCCCTGTCTAAAAAAAAAAAAAAAAAAAAACCCACTTAATAGTGCTTTGTTAAATAAATCATTGTCGAGTCATATTCTTAGTCTAAGAACGTGATTCGACAAGAATTTATTTAACAAAATAGCATTAAGTGTACTTTTTTTTTGACAGGGATTATTGCTAGTACTCAGATACTTTTGCTGCCGACTGTATCACACATAGTAATCTTTCGGGCTATCAACCCTGCCTCCTGGCCATCCTCTCTGCTGGCAACCCCTGTTTGGCAACCCTGTATTCGTACCTTATCTGATTTTTTTTCCTTGCATTCTTGTTAACAGATATTCTTTGTTAAGTATGATTGTGCTGTTTTATAGTTAAAGTTTCATGCTCAAATGGAAAGTTTTCAGTGTAGAACTTGTAAAACCGTACCCGATAAGTAATAAATAATAATAAATTCACGACAGAAACCTTTATAAATTTTACGTACAAATATGTTTTTGAAACAATAATATACGAGTAATTCTTCAAAGATATTTATTGCATATGATTAGGTATATTATGTATTCAGTGGTGGATGATAAATAACATATAATAATATATTGAATTAATGTGAAGGAAAGTGTGTGCTGACCAGGTTGTATTTGAACCAGGGACGTCTTGGTATTAATCCAGCGCCCTGCCTCTGGACAGAAGGTTAACCCATTGTCCATCGGTAAGTTAGGATTATCTACTCTTGAATGGCGTTGATAACGTCGCTACAGTACCCCCCCTCCTAGAGAGTACACCGTCGTACGAGCGATATTACTGCTTTAGACGGTAGCGATTACCAGATTGTTCAGTCAGTTGCCCCGTTATGCCAAGATGAAGAAGTCAGTTGTGTTTGCGGCGAGTTGAAGGCGAGGGGTGTGACAGACTTTGTTCTGTGAGTACAGCTTTTCACAGGCTTTTGATGCTCGGAGGATTTTGTGGTGCTGATAGAGCGGAGTTGATAGCTTGTTGCTTCGTCCGAGGTCACCAATGCAGAAAAGTGCATGCTAGCTATAGGTTGTATTTGAACCAGGGACGTTTGGGTAGTAATCCAGCGCCGTACCTCTGGACAAAAGGATAACACATTGTCCATCGGTAAGTTAGCATTATCTACCCTTGAATAGCGTTGATGGAGTCGCTACAAATGTATACGCTTCTATCATATCATATATCATTATCACACAAAAAAAATAAATAAATAAAGTAGCAAAAATACTCAAAAATGAGTAAAATTATGTCAACTTAGAATATCTCACATGCCCAAAATAGCTTTGAGGCAAATGCTTTCAAATTTAAAAGTTCCACGTACTTATTACTGGGTATATTAATATGCTCAAAAATTGGCATCGAACACCGTGAATGCCAATCTTAGATTCTTGTTAATGTATTCTTCCGCAAACCAGTATGAATCCACCACGAAATATAGTCCTGGAGATTTGGGGGAATAAATTTGGAGTTTGAAACCTTTCTGTTTAAGTATGTAGAAATTGTTTTAAAGAACATACTTCATATCAGCATATTTATAATATATTATAAAGTGAACAGATATTAATTTGAAAACTTGTGATATTTCATAAATGAGACAAGCACGTTTCATTCTTGAAAGAAAATTACTCATTTCGCAATGATATGTCCATTTAGTAATTTTAAATTTTCTTTACCACTTCATTTTTAACAGTGAAAAAAAAGGGCAAAAAAAAGTGTATGATATTATAAAAAAAAACTAGTATGTTGTGGCTACCACAAGACTTTCTTCTGTATTTTCCTATACAAATTTACTCAGTAATAATAATAATAATAATAATAATAATAATAAGCGATTTTTTTCATTAAAAGTAAAAAAAGAAATCGATAACTTTGTTTTAAATTATCACAGATTTATAGTTCAACCGTTCGTTTTAAAGGTATTGACGAGACCTTTCGAAAGATACCCATCTTGAAAATCCCCCCCCCCCCTGGGAATCCTTCCTCCAGGTGGGGAACCGATGCCCCCACATGCACAATTTTTTTTTCCTAGTTAACTACGACTATTATCAATAATTCATATTAATTTTACATTCACAAGTTTAAAATGACTCTCATTATGCACATTTATACGAAATTTTGTCCTATACTGCCATGTTAAAAATTTAGAAAATATGCGATCATAGCGCCACCTGTTGAGCGATTGATCCCCACATGTAATCAGCACCAGTTTAGATCAGGGACCAACTAAATACCAAGTTTGGTTTAATTTTGTAAAACAAATAAATAAATAAATAAACATACGATTTTTTTCTAAGTTTTTTTTTTCGTTAAAAGTAAAAAAAAAATCGATAACTTTGTTTTAAATTATCACAGATTTAAGTTCAATCATTTGTTTTAAAGGTATTGACGAGACCTTTCGAAAGATACCCATCTCGAAAATTTACACACTAAGTTTGGTTAAATTTCATTCATTGGTTCGTGAGATACAGCGTCCACAAAAAACGTGATACACACAGACAGACAAACAGTCAGACATTTTCTAAAAAGTATCAATTCGTGTTCAGGACATCCCAAAACGTATAAATCCGTCAAAAAACGGAGGTCGAAAATTTTCATGAATCCAATACTTTCTCTATATTACATATAGAAGAAAGTAACTAGTACGTTGTGGCCATCACAAAGCTTTCTTCTATATTTTCCTATACAAATTCACTAAGTGAAAATAATTTATTAAAACTATTATTTATTAAAAGTATCTAACAGGATGAATGCAAATGATTTTCATCTTAGAGAAAACTAACACAAAATATCCAAAGAAAGACAGTTTTATTTTCTCTAAATAACACCTTAAAAGTAATGTGTTTTTATAATGGTTATCTCATATATCAAGTTTCATACAGTTATATACCATAGAAGTTCAGATATTGCCTTCCCGTTATTGAGGAAATTTGCAGTATAGCAGCGCCATCTATTGCCTCTGCATCCAAATTGAATTAGCATAATGTCTTATAATGGTCTTCTCACATATCAAGTTTTGTTTAATGTTTCGTAAGTAAAAAAGAAGACTCGGTTTGATTTGTACTTACATTTGCCTCATACTGTACCTACATTATTAAAAAATAGGTAGTGGTTGTGGCTTTGTGGGTTAAAACTGGCTGGCTATTCTACGGCCCTCTGAAAAATGAGGCTAAAGAGGTGTATAATCTTTAACGTAAATTAATGCTGAATTCGTAAAACAGATCTTTGTAAAATTTGCGCAAAAATTGTTTCTCTAAGAAATGAAATATATGTGATTGTCTATGTATATGCTAGAAACTATTAAATAACTTATATATTAAACGGTTGATAGTAAATACATTAGAAAAAGAATTACTTAGATAGATATTTAAGATTTTATCATATTGTATCAACATTATAGAAAGATAGTGCCGAAGATATATATTATTATTATTTTTTTTTTGGTTCTGCAACAAAGAAACTATGTAAAATTATGTTTAAAATGTATTAAAGCTCTATAGGTAATTTTAAAAATATAAATTCTTTTCATACGCATACTGTCTTATCAGTACATATTAATGTCTTATAATCTATAAAATATAATTACACATCAAGGTTTTACTTTGATTACTTACTCATTACTTATATTTTACTTATTATGCTTTTAACTTTCCCATCTTCATGTCAAAATAAACGATTTTAAACTCAAGTAAATCGTTCTTGCACGTGAATTCTGGAAGTTCTTAACATGAATGATGCAAGTTTAACTGGAGAGTCAACTATATAAATGAGGACATTTATATTCATTACCCATCTGACAAGCATCAGAGTTTTCTTGTGTAATATATTCGTTAACAGCATAGTTTATAACATTTATTGAAAATTATATTCTTAACTAAACTAGCAATGCACTAAATTACGAAAAAATAATTAAGATGGAATATATATTTACTTTATATTAGTTGATTTGAAATAGTAAACTAAAAATTATTCATGAAAAATAAATTAAACTTTTTATCAAATTAAAATTTTAATTAGAATAGGGTAAGTGCACCAGTGATTGACACTTTTAGAGCAATCTCTGACTTTTTCATGTTCTAGTCATCAGAAAATATTTTCAGAAATCTTAAGTTAGTACATAGGGTTTGAAAGACATTCAGAACCACATATATGTTAAAATATATACATTTGATAAAAATTATTACTTTTTTTTTTTTATAAATTTTTATTTGACACTCACTCAATGTTCCAGTCATTGACACTGACAGTTTTTCATTTTTTCAGTAACTGGCACCCTATGTTCCAGTGTTTGTTACTGCTAGTTATTCATTTTATCAGTTATTAGCAACCTATGCTCCAGTGTTTAACATAAAATGTTAAAATTCTTACATGTAAAACATGTGATTTTATTATTTTTCTTATTTATTAATTATTTCGGGATCGATGTCAATTACTGGAGCATGCCAATCACTAGAGCATCTAACCTATATCAAAGTGATTATTTTCATTAATGCTGTTTCTAAAGATATAATTTGTTTGTCGCATCACGAGATGATATCAGTTTGTTGACAAAAAAATGGAGAAAAATCTATAATATTAAAACACAAGGGTATTTCTTTAAGACCAAAATCGCCTGATTTGGGCATGCGCGAGAAAATTTCGAACCAATTAGGAACGGGAATATCCCTTCCCCTTTATGCAGTGCAATATGAACATCGATAATAGAGCTGGAGCAGACGACGCCAGCAGACGCCTAATTAACAAAGCTCAATAATAAAAACAATTCACACGATACATTCATTGATTCATACTTTACAATGAAGTATATTAAAAACAAAGCAATTCGCGAATACTTGGCTATCCTCGTATGCATGTTCATTTCACCGAAAAGTTTCTTACGCAGGATAATATTTCTAGAGTTTTTGTGGCGCCATCTCTTTTCATATAAACATACCATACAATATTCCTAATATTATTTTTTTTCCAATTTCTTAAAAGAAAAAAAAAATCTTTTAAAAGTAATATATTGTCGGAGTTTATTGTTCTTTAAAAGTTAACTTTTATCAGTTGAAAACTTTGTTTAGAAAAAATGAAGATAGATGTTTAAAATCAAAGGAGGTTTTATTTTATTTTATTTATTTATTTATTTTTTAATCTAATTTTAAATTGATTTCTTATATTTTTTTTTTCTGTATTATATTACAGAAAAAAATAATTTAAAAAGAGTAACCTTAAAAATATTGATATATTATACGAGTAAAAATCTGCATAGAATAATTTATTATTAAAAATTTAATGTGCAAATTAACTTGCTAAAGTATTAAATGCATTCTTATTTATTCGAGCCCTGTGTAGCATGATCTAAGTGCAAATAAATTGTAATTATAGAATAATTACGTATAGAATAATTAATTTATTTTAAATTAAATTATTTTGCCTTATAAATTTATGATTTTAAAAATAATTTAAAATATATATATATAAGGTTTTTTTTTTTTTTTTTTTTTTTTTTTTAATCGACAGATTACAGATGGCGCCACTGTCATATTGTAACTGAAATGGAATATTATCGATGCGAACAAACTAAAATAATATATATGAAAAATATTGAATATTGATGTGTGCTTTCTTTCTCCATTCTTACCATAATTTATAAATTCTGTCTCTCTTTTAATTACTCGAAACATTCTTTTCGTCACATTTAGAGTAAAATTAGAAAAAAATCTTCAGATTTTATTTTTATTATACGAAGTACGCTTAAATTTTGTATATTGTAATTTCCTGAAATTTATTCACCCTTCCCCTCCAACCAAAAAATAATTCATTACAGCAATGGATTTTAAACTGGTTAAGAGCAATGCGGAATATTAAAATAGGGATGTTTAAAACTTTAGCCATTAAGATTTAAGATGCACATGATCCGTCAAATTTTGACGGGTATTAACTAGTATATTATTAAAACAATTTGTTATAAAATATTACAAGCTTATTATATCTACAGATTTAATTCTCACACAAATATACAAAAACCTTTTTCAAAATAAGTCGAATGTTAATTCGAGACAAAAATATTTCAACCTATAGAATGCCAAAATATTAGTAAAAATGCAGACAGTTCTTTCGGGAGCAGTGAGCATACCGTCATCAGTGTATCTATCTGTGTGTCAGTATATCAGTCAGTGGCGGCTCGTGCACCGAAAATAGGTGAAGAGGCACACTATATTTTACACTCTATTCATTTATAAAATGTAAATTTACGTTTAAATAAGTATTTTTAGTTAATTTTAGCCAAGACCATGCTTAATAAAAGTCATGCATTGAAAATACTTAAATATCATTTATACGCTCTTCACCTATTTTCGGTTCACGAGCGGCCACTGTATCAGTGTCTTTCATATTACTTTATTCAATATTTTTGGTATTCGATAAGTTGAAATATTTTTGTTGTTGGTTTATTTACCAAGCGTCACATCTCTGTATAATAGCATCAAACAATCTTATTATCTTCTAGAATGTAATTAATACCTACGTTTGAAGCATGTTTAAAATTCTTTAGTATTATTTACGCACATTCATCATTATTTTTGATTATTTGATTCCAAATATACAAAAAGTTTTTCTGTATTGATATATCCAATAGTCATATGTTTCTATGACCATTTAAAGTAAAAAATACTATAGGAATATATTGGTGGAAAAATCAGGAGAAAAAGGCAGATTCGTAACCAACGTTAATAAAGGAAGAAAACAGTTATATCCAAGAATGATATTGTATTACTTTATCTAAAAATGATATTGTGTTTAAACAATTTTCAAATTGTATAACCATCAAATTACTTAACAATTCAAATTACTAATACGTTTTTGTATATAATATCCACCTGTCATTTTTTTTTTTTTTTTTTTTTTTTTTTTTTTTGTAGTCAATAATTAAACACCTTAGCGAATACATAATCAAGGCATCTATGATTTATTTTATTTTTAAGTATTGATTACTTTTCCAGGAAATGTTATAATATTAAATATCATTAATAAAGTTTACAAGTATTTTCCACTTGTTTTTTATGCTTCTAGTTTTTTCAATTTATTATTATTATGTGTAAAAACATTTAACGTTTACATAGTATATACACATAATATATACGCATAATGCATAATTAAATTTTTGTAAACATAATAGTACGGTATATCCGATTTTTTATTACTTAAGAGTCAAAATAAACGACATTTCCTACTACTTTCATCCATTTGTCTGTTTCCCTAGGAAGTAAACAAGTTCGTTAATCACCGGATTTGCATATCTCTCTGTTCATACGTCACAGAGTATCATATATCAAATCCACAACTGGCAGATATCACACTAATATTATGTTGTGTAAATTTCAATGTTTGTCGTATAGAAAACTACCTTCAATTTTTCGTTGGTCGAAACTAGTTTTTATGCATATAATATATATATAATATATATAAAATAAAATATTCCTGTTTTTATTGCAGATATCTATGTATAAAATAATTAAACTCTATAATATAATTAAACTCTATGTATAAAATAAATAAGTATTAAAGGAAAAAAAAAATGTTTTGTGGTATGAAAACAATAAACTTCACATACTTTCATGATAAGAGACGTATTTTAAGTAGTCAATAAGTAACAGAAAATAAATGAAAAAATTATAAATAAACGCTATAAATTTGAAACACCCGCGAAAATTTTCGATCAGAATGACTATGCAATACACAATTGTGAGGTTGAGACTATAGAACGTCACCACAGTTTGTTTGAAATTAAGTTGGATCCAGCAAAGTGTAAAGTTGGGAGGGTTAAATCGCTTCGAAGCCAGTGACTCGGCGGAAGTTTTGGTCGGAATAGTTTTGTGTCGACATGGTGCTGCAACGAACGAATTAAGTTGTGAGAGGTAGAGGAATTGGAAGCGATTTTAAAAGTATTGATTGAAATGAAGAGAAAGGAAGTTGGTTGGAAGTAGTATAAGATAGAGATTGTGGTGTAGATTGTGAAGATTCTTATTTTGGCGAGTACTGAGGTGTGGAGTAGTGGAGATTTAGTTGTGTGAGATTAAGTAGTGACGAGTGTTGGTGTGCGTATCTACTAGCATTCGTGAAGGTAATGTTGGAGTCACAGTAGCGGAGTTAAAGAGTGCAAAAATATACAGCTAATTTCGTGGGGATCATGAACATGTGTACCAAATTTCAAGTCAATAGCGTGATATTTGCGGCCGCTATCGCACGACAGACAGACAGACAGACGGACAGACGGACGACGGAATACGAAATCCTTTTGAGTCTCAGAGGGCCTCCACTGACGTTTCGGCAAAAATTGGAAGTCAATAGCTTGAATTTTGCGGTGGCTATCGCAGTACATACAGATTCTTCCCATAGGCCGTAATGATAGAAAAACTTTGGCGTGTCCCTGTACACGAACTACAAATGGAATACACACCTAAAACTATACAGCTAAATCCGTTGGGCTCATGAATATGCGTACCAAATTGCAAGTGAATAGCGTGATTTTTTGTGGCCGTTATCGCGTTACATATAAATTCCTCCCTTAGGCCGTAATGATAAGAAAAATTTTGGCGTGTCCCTGTATACGAGCTACAAATGGAATACATACCAAAAACTATACAGCTAATTTTGTGGGGATCATGAACATGTGTACCAAATTTCAAGTCAATAGCGTGAAATTTGCGGCTGCTATCGCACGACCGACAGACAGACAGACGGACAGACGGAACACAAAATCCTTTTGAGTCTCAACAGAGGCCATCCACTGAGGTTTCGGTAAAAATTGGAAGTCAATAGCTTGATTTTTGCGGTGGCTATCACGGTACATACAGATTCTTCCCATAGGCCGTAATGATAGAATGACTTTGGCGTGTCCCTGTACACGAACTACAAATGGAATACACACCTAAAACTATACAGCTAATTCCGTTGACCTCATGAATATGTGTACCAAATTCCAAGTTAATAGCGTGATTTTTGTGGCCGCTATCGCAATACATACAAATTCCTCCCTTAGGCCGTAATGATAAGAAGTCCCTGTATACGAACTACAAATGGAATACATACCAAAAACTATACAGCTGATTTCGTGGGGCTCATAAACATGTGTACCAAATTTCAAGTCAATAGCGCTATTTTTGCGGCCACTACCGCGATACATACAAATTCCTCCCATAGGCCGTAATGTTAAGAAAAACTTTGGCGTGTCCCTGTATACGAACTACAAATGGAATACATACCAAAAACTATACAGCTGAATTCGTGGGGCTCATGAACATGTGTACCAAATTTCAAATCAATAGCGCTATTTTTGCGGCCGCTATCGCGATACATACAAATTCCTCCCATAGGCCGTAATGATAAGAAAATCTTTGGCGTGTCCCTGTATACGAACTACAAATGGAATACATACCAAAAACTATACAGCTTAATTCGTGGGGCTCATGAACATGTGTACCAAATTTCAAATCAATAGCGCTATTTTTGCGGCCGCTATCGCGATACATACAAATTCCTCCCATAGGCCGTAATGATAAGAAAAACTTTGGCGTGTTCCTGTATACGAACTGCAAATGGAATACATACCAAAAACTATACAGCTGATTTCGTACGGCTCATGAACATGTGTACCAAATTTCAAGTCAATAGCGCTATTTTTGCAGCCGCCATCTCGCGACAGACAGACAAACACAGCCCAAAACCGTTTTGAGTCTCAACAGAGGGCCTCCACTGACGTTTCGGTAATTACGGCCTATGGAAAGCATCTGTATGTACCGCGATAGCCGTCGCAAAAATCAAGGTATTGACTTCCAATTTTTACTGAAACGTGAATGGAGGCCCTTTGTTGAGACTCAAAAGGATTTTGGGTTCCGTCTGTCCGTCTGTCTATCTGTCTGTCGTGCGAGAGCGGCCGCAAAAATCACGCTATTGACTTCAAATTTTGAACACATGTTCATGATCCCCACGAAATTAGCTGTATAGTTTTGGGTGTGCATTCCATTTGTAGTTCGTGTACAGGGACACGCCAATGCTTTTTTTATCATTAAGGCCTATGGGAAGATATTGTACGTACCGTGATAGCGGCCCAAAATAACGCTATTTACTTGCAATTTGGTACACATATTCATGAGCCCAATGGAATTAGCTGTATAGTGTTAGGTGTGTATTCCATTTGTCGTTCATGTACAGGGACACGCCAAAGTTTTTCTTATCTTTACGGCCTATGGGAAAAATTTGTATGTACCGCAATAGCGGCCGCAAAAATCCTTCGATTGACTTGCAAATTGGCGCACACGTTCCAGCTTTGCATATAAGCAGCAGTATAATTTTTATTGATATATTTTTTTTATAAACTTTGTACAGGGACACGCCAAAATTCTTAACATTACGGCGTATGGGGTGAATTTCATTTAAACGCATTTTAATATCATTACTTTGCAATGAAGAAAATGAAACTCGCGTACGTGAGTTAGATACTTAAACTTATGTTGTTTGAAGAAAATATGTGCTCTTAAGCTTTCTAATTAATGTACAGGATCTTACAAAAGTGTTCTGACAATATCACGTAGTCATCCAAACGATGTTACATTTGCAACAATTATTAATTTTAAACGCAAAATAAGCTGAATAGTTTTTACTGGTGTATACAATGTTTATGGTTCGTTTACAAAGACACACGAAAGAATTTCGTAACATTAGAGCCTATGGACAAATTTTTATTTAAGCGCGCACTTTGATGCGTTTATGCTGAATTGAACTTAATAAAGTTAACATACATTATAAAGATGCTTAAAATCATGTTTACTCTTAAAAAAAGTTATGTATAGACTAAATAATTTATGGGACCACACAAAATAATTCCGAGTATGTACTGTAATCATTCAAATGATGTCAAATTAGTTTGAAAAATTAATGAGTTATAATTAATTAGGTTTATTCTTATTATTGTCGTTTATAATGACTGTGGCTACTTTTCCGGGATACAGAAAGGAATTTCGTACTATTACGGTCTATAGTCGGTATTTCTTAAAAGTGTATTTTAACATGGTTACATCCCCCTCAAATATATTGAAATTTTATTAGAATTTTAAAAGCATGTTTCCCTGTTAAAAATTGTGGGCAGAGAATTGATAATTAGTTTAAAGGTTACGCAAAATATTTCCGATATGCTATGTAATTTTTTGTATGAAATTTGGTATTTATGAATAACAGGCAATTAATACAAGACCGTCGTTTATTAAGAATACATATTGTTGAGTACTTGGGGGTTCGTAAGTTGTCCGAGAATGAAAGGCGAAGTTTGCAAAAATTCAGTGATTTATTCACAGAAAGTTACAGAAAAATACAGGTCTATAAACCAAGTATCAGCTTCAATTCAACCAGTAAACATAGCTTAAACAACAGCCGTTAACAGCAAAACAACAGTAGAAACTGTTTATCAATAACACATAAAGCAAGTCTCATTCAAAGAGGCTCAAAGCAAAGGAAGCATTTGACGAAACTGACACAGATCTGAGATTGGCCGGCTTTTCTAAAAAAATGCTCCTTTTATACTACTCTATCGAACACAGACTGTTCTGGAAAATTCTCGTATCTCATCAGCAATGAGATTAGAGCTTCCATATTTGGTATATCCCTAATAAGGATTTTCTCGCCAAGGTCGCCAAGGAGGGAAACAGTTGCCAAATTTGACGCCAAATCCTTGTCTTCCCTCATTGGAGCTTTTTAATACGTTTTCAAAGTAAAATTAGGCTATTTTAACGCTAAAACGACTAGAAATGCACAAAATTAGCCTTTTACCGACTTACTTTGAAATAATTTATACAAAAAGAAATGCAATTATTTATAATTCTCTAACACTTTATGTGATATACAAATAGGTATACAAAGAGAGATACAGCAGGGGGTTGAGGGGGCGGCAGCCCCCCCCCTCAGGAATGTATCTGATTATGGTAATGAGTCGATCGAATCAATATATACTATTATATAATAAGGAATAAATAAAAATGACCTATTGAATAATGTCTGATGCAAATAGGACGTTGAGGCTCCTGATCTGCAGATCCACTAGTTTTATTAATGTATTTTCAACAACAGAGCAGCTTAATATATCCTTTTCAAAAATGTTTTATTTGTACAGACCAAATGAAATGTTTAAAAAAAAATATGTTGAGCAATTCTACTTTCTAAAATCCGCATTAGACAAAAAAAAAAAAAAAAAAAAAGAATGCATGGTATTGTTCAATTATCTCGCAAATTCCATATATCAGTGTTTTTATTGGCTAGTTAGTTAATAAAGCCTAATTAAAAAACCATCTATAACAAACACGTATACATATTTTAGTATATATATTTATACAGGATGATTGGAAATCGTCTGTCCAAAATATGAAGGGGGTTAGAGACGACGAATATTAAAGAAATTGCAGAACAATGCGCGTCCGGAAACACCGCGTGAAGATGATAGAGGGACAATCGAAACAAGCTGGCAATGCGGAAAGTTGTCTTTCCCCACTGTGATTTCATACACTGTGCAGAGATTCAATGATATTGAACAACATATCCATCTGGTACCATAAATATTCGTGCACAGTCGACTTATTTCGATTGCACTACACAGCGCCCTCTATCACCTTCACGCTGTGTTTCCGGACAGTCTCATACTGCTATTCCTTTTAAATTCGTTCTCTTTACCCTGTTAAAAATTTCAACAGAAAACTCTGTTTAATCTATTATCTTAAGTCTTACGTAAAATTACAGAGAAAAATAAACGCAGATGTTAAAAAACTTATTTTAAACATTCATTTTAATAAATAATATTATTTTAATTATTTAATGGTGAGATGGTTGGTTGTAGGATTTAAGGCCGATTGACTCCTGATGTGTCCTAGGCCTAGAGGGGGAATGCCCTCCGTGGGGGTCTTTCTAAGGGGTCCTAGCCCGTATTTACGCGAGTTTCGGAGGAAACCACGAATTATTGGTGAGAATATATTTGTGACATAGAATTCTTTTTCTGAAATATGAACATTCATTTTAAATTTTAATTAAAAAATTAAATAATAAAAATACGTAAAAATACAGAATAAAGATTGAGAATCTCGATTATTCGTTTTTAACTAAGAATTACTGTAAATTTACAGAGACTCTGGATAAATATTTGCATTAAATTTACAGAATTTTTTAACAGTGTATACCGCTTTAAATTTTAGCCAAATACTTTCCTATCAGCCTGTGTATATATTTACACACACTTTAATATACCACAGAATCACCTTTTAAAATATATTTATACACACACACATACCCACAATTTTGGCCATTTTTATAAACGTTTATTAACATTTATTTAACGTGAAATCTTTCTATGTTACCATATAAATACTAAAAAAATAAAATCTTATTTTGGTTACAAAAAATAAGCATAAGCCTGTTTGCTTATATTCAAGCTATTCTTATGAAATATACAAGCAAATCATTTCTTATGCGTAACTCAAGTTTATAAATTCACACATATCTGCACCTCAATTTCCTACAGAAATAAGCTAAGTTCATCAATCACAGAATTTGCATATCTCGCTGTTTGCTAGTCACACTCTGCATTCTATACAATGTTCAACTGACAAGTAACAGACAGTATACGTTTAGAGGTAAATTTAAATTTTGTCAAGAAGAAAACTGTTTTCAATTTTCACAGGTTGAAAATATTTTTCTGAAAATAAGGTATTTAAATTCAATTTTAGATGCAGATATCTCACTATGAAATATGGAAATACAGAAAGGAATAAAAAAAAAGATATTCAACATTTTTACTTGAATTTGTTGCTGTATTTTCTGTGTTAAGTGAATAAATTTCGAAAATAGTTTAGAGAAAGGGGTTTGATATTTAATAATGAAAAGAAACATATACAAATGGAAGCCGTTATAAAAGAGACTTATAAGTTTATTTAGAGCAAAAATACAATTTTTTAACGCAATGTTTATCAATTTTGTTTCAAAGCATAAAATTACATTAATAAATCACTGAAAGTTAGAAATATGATCTTTGTTTTTCTTTGCCTTCATTAAGGTGTTTTTAAATTAGTCTAAGGTAATTAAAATTAATGAAAGGTGTTTTTAAATTAGTGAAGGTGTTTTTAAATTCAAGTTAAATATGTGTTGAGAAATTATTGCAAATTTTACAGGAAAATAATCTAAATTACTGAGGGGCCGCAGTAGCCCAGTCGGTAGAGCGCCGGCCTCGTAATTGGAAGATTGCGGGTTCGGTACTCGAGCCGGCCAAAGACCGTCGTGTACACTAATGGTGGATGGTGCACGTAAAATCTGTCGTGGCCGCAATGTCCTCCATGTTCCCATCAAAAATTATACCTCTGGGGTTCACCGAAGCGGGAGAGCCATGGAGGATCAAAATTGTGATGGCATGTCTCCGGACAACCTCTAGGGATGTGTCCCAGACCGTCGCCAATTGTCCATGCGACGTAAAAAACCCAACCATCCATCTAAATTACTGAGACACTGAAATTTTATACCGTCCAGATTCTTCATCACTTATTAAATATAAACAGTCTCTGTCATGCAAGTGACATATATACGTACGACAGTCTCCATTGTAATGCATCTTTTCGACATACACAAACGCCATCATTTTGCATGTGTTCGTCTTTCTTATAACTTTGTGCGCGCTCATCGGTTTTTGAAGCGTTTCGCAGTTTTCTTCATAATGTGCGTGTGTACTTAATAGGACCCCTCAGAAAGATCCCACGGCCTAGCTCCTTTAAGTCGGTAATCGTCCGTATACTTTGCGCCAAAACTGTTATCATATACATGCTTAGTTATATTTCTCCAACTTACATATATTTTGTCATATGTTTACGCTAAACAAATTATTTGTCATATATCTCTGTCATATATGTATCTCCGTAATATCTGTCATATATTTACTCATACATTTCTCGTCACAGTTTAAAGTAGTTTTCAGTAGTCGGCAGGCCCTGATTAACGCCAGGGCATGCGGGGCAATTGCCCTGGGCCCCCCTTCTGGAAGGGGCCCCCAATAGGAAATTTTGCAACCTGAAGACCTCTTATGCCACTGGAAAGGGGCCCCCCAGAATAAGCTTGCCCCGGGGCTCGAGGTAGTCTAAGTCGGGCCCTGGTAGTCGGGTTGGAGACAAAATCTCGCGGGGACAAAATATCGCCTAGATAAATGAATGGTTGTTTGGTTGGTTGGTTGGATGAGTTTTACGTCACCCTAGTGCTGCTCAGTGGGCAATCCTGAATGAATGGAAAGCAAAATAATGTAATTTGTGTTCACACAAATAAAATGACAACATTTTATTTGAATAAATTAGTAATGTTATTAGTAATGTTATATAAAATTTCATGACAGCACATGCATATTAATCTTAGTCAGAGCACTAACATACAGAGAAACCCATATAAAAACTTTTATGAATTTTGCTTAAAAGAATCTAAAAAGACTATGTTTATCAACTCTTGTCAAGATTAGTCATAATAAATTCAATCGTAATTATTAATTTTATAACTTTTAATTTAGATTTGTGAACAGTATTCAGCTTTGTCTACAATTATGTATAATATTTTTAAAATATGTTTGAAATAGAGAAAAGCAAATGATAAAATAATTTAAAATTAAATATAGATAAAATATGAAATTCCACTCAATGAAATTTATATTTATGAGGTCCTACGGCCCCCTGCCAGAGATCACACGTGAAATAGATAACACAATATTTTTTTGTTAGTCGACGCGAGATTTTGTCCTGCATTATTATGTTCGGGTCCCTCAGTAGTCAAACTAGAAATTGATTAGTAATAGATAGAATAAGTTTTTGCAGAAGATTTTATTTTGTAAAGAATAAAATTGTTTTTAAAATTATTTTTGGCTTAAAACACCGCCATGTTGGGCTCAAAAACACCGCCATTTTTAAGACTTTTTAATAAATAAATGAATGAATAAAGGTGGCTTTTGATTCTGTTTTTCTGTTAAATATAGATTTAAAAATTTTTTAGGACATAAATAAAATATCATTAATTTCTAAAAGAAAAATATCTACTAATGGGCGCTAGAATCGAATGGATGGATTGGATGGATTGGTTTTACGTCGCACTAGTGCTGCGCAATGGGCAATTTGCGACGGTCTGGGACCCACCCCTAGAGGTGGTCCGGAGACATGCCATCACAATTTTGATCCTCCACGGGAGGGATGGCTCTCCCGCTTCGGTGACCCCCAGAGGTATAATTTTGATGGGAACATGGAGGACATTGCGGCCACGACAGATTTTACGTGCACCAGCCACCATTAGTGTACACGACGGTCTTTGGACGGCTCGAGTACCGAACCCGCAATCTTCCAATTACGAGCCCGGCGCTCTACCGACTGGGCTACCGCGGCCCCGGCGCTAGAATCGAACACATACCGGAAGGTGGAATTCGAAGGCTGGTATCGGAGTCAAGTGTTTCATCAATCATGCCACCACAGTACACAGTAAAATTCGTTTGTATGATAATATATACTGCAGTATTTGCGAAACAAATCACAGTTTTATGTTTTTTAGGGACTTGGCACTGCTAAAAGTTTCCTATAAATGTATATTTTTCTATTTAATATTTATAAAATGAACTATATTAGGTTTGTTTAACAAAATGTATATTTAGGCAACAATTCTTATAGTTTTAACATATATTTACAGATTTAAAATCTTTAAATTACGTTTTCTCAGTTTGTATTTTTCTATGAATTTATGATTTTCAAAACGTTAAAATGTTTAAAGATAATTCATGAAAGATTTAATAACATTGCGCTGCAAAAAAAAAAAAAAAAAAAAAAAAAAAAAAAATATCGATCCCTTATAAGGAATGGGTGTTAAAGCTACCTAAGGAAAATCACCGTTTCCTTCTGCTTTCTAAAAAACTAGTGTTATCTACGGACGCCAGTAAATGAAATATTCACACTTTTATCTTCAAAGCGGCTACTCAATTGAATAACACGTACTGCGCTTTTTCGAAAAATTTAAATAACAATAAAAAAGAACACAGCTACGTTGAATATTATTTACGAAAAGAAATTATTTGAAAAATACAAAAATACTTTATTCCCAAAGGAAAAAGCCTCTACTCAAAAGCAGAAAATTACTTATACTAAAAATTTTAATACACACGAGCTCTCGATTAAACGAGACCAAGTATCATATATTTTTTTTAACCAACGTTGCCATCCTATAATAATAATATTCATAAAATAAATAATAGACATAATAATACATTTTCAACAATGGGCATATTTACTAACAAATGCTTCTTTAATCAATCTTTCCCACTCACGAGTGGCAAAAGGACAATCTGTATTGGTTGAAATACCAATGTTTTGCCCTGAGTAGAGTGTTTTACCCTGAGCGTGACGTCACCTGCGCTTTCCTTATACCATTTTTGCTGATTCTTAATTAAAATGACCTCTTGTATCCGAATATGACTACCATTTTGCCAAGTCACCAGGAACTACTGCACAAAAGAACACATAAATTCATATATAGAGGCAACGGCTTGATATAAGTTGTAAGGTTGAGGCTGTGGTAGGTAACCACCGTTTTAAATAGAACTTCTACATTGATAGGCTGACGCATGTGCTATTTTCTTTTAGTAGTAATTGCTCAACAGGTGGCACTTCTCTACAGCGAATTATTCACTTTAAGGAATGACTATATTTGAGGTTGTAATGCGTATAATCAAACAACACTTGCTATGTGAGAAAGCCATTATGAGACATTATGCTGTTTCAATTTGAATGTATATCTACCAATAGGTTGTGCTGCTATAGTGCAGTTTTTCCAGAGAATAGGAATGCTATATTTCAACTTCTATGGCATTTAACTGTACGAAACCTGATACATGAGATAACCATTATGAAAATGCATTTTTTAAGATGCTAAATAATCTGTGTTTTTTTGGATATTTAGTGTTAGTTTTCTCTAAGATGAAAATATCCTGCATTCATCATGGTAGATAATTTCAATAAATAATAGTTTTTGTAAATTATTTGAACTGAGTGAATTTGTACAGGAAAATATAGAAGAAAGTCTTGTGGTGTGCACAACATACTAGTTTGAAGAAGTAACTCTTTGTCAAAAAATACTTACCCATTTGACACGCAAGACAAAAAAAAAAAAAATACATATTACACTATAACTGCTAAACACTAGAAATTTTTAATACCATTTTTTCTAAGTAAAATTTTTTATTTTATTCAATCTAGAAAACTACTATAAAAACTTTTGAAAAAGTCTGATTACTCATATAAAAACACTTGTGAGTTATGGATATCAGGTATGTTAGAAGATAAATAACCTTAATAAAGTTTTCCTCGCAAAGTAAATTTTTACTCATACAATGCATCACATGTTGATATACTGTTACTTAACAGACTAGCAAACAGTGAACAAAATATTTTAAAATATGAAAGATTACACACATGGATAAATTCAAAACGAACTGTAAGACATTTTTAATATATATTTCCATTTACACCGGAAAAAGTTAAAATGATATCTACTATCAGAAATTTAATTCAACTGCAAAATTATAAATTATTACTTAGAAGTGAATTTATAGCATTTTCCTATTTACGACACATTGATAAAGAACTAGTCTGGCGACAGTTATTTAAACCGAGTCAGTTTAAGAGACATGTGTTTTATTTTCTTGTGGGAACTTTTTTTCGCTCCAGTTCACTTAAATCTTTCAAAGGGAATATATCCCTTTTTCAAGAGACAAAAAATAAATCATTCAATTCTATGCAGAAATACTCTAGAAAATATACTTTTACTAGACTATATTAATCATGTTTAATATACTTCCACAAAATTTATGGTTACTCACTCCCATTTTACATGAATATTCAGCCAGTTCATCAATTATGTTAAAATTTGCTAGGTTTGCTGTTATTGAGCCGACAGTTTTGCTATTTTTTTTTCTTTCATAACAGAGCTGACAGATATATATATATAAAGATTAAGTTCAATTTACGTTTAAAAAATGATTTAGGATATAAGAAAATTGGTGTTTTCTTAAAAAGCATTTTTTTTAATTTAATTTTAAATAATATTTCTGGTATAAAAAAATATTTTAATTTCACATTTTCTTTTATATAAAAGATGTTTAAATTAGTCTATATGATATTTCTCTAACGTGGACCAGTTACGATTATATTTTGTAGAAACGATACGATAGTCACAATAAAATACTCATCGATAAAAAAATAATATTCGAGTAATATTTAAGAAAGCGGACTCTGTTCAGTGATATAATATAATAAAACTAGTATCGCCCAGTGGTCGAAACTCGACCATTTTTTTTTTTTTTTTTTTGCAAAGCGAGTCAAAGCAAAGTTATTGTCTTGTCCTAAACGGAATGCAATTGCAACACAGGTGCGGCAATTGTTTGCCGATATTCACTCTAACTGAATCAGCAGAGTTTTACTTAATATAACTATTTCTCTCTGTAGATGTTAGCCTTTCCTGAAATGAGAGAAGATCGCAACGTGAAAACGCCCCTTGTTGTGTAATACAGCCCAGAAGCTAATAGGTACCATGTCAAACCAAGGCCCAGCCAAGTATCAAATTCTGTTAAATTAATTCGATTGGTTCATAAAGTACAGTGTATGAACGAAAAAAAAAAAAAAAAGATATTTTTCAAAAATGGTCGAATTGAGTTCGGGAAATTTCAAAACGTGTAACTTTATCGAAGACCGAAAATCTAAAACTTTTCTGAATCTTATATTTTCTACTTACATATGCAGAGGAAAGAATAATAAATCCACTTTTTAAAAAATAAAAATAAGTACTCAATTTCACTTAATTAAAATGCAAGAAAATCTCAAAACGTGTAAATTCATCGAAAACCGGAAATCAAAAGTTTTTATGTATCTTCTACTTGCTTCTTCTACCCACAAAAGACACTTTTTTAAAAAATAAGTAGCCAGTTTCAATTAATTGAAACGTAAAGAAAGCTCAAAACATGTAAATTCAGCAAAAAACGGAAATCGGAATTTTTTCCGTATCGTCTACTTATACATGCAGCAGTTAGTAACAAATCCATTTTCCCTTTATTTAGTATATTAGTTGAATATTTATTGTTTAAATATCACCCTTTGAAATGAAATGTTTATATTTACATTCGAAACTGGAAGTTTGCCATTTTTTTTCTGGAGTTTTGTGATTTTAAATTAAAATTTTATCAGTTTTACAGAAAAAATAACTCAATCAAACACATGTAGACAGTAACTTATATATAACTATACCCAAATATCGGAATTAAAATCGGCAGATAATTTCTGTTATTTTTTTAATAATTTTTTACAAAATTCCAATGGACGATTAACATAGAAAATATTTTTCACGGCTCCATGGACAGACAGTGACGTCATGACTTCGCTTGCGTATAGTGATGCTACATTTTACAAATTACTGTGTCTATGGTTTTATTTGAGCTTTATGAAATTTCCAGATTTAACAACTTTCTACTTTTAGGTATTTTTTAATGTAAAGGAATATGTGTATAAAAGGGAAAAATGGGGGAAAATGCATAAAAAATAAATGCAATTTTAAATACCTTCTTGAGATCGTAAGAAAATAATATTTGTATTCGCACCTTCCGGCTAACCATACCTTTCGAATGATACCATTTTCAACCCTCTACTCCCATAATTAATATGTTAAAAAGGGACTACAAATTTTATGCTTGCCTATTAATACCAGGTTGTCCCTAAAGTTCTGCACCATACAAGCGTCGAAATAAAAAGCAATGGTATCAGAAACACAAAGTATTTTATTCAGCAAAATACAGGCCATTGTGATTCAGGACAGCTAGCCATCGTTGTGCCAAAAGTTCAATTTGGTGATGATACCAGGAGGCAGGTTTCGAATCGAAAAACTGTTGACAAGCGTGTTTCACCTCGTCATAGTCATTGAATTGTTTACCACAGAGGAAGTGCGTCATGGAACGAAACAAACCGTAGTCGGATGGGGCAACATCAGGGCTATAAGCAGGATGCGGAAGAACCTCCATGCAATCGAGTTCCGCGAGTTTCGCTTGCACTTTTCTGGAGCGATGAGCTGGTGCGTTGTCATGTTGCAGCAATACTCTCTTTCTGTTTGTCAGAGCGGGGTATTTCTGCACAAGTACAGCGTGAACACGCTCCAGTTGTTCGGCATAGAGGTCCCCTGTGACGGCACGGCCCTCAGGAACCAATTCGAAGTGAAGAATGCCATGGATATTCCACCAAACACACAGCATGACCTTTTTGCCGAATCTGTCTTGTTTCGCCTGGGCCTGGGTATCTTGACCTCGTTTTGCCCACTGTTTGCGATTGTCTGGATTGCGGAGAAACACCCACTTCTCATCCCCAGTAACGATGCGTTTCCAGAACCGATCATCCCTTGGGTTTTTCAAAAGTTCTTGACAGAGTTTCACTCTGTTCTCGGCCTGCAGTTGTGTCAGCTCATGTGGACTTTGTCTCGGTCGCTTATTACTGAAGTCCTGTTCAAGGAGCCTCCGGTGCACTGTATTTTTGGATACCCCTAACCTGTGGGCTATCACACGTGTGCTGGTTTGAGGTTCGGCCATGACAGCAGCTGCTACAGCGGTCCCAACATCCAATTTTGGCCGTCCACTTCGAGGCTGCTCTTCCAGGCTCAAATCGCCAGACGAAAAACGTTTGAACCACCGGGATGCTGTCGATCGATTGATCGTATCAGGTCCTTCAACTGCACAGATTTCCTCGCTAGCCGCTTTCGCACTTAGGCCTTTTTTCCATAGAAAACGAAGCACGGCACGTGTCGCGGTTTTTGAATCACACATCTTTCACGATTTCACACTACTACTACGGACGCTATTCTTCTCAATGAGCATACACACTATTCTATTACCTCTACCTGTTCACCTGGCGGCACTTTTTAGCGCATGCGCATCTTACTCTGTCGTCCGATCCACGTCGAAATCTGCATACCATTGATGGTGCAGAACTTTAGGGACAACCTGGTATATAGATAAAATAAATGACGACATTTGTCTGATTAGATCATTTTATAGAAAAGTTTATTTTTAAAAGTTGCGATTACTAAGTTGCTAATCTTTACGATCCTTGCAAGCTTTTTGTTAAACCTAGCAATATTTTAAAAAGATATAAACAAAATATAAACTTTTTCATAAACTGACTGAAAAACGCAACAATAAAAAATATAATCAAAATCGATACTACGTAAGTGTTTTTCACAAAAAAAAAAAAAAAAAAAAAAAAAAAATTCTAAAATTGCTATAAATGCCAAAATGAATAAAAAATAAAAGGGATCTCGCCAACATGGCGGCAAAACTGTAAAAGTCGCCACAGAGGTCCTTCATTAAAGCTGTCTTGTCTGGGGAAATATGCAAAATGCGTCATCAAACAGGAATTTTATTTTGAAACTTTTCATTGAATGATTTGGTTTAACTATCATAAGCGTTTCATCGTACAAAATCTAATAATAATTTGGCTTCTGGTGAATTAAAATTTTAATTGAATGGTTAAACTTGTATAAGACTTATAAGTTTCAAACTTTCAACGGGAAAAAAAAACAGAAATAAACTGTGAAAATTTCGCATGGGTTTGCTAGTTTAAAATATTTTGTTAGTAGTAATAAAAGACTAGAGTAAAATGCAAGTCTTAAATGCATGTTCTGGTTGCTTTGTTTACACACAATGTGAATAGCATATCCTGATATTCATTTCCAAGTATTTGGTAGCATTGCCTAAATATGTCCAAATGCTTTTGAATAAATGACTAATCATTTCCATAATCTATTCTACACAAAACATAAAAAACATAAGCAAGTTTCATTTAGTTTTATGGAGCCTATAGATGTTAAACTGTAACTTCCAGAAATTTCGCCCATAGAATTTGAATTCTCTTGTATGTCCCTGTACACGAACCTTGTGGTTGATTTCAACGAAAGGTTTAGTGTAGCATCCCTATGTGATGCAGATTTAGAACACCAAGGTTGAATTTCCTGCTACTATTTGTTCTTGAGATATGATGATAAAATTCATACACAGATACACACAGACAACAACCCCTAAAAACTGTTATTCGGTCTCACGGGACTTCAAAACGTAGAAATATTACAAAAACTCAATTTCGAAAGTTTGACTCCAAAACAATATTTTTTGTACCATATAGAGTGGTAATAGAAAGAAAAAATGATCAGAAAGTATTTTTAAGTCCACTTATTTAAATTTACATTTTATATTATTATGAATTATTTTAATTACATTTGATAACATATCAGTTATTGGGTTGGGGACGAAATCTCGCGGGACAAAATATTGCCGACGTAAATGAATACAAAGCAAAAATGAGTTGGTACTTATTGTTGTATAAAATTTCATGACAACACATACCTTAGTAAGAGCACTGACATTCTGACAAACCTACAACAAATTTTTTTATAAAGTTTACTTAAAATAGTTTAAAGACTATATATATTAACTTTTGTCAAGATTAGTCATAATGAATTCAATCGTGCTTATCAATTTTAAAATTTTTAATTCAAGTTTGTGAATAGCGTTCAGCTTTAATGTCAGCCGTGATGCACACGATTTTTAAAATGCATTTTGAATACGGAAAAGCAAAAGATAAAATAACTTAAAAATAAATATACATAACATAATGAAATTCAACTGTATGATTTAATTATTTATTTATTTTAATAAATTGATTAATATTTATAAGGCCATGTGGCCCTCGCCAGACATCACGCGTGACACAAAATCAAATTTTCAAATAGATCGTACTATTTTTTTGACGCGATATTTTGTCCGGCGAGATTTGGTCCCGCGATATTATGTCCAGATCCCATCAGTTATTATAGTATTTAGATATTATATAAATTATTTAATATATTTATCGTAGCATTTTCAGTAACATTGTTAAGAAAATAAAAAAATATTAGAAAACTAATTAGTAAAAAAATTGAGGAAAAAAAAAAAAAACTCTTTTAATATTACACATTCTCCGATTCAAAAATATATCTATTCTTTTATGAACACGTAATTTTTAAGGTCGTATAGTGTTTTAGAAATAACTGTACATTAATTAAATCATTAAAAAAAAAGTAAAAAAATAAAATTTGTAAAAGTTTCTAAGTTAATTACTGAGTTAGTTAGCTGCTAACAAACATTAATAACAGGTGTTAGTGTCTCAGGAGCATTTGTTAAATACAAAAATTCCTAGTGCACTTTTTTTTTTTTCTATTAATATTTAAATGTGAAGTAACACCATTTTATGTATTTTCAATTTTTAGTAAATTAGGGTCACGTTTTGAATACATTATCTCAGCTGTGAGCAGATAATAAAACATCTTGAAAGATCAGATGAATGGAAGAATTCAACGTTATAAATCGAATGTTACAAGAACATTATTTGATACTACTGTTCAAAATAAAAATATTACTAACATTAAATAATAATAATAATAACAATAATAACAATAACATTAAATAATAATAATAATAACAATAATAACAATAACAACAGTATTGTGTGTCGCTCACACGACTTTATCTGCATTTCAATGCTGTAAACATAGAATGCAGAAAAAGACAATAAAGTTCAATATATTTTTAAAATAATCTAAATTAGGATTAGGATCAGTTTTATTTGGCATACTAGTATATAACCCCGTCAAAAATGACGGAATGGGAAATCAATTAAGGCAGTGAATCAACGAAGGCTTTGCCTGCTTCGCTGGTCACTATATTTAGAGGAAACTCTTTTCTATATCGCTTTATTAAAAAAAAAAAATCATGAATCTGCTCAAAAGCCCGCTTCTTGTCCCCGAAGCCTTCGGCAGCGAGCCGCTCAGTAGTAGACTCTCGGGTGCCTGTCACTATTGCCTGTGACAATAGCTTACCAGTGGGCCCATTTGGGTGATTATCACATGACTGTTTCGAAACGGGCAGAATCGAAAAAATTTATGCAGCCATTTTATGTTTGAATCCCAGTTACATATGAACAACACTATACGTGGTGTACATAATATTTTCTTTCACGTTATTACTTTCTATATTTATTTGATTTATACGATCAACTATAAAATGACAACAATTTCACGCCAAATATAATATTACAATATGCTACCATCGGCTACATCTATCGCACGAGACAAATTTTTGTGGTTATAATAGTAGTTGAGTTAGTTAATAGTATTTGGTATATAGAAAAATAAATAAATAATTAATTAAATATGTAAATCTGATCATAGTACAAACTTAATATAGCTCCCCTTGTCCACTTTTGAATTTTTATCGCCGTTTTAGACAAAAATACATAATTTATGCGATTATATTTCTGTTTATTTCTTTTATTTTTCCTTTCCTTTCTGTTTTTCAATATTTTATAATTTATTACGATATGGAAAAGTGTTTCCTTTAAATATAGTGATCAGCGAAGCAGGCAAACTCTTCGTTGATTCACTATATTGATTTTACATTGAGTCATTTTTGACGGGGTTATATAATAGTATACCAAATAAAACCGATCCTAAACCTAATTCAGATTATTTAAAAAATATATTGAACTTTATTGTCTTACTTTATTCATCCTACGTCTTATTCTGCAACCATTACAGCATTGAAATGCAGATAAAGAGTCGTGTGAGCGACGCACAATAACTGTTGTTATTGTTACTATTATTTAATGTTAGTAATATTTTTATTTTGAACAGTAGTATTAAATAATGTTCTTGTAACGTTCGATTTATAACGTTGAATTCTTCCATTTATCTAATCTTTATAATTTATTAATGTTTTTGATGCGCTACTTGGCTTAAAGTGGCTTTTACAAAAGTAGAGTCATTGGCGAAAAATGTCCGATCTATTTCAGCATCAAAATTTTAAAATATTACACAGGATTATCAACGAATTAACTTTCATGACATCAGTGCCAAAAACATACTATTTAAACTGAAGATAAAAGAAAAGAAAATCTAAAATTGAAGTATATTTAAAAAGATTGTGGCTGTTTTTTTTTTTTTTTTTTTACTCCATTTTAATATTTTCATATGCATGAGCAAATTTAATATATATATTTTTTATTTTCCACGTGAAAGTATATTTCATTTTATGCTTAAAGAAAACGAAATAATAATAATAATAATAATAATAATAACTGGTAAATGTTTTTGGCAACAGATATAAATTTAAATGTCCGATTTTGAAGTTATTCCCAGGTTATTGTTTTCAGATTTTAATTATTTTTAAAAAATCTAATCAAAACTTCGTTACAAATAAGATAGCAAATGAAAGGGGCGAGTTTTCAGAATTCGTAGGACTAAACAGCTTAGCGATCAGACAATTAAATTTTTTAAAATTAACTAAAGCATGAAAATTAGGTCCCAACTTGCTATACAGATGGTAACGAATCGAAATCGCCACCTCGTCAAATTATATAAATAGATGATTGAGGGCACTGGCTGCCGCCCCCCCCCCCCCAATCCCCCGATAAATTATACTGACTACATTTATATTTAAAAGAAATCAAGACTATTACTTATTTGCCTTGAAACTTGCCAACCTTGGTCAAACTTTTCAAGTGACAAACGCATATGAACTTAAAAATATCAAACCAAAATTTCCTGCAGTTATTTGTTTTTAAGTTATGCTGATAATATAGATAAATATAGATCAGCTGCTAAAAATTTGACTTTCGTATTCAGAGAACATCAAAACCTGATATTACACAAAAAACAAAATTGAAAGTTTAACTAAAAAAGAAGAAGAAAATAGAGTATGGGTATGAGAATTTAATTTCCTTTCCAGTGCACTGTTCATCGACATAGTACAATATAGCATGTAGCAAAGCATTCCCATCAATTACAATCGATAGAAAAGAACGCCTAGCTTAATTTTCGGAAGCCCTATATACTATTAAGGCTCCTATATATACGAGCTGGCGCATCAGGCATTTTGTTGCCTTAGGGTTGCCACATGTACCCAGCGCGTTTCTCTGATAAACAAACGACAAACATTTTTTTTATCGTCTTACGTTACTTTAGAGTAACTTGTTTTATTATATTTCATAATTTTAGCTAAATAAACGATGATATAGAAGTTTCTTTAGTGATAAACTGCTATAATCATTCAAGAAGTGAATACAAAGTGTTCACAGACCTTCTATTACTGTGTGTTTGAGTTTTGGCGACATTTTTGTAAAAGAAACAGAAACCGCCCTAACAACACATCTTACCCCAGTATGTCCATAGGATATCCTCAGAATAAAATGACATCCTGAGAATGTACTGTGAAAAAAATGTTTTTTTAGGAATATTATTGTTGATTATTGCTCTTATCTTGACCGGATTAGCTTCAGATCAAGATTTCTTAAAATCATTAGGGAGGCGATAAGGACGCCAAGCGGGAATGCTGTCCTCTTCGGAGGCAAAAAAATGGCGGTGATGCGCCGGCCTATTATTTTATTTAGGGGCTCTACTATATATCGTCTATAAGCTATATACGCATTACATTGTTTAATAGAATTTAATTCTACGTGAAAACACATAACACAAAATGAAATCCACTTCCAGCAATTTCTAAGTATAGATCCAATAAATCTATATATTTTGGGTAGCCCTGTAAACCAACGATGAATGATTTCCATACCACAATCTACACAAAGCATGCTTTTATGCATATAAAAACTATGTCTCTTCCATTTTGTTCAGGGTAGCCTAGAGATGTCTCATTGTACGTACCAGAAATTTCACCTAAATATGTAATGTATTTGAATTCCTTTGTATAGCCCTGTACACGAACCCTTTGCTTAATCTCAATGAAAAGTTTAGTGTAGCCTACTGTTTGTTCTTGAGATATATTGTTAACCGGCACACAAATAGATATCGAGACAAAAACAGACAGATAAACCGCTAAAAACATGATTTTTGGATATAGAAGAACTCAGAACATGTAATACTAACAAAAACTCAATTTCGAAAACTTGACCGGAAAGGAATTCATTTTATATAATACACTAGCAGACTTTGCCCGCTTCGCTGCTATGTCAAAATTCTTTTATGAACACGTAATTTTTAAGATCGTGTAGTGTTTTAGAAATAACTGTACATTAATTAAAACCACCGCACTTTAGAATGTGGAAAAAAAGAGGAAAAATGCTAAAAACCCATAGAAATAGCGTGGGACGAAAACAAGCCCACAATGTCAAGCGTGTTAAAAAAAAAAAAAAAAAAGGCTCACACCGGAAGTAATAAAAGAACAAAATTGACTAGAAAAAGACAGCGGGAACGGGCGGGCTGGGGCGTTAAATATATCGTCGAGGATTAATACGTCTCGCCTAGTATTTGAATTCATTTGAATCCCTTTGGATAGCCCCTGTACACGAACCCTTTGCTTAATCTCAATGAAAAGTTTAGTGTAGCCCCCTATATGATACGGATTTAGAATACCAAGTTTGGAATTCCTGTTACTGTTTGTTCTTGAGATATATTGTTAACCGGCACACAAATAGATATCGAGACAAAAAACAGACAGATAAACCGCTAAAAACATGATTTTCGGATATAGAAGAACTCAAAACATGTAATACTAACAAAAACTCAATTTCGAAAACTTCACCGGAAAGGAATTCTTTTTATATAATATACTAGCAGACTTTGCCCGCTTCGCTGCACACAATACTTAAATGAGTTGTCAAAATCCCATATCATTATTAATTAGCCACAGTTAAAGTTCCAGCTGTGTTCGGTAGAGAATTTTCTCTCTCGCAACGTGAGAATCCGTGTTCCCACTGCTTTCGGAAGCAACTTACCCGATTCTTACTTCCCCTTCCTCAGCGGGTAAGTTCGAAGTTTTGCAAAATCCCACCAGTGTACATATTGCGTACACCTAATCAACATCCACACACCAAAGTTCGCCATTCTAAGATAATTTAAGGGAAATTCAAGCGGGAAAACGTGTTTATAGCTCCCTCGATCTCAAGAGGGTAAGGGAGGGGGGAATTTCGTAAAATCCCATTACAATAAGTGTTGGATAAATATAAACGCTCTGCGCACCAAATTTCGTGACCGCAGATCCTATAGATTTTCCAAGCAAATTTAGCGCTAAAAGAGGGGAAAGGGGGTCTTGAATTTGCTACTTCGTAAAAGCCCCCCCCCCTCCCCCCCCCAAAAAAAAAAAACACCACACAAAAAACGAAAATGCGTGTTTGGAAATATCCTAAATAAGACAAATGGCTGTTTTCAATACCTTTGTAACATCTTTAGTAGAGCTCTACTAAAAAATCCGGAATTTCTGAAATTTCACCCCGAAAAACGATTTTTCTGCTCTCTCCTTTAAGAATCAGGAATTCAAAAATCGTACATAATGTTTTATTTATACTCAAGTCTAATATCACCATGTGCAATTTTTTTTCACCATGTGCAATTTTTTTACTTCACCATGTGAAGTAATTTGGGGCCGAGTTATGCTTACAAACGATTTGTTTTTGCTTCCTGCCCCCCAGGGAGGAAGCGGCGGTATTTCAATAAATCACGTTCCTATAAGCATCGGGTACATATAAACAATCCAAGCATCAAAATTCGTGACTGCAGCTCCCATAGATTTCTCAGGACAAATTTAGCGCCAAAAGGGTTGTCTCGACTTTGACCCTTCGTAACCCCCCCTCCCCCCCCCCCCAAAAAAAAAAAAAAAAAAAAAAAAAAAAAACGCAAGACACTAAAAAACAAAAACAAAAATGTGATTTTGGAAATATCCTAAGAAAGTCGCATAACATACCTTTGTTCCATTTTTGGTAGAGTTCTACTCAAAAATCCGGAATTTTCAATATTTTCATCAAAAAATTGATTTTCCCCCACCCTTTCCTTATAGATCGAAAACTCCTAAATCGCAGATAATGTTTTATTTGTAGTCATGTCTAGCCTCCCCATGAGCAATTCCTTTACTGTGAAGTAATTAGGAGCCGAGTTCTGCTTACAACGTGTTTTTAAAGGGAGAAAGGGGAGAAAGAGCTTTCTCCCCATAAAGGGAGAAAGGGGAGTAACTTCGGAAAAGTTGAGAGATATAATTTTAATTTGAGTGAGGACCTAAATTCCTATGAAGTGCCGTTGAATTCCGTCCTGCCGTTCTCAAGTGATACCCAGACAAACGTGATTTGTCTTTTGCCCACCAGGTGTGAACGTGGGGGAATTTCTGAAAAGTTGATAGATATAATTTTAAGTTGGGTAAAGACATAAATTCCTGCGAAGCTTCGTTGAATCCCGTCCAGCCGTTCTCAGGTGATACCCGGACAAATATGTTTTTGTTTTTTGCCCCCCCCCCATGGCGTGGGAACGTGAGGGAATTTCTGAAAAGTTGATAGATATAATTTTAAATTGGGTAAAGACCTAAATTTCTGCGAAGCGCCGTTGAATTCTGTCCAGTCGTTCTCAAGTGATACCTGGACAAACGTGCTTTTGTCTTTTGCACTCCAGGGGGGAACGTGGGGGAATTTTTGAAAAGTTGATGGATATAATTTTAAGTTGAGTAAAGATCTAAGTTATGACAAGCGCCGATGACTTCCGTCCAGCCGTTTTCAAGCGATGCCCGGACAAAAAATAGCGACATACAGACACGATGACACACACACACACACACACACAGGCAAAATTGTCTGAAGTTATTTTCGGCTTTCATGTTGTGTAAAACGTGCAGATATCGCATTTTTTTTTTTTTTTTTTTTTTTTTTTTTTTTTTATTCTGACAAATTTACAGACAAAAGTCTGATTTTATCAATATAGATATTGGTAAGAGAAATTAAAAACAGTATATAACAGCTTAGTTTTGTCGCTAATTTTCCTTAGTTAATAATGAACATTTAAATAAAGAAAAAAAAATTGAATCTAAATATAGTAAACGATTGATTAACTCCCTTTCTCTAATTATTACCTTTTATTAATGATATCATGAGTATAGAACACAGCCCAAATACGCAGTTTACAACGAAACTAGTGTGTTGTAAGCATCACAACTCTTATATCATCACAACTTTTTATATATTTTCTATGGAAATTCAAACAGCTATTTATTAATTTTATTACTTTTTTAAATTATTTTCCACAATAAATGCACGCGATTGTTATCTCAGAAAAATATAACACTATAAGAAAATCAATTTTGTGTCCTAAAGACAACATCAAAGGATTTTTTTTTCCTTTTAATTAACTTGGATAGACGAAATGATTGAAAATGTATAGTCTACATTTTTCCAGATGTTGAAACAATATTATGAATGTATGAATATTATGAATCTTTTGTTTTGAGAAAAAATACCACTAAGTTTCCTAGAATTGGGTCATAAACGAAAATTATAGCTCTTAAAATTCGCCTTTTCTGTGCGCATTTATTTGCAAACCTTCTTAAATATGTTTGTTTACGATAATATTATAAAATGGCTCTAGAATTCTAATAGGTCTTGTGAGGTTGAGACTACAGAACGTCTCCACAGTTGTTTGAAATTAAGCTGGATCCAGCAAAGTATAAAGTTGGGACGGTTAAATCACTTCGACGCCAGTGAATCGGCGAAAGTTTAGGTCGGGTTAGCTTTGTGTCGGCATGGTGCTGCAACGAAGGAATTAGGCTGTGGGAGGTAGATGAATTGGAAATGATTTTAAAAGTATTGATTGAAATGAAGAGAAAGGAAGTTGGTAGGAAGTAGATAAGATGGAGATGGTTTTAGAGTAGAGGGTGATGTATATTAGTGGAGATGGTGGTGTATATTAGTGGAGGAGATTGTGGTGTGTAATATAGGAGATTGTGGTGTAGATTGGAGAGATTCTTATTTTGGAAAGTATTGAGGTGTGAAGTACTGAAGATTTAGTTGTGTGAGATTAAGTATTGACGAGTGTTGGTGTGCGTATCTAATAGCATTCGTGAACGTGACGTTGGATCAGTTGGAAATCCGCTAATCCACAGCGAAGTCACAGTAGCGGAGTTAAAGAGTGCATCCGTCTCTACACCTTCGATTGTTGCTGGGGTGAGATATTTAGAATTATCTAATTTAAATTCTGATACATATATTTTGATAAATTAAATACGCTGACTGAGCTATCTTAATTGCCAGACCGCCCTCCCATTAATCTGTTCAAATAAAAGTCTTATTTATAGTTTAATTCAAGTCTCGTGCTCTTTACTTATCCATTTAGTTATCTAACTAATTAATTAAGATGGAGTTTGCTTCAACGCAAACCTCACAGTCTTTCTAGAAATTGCTAGCAAAGGGAAAAGAGAAACTAGAATTTATAAGGATGACATGAAACAATGTTTACTAGAGCCACAATTTACCTTTTAGACGTCGGTCTAAGACTTTTTCTCAGTTTCTTATTTAGAGTATCAAATTTTGAGGCATACTCCATGTATTTTCTTACAAAGGAAATATATACAGACTAGTCGGCTCAGTGGTCTATAGTTTGAAATGAACGAATTTTTTAATTTGTTACATCTTTCTTGTTTGAGTCTCAAGCAAAAATGTTTCATTTATCATAACATAATATTTACATAACATTTTTACATTAATGGCATCATGTTTTACATCTTACCATATCAAAAATTGTTCTAATGTTGAAAAAGCTTGAAGAAATTATTTTCATTACATTATTTTTAATATATTTAACGTTATTAAACTATCAATTATTTATTATACTTGTTTAAACTTTAGGTTTTTTACTAATTTATCTAACTATTTCGAATATAATTCGGAGATCGAAAAAAAAAAAAAAAACGCCAAACTGCCAATTGGCGGCTTTTGCATAATAGACATATTTTCTTTTAAATTATCATATAGACTTATTTAATTTACTTAAAATTACAGGTAAAATTATTTTATTACTTTTATCTTTTTTTTTTTTTTTTTTTTTTTTTTTTAATCAAAACACTGCAGGAAATATTATGTCAATTTTATTTAAGATCTAACCATCTTCTTCTAAAGCTAAATCATCCTTTTATCTATTGTTTAATTCATTCCTGCAAACTAAGGATTTTTTTTTCTTATTTCCTTACATTATTGTATTGTAGCTATGGCATTAGGTGTAAATAATCGTAACAATTATTACTATCACTTTGGCCTTAGGTTCTGGAATCTTGGGTTTTATTAGTAAGAAGATAAGGTAGAATTGTAGCCATAGAACAGCAATCAGACTTCTTTTTATTCGAACCATATGTTTATGCAAGAATAAATTTTGATAAATATCTTCTTTCAAATATTAGTTTTTTTTTTTTTTTTTTTTTTTTTTTTTTAATTGGCATCTCAGTATATACTTCGTATGTTTTACAAAATATCCTTTGTCATTTGCGTTGCTATATTAGTGTTTGTATAGTTAAAAATCATAATAATTTAGGCTATAACGAGTCCATAGGCTATAATAATAAAGAATTTTTCTTTCTGTCTCTGTAAAATGAAAAAAAAAAAACATGACTGCTAGATTTACCAAAATCAATAGGGTTCATGCTACGGGAACCTATAACATACGTACCAACTTTCAGCTCATTTGAACAAAGTGTTTAAACTCTCATTCATATACACACATATACACATGCACACATTCATAAACCACCGTAAAAATAGCAATAAAGAGATAAGAAGACCTTAAAACGTACAATCACATCAAAATCTCAAAATCAAATTTTTGTCACGATTACAATACTTTCCTTACATACATTGTTAAAAAAATGCAACTTTGCTGCCAGAAATTCCCTGTAATTACACCAAAATACGTTTTGTCAACGTAATTTTTCTGTAATTTACGACTTTTTTTTTCTCAAATTACAGAGATTTTCTGGCAGCAAAATTGCATTTTTTTGACATTGTATATTTTTTCAGAAAGTAAAAACCTTTTATTGTAATAAAACCCTGCTAAAATTACTGAAAAATATCGTGATTCATTGAGTATACCCTACCAAATCCATTCATTCACGCAGCGCACACTGTTAAAGAAATGCAATTTTGCTACCGGGAATTCTCTGTAATTTGAGAAAAAAGGTAATTACAGAGAATTTCTGGCAGTGTGTTTTTTTGTATAGTTACTATAATAAGCACATAACTTTAGATTTGACTTATTCACTTAATTTTTGACTTATTTACACGTTTATATTAAACAACACGAACCGGACAAAACTGTAAAGAAGAAATCAAACTTCTGACACTTTCAAAAGTAAAATTATGACAATAAATCATTCCTTTCTAATTATACGTTACTTATAAAGATATAAACTTTGTATCTGTGCTGTTTCCTTAACTTCCCAACTTAACTGTCAGATAATATTAAACAAACTGAAATACCTGTAACTTTTCAAAAGTATCCAAATGTCTTTCACTTTTAAAATTAAAGTTATGACAAGAGTTTATATTTTTCCCTTTATATATTATTTGTGGTACATAAAATTATAACTTTCTCGTAATTTGTATATACCCCATGTAATATGATCATCTTGTAATTTCCCACCTAATATCCTTAACCCATTCACTGCCAAATCTCACATTTTATGAATCTTTGATTAAGATTTTTTTTTCTCTACAAGTAAATACGATAAATTTATTTTTTTCATTAATTTAATATTTAAGTGCCTCGCTTTGTTGGTAATTTTCTTTTTAAAGATTACAATGTATTTTTTTTTTTTTTTTTTTTACCAAGCAAAATTGCTTGTTTTTACTGTATATGAAAAAACAAAATCCCCCAAAGTATGTCATTCAAGTCAGTTCTTATATTATGAGAATGTGGGATCGAGAAAACTAATTTAAGATACTTTTTGTGGTTAATCTATATCAATGCTATCGCCATTAGGTGAAAAGTTCCTCAATTTGGAAACATATCATATATTCTAACAAAATTTAAAAAAAAATGATAATAATTATTTAAACTATTTATGATTAGAGAATAATATTAAACGCAAAACATACGAAAATTAAAAAAATTTCGGTAGAATTCATATAGCGCCGTTTAATAGGTTAAAAACAAATCCTTATTTTTAAATAATAAGATCAAGCGAGATATTGAACAACAAAGTTATTTATTGTTCAAATAATTATTCATTTAATTTATCAAAAAAATTGAAATCTAATCTCAAAAATCTAAACAAAATCAGAGTTATTATTATTTTTTTTTCATGATTATAAACTGTAAATTTATTTGACACGAAGTTTACATATGTCATATTTGTCTCGACATATACTGAAGTGTATTAAATTTCATCTGACAGGTATCAGAAAATACAACATTCTACTAAAAATCCAAAAGCCGTCTACGAGTTTTTTTTAAACTAAAAATAGTTTCTGCACATATTTATTGAAAAGAACATATTCAAATTTAGTTTTCATAACACATAAACTTCTGTGGAATATAGAAATTTCAAAAATACAATATATATGTATTTGTTGTTTAGATAAGAGCTTTTCCGTTTACATTTTGTAATAGATGTAAAGTTTATGCCAGCATAGGTAAAGGTAAAAAAGCGAGAGTTTCAATATGTAAAAAGAAAGTTAGAAAAAAATTTTAACTGTATCAAAATTTATTTTAAAATATAGATTATTATTATGAAAAAAATAATAATAAAGTGTATTGTAAACAGAAAAGCAAAAATTAATAAACAAAAATATATTAATAAATACAAAAGTAAAAGGATACTTTGTAATAAATAGACAAATTTCTTTGTAAAAAAGTCTGATATGTAACAAGCACACGACTTTCGTTACCCACTATTAGAGATATTACATACTTTTTTTGTAAACAGAATGATCAAAAGACATAAAAGGGACTTACAAATTTAGTCACCTAATAAATTTCCTGTTAGAACAAATTATTATATACGTACATAAAAGGAAATTTATATAGCAGATAAAAAAAAAAAAAAAATCTTTATAGATTGGGTTCACACAAATGTTCAAGCAGAATGACAAAAAGACTGACAGACTAATTGAATTTAAAATCACTCTTAAACATTGTTGGAATATGCTACAAACACCTAACACAAACGGAAGTGCAATTCACACAGTTTCCAATCGTAGATCTTAATGTAATTGAATATTTTAAACAAGTCATGTAAATCTTGACGTAAAACATACCATACTCTTTAGAAAAGAATTGTTTTACTATAGATAATATTTCAGTTTGAATGAAAATTGAATAAAATACATTTCTTTATTTTTTAAACATTCTTTTCATCAAAGAATACCTTATCTTTGAAAGATGATATATCGACTATAATCTGGATGATACGGCGACTAACAAAAACAACTAACAGTTTTTTCACATAGTATTTGCTGTTGCCTCAATAATTTCAATAACAAAATTATACAGATTATAAATAAACAAAACTAGAAGAATTTTGTCTTAAGTCAGTTATTTTCAAATTACAAGGTTATTATTATAATTAAATTCAAATTATAAGGTTATTATTTATTTCTGAGTCGTTTTATTATATGAATGAATGTTCAGATGAATCTACTAGCTTTCATAATAATTTAAATTTTTAATTCACTGAGAAAAAATTCTGTAACTGACATCTAGAATCTAAATTGTGGCTCTAGAAAGAATAGTTCCATGTCATCCTTATAAATTCTACTCCCCTTGGAAAGCGAGTTCTAGAAGCCCCTATTAGAATTCTAGAGCGTTTGCCTATATTCTCGAGGGTAAAGTTATTTAAAAAACTCTGCAAATAAATGAGACAACAAGAGGCGGGTTTCTGCAACTATAATCTTGGTTTATTACCCAATTCTAGAAAAACAAGCGAGAATTTCTCGCAATACGAATGATTCAGAATATTTAGAATATTCAGAATATTGTTTCATCATCTAGAAATGGGTAGACTAGAAATTTTCGATAATTTCGTCTATTCAGTTTATTGGCGTGCCTCATGCGCATAGCTCGGAAATCTAGATTTCTAGTTAAGGGATTTAGAAAATGGCCACTTATTCATTCTAGATAAAGGCGATATATTTTTTTTTCTCAGTGTTATTCTTCTCATAAATGCCTATTTTCCATTAGGTAACCAGCACAAACCAACGTCTTGGTAGACTTAATATAGCTCCTGTGATAGCACCACTGTTTGAGACAAACATATCGAATAGACAATATTATAATCAATGTTATTTACACAGCTTGCAGATACGCCGTACGGCGACAACTCCTAAGCCGTTCTTTCAATGCAAGAAAGTCTAAACTCAATTTATTTATTTTCAGAACGAAATGAAGTGATAATTTTCTCGACCAATCCAAAAATATCACTTATATGGATGCTGATCAAGAATGCATGTTGATATGAATGCGAAAATAGTAAAATAAAATTCAACCCATCGAAAAACTAGTATGATGTGGCCACCACATGACTTTCCTCTATAAAATTTTACACAAAACTAATTCAATACAAATGATTTATTAAATTATTGTCCATTATAAATGCAGACGAGTTTTATCTGACAGAATTATATATATTCCTACAGGACGAAAAAAGTAAATTTTTTTGCAATTATCAGAAGAAATACGAATTTCTTTTTTTTTTTTTTTTTTTTCGTTAAAAGATAAAAAAATCGATAACTTTGTTTTAAATTATCACATATCTATAGTTCAAGTAATCGTTTTCAAGGTATTGACGAGATCTTTCGAAAGATACCCATATTGAAAATTTACTCCACCCCGGGGATGTAGTTTCTCCCCCCCCCCAGGTGGGTAAGCGCTGCTCCCACATGCACAGATTTTTTTTCCCAGTTAAATACTAATAGTATCAATAATTGATATTAATTTTACAATCATATGTTTAAAATAACTGTCATTATGTGCATTTATAAGAAATTTTGTCCTATAGTGCCATGTTATAATTTCAGAAAAAATGCGATCACAGCGCCACCTGTTGTGCAATTGTTACACAAATGTAATCAGCACCAGATTGTGTAAGGGTCCAACTAAATACTAATTTTTGTTAAATTTCGTTCGTTGGTTCGTGAGATACAGCGTCCAAAAATTTTTTTATACACACACAGTCAGACTGGCTGATAGACATTTTTTAAAAACAGTCAAATCGTGTTCAGGACATCCCAAAACATGTAAATCCAACGAAAACTGGAGTTCGAAAATTTTCACGAATCCTTTACTTTCTATATATATACATATAGAAGAAAGTAAAAAAAAAAAAAGATAACAAGCGAGTTGAGTTGATTTTTTCAAATAATCGGAAATAGAATTGCAGGAAATTACACGTGAAAACTTTTCTACTGGCAATTGTGTGTATTCAATCGTACTCATGATTAAAACATAATTAGAAATAATTTAGTTCAGAATTACATATTTATATACAATATATATAAACGTAACTTAAATTGTGTCAGATGTACATGAAACAGATAAAAATAATATACATCGTTTCAATTAATTATATAGAAAATTCAAAAATATAAAAACGAAATATCTATCTGTAAAAAGATTACAGAATACTTTACGGTGCGATATCGCTACTACCAACATGAAATTGGCAAAGTAAAATATATACCAGGAATTATTTAAACTGATTCAATTTCACAGACATATAATTCTTCGGAACTTTCTTTCGCTTCAGCTCATTTAAATCTTCAATCGGATATATTTCTACCATTCCCCGTTCCTTGTGAGAGCTTAAACATATTTTGACACTTACAATGTACTTTTCTGTAAAATTTTCTTCTTTAACTGTCACATCTGCTTACTCGCTGGAAGCAATATTACATCAAAATGAAAAAAAAAAAAAAAAAAAATTAAAGCATTTTGTATTGTTGATGGTCAGAGTCTAAATTCGAAAGAAAGAAACAAATTTTAGACTTTATGCTAAAATTATAAAAATTCAAATATTTACCTTTTAAAAGCCAGTTAATGAGTTTTTGTAGTGTAAGGTCTCATGCTATTTTTGTAATATGTTTATAGCAATCTTCGTCAATGCAAATGTTGAACAGTTTAAATTAATTTTACATATACACTGTAAAAAAAAAAAAGTCCTGTTTGCTGCCAGAAATTTTCGGTAATTTCAAAAAATAGGGGTAAGTTACGAAAAAAATTACGTTGACAGAACGTATTTTTCTGTCATTACAGAAAATTTCTTGCAGCAAACAGGGCTTTTTTTTTTTTTTTACAGTGTAATCAACGTGGATTGAAATCAGAACATTCTTGAAGAATCGTGGTAAACACATAAGTGTCAATTCAAAATTAATCAGATCTTAACAGCCAATAAAAGAGAAGGACAGAGAAATACAGAGAAGGAGATGGAGAGAGAGAAAAATTGCGAATTTTTCTTTAATACTAAAATATTCGTGCATTAATTCAGACGCCATTTGTATTTTCGACAATTTCAAGTAATTTTTTCAGAGTCGACCCGCACTTTGTTGCTGTCGTTAACTGAATCACCAGTTTTAAGAAAGGGACAAATCCAAAATCAGGATTTTTGGAAAAATGACAAAAATATTGTTCAGTATATTGTAAAAATTTATGCAAATTTACTAAATGTTTATTCAGAGTCTCTATAAATTTACAATAATTTTTAATTAAAAGCAAATAGTCGAAATTCTCAATCTCCCTTCTGTGTTTTTATTTACTTTTATTATTTAATTTCTCAATAAAAACTTAAAATGAATATTTCTACTTTAGAAAAAGCATTGTAAGAAATAAATTCGCCAGAATATATATGTAACAAAATGTAATTGACGAGAATATGCATGTAACAAATATATTCTCGCCAATAATTAATTAAATTAGTATTAGTCATTAAACAGCATATATAGAATAGATTTCTTAACATCTCCGTTTATTTTTCTCTGTAATTTTACGCAATACTTAAGATAAATAATTACCAGTAGTTTTTTGTTGAAATGTTTAACTGTGTATTATCAGAAGAGGAAATTTGATTCACACACACACACACACATATACAGTCGGTAACAAAAATGTCCGAACACTAGCAAAAATTCCTATGTAAAAAAAGTACACTTCATACTGTTTTGTTAAATAAATCCTTGTCGAATTCTGTTCTTAGTCAGTCTAAGAACATGGTTCGATAAGGATTTATTTAACAAAACCGTATGAAGTGTACTTTTTTTACATAGGAATTTTTGCTAGTGTTCGGGCACTTTTGTTACCGACTGTATATACATATATATATATATATATTAACTTTTACTCTTTTCTATTTATTCTTGGGGTACATAAATTCGATCGCATTAGAAAAATAAAACTCGTGAATATTTCAGATGCACTGAGAAAAAAAATATATACCGCCTTCATCTGAACTGAGAAAAAATTCTGTAACTGACATCTAGAATCTAAGTTGTGGTAAAATAAAAAATAGTTCCATGTCATCCTTATAAATTCTAGTCCCCTTGGAAAGCGAGTTCTAGAAGCCCCTATTATAATTCTAGAGCGTTTGCCTATATTCTCGAAGGCAAAGTTATTTAAAAATCTCTGCAAATAAATGAGACTACAAGAGGCGGGTTTCAGCAACTATAATCTTGATTTATTACAAAATTCTAGAAAATCAAGCGAGAATTTCTCGCAATACAAATGATTCAGAATAGTTAAAGCATTCAGAATATTGTTTCACCATCTAGAAATGTGTACACTAGAAATTCTCTATCATTTCGTCTATTCAGTTTATTAGCGTGCCTTACGCGCATAGCTCGGAAATCTATATTTCTAGTTAAGGGATTTAGAAAATAGCCACTTATTCATTCTAGAGGAAGGCGGTATATTTTTTTCTCAGTGTGGAGCGAATAAGTCGTCATTTTCTAAATCCTTAAAATAGAAATATAGATTTCTGATCTATGCGTATGAGGCACGCCAATAAGCTGAATAGACCAAATGATAGAGAATTTATAGTCTATGCATTTCTAGATGGTGAAACAATATTCTGAATATTCTGAACCGTTGTAATGCAAGAGATTCTCGCTTGATTTTCTAGAATTGGGTCAAAAAACAATATTTTAGTTGTTAAAACTCGCCACTTGCATTTATAGAGATTTTTAAGTGAGTTTGACCTCTATAATATAGAATTCAGAAGCGGTTTCTAGAACTCGCTTTCAAAGGGAACTAGAATTTATAAGGATGACATGAAACTACTTTTATTAGAGCCACAATTTAGATACCAGATGTCAGTTACAGAAATTCTTGTCAATGTACCTTGTTTTCATGCTAAATAAATGGTTTCCATTCCTTTCTTTTGCTTGGCTTGTATGTCAATGAATGTGTGTATGTATATCCATGTATGTCATGTATGTCAAGTGAATTAAAAAGAACTAAAAACTCAATTTTAGACATTTGTTCCATTTTTCAATCTATATAGTGATTTTACTATGGCACTCAGACACTTCGAAACTGGTTTTGAAACTACCCGAGTTAAGGCGAGAGGGGAGTATCTTCCATTTTTGAAGTCTACTACAAGAGTAGAAGTATGACTTCAGTTCTAGAAGCTGACGAATAGGGACAAAAGCATCAAAAGAGTGCTCTTAATTTTTATCCAGATGAAGGTCGAATAATCCCTGATCCAGTACTCCCCAGAAATAATTTTGAAGAAAACTTGGAAGACTTTGCAATCACGACTGATTTAACGCGTACCAACAACCATTAACGTGCACGCCGGTCTTTAATCGACTCGAGTATCCAACCCGCAATCCTCCATTCATGAAACAGTGCTCTATGGAACAGGCTACCGGCCTCGCATGTAATTTCCTAGACATGAATTTTTTATAATTGAAAATAAAATGATATAGAACTCATACTAGTTCCATTTACTCTACATTATTATAAACATGCGATTAGAGTTTAATTTGTAACTTATGCAATAACTGAATACTTTTAATGTATTTTAAAAATACTTTAAAATAGCTTTAGAATCAATTACAATTGTGATATGCCTTTATGTGTCATATTCTATATGTCATATATTTTCACGCCATATTCTGCAGGAAACGTGCTTTTGTATATATAAAAAAATATATGCTAATTTATTTTTGTTTAGTACAGTTTATAGATATTTAACTATACCAATGAGAAATATCGCCCATTAATATATATATATATATATACATATATGTTTGAATATTTTTGCATATCCCTGTAATCGAAACTTTCGTCAGAATTGCAGAAATTGTTTCAAGTTATACCCAAATATTATACGCAAAGTTTGTACTTTCTGACGATATCTCTTTTTGAATTATGCTGATAACAGGCTCACAGAAAGACGCACTGAGGTACTAAAAACCTGAATTATGGATTTAAGAAACCTGAAAACATGAAAGAACAGTAAAAACGCAATTTCTAAAAATTAACCGAAATAAAATGCATTCTCTATCACAGGCCTGTGCCACTCAAAACATTTGATGGACCTCATAGAAAATCTCTTTTATTCAGGCGGGCCACACCGTATATATACATATCACTGTTAAAAAAATGCAACTTAGCCGCCAGAAATGCTCTGTAATTTGAGAAAAAAGTCGTAAATTATGGAAAAATTGCGTTGATAAAACGTATTCTTCTGTAATTACAGAGAATTTATGGTAGCAAAGTTGCATTTTTTTTTTAACTGTGTATGTTTGTAAATGTAGTATAAATTATGTATGTATATACATTTTTCAAGGGAGGGCAGGTGAAGCCTCGGAGTAGAATACACTAATTTAAATTGTTTTCATTTATAAACTAGCAATAGAATTGTGAAAAATTTCTGACGATACATTTATAACTAAAATGTAAATAATGAATAATAGATTCAATAATATTTCATTTCAACAGTGTGATTCTTTAGCTTCCATAACCATTGAAAAGTATTAAAAGTATTATCTATATCATTATATAAAGCGCAAAAAATTGTTTGTTTGTGGAGGGTAATCTCTGAAACTACTGAACCGATTTAAAAACTTCTTTCACTGACCGAAAGCTACAGTATGCCATATTGTTATAGGCTGTATTTAATTTTGATAAAATAAATTTTAGTTTAAAATCTGAGCATTTTAATTAAAATCCCCATAGAAGCCGTAATAGAAATGGAAATAATGAAATATTAAAAAAATTAGCTGCTGCCAACATAAAAGAAACATTTACATATTCATTTCGTTTTTAAAATATCTTGACGTGAAAAGAAAAGAAATATATTTGCACGTGCATTAAATTGAAATTCATATAAAGCTTTTTTAATTGTTAAACTTACACGTTAAATCTGACGTCATTATAGAATTAAAAGTGTTTATTTTTCTAATAATTTAATTTGATATGATATGATATAATATCTAAGCATCAATGTTTAAACCACGGAGTCTTTATTACTCCGTGGTTTAAACTGATGTGTGTAAACGAAATTGGAATTTAAAAATAAATAAATAAATAAAATAAAATAAAATAAGAAATTCTATTTTATAATATTGTTTATTTTAATTTATAATTGTTGCCAAAAAGATTTACGAATTAATTTATTTTTAGACATATAATAAAATATATTTTCACGCGAACAATAATATAAAAAGTGAACTGGATTTTTTGTAAAAAAATAATAAAGATCGAGGAAAATTATTTCCCCATTTTAATCCCCATATTTGGATATAGATATGTATTAGTTATCATGTGCATCCGTTAGATTAAATTGTTTTTGTTGTAAAATTGATAAAACTGGAATTTTAAATTTCAAAACTCTAGAAAAAAAAATGGCAAATTTCCATATTCGATTGAAAACATAAACATTTCATTTCAAAGGATGATATTTACACAATAAACATCCAACTAATAAACTAATTAAAAGGGAAAGGATAAATATTCTATCATAATTTGAAGTCAAATTTGTTTTCAAATGTCTAAATAAAGTATCTGATATAATATACTAATATGTTGCAGCGGAATAGATTTGATATCCGTCATCCTTGGCAGAAAAAAAAATATCGCCAAATTATCTGGCGAATATAATTTAATTCCTTTCAAAAATCATGGTTATTTTAAAAACTTACATTAAGAGTGTAACGAATAATATGAAACAATATTTCGTACAATACATATTACGAAAATATACATCTGGCATGTATATTTTCGTATTACGTTTTTGATCGCCAAATACAAAAAACGCCAAGGGTGACAGTTTTGAAATTTAAAATTAAAATTTTGTCAATTTGACAGCAAAATAACTTAATCTAACGCATGCATACAATAACTAATACATATCTATACCCAAATATGAGGATTAAAATCGGGAAATAATTCTTCTAGAATTTTAATAAAAAAAAAAAAATCCAATGAGCGATTAACATGGAAAATCTTTTTCTTGCATCCACGGGCGGTCAGTGATGTCATACTTCGCTTGCGTGTTGAGATGTTTAAATTTATTTGGCGACTATTTTTAGCAACTAACAGTTATGGCAAGTAGCTCAATATACATAGCGCATACAGCCATTACTGAAATGTAAATAGCATTTAAATAATTGAGTTACATTATGTTGACTGGAAACCTATTTAATATACCTATGCTCTATAGCTATACTAATATAAAAAAAAGAAAGGTTTATATGCATATGTAGAGAACGATCGCTAGAACTGAATTTACCGATTGCTTTTTTTTTTTTTTTTTTCTTTCAATAATCAAAAGTTACACTGTCTCTCTCTAAGTGCTAGAAGCTATAATAAATTTTGGTAAAATAAATTTTTAATTAAAATTTTCAATATTTTAATTGAAAACAAAGCATAGATTTGATATCTATCGTCATTGGCGATTTTTGTATTTGGCGATCGAAAACGTAATACGAAAATCTGTATATTATCGTAGTAAATACGAGATGTATGTGTTTACTTCAATTACCCTACTACCGTAGGTAGTGGAAGTATTGTATAGGCTTTGGCAATTGGTCAGTGTGTGTGTATATGTGCATGTGTGTGTGTAATCTTCTGGCTGTCATATCTCCAAAACTAATAAAAATAGAACTACTAAACTTCGCAAGTGATTCAGGTCTGGTGTACAGATAAATTTTCCAAATTTTCGTGAAAATTGAAAAACCGGAATTGGGTCATCGAAAACTAGAAATGGGACCCTAAGCCCATATTGAAAAACACCTCTAATGATTTTCTTCAAAGTTGCTATATAAATAATATATTAGATGCCCTTTCGATTGAAAAGTTGCTTAGTTCAGGAAAATTGATAGGCGTCCTCTATAAACAGCTCAATTTCAGACTTCGCAAGTGCGTTCCTTTAAAAACGTCTGTACGGATTTTTTTCAAACTCGCCATGTTAACTTCCTATTAAATATCCTTTTGTATGTAATTATTGTTTTTAGGTCAATAATTGTGTATGTTAAGTTTTGGTAAAAGTTGGTATCTCAAAAACGGCTCTAACGTATTCTTGAAAATTTTTTCTTTAATCCAATTTAGATAACCTTTCTCAAGTATTACGTGCTTATTACAGGAATATTAACGGTCATCCTGATTAGGTAGTTTAGTTTTAGATCTCGGAAATTCGTGTTTAAAAAAATAACTATCTATTTTTTTCCCCTTATTTTTTAACTCGCTATGCAAACTCTGTTGTATGTGTCTTTATACGTGTATCAAGTTTCTCTTACTCGAAAATCTCAAAAAATGCAAATAATATCTCCAAAAAATTGTATATATTACGTGTAATAGTGGGTAATGGAAGTCGTGTGGTTGTTTCACACAGATTCTGTAATAGTATATATTGTACGAATATTGTTTCATATTATTGATTTCTCCTTTAATATACATTATTAAAATAATAATCAATTATGGAAAAAATTAAATATATTTGCGAAATGAAAAAATAAATAATAATTAAAGCTATTATGACGTCAACTTTATTAAAAACATATTCATGTTATAGGTTTATTTTTCAATATTTTTTATTCATGAGTAAAGACATGCTTCTTTTTATGAAATAAATAAATAAATAACATAAAGAAAAAATTACCAACATTTAACAACTGATTGAAAAAAATAATTGTAAAATTATATTTTGACTTTTCAGTTGATAATATTGCCTGACTATAACATATAAACTGATATATATTTTTTTTATTTTTTGCATATCAATTCATCGTTAACTAAAATTTGTTCATCCGTGCGTAGTAGGACGGGTCAGCTAGTAGTATATAAAGTCAGAAAGGATTTATTAATTTTTTAATGTGTTAAAAAAAGTTGTCAAATTTTAGATTTTGTTAGTCTCCACGCGGGCCACATGCGGCTCGGGGGTGCCACCCCTTCTTTGTCATATATGAATTGAAAAGATATAAATAAACAAGCTGCAAAGGCTGAAAATTGACATTTCATAATCTAAAACTCATTGAATGAAATTATATATATATCTATATATTAATAGGCAAGCATAAAATTTGTTGTCCCTTTTTAACATATTAATTATGGGAGTAGAGGGTTGAAAATGGTATCATTCGAAATGTATGGTTAGCCGGAAGGTGCGAATACAAATATTATTTTCTTACGATGTCAAGAAGGTATTTAAAAATACATTTATTTTTTATGCATTTTCCCCCCATTTTTCCCTTTTATACACGTATTCCTTCACATTAAAAAATACCTAAAAGTAGAAAGTTGTTAAATCTGGCAATTTCATAAAGCTCAAATAAAACCATAGACACAGTAATTTGTATAATGTAGCATCACTATACGCAAGCGAAGTGATGACGTCACTGTCTGTCCATGGAGCCATGTAAAAGATTTTCTATGTTAATTGTCCATTGAATTTTTTGTAAAAAATTATTAAAAAATAACGGAAATTATCTGCCGATTTTAATTCCGATATTTGGGTATAGTTATATATAAGTTACTGTCTACATGTGTTTGATTGAGTTATTTTTTCTGTAAAATTGATAAAATTTTAATTTAAAATCACAAAACTCCAGAAAAAAAAATGGCAAACTTCCAGTTTCGAATGTAAACATAAACATTTCATTTCAAAGGGTGATATTTAAACAATAAATATTCAACTAATATACTAAATAAAAGGAAAATGGATTTGTTACTAACTGCTGCATGTATAAGTAGACGATACGGAAAAAATTCCGATTTCCGTTTTCTGCTGAATTTACATGTTTTGAGCTTTCTTTACGTTTCAATTAACTGAAATTGGCTACTTATTTTTAAAAAAAGTGTCTTTATTGCTAGCTTTTGTGGGTAGAAGAAGCAAGTAAAAGATACATAAAAACTTTTGATTTCCAGTTTTCGATGAATTTACACGTTTTGAGATTTCCTTGCATTTTAATAAAGTGAAATTAGTGAAATTGACTACTTATTTTTATTTTTTAAAAAGTGGATTTATTATTCTTTTCTCTGCATATATAAGTAGAAAATATAAGATTCAGAAATGTTTTAGATTTTCGGTTTTCGATAAAGTTACACGTTTTGAAATTTCCCGAACCCAATTTCCCGAACCCATTTTTGAAAAATATCTTTTTTTTTTTTTTTTTTTTTTTTTGTTCAAACACTGTACTTTATGAACCAATCGAATTAATTTAACAGAACTTGATACTTGGTTGGACCTTGGTCTGACATGGTACCTATTAGCTTCTGGGCTGTATCACACAACAAGGGGCGTTTTCACGTTGCGATTTTCTCTCATTTCAGGAAAGGCTAACATCTACAGTGAGAAATAGTTATATTAAGTAAAACTCTGCTGATTCAGTTAGAGTGAATATTGGCAAACAATTGCCTCAGCTGTGTTACAATTGCATTCCGTTTAGGACAAAGCAATAACTTTGCTTTGCCTCGCTTTGCAAAAAAAAAAAAAAAAAAAAAAAAAAAATGGTCGAGTTTCGACCACTGGGCGATACTAGTATATATAAATAACTGCTAAAAGGAAAAAAAAAATAAATTAAAAAAATCTGTACAGTGGTGAGCATACAGCTGTGGTGAGCATCCCAATGTATACTCTCTTAAAACTATGGATGAAATTCTGTCTATGACAGAATTTAATTTAGTACGACAGGACTACTTATAATTGTATTTTAACCCCCTTAAAAAAAAAAAAAAAAAAAAAAAAAAAACCTGAAATCACTCGTCTAAATAATCAGGAAATATTCAGCCAAGGCCTATTGGCTCTGTGGTCAGAGTGCACAACTACTAACCCAAAGGTTGTGAGTTCGATCCTCACCACCCTAACAGCAAAAAATATTCCAGAAACGTAACAATCATATAACATTGAAACATTATGAAACCTTCCGAAACGTTTAAAACCGTTCAGATTACTTTCCAATTAGTTTCAAAAACGTAGAAATGTCCGCGATCGTAACAAAAAATCAGATACGTAACAGAAACGTTACAATCACTTAACAGATAGAAAATCAAAAAGGGCGAATGTTTCAGAAAGGTATCAGAGAGCATACTAAAACGTGTTACGTTTTTGAAAGATTGTAAGCTTTTTGCAACATAACTGAAACATTCTGTGCTGTATGGGCAATGAGAAGTGAAAGAAGAAAGTATATATATATATATAAACGTTTTTATGGATTTCACAAATTATTTTAAGATAGAGTAAGAAATTAAATGGTAAAACTGGATATTGACAGGCATTTTCGAAGTGGAACACTATAAACTGGTAAAGACACAAAATAATAACAGGAGACTTGGCGCTGGAATATTAAAACCCGAATAAACTACTACGTCAGAAACGCCAAACGTTATTATTTGAGAATTCTTTTTGCACTGAAGACGGCACGCTTAAGGCTACCGAAACAGCTGTATGCTTCTCAAATATTTTTCTTTGGCGTTTCTGACGTAGTAGTTTATTCGGGTTTTAACGACACAAAATGCCAGATTGAAAGAAATAGTCTTGTCGTACTGATAAATAAATATCTAAAAACGGATATCGTTTTCGGTTTAGAATAAACGTTGGCGGTTTTAAAACGGTATCAGACACCTTTCAAACAAAGACATAAAAGTATACGATTAATTATAGACGAAATGCCAAAAATAATAGAATAATATACCTCTCTGATAAAAAATAACTTAATACTTAACAGTGAGATATATCTCTAGCATCCACGTAACATTGATAAAGGGAATGCTAGATCAGGAATTATTCAAAATCGTTCAATTTCACAGACACATATATTTTCTTTTACTTCAGAACTTCCTTCCGCATGAGTTCATTTAAATCTTCAAAAAGAAACCGTATCTACTATTTTCCGTTACTTGCGACAGCTTAGGTAAGTTATCGAAATTGGTTTTGAAACACTTTATAAAATATATTTCAAGAAGTTGTATTAATCGTGTTTAACATAATTCCATGAAATTTACAGTCACATATCCGCTACGTAAAAATTCAGTTACTTCACGAATTACGAAATTTACATGTTGTGCTAAAACTGCTTCAGAAGTTTTACAATATTGCGTATGAATCTGAAAGGTATATAGAAATGGTTTCCTGTGTTTTATTAAAAACAATTATTTTTTTGTTAGAAATAGAAGAAAAATGTTGGAGAAAGAAAAAAGTATTTGACTTTTAAATGATTTTTATTAATATGTTTTGGTAGAAACACATTTATATTAAATATTTTCTCTAGACATTTTCGAAAAAGTTTGGAAATTCGGTGTTAAACAAAGCGAAAAAACGAAATATACATGCTATATTAAAATTACGCAGAAAGTTCTACAATATTGCGCAAAAAGCTAAAAAGTACATAAGAAATTTTATGTATGCTTTTTTAAAAAATTATTTTTTGTAAGAAGTAGAAAAATGTCAGAGAAAGGGAAAATAATTTTACATTTAGTCGATAATTTTTACTGATATTTTTTAGTAGAAAACGCATTTATAATAAAAATATTTTTTCTAGGTGTATTGCAAAATAGTATAGAAATTCAAGTGACAGACAAAGCGAAAAAATGAAGTTTTTACGTCTCCTTGAAATTACGTTAGAAGTTGTACAATATTGTATATGAAGCTCAAAGGTATATAAGAAATTTTACCAGTGTTTTATTAAAAAAAATTGTGAAAAAAAAAAAGAAAGAAAGAGAAAGAAGAAAAAGGAAAAGAAATGGATGAAAGGAAAATTTTCCTTTCAGATAACTTTTATTAATATTAGTTGGTTAAAAACACGTTTATATTAAAAAAAAATAATAATAATCATTCAAACACTGAATACATGAACACTAAATACAACTTTAAAAGATTCAACTTAACATTTCTTATTTCTAATATGCCATAAGTTATATTTCCATACCTTTTTCAAAAATTTAGCATAAAATGATGCACTCAAAACTTTAAAAAAAAACTTCTTCGATATCGTTTGTTTCGATACTGATTATTATTAATTTTATTTTATTTTATTTTTCTTTCAAAAAAAGAAATTCTGGAAAAAGCAGAATTTAGTTTAAGACGGAGGACTTTTTTTTTTTTTTTTCAAATTATAACATTGCTTTCAAATTATTCAACTATATTTTCGATAAATTTTAGATTTCGACAAATGTTCAATTATCGAAAAATGACGCCGTAAAAATCACAGACTGAGTTTAATAGTCCTCAGTCCTAGAAAAAATTCTAGGCGTTTCACAAAATGTGGAAATTCTGGTGTAAAAAAAGCAAAGTAACAAGGCAAAATTTAAAGTACATGTTTCTGGTATATTTATGCTTATGTTTTAAGCAACAGTATAAATATTTATAGAAAGTGAACTGCCAGCCTATTTTTTTAAATGTTAATATTAATCATTGTGTCGTTGCAAATGGTACCAATTTAAGTAAGATTTGTCTTGCAGAAACAGAAAATTTTAAGAATACATTTAAAAAAAAAAAAATAATTTCACAGAAAAATGCATATATATATATATTTTTTTTTTTTTTACAGTAAAAATTATTTTAACATTTTATTTCCGTAATTTCTCTCCCACCCTCAACCTCAACAGTACTAATTTAATAATACCAAGGTTTTCAGTTTAGAGTGGCACGGCAAACCTGGCATTTTGAAATCTTAAAACATCACCCATCCCCATCCCCCCCCCCAAAAAAAAAAAAATAAAATAAAAATAAAATAAAATAAAAATAAAAATAAATAAATAAATAAAAATATATACATAAATAAATAAAAATTACAAGCAAAAATTATCCCCTATGTCTATCACTGAAAAAATAAAATTTAGTTAATTTAACAGGGAAAAAACTGTAAGCTTGTGTATCATTAATTTTATTTATTTAGTTATTTATTTTTAAAGGAAAAAACTCATTTTTGCAGATTTTAATTCCTTTTAACAAAGTATAAATTTTGTATAATCTGTAAATAGTATATGAAATTAAACTTGTTACTCCTGTCTAAGTCAAGGTAGAGCCTCTAACTAATTCTGAAGTTCGGAATATATTAAAGTAAGTTGCCGTTTTTGTTAAAATGTAGGTGAATGTATCCGGTTGTGGGCACTGTTTTGATTATGGATTATAACTATTGATACAGTAGATATTATGCAAACATATAAATACCAATAGAAAGCTAGAACCCTTAGCTAACGTTTAAGGAAAAATCTGTATTGATTCCGCCAACCTGAAAAAAATTATTACTTTTGACAAACAAAAAAAAATGTACCCGGTTGTGAGCATTGTTGAAAAATCCACAAACAATGGTAAAATAATAAGAAAAACTACCATAAATAGAGACCTCAGTTATTTATGATCAGTTTCATGAGAAAACGAATGATAAGATTATATTTTGATTTCCAACTAATTTATGTATAATTTTTTTAACTTTTCTTGTTAGAAAACATATATATATATAAAACTTGTATAAGAAATATACATTGAATATGTAACTTTAAAAATTAACAAGCAAAAGATAATTCTCAATTTTTCACATGTCATAACTGTCACAATATTAAATATTTTTTAATAGATTTATCTATCTTTTAATTTAATTTTTTAAATAGATATCAGATTAAAGTCCTGTTCGCATACAATAAAATTTTTTAACAGCATTTGGAAAATAAAGATGGGCCACTAAAAGAATGTCTTTTTTTTTTTTTTTTTTTTGTTGTTGTTGTTGTTGTCATGTTTGTCACGTTACATTTAAGACTTATTACGGGTAAATTATTATTTCTTAAATTAAAAGTTTATTATTTTAAGCAAGACATACAGATGTACCGGCATACAAAGATAAATTATTATTTAGTACAGAAAACTCTCCATATATCTGTGGAATTGAGAAATATTGGTTTCGTGGATAAACCGCGAAAAACCTGAAAATCCAGAGCGAATAAATAAAAAGCTTTCTAACTCAAAGTTTAATTATACTGTACATAGAACATAATACAAACACTGCAAATATTCACAATACAGTAACAATATTTGTATTTTATGTACTAAAGGTTGTAAAAATAAACAAAAAAGTAGAGTTATTATTACGAATCTAGAATCTGTAATTTATGCATTAAATTAAACAGTATTCTACTGTATAAAAAATAAGTCAAAAACAACATAATTTATTTATGCTTTTTTTTTTCTTTAAATCAAACATCTGTTTTTCTTCCTTCTTAAGAACGGTACTCGAGCAGGCCAAAGACCGTCCTGTACAATAATGATGGCTGGTGTACGTAAAATCTGTCGTGGCTGCAATGTTCTCCATGTTCCCATCAAAAATTATATCTCTGGGGGGTCACCGAAGCGGGAGAGCCATCCTTTCCGTGGAGGGTCAAAATTGTGATGGCATGCCTCGTGACCACCTCTAGGGGTGAGTCCCAGAACCGTCGCCAATTGTCCATTGTGCAGCACTAAAGCGACGTAAAACACATCCAACCAGCCAACCAATCAACCTTCTTAATAAAACACTTTTTCTTGATAAAACACTTTTTCCCGCCCATTTTTTTCACCGTCAGATAATCCGCAACGCGTATAATCTGCTGGCAGATAATCGGGTGTTGATTATCCGCATGTTTAAATTTTGTCAAGAAAGCAGTGTGTTACCTAGTACCTCATAAATAAAATTGAATTTGTGATTAAAAAAAAAAAAAAAAAAAAAAAAAAAGTACATCAAGGATATCATTACGTTTATTAATGTAAATATAGACTGGATAAAAACAGAATAAATAGTCTGTCAAAGAACACCCATAAAAGACATATACATAGATTCACTTACAAATGCAAATGTCAAAAATACGATAGAGGATTTTTAATATGTGAAAAAATAACTTAACTGTGAAATATATCGCTAGTACCCATATAACATTGATAAAGTAAAAGCTAGATCAGGAATTATTCAAACTCGTTCAACTTCACATACACATATATTTTAAATTGATTTACTTCAAAACTTTCTTCCGCATGAGTTCATTTAAATCTTCGAAAAAGAAACTATATGTCTACTACCTCCCGTTTTTTGGGACAGCTTAAATAAGTTATCGAGATCTGTTTAAAAATGCTTTTTAAAATACACTTCAAGAAAGTATATTAATCATGTTTAATATACTTTCATAAAATTTACAGTCACTTATTCTGTGCACATGGAAATTCGGTTACTTCATCAATCACAAAATTTGCATACCTTGTTAATATTACGTCAGATGTTTTACAATATTGTATATGGAGTTGACAGGTATAAGAACGTGTACCTATGTATGACAGAAAAAATAAGGAGAAAAAAAAAACTGTTAGTGTAACGGAAAGAAATTTTAATTTTAAATAAGTTAAAAAAAAAAAAATGGTGGAAACACATTTATATTACAAACTTTTTCTTCTAGATGTTTGAGAAGAAGTGTGGAAATGTTGATGGTACAGGCGAAGCGAAAAATGGAAAAAATTAAATATATGTTGATGGTGTGTTTTTGTGTTAGGTAAAATTTTGTAAATCAGTTCAGTCATGAAGGAAAATTTTGGCAGTTATATAAAGAGGTAAGTGTTAAAAGGAGTTGTTTTTATATAGTGGAAAAGTTCAATAAATACATTTTTGAATGAAAAAGCGAAATAAATTTTCACTGAAATTGCATCCTAATTAGTTAGTATGGTGATTATTCAGAGTGATTATATTTAAAGTTATAATTTCAAAACGCTATAATTTTAAAACTACCCATTAGAGCAAGCCCATACAGCACAGAATGTTTCAGTTATGTTGCAAAAAGGTTACAATCTTTCAAAAACGTAACACATTTAAGTATGCTCTCTGATACCTTTCTGAAACATTCGCCCTTTTTGATTTTCTATCTTTTCAGTGATTGTAACGTTTCTGTTATGTATCTGATTTTTTGTTACGATCGCGGACATTTCTACGTTTTTGAAACTAATAGGAAAGCAATCTGAACGTTTTTAAACGTTTCTGAAATGTTTATAATGTTTCAATGTTATATGATTGTTACGTTTCTTGAACATTTTGTGCTGTTAGGGAGTTGATATTTTACCAAAACAAACAATCGTGAGGTAATGAAATTTTGTTTGGAAGAGGAAAAAAATAGTTCCAACATGTTCCTATGGATGGCGCTGCCAGGGGAATGTCAGAGGAAACGCCTCAATGGACTCATAAACACAGGAATGTTGTTAGCAACTCAATGGAATAGTAGGAAAGAATAGGTTTACTAGCAAAATTTTTAGCAAAAAGACAAAAATACGTGTTTACAGCGGAAACAGTCATAGTGAAAAGTTAAAAAGAGGAACTTCATGAAACAAATACTTTACGGATAATTAACGGTACATTTTGGAACTTTTTTTTTTTCCTTTGCCAAACAAAATTGCATTGCCTCACGATTGCTCTGGTAAAATATCAAAACTGTCTGATGGGTAGTTTTAAAATGATAGCGTTTTGAAATCGTAACTTTAATTATAATCACTTTGTACATCTACGATTATAATATGAACAAACATGGTCAAAGCTTTCGTATTACGCATGGCCAAACAAATGAAAATAGTTTACAAACTGACCTTTGTAGAACCATAAAACTATTTAAATTGTAATTCATATTTCAATGAAAAAATCTTAGAAGAAAAACCAAATAGAAATCTGTCAGTAATAGGATAATATGAAATGGAGTTTTTTATAGCTTTTATTTATGACATTTAGACCATTTTACAGGTGTATTATTTTCTAACAAATTGCAACTTCAAAATGTATAAAATAAATTGAAAAAATCATTTAAATTTATTCTTACCTATAAACATTGTAATAGAATCTCACTTCATTGATTTTGTTTTAAATATAGTTATAGCTTTAATAATCCCAATTTTTGTCTGGTATTTGGACTTTCAAAAATCCTTCCTTTTGAAGAAATCTACTTTGGTGAAACTTTTAACTTTTCAACTTTTCAACTTTTTTCAACTTTTTAAATTTTTTTGTATCATTATTTAAATCAGCACCAGGAAAACGAAATGGAGTGCATATCATGTTTTGGAAAAAAATAGGGTCTGTTTTTCCTGTTTAAATAAACTAGAAAAACATAAAATAGCAAAAACGGCTAAGGAAGGTATCGTATCAGATGAGTATTTTATGCAGAACAGACGAAGTATTTGTAAGGAAACTTCCAAACTGCACAGATTTTCAAATAAATATTTAAAAATGTAAATTTGATTATTCGGTTATATACGTTGAGTTAGAATACTTAAAATAACTCGCTAATTTGTGCAGTGTTTATTTTATTTTATTTCTTTTAAAATAATAATTCGATTGTTTTATTCGTAATTACAATTTTTAATACATTTTAACAACAACAACAACAAAAAAAAAAAAAACAAAAAAAAACTGAAATATAAATTTTAGTTTAACCCGTTAACGCCCGAATTAATATTACAAAATATTATTAGCTCGCTATTTCATTTCTAAATAAATATAGACAAGTGACAGTAAAATATATTAACTTAAACAATTCATTTGATATTTAATAAAAAAAAGCACCACAAAACTGGCGTTTTAAAAAATATTACTTACAAACTTTGAATAAACACCATAAAATGCAATGAATGCAACAATTGTTTCGGGTCGAAACAATTGTTGGTCGAATCGCTTTGACTGCAGCACTCGTGCTTACTTTATTCGCCTGATGAAGGGTCGTGTGTTTTTTCGACCCGAAACAATTGTTGCGAGTTTATTGCATTTTATGGTGTTTATTCAAAGTTTGTAAGTAATATAATTCTTCTGATAGTTTTAAATTTAAGGCCTATCCTCATTTATTGACGTTTAATGTTCTAAAGAGAAAACTTCGAGATAGAAAAACTTTGAGATAACAGATTAATTTCCTATTTTATGTTGACAAATATCTCGAAAGTATAGTATTATATTATATATTATTATTCAACTTGATTTAAGTTAGTATATCTGCGCAAAAAGTAAATATATGCGCAACGAATGTAAAATCATAAAATGACTATCCAAATTATGAAATAATAGTTAATAGTAGGCACATAAAACTTTCAGGGATCATTTAGAGTGACGCTATAAACTGTCACAAAAAAGCAGAAATCATTTCAATAAACCACAAAAATATATACGTGCCATTTTAGAATAGAAAAAAAAAATAATAATAAAAAATAGCTTTAGAATTATTTTTCATTATTTTTACACATAATCATGTATGTCATGCTATTAAATAATCCTCAATATATTTATTTATTCAACTTTTAAAACTATTCTTGAAATTAAATAATATAAGAGCCTTGTTTGAATAAATTAAAATCTATGAACTTCAAGTATGCAATTAAATCATAAATACGATCCTGTGAAAATGAGATATGTGCATGTTTCATCATGTCTGTCACAGAATATTTTTACCTTATTAAATGTAATTTTTTTTTTTTTATTATTAAATGTTTTATATTATTTATGAGCAAGACATAAAGATACATAAATCTTTGTCAACAAACGCATATAAAAGTAATATACATAGTTTCCCTTACAAAAAAAATAAAATAAAATAAAAAAAATAAAAAAATAAAAAAATAAATATATATATATATATATATATCAAAAAAACGATAAATCGATATGTGAAAAATTATTTTAAGTGTGGAATATATCGCTAGTATCCACATGCTATTGATAAAGTAAAAGGTAGAACAGGAATTATTCAAACTCGCTCAATTTTACAGATATATATATTCTTTTTCTCCAGAGAATTATTTCGCATGAGTTCATTTAAATCTTAAAAAAAAAAAAAAAAAAAAAAAAGATGTCAATGATGTAATTTTCTTTATTAATATAAACATAAAGTGAATAAAAAATTGCATACATCATTTGTCAACAAACGCATTTAAAAACAAGTATGTTGTGGCCACCACATGACTTTCTTCTATAGTTTCCTATACAAATTCACTCAGTAAAAATAATTTATTGAAATTATTATTTAAAAAAACTATCTTCCGTGATAATGCAGACGATTTCCATATTAGAGAAATAGTATAACACTAAATATAAAAAAAATATATATGTAAGGGAATTTTATTGTCAATATTACATTTAAAAAAATGTTTTTGTTAAAAATGAAAAAAATCGTTTATTTTAAATTATCACAGATCGATGGTTCAACCATTCGTTTTAAAGGTATTTGCGAGCTCTCTTGAAAGATACCCATCAGGAAAATTTACTCCCCTCGAGGGAGGACTTCCCCCTCAGGGAGGGGCAGGGGGGGGGGGCTCCTACACATACAAAAAAAAAAAAATTCCCAGTTGACTATCCCTAATATAAAAAATTCTTGTAAATTTCATAATGATTACTAAAAAATAATTCTCTTTATGAACATTTATAAAAAATTTTGTCTTGTATCGCCATGTTAAAAATTTAGAAAAAGCGGGATGGCAGCGCAACTTTTAAGACAATTTTTACCAAAAGTTGATAGGCACTAATTTATGTCAAGGTGCAACTACATACCAATTTGTATGAAATTCTGCGCAGTAGTTCCTGAGATACAGTTGGCACAAAAGTTTGTCTCACAGACACACACACACACACAGACAGACAGGCATTTTCTAAAAATGGTCAAATTCGTGTTCTACAGCTCTCAAAACGGGTAAATCCATCAAAAACCCGAGGTCGAAAATTTTTACGAATCCAATACTTTCTTCTATTGAATATAGAAGAAAGTAATAATATACATCGTTACACTTACAAAAGAAAATATCAAAAACACGATAACGGAATATCCATATGTGAAATAAAATAATTTAAGCGTGAAATATATCGCTAGTATCCACATGCTATTGATAAAGTAATAGGTATACATCAGGAATTACTCAAACTCGTTCAATTTCACAGATATATATATATATATGTATATATATATATATATCTTCTTTTTCTGCAGAGTATTCTTTCGCATGAGTTAATTTAAATCTTTAAAAATGAAAAAAAAAAAAAAAAAAAAAAAAGGAAGAAAAGAACTATGTTTGTTACCTCCGATCTGAAATGAATTATCAAAATCTGTTTTAAAACGCTTTATGAAATATGCATTAAAAGAATATATTAAACATGTTTAATACATTTCAATGAAATTTACAGGCACTTATTCGCTGCACAGGGAAATTCGGTTACTTCATCAATCACAAAGTTTACATGCCTTGGTAATATTACGTCAGAGGTTGTACCACACTGCATATGACCGGTATAACAACGCGTGCGTATATATTATTTAAAAAAAAAATGGAGAAATAAAGATAAAAAAATAAAAACTATTCGTGTAACGGTAAATAATTTATAATTTTGGGAAAGTTTATTATTATTTTTTAGTTTACAAACTTTTTATTTTAGATGTTTTAAAAGAAATGTTGAAACACTGATGTTGTAGACGAAGTGAGAAACGTAAAAAAAATAAATATACATATTGCTGCTGTGGTTGTGTTTTTGTTTTTAATTTTGTAAATCAGAGTTCAGTCAAAAAGGAAAATTTTGACAGTGTGAAAGTGAGATGATCTGTTTTTATAGTGGAGAAATTTAATAAATAAATTTTTAAATGCGATAAGAAAATAATTTTTCACCAGGATTGCATCTTTAATTAATTTATATGGTGATTTTGTATCCAGAATAGAAAAAAATTCAACATTTTGCGGAGTCTTTGTATTTAATAGAAAGTTTTGTAGTATATATCAATAGTGATAGTTTCCTTATTCTTTAAAAGGATTAGTACATAATATATTATGTACTAATGAATTTTAATTCGTAACTGTGAAAATTCAAATCGAAAATTTTAATATAAAGGGTGAATCAAAAGTCGCGTCCTGATTTCGAGTATTTATTGTGCTCAAACTATTGTAATTAGACATATGAATATAAAAATATAAATAAATAAATAAATAAATTACGTCCGCAAACAAGAAACCACTATTTCTAAACATTGCTGGGAGGAAAATCATAATTTTAAATTTAATTCAGCTAAAATAATTTCCAGACCTAAATCCATTCATGAACTCGATTTCTTTGAAGCTTTTCATATTTATAAAAATTTTAAAAACCTTGTAAACTGTGATTTCGCTGTTTCATTCATAAATTGTGATTTGTCTGATTGTTGGAAATTTTACATTCAGTCCACATTTTCTTAATTTTTATACTGTTTTACCCTGCTACCCTTCCTAAATTCCTATTGGCCGCTCTGCCCTCCTTCCCCGTAATCCTATTGGTTGAACTAAGTTCGGTCCCTCTTCTATATATACGAGCACTTCTCCAGATTCAGAATTCTTTTTGCGCTGATGACGGTACGCTTAAGGCTACCGAAACAGCTGAATGCATCTCAAATATTTCTTCTTTGGCGTTTCTGACGTAGTAGTTTATTCGGGTTTTAAGACATATGAATATGTTGTATCCAATATATGCAACATATATGGATATATTACATTTGGATATATTGTAAGTACTGTTATAATTTTGTTTTTTATATAAAAGAATTTACCTGAGTAAATTTCAAAGTGTGCCCCCTTAGTAGCTTGAAGAAAGTCTAAATGGTGTTCTAGTTTCCGACGAGTGCTATTTAACACGTTGAGCGCCACGCAAATTCTTAAAATCCATTAAAATTCCATAATTATTCCTCCTGTAATAAATAAAAATTAAGCAAATTTTCAATAAATTTTCAGTCATTTAATGTAATATTTTTAGTTTTATATCCTATTTTATATCTGCCACCGATGGTTCACGCGGCTTTATATCATATTTGATACTGTCATCCAACGATAACTGACAGGGCGCTCAACGTTTTAATTTTTTATTGGTACTGCTTTTACTTTCGGGGTAAAACTTTCACTGAAATGTTTGAAGCATAACATGTTTTGCACACTCCTAAAGTTTCAAGATGATTCCTTCAGTACTTAGAGATATATAACAAAATGTCTAGAATCTAGAATGACTGACATGGCGCTCAACGTGTTAACATGTCTTTTGTTATAGCATACACAGCAGCTTGTATTCTTACCTTCAGTTCTTTGACGTCAACAGTTGTGTAACTGAGACTCTGTCGCTGATATAGTTCCAAAAGCAAAAATCAAGAGGAGTAATATCTGGAGAGCGCGGAGGCCACAGTTTTGGTAAATTTCTTTCAATCCACCGATCCGGAAATGTTTCGTCTAGGAAACCACATTTTGAAGAAATTTTTGGCAAACTTGTTTGTAGTGTTTGAAGTTCACGTAATGCTTGAAGAGTTGAGTTAGTTGGAGGCCGCTGAAACGATTACCAAAAGCGATGAATATTTGCTTTTCTCACACTAAGCCTGCTCCTTTTGGGAAGTTCCTTAACGCTGCCTGTTTCTTTAAACCTTTCATAACACCGCCTTACTGGAGGGTTGCATCCATCACAGATTAGTATACAAATAGGACACTCCCGTATATTCTTTGGTTACCAAAATTTGACTGCAACAACCCTATTGTCAACGTCTGTAAAGCCACTATCAGACGAAAGACCGTATCTTCTGAAGTACAAGCTATTGCATCTCAAACCTGCCGAACGACACTCTTTCTCCGAATACAGGGTTGTTTTTCAGCACGAACAAAATCCACAAAATGTAAAGAGGGAATGCAATATTTGGTGATACATCGCTAAAAATAGATCGAGTAATGGAATGGAGATGATGTTTATTCTTTGCCTTTTGCTTCCTGCGCTCTGATTGGAGGAGTTCAGGCTAACAACTACAATATAAGATTTAAACAGTCGAAAATGCGTGAAAGAAGACTATACGATAGGCAAAAGTATCAAACGAAGGTATTTCGTCAGTTTTCCTCCTGTAAAAACCGGTTTATGCTGAACTATAGGCTAATGCAGTTTATACGGTCTTTCGTCTGATAGCGGCTTAAGTTTGTCGAGCTCTCTAGTTTACGCAATCGCTCGTCTCATTTTTATTGTATATATGTTCATATCGTAATATTAGTGCAACGTTAAACCCAACATCCCACCAACTAACCATTGTACTGATGTTTACGTTTGGCAAATTTTTTATTGTTTACGAACTTGATTGTCGAGAGCAATTTATTTTAAGAAGCAAGTACTAAATATTAAGCAAATAAATTTCGAAAATATTTATAAATCTATAATATTTTTTTTTTCATTTTAAAGCATTTTGTATTATTTAAACCAAGCAATGTTAAATATTTAAGATTTCACACTGCTATTTCAGAGTTACAGTTTGTTATTTTAATCTGTACTTGAATAAGAATATGTTTGGTAAAAAATATTTTAAAACATAATAATTATTAATTTTATTTCTTAGAAGAATAGCTGTGAATGTTTTTATTATGATTTTGTGAATTCAAAAGCAATAAAAAATTAAGAAAAATAAAAAGAAAACTTCACATACTAACCTGTTACTAACTAATCGCGAAAGAGAAAAACAATGTTCGATCAAAGATGCTAATCATGTAGACTTCACACATGCAGTTTCCCTCTGCTGACACTAGAGGTGCCACTATATTTCCGGTTCGCGTTTTAGCTTCACTGTCCTATATGTATAGTAATCTGTGGCATCCATAACAACATTGAAATTTACGTTAAGCATTAATAGGTGATTTCGTTTCGTAGATTTGGCTTTTTCTTGAACCGATGCCATTTCGGTCGAAAATTGTATCTTCCTTAAAAATGTTCCCTTGAATCACTTTTGATGGAGAACTCGCGCCGTTATTGCACGAAACAACTAATAAAATTGACCTATCCAATGATATAAAAGTTGCATTATTATATTAAACGGTTATTTAGTAATGAAGTTTTATAACTAGGGCAAAATTTTTGGTTCACCCTGTATTTTATTTTTTAAAAGTTATGAGAAAAATTCTTTTACTTCTTTCCTTCTAACTTGGTTTGTAAATTCCGGTGGCTTTAGATTTTAAATGTACAATATTACCTTTCTTCCCAAAGGAATAAAAAATGATAAAAATTTACTGCAAAGTAGCATCAAGAATCTGCCAACGTCGGCCCAACTATTTGTTCTTCTTGGATGGGCTAGAACCGTAGCATATTGAATTGGCGTTAAATTTATCACTACACATCACCATTAACATGTTTTAATAAAATCAGGACTTACAAGGAATTATAATATACATATATGTGTGTGTGTGTGAACATATGCACATATATAACAGTTATTAATTGAGATGATTATATATATATATATATATATATAAATCTGTGTATACACCCCGCGACAAAAAGATAGGTACAAAGGGTTTTTTTCTTTGATTTTTCATAAAATAACATTATCTAAATTGTTCTTATCATTTAATATTATCATAAAATAACACTATTCCCGGACTAATTTTTGTTTTGAGACTAAAACTTTTCTAATTTAAAACTACACTCAGCGAAAAAAAGATAAGTACAAAGGGTTTTTTTTTTTAATTTTTCATAAAATAACATTATCTAAATTGCTGATCATTTATTATCATAACAAAATATTACCATAGCAAACACATATTAAATATTTGAATCATATTCAAAATAATCATATTGAAAATAATCATATTCAAAAAAAAAAAAAAAAATCCTTTGTTTCTATCTTTTTGTTGCCTATTGTAGTCTTAAATTAGAAAAATTTTAGTCTTAAAATTTTTCTAAATTAGTCTTAAAACAGAACTTAGTCCGAGAATAGTGTTATTTTTTGATAATAATAAATTATAAGCACAATTTAGATAATGTTATTTTAAGAAAAATCAAAGAAAAAACCCTTTGTACCTATCTTTTGGTCGCGGGGTATATACCTGCATTTATATATGCATTAAAATATAGATTTAAGAGCTTAAAAGAAACTATAAAATGCACATTTATGCAAAAATTATATGTAAGTATATAATACCTGAAAAACATGTTTATTTAAAGAAAAATTCTAGGTAGTATTTCTATTTCTTAAGAATAAATTTATGTATTTTTCTGTAAGGAAAACATTTAAATTACAAATTCTTAGAATAGGTTTTCCTTTAGATATGTAAATGTTGACTTTGGAAATAAAGGAAAAAGTTTAAACACAAGTTGCTTCACATAATTCCATATGCTACAATGAAGATTTTTGAAGCAATACATGTGAATAAATAAATTTTTGCTGCTCAAAGAAAATGTAGTGCGGTGAAAATTTCAGAATTTATCAGGAAAAAAAAAAGAAAAAAACATTTTTTGGAATAAATAAATTTACTTTTGTAAAAATTTCTTTATTTTCTTCTAACTTATGTTTAAACAATTTCTCAAAAATTTTAAAAGCATTTTTGCATATATTATTCTAAATTTGAAGTTTTCAGACTTATACAAGTGTGTCTGAATATTTTAAAATTTCGAAAATACAGTCTGTAATTTTAAAGTAAAAGAAAAAAAAATATTTTTTTTATTAATTAACAACTCATGCGCATTTAAGCAAATTATTACCGAAAACGCATTTGTAAAATTTATTTTTACCATGCTTTCTCGACTAAGCTTTGTTTATCTAAAATACAGAAAATGTTTGAATTTTGATTTTTTTTTTTTTTTTTTTTTTTTTTTTTTTAGTATATTGAGTTTTTATAAATTTTTAATTCATTTCTGTATTTTATTTTCTTTCTTTTTCTACATTATAAATATAAATTATTCGTTTAATTAATGTACACTTCTGATTGGGCAAGATAAAAAAAAAATTAATTTGACATCATTAAATTAATAAAAAAACAAAACAAAAAAAAATTAGATTCCTATTACTTAAAAAAAAAATAAAAAATACTATATTCTTAAAAAAAAAAAAAAAAAAAAAATGAGGTTTTAAAATAAATGAATGTGCATGGGTTTTGGTGATGGAGAAATTTAATAAATCTATGATAAAGCTTTGAAATTTTGCGCACAATTTAACAAAACGTTATAAAAAAAATCTAAAGTTTAATTTTTTGCTAAACTGTTGGTGCATAGCTTCTTCTACGCATTTCCATTACTATTTCGTTATTATACTATGGTTTAAAGCAACAACTGTAATAAAACCAAGAGAGCTCTCCTTATAGGGTAGGAGAGATTGCGCTTAATTTTGACTACAATTAAATTGTTAACAATAATAATTACATTTAAATGACATTGGTATAAGGTTTTGTAAACAAACATTTTATTTTTGTATTACATGTAGGTATTTCAATTTAATAATTAAAAAAAAAATAAAAAAATAAAATAAAATAAAAATTTTTATTTAAAGAAAAGAAATTAAAGAAGCAGATAAAAAACAAGACTAGATAATAAAAAGTAACATTTGGTTACTAGATAATATATTTAACTTAAAATTAATAAAGTTCCTTTTCAGTTTGAATGGTTTCTTCTTTGTTGACCTAAACCCTCATTGTTATAAATGATGCATTTTTCATGTAACCACCTGCCACAAGCAAAATTTATAAGCGAGTGCATGGGAAATCGCTTAATTAAAAAATATTCCGTAATACTACTATTCTATAAAAAATCTTGGAAAGAATTTGGAAAATTTAAGCAAACATTTTTGAAAACGAGACAAAATAACCCCATTTAATTGTTCAAACAATGAACATGCACATTTATCTGGGCACTCCGCTATCGATATTGTAGAATTCTCCTAGAGTTTCAGCGCACCGATTGAACTCCTTTCTGCCGATCCCCTATGTGCGCAATCTCTCCTAGCTTTACCTTATATTATAGACTATGCTAAAAAAAAATACAAAAGTGATGGCATTTGACATAAAAGAAAAAAAAAAAATCTGGAGTGACTCCACTCCATTTTCCGAACATTAACTAATTAATGGTTCTATAAATAAATCATGATAAGAGAAGTCCGTAAATGAACAAAACATAAAATTGCTAGTGTGTGTTTGAGTACTTTTCTCGATATAATACGTTGTTTAATTTAACACGCTTATTGCATATCAAATATTTCCAGGCTATAGATCATTACTATAAAGAATTTTTCGTTGTGTCCCTGTAAAAACCTATAAGTGCTAGATTCAACAAAATCTATACAGTTCGCGTGATAGTAGCCTATAATATATATGTAAACTTTCAGCTCAGCTGAATAAAGTATTTCGACGCGATCGACTTTTACATAATTTTTGCCCATGAGCCATAATCTTAAAGCATTTTCCGTTGTATCCCTGTAAAAAAAACCTATGCGTGATACGTGATAGATTTTTCAAAATTCATACAGTTCTTGTGATTGTGACTTATAACATGTACATAAATTTTTAGTTCATTGGAATAAGGCGTTTTGATGCGATAGCACTTTAAATAATTTGAATCCATTAACTATAATGATAAAGAAAAAAAAAAAAAAAAAAAAAAAAAAAAAAACTAAAAGCAGTCTTTGGAGATTGCCGATAGAAGTTAAAACTAAGTAACTTATGAATTGCATCGTCGAGCTATTAGATTATTATTTTCGAATTATTTTTGGTTTGTAAAGAAGTGTTTATGATCTGTATTATATGATTCGGCACAATATTTGTAGCTACCCAGATTGAATGAACTAAGCCTTATATTAGATAAAAATAGTGTAATATGACTGAAACAATTTTTTTTTTTTTTTTATTATTATTATTTATTTAAAAATTTATATTGAAAGCAAAAAGAAGAATATAACAGTCTGTATAAAAACACGTGCTTTTACTTTGGGAACTACGTATATACTGTGGAAAAAATACATACAGACATAGAGTATAGAACTAGAAAGAGACAGATGTCAGTAGCCAGTATACTACTCGTACATAGTATACATTTTATACACACACACATATATATATATATATATGAGGCAAGCCGCGCCGTGCGCTACATATATGAATATATATGTAGAGAGATATACTCTTTGTATATATATAATGTTTACTAATAACGCACGGAGGTATATCTATGTACATATATACACAGTATACATATAGCTCATGGAAAGCGTTCGGTGACGATGACGCGAGTTCCATGATTTTTGTTCACCCAAAAAGTGCTCAACGCGCCTAATGAAGTTTTCACTTCAAAAATTAATTGTATCTTTATAAGAAAACTAAGTGCTACATTAATTAAAATCTGTACAGTTCATGCAGTAGTGGTCTATAACATGCAATTAAATTTTCAGCTTAAGTGAATAAGGCATAAAAATTCAAAAACAATAATATTTGTTTATTTTGTTTATTTGACGTATATTTATAATATATATAAGTGAAATTAGCCCGAATATTGTTTATGCACAGAAGTAAAAATATCCAAATATCAAATGTGAAATATACTGAAGGTAAGAAGGTTTGACAATTTTCTAATACAGAATCTTACATAAAGTTTTTATAAAATAATTTGGTGTGTTACTCATAGGACTTTCTCTTACCCGCCATTTCAATACTATAAAGATAGCTTTCGTATTAAAGCGTAAGATCAATAGCGTAAGATGATGCAGTTTAATGTACAGTTAAAGTAATCTAAAATAGGTTTAGGAAAAGATTTGTTTGACATGTAAATCTGCGTGAGTAGGGCTACCGCCTCATCAACCCCTCGTTCAGTGCATATAATTATTTAAAAATAATCTATTTAAAAAAAACTTTTAAAAACCCAAATTCTCATTATATTGTATCATATAAATATTTTCGAAGTCAGAATAAATTTTAATTTGAAATAAATTTAACTTTTTTTTTATTAACCAAAATTGGGGAAATTTGAACTGTGTTAAGAAAAGAGAAATTATTTCTTAAAATTCACAACAGATGGCAGCACCACACGATTGCCTATAAGTTTTGTGATTTCATTTTCTGATTAAGGGCCAATATCTGCAATTTAATTATTCGTTTGAGGCACCTTTTTATTATTGTTTTAGTTTATTATTATCTTTTTATATTATAACTTAACATTTTTACTGATTTGGTTAATGTTTCTGTGTTTTTCCTAATCATTTTTATTTTGTATTGTTAATTGTTTCATTGAGATTTTATTGAATATTCAGCCCAATAGAGGACGATTGTAGTCCACAAAAAACTCTTTATTGCTTCTAAAAAGAGATATAAGAAAAATGCTTCTTATAAAAACTCTTCGAAAATTCTTACAGTACTGTGCATTCAACGATAAATTGTCTTTTATCAATCGACATCTTTTTTACTAATTGTCTGCAAAATTTAACCCTACGGACCTTTGGGGTATCGAACGCGGGACCACCGGATTACTAACATGGCACTCTAACCACCTGAGCAACGGAGAGAAAAATGAAAAAGCTTGTATTTACCTTAAAATAGAGGCGCATTTTTTATTTGGTTGAAATTCACATACATATCGTAGTGAATGATAGTAAGTATATAAGAATTTGGGAAAATAAAAAAAAAATCAAGGCTGCTATTAATTTACTTTCAAACTTGCCAGACTTGATCAAATTCTTAAGCATCAACCTAATACGAAATACAAAATACTGAATTTGAATTTCATGCAGTTATTTGTTTTAAAGTTATCTGATAACAGGTATATATACACAGATTAACCACTAAAAATTACACATTTTTAATCAGGGAATCTCAAAACCTGATATTATTCAAAAAGCAAGAGTTAGAAATAGAACTTCAAAAAATATTTTGTTTACAGTATGAGTATGAATAATTTATTTTACAGTCTTCGTTGACATTGTAAAATGTACAAAGCCCTTCCACCAATTACATTTTCCATAGAAAAGAACGTTTAGCTTAATTTTGGGTTGGCCTGGATATTGCCTATAATCAGTTTGCACTATAAACAATATTTTGAAATTAAATTTAGTCTTACTTGGAAAATATCTAATACAAAGGAAATTACAATTCCTGCAATTTCCAAGTATTGCCCCAATATATCCAAATCCTTTGGGTAGCCTTGTGAACGAATGACGAATGATTTCCATACCACAATCTACGCAAAACAAACTTTTATGAATGAATGAGCAAAATACTGTTCATTCCATTTCGTTTAAGTCAGCATATTGATGTTACAGTGTATTTAACAGAATTTTCACCATGTTCATTATAATTAACATAATTTCAAGAATGCTTTCAATTTAATATTATTTATTTCATATAAATTGTATTTAAATATGCTTCTTCTTCTTCTTCTTCTCCTACTTTTTTTTTTTTTTTTTTTTTAATCAATAATAAAAACAGTGTACATATCAGTGGCGGCTCGTGCACCGAAAATTGGTGAAGAGGCACACTGTATTTTACGCTGTATTCATTTATAGAATATAAAGTTACACTTAAATAAGTATTTTTAGTTAATTTTAGTTAAAACCATACTTAACTAGTATGTTGTGGCCACCACAAGACTTTCTTCTATATTTACCTATACATATTCAATCAGTAACAATATTTAAAAAAAAAAAAAAAAAAAAAAAAAACGATTTTTTTTCAAAGTTTTTTTTTTTTTTTTTTTTTTTGTTAAAAGTAAAAAAAAATCGATAACTTTGTTTTAAATTATCACAGATTTATAGTTTAACCATTCGTTTTAAAGGTATTGACGAGACCTTTCGAAAGATACCAATCTTGAAAATTTATCCCCCCAGGGGGGGAAGCGATGCCCCCACATGCAGAAAATTTTTTTCCTAGTTACATACTACTATTATCAACAATTCATATTAATTTTACAATCACAAGTTTAAAACAACTCTTATTATGCACATTTATACGAATTTTTGTCCTATGCTGCCATGTTAAAAATTTAGATAAAATGTTATCACAGCGCCATCTGTTGAGCTATTGATCCCCAAACATAATCAGCACCAGTTAATGTCGGGGACCAACTAAATACAAATTTTGGTTAAATTTCGTTAAAAAAAAAAAATAAATAAATAAAAATTGCGATTTTTTTTTCTAAGTTTTGTTTTGTTAAAAGTAAAAAAAATCGATAACTTTGGTTTAAATTATCACAGATTTATGGTTCAACCATTCGTTTTAAAGGTATTGACGAGACCTTTCGATAGATACCCATCTTGAAACTTTGCCCCCCCGGGTGGGAACTGGGGGGGAACCGATGCCCCCACATGCACAAAAATTTTTTCCTAGTTAACTACTACTATTATCAACCTGATCTTTCGAAAGATACCCATTGTGAAAATTTACCCCCCCTGGGGGGGGGGGTATTTCCCCCTAGGGGGGGGGGAAGCGATGCCCCCATGCAGAAATTTTTTTTCCTAGTTACATACTACTATTATCAATAATTCATATTAATTTTACAATCACAAGTTTAAAATAACTCTCTTTATGCCCATTTATACGGAATTTTGTCCTATGCTGCCATGTTAAAAATTTGCATAAAATGCGATCACAACGCCACCTGTTGAGCGATTGATCCCAAAATCTAATCAGCACCAGTTTATGTCAGGGTGCAACTAAATACCAAGTTTGGTTAAATTTCATTCATTGGTTCGTGAGATACAGCGTCCACAAAAAAATGATACAGACAGACAGACAGACATTTTCTAAAAACTATTAATTCGTAATCTAGACATCCCAAAACATGTAAATCCATCAAAAAACGGAGGTCGAAAATTTTCGCGAATCCAATACTTTCTCTATATTACATATAGAAGAAAGTAATAAACATTATGATTAAAAATACGTGAATATTATTTTTTAGCTCTTCACCTATTTTCAGTTCACGAGCCGGCACTGGTACATATTAAACTAGTATGTTGTGGCCACCACAAGACTTTCTTCTATATTTACCTATACATATTCAATCAGTAACAATATTAAAAAAAAAACGATTTTTTTTTTCTAAGTTTTTTTTTTTTTTTTTTTTTTTTTTTTTGTTAAAAGTGAAAAAAATCGATAACTTTGTTTTAAATTATCACAGATTTATAGTTCAACCATTCGTTTTAAAGGTATTGACGAGACCTTTCGAAAGATACCCATCTTGAAAATTTATCCCCCCCGGGGGGGTACTTCCCCCCCAGGGGGGGAAGCGATGCCCCCCCATGCAGAAATTTTTTTTCCTAGTTACATACTACTATTATCAATAATTCATATTAATTTTACAATCACAAGTTTAAAACAACTCTAATTATGCACATTTATACGAATTTTTGTCCTATGCTGCCATGTTAAAAATTTAGATAAAATGCTATCACAGCGCCACCTGTTGAGCTATTGATCCCCAAACATAATCAGCTCCAGTTTATGTCGGGGACCAACTAAATACCAAGTTTGGTTAAATTTCGTTAAAAAAAAAAAAAAAAAAAAAAAAAAAAAAAAAAAAAATTGCGATTTTTTTTCTAAGTTTAGTTTTGTTAAAACTAAAAAAAATCGATAACTTTGGTTTAAATTATCACAGATTTATCGTTCAACCATTCGTTTTAAAGGTATTGACGAGATCTTTCGAAAGATACCCATCTTGAAATTTTGCCCCCCCGGGTGGGAACTTCCCCCCCCCGGTGGGGGGGCAACCGATGCCCCCACATGCACAAAAATTTTTTCCTAGTTAACTACTACTATTATCAACCTGATCTTTCGAAAGATAAGCATTGTGAAAATTTACCCCCCATGGGGGGGTATTTTTCCCCTAGGGGGGGGGAAGCGATGCCCCCCCATGCAGAAAATTTTTTTCCTAGTTACATACTACTATTATCAATAATTCATATTAATTTTACAATCACAAGTTTAAAACAACTCTAATTATGCACATTTATACGAATTTTTGTCCTATGCTGCCATGTTAAAAATTTAGATAAAATGCTATCACAGCGCCACCTGTTGAGCTATTGATCCCCAAACATAATCAGCTCCAGTTTATGTCGGGGACCAACTAAATACCAAGTTTGGTTAAATTTCGTTAAAAAAAAAAAAAAAAAAAAAAAAAAAAAAATTGCGATATTTTTCTAAGTTTTTTTTTGTTAAAAGTAAAAAAAATCGATAACTTTGGTTTAAATTATCACAGATTTATCGTTCAACCATTCGTTTTAATGGTATTGACGATATCTTTCGAAAGATACCCATCTTGAAATTTTGCCCCCCCGGGTGGGAACTTCCCCCCCGGTGGGAGGGCAACCGATGCCCCCACATGCACAAAAAATTTTTCCAAGTTAACTATTACTATTATCAACGAGACCTTTCGAAAGATACCCATCTTGAAAATTTACTTCCCCGGGGGGGGGATTTTCCCCCCCAGGGGGGGAACCGATGCCCCCCCATGCACAAAACTTTTTTCCTAGCTAACTACTACTATTATCAATAAATCCTATTAATTTTACAATCACAAGTGTAAAACTAGTATGTTGTGGCCACCACAAGACTTTCTTCTATATTTTCCTATACATATTCAATCAGTAACAATATTTAAAAAAAAAAAAAAAGATTTTTTTTTCCTTTTTTTTTTTTTTTTTTTTTGTGAAAATTAATACATATTCAATCACTAACAATAAAAAAAAAAAAAAAAAAAAAAATAGAATTTTTTTTTTTTTTTTTTGGTTAAAAGTAAAAAAAAATCGATAACTTTGTTTTAAATTATCACAGATTTATAGTTCAACCATTCGTTTTAAAGGTATTGACGAGACCTTTCGAATGATACCCATCTTCAAAATTTACCCCCCCCCGGGGGGGAAGCGATGCCCCCCCCCCATGCACAAAATTTTTTTCCTAGTTACGTACTACTATTATCAATAATTCATATTAATTTTACAAACACAAGTGTAAAATAACTCTTATTATGCACATTTATACGAATTTTTGTCCTATGCTGCCATGTTAAAAATTTAGATAAAATGCTATCACAGCGCCACCTGTTGAGCTATTGATCCCCAAATATAATCAGCAACAGTTTATGTCGGGGACCAACTAAATACCAAGTTTGGTAAAATTTCGTTAAAAAAAAAAAAAAAAAAAAAAAAAAATACGATTATTTTTCTAAGTTTTTTTTTTTTGTTAAAAGTAAAAAAAATCGATAACTTTGTTTTAAATTATCACAGATTTATGGTTCAACCATTCGCTTTAAAGGTATTGACGAGATCTTTCGAATGATACCCATCTTCAAAATTTAACCCCCCCGGGGGGGTACTTCCCCCCCAGGGGGGGAACCGATGCCCCCCCATGCAATATTTTTTTTTCCTAGTTAACTACTACTATCATCAATAATTCAAATTCATTTTACAATCATAAGTTTAAAATAACTCTCATTATGGCCATTTATACGGAATTTTGTCCTATGCTGCCATGTTAAAAATTTGCATAAAATGCGATTACAGCGCCACCTGTTGAGCTATTGATCCCCAAATCTAATGGGCACCAGTTCATGTCAGGGTGTAACTAAATACCAAGTTTGGTTAAATTTCATTCATATGTTCGTGAGATACAGCGTCCACAAAAAAATGATACAGACAGACAGACACACAGACAGACAGACAGACAGACAGACAGACAGACACACAGACAGACATTTTCTAAAAACTATCAATTCGTGTTCAGGACATCCCAAAACGTGTAGATCCGTCAAAAAACGGAGGTCGAAAATTTTCGCGAATCCAATACTTTCTCTATATTACATATAGAAGAAAGTAATAACTCTCTTTATGCCCATTTATACGGAATTTTGTCCTATGCTGCCATGTTAAAAATTTGCATAAAATGCGATCACAACGCCACCTATTGAGCGAGTGATCCCAAAATCTAATCAGCACCAGTTTATGTCAGGGTGCAACTAAATACCAAGTTTGGTTAAATTTCATTCATTGGTTCGTGAGATACAGCGTCCACAAAAAAATGATACAGACAGACAGACAGACAGACAGACAGACAGACAGACAGACAGACATTTTCTAAAAACTATTGATTCGTGTTCTCCACATCCCAAAACATGTAAATCCATCAAAAAGTGGACTTCGAAAATTTTCGCGAATCCAATACTTTCTCTATATTACATATAGAAGAAAGTAAAAACTAGTATGTTGTGGCCACCACAAGACTTTCTTCTATATTTTCCTATACATATTCAATCAGTAACAATATTTAAAAAAAAAAAAAGATTTTTTTTTTCCCTTTTTTTTTTTTTTTTTTGTGAAAATTAATACATATTCAATCACTAACAATATTAAAAAAAAAAAAAAAAAAAAAAAAAAAAGAATTTTTTTCTGTTTTTTTTTTTTTTTTTGGTTAAAAGTAAAAAAAATCGATAACTTTGTTTTAAATTATCACAGATTTATAGTTCAACCATTCGTTTTAAAGGTATTGACGAGACCTTTCGAATGATACCCATCTTCAAAATTTACCCCTCCCGGGGGGGGGGGGGTACTTCCCCCCCAGGGGGAAGCGATGCCCCCCCATGCACAAAATTTTTTTCCTAGTTACGTACTACTATTATCAATAATTCATATTAATTTTACAAACACAAGTGTAAAATAACTCTTATTATGCACATTTATACGAATTTTTGTCCTATGCTGCCATGTTAAAAATTTAGATAAAATGCTATCACAGCGCCACCTGTTGAGCTATTGATCCCCAAATATAATCAGCAACAGTTTATGTCGGGGACCAACTAAATACCAAGTTTGGTAAAATTTCGTTTAAAAAAAAAAAAAAAAAAAAAAAAAAAATACGATTATTTTTCTAAGTTTTTTTTTTGTTAAAAGTAAAAAAAATCGATAACTTTGTTTTAAATTATCACAGATTTATGGTTCAACCATTCGTTTTAAAGGTATTGACGAGATCTTTCGAATGATACCCATCTTCAAAATTTAACCCCCCCGGGGGGGGGTACTTCCCCCCCAGGGGGGAACCGATGCCCCCCCATGCACAATTTTTTTTTCCTAGTTAACTACTACTATCATCAATAATTCAAATTCATTTTACAATCACAAGTTTAAAATAACTCTCATTATGCCCATTTATACGGAATTTTGTCCTATGCTGCCATGTTAAAAATTTGCATAAAATGCGATTACAGCGCCACCTGTTGAGCTATTGATCCCCAAATCTAATGGGCACCAGTTCATGTCAGGGTGCAACTAAATACCAAGTTTGGTTAAATTTCATTCATATGTTCGTGAGATACAGCGTCCACAAAAAAATGATACAGACAGACAGACACACAGACAGACAGACAGACAGACAGACAGACAGACACACAGACAGACATTTTCTAAAAACTATCAATTCGTGTTCAGGACATCCCAAAACGTGTAGATCCGTCAAAAAACGGAGGTCGAAAATTTTCGCGAATCCAATACTTTCTCTATATTACATATAGAAGAAAGTAATAAATAAATAAAATCTAAAAAAAAATTAATGTAAATAAAATTGGATAGTCTTCTTGAGATTACGCTGTCAAATACCTGTCAATTAAAATTTTTTTAAGTGCTGATGCCTTATTTAACAATAAAATATGTTTTTTTTTTTTTTTTTCTTCTCATAAGCTTAATAAATTTTTAAAAAGCGGGACTAGTTTATGATAGACAGTGTCAAATAAAGTTTATTAAGTGTGATTAATGTACTGCTTAGAATTTTTTTTAAAAAAAACGGTCTTTAATATATATATATGAAAAATTGATCTTAAATACCGCCGACTGCGGTTACTCTGGTTCTTTTTTTCGTAATTTCTGTAAAGTTTAGACCAGTAAATTTTGAAATATCAGTGATAAGCTTCTCAGATTATTATTTGTCATAGATGTGTGTTTTTGGTGAATGGTATATTCATTTATTTAATATTATAAAGAAGTTTAGAAAAAAAATAAATAAATAAAAGAGCGTTTTATGATGTTGTGTTAAAGTAACCCTTGCTTGGGTTATTTTAACACAACATTGCTTGAGTTACCCCTGCTTGAGTTACTTAGGCTTGCTCATTTTTTTCACTGAACTTACACTATTAAGCTTCATGCATTGAGCGAGTGTACGCTTTTATATCGGGATACTTTAAAGAAATTGTTTAAATGAAAAGGAAATAATTGAAACATAGGGGAGAGTGGGGATGAATGGTTTCGCAGGGTGAATGGTTTCGCAGGATGAATGGGACAGTAGCAAAATTTTTATGTTTTGCATGCACCAGAAACTTGACAATTTTTCTGATACGTGGCAGTACTGAGGTCATTCATCAAGTGTAGTTTCAGAGTTGTGCTATCTATAGAAGGGCAGCAAAAAATTAAAGTGTCTTTTTCTGCTTTCAAAGTAACTTTTACTGATTCAATTGGGTAGTCGTTAAGAAATTAACTATTTGCTTAAAGTTAATATAACTCTTATATGATAAAAAGGCATAATCTTTTACTGTGTTTATGATATTCAAGAATAATATTGACAATTGTTCATTAAACATATATCCTGTTTTATATGATCATGTGGTGGTGGGATGAATGGAACAGTTTGAATAGGGATGAATGGGACATTCCCCACTATGTGCTAATTTAAAATTGTACACAAGAATTATATTAAAACAAATCGTACATAGATTTTCAATATTTTTATAACCTGTAGTTCAGTAGTTATAACATGAAATTATAAAAATAGCATGGATTTAGAGAAAAATAGATTGAAATTAATTGTTCCGATTTTTGTTTATAATAATTATGATTAAAAAAATTATAAATTAAAATATTCAATGCAACTTAAATCAATAATATCAATAAATAAAAAAATAAACTATGATTGAAATCACAATTCCAATCAATCTAATTAAATAAATCCTGGTGATTATTAATGTAATACAGAATAGAATGCTTATTTTTCCCAATCAGTTGGAAACAAACATTTATCTGGTTAATTTGTACTCTATTATAATGATTTATATCATTCTAGTGTCTTAATTTATTTATTTATTTATTTTTAAATTAAATCTTATTAGATTAAATTACCAAAGCCTAGAGCACTAGGAACTGTGCGAACCAAAGGACTTTTGCGTTTCGATATTAATTTGAGTCACTACATCAGTTTTTGTTAATTTCAGTAAATCCATAGTGTGTAATAAAATCACATAAACCAATTTAACTTTAAAAATTCCTTTACTTTCAATTTTGTTTTCTTTTCTTTGTTAACTTCAATCCTGTCCCATTCATCCCCACATGTGGGGATGAATGGGACAATGCACATGCATGTAAAAAATATATATATATATATTATTATTAATTAAAAATGATAACTTTTTATGAAAGTTAGTATGCTAATTTGTAACTGATTACTAAAATGTGCTTATGAGCAATGTTACAATATTCTGAATTACATAGGGTGAACGTTACTAATAAAAACATGAAAAATGTTTCATTCATCCCCACTCTCCCCTATAGTGCTATAATATCATGATAAATTAATGCATACTAGCTAAAACTTTGAAAACATTATTTATTTATTTATTCATTTTTAACGTTTTACTTGCTACAAAAGTTACACTGAAGTAAATTTCACAATACTGAAGCATTTCTTTAACGGAAAATACCCTCCGTTATCAAGCAACGTGGGAGGTTTAATTTTTGGTATGACGTTAGCTTACATGTACCACATTTTGCCTTTAATTTCGGAGTTTGTTTGTGTGTTAGTCGTACAGGGATGAAAGTGTTATTCTCTTTCTGCCACCAGTATTTCTATGCTGAAATTTGTATCGTACTTTTACAGCGATTTTTTAAATCTTATATGGTATTCATTTTGTCAGAAAATACTGGTGGCAGAAAAAAAAAAAAAAAAAAAGAAGAAGAAGAAGCGGAACTATTTCATTCCTTGTTTGACCTGGCTCTTCTTCCCAGTTGGCATATTCACCATTATCCCAATGTAGTGGTTATCTCCATAATTAATATTTACAAAATTCTCTTCTTTAAAATCGTCTTTGATTAGTTTGTTAACCGCGCCTTCAATAATCACCTGCATGTTCATAAAAATATAAATGAGTAGTAGTACTGGTATACAATTATAAAATTCATTTAAGCAATAAAATTAATGTTGTTTTTTTATATTATAGCTCGTTTGTAGGTCACGGAGAAAGTTCGCAGATATCTAGGTAGCTACTTTGTCACAATTTAGGCTTGGGCCGATGTAATCCTCAAAATATAAGTTTTACGTTATGTTTCATAAAACATGCAAATATAATTTTGACTAAATAAACAGATAGTCATCCAGCTAAAATAAACGCGCATTATAAAATACTCATACAAGTCTTCATCTAAATAAAATGAACGCATACTAACTTCCGAACAAACCCAAAACTGGCAAGATACAGTTGCAAACACCGGCACTCTGCGTGTCTGTGTGTGCGCACACACACAACACTTTTCCCAGACAGCACATCACCTCCTCAGGATATCTTCAAGATGTCTTCTGGATGAAAAACATCCCAGAAACGTCCTTAAGATGTACTGAGGATAAGTTAAGCCTAACTGTGCTGTTAGGGTTGCCTTTTGTCTATATCCCCCCATACACAAACGCACAATTAAGAAAAAATAGAGAGAGAGAAGGAGAGTCAGAGAGAAGGAAACATTTTTTTTTCTTTTAAGTAATATCTGTTTATTTCATCCCGAAAGATAGACATAGTGTTATCCACGTAATTTATTTATTTACACCTAATTTTTAAAACTTCAACCTTTCCCGTTCTTCGAGTAATGAATCAGTCATTTCTCTAAAAGTTGAAGTTTTTACACGTGTCTACGTCACTTTATATCGGACTGTTTTAAATTAAATATACAGTTTACGATGAAATATGATGTAATATGACAAACGACAAAAAAGGTTCGCAACGTGAAACCCAGGAACTTACAAACATTTAATATTCATTTCGTAATTTTTTCTCTCGGATAAAGACATTTACTAAAATATTGAAGTTTTTATCCCAGTTCTGTATAAAGAAATACTTCATTTGAAAATTAATTCCTTCAATTTTTAAGTTCTAATTAAAAAAAAAAAAAAAAAAAAAAAAAAATGAAAAATGAAAAATGACAGTGGTTAAAAGAAATATTAAAACAAATTTGTTGTTAAAAAAAAAAAAAAAAAAATGACAGTGGCTAAAAGAAATATTAAAACAAATTTGTTGTTAAAAAAAAGAAAAAGAAAAAAGAACCTCGGTTGATATTTCGTAGAAACTTGAAAACTGAAACGAATGTTTCATAAATGATTAATAGTTTGAAATCAGACGTTTTAGAATGAAATAATTTGTTATGGATAAATTAAATTCGACCTATTATGAAAAAAGTTTTTAAAATTAGAGTTTATTTATATAAACATTTCTTGTTTCTGAAAATTTTGTATCAAATGAGGACTTAAACAATATTAAAGAAGTTATCTCTCTACTATTCTTAAACTAATACTTGAGTTGAAATAACAAGATCATTTGAAAAAGGAAAAAAAAAAAAAAAAACTCGGTGACATAACGTAGAAACTTGTAAACTGAAGCGAGTGTTTCAGAAATGATTAATAGTTTGGATGTAGAAGTATTTAAGTGAAATAATTTGTTATGGCTAGACTAAATTTGCCCAATTATATATATATATATATATATATATGTTATAAAATTACAAGTAATTTATATAAATTATTCTTCTTTTTGAAAATTTTCTATAATTCGAGAACGTGCACTAAAAATATATTGAAGAATTATTCTCAGCACTTCATAAAGAAGTGTATGTGCTATTGTGCCTGCTTGTTTTTACGTTATTAAAAAATGGTTTATGAAAAATGACTACGGCTAAAAGAAATATTGAAACAAGGTTATTGTTTAAAAATTTAAGTTTTTTCATAAATAATTTGTCAGGTATAGCAAAATGCTACAATTAAAACTCGCACTTTGCGGGTAAAACGTGAATGTGCTGTTTTAGGATTCAAGTCGACTAGTAGAGTTAGTTCTCATCCTAAATTGAAATCGTAACTTGTCATATGCTAATAAGTTTGGAAAGTGAGATAGATAAAAGGAGAAGGAAGATTGTTTTCGAGGTTAATGGTAGGGAGGTTAGCGGCTAGAGTTAGTTGGAAGGAGAATAAGTTAGTGAGTTGAATGTAAGTCGAGTAGATAGCGGTGTCAGGGAATCCTCCTGCTATCAAAAGGTTACTGAGCCGCGAGGGTGATTGAAGTTGAATGTAGTAGTTAAAATTATGGTGGTTAATGATTTAAAGTTAAAGTAGTTAGCATGGCTGCCCATCTTAAGTTACGAAGATACTAAATATAAAGTCCAACGCCCGCCTTTTTGTTTAAGCTCAAATAAAATCTCCATTGATTTTATAAATCTGACTTTGTGTTATTTCATAACTTCATTAAGTAATTAAGTAAGTTTTAGCTTCAAGATAAAGCTAAGTTAAATAAGAATGGCGACGACATTAAGGTCGCTACATTGGCGCCCAACTTTGCTCGAATCCCCCCCCCCCCCCCCGAGCAAGTATTTTTTGATGGCACCACTAGCGTGCTGCAATTTTTTGAGCAGCTTGAATATTTTTTTAACGTTTATAACATCGATCGACCCAAACAATATTCTTGGCTAGCCTATTCCCTAGATGGAGAACCGAGACAGTGGCATAGGTTAATCGCCTGCCATTCGCTTGGCCCAAATCCAACCTATGACGAGTTAAAAAGTCGGGTCATCGAACTCTTTGCCACTCGGTATGACAAACTAAGATTTCAACATTTCCGCTCCCTCCCCCCTCACGAACGTCAGTGGGAAACAATATTAAACCCAGTGGAAAAAAGGCAAGAAGTTATCAAGTCGCAAGAAGTAAGCTCGAGTACATCAAGTCACCCTAAAACTGGTGAGGAAAACTTTATTTCTAGTGGCAAAAGCCAAACGCAAGTGACTGCAAACGAACAAACTTCATTTTCAAACAGCGATATATATGAAACTAAGTCTATTATTCAGAATTTAGCTACGGTTAATAAATCCGTAAAATTATCTCGTGTTGCGACAGGAATTGTAAAAGAAAATCCTATTAAAATTACTGTGGCTGCGGAAACTATTAAACTAAGCGAAAATGTAAAATCAGTAAATGATTCGGTTAATCCTTGTAACTCAACTTTAGCTGTCAGTTTTGAATCTATACAGCAAACAAAGTCAATTGTTTCTACTGAGAAATTGCACGTAATTTGTCCAAAGACACGCCGCTCAAAGTAACAGAAAATAAAATTAAGATAACTATGGCTGCTGAAACCGTTAAACTAAGCGAAAGTGGAAAATCATTACATGATGCGGATAATCCTGGGAACTCGCCTTTAGATGTCAGCTGTGCATCTATACAGCCGACACAGTCACATATTTCTAATGCGAACGTGAACTTAAAGTTTCAAAATGACCCGCCGATTAAACCAACAGAAAATGCAAGTATTTTAAAGTCGACAATTTCAAACATCTATTTAACCTCCTGTGAAGTTTCCAGAAAGTCTAGCAGCCCTGAATTCAATAGCACGGAGCGAACGCAGTCCTCTGTGATAACTGGGGACAGTGACAAGGTACCGGGCTCGAGTCCATCCCAGAAAAATGCATCTCCGATGCCGGACTCCGTTCTACAAGCCACCAGCACGGAAATTGCCACAACAACTCTACTGACCAGTCTGAACCGCATCTCTTTTACTGATATCAAGGACTCAATTTGTCAGGTCGTATCGTTCAGTATTTTAGTTTTTCTCAAGTATTGGTTTATCAGTACTGTACTAAAATTTTCGACATGTAGAACTTTCTTCTGGACTTTCAATCATTATCTCAAAGAGATGAACTTTTTAAAATATCACAAATCTAAATTTAAACTTGCTGCATGAACTTTTTAAAATTTAAAAATGCAAAATTTAAACGTATGGCATGAACTTTCATCTCTCGAAATTTCATGTACTGTTTACATGTCATAATTTTTTTTCTGTATATAATATATGCATGTATGCACGTTAATGTTTTTTTAATTCCTAGCCAACACCAGCAGTTTTTGGTAAAAAAACCTTGTTGAACTTTTGTATAAACTTTTCCCCCCTCTTTAGTTTTTTGAATGATCTATATATATGTACTTAAATGTTTTCTGTTTAGCCATCACCTGCAGCAATTCGTATGATAAATTTTCTTACCTTTGTATATAAATTATCTCTGAGTTTTTTTTACATGATCAGTGTGTATATACTCTAATATTTTTCTATTTTGTAGCCAGCCACGCCAGTTTGAAAAAGCAAACTTTTCGAAATATTTTGTATATATTCTTTAACTATATTTCTCTCGATTATATAAAATGAAATTTTATAAGCATATAACCATTTTTCTCTATAGTTTTGTAAATGTAATGTAAAATGCATGTACGTAAATCTTTTTTAATTCTCAGCGATCAACTGCAGTTTTGAAATATTTCGTATACTTATCTGTTTTTCTAAATGTTGTATAAAGTGTATAAAATGAATATTTTTTAACTTTTGTATTCAACTAAAAGTTATCTCTATATATATCTATGTGTGTTTGAGTGGGGAAATTTTTTTTTTGGCTATATGCGTAAATCACGCGTAACTTTAAACTAAAATCACTAACAAATTAATTTTTTGTCGTTTCGCATGCTATAGCCCAGGAGGAAAAAATTATTGTATATAAACTATTTTATGTATTCAGAGACAAGTTGTCTCGTTTATCTATCTACAAAATGTAGTTTTTATATTGTTGATACTTTAAAAAAGTTTCCGTTTTAGAAAATATCTTTGATGCTCTAATCTGATGTCCGAAGTGTTATGCCGATACCTGATGTTTTCTCTGACCGAATTGTTCTTCAATCTGCACTCTAAAGTTACTTTTACGAGCTGATGTGGTTAAGCCTAGACTGGCTCTGATGGATGAAGAAATTCCACATCATAAGTTCGAAGGATGGCTTGCTTCGGACAGAATTTCAAGTTTTTTTTATCTCAATAAAAAAATTTTCTTCATGTTGCTAGTATGTTAAAGCAACCCCCCTGTACTTAATCCTCCTTCAACTTAACTTTAAAATTGAGTTTTTTTCCCTTTCTGGAATAACAGAAAGATGAATGCAGGCCCCGCTGTAAATACGTTGGACTTTAGATAAGTTTAAACTAAGTTAGGACATGGAGTTTCTGCCGTCAAGTACCTCAGATGGAGCTAAACAAGAAAAGTATTTTTATCATCAATCTTTCCTGAGTGGGCAGTTTTAAGCTCGGCCTTACTTTTTTTCCTTATTACATTTTAAAAGCAATAGTTAGTTTTGGGCAGTCTAGTCTAATTTAAGTTGCCCCCCTCTTTTTTTTTCTTTTTCTAAAATATTATGTAGTTGAATTTTAAACAGCAAGTCACTGCAGCTAAATTTTCTTTGCATAGTATTGCAATAATTTAAAATTTGCACGGGTAAAAACCCGTTGGGGATTTTTTCCGCGAAATTTTTTTTTGGGGGGAGGAACTGTCAGGTATTGCAAAGTGCTACAATTAAAACTCGCACTTTGCGGGTAAAACGTGAATGTGCTGTTTTAGGATTCAAGTCGACTAGTAGAGTTAGTTCTCATCCTAAATTGAAATCGTAACTTGTCATATGCTAATAAGTTTGGAAAGTGAGATAGATAAAAGAGAAGGAAGATTGTTTTCGAGGTTAATGGTAGGGAGGTTAGCGGCTAGAGTTAGTTGGAAGGAGAATAAGTTAGTGAGTTGAATGTAAGTCGAGTAGATAGCGGTGTCAGGGAATCCTCCTGCTATCAAAAGGTTACTGAGCCGCGAGGGGGATTGAAGTTGAATGTAGTAGTTAAAATTATGGTGGTTAATGATTTAAAGTTAAAGTAGTTAGCATGGCTGCCCATCTTAAGTTACGAAGATACTAAACATAAAGTCCAACGCCCGCCTTTTTGTTTAAGCTCAAATAAAAGCTCCATTGATTTTATAAATCTGACTTTGTGTTATTTCATAACTTCATTAAGTAATTAAGTAAGTTTTAGCTTCAAGATAAAGCTAAGTTAAATAAGGATGGCGACGACATTAAGGTCGCTACAAATTAATAGCTTGATTGTGGAAGTTTTTAAATGAAATTATAATATATTATTAGAAAAATTTACCATATATATTTCAGAGATTTGTGAAATTTACTTTTTAGAATCTATATATACAACATATGCTTCTAAAATTCTAAGTTTTAAAAACTTAAAATTTTACTATTGCGTAATAACTGTGCATAATAACGTGTTATGTAATAATAAAAACAGAAATAAGTATGTAAACAATGATTACATAAATTTATGCATATCCTTTTAAGCCTTTTACAGTAGAATCTACCCAAATTTAAATATTAATAAATAATAAGAAAATATTTTGGTTATTGAAAATTAGAGTGTAAAAGAGTTAAGGAAGAAAAGAAAATATTAATTGTTGATTAGTCAGTTTAAACTTAAAGGCCTGCTTCACTCACCGCAGCCGGAAGCCAAAGCTAAAGTTATTTTATGGGAATTTTTTCTTTACAAATAACTTATTAACTAATACATATTTTTAAATTCTGTTTTCACATTCTGAAAATTCCCAGCTGTTAAATTGACGGAATTTCTTTAAAAAATTACTTTTTTAATTTTTTATAATTTATTTTGAAGCTGCAAAATACGAATTTTCAATATATGGAATTTTTTCCTTTTGCAATTTCAAATTAAAATATTAAAAACTAAAAAAAATACATTTTTAGAAAAGGTCCGTCAGTTTAACAGTTGGGAATTTTCTGAATGTGAAAACAGAATTTAAAAATATGTATTAGTTTATAAGTTATTTGTAAAGAAAATGTCCCCATAGAATATCATTGGCTCGGGCTTCCGGCGACGGTAAGTGAAGAGAACCGTTAAAGGTAAATTTCATCATGAAATGTAATGTTACATAACAAACAACAACAACAACGAAAATCTAGGGTGACACCACTCAAATTTCCGAGCATTAATAAATTAAGGGTTGTATAAATAAACTAAAATAAGTCGTTAAATAAGGAAAAGAGAAAATTATAATAGAGATTTTGAATATTTTTCTCCAATATTTTGTTTAATTCAACGCTTTTGCCATTCAAATAATTAGAGCGTTTAGATCAGAATAATAAAGAAATTTCCGCTGTGTCCCTATAAAACTGTATAAGACTCACCAAAACGATGCACATTTTTGCGATGATGACCTATAACATGTATGTGAATTTTCAGATCATGTGGATAAAGCATTTAGACGCAATCTCAATTTAAATAATTTGAGCCTATAAGCCATAATGATAAATATTTTTTCATCGTGTTTCTGTAAAAAACCCTTAAATTCTATACTTTCCAAATCTCGTACAGTTTGTGTGATGGTGATCCATTACATGTGTAAAATTTTCCGTTCATTCGAATAAGGCGTTTACATATTATCGCAATTTACATAATTTGAGTCTATAGCTCATAGTGATAAAGAATTCGTCCCTGTAAAAAAAAAAAAAAAAAAAAAAAAAAAAAGAACTAGAAGGGCTAGATTCACTAAAGGGTTTGTACTAGGATGACCTATAACATACATGTCAACTTTTAGATCGTTTGAGCAAAGCGTTTAGACGCTATCCTGTTCACCCACACACATATGCATATTCATACATACACTCACATACACCATCTGAAAAACAACAAAAATGAACTAAGGAGACATCAAAACGTATAAATGCACCAAAATCTTAAATATTTAAACTTTGAAACTTCTTCACACATCATAATATTGAAGACTGTACAACCGGTTTCGAAATGACGTGGCCTTTTTTCTTCAGGTGAAAAAAAAACACGTGCTACTGCCTTGGAAGCAAAAGCAAGACTGAAATGTCTTGCGGGATGATTATGTTGTAATGATTTTCCCTTTGGCAACAAGTAAAAGAAAAACTGAAATTGAGGAAAAACCTGCAAAATAAAATTTAAAGAATTGAATATCTTATACATATATGTTTTTAAAATAACATTGATGAAAATCGTGTTAAAGAAATGGAACAGCTTTGGTATAAGACATACTTGGCGAAATTTTTTAATTTAGTACCGCTATACCTCGGACATTTCTCGCCAATTTCTTTACTCATGCATTTGCGATAGCCGTCTTAATTCCCCACCAAAAATTAAAAAATCACCAAAAGGGTCCTATATTAAAGCTGAATCGAAGAAAATTTAAGAATAAATTTCGTAACCATTCCTGAGAAACGAAACACAATTACATCTTGGTTTTATATAGAAGAATAAATTAAACAGAAGTCTTGTCATACTAAATTAAATTCAGTTTTGTACAAAATTTTTTATGTATTACTTAAATAGCAAAATTAGGCTTCGAGTTTACAATTTTTTTATTCACAGGAAAATGCACATGAAATATTCTGTTTTAGAAATCTAAAACACATTCTGCATGAAAAAAAAAATAAAAAAAAAAAAATCGCGATAAAGAAGTACATTACTTTCATACTGGTAAATATTAAATATTCTTTTATTTAATATATTTCTGGTAAAATATTTATTTTTAAAAAAGTTTACTTTATATAAGTTCTATTTACTTCATAAGTATTACGTTCAAAATTGAAAATATTGATGCAGATGGCAGGTTAACTTAGAATAGTTTTCTCTAAAATTTAAAAAGAAATTAGCAGTGAATAACTAACACTGCTCTTTAAAAAAAAAATAAAAATAAAAAAAATAAAAATAAAAATAAAAAAATCGAGATCTCATACCAATTATGCTGATTCCTACGTAAAATGACCTCCCGAATCCGAACATGACTCCCATTTTGCCCAGTCACCCACCGCTTTCTTGATAAACCACCCCCTCCCTCAATTTCTTTCCCTGTTTGATAATTTTATGACCATGAATTTGATTTGAAGAATGAACAATAATTAATTTAACACCTAAAAACAAAAAAATATAAAGGTTAAAAAATAACATTAATAACAGATAAAAATATATATATATAATATGTAATGCATAATTTCAGTGGCTAATTCCCCTCAAAATTTTTCCCTTGTCGCAAATGTCCATGTTATAGAATTTTCCAAATCTGTAGCTCCTCAGAAGATATTTAATGGTTAATATAATCCTCCCCCTCCCTCCTAAAAATTAAATTAATAGCCATAAAATCACCGAAAAATTACAAAAATAGGTGGCCATTCCTAAAAAACGGTGAGTGATAGGGCAAAATTGGCATCATATTTGGATTCGATAGGACATTTTACATAAGAATATGCTGAAATGAGTCAGAGGCAATTTTCATGCCAAGCAGTGTAATTTTTAGTATAATGAATATTTCTTTTATTTTATACAGCAAATTAATTAATTAATTAATTAATTAATTAATTAAAAGTGAACAAATAAATCAACGCACTTCTTGTTTGTGTTTCAAACAGGGAGATTTTTATATTGGGATTATTTTACAACTAGCTGATATAACAACTAGTATAATGTTATTAAAAATCCAAGGTTTCGTGATAACTTATTTCCCCAGTTGAGTTGAGAAGCAAATGATCTGCAGTAATTAGAATTTTTTACTATGTTGTAAAAAAAGAGAAAAAAAAAAAAAAAAAAAAAAAGAAGAGAATTAATGATCAAAGAAGAAAAATGTTCTTACACCTTGCCAAAGATTAATGAAATTTTAATTACTTAATATATTTTCTAATTGATGATTAAATTAAAAGTTGGTCAAAACGATTTAATATAATTTTTATACTTTGTGGTTATTATATATTTATGAATTCTTACAGTTTAATTATGTGATATTTGAATGTCTTTTTAGGTATGTTGCATGATAATTAGAAATTTAAGTATTTTTTCTTCTTAAATATTACTGTCAAATATACAAAATACAATTATTACATTATGGAAAATTATCCAAAATTATATAACGTGGCTATTTTTCCTCATGGCAATTTTTGTAAATTTTATAATTAACTTTTTATAAAAACATAATTCCCCAACTAAATAAAGAAAGAAATATGTACTGCAATAATATTTTTTTTATTATATTGAAAAAAAAAAAAGAAAAAAGAAAAGAAAAAAAAAGAAAGAAAGAAAATCCTGAGAATTAATGATTAAAAGAAAAAAATTCCTGGACCTTGGCAAAGATTAATGAAATTTTAATTTCTTAATATATTTTCTAATTAATGATTAAATTAAAAGCTAATCAAAACGAATTCATAAAATTTTTGTATCTTATGGTAACTATATATTTATGCATTTATGTATTTTTATATTTTTAATTAGGTAATATTTAAATCTATTTTTGGATATGTTGAATGGTATACATAAAGAAAAAATATTTTTTTATTTCTTCTAAAGTATGTGTGTAAGATACTCAAAGTATTATTATTACATTATAGAGAACTATGGAAAATTTTGTAATGTGGCTAATTTTACACGTGGTAATTTTCTTGTAAATTATAATTAGGTTTTCATGGGAATATATTTCCTTTGTTGAGTAGCGAAACAAATGTACTAGAGTAATAAGCTAGGTTTTTCTTTTCTTTTCTTTTTCTTTTTAACTATTAACAAAACCTAAAGGGAATTAATAATCAAAAGAAGAAAAATCTTTCGAAGGAACCTCTTGCTAAATATTAATGATTTTTCAATTGCTTAATATACTTCCCAACTGATAATTAGATTAAAACTTGTTAAAACGAATTGCTAAAATTTTTATACCTTGCGGTTATATTTATTTATGTATTTTTATAGTTTTAATTATGGGATATTTGAATTATTTAGGTATATTGAATTATATTTTTATAGATAAATGATATTTTTCTTTTCAAAAGTATGCTGTGTAAGAACACAAAATATAATTATTATGTTACGGAAAATTATCCGAAATTTTAAAACGTGGCTATTTTACATACGAGTATGGCAATTTTTGTGTAAATCAAGGTTTCATAAAAAGCGATTTCCTCAGTTGAGTTTAGAAGTAAATGTACTAAAGTAATTAGCTCTTTTTTTTTTTTTTTTTTTTTTTTAACTATCTTAAAAAAAAAAAAAAAAAAAAAAAAAAAAAAAGAAGAAGAAGAAGAAGAAGAAAACATTTTTACATCTTGGCAAGGATTAATGATTTTTTAATTACTTAATATATTTTCTAATTGATGACTAAATTAAGAACTTATAAAAACGAATTGCTGAAATTTTTGTACCTTGTGGTTATATTTATTTATGTATTTTTATACTTTTAAATATGTTATATATGAATATCTTTTTTAGGAACATTGAAGGATATTTAAAAAGTTATTTGATATTTTTTCATCTACAGATGTGTGTAAAACTCTTAAAATATAATTACTACATTATGGAAAATTATCCAAAATTTTATAACGTAGTTAATTTTATACATGACAATTTTTATTTCCGTAATTTTCATTTATAATGGAAAATAATAATAATTATTACTAAATTTTATTATTCTAAGGAATTGTTACATTATCAGAAATTATTTAAATAATTTTTAATATTGCTATTTTTACAAACGATGATTTTTAATATTTATTCTATTTTGTAAAATGCCTCATAAACTAATTAAATTAATTTTAATTTTACAAACAAATATAAACAATTGTTGTTGTTAATTAATTTTAACATATAAATACTTGTAAAAAAGTTCTATAGTACAATATATAAATAAACAAGAATGTTGTAATCAAATAACGTAAAACCGAAGCTTGTTATTTTATTTTGTGTTATAAATACAAAATTCTGTACAATACATAATTTAATTTAGTACGACAGGACATTCTTTTAATATGTTAACGCCTGAATTAATTTTACAAAATATTATTAGCTGATTATTTCACTTCTAAATTAATATAGAGAACTGACAGTAAAATGTAATAACTTAATCAATTCTTCTGAAAGTTTTAAATATAAAGCTTATCCCCATTTCTTGACATTTAGTGTTCTAGCGAGAAAACTTCGAGATAGAAAAACATTGAGATAACAGATTAATTTCCTATTATATGTTGACAAAGATCTCGAAAGTAAAGTATTATAATATATATTATTATTCAACTTGATTTAAGTTAGTATACCTGCGCAAAAAGCATTAAAATTAATAAATAAATAAATAAAAATAAGTAGTGTACGTTAAAGGTTTAACACTAGTTTTTCGGGACATTTTATTGTAATAAAACCAAATAATCTCATTTAAAAACAAAAGTAACAGACAATAGCGCAAAATTTATGTAATTTTCTTGTGAGATATTTTGCGCTGTTACAGACTCAAAATAATTGTTGTACTTTTTGACAAATTATGTTGATTCATACAAAATTGTTATTTCTTATCTTTTAACACTGTAAACTTCATTAGTTTTTTGTCGAAACCAAGCATTTAACCCTTTTTTTTATGTATCAATTTTTTCGATGTCAATTTTGTCATTGTTTTGATCAATTTTTAAACTTTTGTTCATTCTTTGTTCGGTAGATAGCAGCACTACTCCTATATTAACAAATGGTGTTTCAAAAGAAACAGTACGGCGATTAATAAGCGCGATTGCTCCTTGCCGCTTTAATGCTGCACTCGTGCCTAGTTACTTCACTTGATTAAAAGCTGTACTAAAGCTAAATATCACTTTCTTTAGACCTTTAATGTTATTCTTCTCTGACATGAATATGGTTTGCATTCATTTTGGAAAGTAACTTTAATTAATAATAATTTTAATAAATTATTTGTTCTGCGTGAATTTGTATAAGATTATACAGAAGAAAATCTTATGGGGAGCACTTCATACTAGATTTTGAAAATAGGTCAGCAATTTTTAAATTAAAATATGTAGTAAACGTTAAAGGGTTAACAGATGTTTCTCGGGACATTTTATTCTCATGAAAACTAAACACTCTCCTTTAGAAACGAAAACATTAGGAAATTCTGTTGCCCATATAAAATCGCAATAGATAAAAAATATAGGCATAAAATACACTATAAAAAACGATTTATTTAACGGAAAGGATTGAATCACTCATCTATGACCACTAACTTTAAGCAACATTAGCAACAACTAACATTAACCACTATTTTAAGCGACATTAGTCACTAACATTAAGCAACAAAAACTGTTTTTATAGCTGTGGCGATTCGGATCGTCGATGTATTTATTTATATGGTCAATAAAATTTATTTCATGAAATGTAAATTGTTTTTTAATGCCTTCCAGCAGTTGAAAAGTGTACAGGAATTTCTGGTGATATTGTCTTCAACATCTTAGCAAGGAAAGTGTTTTGGTTCATTTAAAAAGAAAAAAGAAAGAAAGAAAGTAAGAAAGAAAATCTGTCAAAGGTAGAATTTACTTTAGTACAGAGCACTATTAATTTCAATCTGTAAAATTTTTATTTTTAATTTTTATTTAATTTTAATTTTTATCTAATTTTTTGACCGTAAAACTGGGCCCCGTACTTTTTAAAATGACTAAAATGAATTAAAATGAAGTGTTGCACCTAAATTTCATGCCTTAGTTAATTTTAAAAAATCGAATGGTCGTGTCGAAAAACTTTTTGCACCTCTGGATTCGAAAAAATCGCTCCTTTCATTGGGTACTGAATTTGTAACGATGGGACTGAAATTTCTAATTTATTTTAATGTTACACAAAACTGGTCTACAAAAACTCCAGATTGAAACTAATAGTCCTCAGTCCTCCATTCTAAAAAAAAAAAAAAAAAAAAAAAAAAAAAAGAAGAAAAAAAAAAAAAATCATGTATGTTTGAAAAGAACGTAAATATAAGTCATTATTTTTTCTGTTTCACTATATAAATGTATACTATATCAATAGTTTTGGAATAAACTTGTAAATAATTAATAACTTTATTGTGCAATAATTTTTCTTTTAATAGTTTTTGCCCAGTCGACTACAAAACTTCAAGTTGCTAATTCAAGATCAATTCTAATTCAAAGCATTTAAATACAAAACCAGTATTACAAATATTACACAAAATTCTATGATAATAAAATTTGAATTATTGCAATTAAACGTTTTGCTGTAAAAACCATTAGAAAATTTCAATATCTAGTGGTAAATTTTTTTTTTTCTTTTTTGCAATTATTATTTATTTATAGTACTTTCAAAATAAAACTTATCTAATCATGCTGGATCTTCTATACAAACATATTACTTAAATCTTCACCAATAATTATTTCAGGCTTCTAAGACTGTTTGTTTTAATACATTAATAACAAATTATTACATAAATACTGGAACGATTAATATATTAATATATATATTATAATCTATAAAAAATAAGGCATTTGTTTCCCAAATGTTTCAAATTTATGTCCCATAAAGCACACTAGGTTCCAGAGATGTCTCAAGTACATCGCAATGTTTCATTTTCATCACATCTCCGTGAGTCTTAAAACTAATATCTCTGAGATATCACGGTGATTGTCTCTGAGATGTAGTATTTGAGACATTTGAGAGCCCAAACTGCTAATCTCGCGCACGCGCAGATATTGTAAGCGATGTACTGGAGATGTAGTATGCAATGTCAAAAAGCTGCACTCTCAGAAATAATATACTCAATTTTGACGATTCAGACATCCTCGGGCTTAACTTCGTTGTTTTTGACAACCATTTCGTCAAGCGATCACGTGATTTTTGAGGAAACGTGAACTCTCAAATATTTGACGTTCACTCACAACTGTTACTCTCAACTGTTTACTCACAATAACATGTGCTAGCTTTCATTACCGGCATATTAGTTTTTTTCCTGTGTTCTTTCGACTTTACGTTACAATGACTTTTATTTGCCGGTCGGTAGGGTGCTGCCTTCTGAATCCAAATGTCCCGGGCTCGAATCGCGGTGCGGGCATGGATGTCCTATGTCTACAAAATATTGTGTGCGCTTGTTTCTGTGAATTTCTGTAATAATATGGATCAATTGAGAGAAAAATCATTGTAACTATAGGTCTCAAAGCTGTCAAATAATTGTCCAAATGATTTTTATTTGTTTGCTCTTTTTTATTTATATTTTCATCAAATATAATTAGGATTTAATGCCTAAATCAACGAACTCGCGGGTAATTTTATAATTCTATAATTTGTATTTTATTCTGTATCACGAAACTAAGATGAAAAATTGTATTTTTACTTTTGACGAAATTCGTATGTTCAAACAAGTGACGAAAGTAATTTTATCAATTTGACTAGGAGAAAATATATATATATTTTTTTTTTGGACGAAATTCGTATTCTCAAATAGGTAACGAAAGAAATTTCGTCAATTTGACGAAATGTTTGCTCGGAGCATATACTAAGAAACACTTTCGTGAAAAATGAAGAAATTTTCGTGAAATTTGAGTATCTATTTCTGAGAGTGTGAGACATTTCCACATCCCTAGAACGTATCCGAGATACAACAGAACAACTATGCAACATCGCAATGTCACAATTCGATGTTCTTGTGTCGTTCCAGAGATGTAAGTGTACTGTATGGGGTATGCATCAATAAGTAATAATATGCCTAGTTCTTTTTTTAAAATACTACCGTAGTGCACATTCATTGAAGTTACTACAGTAAAACTTTATTATTAGGAAATGTTTAATGCAAATAATGGCTTCGTTAAAAAAAGATTTCTATCTATTCTCTCTAAAATCTAAAATCACGGAAAACTCCGAACGGCTAAGTCGACAAGCTCGACATGGATTCGAACCCGACACCTACCGTCTACCAGTTTAGACAAGTTAAAATACTACTCACTGAGAAAAAATATATACCGCCTTCATCTAGAATTAATAAACGGTCATTTTCTAAATACTTAAACTAGAAATATAGATTTCCGAGCTATGCGCATAAGGCACGGCAATAAACTGAATAGACGAAATGGTCGCGAATTTCTAATCTACATATTTCTAGATGGTGAAAGAATAGTCTGAATATTCTGAATCTTGTATTACGAGAAATTCTCGCTTGATTTTCTAGAAATGGGTCATAAACCAAAATTATACCTGCTGAAATCCGACTCTTTTATTCACATTTATTTGAAGATATTTTCGAATAGGTTTGTCCTCGATAGTACAGGCAAACGCTCAAGAATTCTAATAGAGGTCTCTAGAATTTGCTTTTGTAGGGGACTAGAATTTTTTTTTTTTTTTTTTTTAAGAAATTTATAAGGATGACATGGAACTATTTTTTCTAGAGCCACATTTTAGATTCTAGATGTCAGTTATAGATTTTTTTCTCTATGTATTGTCGTGTCTTATACTCATAGCTTGGAAACCTATATATTTCTAGCTATGGGATTTAGAAAAGGACCATCTATTCGTTCTAGATGAAAGCAATAATTTTTTTTTTCTCAGTACTGATGGAAATTTTCCGATTATGCAATATAATTTTCTAATATAATTCTACTTAATAAACTTTGCGGTATCAGCGACGAATAAATTATAATTTTTTCATGAAAGTGTTACAAGAAAACAAAATGTGATGACTATAAAAGTGGAAACTGTCAGAGGATATCCATTTTATTTTATTGACAATCGGACAATAAACAAATTTTCGAAAAAAAAACCAAACTTTTACAGTTCTTTTCTTTTCTTTTTCTTTTCTTTTTTTTTTTTTTTTTTTTTTTTTTTTTTTTGGCAATAGAAATATTTATAACAATCTGTAAAATATAATTAAAAAGAAAGAATTGGAGTCATTTATGTGTTACACTTTATAATTTACAGAGTCCAGTATTCACTAAATTTGCAATTTTTATCACCTCATAAACGTTTCCGTATTATTTATAAAACTGTACATGAAAAAAAAAAATCATATAAGACAATTTAATTAATTGAAACTGATATTTAAAAAATAAATAAATAATATATTTCATGTAACTAATGTTGTTTTATTTTCAGACACAACTTTTATGTGAAAGTAAGCATTATATATACTGAAAATATCACATTTCTTGTTACTTTATTTTATTTCATTTCTTGTGTTAAAAAAAAAAAAAAAAAAAAAAAAAGGTTAATCTTATTAGATTTTTTCTTATTCTATAATTGAACTGAGTCCACGAGCTGAAATATTGTCCATTTATAAATCTTATTTTATTTTTTATTTCATTTTGCACGCGCACTTCCTATTTCTTAATCAAAATTATTAAAAAAAAAACTTTTTCGATAAAAACTTTTTCGATACTGTCTGTTTCGAAACTGATTATTATTAATTTTCTTTTCTTTTTCTTAAAAAAAAAAATAGATTTTGATAAAATTCTGGCAAAAGCAGAATTTAGTTTAGTACAGAAGACTATTAGTTTTTTACTTTCCGAACACTATAGTGAGGAAAGTATTGTAATCATGTCAAAAATCCGAATTCGAGATTTTGATGTTTCTATACGTTTTGAGGTCCCCTGAGTCCGTTTTCACTATTTTTACGATGATGTATGTATGTGTGTGTGTATGTGTGTATGTGTGTATGTGTGTATGTGTGTATGTGTGTATGTCTGTGGGTGAACACGCTAGCGTCTAAACGCTTCGTTCGATTAACCTGAAAGTTGGTACGCATATTGTAAGTCACCATAGTACGAACCCTATAGATTTTGGTGAATCTAGCACTTATAGTTTTTTTACAGGGACACAAAGAAAAATTCTTTATCATTATGGCCTATGGGAGCAAAATCTTAAAAGTGCGATAGCATCTAAACGCCTTATTCAATTGAGCAAAAATTTTATACACATATTATAGATCACAAATACTCAATCTGTATAGATTTTGGAGAATCTAGCTCTTATAGTTTTTTTACAGGGACACAAAGAAAAATTCTTTATCATTATGCCTATGGGGCCAAATTTTTAAAAATGTGATAGTGTCTAAACGCCTTATTAATCCGAGCAAAAAAATTGTACACATGTTATAGATCACAGTTGAACTAACTGTATAGATTTTGGTGAATCTAGCACTTACAGTTTTTTTACAGGGACACAAAGAAAAATTCTTTATCATTATGGCCTATGGGACTAAATTTTTAAAAGTACGATAGCATCTAAACGCCTTATTGAATTCAGCTGAAAATTTATATGAGTATTATAAATCACTGTTGCACTAACTATAAGCATTTTGGTGAATCTAACATTTATAGGTTTTTACAGGGACACAACGAAAATTTCTTTGTCATTATGATCTATGGGCTCAAAGTTCAGTAGCGTTAAATAAAACAACGTGTAATAGATGGAGAAAAATACTCAAACACTCTATTATGGTTTTCTCTCTTTTGTTTGTTTAACAACTACTCTTTCTTTACTTTATCTACAAAACTGTTAATTACTCAATGTTCGGAAAGTCGAGTGGAGTCACTCCAGATTTTTTTTTTTTTTTTTTCAAATTACAACATCGCTTTCAAAATATTCAATTAAATTTTCGATTTCGATAAATGTTCAACTGTCGTAAAACTGGTATCGTAAAAATCCGTAGATCTAGACTAATAGTCCTCAGTCCTTAAAAAAAAAAAAAAAAAAGAGTCAATTTTTATCTTATTAAATATCTTATCTTATTTTTATCTTATTGGCGATTTTTATCTTATTAAATATTGCTTCTTTATTTAATTTCATTTAATATACTGTTTGGTAAGAGCAACATATAAATTATTATACTTTTTAACATATGTATATGTTTAAGGAACCTTGTAAAAGTTATACAAAGTTGAAGAATTTCAAAGATATCAATTTTTTAAATGAGAAACTTACCGGACGAAAAAAAAAAGGCTTTTTTTTATGTTTATTTAGTTAATGAATTATTTTTATTTCTATATAATCTTTATTTTATTTCATTTTTCATTTTCACAGAACAGAAATAAGTTATACAGTCGCCCCCACTTAATCGGGTACCGGATAATCGAATACCCCGCTTATAAGAATATAAAGTTATAGAACCATTTTTTTCCCCCATAGAAGTAATGTTAAATTTCCTCGTTCAAAGAAATGTTTTTTACAACGCCACCCCGCTTAATCGCATAAACACTTAAAGTTTCTTAAATAAAATTTCTCTATTTCTTGGCAAATTTTTCCTCTCATTCTCAAAAAAAAAAAAAAAAAAAAAAAAAATCCGTTTTTCTTTTAAAAACCTTACATAACTAAGGCATGCTATTTAAACATGAGACGGTATTCCTGCCGAGGTGATAAAAATTGTTTTGCAAAAACCAAATTTATAAAATCAGCAACTGATGAGAAAATTAAAAATTAAAATACAAATTATCTCCAGGAGTTAGAAATCACAAATTTTGAAAATTTGCAGATGATTGAAAAAAAAAAACTTTATGAACTCATAGATGTGGATAAAGATGGAGAAACAGAAAAAGATGAGAAAGAGGTTAATCTTCCAATAATATCTTTAAATGAAAGTGAAAAAGAAGAGCAAGCGAACGATAAATGAAGTTGCAAAATCCTTTAATATTATTCATCGCCATTTTTAGTCTCATAGAAGCGATTATAATCTATTTATGTGCTTTAGAAAAAGAAAAGTTTAGTTAAATCTATGTCAAAATAATCAATCTTTTTTTTTTTTTTTTTTTTTTTTTTGTTGTTGTTAAATGTAAAATTGTAAATACACTTTATTTTGTATTTATTCCAGCATTAATTGCATTCATAAATTACTATAATATTTTAACTTAGTAAAAGTTTAGTATCGATTATTTATCTTTTCATGTAAGCATAAAACCATTATAGTATATACAAGCAATTGCGTTTCTAGTCTTCCCCGCATAATTTTTTTGAATACCCCGCTTAATCGAATTAATATAGTTGGAACGGTAGATATTCGTTTAAGCGGGGCCGACTGTATTTCCAAGCAATCCATAAAATGTACTTTAAAACAATTAATGTGTCATGATAAATACACTACCCTGAAATTTTAAATCACCTATTATGCATTGCACATAGCAAAGCAGTGTGCCCATCAATCACTAAATATGCATATCTTGCTAATAATACGTCCAAAGCATTACCGTATTACTTATGTAATTGACAAGTACAAGAATGATTATTCAGGCTGTGACATAAAAAAACGCGAAACTAAATTATTCAATTTCTTTTAAATTTACTATAACTCCCATTAATTCTTCTTTCTTTTTTTATTTATTAAGAACCACACAATATTTACAATTTTTTGCTCATGTAGGTTTATAGTTTAAAAGAATTAATTCTGACATTTAAAATATAACTGGAGAATTTACAGTTATTTATTCGTTTCACGTTAAAGTGTAGTAATTCAACGAAATACTAAATCTGTATATCTCGCTAACGATACATCACTTCCACTGCCATTTTACATATGAAGTTGACAAGTACAAGATATATTATTAGTACTGTAAAAGGAAAAAAAAAACTGTACATTTTCTTTTTATTCAATTTAACTGTAAAGTCATTTAAATGACAAATTATTTTTACATAGGCATGTAATTTAAAATACTAATTCATCAATCATAATTTTGGCAAAACTATGCAATTTATAATCAGTTATTCATTTCACGTTGGAATTGTATATGTCCATCTATCATTAAATATGCATATTTTGCCAATAATATGTCATTGCAACATCGTAAATGTTATTATATATATTACGTATGAAAATAATGAGTACAAAAGTCATCATTCATGCAATGACAGAAGGAAACGCAAAACTAAATTTTTAGTTTTTAAATTCAGTATAACTTTCATTAAAATTTTTCAGTGAAAATGAAATTGAAATTATAATTTTTTTGTATGCACATATTTTAAAAGAAAAGAAATTTTCGTTTTTGAAAAATTTGAAAATTTGAAAATAATAATAATAATAATAATAATAATAATAATAATAACAGTAACAGACAGTTTCACAGTCAGAACAATTTAAGCCAGATTACCGGCAACGCCTGGCAGCAGGAAGAAAAGTGTTCTTTGGATTAGTTAATTTAAATTATTTACTATAGGGGAGACCGGGGCACAGCGGACAACTTTTACATTTTTAATTTTTTTCACTAAAAAAAAAAAAAAAAAAAAGCAAGGAACCTGAGAAAAAATAGCAAACATTCTTTAAACCTCTCTTGACATGTCCTAATTTTGTTATAACAATACTTTTAATACATTACGAATAAAAAAAAAAAAAATGTGTGCACTCACAAAGTGGACCACTGTGCCCCATCACCGAGGCACACTGGTCCACAATCCGGGGTACAGTGGACCAGCTTCTGTTGTTCATTTTTAATTAATATAAATTACTCATTTGTTTTTCTAAAATTAGTTTCTTATGCAATTCTAGTCTAAATAACATAATTCGAACATTTTAATGAAATAAAATTACCAAAATTTAAAGGAATAAAAAAAAAAAAAAAAAAAAAGAAAAGAAAAAAAGAAATCAAATTAGAGTAAGAATTCTATATCATATTTCCTTTGTCTTTTACGTGCCATCACTAAAACAATAAGATATATTTTTAATTTGTTTATTAATGTTATATAGTTATAAAAATTATGAAATATATAATTGAACATAATGTTACTATTCAAACATTTTTATAAATTATTTTGAGATATTAATACTTTACATTATATTTGTGAGATAATGTTTAACTAAAATTATTCTATTTTTATCTTTTACATGTTATTCTTAAAAGCAACAACAATAAATTTATATAACCTATTACGTATTATATCACATAATCATTTTATTTATTTTTTTTTTAATATTAAACAACTCAAATAGTTATTAAATTTAGATACTCATAATTATTATACTACTATTCAACTATTTTCCCTTTTCAGAAATTTATTTTATTATAATATTAAGATTATTATTTTTTTTATTAATTATTTTGAGTCACATTATATTTGTATATGTAAATTCAACTAAAATAAATAAGGTATAATATAATTTGAAGTTTTAGGCACATCGGAAGGTGGTCCACTGTGCCCCATGTCCAAACAAAACAAATAATAATATTAAAATTCTATATAGACTATAAATATGCTAATAATTTTTATAAATTTAAAAACAACAATATCTTAGCTTTTCTTAACCACTATCCAATACTTGTAGTCAGTAGTTCTGTCCTGATAAAATTAAAAAAACTTCAAACTTGAAAAATTACTTTGAGCAGCTCAAAACATAAAAGTTGTATAAAATGGCTACCATAGCATTTACCATGGGGTTTTTTGGATGTATAGAAGTAGTACCATGCTTCCATCTATGAGTCTCAATATAAACTATAAGAGTTAAATATTAAGGGATTTAAATAGGGGTGGTCCACTGTGCCCCAGTCTCCCCTAATTCATTTTTAATTCTGTTTATAAGTGAAATTAAAATAGATTTTTTTAAAGACGAATTTTAACAAGTACTGTAGTATTTGATGACATTATATAATTTTTTTTAATTTTTTAATTTAATTTAATTTAATTTAATTTACCGTTATTTGATATGTTTATATAATAATAATAATAATAATTCATTATAATTATCAAACACCCGGTAGAAAAACGTGGACTAATGCAGAAAGAGTTCAGAAAGTTATTGATTAACAAATCTGAAAAAAAAATGTAGTTCAACTTTAAATATTTTTATTATAAAAAAAATTTATAAAATTTATGACTACTATTTATTGTGTTCTCATGTTACTGCGTTGTTCTTTTACAAATTTTATACTGATATTCACCAAATCAGGGAATTTAACACTTATAAAATTTGCATATGAAAAGATTGTTTGTCGTGTTATATTAAAGTTTTTGATTCACAAACCATATATGAAGTAAATTTACACTTTTATTGCTTAGAAATAAATTTATACATTTTATGGTAAGTAGGATATTTACATTACAAATTTTTGTGCGGGGTTTTCATAGAAAAAAAAATGGAAATAGCGACAAAAGTTGGTTGAGGTGTATTTTTTTTTTTTTTTTTTTTTTTTTTTTTTTTAATACATGCTAGGTGAAACCTTAGAAAAATAAAAGTGAAAGAAACACTTTTAATTTATAAGAAATATATTGAAGTAAAAAATACAGATATATATTTATGAATTTATTTCTTTGAAAATTTAAAGTTTTCACGGTAAATTTACGATTAACTTTGACACGAAAACATATCCCAAAACAAAACCGATTCTTATTTGAACTTTGCTTATTTATCATTTTAGAATAAAATAATATTTACGCTCAATGAATAAAAATGAAATTCGCACACCTATATTTAGGAAACATTTTTATAAAATCAAAGAAGACAATTGTATTGCTATAGGGTTCTTTTTTTTTTTCTTTCATAATTTTCATACTTGGTTCAGGTGTCATATCCAAGTTCAGAACAAGTTGTATTGCACTACATTAAGTAATAAATAATTCGTGTATGAAGTATATTTTATTAATTCCTCAAAAATGTCAACTTCCACTTTTTATTATTCCAAATATAAAATTGTAGATATTTATATGTAAAAAAAAAAAAAAAAAAAGAAAGAGAAAAAAAAAAAAAAAAAAAAAAAGAAAGAATTAATGTTAAAAATGGAAAAACATAATACATTATTCGGCCATTTTCCCCAAACTGGATAATTTTTAATGGATGATAATGCATTTACATACTTTTGTGCGTCTCCGCTAAAAAATAAATAAATAAATAAATAATCCTACGATAGATATTATTTCTATAAAATTCAAAAATTCAAACTATGTAACAAAATGCAACCAACATCGTTGCTTTCTTTATTCTATTCTATTTCTTAAAACAATTTTTATAGATGCCACACGCATCACATAAACTTTAAATTTTACATCAACTTTTTAAGGTTGTACGCGATCATGTTTTACCTAAAAATTAAATCATTAAATTCATTTGTTACTTATTTTTATTTCATTTTGCACGCGCACTTTTTATTTTCTATTATTATTTAACAAAAAAAAAAAAAAAAAAAAAAAAAAAAAAAAAAAAAAGAACTTTTTCGATAGTGTTTGTTTCGATACTGATAATTATTAATTTTCTTTCCAAAAAAAAAAAAAAAAAAAGATTTTTATGAAATTCTGGCGGAAGCAGAATTTAGTTTAGGACGGAGAACTATTAGTCTTTTTTTTTTTTTTTCAAACTATAACATTGTTTTCAAATCATTCAGTTATATTTTCGAAAAATTTTAGATTTCGATAAATGTCCAACTATCGAAAAATGACTCCGCAAAAATCCCAGATTGATTATTAGTCCTCGGTCCTAAAAAAAAAAAAAATTGTCGAATGGTTAAGGAATACATTATTTTAAAGTTAATACTATATGTAAACGGTACTTCATGTAGACATTTCCATAACACATTTGGAATCAGAAATGCCAAAATCACACAATTCATGCTTTGTTTATTTATTTATTTACAGAAAGACAAAAAATATTTATTTATTTTGATTTATTTATTTTCTGTGATCTCCTCGTAAATTGGGAGAAACTGCAGCTTAGCAGTTATTGGGTGATACATCCTAGAATCTAATTAGAACTAATTTATGTCAAGGTCTAGCAGAATATAAAGTTTTGTAGAATTCCGTACATTGGTTTATGAGATACAGCGTCCATAAAATTTTAGTAACGCATAGAAATGTGCACAGGCATCTTTTAAGAATAATTATACCATGTTCAGCACATTTCAAAACAGGTCAATCCATCTAACACCGAAGGAGAATATTTTCAAGAATTAACACATTTTTTCTCAATTATAGAAAAGAAAGCAGAAAAAGATTTTTATTTATTTATTTATTTTATTTTTCACAGTTTATCGCCTTGAATATTTTATTCCAGTTGTATGTATCATATGTGCCCATTATAAATTTCTTTTGTAACAGTTTTAACATTTATATAAAGAAATGCTATAAACAAATACATACAAGAAAAGAAAAAAAATGTATGTAGCAAACAAAATGCCATCACTCAGACTACATCCAAAAATAGCGAATGCCATTTACACCAGGGTCGACATACTATATGTAACTTCCAGTCTACCGTGTCTTGCTTTCCACAAAGTTGAGCTCATTAACTTGAAGCTGACGGACCAGTATATAATTAAAAGGCAAAAGGCGCGAGTTGCATTATCAACGGTTGGTCGCCCTTAATGACGTGAAAAAAAGACAAAATGGGAGAAAGAACGTAAAAAAGAGGGTTTTTAAACGGAGCATAAGACACGTTTAATGAAGATTAATATTCAACAAGGAAAGGTTTTAGATACAAGTACAAGGAATAGGGGTTGTTGGAAGAGAGGGAGAGAGAGAAAAAAAGAAAGATTATACTGTGTTAAGAAAATTAGATTTAATTTTCAATTAAAAGATGTATATTTTTTAAAAGGTGAGACACTTATATATATATTTGGAATTAACATTATAAAGATTAATGTGAAAAGTGATATATGGTTTAGATTTTGCAAAATGTTTAACGAAGGACAAATTAGTTTACTTTTGTATTATTCAATGATCCCTACCCCTCCTTTAAAAAAATAAATAAATTTAAAATAAGTTTCGTTTCTAAAACCTGTGTCTATGTAAATTACTTTTTATAGCATTTAACATTATGGAAAATAAAGTTTGAAGTGATACAAGGTTCAGGATTTCACAAAATTCATACCTCAAACTTAAAGTAAAATATACTCTATAACAAAAAAGTTGACGCATCAAGAAGGAGTAATGCAAACTGGACAAAAATTGCCATACATACAGGTTTTGATGGAATCAAGCACCCATTCATCATTATCGTCGATCCTACGTGCAAATGGTACTTCCGTGACTTGAAATACACTTAATAGGCGGCTCAGTGGGGTTGAGTTCAGTCCCCGGATCTCTCTTCTACTGAGGACGTTTGCAGCATCATAAAAATGGCCCTACAACCATCTGGGTATTTTACCAATCTAACGGAACAAGTGGACAGAATTCGGCACGATACTTCACAGGAGCAAATCTGCCAACTCTATCAATTAATACCAAGCAGAATAACTGCGTACGTAAGGGCCAGAAGTGGACCAACGCGCTATTGACTTGTTTACTTTGTGAGGCCCTTTCTTTTGATTAAATCATTCACATTTTCTGAAACAGTAATCAATTGTTTTTCTTCATATGTACTTTACATCTACCAGTTTTTTTTTTTCATTCGGACCACCCATTCCACCCCATCTATCAATTTTTGTCCCCACTTCTTCTTGGTGCGTCGTTTTTTTTTTTTTTTTTTTTTTTTTTTTTTTTTTTTTTTGTTATAGAGTGTATGATGCGCGGTGTGCTTTCGGGTAATCTAATCAACATCAGGTGAAATTTTAAACAATTTATCTCTTGGTTAAATCTGTCTAAAATATTCTTGGCAATACATGAAAGTAAATAAATAAATAAAAATAAATTAATAAATGAATCACTCCCGGTATATTAAGTGACATTCTGTTATATAGTCATTGTCCACTGATCACTAATGTATATAATTCTAAAAGATGACTACTGGTATAAAAAAAAATATATATAGGCACTTGTTAGTTACCGAAATAACTGGATATTATGACTTTGTGATTAGTTTAACCTTGTTATTTACTTCCAAGTTTTTACTTCAGATTTGGTGATTAACAATATTATATGATACTTATTTATTAATTATACATAAATTACCATTTTTTAAATAAAAAACATTTTCTTTCTATGTATCATATTTATTCATTCCCGTTATGTGAGAAAAAATATATACCAGACTATTTATTCTTTCTTTAAATAAATGACTTTTACTTTTAGATACAAACATTCTTCAGGTTGGTTGGTTGGGTTTTACGTCGCACTAGTGCTTCGCAATTGTCAATTGGCGATGGTTTGGGACTCATCCCCTAGAGGGGGTCCGGAGTCATGCCATCAAAATTTTTATCATCCACGGAAGGATGGCTCTCGGTGACTTCCAAAGGTATAATTTTGATGGGAACATGGAGGAGTTTGCGGCCGCGAGAGAATTTATACGTGCAACAGCCACCATTAGTGTACACGATGGTCTTTGGCCGTCTCGAGTACCGACCCGCAATCTTCCAATTACGAGCCCGGTGCTCTACCAACTGGGCTGCCGTGGTCCAACAATCTTCAGGATAAATAAGCATTTGTACTAATTTGAATGAAATATTTTTATTGTAAACATGAATGAAGCAGTTTTTTTCAATTCCTACTATCAGTTCACACTCTCCCTATATATATCTTGTACAAATCTTGCAATAGATTTTTAACTAACTTCCCGACTAGCTAGAAATTTGAAACTTTCAGGATTGCTCAGAACACGGTGACAACACAATACTTCGAAGTCCGATTTTTGAACTTTTTATTAGTTTTCTTATAATTAATTGAAATATGAAAATAATAACATCCTAATAGCGTTAAAAGAGATATATAAAATAAAGAGATATATTAAAATATTAGACATATTAGCTATAATTGTTGTCAAAAAAAAAAAAAAAAAAAAAAAAAAAAAATACGAGTTCATTTTCTTTCGACATAAAAATAAATACATTTAATAAAACGTGAACATTAAAAAATTACAAAAAGTTAAATGATGCATCTCACAAAAATTGACGTCATTATCAATTTAAATATTTTATGCACAATGATAAGAGCTCTATGATTCATCAGAAAATTTAAAACATGGTACATAAAAAAATTTTTTATCTTATAATTATTTTTATTTCATTTTGCACGCAATTCAAAATTATTAAAAAAAAAAAAAAAAAACTTTTATCATAATGTTTGTAAGTAGGAATTGACTTAAAAAATTTTTCTTTTATATTGCTTGTTAATTTTGTTTATACATTTTGCGGCAATTCATATTTTTCAAATTCTAACTATACTTAAAGTTAAGAAATTATATTACATGTACATTGAGACAACCAAATGAATATCCGGTGCATTTTTTTACGACTTATGACTAAATCTGTCTAAATTATTCTTGTCAGCACACGGGCAGCAATAAATCACCCCGACATATCCATGTATTCAGTGCTATTGTGGAACACAGTCATCTCTTTCAGCTAGTCTATTTAATTCTAAATTGTGACAATTGGCATACAGAAATCTACAGAGATAGGTGCTTATATGAATTCTTCAAGTAACTGAACATCGTGATTTGGTGATTCGATGAAACTTGTTATTCTGGAAGAAAACTTGTTAACTGCCAAAAGAATCGTGTTCCTATGTTGCGAGTGGTATTTATATAAGATTATGGTATTTCTATTCGGGATAAAGTCCCTTTTCTGGTATGTTTTTCTGCTTGTACATGTCATGGATCTCGCTTAAAATCTGTGATTAACAATTTTTTAATGATAATAAGACTTTTAGGATAACAGTCGTGTATTTCATTTTATTTGTTTATTTTTTGTTTTTAATTAACTCATTTACGATACAAAGTATGTTTGTAACCGTAGAATGTTCTTAGTCAGTCAAAGAACATGATTCGACAAGGATTTATTTAACGAAACAGTATTAACTCTAGTTTTTTTATATAGGAATTTTTGCTACTGTTCGGACGCTTTTGTTACCGACTGTACCCGAAAAATATGATTTGTTTATATACTGACTGTGTTAATTTGAAAAGAAAACAACATTAATTGTTATACAGATCGTGTCCATACATTTTTTAGGGTATTTATATAAGATTAACTTTTCCTTGTTAGATATATCAGTCCACTCTGTGACTTTTTACTTGTTCATTTCTTCTTTAATATCTGAGCTTAACGTTAATTTAATTTTAATCAGATTAGATAGGATATCAGTAAAGCATATCCTGTTATTTATTTATTGATGCTGATTAACTATTTTACGTTTGTTAGGCATTGAAATAAGAGAGAAATGAAAATCTGTATATATATATAAATTACGCGTCACGATGTTTGTCCGGGGTAAACTCCTAAACTAAGGAACCGATTTTAATGAAATTTTGCACACTGTGTGCAGTTTGGTCCAACTTGAGAGATAGGATAGTTTTTATCTCAATTTATTGTCACAATATTGTTTTATTGCAATTATTTGTTAATTATAGACCTTTATTAAAGTTGCTCCAAAATATCTGTGAGTTCCATTAATTTAATTGTTGCCAAAAATAAATAAATAAATAAATAAAAATACGAGTTCATTTTCTTTAGACATAAAAATAAATACATTTAATCAAACGTGAACGTTAAAAAATTATAAAAAGTTAAATTATGCATCTCATGAAAATTGACGTCATAATCAATTTAAAGATTTTATACACATTGATAAAGTGCTAATGTAGTTCTATCATAGATATAGTAATATATATAGATCTCTCATCCCCATGTTATCGTACAAAGATTTTTGATGCCGAAAAAAAAAAAAATAAATAAATAAAAGCTTTGGAAACAGCCATTAAGTGGTATTGAAAAAAAAAAAAAAAAAAAAAGAAATATGAATTTGAAACTGTATCTGGAGTCTTCCATTCCCCTTTAGCAAATAAATTATTCATAAATTTTATTTGCTAAAATATTAGTATGTATTCCCGTGTGTATTCACTCGGGGAAAGACGGCCATATTTTGGTAAAAACGTCGTCTTTTCCCAAATGAAAAGGAATATTTTTTTTTCTCACCAATGATCACTCTATATATGCTATACTATATCTATGAGTTCTATACGCAAGTGAAGTGTGACTCACTGACCGTCTGTGCAGCCAAGAAAAAGATTTCCCATGTTAATTGCCCACTGGATTTTTTGTAAGAAATAATTAAAAATCGAGGAAATTTATTTCCCGATTTTAATCCTTATATTTGGGTATAGATATGTATTAGTTATCGCGGGTGTTAGATTGAATTATTTTGCTGTCAAATTGACAAAATTTTAATTTTAAATTTCAAAACTCTGTCGCCCTTGGCTTTTTTTTTTTTTATTATTATTAGTATTTCGCGATCAAAAGCGTAACACGAAAATATACATGCCAGATGTATGCATTGTACGAAATGTAATATGTATTATTCATTGTACGTATGTATGGCATGTAATATGTATTGTACGAAATATTGTTTCATATTATTCATTACTCTTTTAATATAAGTTGTTAAAATAACCATGATTTTTGAAAGGAATTAAATATTTTCGCCAGATAATTTGGCGATATTCTCTTTTTTTCGCCAAGGATGACAGAAATGAAATCTATTCCGCTGCAAAATATTAGTACCTTACATCAGATATTTTATTTAGACATTTGAAAACAAATTTGACTTCAAACTATGATAGAATATTTATCATTTTCCTTTTAATTAGTATATTATTAGTATATTAAAATTTAAAAGCATGGTATATAAAAAGTTTTTTTTTTTTTTTTTTTTTTTTTTTAATCTTATAATTATTCTTATCTTAATCCTCAATGTTTCCCATCTTTATTAACTTGAATTTACTATTAAAATTTTAACATACTCAAAAACTTCTCATCACTTCGTTAAAATACACTAAACTTTTTCAAAATCTTTTTCTATTTAAAATGATACATGTATTTACTTTAAATGTCCAATATTTCATAAGATTTCCAATTTTAAAGTTTTAAAATATTTATCAAATTTACTTATTTTTCTGGTTTAGCCTTATTGTTTTCCTTTTTATAACTACAGCTGTTGCCCTCTTTAAAATATTTAAAATGATGAGGTCATTTTATAGTAAAATTATCCATTATAGCATATATTATATTTCACTCCTCCATAAATATTGATTTTAAAATCGTCTGTTTCTTTTATACTTTTATTTTAATAGAATTTTAATAGAATTTAATTTATATATTAGTCATTTTAGCAATTTTATCCAAAGTAGCATTAGAAATAATATATATCACTTCTCCATTAAAATTTATAGGACCCTACAATAAAATTAATTTGTGCTTAATATCAACACTACGAAAATTTTTATCAATCGCTTCCAAATTTTGACCTAAGTTTCAAATCTCAACCCTGTGGGTTTTTACATCGGCTACAACGTTTTCGTCTTTGTTCGTAAATAATAATTTGACTGTACTATATAGTTTACAGCCGTATAATTCAACGTATAACTTAGTCACAGCAACGCGTGGCCGGGTCTGCTAGTAATATATAGATATCCAATACATTCTGTTCGTATATTATAGATATCTTATTGAAAAATGAAATTTTTTAAATTCTGTTTTTAAAATTGCCCTTTTTCAATGTTTATGGGGGGTTACCGAAGCGGGGGAGCCATCCTCTTTGTGTAGCATCAAAATTGTGATGGCATGTCTCCGGACCACCTCTAGGGGTGAGTCCCAGACCGTCGTCAATTGCCCATTGCGCAGCACTAGTGCGACGTAAAACCCAATTAAGCAATCAACCAGCCTTTCAGCGTTTAACCTTTTTGCAATATTTTTACCTTATTTAATTGCAGTTTTATATGAGATTATGCAAACTAAGTTTTTAACCGTAGATCAAGGTTTCTACAAATTATAATTTGTTTATTTTTTAAATTTGCTATTTTAGAAAGAAAAAAAAACTTTAATCTTTTTCTTTTTTCTAAAAACACAATTCTTGAATTTGAAGGACATCATTTCCCAAAAGCTTATGCATAGATTGTATTGAACTTTTGCACATATTTTCAAAAGAGTGTTGATTAGTGCTTGAACGAAGGTTCTTACTCATAGATGGTATCGAAATTTTGCACACTTCTTCAAAAGAGAATTGAATAGTGCTTGAACGAAGGTTCTTATGCATAGATCGTATCGAAATTTTGCACACTTCTTTAAAAGAGATGTGATGAGTGCTTGAATGAAGGTTTTCTTTTCTTTTTTCTTTTTATTTCTTTTTTTTCTTTTTGATTACAATTAACCTCATAATGATGCTATACGTGAAGTAATTTGCACTATTTTCCATAAAACTCTGCAAAAATTTAAAATTTAAAATTTATATATATATATATATATATATATATATATATGTATTTTTTTTTTTTTTTTTTAACTTTCAGTTAATCTCGAACTAATAAAATAATAACACAGTTTGCTAATAGATTTTTTTTTTCCAGATATAGCTTAATAATTTATTCTGACCAGTACGAGGATGCTTTTTCCCCAGGGGTTTCCAGAACTCAGGTCCCATCGGCTGATTTTTTCAAAAATTGTTGATGAAAATTTTATATGATATTGTTAAAATGTTACTCTTTCATATATATGCAAAATTTAGAATAACTAAGTTTATTTGTTATATAAAAAATAGAAAAAATATGTGCTTTTATTTTTCTTTTCTTTCTTTCTTTCTTTCTTTCTTTCTTTCTTTTTTTTTTTTTTAAACCAATGAAATCTATGTTTTTCCTTAATCCTTTTCATTTAATTAGCATGCACAACTTTTTTAATTATCACGAATGAATTTCCTAAGATTTCAAAAGTTGATACCAACTCTATTTTCTATATCTATCTATGCACTGCAAAAAAAAAAAAAAAAAAAAAAAAAAAAGTCCTTAAAAGTACAGGAAAAATTTGGCAACTGGGGTGCCTGTATTTATCCGTCAAATATACAGAACAAAACTGTACTTTTAACAAAAATACTGTTTGGTTTACAGGATTCCTGCGTAAAATATATGTCAGTGATACAATCTTACGGTTTTAAACTGTATATTTGACGTAGAAATACTGGCACCCCAGCTGCCAGATTTTTCCTGTACTTTTACTGGTTTATTTTTTGCTGTGTGTATTTCTATACTATTTCTATTTTATATATCTATTTATTATCCTTGTATTATTTATTTTTTTATAGGGGCAGGTACAGACCTATCCTGATAAAAAATAATTACGGTGTACAGACAGAAGTGTAAATAGACAGAGAAACTGAAGTCATAGAAGGGTAAAATTTATTTCATGTAGTCTGTAATATTTTAACATGAGAAGTAAAAATGGTTTTTGATACTAATTAATTACTTTTTTTTATTTTCATGTTCGCTGTATACTGAATTTTAATTAAAAATATATTTATAAAATTTGTCTATTTTTTTTTTAAGAACAATAAAGCATAAAGAATTTAAAAGAAAAATGTATTCCTAAAAATTTAAAACTCGATCACTTCTAAAAGAATTTATTATTTTTATTCTTTCTAAAGGGTTTTTAGGACTATAGGACTATTTCTTTCAGACACAATTAACCATTTGAAAACGATTTTTTATTTTTTTTTTTCCTTTTAGCAATAAGCAATAAATAAATAAATAAAAATAAAATCGAGAGAAAAGGTAAATAATAATAATAAGCAGAAGAAAAAATGTATATAGCAACCGTAGCTAAGAAACGATAATTATTTTTAAATACATAATTTCATCTATATGTATACTTCCATCAGTGTATCCAATCAGTGAGTGAGTACTTCCACTCACTCACTGATTCATCGGTGCACAGCAAAATCTACTAGAGCCACTGACTCGAAACTGGGTCAGATTATAGAACATATAGTGTAAGCAACCCCTAAGAAGCGATTTTGCGAAATTCGACCCCCAAGGGGGAGTAAGGGGCAAAATGTGATTTCACAAAAACCTTTATATCTCAAAGAAAAAAACAGATATTCGTGAAATTTTTACTTTAAAATATAGCTAACACAAAAATCTAAAAAACAATTTCTTGAATTTTAGAAATTCGGCCACCAAGGGGGTAAAGGGGGCAAAACGTGATTTCACATGCGCAAAACGTGGTTTCACATACTCCTATATATCTCAAATAAAAAAACAGATATACGCGAAATTTTTGCTCTAATATATAGCTAGTACAAATACCTAAAAACTGATTTCTGGAATTTTAGAAATTCAACCCCCAAGAGGGGAAGAGAGGGGGCAAAACGTGATTTGAAATAATCCTTTATATTGCAAACAGAAAAAAAGATATGTGTGATATTTTTGCTCTAAAATGTAGCTCTCACAAATACATAAAAACTAATTTCTTTAATTTTAGAAATTCGTCCCAGGTAGGGTGATTTTTTTGCTATGGGGCAAAAAAATTAAAGTAGAGTTAGACCGTTGAAAATTGGTATATAGAGGTTTTTGATACTTACAAATCGATTGCGGATATTTATGAATTTGAAAAGTTATTAGGGGGGTTGGGAGGGGGATGTGGAGGGGGCAAAAAATAAAAATAGGTCGCTCAAAATTGGTACATGGAGATTTTTGATACCTACAAATCAAATGCGAATATTTTCGAATTTGTAAAATTATTAGGACAGACGGGAAGGGGGGGGGGGCAAAAATATATAAATAAGAGTTAGAGCGCAGAAATTTAGTGTTGTTAGGTTTTGAGGCCCGATAAGTATATTGCGGATATTTTCGAAAGTGCAGAACTATTACGAGAGGCGGGAAGGGGGACGGACGCAGGGGTAAAAAGAAAGAAATTCAGATGATAGAATGTTAGAAATTAGTATTATTAGGTTTAAAATAATTTGGAGGGGCAGGAGCGGTAGGTGAAGGACTATGCGCGCCGTGTGCGCCTTTATACTCTGCCGCAGGAAGTTAAGGCCCGAATTGATTATTCCATAGATGGAAGAAGATTGCATTTTTATTTCATTTTATTTTATTTTATATTCATGTTTTTTTCCTTACGATAATATAATGATTCATTAAGAGTGTCGAACGTAAATGCGCGCGCGCAGCGCACAGTGGCCTACGCTGCCGAAGGCAGTGTGCGACATTTTTTCCACCATGTGCGACATTTTTTCTAATCAGAATTTTTTTCTTTTTTCTTTTTTTTTTCACATGATAAAAATGAATGCAATTTTGAGGATTCATTAACTATAGTGATTCATTTTAAAATAGTGACCAGCGAAGCGGGCGTCGCCTGCTAGTTTATTTATAAATTCAATTATTTTTAACACTTTTTTTTTCTTTTTTTTTTTTTTTTTTTTTTTTGTAGACCAACAGATTTTTTTCTTTCCTTTTTCTTTTTTTTTTTTTTTCTTTTTTAATACTTTTTTTTTTCTCTTTTGCATCAAGTTAAAAAAAAAATATTTAAATAAAATTGAGAGGCAGTGTGTAGTAACCGTTTCTAAACAAAGACAGCATAGCTTCCACATATCTCTCTATATGGAAATATAGGCTAAAGAAAAAAAAAACGTCCCATCTCCCTAAATTAAATTCTGTGTTTTGTACAGAATTTTAAATTTATACCTAGAAAAGAAAAATAGACCTCAGTTCCTGTTATATATATTTCCTTTATTTAGCATGCATAACACTTTTCAACCTCGGAATAACTTCTGACAGATGTCAAAAGGTGACCATCAACTCTGTTTTCACACTCTTTCACTTATTTTTCTTTCAGGGGCGTCTGCAGACCTACCCCGCTAAGAAATAATGACTGGGTATGAAGCCGTTCCTATACCATTTTAGTAAAAACATACCTTCTCAGGTCACAGTCATAACAGATTCCTTTCAGCTGAAATAGTGGAGTGTAAAGGTCTCCTTTATATTAATTTACTAATAACTACTATTAGTTTTAAGGGTGGCACGTACGCTATTCTAGAGCGACACCGCTGTGTCTAGGCCATAAAAGGAAATCACGTGATATATTCATACTCGTTTCCTTGTACCTCATATTTAATTATATTTCTTTCTGAAATAATTTATAGCGGCATTTTCAAGTACTTTTTCTCTCTTACCTTGAACTGGTTTGACTTTATTTAATTTACTGTACGTGCTTTTGCAACTATTTCTTGATATATGATTTTGTGAGAAAATGAAGTAAATAGTTTCATATTTGGAGGTTCAACGCTTTAAGAATTTTGCGGTGTACAGTCCGTTTACAGTAATCTTTATTATTCAAAATCTTTGACTTCAAAAATTCTTACACTTATGATAGAATGCATTTTTTAAGCATGCGTAAAATATTTGTAAAAATATGAAGGATAAAATAAACATTTATTGATAAAAATGTGCTTTTTGAATGCTTGTAATATCATGCAAAATGACTTAAATATTTTGAAATATTAAAGACTTTAATTTATAAGGAAATCTTATAGCAACTGTTATTTTTATTATAACGAAAGCCTACGCCACATTTCTCATAAAAATGTGCCTATATAAACTCTTTACATTTTGAATATCTAAGCGTGATTTTTTTTTTTTTTTTTTTTTTCGTTTCATAAATTATAATTTTGGATGAAACCATGACATATTACCGCCATCTGTTAAGAATTTTACAAAAAAAAAAAAAAAAAAAAAAAACTTTAACTGCATTATTGAGAATTGTATGTATGTATGTTCGGTTTATGGCATCGGCTGTTGACTTCCGACAGAATCCACAAGTCTGTACCAGGTCTTCCGGTCATGGGTCCACTCTTCTTCCAGATCCCTATCCCTCATTGCTTTTTTTACGTTATCCATCCAAGTCTTTCTTGGCCTTTCTAGTTTTCTTTTCTGATTTGGTATATAGTTAAAAGCGATTTTAGGTAATACTGAGAATTAATAACACTTAATAAAATCATTTTCAAAACTTAATTTGGAAATTACATTGATATATTTGCTTATGATACAAATATGAAACATGCTGATATGAAAAGTTGATTTTTCTTTCTTGTAATGGCCCACCAGCGTCCGAGTGGTTCTGCGTTCAAAGCTGGTAGACGTGAGGTGCCGGGCTCGATCCCAGGTCGCGCTCGTTGAGCTAGCCGTCCGGCGTTTTTCGTGGTATTCTCCGAAACATACGTAAAACATTCGACCCCTTACAAAGAGCCCGACGAAGGGCACTCCCCCTCAGGCCTAGGACCCTAGTGCAGTCAGTCGGCCTTAATCCCCATAACCCTACCCACTCCTTTCTTGTAAATCTATCTTTGAAATTTTATTTAATAATTTAACCTGTTTTTGTGTCATTTTATTGAAAACATACTATTTAACTTTTGAATTTTTATTGTTGTACGAAAACGAAATTGATTTAAATTTGTAAATTAAAATTTGTCTAAAAAAGAAAAAAAAAAATTCCACTAATGTTTGTTTACTTATTCATAAATTCATAAATTCATGTCTTAATTATACAAACAACCTTTTACGAAAGAATATATTTTGTTATTTTATTATCATAATATCACATTCTTTTTCTTTTATATTTTGTGTTTTTGAAAGAGAATAACTTTGATCTTACCTGTAAAATTCCTTATGTTTACTTCATTTTTCATAAATTTTGTTTTGTTTTATGTAGCGATAATCAGTCGTTCGCAGGAAGAACACTGACATAGGTTAAATTAGTAGTTAACCCACTGCCAAATATTATCATCACTCCTAAAAAAAAGAAAGAAAGAAAGAAAGAAAGAAAGATAGGTAGTTAGAAAAGGAAAAAATAAATAAAAAGAAACAGTGTGATGAAAAATGAATTAATAAAATGTCTTTAATCGCTAAAAATGTATTTTTAAAATCCGGATGAGTGACATTGATATCTCTATTCAGTACAATATTCTTAAGATATATATATATATATATATTTAACTGGTTGATCATTCTTTTAGATGAAATTGATTTTGATTATTCTGTGATCCCTTTTTAATATTCCTCTACTTTCAAAAGATTTGCAAGAAGTTTTAACTTCTGACTTTCATGAAACGTGTTTGAAATATTTTTTCTTACTTTTAACTTTTGCGTCTTCTTTGTTCGATCGATAGCAACACTACTCCGAAATTTAACAATTGATGTCTCAATGAAAGCCATATGTAAAAGTCACTTTATATTAGTATGTAGTCGGAAGAGCATCTTGCTTCTTTGATGATATATTCGTGCCTGCTTTTTTCACCGGACGAATGTGTGAACTATTATTTTGCCCTCAAAAAAAATCTTGCGTGATTTACAATTTATAGTGTTCATTTAAAAAGTTTTTTTTTTTTTTTTTTTTTTTTTTTTTTTTAATTAATTATTATTTAAAATTAATCTGTTCAAACGGAAAATTCTCGAAAACTATAATGCAAATTTTTTCTTGTTATATATTTTTGATCCACTATGTCATTTTTTAAATTTAAAATTATGAAAAGAAAAAGTGGGGTTAAGTATGTATTTGGAGATTACTTAATTTTTAATTGTTACATTTTTTATGAAATTGTTCAATAATAAAACAATTAATAATAAAAATCGAACTTTCATCATTACAATTTCTGTGTTTTTGTATCAAAAAAGACTTTTCACTTGTATAACTTTCTTTCCATTGAAAAATATTATTCTGTTGAAAACATTATCAACCATATAGTGACATTGATATATATATGTATTGAGAGCGCTCAAAATATCTTTTTTTCACTTTTCTTACTTTATTTCTGGTGTCAGCTTTCTATTTCTATAATATATTTTTAAAATGCTTTGTTTGAAGATTAATCTTTTTGTAAATGCATTTTGGGCGGATAGACACTTGTTTATTGTTTATTGGTTTTTCAACCTTTACCTTTATCTGTATTCGCTTTTCAGCGAATAAGTGACTTGTCATTCGAAAAAATTCCTTTTCTAATGGAGATATCTTAACACATGGAATAGAAATTGAGCATCTATTCATCCTTGACTTCATACTGACCTGTTTTGACGTTTGTAGCTGTCATCTTAAGCATTCCGGTGGTCTCTGTGTTATAGGTGAAGACGGAGGCCAGATAAGTATCTCAAAGCTTGCGCTCGCTCTTCTTTTTCTTTTTTCTTCTTTTTGATTTCGGGATCAAGTTTCGAAGTTTTTCTCCTTGATGACTATGTCAGAAAAATGTCAAGTGGATTTTCGTTAAGTTGAGATAGTGTTATTTTAAAAGACACAACGATGCGGTGGATTTGAGTGTAGAAATGTAAAGAATTTCTTGTAATTAATATGTACACTTGAATAAAGCATGTCTGATACGTTAAATATGTCGTTACAGTTATTAAATGAGTTTCGGACATCTTCATTGTGATACATTCTGTTGTACTATACATAGAAATGGTAAATTTTATGAGACGAAGATTATGGGTATAACACTATCTAAAAGGGGGGGGGGGAATCTGAAAAGACTCTACTCGACTTTCCGAAAACTAAGTAATTAACGACTGTTTAAATAAACTAGAAAAGTCATTAAATAAACAAATGAGCAATTATAATAAGGTTATTGAATATTTTTCCCATTGAGTATGCTGTTTAATTTAATGTTATTGCATTTAAATAATTTCAGCTAATAATAATGATAATAATGATGCAGAAATTTTTCGTTGTGTCCGGTACAATATGTATATATATATATATATATATATGTATAAATGGTTTACCAGAATCAATACAGTTAAAGCGACGTTGGTCTATAAAATGTATATAAATTTTGCTGTCAATCGAATTTCGCCTTTAGACACAATCGCACTTTAAATATTTTGAGCCCATAAGCCATTATGGGCTCAAATAATTAGATATTTTCAAAATCATATATGATAAAATATCACATATGATATTATATAATAATATCATATTATATAATCATATTATATAATCATATTTATCATATAATCATATATGATAAAATCAAAATGATATTTTCAAATATCATTAGATATTTTCTTTGTGTTCCTGTTAATGTGTTGTAAGGCTGGATGGTTGGGTGGGTTTGTGAAATTAAATAAAAAAAAAAAAAAAAAAAAAAAAAAAAGCAGAAGGCTCGTTGCATTTACTTTGTATTACTATGGAAATTTTCTTTTTCCACTAAAATTTCAGTTTCATCCGTTTTGAGTTGTCAAATATAATTAAAATTCTAATCAATCGGTGAATTTCATTGTTGCTTCGTGGTTTCATTGCTATTCCTCTGCTTTGAAATTTTGCTTTTTTAAATCCATATGGTTCATGTTCTGGTCGTGGCAGGCTGGGTGAGTGTTGCCGGCGTGAAACAAGTCTTGCCGCCTGCCTCCTTCCTTCCTATCTTGTGTTTCTTAAGTTATTTTTTTCATTAATTTTGATAAGTTTATGGTTTTGAGTTGGGATTTGATGTGTTACTTTATTGATTCGTTTGTTTTGCAGGCTGTTGATTAGTGGATCTGGTTTCTTTACATTAGTGTATTTCATCCACTGATAAATTTTTTTTAATCTTATTGGTCATTGGTGTTTCAGTGATCTTGTATCTGTTGCTTGGCTTCTACTATGCTTAATAGATCATCTTTATTATATATATATATATAAGGGATGGATATTCATCAAAATCAATAGGGTTCGTTTGACAGTGACCTATAACATACATACCAAATTTCAACTCATTCGAACAAAGAGGTTAGAAACTATCGTGTTCACTCAAATACATACACAGATACATACATCATTGTGTCACATACAAAACTAACTCTAGGGACCTCGAAACGTGTAGATACAGCAAAATATCAAAGTCGGATTTTTGTCATGATTACAATACTTTCCTTACAAATGTATGTTCGGAAAATAAAAAGGAGATTTCAAGATTTATTTCTAATAGTAGATTAAAAAATAAATAAATAAATAAATAAATAGAAAATAGTGTAATTTTAAAAGAATTGATGTGACATAATGTTAAGTGAAGCATTTTCATTACGTAAGGAATTTTAGAAAATTTATTGCTTAGCATTACATTGTATTTCTAAATGGAAATCTTTTACTATACAAATGTTTATAAGTTTATCGTAGTATGTTAAAAATATAAAATTTCTAAAGATTTTCAGTTCTATTTTTTATAAATATATTTTATGCAATGTTTGAAAATGTTTTCACAATGTATAAAAATATACAAATGAAAAACTTTTCCAAAAATTTATAGGAAGAAAAATACAATATCAGATAAACAAAGGGACGATTTACTTTAAAAAATATCTATATTCAAAATCCAAATTAAAGATATTAAAAAGGTACAAGTTTAAATATATTCAAAATAAATATCATTTATTCTTTATAATTCATGTTCATTTCAATTTTCATTTTCATCAAGCAAGTGCCCTCTTGCATCTCTTACTTTGCTTTCAGACCCCACGTTGTATATTAAAAGTTGTTTGTTTTGGCAGGTTTGGTAGTTATTTCTTTTAATCACCCCGTACAGTTGTGACCATCCGCTTTTTTTACACAATGTATGTATTTTATTTTAGCTGTGGTATACATTATGATTTTAAACAGAACATCAAGATTTTAAATTTGCTTAAAATTAAACTTAAACTAAATATTTAAAGTTATATTAAGCATATAAATTTATACATAAAGTATACTGCTTGGATCGTCAAAAACATACACTGTTAAGAATGGTTTCTCAAAAATGAGCGAAATTGCCTCAAAATAGCTCCGAAACAATACATACTTAAATTTGAAAACTCATGTATACATTTTTTAGTATATTGACATGTCAAACAAGGAGACATTGAAATTCTTATTGGTCAACCCCATTTTTAAGGATGTCAATATACTCAAATGGGGTTTTCAAATTTAAGTTTTTCCCCCGATGAGTACATGGGGTTTTCAAATTTAAGTATATATTGTTTCAGAGCTATTTTGAGACAATTTTGCTCATTTTTGAGAAACCATTTTTAACAGTGTACTGGTATTTTAACGTTTTTTCTCATACCTTAGAAAATGTAACAAGTTTTAATTACTTACACGCGCGTGTACACTTACACATAAACATAAACAGACACACAGACTCATTTTTTATAAGAATTATTTTACTGAAAGCCTTATAGTCTAAATAACCCTATATATAAATTTTGAATTTAAGGCCATTTCATTTCTATCACTATTAATGCCTTTAACATTTTTACTTTATTCTATATTTAGTAGACGAAAGTATTGGATTCGTAAAATCTTTCAACTTTCGGTTTTCGCTGGACATTTTTAGAAAATGTTTGTCTGTCTGAGTCTCAGTGTGTCTGTGACAAAATTTTTCCAACTGTATCTCAGAAACTACTGTTTATAATTACATGTAAATTTACATGTAGCTGCCCCTTGACATGAATTAGTGCCTGTCATTTGCTGATGCTAACCAATTTACAGGTAGTGGTGTTATGCAGCGATTTCTGCAATTTCAACGAAGACCAAATCTCAGAGACTGCTACTCAGAATTGCATCTAAATTTATAGATATTTTCACCTTGACATATATTAATGCATATGAATATTTAGTGCCAATAGTTCAACAGGTGGCGCTACTATACAGCGATTTCCACAATTTCTCGGAAGCTATATCTCTGGAAATATCACACGGAATTCCATATAAACTTATATATAAATTCACCTTGAGATAAATTAGTGCTCTAAACTTTGGTGTCAATAGCTCAACACGGGGCGCTGCTGCAGAGTGATTTTTTCCATTTAAAGAAGGACTATATCTGAGGTTTTATTGTGTATAATCAAACAGAACTTGGTATGCGATAGGTCCATTATAAAATATTGTTTTATTCAGTTTAGGTACATATCGGCCGATAAGTGGTGTCGCTATAATGCAAATTTCCCCGAGAACGGGAAGGATGGTATCTGGTTGTCCGATGTTTGGCAGACAGCTTTAAAACTAACACACACTGAGAACAAATATATAACGCTTTCGTCTAGAATGAATAAATGGTCATTTTCTAAATCCTTAAACTAGAAATATAGAATCCCGAGCTATGCGCATAAGGCACGCCAATAAACTGAATAGACGAAATGGTCGAGAATTTCTAATCTACACATTTCTAGATGGTGAAACAATATTCTGAATCTTGTATTACGAGAAATTCTCCCTTGATTTTCTAGAATTGGGTCACAAACCAAGATTATAGCTGTTGAAACTCGCCTCTTGTATTCACATTTATTTGGAGATATTTTCAAATAGGTTTGCCCTCGATAGTAAGGCAAACACTCAAGAATTCTAATAGAGGTCTCTAGAATTTACTTTCGAAGGGGACAAGAAAATTTTTTATAAGAAATTTATAAGGATGACATGGAACTATTTTTTCTAGGGCCACATTTTAGATTCTAAATATCAGTTATAGAATTTTTTCTCAGTTTGTTGGCATGCCTTATACTCACAGCTTGGAAATCTATATTTCTAGTTTAGGGATTTAGAAAAGGGACACCTATTCGTTCTAGATGAAAGCGATATATTTTTTTTCTCAGTGTAGTCCCATAATTCTGAAGGAGTTAGTCTTAAAGCATTTTAACTGTACGATAAAAATTCACTTCAGGTGGACATTTCGTCTATTGGTTCTTCTCTGACAAGGAAACATTCGAAAGGTGCCATCTTCAAAAAGTATTGAAACATATATATGTGATTCTACTCTTCATAAAACACCAGAAAATGCAAAAATTATCGGCTGAAATGAATTACAGCGACCACAAAAAATTATCAAAATTAAGCATATTTGGCGATTTTACACTGCTAGGTGATTGATTTTGAGTACTTGGCGGAAAAGCAAAACACGGTTCTGTTCGTACACTGCAATCTCGGTGCTAGCAAACGTATCGCCTAACAGCGCTAAATCGCCAAATATGCTTAATTTTGATAATTTTTTGTGGTCGCTGTAATTAATTTAAGTCGATATTTTTTTCATTTTCTGGTGTTTTATGAAAAGTAGAATCACATATATTTTTTTCAATATTTTTTGAAGATGACACCTTTTGAATGTTTCCTTGTGAGATTAAATTGTTTGCATTGACTCATATTGGAAAAATAATAATAATAAATAATTTGTACCCCATGAATTTCTACAGGAAAATATAAAAGAAAGTTTTATGATGATCATAGCATAGTAGTTTATTTATTTATTTATTTATTTATTTTATCTTAAATATTTTATTTCTAAAAATAAATAAATAAATAAATAATTTTATTAATTTGTATTTTTATTTCATTTTATTATTATTATTTTTTTTTTTTTTCTGTCAGCAAAATTTTTGCCATATGAATATTTTCTCCGATCAATTTATTCTATATCGGCTCCGAGGGTAGGAAATTTCGCTTGAGTTAATTAGGAAGCAGTCATCCAATAAACTGGTGACCGGAAATCGATGACCGCAATCCAGTCAGGAGTGTCTCTGTCACGTTGTTGATGGTAATAGTCGAGGGAATAAATTTTATATATATATTTTTTTTTTTCTTCCTTAATTTTTAAAAGGTATTGCCTTGTAGTAGTTGATTAGCTTAGTATTAATTTAAAATTTTTTAACTAAAGTGGAAGTTAGGTTTAATAAAAAAGGTAAAAAGAAAAAGAAAAGAAAAGCGATATTTTATAAATTATCTGTTTATATATATATATATATATATATATATATATATATTGTGAATTGAATATCTAAGAGATTTAAAGAATGAAAAAAAAAAAAAAAATACCATGCATTGTAGCGTATGTTTGTAAGTAAAAAGAGGCCCTTCGTGGCCGAGTGGTTATGTCACCACACTGTTAATCACTTTCGAGAGTAGGAGAGCGGGTTCGATTCCCGTACTGGCCCTGGGTGTTTTTCCGATTCTTCTATGTGTAATTCTGTTATGTGCTATCTTTCTTTATCTGATGAAACTTTAAAAGCGGACTACAAGTCAAGCATACAAATCTGATGTACATGACATGTGTTATATATATATATATATAACAACAACACAAAAAAAAAATAAAAAAAATAAAAAAAATTCCAGTTCATGCCTAAATTAGTTTAGCGCAACGAATGTGTTTACACATTTTTATTAATATGAATCAGATGTTATTTTTCTGGTACATTGGTTTAATTTTAAACTTAAAGCTTTTCTAATAATTTCATTCCTTATTAATTATTATCGAAATGATTAAAACCGTTAGTTTTCTGCAATACATTCTTCTCACATCGCATAGATCTGTTACTACACCGTATATATATATTTACAAATAAATAAATAAAAATAAATCTTAATATATATATTTTTTTTAATTAAAAAAATAAAAATAAATAAAATAAAGTGCAGTTTCCACTGAGGCAGGTTCTAAGTCGTTTCGAGCGGCGCTATTCAGAATCCTTTGATGTGGTCAAGCCGTTTGACCTGGTTCAACGAGGTTGCTTCGAAGGGGAAAGAGTCTGGTCCTAACCCCCAGCTGAGATAATTGAGGGGCCAGAGGCAGATATCTTTGTCAATTTTGCATGCTTTCCTTTGAAGTAACTGCGCAATCTGATAAAAAAGGGCTACAACGGATGACAAGACATTTGGCTCTTTGTGTCGGAAGCGTGATTAATGACTTTTTTAACCTTGGTCTAGAGCTCGCAGTGGAAACCGGCCTTAAATAAATAAACCATATTCCAGTTTAACAGCCAGGACCGAAGCAGAGTTCACCGCATATTAGGCGATGAAATTACATCTCAGCCATGGAGCCAGATTTTAAAATGCTACTTAACACTTCCCAATCCTGCTTTCATACCGAGTTTACTGTATGGAGAAGAGAAAAAAATATGTACCCACCAGATAAAATCTGTACTGATGGTTGAGGATTTTATCTGGAAAATAAATGTGGCTTTTGACAGGTCGAGAAATATTTTATTAGTAAATTTCTGTAGTTGTAGAAAATATAAAATTCCTGTAGAAAAATTACAGAAAATTTCTGTTTTTTAGCTTATTTTATAACAGTGTTAAAAATGTGTGTTGTTAAAAATTAATAACTTGTCAGATCCATTTCTTACTTAAAAAAAAAAAAAAAAAAAAAAAAAAAAACTTAATTCTTGTTTATTATTATTGTTATTAGTAATAAAATAGTTAAATTTGTCGTATGAGTTGGAAATAAATATCAGTTTGTTACAAAAAGCATATCCATTTTAGAAAAAATTTCTAATCTGCATATTCTGCAAAATTTAATGGATAGTGGTGGAAAAACCGATTAAGATAAATTCAAGGAATTAATCAAATTCCCAAGATGAATTTTCAAGTATTAAATCTGACAAGTGTTCCATGAATTACCAAAAATACGAAAAACAATTGTCTGTTTTCTAGTTGCCCTGCATACTGTCTATACAGAAGCCTTTCGCACATTTTTTAGACGATTTTATTTCGCCGTAAAAAAATAAATAAATAAATAAAATAAAATACGCTGCAGAACTCTTTATGAAAAACATTTGTCAGGAGAAAAATAGAAAGATGTCGTTGCAATAGATGAAGCTTGGGTCTATTTAAGTGATTGCAAAAAAAAAAAAAAAAAGATCAATTTATTATCATAAAAGAGGAGAAAAAATTTTTGCTACAGGGTTCAAAGAATCAAAAGAACGTTTTTCTAAAGGATTTATGATTGTCGGTGCTTTTTCATACAAAGGCAAGATAATGGTAAAAAATGTTGGCAAAAATGTCAAAATCAACTCTAAATACTCTCAAGAACATATTTTAACTCCAATTTTTAAATATGAAATTACAGATCTTTATCCACAATTCCATCAGTCCGTTGAACTGCATCAAGACAAATCAAGAAGCCACACATCACAATCCACAATTGCTTTTTTAGAAAAAAAATGGAACAAGAAATGGGAATTAAAACCACACCCTTCACTGATATTCCTGTTAAATCTGCCGATGTATCACTAATGGATTTTTATGCTTTTGGACTCTTAAAATCTGCCTTATCCAAACGCCAGACTACAACGCTTTGTGGACTTTGGAAAGCTGTTGAAGACGAATGGAACAAAATAACTCTTCCGATATTACAAAAAGCATTATTATCATGGAAATTACGATGTAGAATGATAGTTAAGAACAAGGGCTATCAAACTGAACATTTAAAATACGAAATATGAGTGCAATTTTTTCGGTATACTCCGTCAAAATCGTCTAAAAAATGTGCAAACACCCTCTGTAGATTGTAAATGAAATATGCAGTGCACTAAAGATTAGTAATATATATATATATATATATATATAAGACAAAATTTATATATATATAAGCTCCCCTGAAGAAGGCCCTCATGTGTTTTGGGATTAATTTTAATTTATCCTTGGTAATTTTGCTTTTATATATATATTAGCACAACTGTAAATACATTTTCAAGCCTTTGCATTGATAACTTGTAATGTATCTGAATTCTTTTTTATGACAAAGCACACTGAATATTAACTCCGTTCTTAATTTTCTATAAGAGAGGCGTTTTCATCATACACTTTTAGAATAACATTGTCGCTCTACAGTTATTGTCGCTCTACACATAATGTCTCATTAGATCCTTCACCTACAGTCGGTAACAAAAGTGTCCGAACACTAGCAAAAATTCCTATGTAAAAAAAGTACACTTAATACGGTTTTATTAGATAAATTCTTGTCGAATCCTGTTTTTAGACTGACTAAGAACAGGATTCGACAAAGATTTATTTAACAAAACTGTATTAAGTGTACATTTTTTACACAGGAATTTTTGCTAGTGTTCGGAGACTTTTGTTACCGACTGTACGACTTAAACGGAACTATGAATCACAGGATTCGAGAAGGATTTATTTAACAAAACTGTATTAAGTGTCCTTTTTTTACACAGGAATTTTTGCTAGTGTCCGGAGACATTTGTTACCGACTGTACGACTTAAACGGAACTATGCATCACTACAGACATCTATACTCAAGCCGGGATTCAAATCAGGTGCTTCGAAACTGAAGACCAGTGCACTAACCATTCTGTCCCCAAATGAAATTTATACATCTAAATTTCATCAATTTTTGTGCTGCATAGTATTGTTAATATGCACTTTTAGGACTTTATTATATATTTTATAATTAATTATATATTTGATTAGCCTTAGAAAGTTTTTTAGTCAAAATATGCTCAATTGTGTGATCTAGTTGATCTGTTATAAATTTTGCTTTTTCATACGCATAAGAAGAAATTTTTAGACATATAAAAATTCTTAATTCCCGGTTTTCGATAAATTTACGCGCTTTCAGGTTTTATGAATGCGATTCGACCATTTTTAAAAGATGTCTGTGTATTTTTGTGTTTGTGTGTGTATTAATAAAATTTTGCGGACGCTGTATCTTATGAACAAATGGACGCAATTTAAAATCAGATTTGATATTTGATTAAACCATGACTTTTTTTTTTTTTTACACTTTGGGATTTTTCCAACAGCTGGCGCTCAAAATGCGATCGCAAATGCATCAGCTTTGCTGCTATCCGCGTTTGTAATGATCGATAGACGGCGCTTTCTGAACTGCAGTTGTTAGTAAATATAATTGCCACGTGTATTCCACGTGTTCTTTTTGTTATTCTACTTAATATTCGTACTGTAATTTCTCCATCATTACATCAAGGAAAATTGATTGCTTTTGGAAAAAAATATTTCAGTTTATTCAAAGTTCGATCGGAAGTAGATTTTTAACTGAAGCTGAACAAATATTAGTTTCAAATCATCTGATTATTTCTTTACTTCCATTAGACGAAGCAACTGAAATTTTAAATTTGTCATTTGGAAATAAATGGAAGCTTAATTCTGGATTTCTTGATCCTTTGGAGTTACACTATAGCACACAGCAGTATGTGTTATCTTTTTTTACCGGATTTATTCATTTTTATTCAATAAATATATGTGAAACTAAACATCGGCAAGCAATGGCGGCTTATGAAAGCCGAATTAAAGCAAGTTTATTGTAATTTCACCTTAGCCCACCAGAGGGCGAGCATTTCATTACAATCGCGGATTTCTTCCATTTAAAGAAAGGCTATATTCCCGCTTATAAAGTGTTTAAAAGTTCTGAACTAAATATACGAGATGGATTTTATCTAAACAATGTGGGTACATATCTGCTAACAAGTAGCGCTTCCATGCTGGAAATTAATACTGTTTAGGGAAAAGGCAATATTTCAGCTTCTACTATAATATTCATGCAATAATCTAGGTATGTGATATGGATATTACGTAAAACTATGTTTATTCAATTTCGTGCATAACGGACAAAAAGTTGCGTTCCTATTAATCTCAACATCTATTGGTGAAAATTGCACCAAATTGCACATATAAAATGTTAATTGTGCGAATACAAAATAATTAAACTTTTGTGCATATTTTCGTGTATGATTTGCTGCCATACCTAACAGCACATCTTCTCCAAATGACATCCTCAGGGTGTTCTATGGGTGAAAAGACATCCTATGGACATCTTCAGGATATATTATGGACGCGTTGTTAGGGATGTAGAATGTTATAGAAGAAAATGGCCACAACATGCAATGATTAATGGCTACTAGACAGGAAAAAGAAAAATAATTTTTTAAGTTTCTGAAAAAAATATTAAATAAATGGGAGTATAGATTCTAAAATGTCTTTTGTTCGATTTAAAATCATTAGCAATGTATTTTAATGTTTATAATTAACGCTTTTTGAAACACTTTTTAGATCTAATAAAATAGGAATCAATGTCTACGATAAAATAAATAATTCGGATGGCGTATAGTTGAAAGCTGATTATTTAAGATGGAGGATGCCCGATTACGTGAAGGATTTATCTTAGCTCTCAATGAAGCGAGTTCGGAGAAAACCATGCAAAACTCCTAACAGCCAGGTCAATGAGCGCAACCTGCCTTTACACACGGTAACATAGTTCTTCCAGCTTTCTGAGAATAACATTAAGAAAACGGCCGCACCAGTGGCCGAGCAGTTCTGAACTCAAAACTGGTATGTAGAAAGTGGTGGATTAGGTGGATTAGATCTCAGGTGACGCTCTTCGACATAGCCGTTCGGAGTTTTCTGTGATTTTCTACAAATGTCGTATAGACACGTGCTAGGACACCTTAGAAAGACCTCTTTCATGGAGCGGAGTACTGCACCTATATGCCAAGGACCCTTGAGTAGTCAATCGATCTTATAACCGATCTTATTTTCATCTTAAATGCACTAAAAATAAAAAGGATTTAATTGTTTATGTTTTATTTGTTTATGTCACATTTTTATTATTATATTTTATTCGAATTCTTGTATAAACGGACATCACACACAGTACATTAAATCAAATTATTGAAATTTTACCATAGTAAATACGCAGCCGATAATAAAGATAAAAAATATCCATGATTAGAAATATATGCTTTTTTTTTTTCTTTTTCTCTTTCTTTTTTATTCACTTCAAACATAACCAATTTAGATACTCAAATAATTTCCTTCCAACTCCTAAATAATCTGCTTTTAGGAGATGACATACGTTTAACATTCTCTCGAACTTTTTATTGGAATTAATTTCATCTCTGTTTTTTTTTTTTTTTTTTTTTTTTTTTTTTTCTTTAATAAAACATGAATTTTTTGTAACCATATTGTTTCCGGTCAATGGATTCTAAACAAATTGCAAAGGTGAGAATGAATCTATTGAATTAATTAGCAAGAAGCTCCAAACCTTATGATCGGAAATCGATGACCGCAATCTTTTCAAGCATGCCGGTGTCACGTTTGTTCATAAAAAGGCTCGAGGGAATATTTTGAATTGTTATTTCTGTATTTTCTGAAAGAATAATTGTTTTTCATGAGATATTTAAAGAGTATATATATATACATATAATAGTTAAATATATTTTATGTTTCTACAGATATGTCTGATATACATATATCGATAAAATCAATAATATTAATAAGAGTTATATCTTATTAGTAATTTATACTAAAAAAATTTTTTTTGTTATAAATGAAATATTTATTTATACTAAAAAGTTATTCATTAGAAATATATGCATTTTTTTATAACTTACCACTTCAATCAGAACCAATTTAGATACTGAAATAATTTGCAAACAAAACTGCTTTTGGGAAATGACAAGTCCGTTTAACAAACTCTCCAACTTCATATAGTTTTAATTTTATCACTGCCTATTTATTTTATTTTTTACTATAAAAGAGGAATTCCTTTTTAACCATAGTGTTTCCGATCAATAGATTCTAAACAAAGTCCAAAGGTGAGAATAAATCTATTGAATTAATTAGCAAGAAGCTCCAATAACCTTATGATCGGAAATCGATGACCGCAATCTTTTCAAGCATGCCGGTGTCACGTTTGTTCATAAAAAGGTTCGAGGGGATATTTTGAATTGTTATTTCTGTATTTTCTGAAAGAATAATTGTTTTTCATGAGATATTTAAAGAGTATATATATATATATATATATATATATAATAGTTAAATATCTTCTATGTTTCTACAAATATGTCTGATATACATATATCGATAAAATCAATAATATTAATAAGAGTTATATCTTATTAGTAATTTATACAAAAAAAAAATTTTTGTTATAAATGAAATATTTATTTATACTAAAAAGTTATTCATTAGAAATATATGCATTTTTTTATAACTTACCACTTCAATCAGATCCAATTTAGATACTGAAATAATTTGCAAACAAAACTGCTTTTGGGAGATGACACGTCCGTTTAACAAACTCTCCAACTTCATATAGTTTTAATTTTATCACTGCCTATTTATTTTATTTTTTACTATAAAAGAGGAATTCCTTTTTATCCATAGTGTTTCCGATCAATAGATTCTAAACAAAGTCCAAAGGTGAGAATAAATCTATTGAATTAATTAGCAAGAAGCTCCAATAACCTTATGATCGGAAATCGATGACCGCAATCTTTTCAAGCATGCCGGTGTCACGTTTGTTCATAAAAAGGTTCGAGGGGATATTTTGAATTGTTATTTCTGTATTTTCTGAAAGAATAATTGTTTTTCATGAGATATTTAAAGAGTATATATATATATATATATATATAATAGTTAAATATCTTCTATGTTTCTACAAATATGTCTGATATACATATATCGATAAAATCAATAATATTAATAAGAGTTATATCTTATTAGTAATTTATACTAAAAAAAAATTTTTGTTATAAATGAAATATTTATTTATACTAAAAAGTTATTCATTAGAAATATATGCATTTTTTTATAACTTACCACTTCAATCAGATCCAATTTAGATACTGAAATAATTTGCAAACAAAACTGCTTTTGGGAGATGACACGTCCGTTTAACAAACTCTCCAACTTCATATAGTTTTAATTTTATCACTGCCTATTTATTTTATTTTTTACTATAAAAGAGGAATTCCTTTTTATCCATAGTGTTTCCGATCAATAGATTCTAAACAAAGTCCAAAGGTGAGAATAAATCTATTGAATTAATTAGCAAGAAGCTCCAATAACCTTATGATCGGAAATCGATGACCGCAATCTTTTCAAGCATGCCGGTGTCACGTTTGTTCATAAAAAGGCTCGAGGGAATATTTTGAATTGTTATTTCTGTATTTTCTGAAAAAATAATTGTTTTTCATGAGATATTTAAAGAGTATATATATGTATATATATAATAGTTAAATATCTTTTATGTTTCTACAGATATGTCTGATATACATATATCGATAAAATCAATAATATTAATAAGAGTTATATCTTATTAGTAATTTATACTAAAAAAAATTTTTTGTTATAAATGAAATATTTATTTATACTAAAAAGTTATTCATTAGAAATATATGCATTTTTTTATAACTTACCACTTCAATCAGAACCAATTTAGATACTGAAATAATTTGCAAACAAAACTGCTTTTGGGAGATGACACGTCCGTTTAACATTCTCTCTAACTTCTTATAGTATTAATTTTATCTCTGATTATTTATCTTATTTTTTACTATAAAAGTGGAATTCCTTTTTAACCATAGTGTTTCCGATCAATAGATTCTAAACAAAGTCCAAAGGTGAGAATAAATCTATTGAATTAATTTGCAAGAAGCTCCAATAACCTTATGATCGGAAATCGATGACCGCAATCTTTTCAAGCATGCCGGTGTCACGTTTGTTCATAAAAAGGTTCGAGGGGATATTTTGAATTGTTATTTCTGTATTTTCTGAAAGAATAATTGTTTTTCATGAGATATTTAAAGAGTATATATATATATATATATATATATATAATAGTTAAATATCTTCTATGTTTCTACAAATATGTCTGATATACATATATCGATAAAATCAATAATATTAATAAGAGTTATATCTTATTAGTAATTTATACTAAAAAAAAAATTTTGTTATAAATGAAATATTTATTTATACTAAAAAGTTATTCATTAGAAATATATGCATTTTTTTATAACTTACCACTTCAATCAGAACCAATTTAGATACTGAAATAATTTGCAAACAAAACTGCTTTTGGGAGATGACACGTCCGTTTAACAAACTCTCCAACTTCATATAGTTTTAATTTTATCACTGCCTATTTATTTTATTTTTTACTATAAAAGAGGAATTCCTTTTTAACCATAGTGTTTCCGATCAATAGATTCTAAACAAAGTCCAAAGGTGAGAATAAATCTATTGAATTAATTAGCAAGAAGCTCCAATAACCTTATGATCGGAAATCGATGACCGCAATCTTTTCAAGCATGCCGGTGTCACGTTTGTTCATAAAAAGGCTCGAGGGAATATTTTGAATTGTTATTTCTGTATTTTCTGAAAGAATAATTGTTTTTCATGAGATATTTAAAGAGTATATATATATATATATATATATATATAATAGTTAAATATCTTTTATGTTTCTACAGATATGTCTGATATACATATATCGATAAAATCAATAATATTAATAAGAGTTATATCTTATTAGTAATTTATACTAAAAAAAATTTTTTGTTATAAATGAAATATTTATTTATACTAAAAAGTTATTCATTAGAAATATATGCATTTTTTTATAACTTACCACTTCAATCAGAACCAATTTAGATACTGAAATAATTTGCAAACAAAACTGCTTTTGGGAGATGACACGTCCGTTTAACATTCTCTCTAACTTTTTATAGTATTAATTTTATCTCTGATTATTTATCTTATTTTTTACTATAAAAGAGGAATTCCTTTTTAACCATAGTGTTTCCGATCAATAGATTCTAAACAAAGTCCAAAGGTGAGAATAAATCTATTGAATTAATTAGCAAGAAGCTCCAATAACCTTATGATCGGAAATCGATGACCGCAATCTTTTCAAGCATGCCGGTGTCACGTTTGTTCATAAAAAGGTTCGAGGGGATATTTTGAATTGTTATTTCTGTATTTTCTGAAAGAATAATTGTTTTTCATGAGATAGTTAAAGAGTATATATATATATATATATATATAATAGTTAAATATATTCTATGTTTCTACAAATATGTCTGATATACATATATCGATAAAATCAATAATATTAATAAGAGTTATATCTTATTAGTAATTTATACTAAAAAAAAATTTTTGTTATAAATGAAATATTTATTTATACTAAAAACTTATTCATTAGAAATATATGCATTTTTTTATAACTTACCACTTCAATCAGAACCAATTTAGATACTGAAATAATTTGCAAACAAAACTGCTTTTGGGAGATGACACGTCCGTTTAACATTCTCTCTAACTTCTTATAGTATTAATTTTATCTCTGATTATTTATCTTATTTTTTACTATAAAAGAGGAATTCCTTTTTAACCATAGTGTTTCCGATCAATAGATTCTAAACAAAGTCCAAAGGTGAGAATAAATCTATTGAATTAATTTGCAAGAAGCTCCAATAACCTTATGATCGGAAATCGATGACCGCAATCTTTTCAAGCATGCCGGTGTCATGTTTGTTCATAAAAAGGTTCGAGGGGATATTTTGAATTGTTATTTCTGTATTTTCTGAAAGAATAATTGTTTTTCATGAGATATTTAAAAAGTATATATATATATATATATATATATATATATATATATAATAGTTAAATATCTTTTATGTTTCTACAAATATGTCTGATATATATATATCGATAAAATCAATAATATTAATAAGAGTTATATCTTATTAGTAATTTATATTAAAAAAAATTTTTTGTTATAAATGAAATATTTATTTATACTAAAAAGTTATTCATTAGAAATATATGCATTTTTTTATAACTTACCACTTCAATCAGAACCAATTTAGATACTGAAATAATTTGCAAACAAAACTGCTTTTGGGAGATGACACGTCCGTTTAACAAACTCTCCAACTTCATATAGTTTTAATTTTATCACTGCCTATTTATTTTATTTTCTACTATAAAAGAGGAATTCCTTTTTAACCATAGTGTTTCCGATCAATAGATTCTAAACAAAGTCCAAAGGTGAGAATAAATCTATTGAATTAATTAGCAAGAAGCTCCAATAACCTTATGATCGGAAATCGATGACCGCAATCTTTTCAAGCATGCCGGTGTCACGTTTGTTCATAAAAAGGCTCGAGGGAATATTTTGAATTGTTATTTCTGTATTTTCTGAAAGAATAATTGTTTTTCATGAGATATTTAAAGAGTATATATATATATATATATAATAGTTAAATATCTTTTATGTTTCTACAGATATGTCTGATATACATATATCGATAAAATCAATAATATTAATAAGAGTTATATCTTATTAGTAATTTATACTAAAAAAATTTTTTTGTTATAAATGAAATATTTATTTATACTAAAAAGTTATTCATTAGAAATATATGCATTTTTTTATAACTTACCACTTCAATCAGAACCAATTTAGATACTGAAATAATTTGCAAACAAAACTGCTTTTGGGAGATGACACGTCCGTTTAACATTCTCTCTAACTTCTTATAGTATTAATTTTATCTCTGATTATTTATCTTATTTTTTACTATAAAAAAGGAATTCCTTTTTATCCATATTGTCTTCGATCAATGGATTCTAAATAAATTGCAAAGGTGAGATTAAATCTATTGAATTAATTAGCAAGAAGCTCCAATAACCTTATGATCGGAAATCGATGACCGCAATCTTGTCAAGCACGCCGGTGTCACGTTTGTTCATAAAAAGGCTCCAGGGAATATTTTGAAATGTTATTTCTGTATTTTCTGAAAGAATAATTGTTTTTCATGAGATATTCAAAGAGTATATATATATATATATATATATATATATATAGTTAAATATCTTTTACGAGTCTACAAATATGTCTGATATATAATGATAAAATCAATAATATTAATAAGAGTTATACATTTATTAGTAATTTATACTCTGAAATAATTTTCCATTATAAATAAAATAGTTATATAATATTAAAAGTGATTAATTTTATATTATTTCTTAGATTGCTTTATTTTTTATTAGGACTGAGGGCCTATTAGTCTCAATCTGAGATTTTTGCGTTGTCGATTTCGATAGTTGGACATTTGTCGAAATCTAAAATTTATCGAAAATATAACTGAATAATTTGAAAGCGGTGTTATAATTTGAAGAAGAAAAAAAAAAAAAAAAAAAAAACTAATAGTCCTTCGTCCTCAACTAAATTCTGCTTTTGCCAGAATTTCATCAAAATCTTTTTTTTTATTATTATTATTATTTTTATTGAAAGAAAAAGAAAAACAAATTAATAATAATCAGTATCGTTACAAGCGATATCGAAAAAGTTTTTTTTTAATAATTTTGAATTAGGAAATAAAAAGTGCGCGTGGAATAATATGAAATAAAAATAAGTATAAAAAATGAATTTAATGATTTAATGTTTTTGTTTTTCGGGGGCTGCTCATGCATATAAAAAATGCGTATTAAAAAGTGTCGAAGAAGGAAGCGAAATAAGTATTGAGTTATATTACGATAAATACGATATATAATAGGATACGATATATTAGACCTATCGTCCAGGGTTAGTAGTCATTTTCGTTGAAAGAAATAGTTTGTTCGTTCGGTGCAACTTGCACATTAGTCCCGTGAGGTACAACTTGCACATTAGTCCCATTTTTTTTATTTTATTTATTTTTTTAGATTTTTGAATATATGGATTATGATTCACATATGATATTCACATAGGATATAATAATAATGGTCGGTATAAATCCTCCCTCTAAAAGTAAGATGCTTTTGGCTAGTTACACTACACTGAGTTCAATTATGACAAATAAATTGTTTTATCACGTATCAGTTTTTTGGGAATAGTGAAAGAGAGGGGAGGGACATCTTTATTATAAAATATATTTTTATTTTTTATTTATTTTTTCCAAGCATTAGCGATATTAGTGTGCTTTTTCATTTATTTATTTATTTATTTTTTTCATCTAATTTTTCTTCTCCCTTTTTATCAAAAAAAAAAAAAAAAAAAAAAAAAAAACCTCATGCATTTTTGAAAAAGTTATATACTTTCTTTTGAATGTCTATGATCTAAATTCAAGCATGCGCAGTCTAAAAAGAAGAAATTTGACAAACTTAATTTTCAATGACCGACTTTTTTTTTTTTTTATATATATATATATAATTTAATGTAAATTCTTCCATTTTCATGTTTTTATTATCTTATAGCATTGTTAAATAATGCATTGTTTTTTCTCTTAATTTTTCACTGTAATTATTGTTTTTACGTATTGTTTCTCTTAAAAATGGTACGTGCTGGAGCAATTTTGGTGACACATTTGGAATCAGGAATGTTAAATTTAAATAGTTCTCCCATTTTTTTATACAGGAAGAAAAAAACATTTGGTTTTGCTGACCAGTTTTATTTGTTGTGTTGTTATTGCTTAAGGCCGATTAACTGAGCTATTGTCCTAAGCCTATAGGTGGAATGCCCTCCATGGGAGGAGGACGTTTCACCTTTCTAAGGGTTCAAGCCCGTATTTACAGGAGTTTCGAAGAAAACCATGGAAAAATTAATGGAAAGATCGACGAGTGCAACTTGGGATTGAACGCGACACCTCCCATCTACTAGCTTTTAGCGTGGAACCACCCAGCCATTAGTAGGACCACCATAACTGGAATTGTACTGTAGCAGGTAAATCACTACAGCATAGTAAAAATAACGAATTAAATACAAGTTTTTCATATTGTTTTAAATTATGTTCTTTGATTTTAGTCATTCTCATACATAACAGATAATGCTCTAAGAAGACTTCTTTTGGGAAATTATCTTTTTTAACTTTTAACCAACGAATTTACGTATATTGTAATAATTTAAAATCATATTCTGCTTTTTTATAGAGCTGTTTGACAATATGAATATTGTTTCTGATCACTGAATTTCAAACTAATTCCGAAGGTGGGAATAAACCTTTTCAGATAATTAGGAAGCCACCAGTCAAAAACATTAAAATTCGAAATGAATGATCGAAAACTTGTTAACGCGTTAACGCCCGAATTAATTTTGCAAAATATTATTAGCTGATTATTTCACTTCTAAATTAATATAGACATGTGACAGTAAAATATATTATCTTAAACAATTCTTGTGATAGTTTTAAATTTAAAGCCTATCCTCATTTATTGACGTTTAGTGTACTAGCGAGAAAACTTCGAGATAGAAAAATTTTGAGATAACAGATTAATTTTCTATTATATGTTGACAAAGATCGCGAAAGTAAAGTATTATAATATATATTATTATTCAACTTGATTTAAGTTAGTATACCTGCGCATAAATCAAATATATGTGCGACGAATAAAAAACCATAAAATGACTATACAAATTATGAAATAATAATTAATAGTAGGCACATAAAACTTTCAGGGAACATTTAGAGTGACGCTATATAAAGTGTCACTAAAAATCAGAAATCATTCCGAGAAACCACAAAAATATACGTGCGATTTTATTAGCTGTCCTCAAACGTTATTTGTTCATGGAAAGAGTAGAGGAATCATATAAAGTGTTCTGTATTTTTATTGTTTTGCATGAGATACATAAAGAATGTGTACTTTGTTAAGTACATGTTATATTTGATTAAGTATATCTAATATACACTTATACAGGTAATTAATATCAATAATAGTTATTTGAGAAAAGTAAATATCTTTCCTAAATTTTTATGCTGTAATTAAATTAAGTACTTAAATTACAAAGTTTTTCTTTTTCTTTCATTAATCAAATAACTTTAATTATTCTTATTCATATTGCTGAACATTAGTACTGCATTTAGAATTTGAATTTATTGTATAATATATAATGAAAATTTTAAACATTTTTATTTCATTTTTTATATATAAAAGGTAAAATTAATATTTTAATACCTATATATGCTTATAAATTCATAATTTTATTCTTAATTATTAGAAATTTTCTGGGAGGTAAGACTAAATTTCTCGAGTTAGTTAAGAAACAGCTAGCCAATATCTATATGACCAGAAATCGATGACTACAATCTTGACAATCATGACAGTATCATGAAAGAAGTCGACGAAATATTTGGATACAATGTTCCTGTGTTTTGTGAAGAAATTGCCGTTTTACATTAAACAATCAAAAAGGTGATATATCTAATATATATGTTAATATATTGATGTAATTATTTATAAGAAGAAGAAAAAAAGCAATTTTCTTCCATGAATAGTTATTTTATTATTAAAAATTTTAGTCTAATTATAAATCTTTTTTACTTTCTTCTATATTCAGTAGAAGAAAGTATTGGATTCGTAAAAATTTTCGATCTCGGGTTTTTTATGGATTTACACGTTTTGAGAGCTGTAGAACACGATTTGACCATTTTTAGAAAATGTCTGTCTGTCTGTCAGTCTGTGTGTGTGTGTGACAAAATTTTGTGGGAACTGTTTTTCAGGAACTACTGCACAGAATTTCGTACAAATTGGTATGTAGTTGCACCTTGACATAAATTAGTGCCTATCAATTTTTAATAAAAATTGTCTTACAGGTTGCGTTGCAATCCAGCTTTTTCTAAGTTTTTAACATGGTGATATAGGACAAAATTTTGCATAAATGTGCATAAAGAGAATTATTTTTTAGTAATAATTATAAAACTTACAAGATTTTTTTATAATAGAGGAAGTAAACTGGGAATTTTTTTTTATGCGTAGGAGCCTCGCCAACCTCCCTGGGGGAACCTCCCCCAACGAGGGGAGTAAATTTTCGTAATGGGTATCTTTCAAAAGAACTCGCCAATACCTTTAAAAGGAATGGTTGAACCATCGATCTGCGATAATTTACAATAAAGTTATCTATTTTTTTCATAAAAAATAAATAAATGTAATATTGACAATAAAATTTACTTTTTTGGATATTTAATGTTATACTACTTCTCTAATATGGAAATCGTCTACATTATCATAGAAGATATATTTTTTAAATAATAATTTTAATAAATTATTTTTACTGAGTGAATTTGTATAGGGAAATATAGAAGAAAGTCATGTAGTGCCCACAACATACTAGTTTTTTTTTTTCTTTTTTAGGTTATTCTAATTATTGTTTCCAGATTTTCGAATTTTACACCAGTCAAAAAGTCCCAGGACTAACCTCCAGGTGGCGCCACAAATATTTCTATGTGAACAAGGTAGTACTGATCTTCAAAAGATACACATAAAAATTTCATGATATTTCGGCCGTTCGTTATCGATATATTTAAGTTTTAGTGATTCTTCATTTGATATTTTTAAGTCGATGGAAATGGCTGAATTTGATTAAACATTGTTGATTAAACAATGTTGATTAAACATAGTTTGCAAAAAATCCTGTTGAAACAGATAAACCATTGCTGAGTTTCAACAGTATTTTTGCTCATCTAAAATAATATTAATCAATACACAAAATTCAATTTTATCCATCGTTTTAAATATATAAATGTGGAATCACCAAAATTTTATCTCGGTAACAAACGGTTTAAATATCATGAAACTTTGACGGGTATCTTATGAAGATTAGTAGTACCTTACTCACAGAGAAATAACTCAAATGCAACGCCATCTATAGGTTAGTCCCGGGAGTTTTTAACCTTTGTGTTATGAACTGCGCTTAGAATATATGAACACAATTACAGTTTTATTGTAGTACATACAGTAAAAAAGAAATGTGCTAAAAAAAGATTTTTTTTTTTTAAACTTTTTTTAAGAAAGAATGAAAATAGAGATAAAGTATTTTGTATATTTTTACTTTCTTCTATGTTCAATAGAAGAAAGTATTGGATTCGTAAAAATTTACGAAGGATTTACACGTTTTGAAAGGTCTAGATCATGATTTTACTATTTTTAGGAAATGTCTGTCTGTGTGTGTGTGTGTGTGTGTGAGAGAGAGAGAGAGAGAGAGAGAGAAATTTCGTGACAACTGTATCTCCGAAACTGCTGCCCTGAAGTGTATATGAATTTATATGTAGATGATGCACCTTGACCCAAACTAGTGCCTATCAACTTTTGGTATCAACCACTCAACAGGTGGCGCTGCTACACAGCAATTTCCAAAATTTAAGGGGAGGCTATATCTCAGGTTCTATTGCGTATAATCAAGCAAAACTTGATATATAAGAAGGTTATTATAAAACATTAAGCTGATTCAATTTGAATGCTTTTGGGCCAACAGGTGGTGCTGTTAGATAGCGATTTCCGCAATTTAAGGGAAGATTATACCACAGGAACTATTGCACAGAATTGCATGTTGCACCTTGACCTAAATCAGTACCTGGCAACTTTTGTTGTCAGCTACTCAACAAGTGGTACCGCGATACAGCGATTTCTGCAATTTAAGGAAAAATTATATCTCAGGTTATATTTCGTATAATCAAACAAAACTTCATATGTGAGAAGGCCATTATAAGGTATTATGGTAATACAAGTTGCATGCTTATAGACCAAAAGATGGCGCTGCTGTACTGGAAACTTCTTCGATAACGAGAAGATTATATCTCCACTTGTATAGCATATAAGTGTATGAAACTTGATATGTGAAATAATCATTATAAAAATACGCTTTTTTAGATGTTATTTATAGACAATAAAATTGACTTTCTATGGATATTTAGTGTTAGCTATCTCTAAGATCAAAATCATTTGCGTTTAACATGTTAGATAATTTTAATAAATAATAGTTTTAATAAATTATTTTTCCCTTTCTGAATTTGTGTAGGAAAATATAGGAGAAAGTTTTGTGGTGGCCACAACATACTAGTTTAAATTCTGTATTAGATTTATTTTCTATCAAACATTTAAAAAAAAAATCTACATTGAAAACTTTGGAAAATTATACGTTTTCACTTTTCTCCAATGAACTTACATATACTGTAATAATTTAACATTTTTCCACTTTTACATAGAGTCGTTTAACCAAATTAACATTATTTCTTATCAATTGGTTCTAAACTAATTTTGAAGTTGAGAATAAATCTCTTGAATTAATTAGGAAGCAGCCAGACATTAACCTTATGACCAGAAATTGGTGACCACAATCTTGTCAAAAATGACTATGTAACGACTGTTCATGAAAATAAATAAAGGAATGAAATATTTTTTCTGTGTTTTTATTGTTTTGCATGAGATATTGAAAGAATGCGTACATTGTTAAGTATCTTTTATATTTGAACTAGCAGACCCGGCCACGCGTTGCTGTGACTAAGTTATACGTTGAATTATACGGCTGTAAACTATTTAGTACAGTCAAATTATTATTTACGAACAAAGACGAAAACGTTGTAGCCGATGTAAAAACCCACAGGGTTGAGATTTGAAACTTAGGTCAAAATTTGGAAGCGATTGATAAAAATTTTCGTAGTGTTGATATTAAGCACAAATTAATTTTATTGTAGGGTCCTATAAATTTTAATGGAGAAGTGATATATATTATTTCTAATGCTACTTTGGATAAAATTGCTAAAATGACTAATATATAAATTAAATTCTATTAAAATTCTATTAAAATAAAAGTATAAAGAAACAGACGATTTTAAAATCATTTTTTTATGGAGGAGTGAAATATAATATATGCTATAATGGATAATTTTACTATAAAATGACCTCATCATTTTAAATATTTTAAAGAGGGCAACAGCTGTAGTTATAAAAAGGAAAACAATAAGGCTAAACCAGAAAAATAAGTAAATTTGATAAATATTTTAAAACTTTAAAAATGAAAATCTTATGAAATATTGGACATTTAAAGTAAATACATGTATCATTTTAAATAGAAAAAGATTTTGGAAAAGTTTAGTGTATTTTAACGAAGTGATGAGAAGTTTTTGAGTATGTTAAAATTTTAATAGTAAATTCAAGTTAAATAAAGATGGGAAACATTGACGATTAAGATAAGAATAATTATAAAATTAAAAAAAAAAAAAAAAAAAAAAAAAAAAAACTTTTTATATACCATGCTTTTAAATTTTAATATACTAATAATATACTAATAAAAGGAAAATGATAAATATTCTATCATAGTTTGAAGTCAAATTTGTTTTCAAATGTCTAAATAAAATATCTGATGTAAGATACTAATATTTTGCAGCGAAATAGATTTCATTTCTGTCATCCTTTGCGAAAAAAAAAGAATATCGCCAAATTATCTGGCGAAAATATTTAATTCCTTTCAAAAATCATGGTTATTTTAACAACTTATATTAAAAGAGTAATGAATAATATGAAACAATATTTCGTACAATACATATTACATGTCATACATACGTACAATGAATAATACATATTACATTTCGTACAATGCATACATCTGGCATGTATATTTTCGTGTTACGCTTTTGATCGCCAAATAATAATAATAATAATAATAATAAGCCAAGGGCGACAGGGTTTTGAAATTTAAAATTAAAATTTTGTCAATTTGACAGCAAAATAATTCAATCTAACACCCGCGATAACTAATACATATCTATACCCAAATATAAGGATTAAAATCGGGAAATAAATTTCCTCGATTTTTAATAATTTCTTACAAAAAATCCAGTGGGCAATTAACATAGGAAATCTTTTTCTTGGCTGCACAGACGGTCAGTGAGTCACACTTCGCTTGCGTATAGAACTCATAGATATAGTATAGCATATATAGAATAGAGTGATCATTGGGGAGAAAAAAGTTATTCCTTTTCATTTGGGAAAAGACGACGTTTTTACCGAAATATGGCCGTCTTTCCCCGAGTGAATACACACGGGAATACATACTAATATTTTAGCAAATAAAATTTATGAATAATTTATTTGCTAAAGGGGAATGGAAGACTCCAGATACAGTTTCAAATTCATATTTCTTTCTTTCTTTTCTTCTTCTTTTTTTTTTTTTTTTTTCAATACCACTTAATGGCTGTTTCCAAAGCTTTTATTTTATTTTTTTTTTTCGGCATCAAAAATCTTTGTACGATAACATGGGGATGAGAGATCTATATATATTACTATATCTATGATAGAACTACATTAGCACTTTATCAATGTGTATAAAATCTTCAAATTGATTATGACGTCAATTTTCGTGAGATGCATAATTTAACTTTTTATAATTTTTTAACGTTCACGTTTGATTAAATGTATTTATTTTTATGTCGAAAGAAAATGAACTCGTTTTTTTTTTTTTTTTTTTTTTTTTTTTTGGCAACAATTAAATTAATGGAACTCACAGATATTTTGGAGCAACTTTAATAAAGGTCTATAATTAACAAATAATTGCAATAAAACTATATTGTGACAATAAATTGAGATAAAAACTATCCTATCTCTCAAGTTGGACCAAACTGCACACAGTGTGCAAAATTTCATTAAAATCGGTTCCTTAGTTTAGGAGTTTACCACGGACAAACATCGTGACACGTAATTTATATATATATACAGATAGGTATGTCTCATAAGTACTAATGAAATTAAAAATATCAACAGGACTTATATCTGAAAAATTAATTGTCTTTCCTAAATATTTATACTGTAATTAAAATGCTTATTTAAATTGATAAGTTTTTCTTTTTCTTTCCTTTTATTTATTAAATAGCTCTATATATTTTAACTCAAATTTTTAAATATACTGAGTGCATTTGGAATGTGTAATATATATATATATATATATATATATATATACAGGATCCGCCAAAAGTCCCACAACCCCTCCTGTTTCGGAAATGTGCGAAAATTTTGAAAAATGGCTACATTTGAGAGGGACCTCTTTTGGTGAAACAATTTCGGACCAATGAGGGGAGGGGTCGGGAGGCTCTCAGGGACGGCAACTTTAAAATTTCAAGTGGGCCTTGATTCAGTGTTTTTAATAGACGTTTCCAGGGATGTATTAGAAGACATGACTTCGTATTTGAAATTTTAAAAATGCCTTCCCTAGCGGCTCCCTAGCCGCTCCGGGGCCAAAATATTTTCACCAAAGTAGGTCCTTCCGAATTCATTGAACATATGTTTCGCCATTTTTCAAAATTCCGGCGCATTTCTAAAATAGGACGGCGATGTGGGACTTTTGGCAGACCTTGTATATATATATTTCTAAAACTTAAAAATATTTTTAATACATATACATATTTCTATAAATTCAACATTTTATTTTTAACTATTAGCCATTTTCTCGGAGGTTAGAATAAATGTCTCCAGTTAGTTAAGAAGCAGCCAGAAAATAATCATATGACCAGAATTCGATAACAGCAATTTTGTCATGCTTGACTGTATCACGTTTGTTCATGAAAGGTGTCGGCGAATTATTTGGATACAATTTTTCTGTGTTTTCTGAAATATTTTTTGTTTTACATGAAACATCCAAAGGATGATATTTCTAATATACACTAAAGAACATAAAAAAAAAAAAAAAAAAAAAGCCGAATTGCAGAAAAATTGACTTATACCTTTTTTATCTGGAATAACTTCAAAACTAATGGTTGAAACAAATAAAACTGTCATGTCTGCATATTACTAAAGAGACGAAATGATTTCTATGCACAGTCGGGAAAAAAAAAAAAAAAAAAAAAAGGGCGCAGCACTGGCTGTAATTTCGTTATTAATTGACGCAGAAAAATTTAATAGACACTATTCAACAGGAAATTAAATGCATTTTCTGAAAATGTTGTCGAATTTTTAATTAGGGGTTATCTACATATTGAAGTGAGCACCAACTTTGATTTTTAGAGTTATAATCAAAGGTGTGTTAGGGGGTTATCTGTATACGTAGAAAAATAAAATTAAGATCTACAAGAGTTAGACAAAATTTTACTGTTTTAATCCGGAAATATTTCAGGAAAAAAAGATTTATAAAAAATAATGTTCCTTACGATTTTAATTTCTTAATTAACGATTTCACGACTGCTAACGTAGATTCACGTAATTTGAAAATAAGTAACTCTGTCAGTGGGCGTTTCTTTTGTAATTTGTGTGTTACTTATTTCTTAAGTATGTACCCAGTGTTCATATTTTCGTAGTAAAATATACTAGCGATAGAAATATATTGATTAGAAAGAATATAATTATAATGTATATCCATTTGTAATATAATTGTGAAAACAGAATTTTTGTTCTGAAATATTTTATTTTGAGAGAATAATGCTCGTAGGCGGACTTTACTGTCAAAAAGACAAAACCCTGCGCGGTCGCAAAAGTGTTAATATATATTTATAAATGTTAAATTATATTTTAAAATATATATAAAGTTAAAATATATTTATAAAATTTTAAAGACTAAAGTATCCTTAAAATAATAATCCTCCCCCCTACAAAATAATAATAATAATAAAATAAAAGATAAAATAAAATAAAGCAATATATGAAGTAAAAGATTAAGCCTTTAACTATGATGGCAGTTAAAAAACGATTTTACAAGTCTGTCTTGCATTCCAATTCCATTCGTGTTTTTTTTTTTTTTTTTTTTTTTACAATTTTTACATTCAACCTATTTTTATATTTTAAACAGTAAACCCCGCCTATTTAGACCTTCTTTTTTTCTAGCGCATACTTGCCAACATAATAATAATTATTCTGTAGTATCATTAGCCGCGCCTTTTTCTTTTTCTTTTTCTTTTCATTTTTTTTTTTTTTTTTTTTTTTTTTTTTTTTTTTACATCAGTATTATTTTAGAGTACTTTTCGTCTTATTTGATCGTAATTGCATTTGGAGACTATTACTCTACAAATTTACTGGTGTGAGAAAAGGGGCGGCACTAGCAACACTACGGAGTATTAATGAGGATGTTGGCATGTATGCTAGTGTTCGTTTAAAGGATTCAAAAATTATCACCAGATGAAGTATATTTTTGTCAACGTAAAATAAGGGGTTTAATACGAATACTCAAAGTCACCTTTACTTTTCTTTTCTGTTTTTTTTTTTTTTTTTTTTTTTGAAGAACGATAAAAGGCGGGGGTTTAGAAAACAGGAATTCTTAATGCTAAAATTAATGTCTAAAAAACATCATTTTTGTTTCATTTCTTTGTGTTTGACGTTGTTGTTATATAATTTCATCCGTAAATGAAAATTAAAAACATTTTGTTCAATTTTCTCTGTTATTTTTTAAGATTTGCTTCGTTATCTCGTGCAAAACTTTATAAGAGACGGCCCCCTAAAGAAAATGAAAGAAAGAAAGGAAGAAAAACTCCAAAAGAAAGATTTATTTATATCTCGAAAACTAATAACTGGAATGAGCTGCAAATTTGCACACCCATATTTTTCAGCATTATTAATCATTTTATGTAAAAATTAATATAGTTTATAATTCATAATTCATAATTTTTATGAATATGGATTTATTAATATTTTTCAGAATCAAAAGTAATGATGGATTATGTTTGGGTTTCTTCACTGTACCTCGTAATATATATATATATATATCGATCAAGTTATCTTTTGTGAAGATATTAATAAAAGTTTGAAATAGGAATTTAACATTAGCACATTCAAATTTGAACGCTTATAAGTCGATAAAAAAAATAAGTAAAATATACAACCAATATACTTTTTCGCATCGTCGTGACCCCAGGTATTCAAATATAAAATAAAAATAGGGTGTTACCATTTAAAAAATCAAAGCATTGATTAGCAACGGAGTTACATCGAGTGCTGCGTTTTTTTTTTTTTTTTCCCCGACTGTACATTTTCGAGTTAGTAAATCGCTTTTATTACACTCTATCACGTACTTAATAAAAATCTACATAAAGCTTTCTTTTTAAACGCAATATAATAAACCTATAATTTGTATTCCATTATTATTTATTATATGAAATAAACAAGTTATACTTTAATAGATGAAATAAAACTATTTATTTGTTAGATCTAAGCAATTACCTAATAAAAATATGCATTCTGGATTGGGTAATTTCACCTTTATATGGAATTATTGCTTTAATGTGCAATGTCATAGTCACTGACCCAAATATCATAAAGGATTTTTTCTAGTTCTTCCAGGATTGTAGGCTGTATATTTTGAATCCTTCCCCTCCTCCGCCCGCCTCTGTGTAGACTAAACATTCTCGAGCGGACTGAGATTAAGACTATTTGCAGGTCTGGTAAATAAGAAATTCTACGATATTCTTTGTGATTTTTTAATGTAAAGTGAAAAAAGATATGATTACTTACAGAATTATAGGTGCTAATGGGAATGGATTGGTAATTCAATGATTTTAATAAAAAAAAAAAGTACCCCAGACGCCTTGAAGCAAGGTGCATTATTATCTTGAAATTATTTGTTGGTGCATTATTATCTGCTTGCAGAAAAGTCTGAGATAGCTTCAAAATAGTAGATCAGGGTCTACTTTTGTAATGGCTGTGTTTTATTTCCAGTTCATGGATCCCCTGATCATGAACATTTGCTCGACTTGAAAAATTATGCACTTTCATACCACGATATACGGATAATGTGTCATTGTTTTAAGAGAGTTGTTTTGCTTTAGTCTGTCACGTTTTCACAGTTCTACAAGTTTTTTTCATCAGCTCGAAGTGAATTAAACTTGACTCATCAGAGAAAATAGTTCAGCCAATAATTAACTGATAATTGTTTTAATGTTGTGATTATCTGAAGACTTATTACTTTTAATTTGTATCCTTAACAATGGCTTTTTCTGCAAATCTTCTGGTTTTTAACCTGCTTCGTTTAATTGTTGCTTCATTGATTTTGAAGAAATTATTTTGTTAAATGCTTTTTTTTTTTTTTATATATATATTTTCTATGTTTTGAACATGATACAAATCAATCTTTTTAAAGATTTGCTTTTTAACTTGCGGTCATTTCGCTTGGATGAGCAACGCGGCAGCCCAAAGCCAAATTTCCTGTTTGAACAACCAACAAATTTTGTAACTTGCTAAAAACCATCTCACCAATATTTCGTTGCCATTTAATTATTTTGCCATCTCACGTATTAAAATATTTTTTTGATTTTCATTGTAAAATTAATACTTTTTGTTTGTGGTATTGGTAATGGCTTTTTCCTTGCCATTTTTGTAATACTTCCTAAAATTACAATTTTCCTGACAATTGCATTTTGTTTTTAACACTGGGCTCAATCTTAAAGTGTACGTGGAAGACGACGTAATAAAATCTATTCGAAAATTTGCTTTTTAAACGAAGAAATTGGCGGTTGTAGTAGCGGTATCCAAATGCAGCTTTTATTTTATTTTATTTTATTTTTTATTTATTTATTTTATTTTTAATATTTTTATTTATTTATTTATTGTATTTATTTATTTTATTTTTAATATTTTTATTTATTTATTTATTGTATTTATTTATTTTTTCTTTTGCCCCTTAGTGTATATTGATATAATTATTGATATTAAGAAAAAGAAAAGAAATTTTCTCCATGAATAGTTATTTTATTATTAAAATAATTAGTCTTAATATATATATATATATTTTTCTTTTAGGTTGTTCTAATTGTTAGGCTTCAGATTTTCGAATACAGCACATCGGTCAAAGCATCCCTGGACCAACACATAGATGGCTTCGCAAGAGAAATATTTCTATCTGAGTAATTCAGGCATCAAATAAATAAATAAAAAAAATAGATTCTTTATGATTCATCCAACGTAGTTTCAATATAAAATTCAAAAATAGCGTAATTTCATAAGAATAAAAATAATGATCTTTTGTGTCCACCTTGTATATTCAAAGAACCCTTTCTAATATATTGTTTAAAAATATGCAAATAGTAATTTTTTTATAAAAAAAAAAAAAAAAAAAAAAGAAGAAAACATTAATTTTTCATTTCTGAACATTTAGATTTGTAAAAAAATAATTGTCCTTCTTTTTATATAAACAGTTTTATCTGTAATCTTCATACTGTATGAGTACTCTGCCCGATCGATAATCTTACAGCAGTACATACAGAAAGTGCGAAATTTTATCTAATTTTGTTAAGAGGCAATTATCCAATAAACTGATCAAAGGAACTTCAAGAGCATAATCTTGCCTTGAGTGTGGTCTCAGGTTTATTGATGAAAAAAGTTAAGGAAATACTTGGCAAAAGTTTCTTTTGAATTATAGCGAAGTATTATCGTTTGTACAAGATACGCAATAGATGTATTTACATATGTTTTAATAGTTAAGGAAATACTTGAATTCTTTAAATTATAGCGAAGCATTATCGTTTGTAGAAGATACTTAAAAAATGTATCCACATATGTTTTGATAGTTAAGGAAATACTTGGTAATAGTTTCTTTTGATTTATGGTAAAGCATTATTGTTTGTAGAAGATACTTAAAAAATCTGGTGTAAAACAACTACACGACTTCCATTACCCATATTACGCATATTATATACATTTTTTGGAGATACTGTGATCAGAAGACATAAAAGTGACCTAAAAAGTAGCAGGAACCTAAAATTTTTCCGGTAAGAAAAACTTTATACACATTTAAAGACATATAAAACGAAGTGTACATATAGCGAGGTAAAAAATAAGAAAAAAAAAAAACGGTAGAGATATTTTTTGAAACACCAATTTCTAAAACAGACCTGTCTAAGCAGGATGACTGTTTATTTTCCTCTAGTAACCACGCAATACATGAGAAAGCAATACATGAGAAAGCAATACATGGATTTATATAATAATTTTCAAGAAAATTGTTAGAGCCGTTTCTGAAATACCACTTTTTACTAAAAGTTTGCATACTCAATTTTTGACCAGAAAACAATAACTACATACAAAAGGATATTTAAAAGGGAGTTAATATGACTAGTTTGAAAAAAAAAAAAATCCGTACAGCCGTTTTTAAAGAAACGAGCAGGCGAGACCTGAAATGGAGCTATTTATGCAGAACGCCTATCAATTTTCCTGAACTAACCAACTATATCATTCGAAAGGACATCTAATAGAGTGTTTATATAGCAAATTTGAAGAAAATCGTTGGAGCTGTTTTTGAGATACGGACTTACGGACCCACTTCCGGTTTCCGATGCACCACTTCCGGTTTTTAAATGTTCACCAAAATTTGGAAAATTTATCTGTACACCAGACCTGTCTCAATTTTGAAGTTTTGTAATTCTATCTTTATTAGTTTCGGAGGTATGATAGCCATAATTGAACTTTTTTCTATCATTAAACAGTACAATGAACCATTCATCAGTCCAATTCATATGATTTCGAACCCGTTGAACACGAGCGGGTTTTTTTGAGCGAACTTTATGTGGTTTTGTCAACGTTGGTGAATCATGCATTTTGCGATATAAGCAAGCGATTTACTTACCTGCAACCGTCGATGGCCCGTGGACTTTGATTCTGGAACTGTCACTTCTCTAGAAATTGACCGTACAGACATGTTCTGGGTTGAAACTAATCTGAAAATCTCTCTGTCTTGCCGTTTAATTGTTTTTTTTTGTCACCCAGAACGTGATTTTGTTTCAAAATTTTCCTCTTTTGACAGAATTTGGTAAATACCAGCCCTGTTGCGTCCAAATTTTCTTGCAATGTCCACAACTTTCATTCCACGAGCTTTCAAACGATAGATTTGCAAAATTTCATATTTGAAAAACTGCAGGTTGGAAGTATTTTTACAATCAGTCGAAAAAAGAAAGACAGCTTCACTTATATCTCAGAAAACTATCGTGTCACAAGTACATTTCCTTGGAATATGCAAATTTGGGGATCAGTACTTCAATCAGCTTTCGACACCGGCTGTCTACATATTTTTGAGACAACATTATTTTGCTTTTATTTTTTTTATATTAAATTTATGGCTGTTTAAAATTCTTTAAGTATTTTATTATTTGTATTACGTCAATAAATATTTGCGCATAACATATTTCGTCTTTCTTACTCGTTTAATTAGCTCTTAAATCCAGAATAAAATAGTTGTCTATAAACTTTGAGATGCCCTATATGATGGTCAAAAATTGATTCCACAATCTTAAGAGGATTTCTCTTTTCAATTATGCTGAGATGCAATTTGAGTCGAGATCATCCAACATTTATTTTCTTGATTTATCTTTTACATTTTCTTTGTGTATAAAATGCATAAATTTTCATTTAAAATTCCAGAAATCTATTATCACAGTTGTAACGAGTTTAAAATTATTTTTTATGTTGATGAAATGCATTGTCAAAATGCACTTATCAGTATTGTTTAACCTGTTAGCGCCCAGTGTCCTCATTTTAGGACAGCTAATAAAATGGCCTGTTTTTTTTTTTTTTTTTTTTTCTGTGGTTTCTTGGAATGATTACTGCTGTTTAGTGACAGTATATAGCGTCACTCTAAATGATCCGTGAAAGTTTTATTTGCTTACTATTAATTATTATTGCATAATTTGGATAGCCATTTTATGGTTTTTCATTCGTCGCACACATATTTGCTTTTTGCGCAGGTATACGACTTAAACCAAGTAGAATAATAATATATATTATAATACTTTATTTTCGAGATCTTTGTCAACATATAATAGGAAATTAATCTGTTATCTCAAAGTTTTCTCGCTAGAACACTAAACGTCAAGAAATGAGGATAGGCTTTAAATTTAAAATTATCTGAAGAATTGTTTAAGTTAATATATTTTACTGTCAGTTGTCTATATTAATTTAGAAGTGAAATAATCAGCTAATAATATTTTTCAAAAATAATTCGGGCGTTGACGGGTTAATTTATATTTTACGTTTACTTGGTGATAGGAAAAGATAAAAATATAAAAGAAGGCTAAGAGGAAGGTAAAAAATAAAAATGAATGAAATATTGCCTTTCGGAATATATTGAACAGTTATACCAACAATCTTCATTGAAAAATTGGTTCTTTCGATGAATAAAAGACTAAACGTTGTCACAGTACTCAAATAACATAACACGAAATAGTAGATATATTTATGTTAAATTTGAAAGCTATTTTTTGTAATCCTGTATAAGTGTCTGTATAAGGCATATTTTGTTATGCATAATGAAGTGTAAACATATTAAAATACACTTTTAAGAAATATCGTCTATAGACCGGGAGAGTATGAAATTCTTTTGTATGTCAATTTATTGCATTTCTTTCAGACATACATTAAAGATTGTTTATAATGAGTTATAACAGTTTCTTCCTGATTTTCTGGAATTTTCTACAAAAGATCCGTATTAGATCCGTTGAAGAAAAAATACGGATACGGATATTTTTTCTCGCTGATACGGATCCGCAGCTTTCTTTTTTCTCGCGGATATCCGCGGATACTTATACGATTACGGAGCTCTAGCACATGTCTACTTTTTACATTTAATTTTCAAAAAGCAGAAAATATATATATATATATATATATCTGCAGACGATAAATTACAATTCTAAATCAATTTTCTCATTGAAAATATGTAAGATAATGCTTTTTACGTATTTAGAAATCATTCATAACATTTTAATTTTCCTGTGAAAAATGGTGTAATATGACTGAAAGAACAACGATTTGGAGAAACTATTTACATGTTAGCAAATAGAGCCCCTTTACAAACCCGAGGTTTTTAATTAATAACTTCGTTAGTTAATATGATAAAAAATTTTAGCCGAGATAAATAAATGTCTACCTTGGAGTATTAGGCAAACATTGATACCTCTTATAACGTTGAGGATAAACCCGTTCATGTTGTTTGAAACAATATAAATTGACACCATTCAACAAGTTGAGATTTATTAAATTATTTATTATATGTTACTTATAATAAAGACATTTTGAAATTACCTATTTCATTTTTTAAAGAATTTAATAAGGATTAAATGATAATTAAATTAAAATAATTAGAAGGAACAGTAAATTATATATATATATATATATATATATACTGTAAATAAGACTTTTATTTTTATTAATGGATATATTTCTTGATATATTCCCCGGGTACATACATTTCTTGTGCATATAATCTTCCTGAATACATATAGTTTAGAAAAAGAGTATTTAAAAGTATTTACTTAAACATAATTTAAGAAATTGATTAAAAAAAAAATTATATTGCAAGTTAAGATTTAATTTATAATTATTAAAATGTTACATGAAAAAGAAATGAAAAGTTATGTAAATATTTATTTTGCATAAATGAATAATTGTTAAATAATAATTAAATTATGATAGAAAGAATATCTTAAAATAAACAAAAAATTGATATTAACAAAGTAAACAATAAATAAATTTCAATAAAAATTTTTACTTTTATTAATTATAAATTCTTTCACGTGTAATTAATTAACTAAATAGTTAATTTACAAAATAATTAGTTCTTAATATTAATTATTTTATGTATAAAAATTTAAACGAGAGATTTTTTTTAATTATTAAAATTTTTCGTGTGATAAAAGGAATAACTGTGATACATTTAATTAAAAAGGAATATAAAACGCTTTAACATTATTAATAGTATAAACACACTTACTAGATTTTTTACTTTCCGAACACTATAGTGAGAAAGTATTGCAACCATGTTAAAAATTCGAGTTTGAGATTTTGGGGTTATACACGTTTTGAGGTCCCCTGATATCATATTTACTGTTTTACGAAGATGTGTGCGTGTATGTATTTGTGAATGTATGTGTGTGTATATGTGTGTGTATGTATGTGAGTGAAGACGATGGCATATAAACACTTTGTTCGAATGTGCTAAATGTTGGTACGTATGTTATAGGTCACCACAGCACGAACCCTAATGATTTAGGTGAATCTATCGCTTATAGTTTTTTTTTACAGGGACATAAAGAAAAATTCTTTATCATTATGGTCTATGGGTCCAAATTATTTAAAGTGCGACTGCGTCTAAATGCTTACTCGACTGAGCTGATAGTTTATACACATGTTACAGGTCACCGTCGCACGAACTGTATAAATTTTAGTGAATCTATCGTTTATAGTTTTTTTAAAAGGACACAAAAAAAAATTCTTTGTCATTATATATGGGCTCAAATTTTTTAAACTGCGATAGCGACTAATCAATTGAGCTGAAAATTTATACGAATGCTATCGGTCACCGTTGCATGACGTTCATAAATTTTGGGGGATGTAGCGCGCATAATTTCTTTACGGGGACGCAAAGAAAAATTCTTTAGCATTATGCCCTTTAAGCTCAAATTATTTAAAGTGCGATTGCGTCTAAACTCCTTATTTGAATGAACTGAAAATTCATACGCATGTTACAGGTCACAGTCGCACAAACCTTAGAGGTTTTGGTGAATCTAAAACTTACACTCTTTTACACAGGGTCCCAAAGAAAAATACTTTATCATTGTGGTTTATAGGCTGAAGTTATTTAAAATGCAATGGCGTCTAAATACCTCATCCGATTGATCTGAAAATTTATATGCATGTTATAGGTAACCATCGCACAAACTTTATAGATTTTGGTGAGTCTATTATTATGGATTTTTACAGTTTTATCATTATGATCTATGGGCTCAAATTATCTGAAAGGCAATAGCTTTAAATTAAGCAACATACTATATGAATAAAAGTACTCATACACCCTATTATAATTTTCTCTTAGTTTAATTTATTTATACAAGTGTTAATCACATAATGTTCTGAAAGCCGCATGGAATCACTCGAGGTTTTTTAAATTTATGATTGCGTGCTATAACATTAATCTACGCTTATTTTTTTGAATTGTACAAAAATATTAAAATTATATTGACACTACATATATATAGTAAAATTCTGATTATCCGCAAGCAGAATATGCGTGTTGCGGATTATCAACGAGCAAACGAAATGCTCGGAATGAATAAAAAGTGTTTTCTCAATAATAAAGCAAATGATTTTTTTTATTTTAAAAAAAATGTAAAAAAAAAAAAAAAAAAAAAAAAAAAAAAATGTAGTTATTTTTATGTAAATTCATTCAAAGAGGCTTAGTCAGGTGATAAAATGCCAATTTTATCTGATGTCTGCATTTCTAGCTATTTTTCGCGTAAAATAGTTAAATTTCCCTTAAAAACGCATTAAAAACCTCCAATAATTTGGTTTTAGCGCCAAATTTGACAACTTTTTTGGCGACCTTGGGGAGATAATCCTTATTATCGATATACCAAATATAGAAGCTCACTGGCTGGCTGACCAGTTTCTGAAATTTTCTACATTTTTCTACGCGGCCTTAAAACAAGCAAATCAGGTGAAAACACGATATCGAATTTTTGGACCGAATACAATACTTCCATTATCTACGGCAGTAGGGTATTGGAAGTAAAAAAAGATGATCTCATTAGACTAGTGTCATCTTTTTATTTATTATTATTATATCATTGAATTGAGTCCACGAGCTAAAATATTGTACCTTTATAAATCTTATTTACTTTTTATTTCATTTTGCACGTGCTCTTTTTATTCCCTAATTCAACATTATTAAAAAAAAAAAAACTTTTTCGATACTGTCCATTTCGAAACTGATTATTATTAATTTTATTTTCTTTTTCTTAAAAAAAAAAAAAAAATGATGAAATTTTGGCAAAAGCAGAATTTAGTTTAGTATTGAAGCTTATTATTATTATTATTATTATTATTATTATTATTATTTTGTAGAATTATAACATTGCTTTCAAATTATTCAATTATATTTTCGATAAATTTTCGATTTCGATAAAAGTCCAACTATCGTAAAACTGGTATCGTAAAAATTCTTAGATTCATACTAATAGTTCTCAGTCCTAATAAAAAACTAACTACGTTGCTTTTTTTTTTTTTTTTTTTTTTTTTTGATTGTGCAGTACCAGACATAGCAAAATTTTAATTTATTCCGGAGTATTATTAGTACCCTCTTTTTTTTTTTCTTTTCTTTTTTTTTTTCTCCACACTACTTTTCTTGAAGGGTAATTTTATTCTTATTTAACCGTAATTATGTATTGAAAAGTTTCACAAATAAAGTGGTGTATAAAAAAAGGCGAGTATTTACAATGTTTCATAATAAATTAAAATTTTGGCATGCCTTCATTACTGTTTAATTTAATACCTAAATTAGCTTACTGATCCATAAGCACACTTTTTACTTTCTTCTATATTCAATAGAAGAAAGTATTGGATTCGTAAAAATTTTCGAACTCCAGTTTTGAATGGATTTACACATTTTGGGATGTCCTGAACACGATTTGACTGTTTTTAGAAAATGTCTGTCTGTGTGCATCACAAACTTTGTGGTCGCTGTATCTCACGAACCAATGAACGGAATTTTACCAAACTTGGTATTTAGTTGTACCCTCACATAAACTGGTGCTGGTTAGACCTAGGGATCATTTGATCAACAGCTGACACTGTGATATTATTTTTTTTCTAAATTTTTAACATGGCAGTATAGGACAAAATTTCGTATAAATGTACATAATGAGAGTTATTTTAATCGTGTGATTGTAAAATTAATATGAATTGATAATAGTCGTAGTTAACTAGGAAAAAAATTTATACATGTGGAGGAAGTACCCCCCCTTCCCCGGGGGAGTAAATTTTCAATATGGGTATCTTTCCAAAGATCTCGCCAATACCTTTAAAACGAATGGCTGAACCATAGATCTGTGATAATTTAAAACCAAGTTATCGATTTCTTTATCTTTTAACGAAAAAAATGATTTCTTCTGATAATTGCAAAAAGTTCACCTTCTTTCGGCATTTAGTGATGGATATAATTCTGACAGATAAAAATGGACTGCATTTATAATGGAAAATAATTTAAAAATTTAATAAATAATTTGTAAAATTATATAGAAGTAATTATAAAATTATATTTTGTGTAAAATTATATAGAAGAAAGTCATGTGGTGGCCACATCATACTAGTACACCTTATAGTATTTAAAATGCATTATTTACATCCTATAGTATTTTAAATGCAAATACTTTTAATATATTGTGAATATTTCCATTGTTTGTATTATTCTTATACACATTACAGTAGTGTTTTCTAGCTAGAATATTTTTTTTGCATTTAGCCCTCATTTACAGTCTTATTGGGGTTTATCTACATTTTGCGTTATCCGCGGAACCACTAACACTCAAATACGCGACTAATCAGCAGTATATTGTACCACTAATAAATTTTCAACATTATTTCATATTATATTTTATCAGCAGAATAGTTAATTTAATAAATAAAGAGCTGAATGTTATATTTAATATATTAATAAATTAATATCTACCTAGACTACATGTACTTCATCAAATATAATAGCATAAGACAGAATTAATATCATTAAGTTGTTTAACAATAACTATATTATTTTAATGATCATAAGCTGTTAACGAGTTAAATTGGTTAGGAAACAGGATGTTACCAACAACATGCATTTATGGTATTATGCATATAATAATGCTTTAATAATTTAATTTACTAATGGGTATAATTATTCACAACATAATAAACAAGAATGCATAAAGCAAGTTTCTTGAAATTTCTCTCTTTGATAGAAAAGATAAAATGTAAAAACTTGTTTCATTTTATATGTAAAATGGTAAGAAAGTACATAGATATTTACATATCAAATGTTTTATTATTAATAATTACAAAAAACGTGATACACAAAAAAAGTGATACACAGATACAAACAGACACACAGACACACAGACAGACAGACATTTTCTAAAAACCATCAATTCGTGTTCAGGATATCCCAAAACGTGTAGATACGTCAAAAAACGGAGGTATAAAAATTTCACGAGTGCAATACTTTCTCTATATTACATATAGAAGAAAGTAAAAAATGCATTATTGCAGGTGTGTGTAAAAATGTAAATAAGAAAACTAACATCAGCCGTAAAATATAGTAATAAGAAACTGAAACTGAAACTAGGAAATGAGGAGCACAGAAGTCTTGATATTATTGTCGACGCTTAGCTACGTCTCGCCGTTTTTTCAGTTCAACTCTTTAGAATGAACTTACAACATATAAAATTATATTTAGAAAAGATATTTTCATTTTATTACATTACATTTCTTGCAGGAGTGACTCTGACGCAATACAGACAGTAGAAACAATGTATATATATATATATATTATTTATTTATTTATTTATTTTTTATTTATTTATTTATTTATGGAGATCTTGCAAATTGTTCTACACACACATTTTTTTAATCTTTAATTTAATTGTAAGTTGAAAAAAAAATATATTAAATAAAATCTTTTAAAAATTAGAAAGTTTTAAAAATTAATAACAAAATAATATTAATAATAATAATAATAATAATAATAAATAAATAACAAATTATAATTATAAAATATAAATAATTAAATGAATAAAATTCAGTTACAAAATATTTTAAATTTTATTAACTTCTTTCTTTTTGAAACAGGAACAACTTTGAACTTTTATTTTTTATTTTATTTTATATTTTATTAATTGTATATTGTGTTGGCAATATATATATATATATATATACCATCTTACAAGTGGTACCTAACATAGCTCCTCATGATTATTTTTAAATCTGTTAAGCATTTAAAAGTTAAAACGACCTGGTATAAAAATGTACATTTAGAAATGATTTTGTTCCTTTCAACATGCTATTTTCATCGATACACTAACTATATTGCAGTTTAGACAGAGTTTAAAAGAATGCACTTTTATAATCGCCCAACAACCGGAATCTGGTATCTTCCAATTCTTTCTTTCTATCCACTTGAGGATAGTCATCGATTTTTGGTCAAGTGACTTTGCCCAACTGACTCCCAATTAGGTAAGAAAACAAGATTTCACCTAAGATTGTTCTTAGACATGAATCGATTCGAGTGTCGCAGAAGAAATAGATCGTTTTAACCATGAACTGTCCTTTGGGTAAGAAAATAATTGTTTTTTATCGTGCGTAAGGAAGACATTCTGATAACCTAGAAATGCTTTTTCTTTATTCGAATTAGAGTCTTACATCTTCTAGACATAAATAAAGCGTCGTTACTAATTGCTCCAGATCACCTTTTATTTTAAATTATGAGATTATAATACATAATGTAAGGGATTATAAATATGCCAAGTTTTTTAATTTATTCCGGAATGTTGTTAACTACGCCCCTTTTTCACACCGTAATATTTGTAGAAAAATTTTCTTCAAAATGCAATTATGATTAAATATGAACGCAATTACTCTAAAACGATTACGGTGTGAAAAAAGGGCGGGGCTAACAACATTCCGGAATAAATTAAAAAACTTGTTATCTGTGAATATGTAAAGAAATCAAAACTAGTCAAAATTAAGTTAAAACTACTTTTCGCTACTGAATTGAATTATTTAACCCTTTATATGCTCTATTAATAAACAGGCAAAAAAAGTCTAGCTGAAACATACATTTTTAGTTACTTAAAAGTGTTTTTTAATTGTATATGGAATAAAAATTATGGATATCACCTTATTATAGAAATAAATGACGATGAAGTGAAGTGGTACTTTACTATATCATTGGTACATAGAGGAGAAAAGAGGTATTAGGACCTTAAAATAGTGTAAAAACACATTTACTTTTACGTTCTTTATACATTTTTAAGGTAGGTATTAGATTCTTGAGGTAATATAGGAATAAATTATAACTCGCGTGAAGATTCTCATAAATGCCAAACATAAACAGTGAGAGCACGATAAAATCCAGTTTTGGTCGAAAACGACTACATATAGCGTCTAGTGCCATGTAGTGAGATTTATGTGAGGTAAATACAATCTATTATTAAAGATATCTTTCAGAGTTCTTGCATAAATTTAATACGCTTTTTACACTAATGTTATTTTAAAGTTTTGTCAGTAGATACACTGAGGAAAAAAATATACCGCCTTCATCTAGAATGAATAAGTGGTCATTTTCTAAATCCAAAATATAGAAATATAGATTTTTGAGCTATGCGTATAAAGCACGCCAATAAGCTGCATAGGCGAAATGATCAAGATTTTCTAATCCATATATTTCTAAATGGGGAAACAATATCCTGAATATTCTGAATCCTTTGTATTGCGAGAAATTCTCGCTTGAATTTCTAGAATTGGATCATAAACCAAGATTATAGTTGTTATAACATGCCTCTTGTATTCACATTTATTTGCTGAAATTTTAAAATAAGTTTTATCTCTATAATATAAAAAAAACGCTCTAAAATTCTAATAGGGGTTTCTAGAACTCACTTCAAAGGAGACTAGAATTTATAAGGATGACATAGAACTATTGTTACTAGAGCCACAATCTAGATTCTAGATGTCAGTTGCAGAACTTTTTCTCAGTGCAGTAGCTAAGCATTTAAGGAAAAAGATTTATTTTGTATAACATTAATGTAACTTAAAAAATGGGTAGACAACCTACGGCCGTTGGGTCACATTCTGCCTCTCATATGAAATTATGCTGCGCCCACTAAAGAATTAACAAAATTTGCAATTTGACATGTTTGGTTAGCACAGTAAAAATTAACAAATTCTCTTTGACTCTTCCGAAGAAAAAAAGTTTAAATAGTTATAGTTGCTAAGTTGTGAAATATTTCGTCTCCACCGTGGCACTAAAAGCGCGTTCGAACAACACCTCCTGTAATAATGCCTCCGAGCTGAGCTCTACATCATGGAAGATCGGCCGATTTTATCCAATCAACACTTCCTATGATACATGTTGGATCGTGGGGATTGGATGAAATCGGCCGATCTTCCGTGACGTATGGCTCAGCTCGGAGGCATTATTACAGGTGGTGTTGGTTCGAATTATTTTGAAATTAAGTTGCCGCCTTTGTTAACAGCTGTAAAACGTTAGTTCTGTTTTTGCAATGAGCGGGAGGATGGTTGCCCCAACATGTAAATTAATCTTTGTTTTATTTCTTTCGTTATCAATTAGTTTCCATTTATTTTAATTTATTTAATAATTAAAAGCCTTATTGTTTGAAATTTTGAAATAGTGAACCCTTTAAATATGAAATTTGAATTGATTACTTTCGTTTTCGTAGGTGTTTTGATTTGACTTCATTTTCGTTTCGTCTTTCCGTTCATAGGTAAATGCGTATGGTACTGATTATTGTTATTAAAATACTATTGGTTTTACTTATTATTATTATTAATGTATAGTCACAAATGTTCAAAAGCTGTACTGTAAATTTATGAATAAAAATAAATTTAATATTAATGTATTCTATTTCAAATTCTGTTTGGTTTCAGCAGAATAAAATGTATACCTTATGCGTCATTTTCTTTCCAAACTGAATGTTATATTTATCTGAAATAGAAATCCTTTGTATTCATCAAGGAAAATAATTTTATTAAATGAGACTTTAATAAATATATTGTAATGCGTGAATTACTGTAAGAAAATATGGAAGATGTGGTGGCCACAGTATACAAGTTTTGTTTAATATACAGGGTGATTATAATTAAAGTTACGATCACAAATCGCTATAATTTTGAAACTACCCATCAGAGCGATTTGATATTTTACCCGAGCAATCGTGAGGCAATGAAATTTCGTTCGGCAAAAGAAAAAAAAGTTCCAAAATGTGCCGTTAATTATCCGTAAATTATTTGTTTTATGAAGCTCCTCTTTTTCCCTTTTCACTATGACTGTTTCAGCTGTAAACACGTATTCCACTCTTTTACTAAAAAAATTGTAATAAACCCTTAAAGTCTATTTTGTTTCCTGCTATTCCATTGCGTTGCTAACAACATTCCTGTGTTTAATGAGTCCATTTCGGCGTTTCCCTTGACATTACCTTGACAGCGCCATCTATAGGAACATGTTGGAACTACTTTTTCTCTCCAACAAACAAAATTTCATTGTCTCATGATTGCTCTGGTAAAATATTAAATAGCTCTGATGTGTAGTTTCAAAATTATAGCGTTTTGAAATCGTAACTTTAGTTATAATTACCCCGTATATTTAGAGAGTAGAAGGAGGAAAAAAGTATTTCCAACATACCCCTATAGATGGCGCTGTCAGGGAACACGCCAAAATTATTGCTCTGATGGGTAGTTTCAAAATAATAGCGTTTTGAAATCGTAACTTTAATTATAATCAGCCTGTATGTATATATATATATATATATATATATATATATATAATATAATATATAGGGGAGACCCGTGTAACTAGGGCCGCGTTTCTTCAATGCCCAAAAACAGAGCCCTTGACCTGTTTAAAACTATCAAAATGATATGAACATATCTTTAGACTAATTACTTCCAATTGGGATTAATATAAATACCTAAAATAATAAATTCTGACCAATAAAAGGTTTATAAAGAACATCACTCGTGGCCCTAGGTACAACACCCTCATTGTACCTGGGGCCAGACCTCACTGAACGTAGGGCCATTCTCTCAAAATTAGATTTAACTTTGTAATGAATATAAAATAAGCATATAAACATGTGTTTTATAAAAGAAACAATATCAAGTACTATATTTATTTATTATACAGGGTGATAAAAAAAAAAAACGTGGACAAAATGACATGGTAGATCAGTCATACAACAAGGATAAAAAATCGCATAGAAACAGAGGGTCGCAACTGTGATCCGGAGCCGCTAATGGCGTCTAAAATAATACATAACACAAAGAGATGAAACAAAACCATTACAGATCATTTTATTGATATTTACTCACTCACATGCAACTAATGCAAGCCAAATGTTGAGCCTACAGGAGATACTCAAAGTTTTTGCCAGATGCATCGAGACACGCCTGGCATCTACGTTGTATAGAACGCCGCACCTTCTCAAAGATACCAGGTGTATCTCTAACATATCCTGCTACCACAGCGATTCTTCCTACAAGTCTTCCAGCGTTACAACAAGTGTTTCATACACAAGTCCTTTTGAAAATCCCCATAAGAAAAAATCCAAGGTAGTCTGGTGTGGTGATCATGGTGTCCATGCGATTGGTCCACCGCGATCAATCCAGCCGCCAGGAAAAGTAGCCGGCGAATGGGCTCTGACGTCTTTGCTGAAATGTGCAGGAGCTCCGTCGTGTTGAAATCGAATGTGTTGACGAATAGGCATCGGAACATCATTCAGAATTTCTGTCAGAACCTCTTGCAAGAATGTTAGATAAATGGGACCGTTAAGTCTTTCTGGGAGAATGTACGGACCAAGTAAACAGTCTCCTACAATGGCAGCCCACACGTTAATAGAAAATTTTCGTTGTGCGTCATGGGGACGTGTAGCATGCGGATTTTCCAGGTTGTGAAAGTTCATCACACCCTCTAATGAGAACGCAGCCTCATCCGTGAAGAGAACACTTGTTGCAAAATTTCGGTCAGTAGCACTTTCTTGCAAAAACCACCGTGCAAAATCCATACGATTGTTGTAGTCTCCCGGTTCCAGTGCCGGAACGCGTTGTAAATGATAAGGACGTAGTCCTTCGTCGTGTACAATGCGCCAGACGGTAGCTTGGGGGATATGAGTCTTTAGTGATACAACTCGAGTACTCCTTGAAAGATTACGCTGGAGTTCTTGGACAAGTCTTTCTTCAGCATCAACTGTCCGAGTTATTCGTTGGCGACCAGCATCTGGCTTGTGCACGTCGAACGTGCGGGTTTCACACAATCGTCGATGCAGAGTGGCAAAGAATGAGCGTCTAGGCATCTTTCTACCAGGATATTTCTCATGACACATTCGCAAGGTTTTTCGTCCATTGCAGTTGGCCATGCCGTAAATTAAATGCATGTCGGCCACTTCGAGGTGCATGTAACTAGCCATCCCAGCAAAACTTATATTGCTGGGCTCGTTATGGCCTACTGCTGGCATCCTGCACTTGCCATCAGTTACCGGTTGCCCCATATAACTCCAGCAGCGGGCCGTTTGTGGCTGCCAGCAGTGATGGAAGCCTAAAGAAAAATGGTCGGTGGCCCAGAAGTGGCATAAACACAGTTGGCCTTATGCAGGCTATCACGACACGGCCAACATCATGTTTTTCATGTTGTGGCCACAAATTATTAGGCCATAACCAATTTGTATGCATAGAGGGCGCTGTGATTCTTTTTCTGTTGATTTGACATTCCCTCGCTGTCCGCCATTTCATAGGAAGTTCTTGTTCGTTGTTGTAGTCTGCGGGTGCGGGTGCGAGATTGAAAATCTCGTAAAAAGAATAAATGAGTAAGTAATTCAATTATTAATTTGTTTTTGTATTATTTTTTAAATACTATTTTTTAAAAATGTTTGACTCTAAAGCCATTGTTATAACAAAATGATTTCTAGAACTATATAACAAATATCCAGTTGATCCATTTTAGTAAATTATGATAGTCGCTAACTTTCTAGTATTTTATTATTGTTATTATTATTTTAATTGATTTAATAAAATAAAAATTATGGATCTTGAATGATCCACAAATGTAATCGATAACGATTTTAATCAAGTTTGGTTAAATAACAAATTTGGTTAAATTTCGTCCATTGGTTCGTGAGATACAGCGTCCACAATTTTTTTTTATACACACTTACAGAGTGAAACTTTCTAAAAATGGTCAAATCGTGTTCAGGAATCTCAAAACATGCAAATACTTCGAAAACCGAATGTCGAAAAATTTCTTCATATATACATATATTACTATACATATATTACCATAAAATGGATTTTCTTTCGAAATTTAGTATATTGTACTTCTTTTAAATGAAAATCGCCTATCTCCATCATAGAAAATAATTTTCATAGATAATAATTTTAATATGTAATTTCTATAAACTATTATAGGAAAAGAAAAAAAAGTGGTAGCCATAACAAACTGTTTTATTTTATTTATTTATTTATTATTTTTTTTTAAATGCAAGTTTGAAAAATAATTTCAATTTTACGAAACTGAAATAGTTTCCCCCTCAATTTCCCGCAACGTATAAGAATATTTTTGTGCATCACTGTTAAATGAACCACAATTACTTATTTTATCATTTTTGATCGGGACCATTTCTTATTGCATCTATAAAATTTATGTTGATCTGTATTTTAGCGTTGTATAAAGATTTTTTCATGCGCTGATAAGAAGTTTCTTTTAAACTGTAATGTATCCAAATTATTTTATGAATTTTTATACTGAAACCATTTGTGTTACCTGTACAACTTTTTATGACAAGCGTCCTGTAGTAAATCTCGAAAACCTGTATAACATATATGAGTTTTATGGAATTCTAAAAATATTATTTAAATAGGTAATTGGCGGATAAAACTCTCAAATATTTACAACTACAACGACAAATGCACTTTTCTTTTTCTCCCTAATTCCGTTATCTCTTTACTCAACCGAACGATATATATATATTTTTTCTTTCAGCTGAAACTTTATTCCCTTCTTCTTTTACCCTTTTCAGAATCTGCTTTCCAAACCTAATGAAAATAAATTGGCACAGGTCAAATGCTGAATATTCGCATTAAGTTCAAATAACGTCATCTGTATAAAACTGCAAAATCATCTTTCGGTATCGCACGTCGAAAAATTATTCACTCAAGGACATTGAAGAGAGTTGGGGAGGGGTAAAGATCCCATTGGACTATCAACAACACGAAAAAGTTCTTTGTGGCAGCCTGGTTAAGTTTGACAGCTGTGTAATTAATTCTAAATAGCCGATTGCATTTCTCAGTGATATAATTTATGTGGTTTCAAATGTGCGACTTTGACGATAAACACACAGAGAGAAAAAAAGAAAGCTTGATCATCTGCCTGCTCTTTTAAAAAAAAGGAAAAAAAAATATCAATTGGGAAAAGAAAATATTCAAGATTTTCTGGATACTTGAGAGTTATAATGAAAAAGCACCACAGAATTGGTGTTTAAAAGTAATAAGAGTAAACACCATAAAATGTAAGAACTCGCAACAATCGTTTCGGATGGAAAGAAAACATGATCCTTCATCAAGCAAACGAAGTAGGCACGAGTGCGGCAAACAATGCGTAAGCGTTGTTGCTTGCGTTTTGTTTGCAAAATTTTATGGTGTTTATTCAAAGTATTGTACATGTTACTTGAGAGTATACTCCAATTTCTTAAAAAATCGCACCCTCGGGCGGCGTAAGCTAGTTATTAACTAAAAAGGCGTTCGGAATGGAGATGTCCGTTTTTTTATTGCCGTAAATCAGAAAGTGACCTAAAATCCGGAAAAGTCCGAAATGCGGAAAGGCCACGGTACGGACGATTCCGGATTTGAGATTTTGTACTGTAGTAATAAATAGAAAACTTTGTAAATGAACATAATCATTGCCGCCCCCCCCCCCCCCAAAAAAAAAAATGCATCAGTTCTTTTAGGTTGAAATAATAACACATCCCTTCGTGAGTTTAACAAAAAGCACGATTGCAGCAAATTACTTTTGCTGCACTCGTGCCCACTTTTTTTCGCCTGATGAAGGGTCTTCGTGCTATTTCAACCGGAAACAATTGCTGCAATTTTTTATTTTTATTTATTTATTTATTTATTTATTTTTTAGTTTATGGTGTTTTTTGCAATGCTCTCTTTATAACAATTTTTGTCTCAATATTTTATAATTTTCACATGTAAAGTTACATTTATTTGTATAAGATATTGAAATTTGAACACTTAAAAAAAAAAAAAAAAAAAACATAATCTCCTTTAAACCAAAAAATGTAATATAGAGAAATGTTTGCAATGAAAACAAAACATTAAACTTTTATGATAAGGAAAATGGATCAACTGAATATTTCCTATATGCTGCACTAGAAATCCTGAATTTACAACCATAGTGTATGAATCAAATACTTGTAAATAGTATTTAAAAATGAATATGTACAAAATCAAATTAAATATTGGATGCATAGAAAAAACTGGCTGCTACTTCATCAGAAAAAAGAGAGATGAAAAAAAAAAAAAAGAAAGAAAAAGAAAAAGAAAAAAGCATTAATAAAATTAAAGGTATTACCAATAAAATAAATATACTAGCTATAACTAAATCACTTCTGGCCTATTAACGGCCCTCTTCACTTACCGTGTCCGGAAGTCCGAGGCAATGTTATTCTATGGGAAATTTTCTTTACAAATAACTTATTAACTAACACATATTTTAAATTCTGTTTTCACATTCAGAAAATTCCCAACTGTTAAATTGATGGACTTTTTTTAAAAATGTATTTTTTTAATTTTTAATATTTTATTTTGAATTTGCAAAATGAAAAATTTCACATATTGAAAATTCATATTTTGCAGCTTCAAAATAAAATATAAAAAATAATAAAAAAATAATTTTTTAAAAAAGGTCCGTCAATTTAACAGTTAGGAATTTTCAGAATATGAAAACAGAATTTAAAAATATGTATTAGTTAATAAGTTATTTGCAAAGAAAATTTCCCATAGAATAACATTGGCTTCGGCTTCCGGCGACGGTGAGTGAAGCAGGCCTTTAATGGGAAAATATAAAGGACCAATGAAGACTGCCGGCAGTAATATCATTTTTTATGTTTGCCACAGCTGGCCCACTGCAGGCTGCCAGCAATAACATAGAAAAATTATGTTTGCCACCAGGTAGTCCAACACTGGCCCACTAACAATTTCCAACCTAATGTCGGTTACAAACAGTGGTCCATTACCTATTTTCGTCATACTGCTAGCTGCCAGCAGCGATCCATTCACTGGCCCACTAACTTATTTTTAACTTACTACAGGCTGCCAACAGTGGATCGATTGAATACGGCCTACTGACGGCCGGCGTAACATATTCCCTGCGGCACCGTAACTTTTGTCACCGACGGGCCAGCTGCAGCTACTGTTGGCAACCAGCACTTGGCCTCGTGTTGGCCGTCATCTGTGGTTTTGCTGGGATGTTACGCCCAACGTATCCACGGTTCGAAAGAAGACAATCTCCGTTTGCTCAGCTCGTGTTTGTATAGCAACGCTCTCTTGTGGCTCTAGCGCCCTCTGCAGGCATTTGCGACCCTCTGTTCCTATGTGATTTTTGATCCTTGTTGTATGACTGATCTGCCATATCATTTTGTCCACGTTTTTATGAATCACCCTGTATAATAATCATCATGTTGTTGCCTTAATTTAAAATACGAAATTTTTCACCTTTTTTTTTTTTTTTCTTTGGGATATTTTAACAAAATGTTTCTTTTTCTTATTTTTTTTTTTCTGGAGTGTCTCTTGGATTGCTAGATCTCCCTGGTTTTCGGTCACATCTTTGATGTGGGGGGTTTTGCTTTAGGTAAAGGTTTTACTTAGATTCGTACCCACGGTCGTACCTCTTAAAGCAGGACACACGAAAAGATGTTAGATGTTGAAGGCTACAAAATTTCAACACTTTCTTCCTGGAATTTTTTTTCTTTTAATATGGAGGGATGTAGTCTTTCAGTCACATTTGAACTTAAATTTTCATCCTCAGTGAATGTGTTTTGATTCATTGGCTATATGCCAGATACACGAAAGCCTGATAGAATGTTTACATGAGTAAAGGCCGATGGATAGGACTTGCCAACACTTTCAGCAACATCATATATAGTGATTGGTTTACCAGGGTTTGCAGCATCCAATTAGTACGGGCTGTACTGTGTTTCTTAACACTTTCTCGACCGCTGACGTAGTTTCACGTCATTTGAAAATATGAAACTCCACCAGTGGGCGTGTCTTTTGCAATTTGTATGTTATTTGTTTCTAAAAAATATACATTATATTCATATTTGTACAATCAGTGTACTATGGATGCAAATATTTTGATTGGAGAGAGTATGATTATAATGCATATCCATTTGTAATATAAATGTGAATACGAAAAATTTTGTTTTGAAAAATTGTAACTTAGGAGAAAAACGCCCACAGGTGGACCTTACTGTCAAAAAGATAAAAACCTGCGGTCACGAAAGTGTTAAAAGGTGCAAACACACTGACCCTAGGAAAAAGGCAGCGATGTGGCCCTAAGTACAAGTTTTGGTAACTTCATTTAAAATGCCTTCCACTAAAAAATTCACATGCGGAGAGGACTAATTAAATATCTCATTTATTACTCCATATAACAAGCAAAATTATACACTAGAAATGAAAGAAAAATATTTGACTCGCCTTTGTAAAATAGCATAAGAGATGAGCTGCAAAATTTTACTTCAAACCATGCAAATTCGTTTTCTACATGTAACTTGTCAAAACTCTCTCCTCAAAAGTTCCAAAGTGGTTGTAAAAGTAGCAATTGTCACTCGCCCATTTCAGTATTAAATCTTAAAATTAAATATTATTCAAATAAAGTGGGGTGGCCCTAGGTACACGGGTCTCCCCTGTATTATAGAATTAAAAAAATAATCGCATTCAGTTCCTATTACACATTTTTCAAAATTATTCAATAATAAATAAATGTACTAAATGTGTTATTTGTTTTTCTGTTACGACTGTCTATTAGTAAAGCAATTGTTCATCGACTTTTGATTTCTATTTTCACGGTCACTGACTACAGATCAAAATTCTTTTTCTACAGACACTGATATTTCATAGGGCTTGGTCTACGAATTCGTTCGTCTAACAACGTTTCACTTGAGAGTGTTTTTGGGCACAAATCAATGCTTTAGAAAAAAAAATCGTGAGTAAAGAATCGGTTTCTTTACTTTTCAAAAGAAAAGAATTGATTCATATTACTAAAAAGAAAATTGTACAGAAAAATATAATTTGCAGTTTTATTTCACACGATGAAATAATCAGAAATAATTGTCGGAAAATGTGTAGTTTTAAATACAAATATTGTATGTTGCTTGAAAAATCTTATAAATTATTAACTAAAAATAATCAACAATACATATAATTCAAAGAAAAGGCTCCAGTTGAAATCTGTATATATATAAAAATTACATGTCACGATGTTTGTCCGCGATAAACTCCTAAATTAAGGAACCGATTTTAATGAAATTTTGCACACTGTGTGCAGTTTGGTCCAACTTGAGAGATAGGATAGTTTTTATCTCAATTTATTGTCACAATATTGTTTTATTGCAATTATTTGTTAATTATAGACCTTTGTTACAGTTGCTCCAAAACATCTGTGAGTTCCATAAGTTTAATTGTTGCCAAAAAGAAAAAATACGAGTTCATTTTCTTTCGACATAAAAGTAAATACATTTAATCAAACGTGAACGTTAAAAAATTATAAAAAGATAAATTATACATCTCACGAAAATTGACGTCATAATCAATTTAAAGATTTTATTCGCATTGATAAAGTATGTAGTTATACACAAGCGAAGTGTGACGTCACTGACCATCTGTGAAATCAAGAAAAAGATTTCTTATGTTAATCGCCCATTGTATTTTTTGTAAAAAATTATTATAAAACGAGGAAAATTATTTCCGGATTTTAATCCCCATATTTTTGTATAGATATGTATTATTTATCATGTGCATACGTTAGATTGAGTTATTTTGCTGTCAAATTGACAAAATTTTAATTTTAAATTTCAAAGCTCTGTCGTGCTTGGAGTTTTTCGTATTTGGCGATCAAAAACGTAACACGAAAATATACAAGCTAGATGTATATTTTCGTAATATGTATTCTGCGAAATATTGTTTCATATTATTCATTACTCTCTTAATATAAGTTGTTAAAATAACCATGATTTTTGAAAGGAATTAAATGTGTGCGCCAGATAATTTGGCGATATTATTTTTTTTCCGCCAAGGATGATAGATATGAAATTTATTCCGCTGCAACAGGTTAATATCTTATATCAGATACATTATGTATATGCTACAATTTATTTCACGTGACACGTGTGTTAAAAATTTATTTACGAAATAACCTTGCTTTTCCAATTTTTGTTGCATTATTCTAATCTGTATCACTTCGTTTTCTTTAAGAAATTTGTGATCTATACATAACGTTCTAAATAAAAAGTAACCATTTCAATATTTTAAAACATATTTAAAAGTCTGTTTTATTTAACATTAAATTTTAAAACTTAATTTAAAACTTGTTGAAAAGTCTGGAAGAGTTTAAGTCTGTTTATTTGTTTTGTAACGCTAATCTATATGATCGATGTTCGAAAGTTTAATTAATTATTTCTCTTATTTTTCTTTACCTTTCTTTAATAACTTACCAATTTAAAGTTCCTGATTAAATTTGTTATTTATATATGTATTTTGCATTAAATTTTGACTCATATTTATTGCTGAAAATGCGATCTTAAAATCTTGCAATTTTCTTATCTTAATCCTCAATGCTTTCCTTCTTGATTAACTTGAATTTACTATTAAAATTTTAACATACTCAGAATCTTCTCACCACTTCGTTAAAATATATTAATCTTTTCAGTAATATATTAATCAGTTTATCTCCACAACGATATTTGGCGACTTTTTGTTGGCGATTATGGCTAAATCATAAATCTATAAATCATAAATCATAAATGATAATCTAAATCATAAATCAAAAACATAAAATAATAAATCCAAAATAAACAACATATAGGCTGCCATATTATATCACAAACAGTCCAGAGCGACATCGTTATCGTTCAAAACGGCGCCAAAGAAAAATCGCCAAATTCAGCTGTGGAGATATACTGATGTTATAATTATCCGAATATAATTACTGAAGTTATATTATAAGTTATAGTTTTGGGTAACAACTATAGTATTTCCCCACAACTGGATTTGGCGATCATAAATCTAAATCATAAATCTAAAAATCATAAATGATAAAATCATAAGCTAAATCATAAATCTAAAATAAAAGCATGCAGGTTACCATATTTTACTTCAAAGAATCCAGAACGACTTCGTTATCGTTCAAAAAGGCGCCAAAAAAAAAAAAAAAATCGCCAAATCCAGTTGTGGGGAAATACTATATACCTTATCAAATTATCAACGTATTACTTAGCCGCAGCAACGCGTGGCCGGGTCTGCTAGTATATATATATGCATTGTTTAGGAAGGAAAAAATATGTTTCTTTTCTAGCTTTTATATTGTTGAAAGAAAAATGAACCGAAAAATGTAAACTGTAGTTTTAAAGTCACACAGTGGTATAATCAACAGTAAATGTCCGAAAATGTGTAACTTAAAACATAACTATTGTATGTTATTCAAAATATATTATAAATTATTATGTTAAAATAAAAATAGATTAGTAATTTCTGGATTCCATATTGTTATCATTCAGTGAATTGACGACTTGACTTTCTGTCGTCATTCGACGTCATGATGAAATTTAATCTATAGGAGTCTTAATTTACCCTACAAATAAAGGGCTATAGCCAATCATAGCGCAGCTTTTCCCCACAAACAAAGGGAAACTCCATCTCGTTCTAGTCGTCCATTATGGTTATTTCTTAAAAGCTTGAAAATAATAATATTAATAATAATAATAATAATAACTTCGTCTTCAAAAACACAGAAATTAACGCACAAAACAAACAAAGTAAATCATTGAAACTTACACTGAGAAAAAAAATTGTAACTGACATCTAGAATCTAAATTGTGGCTCTAGAGAAAATCTTTCCATGTCATCCTTATAAATTCTAGTCCCCATTGAAAGCGAGTTCTAGAAACCTCTACTAGAATTCTAGAGCGTTTGCCTATATTATCGAGGGCAAAGTTATTTAAAAATCCTTGCAAATAAATGCCAATACAAGAGGCGGGTTTCAGCAACTATAATATGGATTTATGACCCAATTCCAGAAAATCAAACGAGAATTTCTCGCAATACAAAAGTTTCAGAATATTCAGAGTATTAAGAATACTGTTTCACCATCTAGAAACGTGTAGACTAGAAATTCTCGATCATTTCGTTTATTCAATTTATTGGAGTGCCTTATGCGCATAGCTCAGATATCTATATTTCTAGTTAAGGGATTTAGAAAATGACCACTTATTCATTCTAGATGAAGGCGGTATATTTTTTTCTCAGTGTATGAGACACACACAATATACATACATATGTATATGCACCGAGCAACCATTTTATTATGCAACACTTTATTACTTGGCGATTTTATTACTTGGTCACAAACCAAGGGTATATTTTCTAAAACTTGCCTCTTGAGTTCAAGTTTATTTGCAGAAATTTTTAAATAAGTTTATTCACGATAATATAGAAAAACGTTCCAGAATTCTAATATGGAAGGTTCAGAATTCGCTAACGGAGGGAACTGGAATTTATAGGATGGATGGAACTGTTTTTACTAGTCCGCTTGTATATCTGCGTCTGATAATTACGTATAGCATATGACAGAATTACAATACGAAGAAATGGAAAAACACCTAAGGCCAGCCGGAAAATCTGATCTTTCTCCTACACTCGAAAGCGATTAGCAGTGTGGTGACATAACCACTCGGACACGGAAGACTTCAGGTCAGCTTCAATTTGCTTCAATGTTATTGTTCTATTTTCTGTTACAATTCAGGATGTAAGCCGTTCCGCTCGATCATTCTTAACTCGATGACAACCGAAATTTATAATATTTTGCCTGACACATCACTTCTTGATATACTTTCGTTAAGGTTGCTCATAAACATTTCAAAATTGTGGCAGTTTCGCTAATACTTGTTCCAGGAATCCGAGCTGTTAGTTTTACTTCCACTTTCAAAGTTCGTCAAAGCATAGCCTTCGAACTAAATATCTTCCACGTGGTTCGGAAACTTAGCGGTAGACAGTGCTACCTGGTACAGATTGCGCAAATTTTTTATTCAACAGCAACCAATTTTTTTTTTTTTTAAGTGGAATTTGATATGCATAAAAGGCGAATAGAATAGAAGAAACGTCGATAACACTTCTTAAAATTATTGGTGACAGTGAAATAAAAAAGCCGTGCAATCTGTACCAGGTGGCGCTGTATACCACTTGAACTATTGCCAAGTTTCCGAGCCCCACGGAAGGCATCTAGTTTATGAGATTATGGTCAAATCACCATTCCTCCCCCCCCCCCATATATCGATACGTAATTTGCTTGTACTTCTATTTCAGGAACTTAGCTTTCTTTATTCCTACCATTGACTTAAAGTGGCAACACTATGACGCAATAATTCATTTCCATAGGATTGTCTGGGGATCCTAATAAAGTGGTTCCTCAATATAATTTGTATATATATATATATATATATATATATATATAATTAAAAAAAGCAGGGTCGTTATTAATTTTTCTGTATTATGTTCAAGTTGACATGTAATGTTTAATTTTTATGCTTTTAAAATCATTTGAATTAATTTATATATTTTTATTTTTTTAAAGTCATTTATATCAATTTATAGTTGGTCACATACGAGGCGACACTACTCAATCTCAATAGCACCTTGTTATAGGTGGATTCATACTTTTCACTTTTACGTAGCTTCTTATAATTAATTAATTATAAACAATTAGATATTAATATTATTTTTCAATAATTACTGTGTAAAAATTTTAATTAATAATTATTAGTTTGATTATTTTTAAGTATACACTTTATAATAAAAATAACGACGCACCAAGAAGTGGGGACAAAAATTAGTAGATGGGGTGGAATGGGTGGTCCGAATGGGACAAAAATTGGTAAATGTGATGTACATGTGAAGAAAAACAATTGATTACAGTTTCAGAAAATTTGAATGATTTAATCAAGAGAAAGGACCTCACAAAGTAAACAAATCAATAACGCGTTGGTCCACTTCTGGCCCTTAGGTACGCAGTTATTCGGCTTGGTATTAATTGATAGAGTTGACAGATGTGCTCCTGTGAAGTGTCGTGCCAAATTCTGTCCAATTATTGCGTTAGCTTGGTAAAATCCCGAGCTGGTTGTAGGACCCTTTTCATGATGCTCCAAACGTCCTCAGTGGAAGAGAGATCCGGGGACTGGGCTCAACCCCTCTGAGCCTCCTATTAAGGGTATTTGACCATCAAAACCTGTATGTATGTCAACTTGTGTCCATTTTGCATTACTCCTTCTTGGTGCGTCACTTTTTTTGTTGTAGAGTATATATTTAATTTAGCTACTAAATTTATTGCAAGATTAATCATAATTTGCCTCATGGCATTGGATTATCTCGCTGAATTCTTTAACGGATCTGTTTTATTAATTCAGTTTTATTTTATGTTTCTTCTTTGTTTTATTCTATCTTCTAATGAATTTTTGATTTTTTTTGATGAATTCTTTTAGGAATATACTTTTATTATATCATTTAAATTTTACTTTTCTGTTTTAAAACTTGTAACTGAAATAATTTACACGTCAATTTAGTTGTTAATGTACCTATCAGGTATTCTTTGAAAGGATTCATGCTTGTAGATTTTATACTTTTTTTTTTTTTCATATTTTCTTATGTACAGGGTGATTACAATTAAAGTTATGATTTTAAAAATGCTGCAATTTTAAAACTATCGGCCAGTATGATTTGATATTTTACCAGAACAACCATGAAGCGATGAAATTTTGTTTGGAAAAAAAAAAAAAAAGTAGTTTTAAAATTATACGTTAATTATACATACGTTTTATGAAGCTCCTTTTTTACTATTTTCATTATGACGGTTTTCGCTGTAAACACGCATTATTGTCTTTTCGGTTTAAAAAAAAAAAAAAAAAAAAAAAAAAAAATGTAATAAACCTTTGGGGTTTATTGTTTTGTGCTTTTCCATTATATTTCTAATAGCATTCCTGCGTTTAAGGAATTAATTCATTTAGGCGTTTCCTCTCGGGTTATTCTGACAGTGCCATCTATAGAGACATTTCGGAACTACTTTTTTCTTCCGTCAAACAAAATCCCATTCCCTCGTGATTGTTTTGATAAAATGTCAAATAGTTCTGACCAGTAGTTGAAGACGTATTGATGTTGTATGGCGTAGTTAAAGACTCTCAATAATTATTCAAGAAATTTATATATATATATATATATATATATATATATATATATATATATATATATGTATGTGTGTGTATGTGTGTGTGTGTGTGTGTGTGTATGTTTATGTATGTGTATGCATATATATGTATATAGATATAGATATATAAATTAGGGGTGGGAATCGATTAAGTGTTTTAACTGGGTTAATCGTAGTTCATTAATCGATTAATCGGTCGATTAATCGGATTTTTAATCGGTTATTATTACATGAATTTATTTCAATGATGAATAAACTCATATTCTGTGTATATATATATATATATATATATATACTATTCATAAGTTTGACTGATTTTTTTTTTTTTCAAAAATTTTTGTCTAATCCATTATATTTGTTTCATAACTGAAATTTAAATCAATTTTCAGAGTAATAATTCGTGACTTTAAGTGTTAATTTTGTGTAAATATTTTCCCTTATTAAATTTTATTTATTAACATTATTATTTTTTTAATAAATTAATTTTTCGATTCATTTTGAAAGAAACATTATATGAATATACACATATTTTAGTTTTAATTTGCAGGCCTTCTCCATCTCGCTTGTCACTATTTTTAATTGAATTCTCAAAATTCCATATCATTATCATAAAAATCTGAAATTCTTATATTTTAGTTCTTTGTCACTTCGGACTGGAACACAGAATGTTATTTTCTGTTTCTACTTAAATAGTTACTATCAGCAACTCTGAACAGACAATAAACGTTTGAAGATACTGTGAAACTCTGTTGAAATTTCCCACATCAGAGGGATAGTGAAAATCTCAATCCCTTCTTCTTCTTCTATTTTTTTTTTTTTTTTAATCTTTGGCATTTTTATATTGTGAAAGCTTCTTGTTTCTGGGAATACTATTATCCAAGCCAACACTTTCTGTAGAAGGCTACAGACAGGTGGTGTTGCTATAGCATGATCATGAAGCGGCATTTTGTTGAATAACTGTCCTCCCCCCTTTCTCTATCAACAAAAGTGCAACAACTTCTTTTGAGAGTTTTATTTTTATTTATTCTTATTTAATTTATTTAATTTTTTATTTTTTTACTTTTTTCTTTTTCATTATTCGATGGATGTTTCTTAGAATGTTTGTTAGCAAAATATGTGAAAAAATATTTTGTAGGCAAAACAATATTTTTACTGTAATTCGTAGTTTGAAAATTTTAATCGGATTTTGAAAATTTTTAATCGAATTAATCGATCCGATTAGATCGGGACTAATCATTGATCGATTAACCGAACCGATTAATCTATTAATCGGTACAGCCCTAATATAAATAGATTTATTATATATATATATACATTCGTATAAATAGACCTATTAAATATATATATATATATATATATATATATATACAATCGGCAGCAAAATTATTCGAGCGCTAATAATAATTCCTATGTAAAAAAAAGTTCACTTTATAGTGCTTTGTTAAATAAATCCATGTTGGATCATGTTTTTAGACTGACTAAGAATATGATTCGACGAGTATTTATTTAAAAACAGCAGCATTAAGTGAATCTTTTTTGAAAAGGAACTACTGCTAGTGCTCGAATAATTTTGCTGCCGACTGTACGTGTACATATAGAATTTAAAAAAAAAAATCACAAACTTTAACTATTTTTATTATAAATTTCGCAAAATCATTCAATAATATAATAATAATAATAATAATAATAATAAATGTACTAAATATGTTAGGGGTTTAAGCGTTAACACTATCTATTAATAAAGCAAATATTTATTCGCTTCTAACTCTGTTTTCATGGTCATTGACTTTTGATCAGAATATTTTGCCTACTGACTCTGATGCATATATATATATATATATATATATATATATATATATATATATATATTATGAGACTTTACCTTCCAATTAATTCAGGAAACAATGTTGCACTTGAGTGTGTTTTTGGACACAAATCAATGGAAGGAAAAAAAAAAGTTGTTTTGTAAGGAAAGAACAGGTTTCTTTTTACACGTATTCAAAAGAATAGATTCATAATAAAAATATTCTTTAGTTGTATTGTTCCTTAATAGAACATTATTAGAACTTTATTGTTTTATCACTAAAGTAAACAAATTATTTGATTATTAATGTTGAAATTGTTTAAAGACTTTAAAATTTGTTTAATAGCTTTTTTTTTTTAACTTAAAATAAATCTTGGAGCTAATTAATAAAAATACTTATTATCGCAGATTGGCGATTACTTTTATCAAATTAGTTCCATATAATAATAGTTCTGTAGGTTACCAAAACGTAATAGCCATACCCTTTCCTGAATATAAAAATTGTTACAACATGTCTCCAGACTGAATAATTATGTTAAAAAAAAAATGAGGGGGTAACAGAAATGAAATTAACTATTTTCAACTAATTTTGTAGTGTAGAATTAAAAAATAATAGTGAAAAATCTCTAACACGTACAGTTTTTTTTTTTTATTTTTTTTTTTGTGATTATTTAATCTGTACTGGAAGCAATGTACAAAAGTCTTTAGAAGACATGCATTATTACTATCAATATTACTAATTTAGCGTAGAACACTGTTTATATGGGGATAATATACATATTGTACACTAAGTAGAACATAAAAACATGGAAAATACACTAAATGATTGAATTATTATTTGGTTTTTTAAAACCAAAATACAAACTAGTATGTTGTGGCCACCACGAGACTTTCTTCTATATTTTCCTATATAAATTCACTCAGTAAGAATAATTAAAAAAAAAAAAAAAGTGGGAATTTGACAAAATTTTGGGTAAAATGTGAAAATTATTCTAAGTTTGTCAAAACACGGAAACCGTGGGACTTTGACAAAATTGGGGGAAAATGCAAAAATTTGTTTAAGTTTGTCAGAACACGGCAACCATGGGAGTTTGATAGAATTAAGGGGAGAGAGAGAAAAAAAAAAAAAAGTGGGACTTTGACAAAATTTTGGGTAAAATGTGAAAATTTGTTGAAGTTTGTCAAGACACGGAAACCGCAGGACTTTGACAAAATTAGGGGATAAAAGCAAAAATTAGTTTAAGTTTGTCAGAACACGGAAACCGTGGGAGTTTGATAAAATTAAGGGGAGAGAGAAAAAATAAAAGATTTTTTTTCTAAGTTTTTTTTCGTAAAAAGTAAAAAAAATCGATAACTTTGTTTCAAATTATCACATATTTATAGTTCAACCATTCGTTTTAAAAGTACTGACGAGACCTTTCGAAAGATACCCATCTTGAAAATTTTTGCCCTAATCACCATGTTAAAAATTTATAAAATTCAGGATGGCAACGCAACCTGAATGACGATTTTTTCGAAAAGTTGATAGGCACTAATTTATGTCAAGGTGCAACTACATACCAATTTGTATGAAATTCTGTGCAGTAGTTCCAGAGATACAGTTCCCACAAAATTTTGTCACACACACACAGACAGACAGACATTTTCTAAAAATGGTAAAATCGTGTAAATCCATCAAAAACCCGAAATCGAAAATTTTTACGAATCCAATACTTTCTTCTATTGAAGATAGAAGAAAGTAAAAATAGGCTTTTTTATGTCTTGTGTTAAATGTCTACTTTGTGATTTTAATATGAATAGTTCACAAATACAGCAAAACTTATCAAGTACGGTTTTACAAGTTCTAGACTGAAAGCTTGCCATTTTGAACATGAAACTTTAACTATGAAACAGCACAATCATACTTAACAAAGAATACCTGTTAACTAGAATACCAGAAAAAATCCAGAAAATCTGGAAAATCCAGAAATCAGAAAAAATCCAGAAAATCAACTCCAGAAAATCTGGAGTGACTCCACTCGACTTTCCGAACATTGAGTAACCAACAGTTTTGTAGATAAAATAAAGAAAGAGGTGTTGCTAAACAAACAAAAAAGAGAAAACCATAACAGAGTGTTTGAGTATTTTTCTCCATATATCACACGAGGTTTTATTTAACGCTACTGAACTTTGAGCCCTTAGATCATAAGGATAAAGAATTTTTCGTTGTGTCCCTGTAAAAATCTATAAATGCTAGATTCACCAAAATGCTTATAGTTAGTGTAACAGTGATTTATAATATTCATACAAATTTTCAGCTCAATTGAATAAGGCGTTTAGATGCAATCGCTGGTCTCATAGGCCATAAAGGTAAAGAATTTTTCTTTGTGTCCCTGTAAGAAAACTATAAGTGCTAGATTCAACAAAATCTATACAGTTGGTTGAAATGTGACCTATAACATGTGTACAAATTCTTTGCTGATATTAATAAGGCGTTTAGACGCTATCACACTTTTAAAAATTTGGCAAAGAATTTTTCTTTGTGTCCCTGTAAAAAAACTATAAGTGCTAGATTCTCCAAAATGTATACAGATTGAGTATCTGTGACCTATAAAATGTGTATAAAGTTTTTGCTCAATTGAATAAGGCGTTTAGATGCTATCGCACTTTTAAGATTTTGGTCCCTTGGCCATAATGATAAAGAATTTTTCTTTGTGTCCCTGTAAAAGAACTATAAGTGCTAGATTCACCAAAATCTATAGGGTTCGTACTATGGTGACTTACAATATACGTACCAACTTTCAGCTCATTCGAACAAAGCGTTTAGACGCTAGCGTGTTCACTCACAGACATACACACATACATACACACATACATACACACATACATACACACACACATATATCATCGTAAAAATAGTGAAAACGGACTCGTTGGACCTCGAAACGTATAGAAACATCAAAATCTCGAATTCGGATTTTTGACATGATTACAATACTTTCCTCACTATGGTGTTCGGAAAGTAAAAAATCTGGAGTGACTCCACTCGACTTTCCGAACATTGAGTAATTAACAGTTTTGTAGATAAAGTAAAGAAAGAGTAGTTGTTAAACAAACAAAAGAGAGAAAACCATAATAGAGTGTTTGAGTATTTTTCTCCATCTATTACACGTTGTTTTATTTAACGCTACTGAACTTTGAGCCCATAGATCATAATGACAAAGAAATTTTCGTTGTGTCCCTGTAAAAACTTATAAATGTTAGATTCACCAAAATGCTTATAGTTAGTGCAACAGTGATTTATAATACTCATATAAATTTTCAGCTGAATTCAATAAGGCGTTTAGATGCTATCGTACTTTTAAAAATTTAATCCCATAGGCCATAATGATAAAGAATTTTTCTTTGTGTCCCTGTAAAAAAACTGTAAGTGCTAGATTCACCAAAATCTATACAGTTAGTTCAACTGTCATCTATAACATGTGTACAATTTTTTTGCTCGGATTAATAAGGCGTTTAGACACTATCACATTTTTAAAAATTTGGCCCCATAGGCATAATGATAAAGAATTTTTCTTTGTGTCCCTGTAAAAAAACTATAAGTGCTAGATTCTCCAAATACTATACAGATTGAGTATTTGTGATCTATAATATGTGTATAAAATTTTTGCTCAATTGAATAAGGCGTTTAGATGCTATCGCACTTTTAAGATTTTGCTCCCATAGGCCATAATGATAAAGAATTTTTCTTTGTGTCCCTGTAAAAAAACTATAAGTGCTAGATTCACCAAAATCTATAGGGTTCGTACTATGGTGACTTACAATATGCGTACCGACTTTCAGGTTAATCGAACGAAGCGTTTAGACGCTAGCGTGTTCACCCACAGACATACACACATACACACATACACACATACACACACATACATACATCATCGTAAAAATAGTGAAAACGGACTCAGGGGACCTCAAAACGTATACAAACATCAAAATCTCGAATTCGGATTTTTGACATGATTACAATACTTTCCTCACTATAGTGTTCGGAAAGTAAAAATAAGGTACGAATACATGGTTGCCAAACGATGGTTACCAGCAGAGAGGATGGCCAGGAGTCAGGGTTAATAGCACTAAAGATTACCATGTGTGATACAGTCGACAGCAAAAGTATCTGAACACTAGCAATAATACCTGTCTAAAAAAAAGTACACTTTATACTGCTTTGTTAAATAAATCCTTGTCGAGTCACGTTCTTAGTCAGTCTGAAAACATGATTTATTGATTTATTTAACAAAGTAGTATGAAATGTACTTTTTCGACATCGGAATTATTGGCTAGATCTCGGATACTTTTGCTGTCGACTGTATTGTAAAAATCATAAAAAAAAATTTAGTCAAATTTGCCATTTTCTGTTACTTTAACAAAATAATAATAATAATAATAATAATAATAATAATAATAGAACAAGCAGCACGGCTGCCGGGACTCTGAGTTGCCAGGACTCTGGGTTGCCAGCAGGAAGGGTTACCACCTGTGATACTGTGAAAATGATAAAAAATCGTGAAAATTGCCATTTTCTGGTACTCTAACAGAAAAATGTGACGTGGTGGGACTTTTTTACTTGCAGATATTTAAATAAAAATTAGAATTAATAATAAAAATAATAATTTGACCATTGTTACCCAACCACTGTAGACCAGTGTAATCCTTGCAAAAAATTAATTGTTAAAATAATTAAGTATCATTTTTATTTTATTTTAATTAATTAATTAAATTATTATTTTTTAATGGCAAATTTGGCAAATTACAACTCAACTTAGTGTTGTCTTAGTTTTTTAAACTACTTAAATTAAGTAGATCTATAACAAGTGTTTTGATTTATGTAATTAATTCTGGTGAAAATTTGCCTTTTTTTAATTTCAAGATGTAATCTGTCTTAATTTCTCTTCTTTTATTCATGATAATATTTTGGATGCAAGCTGAGTTACTTTTTGGTATTTTGCGTAATATTGCTCACCAAAAACAAAAAACCTTGCATTTCTCTGCCCACTGCTGATTGAGGGTAACTCCTGAAGAGGTCTTACGGCACGTTAATCTATTTTATTTATTATTCATTCCATTATTTGGGATTTGGTCGAAACATTTAGATACTCTCAAACTTTTTGGTTCATTTTGTTAAAGTAAGGTCGATTTGTAATCTTTTTACTACAATCCATTATTAGTTTCTTCTTTCCTACTACATTACCTTAAAAGATCCATCTTTCATATGTTTTTACCAAGTTTTGTAAACTTAAATGTATTAAATTTAGGTTAGTAATATTATTATTTTTCAAATAAATAAAAATTATTAAAACTATTCGAGTTAACTAGTTACCAAATTGGCTTTTGTGGGTTTTTGTGGTGAATTATTCAACTGTTTAATTTTCGTTCTCATTCATTTTATTATTCTCATGAAAAATTATATATATATATACCGGGTGATCCAAAAGTCAGGACAAACTTTAAAAATGAATAATTCGAAAACGAATCAAGATACAAAGATATGGTTTGCACCAAACGGATGAAAAAGAAATCGGGTTTTGTGTGGCAAAGGAAAAAAATTTGTTCTGTTGGCGACCAACAGATGGCATTATAGTGTTTTATTTCACCAAAAGATGATTTACAAATGAAAAAAAAAATGTTGAAAACTTACAAGTCAGCTTAATTACAGTTAATTAGTACTACTACAGTAACTGTTCAATGTCCATCATTCAGAAGTACAGCTGTGAGATGATTCACCACATCGTTCACAGCATTTAATAGCATGTCTTGAGTTATGGCAGACACATTTTGGCGGATGGCATCTTTCAGTGCTGCTAGTGATACCGGTTGGTCGCGGTACACTTTTGACTTCCAAGAATCCCCACATTTAAAAGTCACAGGGTGTCAGATCGGGAGATCTTGCAGGCCATGCGTGATTAAAGTAGCGACTGAGAATGCGATATTTCGATGCATATAAGCTTCGACTATCATTACCCGCTGTAGTTGTTCCTTTTTATATCGTTTGTTGCTTTGCATAATCCTACATCAGAAATATGACTGCGCCATCTGTCGGTCGCCAACAGAACTATTTTTTTTTCTTTGCCACACAAAACCCGGCTTCTTTTCTATCCGTTTGGTGCAAACCTTATCTTTGTATCTTGATTCATTTTCGAATTATTCATTTTTAAAGTTTGTCCTGACTTTTGGATCACCCGGTATACACACACACACATGTATATGTGTGTGTGTGTATATATATTATTGCTTTACGGTATGAAAAATATAATCTGTATCTTTATCATTTTCCTTCTGGCGATCAAATGATTTTCCGGAAACTTGAGAAACGGGAAATTTATGAAAATAATTTCAGAAAAATTATTAAAATTTCTAAGAAAATTTGTTAATGTTCTGTAAACTTTATGCCCTGAAGCGATATTATCTGCAATAAAAACTGATTCTTTATTTTCTTTTTTAGAACTTTTTACTAAAAAAAGAGCTTGTTTTCGTTAAGTTGCAAGCAAAAAATATTCTTTTCTGTTTGCAAATTAAGCATGTCTCTGCACGCCTGACCTTTAACATTCTGTTTTTATCATTTAATCGCACAAAGGTTATTTTCACTACCATTCTTTTTTAAGATATGGAACACTTTTACGCCTTTTAGACATTGATTTAAAGAAAAATATAAAAAGTTAAATTTTTTCGTTAATTTTTCTTTAAAAAGGTAAAAATCCCAGTAATAATTATGTTATCATACATTTTTTACTTATTTCTTACTTTGTCTTTTATTTATTTATTTTTTTATTTTTAATTTTATTATCAGTTATTTAAATTTCAAATAAATTTTCATTTAAACAAAAAAAAAAGTATTTCACGTTTTAAGGGGACCGAAATGTAGATATATTAACAAGGCATAGATTGATCATCCCGAGGGAAAACATGATTTATTTTCATTCGAGGAAAGACAGTCATAATATTCTCTACGTTTCCCGAGTGAATACACGCGAGAAATACATAGATAATTTTAATTGTAAAAATTTATGAATAATTTAGGTACTAAAGGTGATTGAAAAATTCCAGATATATTTTCAAATTCATTTTTCTTTCTTTCATTTTAGAAGAAATAACGAACTTTAGAGAATCGTATATTTATAAATTACTTTATATTAATTAATTAATTTGTTAATTAATTAATTAAAAATAACTTAAATAATTCCCTCAAATGTATTTGTAGCATTTACATCATAATAAAAACAAAACAATTGATTATGAAAAGTATACTTTAAATAAATTAGTGAAATATACCAGATACACAAAATTATGTGGCATATAAATTATTTATGTAAAGTTTCATACCCTCTAATGGCTGAAGCCAAAACTTCTATTCGGCATTAAAAAATTTTTCCTCGATATCATTGGAAGGATAGATTGATATAAATTACTATATCTACCGAACCAATGGCTATTTTATTAATTTTGTTAAACTCCATGCCCGAGTGGCTTTGTCACTTTACTCCACTCGAAAGTCAAATACAGATTTTAAAACCTAATTTTTCTGCTGATAAATAAATAGTCACAATATTGTAAAATATATTCATAGTAAACAGAAAAAGTGTGTTTACGATGAAAGCAAGGTACAAATTGAAAGCTAATTTATGAATTAAATTAACCCTTCAGCAGAGTAATTCTGCTCAATTAAAATACACATCCACCGGAATTTAAGAACGATATTAGAAGACAAGGAAAAAAAAAGAAAAGAAAAAAAGAAAGAAAAATGAAGTTTTCGCTATATTATTTAAAAGTAAATATCTATAAAAAATTTCTGGAATGAATTCTTGCACTTGAGAATTAAAATTAGAAGTTTCGCAGACATACCAACATTTTAATTTATTTCAGGGCATTGTGAACATTCGTCCTATTTTCACACCTTTTTATTTGTGCTTCCAATATGTAATTACGATTAAGCATGGAAAAAATAAACCCTTCAAGAATAGTGGTGGGAAGGAAAAGGCGGTACTAAGAATGGAATAAATTAAAATGTTGGAATATATGGTACTGTACTGTGTGAAAATTAAAATAAAAACAACTTAGCTTTTTATATATACATTTCTTTTTTCAAAAAAAAAAAAAAAAAAAAAAAAAAAAAAACTTTTTTTTCGCACCTGGTTCTTTTCTTCCTGTAAAATCATCTCGCGACACATTAAGACACTGATCACGCTTTGTTTACTTTTAAAGATTTTACTTTTACTTACGGCACAAACATAAAATACATAACGAACACATAAATTAACATCAAATAAAGTATTTTAAAACAACATATAGAATGGAACGTTAGTCCATCGTGATTCACATACGCACACCTGTTGCCACATTTTCGTTCCAAACTTTTCAGTTCTTGTTTTGGAGTACTCTCGAAATCAGAGGTGCGGCGTTCACACCTTCCCTCCAGTTTCACTTGAGGGACAATGACCTTCACAGTGAAACTACTAACAAAAATTTGTGGATAATTTATATAACTGTTCATGAAAGTCTAATTGTCCTTTTAAATTCTTAATTATTGTTTCATCTTTAAATAAATGTTCATGAAAGTCTAATTGTCCTTTTAAATTCTTAATTATTGTCTCATCTTTGACCTAATATGCGATGTTCCATCAAGAGCAATAACATTTATATTTCACTTAAAATTTAAATATTTTCTATGGTATAAAATAAGTAACATTTAAACACATAATAGAAATAAAACATATATATAATATATATGAATAAACATTTATCCTGACATGGATTTTCTTATGCACTTTAAATAATCTTAATGAATTAATATACTTGAATATAAGAAACAAAATAAACACACACACATATATATATGTAATAACAAATACCATATTAAACTAACTTATGACTTTATTCATGAATGCGTGATAAAGCATCTGCAATAGTATTACTGCTTCCTGGCTTATGAGCAATAGTCACTTGATAGCGAGATAGAGCCAATGCCCATGTTTGTAATCTGGCGTTCTTAGGAACTGTTTCTGTCAAATATTTTAAAGGGTTATGGTCCGTGTATAAGATAATAGTGGCTCCATAAGTCCACATTTCGAATTTACCTAATGCCCATATTACAGCATAAGCTTCCCTTTCAATAGTGCTCCACTTTGATTGAGCAGGGGTCAGTTTTTGGCTTGCGAAAGTTATAGGTTTCAGTTTATTCTGCTCATCTCTCTGCATTAGACAGGCTCCAATTCCGGTCACTGACGCATCAGTATCGATTTCAAAAGGTTTCGACATATCAGGTGTATACAGAGATGTTATAGAGCACAAACAATTCTTTAACGAATTAAATGCGCTTTCGGCTTCTTCTGACCATGGAAGGTCGTTTGGCACAGTTTTTCGAATTAAGTCCGTTAAAGGTTTTGCTATATTGGCATACCGAGGCACATAGTCTCTGTAATAGTTAAATAATCCTAGGAGTGACTTCAATGTTTTCTTAGTTTTAGGGGCTTTCAAATCTTTAATAACTGATATCTTGTCCGAATCTGGGCCGTGCTCTCCTGAGCCTACAACATGTCCTAAATATTTTACTTTCGACATCGCAAACGAGCATTTCTTTAAATTTGCCGAAAAATTCAATTTTTTCAGAGTTTCTAAAATTGATTTAATATGATTAAGATGATCTTCCCAGTTTGAAGAAAATATGATAATATCATCAAGAAAACTTTCGGCGTAGTCACTATGAGGTCGTAATACTTGATTCATTATTCTTTGGAATGTTACTGGTGCTCCAGATAACCCAAATGGCATCACCTTCCACTGATACTGACCCTTTGGAGATACAAAACTGGTTAATTCTCGGCTTTGCTCTGCTAAGGGTATTTCCCAATATCCCTTAAGGAGATCTAAAGTTGTCAAGTAACGAGCTCCACCAGCTTTAAATCTAAGATTTTCTGAATCCTGCATAGGAAAACGTGGAATTTTACTAACTGAGTTCAGCTCTCTGTAGTCCACGCAAAGTCGGACAGTTCCATCTTTCTTTGCTACACATACCAATGGATATGCTATTTCTGCTGAAGAGGGTTCGATCAGGTCTTTTTCCAATAATTCCGCTATCTGTTTTTCTATATTAGATCTTATTTTTTCTGGAACTTTATAAAGATGAGGTTGTTTCCTCTCTACTCCAGACTTTAACTGGATAACATGTGGAGGAACTTTGGCTTTCTTTAATTCCCCATCAAATATTGTTATATATTCTTTAATCAGATTCAACAGCTGTTTATGTTGCTTTGCTGATATCGAATTTGATTTTATACCAGCTTTTAGTTCTACATCTGTTACTTGCCGTGATTCTACGGGCGCATGTTGTATATCTCCAAACTCTTCATCTGTTTCGTAGATAATTCTTACAGCTCTGACAGGTTGAATATGTTTACGCAATTTATTTTGATGAAGATGTCGAACACTTCCATCAGGTAGTTTGACATAAAAAGAATGTGGAGACTTCTTTTCTACTATTTCTCCTGGTCCTTTCCATTTTGAACAAAGACGATTTGTTGAATCAGGGATTAACACTACAACTTCATCCCCAACAGAAAATTCGGTATCTTTTGACCGTAAATTATGATAATGTAAATATTTCTGCTGCTGTTTTTGAGCTATGCTATTCGCATACTGTGCCGCGTCTTCTAAACGTTTCCGGAGTTTCAACAGGTAGTCAGCTACAGATTCTCCAATCCCTTGAGGAAGTACGACTTCATCTTCCCAACTTGATTTGAGGATGGCTAGAGGTCCTACAGGTGGTCGCCCATGAACTAGTAGGAATGGAGCAACACCCGTTGTAGCGTTAGGCACTTCTCTGGATGCCCATAACAAGAATGGCAACTGTTTATCCCAGCCTCGACCTTGTGAATTAATTGCATGATGTAGCATGGATTTCATAGTTCCTATCCATCTTTCAACCAAACCATTCGATTGTGGATAACCTGGAGTGGAAAATTTAGGAACACATCCTAATCGTTTTAAAAACTCTTTTGTCAGCTGTGCGGCAAAATTTCTTCCGTTATCCATCGCAATTACTCGAGGAATTCCAGTTCGTACAAATATTTCTATAAATGCATCACAGGCTGCCTTTGCTGTTAAAGACTTCAGAGGTATTGCTTCCGGCCAACGACTATGCTGGTCCATAACGCACAGTACATACTGATGGCCACGTGATGACTTTGGCTCTATTGGGCCTAAAATATCGGCATTAACCACTTTAAATGGGAGTTCTGGCCTTCCAACAGCTTCGATAGGTGTTCTATCGTTTACTTTTCCTTTCCTGCGCATTTGACAATCATGACACGAAGCACATAATTGTTTAACTTCTTTTGGCATTCCTTCCCACCAGAAAGACATTGCAATTATGTCTCTGGTCTTCTTAGCTGTCAGATGTCCACCAGTAGGAGTTTCATGAGCTAATTTCAAAATGTCCTTTCTTCTGCTTGCCGGTACGACCAATTGAATATATTTCTGTCCGCCTACTTTACCCATATGATATAATAAACCTCTTTCAATCCAGTAACCATTTTTATGTTGTCTAGCTTCTTCGAAGCACCTTTTCAATGTAGGACAGGCTAACTGCTCATCCCTAAACACTTGTGCTTGTGGGACAGGGATATTTTCATTTCTTTCATCCTTACTATCGGTTTCGGTCAATGTCTGTTTAACTACTGAGTTATTAAAGACTTTGGTTTCTGGATGATGCGACTCGCTGTTGTTTAGCTTTGCCTTTCGAATAGTCTCGTGAATTTCTCCCTCCATACAGAACATACACTTTTCATTATCTTCTGTGAGTGGGGTACTAATTGCCTCATCCCCAAGATAATTGTCGTTTGAATTATTCTCAGGTACACTGAACAAGGATTGTTCACCGACTTCATTTATTGTGATTACTTCAACCTCTTCTTCTGAAGAATAGTTTCCGGGAGACCTTCCCTCCACTTTGAACAAGGACGGTTCATTGTTTTCTTCCACTGGGGTGATATTAACCTCAACCCCTGAATTTCCAGGATTTCTTCCTTTCACATGGAACAAGGATTGTTCATCGACTTCTTTCTTCGAGATATTCACTTTATCCCCTAAAGAAATGTTTTCGGGAGACCTTCCCTCCACACTGAACAAGGATTGTTCATTAGCTTCTTTTACTGAAGTGATTCCTGTATCATCTCCCAAATAAGAACGTTTTTGTTCCTTCAACCATTCATATACCCTGGGAGTGATTAAAGCTTCCTCATGCAGCCCTTCTACTACTGCAGCATGCACCTGAACATATGGAATGATTTCTTCATCTGTATGAAGACTTAGCGGAACTGACACAAGTTGTGCTTCCACTGGATTACCTATAGCAGGTCTCAAAAGAATTTTCCCACTTGACTGTAAGTGTTCCTCAGGTACAACTGATTTTCGTAGTACGGTGATTTCTGCACCACTGTCCACGATGCCTTGAAATTTTTGGCCTCCGATTCCTAAATCCACTTTCAGAAGCTCGCCATCTTTCTCGTTGACTGGAAATTCCCACTCGAAACAAGCGCTATTTAGATTAACACTGACCTTATTAAGGCCCTTACTTTCTTGACTCTTTTTGTTTGTTTTCACGTAAGATTTACTTGCTGAATTCAATTTGGGGCAGGATTTTTTCATATGGCCTTCCTTTCCACACAAATAGCAGGAGAATTTCGGACGAATGTCTCTTTGTTCTTGCTGTGGCTTAGTAAAAACCCTTTTCTCATCTCTATTGTTATTTCCGAAATTCGCCCCTTTGGATGGAAGATTCCAATTTTCTTTATGAGAAATTTCTTTCGGTTTTTTATTGGAAGTCATTTTGGCATTTTCATAATCATCTAATTTACTGGAAATAATATCAGATGACTTAAACAATGACCATTCATCGATGAAATGTTCTTTAATTTCTGGAGGTACTTTCCTTTTAATTTGATCTGTAATAATCAAATCATATAATTCTTCAAATGTGTTAACTTCTAATCCCCGAATCCATTCAGTAAAATAGTTTTTCAACTCGTAAGCAAAATCTCTCCATGTGATATCAGCTTTTTTAGTATGCTTAATGAAAATTTGTCGAAATCTTTCAGGAGTAAGTTTACATCTCTTTAACAATAACTCTTTTACTTTTTCGTAAATATTCGTGATTTCTTCATCTTCCCGAGCTATAACTTCCGCGATTTCGTATGGCAGTAGCCCAATGAGATGAGAAACCCAATCATCTCTTTTAATTTCGGCACGTTTTGTCTGCCGCTCAAAAAGAACTAAATACAGGCTAATTTCGCATGTTTTAGGATCAAATTTTTGTAAGATGTTATGTAATTTTACGCGCGTTTTCTCAGAAGTTTCATTTGTAATTCCTTTCTTCTCAAGTTCTATTCTTGCATTTTCCAAACGCATTTTTTCCAATTCTATTTCTTCTCTTCTTATGCGTTCCTCCATCTCTTCTTTTCTCTTACGTTCCTCTATTTCTTCCCTTCTTATGCGTTCCTCCATCTCTTCTTTCCTCTTATGTTCCTCTAGTACGTTCGCTAATGTTTCTTTAACAAATTCTTCATCGTAATTCTTTGAAGCCAAAATAGCATCTCTTAACTCATATAACTTTAAATGTTGAAAAAAAAAAATAATATGTATCGAAATAACAAACTAAAAAAAAAAAAAATGTTTACACAATCAACTCTTTCATTAAATAAATCAGAATATACTTTATTACATAACCAGCTTTCAATAAATTAGAAATAATGTTGCTATAGCAACCTTTAATCAAACTTACTTTGAAATAGAAAAAAAAAAAAAATCCGATTCATTCCTCAAAGTAAAAAAAAATAAACAAAACCGGACGTTCACAAGAATAATTCACTGTTTTTTTTTTTTTTTTTTTTTTTTTTTTTTTTACTGAGATATTTCATTAATATTCCAATAATAAGAAAGATAAATCATTATCAACGTCTAACAAATAAACAATCATTCAATAAAACAGAACAAATAAATCAAAACAGAACTCTCTCTTTTTTTTTCTTTTTCACAATCTGCTTTAATGAAACATTTATTTATTCTAAATCACGTGATGAATAAAAAGAACACACAGAAATTAATAACAATGATCTTGAATAGCATAAAAATATATTCTTTTCACCATTCTTTTTACTATTTTCCGGCTTTTTTAATACCAATAAACAAATATATTTCTATTTTTCATTTTTCAAACACTAGAATTATTATTATTTCAACATTACGAAATATTCAATTTTCATTTACCTATTCTTTACCTTGTTGGAATACAAAATCGGAACAAAATATCTAAATGCTTAATCCTAATTATTTAACATAAAACTTATACAAAATATGACTCTTGATGGAACATTAAAAAAAAAAAAAAAACCTTTTTTTTTTTTTCATCACTATCTTGAAATAATCCATACGTGCACTAGCTACTTCACATATCCTTGTCGACTGCGCCAATTGTGGCGACTTCTTTTTCGCACCTGGTTCTTTTCTTCCTGTAAAATCATCTCGCGACACATTAAGACACTGATCACGCTTTGTTTACTTTTAAAAATTTTACTTTTACTTACGGCACAAACATAAAATACATAACGAACACATAAATTAACATCAAATAAAGTATTTTAAAACAACATATAGAATGGGACGTTAGTCCATCTTGATTCACATACGCACACCTGTTGCCACATTTTCGTACCAAACTTTTCAGTTCTTGTTTTGGAGTACTCTCGAAATCAGAGGTGCGGCGTTCACACCTTGTTTTTGTTTTTTGTAGAGAAAACTCTTTGTCTTAATCCCGCTCTTTTCCTGCTTCTCAGGATAATCGAGACTTTACTGTCGGGGGTATTTCCGGTTCCATTGTCAGCTTTGCTGCATCCCCACAACTACTGTCTTCTGTAAGTCAACAGTGAGTATAAATTCAAAGACACAATTGCATATATTTATTTTTGTAATTATTTATATAAAGATATAAAATTATTAATATTAATTATTTATATAAAGATATGAAATTATTAATATTAATTATTAATATAAAGATATGAAAAAGATGATAGATTAATATTTCATTGCCAGTACATAGTAAATTATTAAATTCTGCAACTTGTATTAAATTAGGAAAAAATATCTTTATAAACTGAATATAATAATTTTAATTCTCTTTCACAGAATCTTTCAATTACATTAAGACATTGAAGAAATAAGAAGCATAAAAATAATTTCCTGAACAATCATTAAAATTTCCAGAAAATCCTGTTCATTATCTAAAAATTGACACTTCCAAGCGATTTCCTTTAGCAGCCATTTTTAACTTTTGCTAGAAAAATCTCTTATTTCCGTTTCATTACATGCAAAAAATATCCTTTTCCTTATAAGCATTTGCAAACTAAGCATATCTCTTCAGGCTTGACCTTTAACATTTAGTTTTTTGTTATTCAACCTGTACAAAAGTTCATTTCGTGAAATTTATATGCAGTCACTGATTTCAATTAAGATATTACAAGGAAAATGGTAGGAATTAATCAATTTTCAAAATAAGCATCATATTTTCATTTACTTATTAATTTATTTATGATAGTTTAGTCTAAAGCATTGTGAGTAGATTATACGTTGGTATATATTGTTTAATAGCTTGGTATAATTGGTTGAAAGGATATTAAAAAAGTGACCTTATTAAAATAATGGTTTGGGTTATTACCATGTTTTTATTAACTTCTATTCTTTTTTGTTTGTGTGTTTGTTTGTCCGGTACAAATCTTGCTACCAATTTTTAACTAACTTCCCTACTAGCTAGACATTTGAAACTTTCACAGTAGCTCAGAACCCGGTGGCAACACAATACTTCGAAGTCAGATTTTCAAAATTTCGAATAGTTTTCGAACGAAGAACGAAGAACAAGTTAATTTTTAGTGCCATAAACGAGTAACTGAATTTTAATATTAAATCTTACGTTATTTGATAATGAGACGTGTATTTTAAATAACGTCAGAAAATTAAAATATCTGCAAAACTTGAAACGTAAGACCTGCACAATTTTAAATAAACTACACATATTCACGAACTATTCAATGATTCATCTCTGACGTCATTAAAATTGCGAATATTCTTCAGCAAAGCTTTTACGGAAATAACTAACTGAACTCCTCCTTTCGTAACTGTATAAGATGCATTTGTAGATTTCTTCAGCTCATTTATTTAATTAGCTACTAATTGGTTATAGAGTAAGAATCTGAGAAAACTTTCCACTATACATTTTTGAAAAGTGAATTTATTTAATTATATTTTAAGACGTGAAACGTCAGAAACGTTCTCAAATTTATCTTTGGAATGGGTATATAATGTGAAAATGAAATATGAATAGGGGAAATTTTAAATTTCAGTGAAATTTAAAAATTGTATTCAATGATTAATGACAATATTCACTAAAATAAATTATTTTATTAAGTGACAACATTTTAATGATATAAAAAATATCTCCATTTGAAAAATCTATGCTAAAGGAAATATAGCAATTCAAAAAGAAATAAATTATCGAATATAGAATCAAAATAAAAATAAATTGTGGTATTAAAAGCTCTTAAGTTGTGAGGAATAGGTGGTCTCCATGATCTCAATTCCTCAATCTTAAAGATTAACTTAATTACTTAATCACTTAATTAGATATAGTAATAAGAGCTCCAGACAAGGTTTTAAATATAAAATAACAAAGTTTATTTAGCATTCAATAGCAAGGAGGGTGTTGGTCTAACTCAATTTTAAAAAAATGACCTCAAGAAATAACTTCAACGGAGCATAAAATTAAAGGTAATTTATCTCACCAGTACTGATCTTGTCGGCTGGATTCCCGAGACGCGACAGATACTTCTCTTACTTTATGCTATACGACACTACACCTCTCTACCATCTTTTAACATACGCATAAAGCTATCACCATCACCATTACTCTTAACTCCACCTCCACACACTAATCAGCTACCATTCTCTATCACTCACTCTCTTACTAGCAATTCCATCTCATACTATATTCTTCAAACTTCCTTTCCCTTCATTTCAATCGAACTTAAAATCACTTCCCATTCATCAAACACTCAGCACTTAATTCTTTCACTGCAGCACCATGTCGACATAAAACTCATCTGGCCAAGACTTTCGTCGAGTCACTGGCGACGAAGTGAATTAACCGTCCCAACTTTGGTGACGGTCTATAGTCTCGACCTCACAAAATAATTAATTAAATAAATGAAAAAAGTTAATTTTCAAAGATTAAATTATAAAATAAACTTATATTTAGGTAAATGTATGCAAAATATTTTTTTTCTTATAGCTGAATTTTAAATTTCTGTTATTAATAAATATCAATAAATTTTTTATACCTTTCACCTGCCGAGGGAAATTTTCTAGATTCGCCTCCCAGTGCCGCCATTTTCTCTCAATTCTGAAATGTCTAATTATTTCAAAAACACTGTCAAGATCGCTTTAAAAGCTATTTTATTGCGCTGCCAAACCGTGTCAAAAGTTTCACCGGTGGCAGTACAATATAAGGGATCGCACTTTACAAAAACGTATATATACGCATGTGGCAGCTAAAGTGTTAAAAAATGAAAGACACAGAACATACACATATGGTTACGAAAGTTTCAAACCAAGCAAAAATTATTTGGTTATACCTTTTATATGACAAAAAAAAAAAAAACTGTAGTTTTTTGTTCCAGGTTTATCGCGGTATATCTTCTGTTGAAAATGCACTGTTAAAAATTTCTGTAAATTTAATGGAAATATTTATCCAGAATCTCTGTAAATTTACAGCAATTCTTAATTAAAAGTGAATAATCGAGATTCTCAATCTTTATTCTCTATTTTTACCTAATTTTATTATTTAATTTTATAATTAAAATTAAAAATGACTGTTTCTACTTTATTAAAAGCATTCCAAGTCCGAAATGTGTTCTCACCAATAATTAATTAAAATAATATTATTTAATAAAACGAATGTATAAAATAAGTTTTTTGACATCTCCGTTTATTTTTCTCAGTAATTTTACGTAAGACTTAAGATAATAGATTACACATAGTTTTCTGTTGAAATTTTAAACAGTGTGGCAGAAATAGCATTACTGTTTTGTATACAGGGACACATAAAATGATCCCACTTCTACATTTTATAAGAGGTATACATGCTTAAATAATATCTCGTGTTCTTTTTAATCTCAGCTATACATTTTTTTGTTAAAAATTTACTGCATTAAAAATACTTTCCTTTTCATACAATAAACATGAATTTTACTTAGCTTTTAAATTTTCTTACCTAAATATTTTTATTGTAAAAAATATTTATTTAATATACGAGAAAAGAAAAATCAAAATATTTAATAGTATAACTCAATTATGCATGCATGTTAACATCCAAATCATTTCAGAATCTCCCAAACACTTCGTTAAATTTTAGAAAGTACTTTGAGAAATGGTTTTCGGGAACAACTAAACTGGTGCTTTCATGGAGAAGATTTTCAGCTCAATCGAATAAGTCATTTAAGACATTATCGCACAAAATTGGGCCCATACAAGCCATAATGATAAAGAATATTTCTTTGTGTCACTGTAAAACAAACTAAAAGTGCTACCGTTGTCAAAATCAGTACAGCTCGGGCGACGATGACCTATATCATATATTAACAGTATTAAAAAAAAAAAAAAAAAAAGAAAAGAAAAATATAATGCTATGCAAGGATCGCCACTTGTCGATTTGGTGGATTTCGTTCGCTGGCCCCTGTATAAATCGCTGATTTATGATCAAAAGTTTAAGCAAAATTAGAGTAAAAAATCTATAATGTTAAACACAGTTACACTGAGAAAATATTCTGTAACTGACACCTACAATCTAAATTGTGGCTCTAGAAAAAATAGTTCCATGTCATCCTTATAAATTCTAATCCCCTTGGAAAGCAAGTTGTAGAAGCCCCTATTAGAATTCTAGAGCGTTTGCCTATATTATCGAGGGGAAAGTTATTTAAAAATCTCTGTGAATAAATGAGACTACAAGAGGCAGGTTTCAGCATAAATCTTGGTTTATTACACAATTCTAGAAAATCAAGCAAGAATTTCTCGCAATAGAAAGGATTCAGAATATTTTCAGAATATTGTTTCACCGTCTAGAAATGTGTAGACTAGAAATTCTCGATCATTTCCTCTAGTCAGTTTATTGGCGTGCCTTATATGCATAGTTCGGAAATCTATATTTCAAGTTAAAGGATTTAGAAAATGGCCCCTTATTCATTCTAGAGGAAGGTGGTATGTATATGTATATATTCCCCTCAGTGTAAAATAAATGTAATGAATAATATTTTGAAATAGCGACACGGGTGAAAGGCGACAAGATTTTAAATAATAATTTGCGCACATTTTTCATTTTTTATTGTTGCCAGATATTTTTCTCTTACAAATTTAATATATTATAAATATGTTTCTATTTAAAGCAATAACCTCTATTATTATTATTATTATTATTATTTAATTTTACAATAACTTTTCACTCGAAAAAATATTTATTTAATGTTTGAGATATAAATATTTCGTTATTATATATATTTTAACTGAATTATATATATTTAGGAAATTTTAAAACTGCATTACGAAATCTCTTACATGTCATTGCAATTGTAGAAATACTTTAATACACGATTTTCAGAAACAATTTGAGCTTTTACGAAGAATTTAAATCAGGCATGTTTCTTCACTTCAGTTATTTAATTAGTAACTAATTGCATTTTGGAAGAACATGTAAGAAAATTTTAGTCTACTCATTTTTGGAAATGAGTTTATTTCGTTATATCGCAAGAAGAATACGCCAGGAGTATTTTGGAGAATTTGTATATTTCAATTTTGTAGTTTAAAGAAAACTGAAATGTATTAAGTCTAGAAATTATGAACTCTTCGTTATTTGAAAACTGAGCATTTAAAATAATGACAGCGTTTGTTGCAACAATTTATGTTGATAAATGATTTTTACTAATAGATATTTCTAAGATACGATAAATATCGTTGAATTAAAGAAATTTATTTCGAAATATATAACATTAAATTCCAGGCTTCTCATTTCTTTCAGTTCTATATATTTTGCGATATATATATATATATATAGTATTGACACAGTTACGTTTCATTTTTTGTACGTATTTCATCGAAAAAAAAAAAAAAAAAAAACTATGCATGAAATTCTGTCTATGACAGAATTTCAGAAAATAAATAAATAAATTAATTAATTAATTAATTAATTAAAATAAATAAAAATATATAAATAAAATAATAATAATGATAAAAATAATAATAATGGTAATAATAATAATAGAGGGCGCTCAGTAAAATTCTTAAACACATATTTAAATACTGTATTGATTTTAAATTCCAAATAATTTAAGAAAATTTAAATGCATTAATTGTACAGTATCTTCTCCTAATTGCTTAATGCTCGTTTACTAAATATTTGAATTAGTAAAATAATCTCAATAACAATTTCGTATTTATTATTAATAATTAACAGTTTCAATTTCTACGGAACAAAACATATTATTGAAAAAACTATAAGCCAATTATTCGATATTTAAATTATACTCAAATTCCTCACACAATATTTAATATTTATCCATTAATTTCTCGAAAAACATAATTAATATCAATATTCTCGTCCTATAAATTGGAAAAAACACATATTTTAAATAAACTGCACAGTTTTAGTCTAAAAATATCTGAAAACACTAGTCTAAATAATCAGGAAATATTCAGTCAAGACCCGTTGGCTCTGTGGTCAGACTACGCAACTACGAACCCGAAGGTTGTGAGTTCGATAGAAACTGAAAAAAAAAAAAAAAAAAAGGAAAAAATATATATATTTAAAAGTTTTTACGGATTTCACAAAATATTTTAAGATATACTAAGAAATCAAATAGTAAAATTGGATATTGGCAAGTATTTTCGAAGTGGAACACTATAAATTGGTAACGATGCAAAATGGCAGATTGATAGAAATAGTCCTGTCGTAATAATAAATAAAAATATAAATTAATAAATTGAAAAAGAGCATTTCAATTTTTTATATGGACATAAATAAACCTCTTACCCCAGTGGCTAAGAGGTTTTACACTCAAAAATATTAGACAGAAAGTGCCGAAGTAGAATTTAGTTTGTGCTTATCGGCCAAGTTGTTTGGAGTTTCCTGTGGTTTTTTAACGAAACAGTTTTTCTTAGAAAAAAAAAAAAAAAAAAAAAAAAAAAAATGGCACCGAAAAAATATTAACAGAAATTTTCGATATGTTTCTGTGACAGTTTTCACTGATTGAAAATTAAAATAAAAATAAAAATTCCTGTTAAAAGTTTCCGATAACCAAAATTGTAAAAATGTGCAATTATGCAATGAATGTATAAGATGTCGAAAAGTTTTTTAATATCATGGATGATTCTACCTAAACATTAGTTAAACTAAAATTCTACTTCTAAATGATTGTAAGTTAATGAAAAGCTATATTTCGCAAAAACTTACATTAAGAAGTTTACTTACATTAAGAAGCATGGAAAATGATACGAAACTGCATAAACAAAAAATGCAAAACTAACATGCCTTAAATTACACAGAATGTTAACATAAATATAGTGTAGGAAGATTCCTCAAATTGATATTTCAGTATAGGGTTGTCTGATCGCTACTATTATAATGAATGTGATGTTTTAGTAGAATTTTTTTAATAGAAAATAGTTGAAATTTTGAAATAAAATAAAATGGATAAGAGTAATAAACAGAGTTCCTATTTTAACTAGTATTTTCTAGTTATAAAATGCAACTATCTGTAGAAATCTTGACAATTTCTAGAAAAGATCCGATACTTAAAAAATAATCTATTAAAAAAAAAAAAAAAAAAAAAAAAACTTTTAAAACCCAAATTCTTAATGTATCGTATCACATAAATCTTTTCGAAGGTAGAATAAAATTTAATTTGAAAAAAAAGAAAAGTAATTTTTTTGTTTATAAACCAAAACAAATGATGAAATTTGAAATGCAAGTTGGTTTTGTGGGGTACAGGCTGTATATTATATTTTTGTGTTCTTGAGAGAGAAAAAAAAAAAAAAAAAAAATTCAAAACTGCAATTTTTAATCCCACTTCAAAAACATGTGACTTAATGTGAAGCAGATTTTTTTTAATTTCTCCTAACGGTTTCCATACAATCTTCTGCTGTTGCCACCTAAAATTCATACTTTAGTTAATTTTTAAAAACCAATTGTCCGACCAATAAGCTGTTTAATACATCGGATTTCATTCTCTTTCAATTGGTACCTTATTTGTAACGATACGATTGATATTTCTAATTTATTTTCTAATTTTTTAATTTATTTTCCTCATTTTAAATAAATGTACGTTTTTCTTTTTATTATTACTTTTATTATTATTATTATTATTATTATTATTATTATTCTGACAAAAAAAAAAATTGGCAACAATTAAACTATGTTGAGATTCACAAACATACCGTAGTGAATGACAGTAAGTACATAAGAATTTGGGGGGAGGGGGGGGGGGAGAAAGAAAGAAAGAAAACAATCCATAGATTTCAGATGAATTTATGCTTATTATTGTTTCGATATATATGTATATATATGTATATATTACTTTAAAACACCTGTAACTACAAATTCTTAAACTAGTATTTAATAAAAACTTTAACATTTGTAAATTATTTACATATAAATAAATGTGTTACACAAAAATGAATATCGAAATAATTTCAAAATTTTCCCTTTCTCCTTTTAAATTTTCCAAAAAAGACACGTTCCCAAACAACTAAACTCAAGATTTCGTGCATTGTAAATAATGCAACTTGCCTCGGTTTCCTTATTTAATTAGTCGTTAACCGTATTTATTCAGCGAACGTAAGAAAACTTCCACTGCGTATTTTTGAAAAGGTTAATTTATTTAATTAAATCGTAAGAAAGCGTGTAGTTTATCTGAAATTGAGACAGTAAAATAGAACTATCGTGAAAGTAGTTTGTAAATATAAAACACAACTTTAATTTTAAAGATAAGTGATTAATGTTTATAAATTGAAATATGTACCTAGTTACAGCTTAATGAGTTACAAATATTTTATTTAATAAATACGCACGTATCTTTAAGTAAACGTAATTTTCAAACGTAAAAATAGTTAAATAACATTCAGTATTAATTTTGAAAAGAGCTTTTATGTTTGTAAATTTACTATTTCAAAAGACATGCCTTGATAATTAATTTAAAAATAAAACCGTATAACGTAGGGACTAAAGAAATTGTATATATCAGTAACTGAAGGCAATAAAATGTATTTTTAAATCGCCTGTGACAATTACATATTTATTAGGAAAAAACTTTGTATAAAATAATATATATATATATATAACTGTTTCGGGCAAAATTAATAGAATGTTCCTTCGTCAGGCAAACAAAATAGGTACGAGTGCAACAAACAGAGCTGCAACGTACCTTCTGCTGTCATTATTTTCACCTGAAATACAACTTGAGAGCGTCAATTCCAATTTACAGTGTTTCCATTCAAAGTTTTTACCATGTTTTTATTAACATCGATTCTTGTTCGTTTGTTTGTTTGTTTGTCCAGTAAAATCTTGCATGCGATTTTTAACTAACATTCCTACTAGGTAGACATTTGAAACTTTCAGGACAGCTCAAAACAGGATGACAATACATGTGTTTAATAATTTTTGTCTACTGTATCAGGTCCCTGCTCCCATCAGCAGCGTTTACGTGATTCAACAAGAAATTTATTTAACTAACTTCCCGACTAGCCAGACATTTGAAACTTTCAGAATTGTTCAAAACACCGTGAAAATGTATTTTTTTTTTCCATACTTTTTTATTTATTACTTTTATAAACCAGTCCTTTGGTATATTTTTTAACTGCTACATATTTTCTCATAAAAAATTTATTTTATCGTTGTGCTAATTTTAGTCAATTAAAAGCTTATTATCTGTCCATCAATTAACTAAGGCAATCCTACACACAATTCAGAGCTGTGTAAATTAAAATTTAATCAAGAATGAAAAAGTGGTGCGGTGCGCTTGGATTATAACACGACATCTGGATTATAACTATACATGGATATCTATGGATTATAACATAACGCATGGATTATATCTATACTTTCCTTTCGTATAGATTAGTTTTAACTTGTATTACCTCTCTGATGGTACCTTAAATCCCAATTAACTTTGGATATGGCGGAAGAAATCTGATAAAGTATGTCTTTGTAGTTCTATTTTTAGGAGAAAATGTAAGGTAGATAAAATAAAGATATATAAAAGACTTTAACACACACAAAATGAAAAATAATGTATGTAAAACAAGTTTTCTCTTTTTTTTTTTTTTTGTTTATATCATGTATAAAAATGAATTTTTGCGATAGTCAAAGGGAAATTATAGTTAAATAATTTTAATTCGAAAAACATGTACAAAATTTTGTATATGTTAAATGAAATAAAAATAAAAGTTTATATTTAATTTGAATAAAGAACTTTAAGGCAACCGAAATAAAAATAAATCATAGGGTAAGTGCATCAGTGATCTACACTTTTAGAGTAATCTCTGATGTTTTTATAGTTCTAGTCAGAAAATATTTTTAGAAATCTTAAGTTAGTACATATGGTATGAAAGACATTCAGAACCACATATATGTTAAAATATGATACCACATTTGATAACAATTATCTTTTTTTATGAATTTTTATTTGACACCCACTCAATGTTGCAGTAATTGACACTGCCAGATTTTCATTTTATCAGTAATTGGCCCCCTATTTTCTAATGTTTGACACTGCTAGTTATTCATGTTACCAGTTATTACCACCCTAAGTTCCAGTGTTTGACATAAAATGTTAAAATTCTTATATGTAAAATATATGATTTTATTATTTTTCTTATTTATTAATTATTTCGGGATAGATGTGAATTACTGGAGCATGCCAATCACTGAGCACCTACCCTACATTTATCTTTATTAATTAAACTTATTCCAAATATGTTACACATTTAATTATAGTAGTTTTTCATATATATTTCTAGTATTTGATTAAAAAAAATTTTCTTTTTATGTGTAGTAATGACAAGAATTTAAAACAAGAATAAAATTTATTTTATGTTTGTTTTCAGTTGTTCTCTTAGAAACATAAATGTGAATTGTGTTACATAATATTAGGTTATAGTTGCTCTAAATTATGTAATTGTAGCAAATGGTTAATTATAATAATTTAGAAAATTAACACCAGGGAACAGTTATTTTTTACCTAACAATTGCGACCTATCTCTGGTTATATTTTGTTCACTGATTCAAAAAACATTATCAGTTTTGACACATCAGCTCTAGTATTTTAGCTTACCCACATTATATGTCAATTTAACTATACTGGTAACAATATGGAAACCGGTCCGAATGACTATGTAATAGACAATATCCATTTTATTGGATTCGAAGCTAAATCATACCCAACATTTTTCCCAATTCCCTATGAATTTCTGTCTAGGATACAAATATTTCCCTATAAAAGGCGAACATGTTCCCATAAAACACAAATGTAAACATTATAACTCTGTATTTTTCCCTATACTAGTCACGTGTCAAGGGTTTCATACGTAACGCGGATAAAGTCCATTAGTGTAATTTTATGTTAATAGTATGTAATTTTATGTTACAATCAAGTGCATAAAAATATTGAGCATATTCTTCACTAGTTCTTCTTATTTAGGAACCTTATAGTTTCCAAGGAAATTCTTCACTACCATAGAGAATAACGACATCGCAACTGCCTCAGTATCATACACTGAGCTTAATTATATTTTAATAATAATAATAATAATAATATCGCTTAAGAGAGTAAGTATTCTACTAACCAGATGGCGCCATACCTCAGCTGTGAGTATTTTTGTTTTCTCTTCTTTTCAGTTGTTGTTTGTGATTATGATGTAGCCACGCACGCGTTATCAGCAAGAGCTGCCCTCAACCAAAATAAATACGTATACAATTTATTTAGTGGGTTAATTACTTTATAGAGTCCATGTGTACACTTTAACAACGTGAGGACCAGTGGAAAATGTTTGATAAATTCACTAGTGGTAAAATAAATATTAACAATAATAATAATAGTAATTATAATGGTGATTATAATTATAATTATCATATCTCATTAAATATAGCTGACAGAACAAAATTAATAGCATTTTCTGTATCATCATCAACAATATATTCAGAATCGGTTCGAAAATTGCAAACACAACGAAAAAAAATTGTTTCCCAGTGTAACAGGAAATTTCTAAAATGTTTCTAGCAATAGAACGAAATTAAAAGATTGTTAATATTTTCAGACGCTTTCGTGAGAAATAATAACTAGAAAATACGCTTTTGAAAAGAGTATCCTATAATTTAATAAAATATTCATTAACTTAAATTATTTTGAAATTATGTCTGTTGAAACTTTAACCTAAATCCTAGAGAAATTTTAAAAATATGAATTCATCCTTTTGAATAGTTATGAGACGTATAATTTTAACTTTAATTTCATTGATTCAATTAGTTGCTAATTTGGTACTCAATATGGAATGTGCAAAAAACTTTAGTTGATTGATTCTTGAAATTGAATTATCATAACAAAATAGTATAGTCGAAACAAAACTTTTGAAATATCTAAATAATTAGTTTTAAACTTTGTTTCGAAACCTCGAAACATCCAATTTAGAAAATGATATATTTTTAAAAGAAGAAAGAGAATATATTTAATTTTTTTAAATTATTAGTTAAAAATTAAAAATTAAATATTTATTAATTATAATAAGGATTTCAATAAAAGGGATAAACATATGAAAACTGGTCTTTTTGTACAACATACAAGCTTAAATTTCGTTAATTTTAATTAGTTGTCATGCTTAAAGAAATATTTTGATTTTTTTTTTTGTTCGAAAAGTAACTAATGATTTTCTCCAAAGAAAATACAACAAATATCCAAACAATTATATCCAAAATTTGAGGATGGACAAAATTTAAAATTCAGAAGGAGAAAATTTTACGGAATATTAAACCGTTATTTATTTTATATTCCAATTATGATTAAAGAAGTAACTAGTTAATTTCTGATAGTTTAAGTTCTTTAAAAAAAGAAAATAACTGAAACAGTAATGCCGACCGGTTGTCGGCCTGGATAGCTCAATTGGTAGAGCCTTGACCTTGTAAGTCAATGATCGGGAGTTCGACTCCCGGTCTAGGCATTATTTTCACTCAGTCGGAAAAATAAAAAAAATTCAATAAATATGATTTTCTTCCCAATCTGTTGATTGTGTGATTTTTAATTAAAAAAATTGTATTTCGTTCTCCCATTGTTTAATTGTGTTTTCCATTAACTGCGGCTTATTTCTGTCGAGCTATCTACACGATAGATCAGATGTTTCTGCCTAAAGGTTGTCTGAGTGAGTAATGCCGACCGGTTGTCGACCTGGATAGCTCAATTGGTAGAGCTTTAACCTTGTAAGTCAATGATCAGGGGTTGGACTCCCGGTCCAGGCATTATTTTCACTCATTCGGAAAAATAAAACAATTTCAATAAATATAATTTTCTTCCCAATCAGTTGATTGTGTGATTTTAATAAAAAAATTGAAACAGTTTCATTGAAAATTTATAAACTCTACTAATAGCCTTTAACTTTATTATTTCCTAGTGAAAAGGAAATGTAATAATCTATTTTAAAAAACTTTTAAAACCCAAATTCTTAATTCATAATTCATATAAATCTTTTCCAAGATAGAATAAAATTTAATTTGCAAAAAAAAAAAAAAAAAAGTGTAACTTTTTTGTTTATTAACCAAATTTGGGGAAATTTGAACTGTGTTAAGAAAAGAGAAATTATTTCTTAAAATTCACAACAGATGGCAGCACCACACGATTGCCTATAAGTTTTGTGATTTCATTTTCTGATTAAGGGCCAATATCTGCAATTTCATTATTCGTTTGAGGCACCTTTTTATTATTATTTTAGTTTATTATTATTATTTTATATTATAACTTAACATTTTACTGATTTGATTCATGTTTATGAGTTTTACCTAATCCTTTTTATTTTGCATTGTTAATTGTTTCATTGGCATTTTAGTAAATATTCCGCCCAATAGAGGGCGTTTGTAGTCCACAAAAATCTCTGTATTGCTTCTAAAAAGAGATGTAAGAAAAAGGCTTCTTAAAAAAAACTCTTCAGAAATTCTTAGGATACTGTGTAGTCAAAGATAAAATTTCTTTTATCAATTGACATCTTTTCTACTAATTGTCTGTAAAAAATTAACGCTCCGGACCTTCAGGGTATCGAACGCAGTACCGCCGGATTACTAACATGGCGCTCTAAACACCTGAGCCACGGAGATACAAATAAAAGAAAGAAAAATAATCTATTTACCTTAAAATAGAGGCGCATTTTTTATTTGGTTGAGATTCGCAAACATACCGTAGTGAATGACAGGAAGTACATAAGAATTTGGGAAAAAGGAGTTGTGACAAAAATCTTTTTACTTTATAAATGTCTTTTAGAATAAATCCGACGGAAAATCTAACGTCGAGGTACAAAATGAGAAATGGGTAATGTGCACCGATGCAAACTAAATACGAATGTTTTAAAGTAATACATATAAACAGAGAGGGATAAAATGAAATATGTATATATATATATATATATATATATATATATATATATATACAGTATGTAGTTTGCATATATAGCATAAAGTTTAAATTAAATGCTACATTACAGTTTGTATCGAAACCTATAAGGCAACAGAAATTATGTATAAATCTATAAATATTTTCTTTCTGTTTTTCAAATATATTGTAAATTTTAATTTATTCTATAAGAAATTTTATTATTTTACAAAATTTTTGCCTTCTTTTTACATTTGGTGAAAGTATGGTTTAGAAACAAATTACAACATGACATTCTCTTCGAATCTTGTCTTCAGTTGTTCATTGTAAAAAAAAAAAAAAAAAATACTAATTTACATGCCATTGCCTATTTAGTTCTTACGATCAGGACCGTTTTCTGCCTATAAGACAGGATGACCTGTATTTTATACTGTATGTGATATTTTATACTGTAGCACAGGGTTCTTAGTGGTCACTGTTTTGAATAACGCCATTTTGAATAACGCTATTCATAACCATTTGTAGTACACAAGAATAATACAAAATTTCCTTTATATACGGGAAAAACGATTAATTAATTACGGTCAAAACGTTAATTTGGCCGAGGCTGTTGCTAATGGGCAAAACCCGGTAAATTTTTTTCAAAAAATTTTAAGTGTTCTTTTAAGTATATAAATGTGAAGTGTGTGTTTCATAATACTTACAAATACAGATTTTTAAGAATTACATATATATATATATATATATATATATATATATATATAACCTGTAAATTTGGTAAAAGTCTCAAGTTATAGAACAAATTCAAAACCATAATCATACTTCTGAACACACTTTCTAGAAAAATAATAACTAGCAAATACGCTTATGAAAAGAGTAGCATATAATTTGATAAAATATTCACTAATTTTTTAAAACATTTTGAAATTTTGTCTGTTAAATCTTTTACCTAAATCCTAGAGAATTTTAAAATATACGATAACATTCTTTTGAAAAGTTATAAAATGTATAATTTTACCTTTAATTTCGTCGATTGATTCAATTAGTTGTTAATTTAATACTTAATATGTGAAAGTAAGAAAATTTTAGTTAATTGATTCTAGAAACCGAGTTAACAAAATAGCATTGATGAAACAAAACTTCTGAAGTATCAAAATAATTAGTTTAAAACTTCGTAAAACACGAAACGTCTAATTTAGAAAATGATATATTTTTGAAAAAAAAAAATCTATTATAGTTAAAACTTCCAGAAATTTTAAGTTAAAAATTAAAAATGTAATATTTATTAATTTTAAAGAGTTGTTGAAAAGGGAAAAACCTATGAACTGATCTTTTACAAAACTGTACGACTATATGCAATATTTAATTTTGTTGATTTAATAATAGTTGACATAGTCAAAGAAAGGTAATTTCTTTTTTCCCGGAAAATACTTAATGCTTTTCTCGAAATAAAATACAACAAATACCTTAATAATTATATCCGAAATTTCAAGTTCAACAAAATTTAAATTGCAGAAGGGGAATTTTTATGAAATATTATAAACGTTGAATCCTTCTGATTATGATTCCAGAAGTAACTTGTTAAGATCTGCGAGTTTAAATATTTCAAATTTCTTTAAGAAAAAGAAAATAAGCAAACCGTCTACAGTATTTTTATAAACTATACTATTTGTCGTTAACTTCATTAGTTTAATTGGCTGATTATTTCGTAATTAAGAAAGAATGGAAGAATACATTCCAAATTTTACTACTTAACTAAGACTTCATATTACATTTAATCGTGAAATGTATAAAATATTAACGTAATAAATACTAAGATTCGAAATTTAATATACAGAAATTTTGTAATCGCATAAATCATTAAAAGAATTTAATTAAAACTTTACGAAATTTTTAGTTGTATGTTAAAAATTACTAATTAAATGTAATGATCTTCAAAATCTATAAGGTTAAAAAAAAAAAAAAAAGGAAAAGAGACTAACTAATTTCAATAAAAAGTTAAAATATTTTACAACATATCTTTATTTTCGGTAACTGTTAAATTTGTACTAAAAATTAGGCATGGGGCGATTTTTAACTAATTAGATTTTAAAAGAAATATAACTTAATGGTCTGCCAAATCCTAATAGCAAAAATATCCGAGTAAGTATTTGTAAAAATTATACACGAAAAATTTTCAAATATAGAATTTATTTAGTGTTAAAGAAGTAAAAAATGTAACATGAAACTTTTAGCTTTTATATTTATATATCGGCAAATTTTACTGTGTAATAATAATGATCATGAAATTTTTTCATTCCACAAAAAATTTTTTGGAAGGTAATTACAGAAAATGGTTTATATAGTAGTTTATTAAAAAAAAAGTAAAGACTGAAGCATTAGAATGTTTGTTTTCCTTAGTCTTTCTCTCTACCTATATACAGGGTGGAACATAATTCTGTAAACATTTTAAAAATTCATAAAAATTTAAGGAATCGGTAGAATTGGGCGCCGTTTGCGAAAACGTTATTCTCGTGAAAGGGACATTTTTTTGGTAAAGAAATAAAAATAATAGTTAAAATTTTCGTCGATAGAAGGCGCTGTACGTCAGTAAATTATAGGGACCCTATATATAGAGAGACTGGACATTGACCGAAAGTCGGCCATCTTAGTGCCAATTCGGAGCGATCCCCGTAGAACGTAATGCTTTTTTCTTCGCAATTGACGCTTTACTATACAACATAAATGAAAGGAAATTGTGCTAAATTTGTGCAGAAAGTAATGCAGAATATAAATATGTAATTTTTTTCGTCTTAGAGAAAAAGAATTTGAAGAAAAACGAATTTTGTTTTAACCTTCGACATGGTTACTTTTTCAATTCCTATCGGAAAACAGAGGACATTTTTGTTGTATATTTCTATATTAAGCAAAATACGTTGATTATGAAAGCAATTCTACCTTATTTTTTCTGAGGACATACATTCTATATATAAAAAGTTAGAAAATTTTTAACAAAAATATGGTAATCTTAGTTTTTGTCAAAATTCATGAATATATGTAACACAACGGCAGAAGAACAGAAATTATTTTTTATTATTTTATAAAAATATTTATTTACGTAATATTTTTACAAGCTAAAAATACATATTTCATTTATTTCAATTACGCATTATTAATAATAATGACTTAGTTAAACATTAAAAATAAAAATTTTATTAATAATAATTTGTAAAAATATTAACTAATATCTTTAGAAATAAAAAAATGCTTTTATTTATTTTTTTTTTACATTTGCTTATTTCATTGATTTTTTATTTTATTTATTTATTTATTTATTTTTTTAAATATTATGTAAATAAAAATAATTACTTATTTAAATATTATTTATAAAATTTATTATGGCAATTATTATTTAAAAGAAATTTATATTTCATATGTTAGCAAGTAATATACACCTTCTTTTCTTTATTTTTATTAATTTATTTTAAGAAATCTGATACATTTTGCGTACTACCAAAAAAAAAATATTTTTATATAGTTATTTTAAATACGTATTTTAAAATATATCAAAAAAATACATTGAGATCTAACATATTAAATATATTGCACAACAGAACTTAAAAATTAATAGCTAGAAAATAAATAATGTAATTATCTCATATGTTAGGAAATAATTACGTAAAACAACATGCAATAAGAGAATTGAACATATTTAAAGCACGATATAAAATAAATAATTATGCATTTTTAATCTTTTAAAAGTATTCCAAAATTAAAGCAATTTATCTCCCAACAAAGTAAAAATGTAATAAATAAGTTCTTTTTCGATTATGACATAAAATAATCAAATTTTCTTCTCAGCGTAATGATCAGCAATGGAGCAACTGGCACTAAAATGGAGAATTTCGTCAAAAAGCCGGCGCGCCAATGTCCAGTCTCTCTCCATCGAGGGTCCCTAGTAAATTACACATTTCCATAAAAATTATAGTCATTTCCATGCAAATGTTTACAGGCACATAAATATAATTCCTTGTGTCGGACATCACCAAAAATTACAGTTTGCAAACGAGTTATAACACCGCTAACTTCAGCTTCTATTGTCGGTTCTTACCTGAGAGAAAACATCTTCACCAATAATGCTTTATTCACGAAGTCAGCATCACAATTAAAACTTCATGTATGCACAAGTAGGAGATAAAATATAAGAAGTAAACACCGTGTAATTTATAGGACTTTGGTTTGCACATTTCTCGTTGCGCATCCATGCCCTTCATCTACGAAACATTTAACTTTATTTTATTTTTTATTTTTTCCTTCCTTTATCGAGAAAAATATTCCCTTTTTATGAGAATAACTTTCTCACAAACCGCGTTATATTCTACCAATTTCTTTAATTTTTATGAATTTTAAAAATGTCTACAGAATTATGGGTTGGTTTATTGGTTGTGTTTTTACGTCGACTAATGCTGCGCAATGGGCAATTAGAGACGGTCTGGGACTCACCCGTAGAGGTGTTCCGGAGACATGCCATCACAATATTGATCCTCCAGGTAAGGGATGGCTCTCCTGCTTCGGTAACCCCCAGAGGTATAATTTTGATTGGAGCATGGAGGACATTGCGACCACGACAAATTTTACGTGCAGCAGCCACCATTAGTGTACACGACGGTCTTTGGCCGGCTCGTGTTCCGAACCCGCAATCTTCCAATTACGAGACCGGCGCTGTACTGACTGGGCTACCTCAGCCCCTTTTTTTTATCGGGGAAAGAAAAAAAAAAAAAAACCCTTTTTATGAGAATAACTTTTTTTTTTACAAATCTCGTTCAATTATCAATTTCTTTAATTTTTATGAATTTTTAAAATGTGTACAAAATTATCAGACCTTTGGTATACATTGGTTGCGTTGTTGTTGTTTTTATTGTGTTTTATGTATAAAGGATGTTTTATATAAAAGAAAGATATAATAAAATGAATGAATTATAAATGTATATTTTTGCAAAAAGTATAGATTTTTATGGGATATAAATTAAGAAAGTATTTATACTACGCAACTGGAAGATCGCAATACAAAACTTTTGAAAAAAATCATGGATTTTTGTCACTATTAAATTTAAAAATAAAGAAATTTTCTTAAATATTTGTCTATATTCTGCTTCTTTTGAGCTCTAATAAATAATCTATTTCTGTTAAAATGTTCGTAATTTACTCAGAGGTATTTTGATCAAATTAACAATTTCCGGCATTACGATAATATATACGTAAGTGTTAGATAAGACAATTACGTTAGTTTAATTACTTGATAATCTCCAAATTCTTGCAGGAGTTAGTATCAGTCGTCTTATTCTAGAAATAAACAAAATTATTTAATTATGTATGTTACAAAGAATATGCATTTAATAGTACTAAGTGTACTAATTATATCTGCAGAAATAGAAATGGCATAATACTATTAATGTTTAATATTAGATTACATAATTTAAATAATATTATTATATAACCATTTCATTTGGCTGTTACGTAAGATAATAAACGACTTTAAAGTTTATTATTTTGTATCTATATAAATAAAGAGTTTGTCGGTAGAACACATCCGGGCGTGCCACTCCTATTTTCGATTGGTCTAGATTTAACTACTTTGTTGATGAATGTCGGCCATTTATTTTTAATTAAAAACTGATGAATTTTTTTTAAAGATACTGCACAATGTTGTACTTTCATAAAAGATCTCTAAAAACTGCTCATTTTTTGTGGGGACACTCTATACATAAAGTTATTAGATTTAAAGATATTACGTTGCAAAGTTTCACAACGCGATATCATTCGATTGATTTTATCTTAAAATAAGAGTCTAATATTAAACAAAAAACAGTCTAATATTAAAGAATAATGAATAACTTTTTAAAAATTATCAGTTTTGAAGTTCTAAGAGCTGCAATTTTTAAATTACAGCGTATTTATTTCCCATACATAATCCATTAAATTTCTAAATAATTGTTGATTCATTCTTGAAAATCATTCACCTAGAAAATCATCTTGAAAATCATAAGACCATAGAGCATTGTTGTAAAACGAGTGCAAAACGAAAGAATTATTTAATTTAATTTAATTTGTAATGTATGTTATTTTGACTTTTTGACCTTAAAAGGAATTTTTAATTATGTTACAAAGCCCAAATTGTGATTTTAAAAAATAGTGATTCAATTCTTTTTGAAAATGCATTTAAATTTAGTGACCAGCGAAGCGGGCATAGCCTGCTAGTATATTATAAAACATACCAATATATAACTACTACATAAATATTTCATTTGACCATTAATGTAATCTGTGATCTTGAACACATCTTGAAGATATTCTTGGGTGAAGGCATGTTGTTAGTGTTGTTTGTACAGCGATAGCAGTGGAAACATTACTCAATTGATTTGCAAATTGGAATACATGTTCATCAGGCATACAGAATTAGATGTATATATTTTTTATATGCATTTTTTTGAGGTACATGTACAACAAGTACATGTCAAAAATATTTTTTTTTATTACGACTTACTGACAGATGTTGTGTGCACCGATATAGGGGCCTCAAAAATAACCACAACAGACTTGCAAATTTCTATATGTTCATGAGACATGTATAATTAGCTGTATAATTTTTGGTGTGTACATTGGTGATGGTTATTGTACAGGGACACGCCTAAATATTTATTATTTTCTATTAACAAAATTTGATTAAATGCATTTCAACATTGCATGCAAAATAATGAAATTAATGTACATCATTAAGATTGTTTAAAAAAGTGTTTTATGCTGAAAAAGGTGTACATACACTTGATAATTAATCTACAGGACAAAACAAAAGAGTGCCTATGACGTTATTTAATGAGCCAAATGATGTCAAAATTGGTAAAAATGTTTATGAGAATCATAAACACTTTGCTTTTCGTACTGTCGGCAGCAAAAATTATTCGAGCACTTGCAATAATTCCTATTTAAAAACAATCTACTTAGTAGTGTTTTGTTAAATAAATCCTTGTTGAATCATGTTCTTAGGCTTATTAGGAACATGACTCGACAAGGATTTATTTAACAAAGTAGTGTTAAATATACCTTTTAGTTCCCCATCATACTATAGGTATGGGGACCTCGGTTTTTTGACCTCGGTTTTTTGACTTTTTTACACGTTTTTGGTGTGAGAAATCCGAAAATGACAAAATTTGTATGGTGTCTGTCTGTAGGGTGTCTGTTAGTGTGTCAGTGTGTCAGTCCGTTAGTGTGTCAGTCCGTTAGCGTGTTAGTCCGTTAGTTTGTTAGTCTGTTAACACGATATCTCACGAACAAATGATCGCAGAGAGGTCAGATCAGTTGTAAAATATTACTTTCGATACTGGCAAGAACCCTATTCATTTGCAACATTCGAATTTAAAAACTTCGTAAATTATGAGAAATTTACGATTTTCTTAACATGGAAAAATAGGACAAAAATTCACTTAAACGTGCATTAAATGGAAACGTTTTACTGTAAAAATGTCAGACTAGTTTTAAAATATCGGTTTTGATGCCGGAATGAACATCAGTAACTGTAAGTATGCTACTTTGAAAATTTCGCATGTTTTTGGAAATTTACGAATTTCTTAACATGGCAGAATAGGGCAAAAATTTCACATAAACGTCAATTTTGAGAGATATTTTCATCGTAAAGTTGTCAGACTACTTTTTAAATATTATTTAGGACACTAGCATGAATATTAATGACTATGAATTTTCGAATATGAAAATTTCGTAAGTTATTGGAAATTTGCGAATTTCTTAACATGGCAGAATAGAGCAAAATTTCACATAAACATCAATCTTGAGGGATATTTTCATCGTAAAGATGTCAAACCACTTTCGAAATATTATTTAGGATACCGGCATGAATAACATAGACTATGATTTTTTCAATTTAAAAAATTCGTAAGTTATTTGGAATTTACACTTTACTTAACAAGTCAAAATATGGCAAAATTAAGAATAAACTTACATTTTGAGGATCACAAATACATTAGACAACTTCAAAATTACATTTATGATATTTGTTTGAACATGATTGAATACAAATATTCTTATAGGAAATTTTCGTAAATTATTCGTAATTTACGATTTTATCAACATTGCGAAATTGTAAATTTTTCATATAAATATGAATTTTGTGGATTATTGCATTGGAAATAGTAGCATGAAAACTAAACAACGGAATTAACCCTGATAAAATAAATTAATAGATTAGAATAAGATAAATATTTCGAAGTGAACGGTGGATAGCCTATTAGGCGGGGATTTTATTCTGCTACTGTACCAAGCTTTGGTCAAATTGATTTCTTTTTACATGATATAATATGTCTCGCACTAGAAATTTATGAGAACATAAATATGATGGGGAACTGAGCAGAGTCCACCTATGCCAACTAGTTTTACATAGGAATTATTGTTAGCGCTCGAATAATTTTGCTAAAGACTATATTTTTCTCGTAAACAATGGATCTTACAACTACAGTTCTTTGAGCAATTTTTATGTACTCCTAACGAGGAATCTGGCTATGCAGTGTTTGGGCGCTGTTTATGAAACACCCTGTATATATTTAAATAACATGGAATGAATGAAATCATTTGCTCAGTAATGAGTGAAATAAATAGTGTGTTTAATCTCCTGATCAGCAGATCCTCTAGTACATAAAATGTTTGAAAACAAAAATGACATAATCTAGCTAAATAAATAAAACTCTGTCTTAACGCGTACCTGAAACATAGTTACAAAATAGATTAGCTTAATTACATGCCAAACTTAAAATTCGTCCAAGTAAGTATTAGTTGACTTATTTTAGGGATAGAAGGAGTTTATGCAATTACTTGAGCTGTGGAAACGCACAGGAAATTGTAGAATAATTACATTTAACAGGCAGTAATTACATCAAGAGTAATAAGAGAGATTGAATTATCAAAGTACTTTTTAAACAAGGCGAATTGCATAGCTATTATACGTTTTCGCATCTCTGAAATGTATTTTGCAAATGAAATGTCACATTTGCATTTGATAATAAAATACATAATAGTATATAATAAATTTTCATTATTAGCGAAATATATACTACTAATTTTGCTTTAAGAAAATAAATATAAGACATAAAAGAATATATATATATATATATATATATATATAAATGATAGTACACAATAAAATTTAACCTTTAAATTTAGCAATTAATATATACAAAACAATACCAGCAGAACAAAAATAGAACTGATTGTAACATATAGATAAGACTGACACAAAAATGTTGCGATAGAGATTAAGAACCAATAAGAGACAAAAACAATTTAAATTACTTATGCCGACATGAATAATAATAGTGAAAAAAAGACCATTAAACTTAATGACGGAGAAAGTTATTAAAGGACCACAGAAATAATTATTGGATAAAAATGCTAAAAATTTGAAGTATAAACCGGTCAGGGGGCATGTACTTCAAAAAGCAATGAAAGCTGCATCGATATGTATAAGATATATGTATAATGTTTATAAAATGTAGCTGCATATAAAGCTTATGGTTGATGTTTTAGAAAATAAATATAAGAGTAAATAAAATTTAGAAAATAATATTTAGAAAATAAGAGAAAATAACATTTAGAAAATAAAATAAGAAGAAAGAAATAATAGTATGCTTTGACCAGAAGATAATTTTCTTCTGTATTTTCTTAAACAGATTTAAATAGTAAAAATCTAAAGGAAAACTGATATGTTTACACCAGGACATAATTTTCTTCTGTATTTTCCTATACAGATTTACACATTAAAAATCTGTATATATAAAGCTGAAAATTTGTACTTGTATCTGCTCATGTTTTTAGTTTTCTATACAATTCTTATATATATTAATCAAGACAAAATCTATCTACTCCGTATATTTTAGTTCAATCGAATAATCGGTACAAAAGGTATTAAATCAAAACATCAGTTTAAAATTATTAAAAGAAAAACACAAATTGATGCCAAAAGTGAATTAATAAAAATGTAATTTACACATTCATTTTTTCCAGAAATAAAGCAGAATATATTTATTTTCTCATGAAAAATTAAAAAATTAAAAATTAAAAATAAAAAATAAAATAAAATAAAATAACTTTTTCTATTTTATTATTTACATACTAGTATATAACCCCGTCAAAAATGACGGAATGTGAACGATAAATCTTGAAAACAATGTTTAGATCATGAAGATTACCACGTGATCAGTTAAATGTATTTTCAGTTTTTGTTTATAAATCAAATGTGTTTCGATATTTTATAATTTTCGTTCTGAAATTAAAAAAATTCTACCCGATCAATAAATATGAATGACAATAAAAAAACTGCTGGTTGACAAAAAATATAGGCCCGACAACACAACAGCAACAACACATCCCAGTGTTCCGTTAAGTGCTCTATTTAAAGTCCTCATAATAAGAATAATCTAGTGTGTCACTCACACGACTTTCTCTTATCCTGAAATTTAATGCTATAAGTACAGTCTGGAGATTAAGAGGTAAGATAAAGAGTACTGTTATCTAAACCTATGTTAAACAATTCAAATTAGTCTTCGGAAGAGTTTTATATGATAATTAGTTCTGGCCCCCCTAAACAGCCCGTTTCATTAATGCACCTACATTTATATAGAATTTAATTCGGTTATTAAAAAATAATTCAGTTTAAAAAAAATAATTTATTAAAATTATTATTTAAAAAAGTTATTTTGTATGATAATACAGACGATTTTTATATTAGAGAAATAGTATAACACTAAATATCCAAAAAAAAAAATTTGAATTTATTCTCAATATTAAAGTAAAAAAAAAAAAAAAAAAAATTGTTAAAAATGAAAGAAATCAATAACTCTATTTTAAATTATCGTAGATCGATGGTTCAACCATTCGTTTTAAAGGTATTGGCGAGCTCTTTTGAAAGATACCCATCATGAAAATTTACTCCACTCGAGGGAGGACATCTACCCCAGGGGGGGAGGCGAGGCTCCTACATACACAATTTTTTTTTCCCCAGTTGACTATCTCTATTACAAAAAATATGTATTCGTTTCATTTGGTTTAGTGCAGTCTATAGATGTTAAACTCTACTTAACTGCAATTTCCCCCATAGACGTAATGTATTTGAATACTTTTGAATGTCCCTATACACGAACCATTTGCTTCATCTTAACGAAAAGCTTACTGTAGCATCCCTATATGATACACATTTAGAATACCGAGTTTGGAATTTCTGCTACTATTTGTTCTTAAGATATGCTGATAACAGACACGCAGACAGCAAGACAGACACAGAGATCATTCGCTAAAAACGTGATTTTCGTATTCAGGGGACCTCAGAACATGGAAGTATAACAAAAACTCACGTTCGAAAATTTGACCCTAAAACAATACTTTCTCGACCCTATGGGTAAGAGGAAGTAAATAACGATTCACTTCATTTTACCAAAATACTTTTTTTAAGACTATCGAAGATCCTGTTTCCAAATACGTAAGCGAAGTGTGACGTCACTGACCGTCCGTGGATGCAAGAAAATATTTCCTATGTTAATCGTCCATTGTATTTTTTGTAAAAAATTATTAAAAATCGAGGAAAATTATTTCCCGATTTTAATACCCGTATTTGGGTATAGATATGCTATCGTATCCTTGTGTTAGATTGAGTTATTTTGCTGTCAAATTGACAAAATTTTAAATTTCAAAACTGTGTCACCTTTGGCGTTTTTTGTATTTGGCGTTTAAAAACATACTACGAAAGTATACATGCAAGATGTTTATTTTCGTAATATGTATTGTACGAAATATTGTTTCATATAATTCATCGCTCTCTTAATATAAGTTGTTAAAATAACCATGATTTTTGAAAGGAATGAAATATGTTCGCCAAATAATTTGGCGATATATTTTTTCCGCCAAGGATGACAGATATATTAAATCTATTCCGCTGCAACATATGAGTATCTTATATCAGACACTTTATTTAGACATTTGAAAACAAATTTGACTTCAAATTATGATAGAATATTTATTATTTTCCTTTTAATTAGTATATTAGTCAGATATTTATTGTGTAAATATCATCCTTTGAAATGAAATGTTTAAGTTTTCAATCGAATATGGAAGTTTGCTATTTTATTTTTCTAAAGTTTTGAAATTTAAAATTTAAATTTTATCAATTTTACAGCAAAAACAACTTAATCTAACGCATGCACACGATAACTAATACATATCTATCACGGAGTAATATTAATAGGAGTTGAAGGTCCAATGGGAGAAAGCTACGAAACTGTGATCTAAATTTTTGGTAAATATTGAGGGCGCCACCTGTCATTCCTCCCTACTTCGGCGCGGATATACTGTTGTTTTCAATAGAATTTTGCTGAAGTACATTTAAAATTTTTTATTTTAAGCAATTTAATTTCTTTGTAAGTTCTTAAAACTGCATAATTCAGATGTTTCAAATAAATGCTTCATTCCTAGTTGTAAAACAGGCTATGTTAGTGATAAGAAAAACAAAAAAAAGCCCTAGGAGAAAAATAAAGTCCGAGTTCGTGTTTTCTGCACCTAAAGTAAGTTTATTTTTTTTTTTACAAAATTTCATCCATTCTCCTTCCTCCCAATTGTCTGTTTTAGCTAGCTTCGGTTCATAAGAATCGTCATTTTTTAAAAGCTTTCTTTCAAAGTAAAATTAGTATAAAATGGCTCTTAAAAAAAACATGTTGGTTAGAATACTCTATTTAATGAAATTTGCTTTCAATCGAAATTTTTTCAGCTTGATATTATTTAAAAAAAAATAATTAAAACGAGACATTTCCCCATTGAATAACATTACGGAAGCTGGAGAGAAGGAAGGATTGCACGCTGGCGCCATCTGTAAACATTAGAAAACAACATCACAAAATTTCAGCGTTACCTTCTTCTCCTGTCTTTTTACTCCGTGATATCTATACACAAATATGGCAATTAAAATCGGAAAATAATTTTCCTCAATTTTTAATAATTTTTTACAAAAAATCCAATGGGCGATTAACATAGGAAATCTTTTTCTTGCATCCACTGACTCCCAGTGACGTCATCACTTTGCTTGCGTATTTTCTAACTAACTATCCAATAATTACAGACATTCCATGCTAACCCAATATTCACCTCTACTCTATACTCCCAACCAGCTATCTCACCCACAACATCACCAAAATATCCAGGATCCAGCTCGGGACTTTCTCATTCTCAACCGAACATTTTATCTTGACTCGACATTATCACCTTAGACTACCCTACTTTCAATACACATTTCAACTGGTGACGTTTATTTGCCCAACCAAACATTCTATCCCAACTATAACTTTACACTAATTTCAAAACTAAAATCAACTGGCGACATTTACGTACTGAACTCGACGCCAATCATACCTTACAATGTAAACAAATAATGAAGCTTGATAAAAATATTTAAAGACTTTAATATGTTTTTACAAATATTTTAAGATTTTTAAGGCTTTAATATGTTTTAGAAATATTTTAAGCGTTTTTTTTAATGAGACAGTCAAAGAGTCGTTCATTCGCAATTAAAGAGTTGTACATTTGGAATTTGTATTTTCTGAATGGCAACAGTTTTGGTTTGTTTTTATTTGGCATTGCGTTGTTTATAATCATGAAGTTACATAAGGCCGGCCAGGTGGTTCGGTCGGTAGGGCGCTGCCTTCCGAATCTAATGGTCCCAGGTTCGAATCCTGGTGCGGGCATGGATGTTTGTGATGTCTTATGTCTTCAAAAATATTGTACTTGTCTGTTTCTTGTAATAAAACTTGTAAACCCTTGTGGTGTGGATTTTTCGAGATATAAGAGGCCCTAGAGGCAAGCAATAAATCTCAGTACTCATCGAACCGAACCGAACCGAAGTTACATAATTCTATTTATAGGTTCATGTTTATAATAGCCAGTGATCCGTTATATTTAATTAAACATTTAAACATTACAATTGAATAGTTTTTCCAAGGTTTTAGAAGGAATAAATAACAATATGTGCGATACAAAACATGTATGAAAATAATATGTATGTTTTCGTAAGTTGAATTGAACAAACCGGAAAAAAAAAAAAAAAAAAATGGTTGCCAAAAGTCTCTGTTTTGAAGCGGTGTAAACCAGAATCGTGAATGACAGATGAGGGTCATTATATATATTAATAAGTAAATATATTTCTTTTAAGTCGAAAAAAATAAACTTGTATTTTTAAAAATTTAAACTAACTGTTTATTTTTATTAAAATCACACAACCAAATGATTGGGAAGAAAATCATATTGAAATCTAATTTTCACTCAGTTGGAAAAATTAAATTTCAATATGATTTTCTTCCCAATAATTTGATTGTGTGATTTTAATAAAAATTGTATTTCTTTCTCCCATGTTTAATGGTGTTTTCCATTACCTGCGGCTTATTTCTGTTGAGCTATCTAAATGATAGACCAGATGTTTCTGCCTAAAAGGTTGTCTGAGTGAGTAATGCCAGACCGGTTGTCGGCCTGGAAAACTGGAACTGGTTGTCGGCCGGTTGTCGGCTCTAGCTCAATTGGTACAGCCTTGACCTTGTAAGTCAAAGATCCGGGGTTCGACTCCCTGTCCAGGCATTATTTTCACTCAGTTGGAAAAATTAAATTTCAATATAACTGTTTATTGTTGGATTAATTCATTAAAGCTCTCACAATAAGTTTAAATTTTTATAATTAATATTTTATCGAGAGAATATATGTAGTAATTCATTTCACTGCTTTTTTTATACCATTAAATTTTTCTCTCCATTTCAACGTTTAAATAATTTTTACACAAAAACGTAATGGTCATATAAATAACCAACTTCTGTTTATTACTATGTATTTAGAAAGTATCTATACATAAATAAAAATAATTATTGTCTCCAAAAGTTCAGAGACAAAAAAAAAAAAAAACAGCGAAAATCAAACGCCATTTTTAATATCAAGCTGATATTAGACGGCATGCTGAAATATTTCTCTTGGTCAAATGTATGTAGCTACTGCCGTATGAAAACACAAACAATGTTTATATGTAAGATTCTTTAGAAAAAATAAATAAATACATAAATAAAATAAGACTACTCTGTTTGCTCAGAAGCTCTATGAATCCGGCAACATGTTTTATAGACCTCCTCGGTTGGATTTCGTAGGAATCCATTTATTCGAACATTAGAGTCACAATATCATAAAGAAGTAAGATTTTAATTTTAATTTAATTTAATATTAATCCCCTCTCACATATTTTTAATTTGTTTTTACCTAAATTCCAAAATTTTATAAGTTTTACTTTAACCTGAACAGTGGCGGGTAGACCTGCTAGTTATTTACAAAAAAAAAAAAATAGTATGTTGTGGCCACCACATGACTTTCTTCTATATTTTCCTATACAAATTCCTCCAGAAAAAATAATTTATTAAAATTATTATTTTAAAAAATTATCTTCCATGATAATGCAGACGATTTTCATATTAGAGAAGTAGTATAAAACTAAATATCCAAAAAAAGTCAGTTTTATTCTGATATTACATAAAAAAATAAAATAAAATAAAATCGATAACTTTATTTTAAATTATCGCAGATTGATAGTTCAACCATTCGTTATAACGTTTTTGGCGAGCTCTTTTGAAAGATACCCATCATGAAAATTTATTCCCCTCGAGGTGGGGAGAAGGCGAGGCTCCTATACATACACAATTTTATTTTCCCAGTTGATTATCTCTATTACAAATAATTCTTTTAAATTTCATAATTATTATTAAAAAATAATTCTCTTTAAGCATATTTATGCAAAATTTTGTCCTATACCACCATGTTAAAAATTTAGAGAAAGCGGGATGGCAACGCAAGCTATTGGACAATTTTTACCAAAAGTTGATAGGCACTAATTTATGCCAATGTGTGACTACATACCAATTTGTATGAAATTCTGTGCAGTAATAGCTGAGATACAGTTGCCACAAAATTTTGTCACACACAGACAGACATACATTTTCTAAAAATGATCAAATCGCAGCTCTCAATCTACAGCTCTCAAAACGTGTAAATTCAGGAAAAACTCGAGGTCGAAAATTTTTACGAATCCAGTACTTTCTTCTATTGAATATAGAAGAAAGTAAAAAATATATATTTAATAAAACAATGTTCCATAAAGAATCTAGACGAAACTTATCTCAGAGAAGTATAACACTGAATACATATAAAAAAGTCAATTTCATGTTCTACACGCAAAAGTTTTAGAACGTGTATTTATTTATTTTTTTACGTAATATTATTTTGAAAAAAAAAAATCGATAAATTTATTTTAAGTTATCGCAGATCAGTTGTTAAACCATTCTTGTTTAAGGTGTAAACAAGCTCTATCTAAAGATATACATATTAAAAATTTATTATTACTATTATTTGCTATTTATTTATTAACTAGCAGGCTTTGCCCGCTTCGCTGGTCACTATATTTAAAGGAAACTCTTTTCTATATAGTTTTATGTAAAAAAGAGAAAATAATAATACTGAAATCGCTCAAAAGTTCGCTTTGGGTTCCCGCTACCTTCGGCAGCGCCTTGTTCGTCCTCGCATTCTGCGATACCTGTCCCTATTGCCTACGACAATGACTTACCCGTGGGCTTCCATTTAGGTGCTTATAATATATGACAATTTTGATACGGACAGTATCGAAAATTTTGAAGTAGCCCTTTATATTTAAATCCTAGTTATATATGAGCAACATTATACGTGATGTACATAATATTTGCTTTCAAGTTATTATCTATATTTATTTGATTTAATCGATCAACCATAGAATGACAGCAATTTCAAGCCAAATATAATATTACAATATGCTATGATCGGCTACTTCTATCGCATGAGACAATTATTATTATTTTGTGGTTATATATACTTCATGCTTAGTTAATAGTAGTTGGTATATAGAAAAATAAATAAATTAATATGTAAACTTGATCATGGTACAGCCTTAATGCCCTTGGCGACTTTTAAATTTTTGTTGCCGTTTTAGACCAAAATATAATTTACGCGATTATTGTTCCGATACGCAAGCGAAATGTGACGTCACTGACCATCCGTGGATGCAAGAAAATGATTTCCTATGTTAATCGCCCATTGGATTTTTTGTAAAAAATGATTAAAAATCGAAGAAAATTATTTCCCGATTTTAATCCCCATATTCGGGTACATATATGTATTAGTTATCATGTGCATGTGTTAGATTGAGTTATTTTGCTGTGACATTGACAAAATTTTAATTTTAAATTTCAAAACTCTGTCGTTCTTGGCGCTTATTGTATTTGGTGATCAAAAACGTAATACGAAAATATACATGCCAGATGTATATTTTCGTAATATGCATTGTACGAAATATTGTTTCATATTATTCATTACTGTCTTAAAATAAGTTGTTAAAATAACCATGATTTTTGAAAGGAATTAAATTATGTTCGCCAAATAATTTAGCGATATTTTATTTTTTTACCAAGGATGACCGATATCAAATCTATTCCGCTACAGCATATTAGTATCTTATATTAGATACTTTATTTAGACATTTGAAAACAAATTTGACTTCAAATTATAATAGAATATTTATTATTTCCCTTTTAATCAGTATATTAGTTGGATATTGTGTAAATATCATCCTTTGAAATGAAATGTTTGTGTTTTCAATCGAATATGGAAGTTTGGCATTTTTTTTTTCTAGAGTTTTGAAATTAAAAATTCAAATTTTGTCAATTTTACAACAAAAATAACTTAATCTAATGCATGGACATGATAACTAATACATATCTATACCTAAATACGGGGATTAAAATCGGGAAATATTTTTCCTCGATTTTTAATGATTTTTTACAAAAAATCCAATGGGTGTTTAACATAGGAAATATTTTTCTTACATCCACGAACGGCCAGTGACGTCATCACTTCGCTTGCGTATTTCTTTCTATCTTTTCCTTGGCGAAAAATGTCCGATCTACTTCAGCATCAAAATTATAAAAAAATGTCAAGAATTATCAATAAGAAAATACCTTTAATATATTGCTGAATTAGCGTTTATGCCAAGCGTGCTTCATCCGCCATAAAAAAAAAGAAAAAAAATCTGAAGTTGAGGTATATAAAAAAATTCTGTGAAATAAAATTCAGAAGAAATATGTTACATTTGTAATATTACTATTTTATTTTAAAATTATAAAGTGTCATTTTCTCATCGACCAATTTAACATTTAGTAATTTCTTATTTTTCGCGTGAAAGCATATTTCATTTTATGCTGAAAACAATAAATAAATATATCTCGTAAACTTTTTTTGGCAACAATTAAAAATTTAAATGGCTTATACTAAGTCAATATAAGTCAATAAGTTTATTATTTTCATATTTTAATTAATTTTAAAGATTTTTTCAATTTTTTTTTTCCTAAACCATCCCTGACCTATAAGGAAAAAAACAAAAAAAGAATGATCGAAATCGGTCAAGCCGTTTACGATTTTATAAATAACATACAGACAAACATTCATTTTTATATATATAGATTATACATATTAAAACAAGCAATGCATACACACATTAAAAAATAATGTGTTTGACTATTACTATATTAATTTTACATTGATAAATTATAAATTATCATCACTCTGAATATTCGTACGAAATTTTGTCCTATAGTGTAATATTAAAAATTTAGAAAATGCGGTATGGCAACAACACATGTTAGATGAGTTTACTAAAAATTTTTAGGTACTAATGTATGTGAAGGTGTAACTACATATATTTTTTGTGCATCTTTGTGCAGTATTTCTGGAGATAAAATAAACGAAAAATTGTCGTCACGCACGCACACACGCAGATATTTTTAAAAAATAGTCAAATCATATTTTGGAGCTCTTAGACGTATAAATTCACCAATACTTTCTTCTATTGAATATGAAATAAAATAAAAATATTTGACACACATATTTTAATGCTACCCTCCACTTTGTCTCTCTGTGTTTTTCTATTTCTGTCTATTTCTTTATTTATCTATTTCTCTCTCTAAATATTTATTTATTTCTGACCTTCTTTTACTTTTTACGCATCTTGCGCCAATTTCACTAATATATTTTTGCGTACTTGGGGGTTCGTAAGTTTTCCGAGAATGAGAGGCGAAATTTGCAAATATTCAGTAATTTCTTCACAGAAAATTCCATAAAAATACAGGTCTATAAACCATCAGCTTTAATTTATCCAGTAAACACAGCTTAAACAACAGCCGTTAACAGCAAAACTACAGTACAAACTGTATAGCAATAACACATAAAGCAAGTCTAATTCAAAGAGGCTCAAAGCAAAGCAAGCATTTGACGAAAGTGACCGCTTTGGCGAAAAAAATGCGCCTTTTATACTTTTCTATCGAACCCAGAGTGTTCTGGAAAATTCTGGTATCTCATCAGCCAATGTGATTAGAGCTTCCACATTTGGTATATCCTTAATAAGTATTTTCTCGCCAAGGTCGCTAAAAAATCGCCAAGGAGGGACAAAGTCGCCAAATCCATTACCTGCCTAGTGGAGCTTTCCAATGCGCTTTTAAGGGAAAATTTAGGCTATTTTAACCCTAAAACGACTAGAAATGCATAAAATTAGCATTTTATCAACTTACTAAGCCTCTTTGAAAGAATTTATACGAACATAAATACAATTATTTACAATTTTGTATCAATATATTGTTGTAATTTCGAAATAATAGGAATTCCAGAAAAGGGTAGGTAATCTGGCTATAGCCAACAATTTCTATTTAACGCGCACCTATTAGATAATTACGAAATTAGATTAACTTAATTACCTGCTAAACTTAAAACTGATCTAACTAAATTTTATCTAACTTATTTTAAGGATTGAAGGAGCTTATGTAATTACTTGAGCTTTGGAAATGAACAGGAAATTGAAGAATAATTTCATTTAATAGACAGTAATTGTACTGAAAGTAGATAAATAGATTATCTAAGCATTTATAAACAAGCTCAATATTATAGCTATCGAACACTTTAAAAAAATATGACACGGATGTTGTAAGTAAAATAAGGTCATTTATACATAAAAATCAAATACCTATATCATGAGTTTTTTTTTCCTTTTTTTAAAATTGAAATACAAGTACATAGTTTGCAGGTAAAACTGTACATATTTTTTAAAAGTAAGTGAGTTTTATTTCACCCTAGAGTTACACTATGGGTAATTGGCGGCAGCCTGAGACTCATCCTAAGGGTTGTCCGGAGGCAAGCCATCCCAATTTATTATTCTCGACTGAGCGGATGGCTCCAGCTTCGATGACCCTTAGAAGTATAATTTGCATGGGAATGTTGGTGTACGCGACGACCATCGGTCGGTTCAGGTATCGAGTCCCCAGTCTTTAAATTACGAGTTTAGCGCTCTACCCATCAGGCTACAGCGGCCATATTTACTGTTAGAAAGTAATGTGTTGTGGCCCCACAAGAATTTCTTCTGTATAATATTATAAATTTCACGCAGTTCAAATTATTTGTTCAATTATAATTTATTAAAATTATTTTCCTTGATTAATACAGGCGATTTTCATTTCAGAGAAGTATAACACAAAATGCCAAAAGAAAGTCAATTTTGTGCCAACACGAAGTTTTATTTTCGTTAAAAATGAAATAATAATCGATACTCTTGTTTTAAATTATCCCAGATCTGTTGTTTAATCATTAGTTTTAAAGGTATTGACGAGTTCTTTCGAAATATATCCATATTGAAATTTTACGCACTTCCGGGGAGTAATCACCCTCCAACGAGGGAGGGGCTAGCATTCTACATGCATATACATTTTTTCTAGTTATCTATCAATAGTTCATATTAATTTTGCAATCATGCATTAAAAATAACTCTTATTATGCATATTTATGTGAACTATCTTATACTATCTTATTTATGTGAATTATCTTATACTACTACCATGTTAAAAATTTTGATAAATTGGGATGACAGCGTCACTTGATATGAGACCATTTCTAAAATATAATCAGCATAAGTTTAGGTCAGCGTCCATCTAAATACCCCGTTGGGTTAAATTCCATTCATTGGCTCGTGAGATACACCGTGCACAATATTTGTAATCACACACACACACACACAGATATTTGCTAAAAAAGGTCAAATCGAGTTCAGGATATCTAAAAACTTGTAAACCCATTGAAAACTGGAGTTTGAAAATTTTCACGAATCCAAAACTTACTTCTTATACAGATATAGAAGAAAATAATAAAATGTATATATTACTTGGTATATTCTAATTTTATTTCTTCTTATTTTCTTTCTTTCTCTATTTTTATATATATTTTTGCGTACTTTGCGCATATATCTCTAAAATATATTGTGTTAATAATTTAAAATGTTAGCAAATCTAAATGAGATAGTCTGAGTAAGTCAACACAATTCTATCTCAAAGCGAACCCCTTAGATGGTTGCGGAATTAGATTGCCTTAATTACCTGCTAATCTTAAATTTTGGCCAAAGTAAGTATTAGCCGACTTATTTTAACGACAGAAGGAGTTTATGTAATTATTTAAGCCGTAGAAACGTACAGGAAATTGAAGAATAATTACATTTAATGGACAGTAATTGTACTAAAAGTAATTAGTCAGATTGAATTATCCAAATACTTTTATGTAAAGTTAGGTAAATAAGCTGATACGCTTTTCTAAGTCATGTGATGCTTTTGACAAACAAATTAGATGCAATTTACATGTAGCAATTGCCATACTCATATTATATTTTACGTTTTAAGAAGGTACAATAAAAAGGTAATTTTTAATTTAATTTAGAGAAAGAAATAAATATTAAGAAAATACTTTTTATATGAAATCGTAGTTTTTCTTTTTACTTCTGCTTTTTATATACTTGATCCGACAATAATCCGACTTCCATAACTGTCAATATTTTAATTTATTTTGGAGTACTTTTAGTCCCGCCTTTTTTTCGTACCACTTATTTTTTTTAATGTAATTTTTTCTTATTTTATCGAAGTTATATTTCTATAAATAAAATGGTGCGAAATAAAGGCGGGGCTAAAATTTACTCCGGAATAAATTAAAATATTGGCAGTTATGCACATATTTGTCGTATCTTTCGTACGCATTGGAATTTCAGAAAAAAAAAAAAAAAAAAAAAAACGCTTTCAAACTACTTTAAGTCAGCTTTTTAGTGCTAGAGGCCTATTTCAGTCGGTACAGTTGTCGAATTTTTATACGTCACTCTTAATTAGTGCTAAGGGCCTATTTCAGTCGGTTTATTGAATGGGGATTTATTGAATAAAGTCCCCCCAAGTCCAACTTTGACATGAGTCCCCCCCCAGGCCCAACTTTGACATGAGTCCCTCCCAAGGTACCCCTATTTCAGTCGGCACAGCGTTGTCGAATTTTTATAATACACTCTTAATAGTGCTAAGGGCCTATTTCAGTCGGTTTATTGAATGGGAATTTATTGAATGAAGTCCCCCCAAGGCCCAACTTTGACATGGGTCCCCACCAAGGCCCAACTTTGACATGAGTCCCCCCCAAGGCACAACTTTGACATGAGTCCCCACCAAGGTACCCCTATTTCAGTCGGTACAGCGTTGTCGAATTTTTATAATACACTCTTAATAGTGCTAAGGGCCTATTTCAGTCGGTTTATTGAATGGGGATTTATTGAATAAAGTCCCCCCAAGGCAAAACTTTGACATGAGTCCCCCCCAGGCCCAACTTTGACATGAGTCCCCCCCAAGGTACAACTTTGACATGAGTCCCCCCCAAGGCACAACTTTGACATGAGTCCCCCCCAGGTACAACTTTGACATGAGTCCCCCCCAAGGCCCAACTTTGACATGAGTCCCCCCAAGGAACAACTTTGACATGAGTCCCCCCCAAGGCACAACTTTGACATGAGTCCCCCCCAAGGTACAACTTTGACATGAGTCCCCCCCAGGCCCAACTTTGACATGAGTCCCCCCCAAGGTACAACTTTGACATGAGTCCCCCCCAAGGCACAACTTTGACATGAGTCCCCCCCAGGTACAACTTTGACATGAGTCCCCCCCAAGGCCCAACTTTGACATGAGTCCCCCCAAGGAACAACTTTGACATGAGTCCCCCCCAAGGCACAACTTTGACATGAGTCCCCCCCAAGGTACAACTTTGACATGAGTCCCCCCCCAAGGCGCAACTTTGACATGAGTCCCCTCCCAGGCCCAACTTTGACATGAGTCCCCCCCAAGGCCCAACTTTGACATGAGTCCCCCCCAAGGTACAACTTTGACATGAGTCCCCCCCAAGGCAAAACTTTGACATGAGTCCCCCCCAGGCCCAACTTTGACATGAGTCCCCCCCAGGCCCAACTTTGACATGAGTCCCCCCCGAGGTACAACTTTGACATGAGTCCAACCCAAGGCACACCTTTGACATGAGTCCCCCCCCAAACATATTACCACACCTAATTAAGAAATCTTATGCGAGATGACATTAATACTTTAAATGATATTGATTTTTCTCAAGATGAGGTTTATTCAACAATTAAGTGTTTGGATCCAAAAAAATCACCTGGTAAAGATGGTATATCTAGCAGAGTTCTTTTAGAGGTCTTTGACCTTTTTCCGTTGTTTGTGACTGCTTTATACAATGAATGTCTTGCTAGAGGAATTTTTCCAAACGTGTGGAAACATTCTTGTATTCGTTTCTTTACTAAACCAGGAAAGGATGAGTCTCTGAGTGCTTCTAAATTTAGGCCGATCAGTCTGTTTCCTGTTGCAGGTAAGGTTTTAGAGAAGCTCATGATTGAGAGAATTATGTATTTTTTAAATTCGAATAATTACTTAAGTAACAACCAATTTGGTTTTACCTCTGGTAGAGGTACTACTGATGCTATTTTCAAGGTTTCAAATTTTATTAAGGATAGCTTTAATCTTAATCTCCAAGCAATTTTGATATCTCTGGATGTTAAGGGGGCTTTTGATGCAGCATGGTGGCCAGCTATTTTGTTTCAGCTTCGAAATTTTCAGGGCCCAAGAAATTTATACTTTTTAACTGTTGATTATTTTTATGAGCGTTCAGCCAGTATTTCTACTGAAAATTATTTTTTATATAGAGATGTAACTATGGGTTGCCCTCAAGGATCTTGTAATGGTCCTGGCTATTGGAAAATATTTTATGACTCTCTGCTTAAATTGGGTTATCCTGTGAATGTTGAGGTGATTGCGTTTGCAGATGATGTACTAATAATGATTAGAGGGGCTTCGGAATTTGAACTTGAAATGCTTGGGAACATAAGTATCAAGAAAATCATTGAATGGTCAAAGTGCAATAAAGTCATTTTAAACACTGAGAAATCTAATGCTATGCATTTTTCAAGGAAGAGAAAAAAAATGCCTATTCGCATCTATATGAATCGAGAATGTTTAAGCGCAGTAACTGAGATGCGTTATCTAGGTGTAACTTTTGACAGCAAACTAAATTGGAACAGCCATATTACCAGTATGTGTGTTAAAGCTAATATTTTACTGCATATGTTAGCAAAAATGGCTAAGGTTAGTTGGGGTATCGGTCCTGATGCTTTAAAAACAATATACGAGGGTGCAATTGTTCCTTTATTGACCTATGCTGCCCCTGTTTGGTATGAAGCTGTAAGTAAATCTTATAACCGAAAGAGGTTAATGTCTACACAGAGATTTATTGCACTTAGCATTATAAAAGGTTCTAGAACGATTTCTTATGAAGCAGCGTGTATTTTGGCTGGAATTGTTCCTATCTATTTTAAAATTCAAGAAATTGCAGATATTTACACCTGTATAAAGTTCAATAGCCATTTGAAAATAGACACAGAGCTCCCTTCAAATTTGTGGCTTCATCCTGGTAAGTATGTACCATTTAATACTTCAAGTGAAAGTGATTCACCTATTGAAATTTATACTGATGGAAGTGAAATGTCAAATAACATCGGTTGTGCTTTCGTTATCTTTCAGGATGGGCGCACTATTGCTGAAAATAAATTTAAATTGCACCCCCATTGTACGAATAATCAAGCTGAAGCTTTTGCCATACTTAAAAGTTTACTTTGGATTTCCTCAAACAGAAATTTCATAAATTATAATTTTAACATATATACCGATAGTAAAATAAGTAATAAAAGGAAACATTATCCCGTTATTGAAAATATCCGGAAACAGCTCTTTAGGGTCTAATTTCAAGAAATCAAATTATAAATATGTATTGGGTCAAAGGACATTCAGGTAATATTGGCAATGAACGGGCGGATTTATTGGCCAAAGAAGCTGCTCTTTCAGAAATGCCTTACGATTTTGAAGATATCCCGAAATCACACATAAAGAGTGAAATCCGTGAAAATATACTCCGAAAATGGCAAAATGAATGGACTAGCTCACAGAAAGGTTTAACGACTAAACTCTTTTTACCAACAGTTAACGATCGTCTAAATGCAATAATTCCACACAATAGCAAGCTAACTCAAATTATGTCTGGACATGCAAGAATAAACCAATATCTTTTTAAATATAAATATTCCACCACCGAAAGTTGTCCTTGTGATACCACTGAAATACAATCGGTTGAACATGTAATCTTCTTTTGCCCGCTTCTGGATTCACAAAGATTAGAACTCTTTCGAACAGTAATCTCAAATGGACTTACCTGGCCTCCCATATTAAGTACTTTTCTTCATTCTGATTATTTAAATATTTTTTGTAAATTTTGTTCGGCAATTTCATTTTTGTAATTAGTGATTTATGTTTGTAATTTTGTGATTTTCAATGCATGTAGTGTGACCTTGTCACGGAACATGCTGAATTAAAATTTTAATAATAATAAAAAAAAAAAAAACATGAGTCCCCCCCAAGGCACACCTCCCCCTCATTGGGAAAAAGAGCAAAAAAGGTTGTTTTGCGGCTATAAGACAGTTTGGACTTCCAACGTTATTTGTTACAGTATCTGCAGCTGAAACACATTGGTTTGATTTAATGAAAACTTTATCATGGAATTTAGATCGTCACGAATTAACTAAAGAAGAATTTGTCGATATTAACAAGTTTAGCAGTAGGCCTCTGGCACTAAATTAAAATCTGTCAATGTCAGATTTTCATGTTTTAAATAATGAAATAATGTCGTGTCTGTATATTTTATTTTATATTATTATTGTTTTTTAAATGGACTGGGAGCAAAAAGGGGAGATTTTACACTGGCAAACTTTGAAACTTCAGGTAGTAAGGTATCTTTTGTCAGCTCAGTGCAAAAGGTCCTCTCAACATATAACATTTTAAAAATGATTTTTCTTATTAAACTTTTTTAGGGAACTACGACTGATAAAAATTTCTCTAAAAATCCCACATTTGCACTGTATCTCGCGAAAACTTCCGAGTTTTTGAAATCTCTAAAAATCATGTTCAATGAATTCGAAAGTCCTTCCTTCTGCAAAGACGCGCGTATATATATATATATATATATATATATATATATATATATATATATATATATATATATATTGTTGCGTACTTGAGGGTTCGTGAGTTGTCCGAGAATGAAAGGCCAAACTTATAAAATTCAGCAATTTATTCACAGAAAGTTCCAGAAAAATGCAGGTCTATAAACCAAGTATCAGCTTCAATTCAACCAGTAAACACAGCTTAAACAGTAGCTGTCAATAGCAAATCCACAGTACAAACTGTATAGCAATAACACTTAAAGCAAGTCTCTTTCAAAGAGGCTCAAAACAATGCAAGCATTAGCGAAGCTGGCTGAAAACTGAACTGAACTAACTGCCTTGGCGGGAAAATGTTCCTTATATACCCCTGTAGAAAAGTGTGGAAGGTTCCAGAAATTTCCGTATCTCATCAGCCAATGAGATTAGAGCTTCCCTATTTGGTATATCCCTTATAAGGATTTTCTCGCCAAGGTCGCCAAGAAATCGCCAAGGTGGGAAAAAGTCGCCAACTTTGGCGCCAAATCCATTACCTGCCTTATTGGGGCTTTTTAATGCGTTTTTAAGGGAAAATAAGGCTATTTCAACGCTAAAACAACTAGAAATGCACAAAATTAGAATTTTATCAACTTACTAAGCCTCTTTATATATATTATTATTATTATTATTATTATTATTATTATTATTATTTTTTTTTTTTTTTTTTTTTTTTTTTTTATCATATCCAAATTTTTGTTTTATTTTTTATTTTTAACATCTTATCTGATGATTTACAACAATTTGAAGCAAATGTTTTTAAATTATCGTAAATCTTTTTTTCTATTTTCTGAAACAGGCATTGTTTTTAAATCTAAATAAACCCAGTACCATACTCTCATACCAGAACAAGTATATGTTTATCCAAAAAACATTTTGAGCTTTTATTGTTTCCCAATCACATAATTTGATTCTTTAAACAATTTTTTTTTGACATATATAGAAGAGTGTCAAATACTTTTATAATGTTACAATTGTCTCTTCCATGTGCAAACATTTAGTATTCTTCAATATATATATATGCATTTAGTTTATATTTTTACATGAAATATCCGATTACTATTTTGTATTGTTTTTAGTAGTTTATATGATGCGTTATTAACCAACGAAACAAATACATTTTAGTGAATATACTGGGTGTCCCATAAATCTGTTAATGTCTAAATAATTATAATATTGAAAAAAAAAAAAAAAAAAAAAAAAAAAACTTTTTATATACCATGTTTTAAATTTTCTGATGAATCATAGAGCTCTTATCAATGTACATAAAATTTTTAAAGTGATAATGATGTTTATTTTTGTCAGATGTAGTATAATTTAACTTTTCATAATTTTTTAACGTTCACGTTTAATTAAATGTATTTATTTTTATGTCGAAAGAAAATGAACTCGTAAATTTTTTAGGCAACAATTAAATTATAGTTAATATTTTAATGGCTATTTTAACGCTATTAGGATGTTATTATTATCATATTTTAATTAATTATAAGAAAACTAATCAAACATTCGAAAATCGGACTTCGAAGTATTGTGTTGTCACCGGGTTCTGAGCTACTGTGAAAGTTTCAAATGTCTAGCTAGTAAAGAAGTTAGTTAAAATTAGATTGGAAAATTTGTACCGAACAAAAAAAACAAACAAACAAACAAGAATAGAAGTTAATAAGAACATCGGGAAAATTCATAAAAGTTGAAGAAAATGGTTAGTCTCTTTTCTTTCTTTTATATATATATATATATCTTAATATATATAAATCTCGTGTCACAATGTTTGTCCTCAATGGACTCCTAAACCACTTAACCGATTATAATAAAATTCGCACACCATGTGCAGTTCGATCCAACTTGAGAGATAGGATAGTTTAAATCTCAAATTATAGTCGCAATTTTAATTTATTGCTAATTATTTGTCTGTTATTATTTGACAGTCACAATTATCTGTTAACTCCAAATGATTCTAACAGATGTCGATACCTTTCGACTGGGTTGAAATGAAAGCTGAAATATATTTGGTGCTGCCATCTACACAAAGAATCTTCAACTTTTTAACCTATTAATAAATTTCGTATAATTCAATTATTTCCACTTTTTAAATTTTTGGTGTTAGCATAGCCGGCCACGTGTTACTTAGACTGAAGTGTAAATTGAATTCATATTATAATGAAGATAATACAGTGAAATTAATCCTGTTTTTTACTTATTTGTGCTTCATTGATCAAAACTTTATAATTTAATCTGTATATATATATAAATTACGTGTCACGATGTTTGTCCGGGGTAAACTCCTAAACTAAGGAACTGATTTTGATGAAATTTTGCACACTGTGTGCAGTTTGATCCAACTTGAGAGATAGGATAGTTTTTATCTCAATTTATTGTCACAATATTGTTTTATTGCAATTATTTGTTAATTATAGACCTTTATTAAAGTTGCTCCAAAATATCTGTGAGTTCCATTAATTTAATTGTTGCCAAAAAAAAAAAAAAAAAAAAAAAATACGAGTTCATTTTCTTTCGACATAAAAATAAATACATTTAATCAAACGTGAACGTTAAAAAATTATAAAAAGTTAAATTATGCATCTCACGAAAATTGACGTCATAATCAATTTAAAGATTTTATACACATTGATAAAGTGCTAATGTAGTTCTATCATAGATATAGTAATATATATAGATCTCTCATCCCCATGTTATCGTAGAAAGATTTTTGATGCCGAAAAAAGATAAAAAATAAAAGCTTTGGAAACAGCCATTAAGTGGTATTGAAAAAAAAAAAAAAAAAAAAAAAAAAAGAAAAGAAAGAAAGAAATATGAATTTGAAACTGTATCTGGAGTCTTCCATTCCCCTTTAGCAAATAAATTATTCATAAATTTTATTTGCTAAAATATTAGTATGTATTCCCGTGTGTATTCACTCGGGGAAAGACGGCCATATTTTGGTAAAAACGTCGTCTTTTCCCAAATGAAAAGGAATAACTTTTTTCTCCCCAATGATCACTCTATTCTATATATGCTATACTATATCTATGAGTTCTATACGCAAGCGAAGTGTGACTCACTGACCGTCTGTGCAGCCAAGAAAAAGATTTCCTATGTTAATTGCCCACTGGATTTTTTGTAAGAAATTATTAAAAATCGAGGAAATTTATTTCCCGATTTTAATCCTTATATTTGGGTATAGATATGTATTAGTTATCGCGGGTGTTAGATTGAATTATTTTGCTGTCAAATTGACAAAATTTTAATTTTAAATTTTTAAACTCTGACGCCCTTGGCTTTTTTTATTATTATTATTATTATTTGGCGATTAAAAGCGTAACACGAAAATATACATGCCAGATGTATGCATTGTACGAAATGTAATATGTATTATTCATTGTACGTATGTATGACATGTAATATGTATTGTACGAAATATTGTTTCATATTATTCATTACTCTTTTAATATAAGTTGTTAAAATAACCATGATTTTTGAAAGGAATTAAATATTTTCGCCAGATAATTTGGCGATATTCTTTTTTTTTCGCCAAGGATGACAGAAATGAAATCTATTCCGCTGCAAAATATTAGTATCTTACATCAGATATTTTATTTAGACATTTGAAAACAAATTTGACTTCAAACTATGATAGAATATTTATCATTTTCCTTTTAATTTGTATATTATTAGTATATTAAAATTTAAAAGCATGGTATATAAAAAGTTTTTTTTTTTTTTTTTTTTTTTTTTTTTATCTTATAATTATTCTTATCTTAATCCTCAATGTTTCCCATCTTTATTGACTTGAATTTACTATTAAAATTTTAACATACTCAAAAACTTCTCATTACTTCGTTAAAATACACTAAACTTTTCCAAAATCTTTTTGTATTTAAAGTGATACATGTATTTACTTTAAATGTCCAATATTTCATAAGATTTCCAATTTTAAAGTTTTAAAATATTTATCAAATTTACTTATTTTTCTGGTTTAGCCTTATTGTTTTCCCTTTTATAACTACAGCTGTTGCCCTCTTTAAAATATTTAAAATGATGAGGTCATTTAATAGTAAAATTATCCATTATAGCATATATTATATTTCACTCCTCCATAAAAATTGATTTTAAAATCGTCTGTTTCTTTTATACTTTTATTTTAATAGAATTTTAATAGAATTTAATTTATATATTAGTCATTTTAGCAATTTTATCCAAAGTAGCATTAGAAATAATATATATCACTTCTCCATTAAAATTTATAGGACCCTACAATAAAATTAATTTGTGCTTAATATCAACACTACGAAAATTTTTATCAATCGCTTCCAAATTTTGACCTAAGTTTCAAATCTCAACCCTGTGGGTTTTTACATCGGCTACAACGTTTTCGTCTTTGTTCGTAAATAATAGTTTAACTGTACTAAATAGTTTACAGCCGTATAATTCAACGTATAACTTAGTCACAGCAACGCGTGGCCGGGTCTGCTAGTATATATATATATATATATATATATAATAAATAATTTAATTCCTTTACAATACTCAGCAAATAAGAGAAAGATGAAAATACCAACAATGATATTAATATTTAGAAGGATTACTTATAAAGTTATTGTCACAAATACCATTTAAGTAAAATTCACCGATTAGTAAAATCATGTTAAAATACTTACACAGAAGAGAAATGACGTAGATATCACTAATGCCTAAAACAATGAGATAGTTTTTTTAATCCATTTATCGAGTAAATTCAGCAACACAAGATAAGAATTGCAAGAAATAAACCAAAATACTATTGAAATAAAAAGGAATGCATTTTTTTTATTTAAAAAAAAAAAAAAAATATATATATACATATATATATATATATATATATATATATATATATATATATATAAAGAAAAAATAAATGTTAAAATTTCGTCGATGTAGTGAGTTTTAGGAGAGCAAATCACACATTTCCATAAAAAATTTGTAAGATCGGTGTGTTGTAGAATTCACGTCAGCATGGCGCTGCAGCTAAGTTCACAAGTTGCAAAGCGCGAGTGAATAAGGAGAAGTCCTAGAATCAAATGAATTGAGTGGAATGGAGTAAGCTTAGATATAAATATGGATGTGTGTTGGAGTGTGAAAGTGTGTGAAGAGGAGAGTAGGTGAGTGGTGTTGATGAGAATAGTTCTTATGCGAGAGTTAAGCAATGATAGAGATTTGTAGCGTTGTAGAATAGAGTAAGATTTGAGTGAAGAATTTGTCACGCCAAGGGAATCCTGCCGACGGTTCTTGTGAAGAATAGTTCAGTGGTCGACAGAGAGCAATCGTCGACAGTATCGCTATTGGTGAGATTAATTTACCTTTTTTTTAATGCTTTGCTGAAGTTATCCCCTTAAGGTATTTAGGAGTTATTTCCGAGTTAGCCCAACACCCGCCTTGAAACTGATCGTTAATAAACTTTGTTAGTTTGTATTTAACTTTGTCTCGTGCTCTTATTTACTACTTAAGTTAGATTAATTTAAGATTGAGGAATGGAGACCACATATTCCTCACAAATTCTCACTCTCTATCTCTCTCTATGCATACTTTTTTACGAGTATAATTACAAGAATGAGAACGAAAACTGAACAGTTGAATAATTTACCACAAAAAACAATTAGGCAACTATAGTTAACTTTAATTAGTTTAATAATTTTAAATCTACAGGGTAGTTATAATTAAACTTCCCTATAAACAGAATCCTACAGCGCAAACGAGTGGATAGAATGCAATGAAATTCGGTATATAGACTATACACGTGATGCGTTCACGGAATTTCGAAAAAAAAAAAAAAAAAAAAACTTTTGTTCCAAAATGTCCACCAGAGGGCTTCTTTCCCGGGAAAACATTAAATTTAACACAATAAACGACCGAAACGGAATACAGAAGCAATAGTAATAATCCACAACAAGAATTATAAGTAATGAAATGTAAAACTGGGAAAAGTTGTCAGTTCTAGGAAAAAAAAAAGTCGAGATTTGCATGCTTGCGAAGTAGAGGAAGTTTTATGCAAAACAGGTGTTACTTAATGTGGTTCGATGAGAAGGTGATCCGAAACTAGTCAATAAATGTCAGTATTGTTTCTGTATTCCGTTTTGGTCATTTATTGTGTTACATTTAATGTTTTTCCAGAAAAGGCGCCCTCTGCTGGTTATTTTGGAATTAAATTTTTTTTTTCAAAATTCCTTGAGCGCATCTCGTGTATATTCTATATACCAAATTTCATTGCATTCTGTTCACCCATTTGCGCTGTAGAATGCTGTTTATAAGGGAAGTTTAATTATAACTGTCCTGTATATTAATATAGTTCTTAATATTAAGAAAACGAAAAGTAATTTTCATTCATGAATAGTTAGCTATTTTATTATTAAAATATTTAGTCTAATTATAAAGCCTTAAGTCATTCAACGTCGCAACATCTCCCCGGTACACCATACTTTTTCAAGGTGATCAGAAACTAGACAATAAATGTCAATATTGTTTCTGTATTGATTTTTGGTCATTTATTGTGTTGAATTGAATGTTTTTTTCCGGTAAAGACGCCCTCTGGTGGACATTTTGCAACTTTTTTTTTTTTTTTCGAAATTCCGTGAGAGTATCTCGTGTATAGTCAATATACCAAATTTCGTTGCATTCCATTCACCCGTTTGCGCAATAGGATGCTGTTTATAAGGGAAGTTTAATTATAATCACCCTGAATTTGAATAGTAATATTAACAGTGTTGTGCAAGTTCACAAAAAAAACGAACTAGTTCAAACTCAAGTTCATCGTGTAAAAAAAGAGCTAGTTCGCGCTCAAACTCATGTCTGAAAGAAATGAACGTGTTCAGTTCAAGTTCATTTTTAAAAACGAGCGAAGCTCACTAAAAGTTCATTTTTACGTACATTTTTTTTTTTTTTTTTTTTTAAATAGATCTTATCCTCTGTGAACACTTTCATAGGTAATTTCCCTTTTTTTTTCTAAAATTACCAATTACCATGAGAATTATTTTTAATTTTACGCTTAATTAAACTTATTAACTTATAATTCTTAATTATAACTTATTAATTTAATTGTAGTAAAAATTTATTTAGCAAACACTTCTGAATAGTGTACCCACTGTTTTTGCATGGTTTTTTATTCTCAAATTTTCAATACGTTTGTTTATGCGCATGAGAACTTATTAATCGGAGACAAATTCTATCATTTAGAGGTTCCGTTGTTTTAAATCAGTGTTGCGCAGGACCGCGTTCATGAGTTTAATTAAAACTTTTTCAGTTTTGAGCTGAATTGCGCTCGTTTTTTAAATTGTGAACTTGAGCTGAGCAAAGTTCGTTTTCTCATGAATTTGAGCGGGAAAAGTAACTCAAACTCATATGGATTTTATTCCTTTGGGAAAAAATTTTATATTCTTGGTAGCAATACTTTCTACCCTTTTAATCGCAAGAGAGGACGCATTTCTCACAAGAGAGAAACGCATCGGGTCGGGTAATCGCTTATTACCTGCTTTGCTGGTCGGGTGCAGTTAAAATGTGAAAGTTGCATTAATTTTTATTCACAAAATGTTTTCTCCGAAGATTGTTTTATGCTTTACTTATGAATCGAAACTTTTAAATGAAGAAATTGGATGACATTGTTTTCCTTCCTAGTAATTTAAAGACATGACTGATAACATGAATTTAATTACATTTACTTAAATATTAATACTTAACGTTTAAAGCTATATATGGAAAACAATTTTTTTTTCCAACCTATATTTTATTCCTTATTTTACTGTCAAAATACTTGGAACAATGGATCTTTTAAATATAAGTTTTAATACAACTAAATGTTTGTTTATAATTAGATAAACACATTGTTGTAATATATTTAATTTTCTGAAAGATTTCTTCAATAATATAATTGTAGTTTGTGTAAAAGAACTTCTATTCATCTTATTATCTAACACAATTTTAACAATATGGCGGGTCAGAAGCTGCAGATTCATTTCGTGTTGAAGGTCAAAAGTCATTTTGCAGGTCGGGTCGGCTGCGAGTCAAGTTTACTCGAACAACGCAGGACTCTAAGCTAATCCTTTCATAAGAAGAAATATAAATTCCGCTGGTCACCTGGTACGATTGAATACTTAAATGCCATATCCAGAAGCCTACCGTTTTCCTTGCTACAGTATCTTTTTTTTTTTTGGGGGGGGGTGTGTGTGTGTGTACCCCAGTTTTCCACGATATTATACTGTTGTCAATTTTGTATTTCAGTTTTCATGCAATCAAATCCAGGCTATTTCAATATCAGAAATTTATGCGAAATACCTCGTATTATGAAAAGTTATGGAAGTTCTAAGCGTGATTTAAGAAATGTTTTAAGAAAGCCTTTCATTATAAATAAAAGTATAATATTAAATCCCAATAATTAAATCCTGTTTGCTGTTATCATAAATGATATTTTAAAACTAGCTGTACATTTAAAAAAAGAAAAATAATCTTTAGCTTAGTACACGTACTATATTTGAATTTTTGTGGATGTATATATTCATTTTAGAAAAAAAAAAAAAAAAAAAAAAAAAACATTAAGACAATTTAAATTAGATTATAAATAGCTTGTTGTAATAAGGAGGATTAATATTCTATTTTTATTTTTATTTTCTTATTTTTTATTAAAAATTATTTATTTTTAATTATTATTATTTGCATTTTCCAGAAAGTGTTAAAAATAAAATAATCATTGATGTAAAATCTACATCTCTGACATGAAATTATTTCAATAATCTGAATGCATTTTTATTTTTAGTATTAAAAATATAAATAGAAATTAAAAACTTTAATATTATTCTATTTACTCTATGTACAATATGTGTTAAACCAGTAATCTTTGTCTAAATGCTTTAATTTTTAAAGATGCTATCTTTCAATGCAAAAGTTATAAAATAAAGATTATTTTCATGAATTAAAGAATTACTTTCGCAAATAACAGGTATCTCATTATTTTTTCAAGAAAAAAAGAGAATATATGGACATGTGACTCGCAAGATATCTATATAGTTCTGTGAAAGCAGATCCTTTCTCTAGATTAGCATCGTCTTTATCAGAAAATGAAATGTCCGGTACTTTTATGAGGGCTACACAATTTGTCCTACTGCCTCAGGGCTGTGAGGTGTAGTATATACATCTCCCGCGTTTTTGGGTGGTCTTGCACCCGCACAAAGCAATGTAATGTTTAGTATAGTAGATTCTCACGCTTTTTTCTTTTGAATCCAATACAATGTCGTCGTGTGCATGTTTTGTCGGAGACGTTGCCCTCCCTTTACTAATTATTTTTAACCCATATGTTCGAATTGTGTCGAAAACATGAAAGAAATCCCTCTCTTCAAAAATGGTCAACAGATTTCCTGAAAAGGAAACTTAACCACTGAACTGTTATTTAAAATAAAATGTATTTGTTCACAATGTTTCCAAGAAATTTTATAAACATGTCTCAGATTTATCAATATATATTACTACGTAAAATGATGAGTTTTTATTTATTTATTTTTTAACTGATTTAAGCTATTATTAAGATTTATTTTTATTTCTATAATATAGGGGAGACCGGGACACAGTGAACCACTTTTACACTCTTATTATTATTATTATTATTTTTTTTTCTTTTTCACAAAAAACAGTAAAGCAATGTACTTAATATATATACGCATATATATATATATATATATATATATATATATATAGCAAACAAACTCTAAGCCCTTCTTGACATGTCTTAATTTTTTTATAATAATATTTCCAATACATTATGAATGAAAAAAAAAATGTGAGCACTCACAAAGTGGAACACTATGCCCCATGACCGAGGTACAGTGGACCAGCCTCTTTTGTTTATATTAAATTATTAGAAATTACTTTCTTTTTTCTCTAAAATTAATTTCTTATGCTATTCTAGTCTAACAAGTATAATTCAAGCATTTTCCTGAAATAAAATAAACAAAATTAAAATAAACGAATAAGAAATCAAATTCCACTAAGAAAATTTATTAAGTTGAAATAGATAATTGTTTTTTATTCTTTTATTAATACTTTATAAATCAGATATATTTTTTTAAATTCAGATATTAATAAATATTATACTACTATTCAAATATTTAATATTTTTTTCTATTATTTTGAGGTATAATTAATTTACATTATATTTGTAGGATAAATTTAACTAAAATGTATGAAGCTACTTTCTTTTGCTTTTCACATGTGATCTCTAAAACCAACAATAATAAAAAAATTTCTACTATTTATTAAATTAGATATTTTTCCTTTTATTAATGCTATATAATTCAAATATTTATTTTAGATATCAATAATTATTGTATTACTATTCAAATATTTATTCTTTTCAGAAATTTATAATTATTTTTATTTATTTTATCATAGCATTAAGATATTTATTACTTTGAGATATTAATACTTTACATTATATTTGCATCTATAAATTTAACTAAAACTAATATAAGTATTAAACTAATTTATATTTTTAGGCACATTGGAAGGTGGTCCACTGTGTCCCGTGCCAGAGTAAAACAGATAATAATAATAAAATATACAGACTACAAATATGCTAATAATTTTTAGAAATTTAAAAACAGCAATATCTTGCCTTCCTTTAACAGCTATATAGTATTTATAGTCGCTAGTTCAATTATATAATTTTAAAATTCTTCAATGTGGAAAAAGTACTTTGAGCAGTTAAAAAAACAAAAAAAAAAAAAAAAAAATGCTCAAAATTGTTACCTTACTATTTCCTATGTGGTTTTTTTGGCTGCATAGATACAACTAGTACCATGCTGCCATACATGAGTATCCATATGAACTAAAAGAGTTGAATATTAATAGATTTAAATAGGGGTGGTCCACTGTGCCCCGTGCTCCCCTACATTTAATAAAGCTTTATAAATCAAAGACTGAATTTTATTATGTATATTTTCTTTACATAATTAAAGGTTGTAAATGGTCAAGTTAGTGATTTTTTTTTCTTAATTGGTTAAGTGAAAGATAAAATTTCTTAAAGATAAAATAATTTCTGTAATAATGATACTTTTGCCATCCAAATTCTGGTATTTTATTTTATTTTATTTTTTTTCCCCCTACATAAAGTTTCAACATATATTTATTTATTTGTTTGTTTGCTTGTCAGTCACATCCCTATATTTTAATATTTGGGTTGAAGAAAAAAAAAAAAAAAACCCTAAAATTTTGATTGTATTTTTTTATTGTTCAAAATTAATTGTAAAATTGCTGTTAATTTGATGTTCAAGTTACAACACTTCCAGATCATTTTCAATTGATATTTCTTGAATATACATTCTAAAATTAAAAATGGTTTGAACTAAGAAGTTTTGTTTATATAATTTTGAAACAAATTAAAATAATCATCTAAAATATTTTTGAAGCTATAGTAAAATTTTCGTGTACATGCTATTTACAATAGCAGAGATTAAGTTCATGAGTGAGATGTATGTACACACTTCAAGATAGTCCACGAAGAGTTGAGAAGTTTACAAAACTACACATTTTTTCTCGCTAATATTTCTGAAGAAATTGAATAAATCTCAAAAACTATTAAAAAAGGGAGAGAGAGAGACTAATACTGTTTTTAATATGTAGTATTTTGTAGAAGAAACTTTATAAGGCGATTTCTTTGAATTTTTGAAAATGCAGATAAAGGCGAACGCATCGTTTTCTATGAACGCTTGCAAACGGGAGGTAAGAGGGAACACTCACCCCTCCCCCAAGTCCTACACACACTATGTTAAAACAAACTGGCACGTTTGGTAAATTTCAAACTTAGTTGGCAAAATTCTTAAACACTTTTCAGTAAAAAATTATAATGTATTCACAGATTCTAATTTTGCATTTCTTTTCCCCTCCTCTTTTTTTCCTTTATTCTATATTCAATAAAAGAAAGTATTGGATTCGTAAAAATTTTCGGCTTCCGGTTTTCGAGGAATTTACACGTTTTTAAAGGTCCAGAAAACGATTGGACGATTTTTAGAAAATGTCTGTCTGTGTCTGTGCGTCAAAAATGTTTGGGGACTTTATCTCAGGAACTACAGCAAAGAATTACATGTAAATTTATATGCAGATGTACCTTGACTAAAATTAGCGCCTACGGAACTTTAGTATCAATTTCTCAACAGGTGGCGCTGCTAGGCCGCGATTTCCACAGTTTCATGGAAGGTTGTATCTCAGGAACTGCTGCACGAAATTGCATATAAATTTATATGCGGACGCTCTTTGATCCAGATTAGTGCCTTATCAACTTTTGGTGATCATTACTCAACAGGTGGCGCCTCTATACCGCGATATCTACAATTTCAGGGAAGGCTATATCTCAGGAACTACTGCACGAATTTGCATATAAATTTATATGCAGATGCAAAAATCAAAGAAAAGGTAATATAAAGAAAATTATTATCTTTCAATCTGCTCCTTGACTCCCCTTCCCCCAGGTAGATACTAAGTGAAAATGGTAACAATTTCATTGATTGAAATTTCTAAAAATGTATTATGAAATAATTCTTTAAATTTATTCTTTGATGTTTATTATTTTTGCGATTTGCAAATTGCAAAAATGCCCTTTTTTCCTGGGCGCATTTTAACGGGTGCCCTTTTTATGAGTGCCTTTTTTTCCGGGATCCATTTTGCACAATTATTCTCTTTTCTGTCCTTTTCTTCTTCTATTTTCCTTTTTATATTTCAGACAGAAATATTTAATATGAGTTTGAGTTTGAATTGCTTTTTCACGCTCAAGTTCGTGAAAAAAACGAGTTTCGTTCAACTCAAGTTCATAATTTAAAAAACGAGCGAAGTTCAACTCAAAACTCAAAAATTTTGAGCTACGCTCATGAACGCGTTCAAATGAACGCGTTCGTGCACAACACTGAATATTAATTTAAATTTATTAGAAAATGAAAAAAATTACTTACCTAATTTTAAAACTTATTACATTACAAAACTTGTTGGAAACATATAAAAGAAAGATCTTTCAAGGTAATGTAGTAGAAAAGAAGGAACTAATAATGGATAGCATTAAAAATGTTAAAAATGGAGCTTATAACAACGAAATAAACTATAAAATTTGGGATTATCAATATATATATGTATTGCATTGAGAAAAATATTTACAAGCATACCAAACCCATTCTATGTTTCTGCATTCACTACAAATTACAGTTTGCAAACAACTTACACCACCGCTAACTTCAGCATCAATCTGTGATTCTTGGCGCAAATAAAAATTTATGTTCATACAAATAGAATGAGAAATCAGAAATGAACTATTATACTGTGCAAATTTTAAGAGAATAATTTGCGTATTACTTCTTCCGGTCTGTGCGGAGCCCTCTATTGACGAAAATTAAAAAAAAAAAAAAAAAATTCTTTACAATAAAATTATATATATATATATATATATATGTATATACTATATATACATATATATATAGAGAGAGTGTGATTATAATTAAAGTTACGATTTCAAATCTCTATAATTTTGATACTTCCCATCATAGCGATTTGATATTTTACTAGAGCAATCGCGAAGCAATGAAATTTTCTTTCGGGGAGAAAAAAAGTAGTTCTAACATGTTCCTATAGATAGCGCTGTCAAGGGAAACGCTTAAATAGACTTATTAAACACAGGAATGTTGTTAGCAACACAATGGAATAGCAGGAAACAATAGAACCTAAGGGTTTACTGCAATATGTTTAGCAAAAAGCTAAGAAAACGTGTTTACAGCGGAAACAGTCATTGTGAAAAGAGAAAAAGAGGAGCTTCATGAAACAAATACTTTACGGATAATTAACGGCACATTTTGAAACAATTTTTTTTTTTTCTTTCTTTTGCCAAACAAAATTTAATTGCCTCACGACTGCTCTTGTAAAATATCAAATCGCTCTGATGGGTAGTTTTAAAATTAAAGCGCTTTGAAATCGTAACTTTAATTATAATCACCCTGCCTTTATATATATTATATAATAATAATAATAGTAATAATAATAAAACTTTTTCACAAAATACCTTTTCGTAAACCGGTTTCAATTCTACTAATTTCTTCAATTTTTTTTTTTTTTTTTTTTTTTTAAAGAATGTTTACAGATATATGGAGCATTCGGTACACTACTGTATCTTTATCTGTTTAATACCGTTTATCTGTTTCCGTTACAAATAAATGTAGAGCTTCATTCTTTCATAAGAACGCTGGTACAAGTAAATGTTTAATCAGAGACAGTTTTAAAGTTTTATTATTCTGCGATCTCTCAATTTAATTCTTAAAACAACTTCTTTAAACTCTGTTGCAGAGAGTAAATTTTGTTCAATCGGAGCAATTTCTCCGCATTTAATGGTCTTTTCTCAATAGGAGCATGCGTTAAAGGAGAGATTCTAACGAATTAATTCATGTGTTTCAGTCTACGTAAAAGCTATTTTGATATTTTTGACTTCTAGTATAATCTATATTTAATTGTTTATTAACGATTTCAATATATCTTTCAAAAATGACGTAGCAAAAATATTTAAAACAATCCATGTTTCATAGCCATAGTTTTTTTTCCCCTTATTTTCCACACTATCTGCATGCATCAGCATAAAATATTTTATGGGAGGAAGTTGGATCATTTTAAATTAAATAAATGTAAGTACTATATATACTCATTTATTTTAAAATAAAAAAAAAGCACTTTTACGATAATTTTTTTAAATAATACACTAACTGAGGAATTAAGAATAATTGAAGGGTAAATCCAACCCCATTTGTTTCTATAAACTGGGCGTTACCCGCATTGCTCTTCACTATATCTTATATTATTAAGTGAGCAATATTTGTATAAACAATATATATATATGTATATTTCACTGTTCTCGAAAACGATTGCTCAGACAGTCACGTGATTTAACAGAAAGGTGCCCCCCGAAGGGTCATTGTGCATAAGGAAGTCAGGTTTTCGAATTTTCGATTAGTTTCTTTTAATTAATGAAAATAGGAAAATAATAAGCTAATAATAACACAAAAAAAAAAAAATCAGCCATTTAAATTTTATCTATACATAATAGTTGCCAAAAAAATTTACGAGTTATTATTATTTTTTTTTCGACTGGAAAATAAATATATTTATCTAAACATGAACAGTAAAAAATTATAAAAAATAAATTATGCATCTCACAAAAATTGACGTCATTATCACTTTAAATAAAAATTTTAAACATTGATAAAGTGCTAATATAGTTTACGATACCATATATATATAGTAATATATATAGGTCTACCATCTGCATGTTATCGTGCAAAGATTTTTGATGCCAAAAATTTTTTTTTATACATTGATAAAGTGGTAATATAGTTTACGATGCCATATATATAGTAATATATACAGATCTACCATCCCCATGTTATCATGGAAAGGTTTTTGATGCTGAAAAAAAAAAGCTTTGGTAACAGCCATTAAGTGGTATTTAAAAAAAAAAAAATAAAAGAATTTGAAACTGTTTCTGAAGTTTTTCATTCACCTTTAAAATATAATATTCATAAATTTTATTTGCTAAAATATTCGGGTGTATTCACTCGGGGAAAGACGGCCATATTTTGGTAAATTCGCCGCCTTTTCCCAAGTGAAAATGAATCCCTTTTTTCTCCCCAGTGGTCAATCTATATATTACTACTGTATCTATGTACGATGCTAATATATGTTATACTAAAATCAGTTTTATTTATAGATCCTCCTGGGCGATTTTTTAAATTTTTGCGTTGAAGTACACCGAACATTTGTGCCAAGAAGTTTAATTTAGCAACCGCGATTTTAATCTAGGTAGTGCATCAAAAATATAGAAATTATAAAATATTACAAAAATAAAAAATAAACCGAAATAGTAGTCACATAAATGATGTATTTTTATCTGAGTAGATAATTTTATAAAAAAAAATATAGTTTTAAAAATAGAAATTTTTTTTTCAGCAAGCACTATTTAAAACCTAAAAAGCATTAATAAAATAAACAGAATATGAAGGATTCTTATATATCAACGAAAAGGTGCCCGAATAAAGTATTAGAAAAATAGAATTTCTACTTTTATGCAAGAAATTATACAAAAAATAAATAAATGAATGAATTAAATTAAATTAAATTAAAATATATATATATATATATATATATATATATATATATATATATATACATCGCTAATATGGCGTCAAAAATTTAAAAGCCGACAAAGGAGAGATATAATAAAGTTGTTTAGCACGATAATGTTTACTTATTTATTTATTTACATACCAATCACTACGCTAATTTTTAACACACAAATAAATGAGTTGCTGTGTGTGACTGCACTTGCAGGTTGTCGGGCAGAAATATTTGATTAATTCAAATTACTATTTAAATAAATAAAAATAAAATATGTTTAATGGGAAATATATGTAACCATAGAAACATTAGTTGTCCAAAATACGGCAGAAATAGTGCCCATAGCATATTGATACAAGGGATTAAGTCTTTTTCCTGCCTCAATTGCACTGTTGCAATGAAAGTAGTTTTACAGGCAAAGTGAAGATAAAAGAGCAGATCATTCACTTCCAGTTGAGTCAGTCTTGGCGACAAACTTGGCGAGTGGGCGACCAAATTTTGGTGAAAAATGGTAGTTTAGGGTTCCCGAAATTTCGAAGCTCTCCGACACACGGGAACATGTATCTCGAGCTCACTATGGGATTCTCGATGAAGCCATCGCCAAAAGTTATAAATGGAGTGAGGGGATTTTTGCTAAAGAGTATGCAGCCACTGCGATTCAGAGTTATTCAGAGACCTATTCTGAGTGATTGCACTTTAGGGATTGAGCTCTAAGCGACTGGATATTTTTCGTGAGTGAGCGAAAATTTCTGCTTTATTCCTGTGGAACACGTGACTATTTCTGGATTGTTCCAGACCATTCATCGTATAGCGACTTTTACTGTACGAGTAACAGCTTCATCTGCTTCCAGAATATTCGAAGAATTAACATTTCTATTTGACTGTTTTTGAGAATATTCGTTTTAATAATAGTTTTGTTGCACAGATTCGAGAAGTTCAAAAAATATTTGATATTGTCAAGGAGATTTCATACTAAAACTGTGACGAAAATATTCGCCAATCGAAATATATTTATTTAAACGTTTCAATTATTCAATTAAAAAGAAATCTTTTAAATATAGTGACCAGCGAAGCGGGCGAAGCCTGCTAGTTTAAATGAATCGTTCTTATAAGTCTACATTTTTTTATTACCATATTTATTAATCAGCCTCGAAAATATAACCAATTATCGTTTTCTGAAATGTTTCTAATACTTCATGCCACCTGTCGCGTGGGGCATAGCCGGCAATTTTAACTTCTGAATAATCGCCCACTGTAGGCTCTAGGCCGGATTAGGCCTGGCGAATTTTGTATTTAGTATTTTGTATTTTGTATTATTATTATTATTATTATTATTATTTTTGAGTTTTTTAATAAACTGCGAGTAGTCCCCTTAGAAGCGCTCTACATCGCTCCAAGAGTGATTAGCGGGGGCTGCTCCCTGTTAAATTATCGATTTCCACAAATAAATTATTTTTTAAATAATTCATTTGTAAAACAGCCATGAAATGGCTACAGACTTAAAAAAGATAAATTTTTGTGCTAATAAAAAAAAAACTTTGCTTATGTTACGAAGACGAATAAAATTTTTATTTGTAACTCTCTAAAAACTTCTGATATTATTATAATTCAGAGTTGAGATCATTATTTCTTATTATTACTTTATTGCTAGTAAATAAATGGCCCATACAATCGCTGTAAAGCGTAGTAATTTCCTGAAGGAAAAGTCACGTTTTCCATAGAATGACTTATAATAAATGACGTCATTTAAAAATATTTATATTGTATGTATGGAGTTTTGACCAAAGCGTAATCCATAGAATCATTTGACTACTTTTTAATTACACAATTTTAAATACATGTTCTTATGGAGAATATAAACATTAAAAGTAGCGTACATATAAAATCTGAAGTTTCTAGTGGTATTATTACTTTAGAAATCATACAAAAATATAATTATCCAGAGAGTTTTTCCCTCACCTTCTCCTACTGCACAAGCATTAGAAGTGTCAAACCCTGGCATAACTTCATCCCCGGTACAAGCAGTAACTGTGTTAAGTTTGTTTCTAATCGGTTCGGTGGTTAGGAAGAAGATGTAAGACATACCCACACACATACATACAATGAGTTTTATTTGTAATAAAACACCAATTATTTTAACCCTTTGCGGCGCAAGACAATTCGGATCATTTAAATTATACTGCCACCGGAATTCATGAACTAAATTAAACTAAAAGAAATTTTAAATTTTTATGTTAAAAAAAAAAAAAAAAAAAAAAAAAAAAAAAAAAACGGCCTTTTCTGATATGTTATAAACGTAAATTTTTGCTAAAAAATTTCCGGGATGAATTTTTGCAGCTGGATCTTAAATTTTGCGTCCTCGCAGCGAGGACAGCGCGCGTTAAGGGATTAAATAATTCAGGAGATGTACATGAAAGCTTTCAATGACTTTTAATTTTAATTAATAATAAATATATAAATATACAGTTAACAAGGATACCCTATGTCCAATTATCTCTACCAGTAATCAAGAGGTTCTCGAAGCTGGTAGACGGGAGGTACCAGGTTCGAATTCATGTCACGTTCGTCGGCATAGACGTACAGAATTTTCCATGAATTCCTTTGTTAAGGGTTTTTTCCCTTTAGGGCATCTTTTGCAGACGTTCCAGAGATTTTTTGCTCCATAATCCTCTTGTAATCCTGGAAAATTCAATATTAATCCAAGATATTTTTTTCAATTTTTATGCGATACCAGTTACAGAATGTATTTGATTCTTTAAACTAACAATTTTTCTTAAAAGATTTTTATTTAAAGAAGTTTTCCTTATTTATTTTCTATTTTTATAAAATATTATCGATTAATATTGTCCCGCACTATTTTATATTTAATATTTCTAATTTATTTTACCGAATAAATAATATGCCACACTAACAAATTCTTTGATAAAACGTTATCAAACTGATTAAAGTGCTTTTACAGCCAATTTTCAATCAAGTTTAAATTATTTCAAGCTTACAAAATTTCTTTTTTTATATGATAAAATAATTTCCATAGTTCAATTTTGCTTCTTATCGGGATGGAATTTGATGTTCCTATGAAGTTTAGATGTTTATTTAGTGTCAATTTCGATCTGTATTCATATCATTTTCAACACTATCTTTTTAAATAATTTATTTTTTCATTGAATTTGAAGTTTAATATACATTATATTATTATGTATTATCTAGAATTATTGTACATGACTCCGTAATAGCATATTCTGATAACTATTTACCAACTGCACTGAAAAAAATTCTGTAAATTTACCGAAATACTAATCCAGAGTCTCTATAAATTTACGATAATTCTTAGTTAAAAGTAAATAATCGATATTCTCAATCTTTATTTCAATTTTGATTTTTATTTATTTTCATTAGTTTCAACACTAAAAAAGAATACAGTAATCGCCGCTTAATAAATTCACTTATTAATAAAATCAGCCGCTTAATCTGATCAAAATGTCAGGACCGGAACCAAATCAATACAAACTACTTTTAAAGCCTCCACTTAATAAAATCAGCATCGCCGGTTAAAAAACTCAAAAATTTCTCTTCATTAGCAAAAAAAAAAAAAAAAAAAAAAAAAATTCACGCATTTTTTTTAATTATTTTTTTTTATTATTATTATTCATTATTATTAATTTATTTTTTACATTGTGACCTTTTTTTTTTTTTCTTCTCTGAAAGAGAAAAATAAATTGAAGCATAACAAACCCTCCGTTACCGCTCATTGTCGAACATTTTACACTTGCAGCACAGTTGCAAATTGAACACGCCCCATAGCCATAACATATCTCCGTAACAATTTCAAGGAACGTATTATTCAAAACGCTGTAATAAGTTATAAATCTGATTTGAAATGATATATATATATTAATTTCTAATCATTAAAAGGCAATTTCTAGTTCTTTTTTTGAAATTACTATAATTCATGAGGTTTAAACGGAAAGACTTGAAATTTATAGGAACAGCGTGAGCTTTTGATAAAGTAATGGTGATTTTCCTCAAAAGAAAGCTCATGGGAACTTGTAATGCGTTTAATTTACTTATATCGAAGGAACAATTTTTTAATTATGTATCAAAAATTAATTAACATTATTTACTAATTCCATTATTCTTTACTTTTTGAAGTTTCTTACCAAATTCAGGAAAGTAATACCTTTTCCTTAAGTGCAGGAACGTTCCCGGATATAAAAATTAGCCGCTTAATAAAATCACTTTGGCTCAGAACGAATGTGATTTTAATAAGTGGCGGGAACTGTACTTACAAAAAAATATTAAGTGATAAATATATTCTTGCCAATAATTTATTTAATTAATATTAGGCATTAAAATTCATACTTAAAATAGATTTATTAACATCTCCGCTTATATTTCTCTGCAATTTTATGTAAGGCCTCAAATAAATGATTAATAGAGTTTCTTTTTTCTTCGAATCCTTTATAGTGTAGTCGTTATAGTGTAGTGTTAATTCAAATTTTACCCCGTGCACTGAGAAAAAGTTCTATAACTGACATCTAGAATCTAAACTGTGGCTCTTGAAAAAATATTTCCATGTCATCCTTATAAATTCTAGTCCCCAATGAAAGCGAGTTCTAAAAACCCCTATTAGAATTCTAGAGCGTTTTCTTATATTCTGGAGGGCAAATTTATTTAAAAATATCTGCAAATAAATGCGAATACAAGAGGCGAGTTTCAGCAACTATAATCTTGGTTTATTACCCAATTCTAGTATAAGTTACACTTATATTTGAAATAGCTAACATTCTCAGTATTTAAAAAAAAAAAAAAATACTCTGGATACTAGAAACACAAAAAATATCTCTATAATAGTAAGACGATATAGCAAACTAAGGTTTCAGCAACTCTAATCTTGGTTTTGTTACCCAATTCTAGAAAATCAAGCAATAATTTCTCGCAATACAAAATATTCAGAACATTATTTCACCATCTAGAAATTCTCGATCATTTCGTCTATTCAGGTTATTGGCGTGCGTTATGCGCATAGCTTGAAATTATACATTTCTAGTTAAGTTATATAGAAAATGATCACTTATTCATTCTAGATGAAGGAGGTATATTTTTTTTTCTCGGCGTGTGTCTCTTCATTTATATGTATTATTTAATTTTCAGTGGCGTAGTTGAATTTTACATGTTTAACACGTTAATCGCCACGATAATATCAGAAAAATTTTCACATGGGCCATGGTAACTTTATTACACAATTTAGTTAAAAATGCGTGTTAAAAATGCGTCAGGCACATATGACTGACATGGCGATTAACGTGTTAATAATTACTCGGCGTATATCATATTCCTTTTAGGGTTATTTCCTAGTTAAAAATGCGTGTTAAAAATGCGTCAGACACATATGACTAACATGGCGATTAACGTGTTAATATACTATTATTTATTTTTTCACTGACATATTAAGATTCCGTATACTAAACAAAAAATTTTCTTCTGCAAATCGAAGTTGTTTTGTTTTATTTATTCAGAAGCAATAAACGAATCTCCCAAAACCATGGATAAAATTTTCTTTTCTTTATCTCAATACATTGTTGTGATTGCGATGTTAGTTTTTTCGTTAAATTATCCTTATTCATAGTTTTATTCAGTTTACATGCACACAAGGAAACCGTAGATAAAAATTTACTTCCTTTATTCCAATACATTTTTTAGCTATGTCATCATTTCCAGCATTAGTTTATGGAAACTTGGGCTTTTCTTATCAAGAAGATTTTTGCCCAAATATAAAAAAAATACTTAGTTGTTTATACATTTTTTATCTAGTGTATATCATAATATTGATCTTTGGCAAATTGATATAATTGAGTCACATAATTAGATATAATTGAGATCTTTTATAATTGAGATATATATGAGAGAGATATATTGAGATATATTGAGATATGAATATAATCTTATATAATTGAGATCTTTGGCAAATTGAGTCTGTATAGCTTGAATACCTTTTATTAAACTACTAATTGTTTTGCATATATTCTAGCTATACAATATGCCGCCCAAACGATGTTGTGATTAGCGCCTCTGACTCCTACACGGTTGGGCCTGGGTTCAAATCCTGGCAAGGCATAGATATGTTGTCCCTGCTAAGGGTAGAAAAGTCCGGCCATTGGGTGCCTCTTCTTAAATGATATTAAATTAGGGGACCCCCCCCCGGCCAATGCTTAGTTGCAAGTACTGCACCATTGGAAAAAAAAATCTGTACAATATAACATACCTTGCGTATAACAATTTACAATTTATCATATACACCATACATTACATATACGTATATAATGTATTTCATATAATTTTACGTATAACATATTTTGCATATAACAGTTATACTTGTATAACAGCAATAATCCACCTTTGTCATTCTGCACTGATGATGGCACACTTAACGCTACCGTAACTGCAGTTTGCTTACTTAATATTTTTTTGCATTAGTGTTTTCAACGTTGTGTAAATATTTATACATACATATTTTGCATATAACGTACGTGCACAATGTATATCACATAGTTAAATGTAGAAATAAACATTATACTTTAAATAAACATTTCTACGACAAATTCACAAGACGGAGCTATATTTTTATATATTTAGAAAGTATTCTCTATAAGTATTTTGTACTCTAAATCGAAATACAAACCAACTTAGAACGAAATCTTCCATAATAGAATCAATAAGAGGAAAAATGTTTGATTCCAGTTCCATTCAAAGTTAATTGATCCTAAATCTTACAAAAGAATGTTTCAATCTCATCTGAGAGTATCTCTGTATTGTTGGAATACATTCTATACTTTTAATATCTTCTTCTCATTTCTATCACAAAATCAAGCGAATACTTTAGTAAATTATTTTATTGTAGTTTAAATGTTTCCAGTTTAAGAAGTCAATGTTTATTGTGAAACGCAATACTGAAATTTTTTATTTTATTTGTTGACAGAGAAAGTTGTAAATATTTAAAAGAAAAACAAAATGTATTAAATGATTTATAGAATTGTTTTGTTTTGTATCTAGGAAATTGATAGTTAAAATTTTGATTGCATGTTTAATATAAATATTAATAAGGTTTTAGAATTTGAAATATAATCTAAATAATCTAATTTAATCGAAATAATCTAATTTAATCTAAATAATATCAAATTGATTAAGATAGTGCCATTGTATACACTGATTTCCAAAGTAAAAGCAAAAGGTATGATGGATAACATGGCGTGTCACGGGGTTCTTTTACGTAGGTGACGTTGGGGGGACGCCGACCACTTCAAAGAGAGAGATATAAATAACTAGATGTATGCTAATTTTTCTTACGAACTTTCATTATTTTCTTTGTTTAATTTAGGCAGGGATGGAACACGGGCGCAGAATTCATACCATTCTCAATGTAAGAAAATTTTCTACTTCTTAAATTCAACGATATTATAGGTAGAGAAATTTCTTAAACGGATTCCAGTATGAATTCTGCGCCCGTGTTCCATCCCTGTTTAGGTCCATAATCTATGTCTTTTTATTTGGTAAAAGTTAAAAAGTTCCACTTGTCCTTATTTCATTAATTATGTAAACTGCTGTGTAAAAAAGAAAAAAGTAAATTGGGTAATTTTTAAAAGTACAGTGCCTTGTCTTTCTGCAAAACCTTTAAAGGTGGCCGGTTCCCTCTTTTTTAATGTTGTAAGAGGACTTATGTCTTGTGTAACATTTAGGGGTAAGAGGATAAAAAAAATTTCTGGTAAGATGTTGCAGTTTTACATTGGGAAAAGATGACCGGTTGTCTTATTTATTTATTTTTTTTTTCTTGGTTTTTCCTAGGCAATAATTTTAGCAAAATAATATACAATGTAATAGATAATGTTTCGTACTACTTTTTGTATGTCAAATGTATGTTAAGAATAAATATATAATGCTTTAAAAAAATATGTATTTAACATTAAAATCCCATAAGCCTCTCACTCCAATATTGGAGTAAGTAACCAATACAAGAGCGTTGTGGAAAACTATGTTTTTATATTCATTTTGAAGTGAAATATATTTTGTATGTGTATTCAGAAATATAAATGAAAAAAAAAAAAAAAAAAAAAAAAACAGCAAATAACAAATATTATCACCAAGAGATTTTACAGGAATCTAAAACAAAAACTATGGTGGCTTTCCCCAATCTACCCCAAATCTTCCTCAAAACCTTGTGGATAGTGGAAAAAGAAAAACTTTTGAGAAAATAAGTTTTAAAAATTGGAAAAGTAATTAATTCGATCTTGACGTCAGATACAATAATACTCATAACTTATAATCTTACAAAAATTTTAAACAAAACCACCTCATCATCAATTTACCCTACTACTTTCTTATATCCTTTTGCGCATAATAAACTTTATTCATGTGACGTCAGTGGTGGTATATGACTTGTTTCGCTCTTTCTAAAGTCCAAGTTCGGCCCACTGTTAGTTATTTATTAACCCTTTGAGTACTGAATTATTTGAAGATTTTTATGCCCAAAGGACGGATTTAATTTGTCGCTATATGGAATGATTTTGAATTTTTGACAGTAAGGCCCGCCTGTGGGCGTTATTCTCCCATGTTACAATATTTCAGAACAAAATTTTCTGTATTCACATTTATATTACAAATGGATATACATTATAATTTTATTATTTCTAATCAAAGTATTTGTATCCATAGTAGGTTTCATTGTAAAATTGTGAATAATTATTATATATATATATATATATATATATATATATATAAAAAAGCATACAAATTGCAAAAGAAACGCCCACTGGTGGAGTTGCAGATTTTCAAATGATTTGAATCTACGTCAGCGGTCGCGGAAGTGTTAATATGTAAAAGTAATACATTTTATTTGGAATATACTTATATTGATGATATAAGTATGGTTGTAAGATATCATAACAAACGCCAGGAAAGTGTTTGCGATCAACGCCCACTGGCGAGGGTGCCGCAAACATTAACGCCTACTTCTTATATTCAGATGACGAGTTAGACTCGTCCACCGTAACTTCGCCCAAGTAAGCACATGTCGAGTCTCACTCGTCAGATGTACCCAAAGGGTTAAAGTTATTTTCTCAAAATCTTCCGCACAAAAATGTTTAAAACCCAAAACCCAAATTCCCTTGATTTGAAAATTTCTCATTTCTACTTTATAATCCTTTACGTTTATTTAACTTATTTTACTTTATTGAAATTTAGACGATTACAATCCTTGAAAAGAATATTAAGATAGCTGTTATTTTTTGTTTGCATACAGTTTTAAGGATCCTGTTCGCTCAGATGACAGCTGCTGAAAACTGCTTGAAAATATTCCAAAACTAAACAGATATACAAAAACATTGACTAATTTGCGATCTATTTCCCATAGGTTAACCCTTTGGGTACATTTGACGAGTGAGACTCGTCATGTTCTTACTTGGACGAAGTTACGGTGGACGAGTCTAACTCGTCATCTGAATATAAGAAGTAGGCGTTAATGTTTGCGGCACCCCCGCCAGTGGGCGTTGATCGCAAACACTTTCCTGGCATTTGTTATGATATCTTACAACCATACTTATATCATCAATATAAGTATATTCCTAATAAAATGTATTACTTTTACATATTAACACTTCCGCGACCGCTGACGTAGATTCAAATCATTTGAAAATCTGTAACTCCACCAGTGGGCGTTTCTCTTGCAATTTGTATGTTTTTTTTTTCTTTTTTAATATATAATTAATATTCACAATTTTACAATGAAATATATTATGGATACAAATACTTTGATTAGAAAGAATAAAATTATAATGTATATCCATTTGTAATATAAATGTAAATACAAAAAATTTTGTTCTGAAATATTGTAACATGGGAGAAAACGCCCAGAGTCGGACCTTACTGTCAAAAATTCAAAATCATTCCATATAGCGACAAATTAAATCCGTCCTTTGGGCATAAAAATCTTCAAATAATTCAGTACTCAAAGGGTTAACATTGACGCCCAAGAAGTAAATATTTCCCAGAGGCGTGGTTTTTGCCGACCGTTGCCACATTTAAATAAGGTTCATTCTTAAAGAAATGGATGTTTCAACAGACATTTTGTTCGACATGTGTGTTATCAAAACATTATTCGAATCTACTATTCACTTTATAATCTTTGTCATCTGATATTAATTCCTTTACCTCTAATTTTCTTTAAAATATGTTTTTGTGAAGAAATAAAAAAAAATAAAACCCTTTTATAAACGAAAAATGCATTACAGATGGTATTGATTGATAGAAGACCCTCCGCGGGATCCTTTTAAGTGGGTCTAGTTCATATTCTCGCGAATATTTTTAGAAAACCACAGAAAATTCCAAACAGCTTGGCCAACGTGCATGACCTAGCATTCGAAACCATTTCTGTTTACCGAATTCGAGAGCAAAATATTTTGGCTATTGGTAAGTCATTGTAAAATCCAAACATATATTTATATATTTAAATCAAATTGGAGTGTAAAAGTTGATATTTTTATTTATTACCAACTATGCTAAAAATACCAGAGCCGGGAATCGAACCCGGGCACCTCCGCTTAACGCGCGGATGCTCTACCACTGAGCTACCCTGGCTGACAACCAGCTAGGCACTTCTCGCATAATATTCGTTGGCAAAGTCACCGAGTCTGCAGACGCAGATATATCAGGTGAGATAATAATAATCGTAGCACAACTCCATAGACCACGAAATTTCAATTTAGAAATTTTTTATTCATGAATTCATCAACCGTGAATATTCATTTAAATCAAATTGGAGTGTAAAGGTTGATATTTTCGATTCCCGGCTCTGGTATTTTTCGCATAGTTGGTAATAAATAAAAATATCAACCTTTACACTCCAATTTGATTTAAATAAATATTCACGGTTGATGAATTCATGAATAAAAAATTTCTACATATATTTATATTTTCATTTTTCCAATATTATTATTAATACAGTTATATAAGTATACATTGATGTAATATAGAAAATTACTGTTGGAGTACATGAGACCGATTTATAGCATCACAAATATTTGAATATTCATTTATTTTAAAATGTAAGATATTACCGTCATATCAAGTTATAAGAGTTCAATACATCAGTCTTTTAAGTGGTACTTTCAACAACTTCAAACGACTTTCGGTGAAAGAAAAGGGGGTGAGAGATATGCCAGGTGATTCGTGTCACTCAGTTTTTATGTGAACTTGATAGACGTAACTATAGACATGTCAAACAAAGTGTTTGCACAATTCTATAAATGATTATTTATACACTTGGCTTGTTAAAGTATTAGTTTAACGGTTAATGTATATGTTCTTTTCACAAGGAGAACAAATTGTACAATTTACGGGATGTTTCATCTAATGTAGATGTTATTCAACGGAGATATGTTTTTTAAATTATTCCTTACCTAATGTATTTTTTTTCTTTATTTCATTTTCACATTTAGAAAATTCACAATCATTAAATTGATTACTGTTTCATTTTTTTTTTTTTTTTTTTAATCTTTAAAGCTCGAAAGTGCAAAAAGTTGACTTAGTGTATTTTTTATTTATTTATTTATTTATTTTTACTTTATAAAAATGAAATATTAAAAAAAAAATAAATAAAAAGAATACTTTTTGAAAAAGGGGAACCAATCCAAAGATTGTGAATATCCTTAATGTGGAGAAAAAAAAAAATACATTAGGTTAAGAATAATTTTGAAAACAAGTTTCTCCATAGGCAGCAAATCCACTTTAAATAAAGTATATCCTTATGGGGCAAGAGACGATGAAAGTTTCCAAAATCGATGCATTTCAAAATATCCAGATAATTATTATAAAGTTATACAATACTCATAACACAATTCACAACTTAAAAACCTACTCTATAAGCTGTTTTGGATATCATTTCATTACTTTAAATAAATAAGTTTCTATGTGCAATATGTTTTGTTTTATTCGTTCAAACATGTTGTTAAATAAGCAAAATATTTTTAGTAATATAGACTCAATAAAAATTGTATCACCAGAATACAAACTATTTTATTGTTTTAACCAAAAAGAATTGTTGATTCGATAAACATTTGTTTAAATCAACGAAAATATTTCGTCGATTTAAATACACAGTTTCTTTTCTTTTCTTTTCTTTTTTTTTTTTTTTTTATCAACACATCGCTCGTCCATTAGCTGATTACAGAAAGATTTATGACGTGACATCGAATTGTCCAATGACAATACCTTTTCTTTTAACCATATTCTTTATTTAATCGAAGAAAACTGATTTGGTTACCTGAAAAAAATGATTATTAACATGAAAACAAAAATCTAAAAATAACTTTAATTTTCCAAACATAAAATAAGAAAGAAAATCAGTGAATGAGAAGACTTTAATGTCACCTTGTATAATTGTATTGATAGCGGACAATATCTAATTTCGCCGACAGTCAAGGTATATATTATTCTATGGAAAAAAAAATTTCCTCAATCATTCATTTCTTTATATATATATATATGTATATATAAATGATAGATATCTTAATAAACTTAAACCTTAATATTTAGCATTTAATGGATACATGTCAATACCAACACAACAAAAATAAAACTGATAATAACACATTGCTAAAACTATCATGAAAAGTTTGCGATACATGTTAAGATCCAATAAGAGACAAAAACAATTTAAATTACTTACGCCCGCTTGAAAAAAAAAAAAAAAAAAAAAAAAAGGACGAATAGAAGGACAAATAAACATAATGGCGGAGAAAGTAATTAAAGGACTTCAGAATAATAAATGGAATAAAAAATGGAATAATAATTGGAATAAAAAATGCTTAAATGTAGAAGTATTAACACACCAGGTGGCAAGTACTTCATAAACCTGTGAAATCTGCGACGATTTTGTAAAACAATATATCTAACAATAGCAAATTTATATTTTCAGGCCCCAATCGAGCTGCAAAACTATTTTGAATGAGAAATGAAATAAAATATTAAATCAAATCATCAAATAAACCAGTGAGAAAAATAGAAAAAATCGGAGTAACCACATCTAAAGCTATCAACCCAACGTGGAGAAAAGGAAGTTGTCCTCATGTTAATGAAATTAAAAATAAATTCTTTTCAAACTTCGATTCATCGATGAAGAATTAACAACTGAGCATTTTCATTAACGATGAAATTCACAGTGTAATTGTTGATTAAGTTAGTTAAATTTTAATTTTTAATTTTAGTTAAATCAATGAACTTTAAAACCTTCATGGAAAAGAAAATGAATGACAGCTAATATTAATTCAGCATTGAGCAAGCGTCATCTATCGTGTAGCTAGATAAACATTAATAAGTCAGTTAAATTGATTAAGGTTTAAACAAACAATTGCTATAAGGTGTATTATTTATAGAAGATTTTTAACGTAACGATCTAAGTGATTATGTGGCACCATTTAATTAATTAGTTTTGATTTTAGTAATATTAAACCTAGATTAATATAGTTTAATCTTAAAGTTATTAATAAGAATTAAATGTTAAGTTTTAAAAAGACACAGTCACAAGCAATACATCCAAAAAGCACGCATGTAAGGAGAAGCAGTACAAGGCAATCTTCATTATATCGGACAATTTTCATTATATCGTTTATATATATCGGACACATGCTGCAAAATGTTTTTATAAAATTTCTCCTTTCTTCCTTAGGGAGGGGGCGCGGGACACGGTTCTAAGCGTAACTTTGTCCTAAGTTATCTCAGAAAGATAAATTTTTATGCGTGGGTTAGTAAACCGTACCGAACGCTCACTATAAAGGGATTTGGAAAGTAACTCTTTCCTTTAAAGTTGGGGGAGGGAACACATTTTTAAAAGTATTTCTGCTCCAAATTATCTGAAGAAAGCGATTTTTTGATGTGTTGAGTGGTTATGCGCACCCAATACATATACCATAAAAGGATTTTGCGAAATTACATTCTAAAAAAACCCGTTTAAAAGCTTAAATCTGCTTCAAATTGCCTTAGAATGGCAAATTTTCGTGTGTGGATGTTAATTAAATGTACGCAATATCCATTTTAGCAGAATTTCGTGAAAATTCTAAGTTACATGCGAGAAAGAAGGAGTAAAGAGTGAGTAAGTCGTTGCTGAAAGCAGTGGAAATTTTACGAGCGGGAAACCCATTTACGAATACAGTAGGAACTTTAACTTAATTGACTGATTTTATTTTATTATTATTATTATTATTTAATTAATTTTTTGAGATTTTACTTATAATGACATGGAATTTTGCGAATTACGTAAAGTGTATAGTGACCAGCCGGCAAAGCCTGCTAGAGTTTTAAATAAACAATAAATAAGTGGCAACAATAGAAAAAGAAAATACGTTGGTTAGTTTCATTGTGTGTATAATCAAGATTTTTCTGTTTTCTCTAACAATGATTTTAAACAATGTTTCCAACAATGGTCTATAATAATAAATTTATTGTTACGTGAAAGAATTCTGTGAATCTTTCACCGATTTCAATCTTTGTATGTGTGTTTTTTTCTGCGTCAAAGATTAAATCATCTATTTATTGCTAAAATCTATCAAAGCGAACTTTCTCGTGAATGTAAAATGTTTTCCAACGAGGTAATTCAAATAAAATTTAATAGTATCTATTTTAAGTGAATATTTCCATCGGTTCATATCTTTATGTATAGAGGCTTAATTCTGTTGGATATTATCATAAACTCTCTCATACATTAATTAGAACATTCTCGATTAATTTATATAAAGATTAAATTAGTGGGTACAGAGTAAGTATAAGATCCCCTTGACGAATTTGCCATTTTAGCGATAAATTAAAATAACTATCGCTGTTGCTTACATAAAAAGTTTGGCAAGAAATATCCCAGCTATTTTGGTGCCAAATTTCAAACTTCATCAAAAAGATCTTACTCTACTTTTATATATTTTTTTTATCTATACTTTTGGTTAGACTATATTTAAGGGTGCCCCTTGATTCTCTCCAAATTGTGATCGCGGTAAATATATTTTTACCACTAAGGTTAGCCTATTTATATGTATAGGTTATATGTATATAGGTTATTAACAAAAATTCGCCAAGCCAAAATCGCCAATTTCGCCATTACTTTTATATACTACTTTTACTCTTATACTACTTATATATATATAAATATATATATATATATATATATATATATATATATATATATATATATATATATTGATTATATTTTAAATTCTTGATAATTTTTATCCTGATTCATTTCCTCTGGTTCTTTCGTATTGTCATGATGAAATAATATATAGATAGAATATAAAAACTGAAAGCTATGAGTAACAAGGTTAAAAAATCAGGTATATAAATGACAAATATATCAAATGAAAATTAATCAAATGTATATTTATATTTAACAATGTATGATAAATACAAAAATAGTTATTAACAACTGTGTATCCATGCAAAATACAATTACATCAGAGTAATTTTTTGTTTTTTCACAAAACTTTATACTGATGTAACATCCAAAAGACTATATAGAGAAACACACTATAAAAAAATAGTACACTGTGAGAAAGCGCAACTGCAGCTGACATTAGAATATGCAATACATTAAAAGGTAGAAATAGCTAATTAATAGCTAATTCAATGAATGTAGAAATGAACGAGCAAGTAAATATAATATCAGTACATATACGATGTACTAATGAATAATAATTTAATATAAAAAAAAAGATTTTTAATAAATGGGGAATGCACATTTAATGCACTAAGCAGCATATTGAACATTACATATGCATATATATATATAGGATAGAGGGATATATATATATATATAATATCTGTATATTATAAATCTATATATATTAATCTGTATTAAAGGGGTTCTGTATACATATTTTTTTTTGTTTGTGTATATATATATATTTAGGTTCCCGGTACGATGTATCACTGACATTTTAGCTGTAGAATTTTATAGAAAATTTGAAGTTGATTAGCATCAAATCACCATTTCTGGGTTCTTAACATCCTATCACTGATGTATTCTTCATACACGTCTTAGGAACTCAAATATCAAATTAATATTAGTATATTGATTACATAGTAAAACTAATCGGCATAGGTTGACTGTCCTACATTCTCCATGATACATTTGTTCTAATAAATTTCTACTACAAAGCATACAATATTCACATTCAGGTAAATGAAGTTTACCGCCCACTCAATATGCTCGCAGAGTTAAATGTCCCACTCATGAGGCTACCCTATATTGTCTTGCAATTTTCATGCAATTCCATAGCATTTCCTACGCAATTGTCCACGTAATGTAAGTTTATGTCCAATGTGCCTTACACTGGCATATTAAGAAAATTGAAAATTTCGAATAATTTGGGAAGTTCTCAAAGTATAATGTTCATAGTCAACCATGCTCATGCCAGTATCATAAATGATATTGTCAAGCAGGTGGATATATTCAGGATGAAAATAATCCTCATAATACACGTTTATGTAAAATTTTGCCTTCCTAAGAAAATCGTAAATTTCCAATAATTCATAAAGTTTCCAAATATGAAAACAAACAGATTTTTCGTCAGTACCATAAATGATATTTTAGATTAACAAACACATACACTAACAAATTAATACACTGACTAACTGACTAACCTACGAATGGACACACATCAATTTTGTGATTTTCAGATTCCTCAAGCCACAAAACGTGTAAAAAAGTCAATAATAATAATAATAATAATAATAATAATAAAATTAAAATAAAATAAAAATAAATAAATAAGAAACAGGAAAAACTTTCATGAGTACCTAAGTTATTCACACCTGTAGAATGATAGGGAATGAAAAATAGAGATAAAAATTTAAAGCTTACAAGACATTACCGAGAACGTTCCTATTAATAATACGTTGGTCAATATGTATATAAATTTATATTCTTTCTATTTTCTAAAAAAAAAAAAAAAAGCTGAAAGAAATGACATTGAACTTCTGCCATGCAAAGAACATTTACTAACTTATATTTTCCTCTTTCGATTTAGTCCAATTTGAAATTAGGGGACCAGCCACATATTGAAAAAAAAAAAAACAGAAATACTTTGCTTTATTCTGTATCATAAAATACTAGAAAGAAATTATTATTTAATACATTGTTCAATATTTGTATGTTTTTTTGTGGGAATTGCATGATTATTTAGATAAATATATCTTTTTATTTTAAAACCACATTTATTTATTTATTTATTTTTGAGAGGGGTGGTATACGTTTATGTTTATACCAAGAATGCATTTTAACAAAATTCTACAAAACTTGACAAAATATTAGGGAACCTTTATTCTGGAACATAAAATGCACACGTAAAATTTTTGCTGCGATATGACTATTTTTAGTAAGTAGTTTTCTTTATTTCTTTTTTCTTTCTTTCTTTAAACTGTGCATGCAGCAACGATAGAATTTTTTTATTGCATTAGTTGAACGCTTGATATATTGGACAATTTATCTAAAAAGTTCATTTGAATACGGTAAAAATTAAACAAATTATCGGCAAAAGAATAAACTAGATTTTAGATGTTTTCCAGAAAGGGATTTTCATGAGGGATTTTTAATGATTGTGATCCAAATTTTCATATCACATTTCAAAACTTTATTTTTGTAAAAAAAAAAAAAAAAAAAACTTATGGACTTGAAACTGTAACCTGATTTCATTTATTTACTAAGATTTTTGAGTTCAAAAGAAATTTTTTACAAATTCTTTTCCAACGAAGGTTAAGTAGATAAATAATTAGACTTACGCAAATAATTACGTAGGTAAGTAGTAACGTAGATAAATAATTCGATCTTTAAATTAAATACGTGTCTTGAGAAAATCCCTTATGAAATTTCAATTTTCAAAAATGTCTGAAGTTTTCTCATTCTTTTGCCGATTATTTGCTGGATTTTTTACTCTAATTTCACGTGTGCATTTTATGTTTCCAAATAATGATTCTGTAACGATTTGCCAAGTTTTCAGAAAGTTTCGCAAAAATTTGTTGAAATCCATTCTTGCTAAAAGTAAAAATCTTAACATATATACATATATATACCTGTCTAAAAAAATTATATCTGCTCTCTCTCTCTATATATATTTATATATATATATATGTGGTCTAAATATTCATGCGATTCTCTGAAAAAACTTTTTGCAAAAAATATGTGAAATTCTGTGTCAAAGTTACTAGTTATTTGTAGTATTTTATGATACAGGTATAATCCAATACCTGTATCATAAAATACTACATCTATGTATACATGTAGAATTTTCTACATGTATAAAACTACATGTTGAATTTTCTAAATACTACATCTACACACACACATATATATATATATACACATTTTTAATTTATGATCGGTTTACTAATTTCACGATCGTGGAAAATATGAGTTTATAAACTTTTTTTACATGTCTCAGGTTCAGGATGCTCAAAACTTTGAATAAAAGTTTTTATTTAGAATAATAAAAAAGAGAAAGAAAGAGAGATTAAAATTGTAATATAATTTTTCAATCTTGATAAGAATTTATCATACCAATCTATGTTTCTTCATTATTTAGTAAGTAATATATATATATATATATATATACAGTCAACGTTATTTTAAATATACTAGAACTTATTTGAAACAAATATCTTTATTATTATCACTCATAATATATAAAGTAAAAAATACTGTAATTTAAAAAGAAGTTTATTAGTATTATTTATTCTTCAGGAAACTGTTGTTGGCGAATTCCATCAAGTGGAGAGTGGTTATATGTATGTAATATTTTATTCTATTCTATTTTTATTTTTAGTATTTACATTTATTTATCTTAGAATGTTGATTTAACCAAGAACGATCTTACCTATGTTTCATTAAAATCTGCTCGGTATATATATATATTCAACTCTACGTTCTTATTATCAATATATATAATCCATTTGATAATAAAAGAAAAGAATGAGATGGAAGAATAGTGAGTCAAATAATTCACCAAAGAATCATACTAAGTAACTAGATTTCTTAAATTGATTTAATTTTTAAGATTAATAATAGTACTTACTTTAATTTGTTAGACTACAATACTTGAAGAAAATTAAAATAGGACCGTGAATTACATTCCGTAGGAAAAAAGGTTGGCTCTATGATAGTATTTTAAGGAGAAAAAAAGAGAACTATGTAATGAAATGAGAACTTGAATACATTGTTTATTTATATATATATATGTGTGTGTGTGCATACATACATATATTTGTTAACCCATCATTAAGCTTTCATGTAGAGTAAGCTCTTAAAATAAAATAATTTGTCTTAAAAAACGATTAACAGGTAGCGATCTGCATGAAAAAGTATAAGATTTAATAAAGGAAAAATCACTACGGATTTCATATGCAGATTTAAACAATGATTATTCAGTTTTTGATCTCGTGTGGATCAAACTTCTGCAGGTTACCTAACCAAGGGAGCCATCCGATCTGCAGGTGATCAAAACTGTAATAACATGCCTTCAGACCATGTTAGAGTTGAATTAGAATCTGCGTGGGTTAGGTAAGCTGGATCCGCACCAGACCCACACAATTAATTTCGACCCACAATGAAATGTTGTTCAATTTATGTTATATAGGAAACTGAATAAAAATTCTAGTTCACAAAATACAGTTTTCTTACTGAACAGATCTTTCAAAGAATTAAATATTATATAAATATTTTTAGTATATAATTGTATTTAAACTAGTACAAAATTATAATTATATTTAAAATTATTTGTCTAATTATAAACAAAACTTCAATATATAATTTAACAAGGTTTCATAAGCATTAATATATATATATATATATATATATATATATATATATATATAATTTTGAAAATATGTTGACTTGAAGATAAGTAGGCGTGGTTAACAAGAAGAAAAAAGTTAATAAACTTGAAACAACGTATTAAAGTAATCAAAAACATTTGTAAAATTAACATTACATGTGAAAAAACACCCACTTTCAATTTACTTAATTGTCTGTTCTGCTGCTCACCCACTGAAGAGGAAGCGGAAGGGTGTTTTTTTCTGTGTAATGTTATTTTTACAAATGTTTTTGGTTACTTTAATTCGTTGTTTTAAGTTTATTAACGCTTATTTTTTCTTGTTAACCACTCCCACTAATCTTCAAGTCTTAACAAACTATCAAAATTATATATTTTTGTATAATTTTTAGTTCTGCCTTCGGCGCCTTTTTTATACAAATGCACTTTAATTAATATGTGATATATATAGATATATATACTATATATATATCTACTATTGTAAGTATTTTAACAGCATGTAAAAAAAAAAAAGGCACACGTGTATTAGACGGCAAATAATTTTCCCATAAAAGGTTTTAAAAGTTTAGAATTATTATTTATGAAATTATAATAAAATTCCTGTTACCAGTCATGTTGCTTAAAGTTTTTTGGCGTAAGAGAAAATTATGTAATTTCTGCACTAAAAAAATTATATTCATTGGAAAAAAAAGAAGAAGCAGAGAGAGTCGCGGTTTGATCCGCAAGTCAAAATTTGAAGCACTCGACCCAGTGCAGGAATCTAAATTAAATCCCCGACCTTCGTCAACAGCCCACTGCTATGCAATGTTAAAATCACTCTGCCTTCCTTTCTTCTAGCGTAGGTCATTTATTTTGATAACCATTTGCCGGCCCTAATGTTCTAAACAGTATTACTATAACTGGGGACTCTTTTATTTAACTATTACCAATAATTTCTGCTCTTTTAATTATATTTTTTCTTCTGGTGTTATGCCAAACCCATATTTAATCTCCAGTGATGACTTGATTCAAAAAGGATTTGTTTTGTTGTTCAACAAGGGCACAAACATTTCAAGGAAACAGTGTCGAGTTTGTTCCGTTCCCTCAAAACGTGTAGAACCCATGTATCAGTTATCTAAGTTCATTAAAGTTTTTAAATAAAAACTATGGATTAAATTCTGTCTATGACAAATTTAATTTTGTGCGACACGCCTATATTTGTTTTTAACACCCTTTCCAATAATAATAATAATAATAATAAATAATAATAATAATAAATAATAATAATAATAATAAATAATAATAATAATAAATAATAATAATAATAAATAATAATAATAATAATAATAATAATAATAATAATAATAGAGGACGCTAAGTAAAATTTTTAAACATATATACAAATAACGTATTGACAAATAAATTAGTAATATTTGAATGCATTGATTGTACAGTATCTTCTCCTATTTGCTTAATGCTCATTTACTAACTTATTTAATTAGTAAAATAGCTTTAATAACAATTTCGTATTTATTATTAATAATTAACAGCTTCAATTTCTACAGAACGAAACATAATATTAAAAAAGCTATAAACTAATTATTCGATATTGAAGTTATACTCAAAATTCGTCACAGATTAATTAATATTAATCCATTAATATCTCCAAAACATAATTAATATCAATATACTCATCTTATAAATCGGAAAATAACACACATTTTAAATAAATGTCACAGTTTTAGTCTAAAACTATCTGAAAACACTAGTCTAAATAATCAGGAAATACTCAGCCAAGACCCGTTTAATCTGTGGTCAGAGTACACAACTACGAACCCGAAAGTTGTGAGTTCGATCCTCGCCGAAAGGAAGTGACAAAATATACGTAGTAGTTTTTACGGATTTCACAAAATATTTTAAGATAAAGTAAGAAATTAAATGGTAAAATTGGATATTGGAAGGAATTTTCGAAGTGTAACACTATAAATTGGTAATGACGGAAAATGGCAGATTGAAAGAAATAATATTGTCGTACTAATAGACAGTACGGAATTATCAATGATTACTCTCTCAGTAATCTTTTAAATGGTAACCTAAGGATTATAAAGAACAAAACCACGGATAAATTCACATGTGAAGATGGTGACGATTTTCTGGATTCACCCTATACATACCCATGCATACACTTATTTTTAAGTACATCGTACCATCTCATTTACCTACCTTCCTTTGTGCTTTGTAAAATACATCCGTGCGAGAGCGTTTACCGATAATTTTACAACTCCTGTTATATAGTCGATGTTGGCTGTGAAATGTACATCCCTGAGACAACGATACTAATGCAATAGTTCTTTCTTGTATCATTGCGATGTCTGTGTGGTCTCGCATTTCATTTCGCAAACAGAAGACATTTCCACGTATATATATTTGAGAGGTTATACAAGATCTGTCCCGAAAGTAATGTGCGCATTTTTGTTTTAAGAAATTTATTGAACCGATTTCGTACAATTACTCAATATTCTTCGAAATACATCCCTCGTGCTTGAACACACTTCCAACGCGATTTCCATGTTTTATATGCGTCCTGGAAGTCCGTCACAGGGATATCCTTCAGTAACTCGTTGTAGCCGCCTTGATGTTCTGCAGGGTCCCTAAATGCTGTCCTTTGAAGTCGGGCTGGGACAAATCAGTCGGCTGGGGGAGCGTTGAGATGCCAGTCTTGGTCAGGTAGTTGGTCGTCAGAAAGGCGGTGTGGCTGGGAGTATTGCCATGGTGCATCTTCCAGGAACTCTTGGTTTCGCGCCTGACGCGGTTGACCTGTTGCTTTAGTCTTTTCAGTATTTTAACGTAGAATTTGGCGTTGCCTGTTTGGCCAGGTGAAACAAATTAAAAATGGACCACTCCTTTGGAATAAAAATAAAAAAAACCTAATAAGAATGGCTATGACCTGCAATTTGCTCATTCTCGTTTTTTTTTTTGGCGTGGGGACGACGTCGTGCGCCACTCTGCGCTCTGTCTTTTTTGTTTCTGGGTCGTACAAGAAGATCCAAGATTCGTCACCACTTACCACATTGTCCAAAAAAAGTCGGATTGTCCTCACAACACTACAAGAATTCTGCTCGAGAGATTTTTCCATCTTGATTTCGACCGAGAACTCACACAAGGGTTCACTGAAACAGGCACTGTGACTCTGCAGGAGCTCGGAGCTGAATGATGCTAGTGGCTCTGTGTTCCGAAAACTCTACCCACCCTTCCGTGCAAGCGGCAACCCTGTGCGACGGATAGTCGCGGGAGAAGAAAATGGGGCGCATTACTTTCGGGACAGACGTTTTATGGAGTAGTGGGATGTACTTGCGATGCTATTAATGCCCGTCGTACAGATATCATTTTGCTGTAGGGTACAAGCTTCAAAATTTTTGAATCACAAAAGGAAACGCTCGTTGACGTTACGGCAACTATCGATTTGAGAAAATGTTTTCTTGTAAAATGCTGGTAATGTTAAAACTCTGAATAACATATGTCTTTTTTTTTTTCTTTTTTTAGGAGGAATCCATTTTGTCTTAATGAAGGGAATGGGAGAAGTAATGGACTTTGTCTGCGTTACAGTCTGTAACAAAAGCCTCCGAACACTAGCAAAAATTCCTATATTAAAAAATACACTTAATACAGTTTTGTTAAATAAATCCTTGTCGAATCCTGTTCTTAGTTAGTCTAAAAACAGGATTCGACAAGGATTTATTTAACAAAACTGTATTAAGTGTACTTTTTTTATATAGGAATATTTGCTAATGTTCGGAGACTTTTGTTACCGACTGTACATAATAAACCCTTGACACGTAACTACTGCAGGCAAAAATTCCGAATTATAATTTTTACATTTGTGTTTTATGGGGAAATGTTTGCATTCAATAGGGAAATATTTGTATCCTAGAGGGAAATTCATAGGAAAATTGAGAATTAGAAGTCACATGTTGGATATGATTTAGCCTTGAACCCAAGAAAACGGATATTGTCCATTCTCTCCGTATATAAAACTTTGAATTTTTTTATTCATAAAATAGAATCCCACAATTTTTTGATAAATTTTTAAAAATGCAACACGTTTCTTTATTCATTTTGTAATCAATCAAATTTGTCTAACCAGGAATCGTATCCAGAGAGACGTTACCTGCTGGAGGATAAGTGGGGAAATGAGACCAAGTTATTAATTTATTTCAGGGGTGAAAAAGTGAAAATTTGTTTAATTTCAAAATATATTGGTAGGCTCGAATAATGTCGAGACTAAGAAATTAAAAATTCTATCGAGTTTTATTAAACATTTTGTATGATGTAATAAAAGGGACAAAAATTGAAAGATGATTAAAATACTTTCAATGTAAAATGAGTACTTTTGTTTATAATATGTTTGTTGTATCTTTTAGAAACTTGAAAACTGATGAAGGAAAACTCTTTTTAATTGTGAATGAAGACGAATTTTTTGTGCTACTCCCTTCAAAAAAGCCCAAGAAATTTAAATCTGTTAGAAAATTTTTGTCAAGGTTATTCTGTTGTTCCAAAAATGTTCTCTAAGTACTTCATGCCTCATCGAAAGTAGACATTCTATAAATTATATAATAGAAAAAAGAAATATAATAGAAGTCAGAAGATATAGCTTAAAGAATATTTAATACAAGTTAACGAGGAAGGATTTCCCTCGGCGATGTGAATTTGTGAAAGACTGACGAGGAAGGATTTCCCTCGTCAGTCTTTGTGTCATTTGTGTCGACGAGGAAGGATTTCCCTCGTCGATACGAATGTGTCAAGCCCGGCGAGGATGGATTTCCCTCGCCGACACGAATCTGCCAAACACTGGCGAGGAAGGATTGTCCTCGCCAATAAGAATCTATCAATTACTATCGAGGAAGGATTTCCCTCACCAGTAAGAATCTGAAAAACACTGGCGAGGAGGGATTTCTCTCGCCGATATGAATCTATGAAAAACTGATGAGGAAGGATTTCCGATATGAATCTGTGAAACACAGACGTCGATGCGAATGTGTCACGTCCTGGCGAGGATGGATTTCCCTAGCCGACACGAAACTGCCAAACACTGGCGAGGAAGGATTACCCTCGCCAATAAGAATCTATCAAATACTATCGTGGAAGGATTTCCCTCACCGATAAGAAGCTGGAAAACACTGGCGAGGAAGGATTTCTCACGCCGATATGAACCTATGAAAAACTGATGAGGAAGGCTTTTCCTCGCCAATATGAATCTGTCAAACACTGACGTCGATACGAATGTGTCAAGCCCTGGCGAGGATGGATTTCCCTCGCCGACACGAAACTGCTAAACACTGGCGAGGAAGGATTGATTACCCTCGCCAATAAGAACCTATCAAATACTATCGAGGAAGGATTTCCCTCACCGATAAGAATCTGGAAAACACTGGCGAGGAAGGGTTTCTCATGCCGATATGAATCCATGAAAAACTGATGAGGAAGGATTTTCCTCGACAATATGAATCTGTCAAACACAGACGAGGAAGGATTTCCCTCGCTAAAAATCTTCAGTTAAAATATGTCTTGTAAACCTCAGTGAATTTAAAAATATTTAAAGTTATATTTATAAAATGAAACATTTTTCTACAATAGTTTTGTAATCTTTCTCAAAAAAATAGAAAATAAAACAAAGAATAATTTCTTATGTTCTGTTTTTTCTGTCTTTTGTGTCTTATATATTATGATAGTGCTTATCTTCTTTTTTTTTTTCTTTTAATGTATTACGAAACCTACCTATATTCAACCTCCATGTAATAGAAATTTCTTTACATAAAAATTTTATAAATCTCCTCATCATTACCTGTGAAAAATGTTTCTGTATATGCAAACATTTTTCTAAATATGAAATGTTTTTCGAGTTTTGGGACAAATAGGTAGTTTCATTTTCTCTGATATTAATAAACAGAGGTGAAAAATAGTTTGCATTACCTGTTGACAAAAACTAAAAAAATCAGTTTTTTTATTATTATTATTATTATTATTATTATTATTATTATTATTATTGTTTAGCTTGATAATGTTGAATTTTTTTGGTTCATCGCCAAATGAGGTGACTTTCCCTTTTCCCCCTACTTTAAGTATTATTATGATTATTGTTAACAAAGGTATTTTTTTTTCGAGATTTAGTTTTTTTTTCAATGTAAAATATCGCTGATTTTGTTTCAAATAAATAATCACAGATTTAGTGTTTAACCGTTTTAAAGGTATTCGCGAATTCTTTTCAAGGAAACTGATATTGAAAATCTACACTTTTCGGGGATACTTTCTCCTATGTTTGTGCGTGTGGGGGGGGGGGAGGGGGGAGAGATAGGGGGAAGCGATGCTCCTACGTATATATATGTATATATTTTCCTGCTTGACTATTCCATTATATGCATTTAATATTACAATTATTGGTCAAAAACAAATCTCATTGTATATAATTATACGAAATTATATCCATTCTATACGGCCATATTAAAAATTTTACAGAAATGGGATGGTAAGCGCTAGCTGCTCTGATACATCCCAAAATGGAATGAACACCATTTTAAATTAATATTCATCTAAATATCAAGTTTCGTTATATTCATTTTACTGGTATATGGGATGCACCATTCAAAACATTTTTATAAGTCACACACGCACAAAGAGACACAGAGATTTTTTTTTTTACAAAAAATATTTAAATCCTGTCGGAACATCTCAAAACTCATTGAAATCTGGAAGTTGAAAATTTTTACGAATTTCATTCTTTCTGCTTATGTATATAGCAGAAAGTAAAAACAGTGCTTTTTTAGGCAGAATAGTAGAATAAATTTGAATGAGAATATTAAATAAAATATACATTTAGCACTTTTCAAGCCGAGTTAAGATCTAGAATTTAATCAACCCCATTTTTATTCTTAAGGAATTTTAAAGTACCATTTATTTAAAAAAATATATAAACTTGAATTTATGGAAGACATGTTAATGATGTTTATGAGAATAGAAAGAATATACCTCGCTTTAATCCATGGGTGCACAACCTTTTTGGCTGGTGGGCCACTCTCGCTGTTGAGTGGGACATGAAGGGCCACAGACGAGGTAATATAAAAGAATGGAACTGTGCAGATGTATTCGCTGTATAACATATATATATATATATATATATATATGTATGTGTGTGTGTTTCTTAAAATATATATAATAAAATTTTTAACAAAATATTTCAATCAGCGAGTCAGGTGAATCTCAAGGTGTAATAATCATAAAATTATTGAATAGTAAGCAAAAGAATTAAATACATATACCATATATATAAAATACAAAAAAAAAAAAAAAAAGGATAAATAAAATGTATTGCTTTGCAGAGAAAGGGGAGAAAAAGGGTCATATTGAGATTCTCAAAAACCCCTAGCACAAATGCAAAGGGTACCAAAACAAGCAGTTCTAGTGTAGGTAAGTGGGTATGAAAATACCGCTTTGAGGTATTATATGACACTGGCGAGATCTATATGTGAAAAAGTTTCTCAGGGTTTTAATTGTTATTTTCCACATGAATTTCAAACAATGTATTGTGTCACCTTCCTGTTCTGGCGTAACAGAAAGAACATGATCTGCAAAAGTCTTAATGAATTTAATGAGGATTTGGTTTTTAAACTATTATCACAGCAACCAAGGGGACACTTTAGACAAATTAGGAAATCATCCTCAGCCACCTACATGCCTCCTGCTGATAACAACTGTAGTTACGTTTACGTCCCCGTTAGTAATCAGCTAAATTATCATAATACTTACCATTCGCAACTGAATATACTGCTGAAAATCAGTGATATATCTTATATTTTTGCAAATGTAACCAAAGTATTTGCACGACCATTGAAAATCATGGTTTTATCTACAGATTATTTTAGCCGCTGCCCCATTTCTGTTTGCAACTTCATAAACCATAAATGATGGCCATCATTATCACGGTCGGTGTTTTTTATCAGTCTTACAAAATAAGAACCCACTGGACATTTTTATGTCTCCGGACAGAAATAAATTCGACTAACTGCACATTTGAAGTTTTTTAACAGAAAGTAATTACTATTATAAATGTACGTTTCTTCATCATTAATTTTAACACACATAAGAGAAAGATTTTTTTTAAAAAGGGGACAGGGAGAAGCTTTTACATACTAATTGTTACATTTTTCAGTTTTTAATCTTCTCAGGTAGATAAAGATCACTTACCAATAGATTATTCCATGATTTTTCCAATAAAAAATGAAAGAACATACTGTGGGTTACATTATTGAGAAATTGAATGGAAAACTTAGCTCTCAAACAGAAATGTGTGTATAAATCAACAATTCCCACACCCCACCCACTTTCCGCAAACAACAACAACAACAACAAAAAGTTTTCTAAATGCCAATTTTGCAAATGCAATAAACACAATATTTTTTCTTTCTTTTTCATTTTTTCTCTCCTACTGATGACTAATACGTGCTAAAATGTCTGTCCTTCCGTGGGCTGTAAAATAATGGCTAGTGGGCCGCAGGTTGTGCACCTCTGCTTTAATCTCACTAGATAGTGCTAGACTCTATATGTATAGTCGACAGCAAAAATATCCAGACATTAGCAATAATCCCTGTATAAAAAAGTACACTTAATACTGCTTTGTTAAGTAAATCCTTGTCGAGTCATGATCTTTGTTACTCTAATAAAGTGATTGGACAACGATTTAGGTAGGCATACTATTGTAACAATTACAGCTATCGTAGATCACAAGTCGGATCGTACACTCGGCAGCAAAAGTAACCGAGCACTAGCAATAATACCTGTCTAAAAATAGTACACTTAATAATGCTTTGTTAAATAAATCCTTCTCGAATCATGTTCTTAGTCAGTCAAATCCTTGTCGAATAGTGTTCTTAGACTGATTAAGAAAATGATTCGACAAGGATTTATTTAACAAAGCAGTATTAAGTGCACCCTTTTCTGACGGGGATTATTGCTAGTGTTCGGAAATTTTTGCTGCTGACTGTACGATCCGACTTGTGATCTACGATAGCTGCGATTAATACTATAGTATGCCTGTCTTATTTAACAAAACAGTATAAAGTGCGTTTTTTTTATATCGGAATTATTGGCTAGTGCTCAGATACTTTTGCTGCCGACTGTACTTAACCTTAAAATCCTTTAGTTTAAAAGTATTATTTATTTAAATTTCTCTCTCTCTCTCTCTCTGTGTATATATATACATCCATATACAAGGTGATTATAAAAAGCTATTCCGATTTATGAGGCCGTAACTATCACACCGTTCACAGAAATTGAATAAAAGTTTGATGCAAGATATTTTGAGGTATGCGTTCAAGAATTATACAAAAATAGTTACGGTTACAGTGACAAAATTAAATTTTTTTCAAATGGCAACACCTAAATTTGTTTATTGGATTGGGATCTCCATAGCAAAAAACCGTAAATAACGTTAAATTATCAGTTAAAAAATAATTAATATAGTTTATTAATCTGAATAATCGCTACCTTTTGAATTTTTTTTCCATGTTCAGGGAAATAATACATTCTTCTTGAGTACAGGAATGTTCGCCGAATATAAAAATCAGCCGCTTAATAAAATCCCTTTGGCTGAGTACGAATATGATTTTATTACGCGGTGGGCACTAAATATATATCTCCATTTGTCCTTTAGTATTTTGTAATGTAAATTTAGCTTTATTATTAAAAAATTCTTTTATTTTATATATGGAGCAAATAGTCAAACCATATTTTATCCTTCGGATAAAAGTTTTCAGGCAACACGATGTATTACTAATCACTAGGAAAACATGTAGACAAATCTAGGAACATATGTAGACATACTATTTTTATGTTACGCTTAAGAAAAAATTACTGTATCTCAGGTACTACTTCACAGAATTTCATACAAATCAGGTATGTAGTTACACATTAACATAAATTAGTGCCTATTAACTTTTGGTAAAAATTGTCTAAAAAGTTGCGTTGCCATCCTACTTTTTCTAAATATTAAACATGATGGTGTAGGACAAAATTTTGTATAAATGTGCATAAAGAGAATTATTTTTTAGTAATCATTGTGAAATTTAAAAGAATTATTTGTAATAGAAATAGTGAACTGGGTAAAAAAAAATGTGTATGTAGGAGCCTCGCCTTCCCCCTGGGCGGGAAGTCCCCCATCGAGTGGAGTCAATTTCCATGATGGATATCTTCCAAATGAGCTCGCCAATATCTTTAAAATGAATGGTTGAACCATCGATCTGAGATAATTTAAAATAAAGTTATCGATTTTTTTTTTCATTTTTAACAAAATAAATAAATAAATAAATAATAATAATATTGAGAATAAAATTTACTTTTTTTTTGGGATATTTAGTGGTTTACTACTTCCCTAATATGCAAATCGTCTGCATTATCATGGAAGATGATTTTTTTTAAATAATAATTTTAATAAATTATTTTTACTGAGTGAATTTGTATAGGAACATATAGAAGAAAGTCATGTGGTTGCTACAACATGCTAGTTTTATTTTTGTAGGAAACGCGGTTTGAATGTTTGCTCCTGATATATCTTTTCAAAGATAAATTCTGTGTTTTGAACCTCTGTTTTGAACAAAATAAATAAATGAAGTGACATATCACCTTTTATACGTTTTTATAGAGGATTTCTTTTAAAAGATTTCAGCGAAAATAACAAACTAATAAAGTTCGTTTTAATACACAAATTAATACTAATAAGTATAAAGAGATTAATGTTAAAAAAAAAAAAAAAAAAAGGTTAAAAGTGGTGCTATTATTTTTGAGTGGTTGTTATAAAAAAATATATATATTCTTTTAGCTTAAAGATAATTTTAGGGTGATAACGTGATAAGATGCTTTTGGATAGTTAATTTGATTTAGTATTTTTAACACTTTGAACTGTATCGGTTTACTTAATTTAAATAGTTACGCGGTTGGTAATCGGTGTTGCCAATTTATAAGGACATTTTTATTTAATAATCAACACTAATTTTGAAGAATTATCTTTAATATATATGATAGTTGATTTAGAGATACATTAGTTATGTATATTGAATGTAAAAGTTTTTACTAGTTGGCAACCGTGTGGGTTGGTTGGCGGAGACAATGGCAACACTGTGGGAAATCGACGACTGTATGAAACTTAATCTTGTGAAATGCTCCTGTCTGTTGTTAAGAATTTTCAGATGTCATTTTTTTTCTTTACTTTTCTTCTTCTTCTTCTTATTATTATTGTTATTCCCTGACGCATTTTTCAGTTGTGACACAAAAAAAAAAAAAAAAAAAAAAAAAAAGAAAAAAAAAGAAATGCAGATTGAAAAACTACATTTTACTTGTCTTTAAGAAGCTTTCTTTAACAGTTTTTAATAACAAGAACGCATGATATAATAAATAAATAAAACAAAGATACTAATATATGCTAATCTGACGGTAAAGACCATTAATGTTATACGTATACATACAGTATAAATATCAATGCATATTAATGTGTACAATGAAAACTGTAATGCATGTGTACACATACTACACATACTAATATATATTCTTATACAAGCATTACATATACTAAAAAATACAAATACCGCAAAACGTATGGACATTAATATTACTCACATAAACAGAATTAAATGCTAATGATTACGGCACCAATAATATTACATGCTTATACCTGTAATATACAATTATTTTAATAAATATAAATATTCCGAGAAAATACGGGAATAAATAATATTTTAAAACACATTCCAAGTCAACTGGCAATATATACCCCACATGCCTTCCAATACATGTGGAACGCATATTAGTAGATATAAACTGTTCATTCTGCATCAGCGGCACCACGGCACGGCGAGCCGTGCGTACGCTACGCTATGCCAAGAGTTATCCACATCCGGTCGATTAAGCGTGTTATCAACATCAGGTGACGCCTGTTGATGCCGTGTTATCATCAATAACCTGTGGACGTGAAAATTAAGGATGATTAGAAATATCTTTAAACATCTTTAAAAAGGAATTAGAATTAATTATGTTTTGAATATTAATGAAGTCGTTATCTTTTACGACAGGGATAAAGGCTTTAATGAATAAGTAAAAATAATATTTAAAGAGAACTTTAAGAATTTTTTTAAATATAAATTGTCCGTGGAATTTATTTTGTTAAAGGAAATAGTTTAAAGTTAGAAAAAAAATGTTTAAATTAATATTGTTATCTTTTAGTACAGTAATAGGGAGACTTAGAAATAGCGATTAAGAATATTGTTAAGAATTACTATGTTGTTGACTGTTTATCTTTGCAATTCAGGAAATGGTTAAATTTAAATATGTATAATGAACCTTGGCCGTGCACTCTCAATTTTGGTTAAAATCTTGATATTATGTTGTCTTAAAAATTCTGCCAGTAAGTATGGTTTATATCTACATTTAGATAAGTTCTATTACTTAAAGTTAATTGGTAGATAAGTAGTAATATTTCAAAACTTTATGAAAATTTGATAGGGAGTTCTTATTTATGATTACTGAGTTGCGTTAACTGATAGCATTGTAGCATTTTCAAAATATTTAAAGTATTGACCAATATCAGTAATTTTATTTTTCTTCTGGTAAAGTCTATTAGAAAATATTTTTATAAATTAGCTGCTATCGGTGAAAATTTTAAAGAAGATTTTTATTATATATCTTGTTTTTAGGTATTAACTTGAGACTTTAAGTAAAAAGATATTGGGAAAAAAGTTAAGTTCTCAAATAGATATCGTTTCAGGATCTATCTATAGATTTTAAGTGTGAAAAAATAAATAAATAAACAAATAGATATAATTTAATATATAATTTTTAGTCTTCTTTTCTTTCTTTCTCTCTGCTTTTATATATTTCGTGTATTTTGCGCATATTTCTCTAAAACGTATTGTAATAATAATTAAAATGTTAGAAAATCCAAATGAGATAGTCTGAGTAAGTCAACACTATTCTATCTCAACGCACACCCCTTAGATGGTTGCGAAATTAGATTGCCTTTATTACCTGCTAATCTTAAATTTCGTCTAGAATAAGTATTAGCCGACTTATTTTAACGACAGAAGGAGTTTATGTAATTATTTTAGCCGTAGAAACGTACAGGAATTTGAAGAATAATTACATTTAATGGACAGTAATTGTACTGAAAGTAATTAGTGAGATTGAATTATCCAAGTACTTTTATGTAAAATTAGGTAAATAAGCTGATAAGCTTTTCAAAGTCATGTGATGTTTTTAGCTAACAAATTAGAAGTAATTTACATGTAATAGTTATCATACACACATTTTTTACATTTTAAGATGCAAAATAAAAAATAAACTTGTGACTTACGTGGTTTGGTAATAATTTTATTCATTTTTTCAGAAATATTTAGGTATTAAAATACGCTTGTTTATATTTTGGAAACACTTACCAAACACGAAAATGTCAATGTTTTTTAACATTATATGTATTTCTAAAGCTGTATAAGGAAGTCATGTGGTGCCCACATCAGATTTTTTTTTTTTTTATTATTTTTTTAGATTACATTCTCTCTTATAAACCTTCTGCCGAATCTGGGTTAAAAACAAAAAAAGGGAAAATAAATTAGAATTGACAGTCCTATCGTTACAAATTCGGTACCCAATGAAAGGGACGATTTTTCTGAATCCATGGGTGCAAAAAGTTTTTTCGACACAAACAATAGATTTTTAAAAAATTAACTAAAGTATGAAATTTAGGTGACAGCACTTAATTTTAATATTTTCATACTTTTAGCGAATCAAGATAATAGAAAATGTCTTTAATTTATTTTAATTTATTTATTTTTTATTTAATTTTATTTAACATCTCCGCATATTTTTCTCTACAATTTTACGTAAGGCCTCAAATAAATGATTAACAGAGCTTCCTTTTCAAATACTTTATAGTGCAGTCGGTCTGGGCCCGTCTAGTGCTTAGTTTTTACATATTTCCTAATTTGTTTTTTCTTGTTAGTTTAAATTAATAAACATTGATTTATACGATATTTAAAACAAATGGCTTCATGTTTTACATAATAACATTTATATGTTTTGAAGTCTTCCACAAATTAAAAATTGCATGATAATCTTTTAATTCAAATTTTATATTAGGGTGTATTTTTATTTATTTATATTATTTAATTTCCCGTGGTTTTCTTCCATAAATCGAAGGTTTTTTATGTATTTATTTATGTATTAGAATCAATAAACGAATCTTCCCAAACCATGGATTAAATATTTATTTTCTTTATCTCAATACATTGTTGTGATTACGATGTAAGTTTTTCCGTTAAATTGTCCCTTTTTATTTTTTTTATTCAGTTGGAATGGATGCAAGGAAATCGTGGATAAAAATTTACTTCCTTTATTCCAAAAAATTGTTTTAGCTATGTCATCATTTCCAGCATTAGTTTATGGAAACTCTATTTCTTATTATCAAGAAGATTTTTGCCATGATATCAACAAATTACTAGCTGTTTATACAATTTTTAAACCGTATAATTTTAAAAGTGTATATCATAATATTGATCTTTAGCAAATCGATATAAGTTATTTCTATAGCTTGATCACCTTTCATTAAACTATTAATTATTTTGCATATATTCTATCTATACAATATGTCGCCCAGACGGTGTTGTGGTTAGCGCCTCTGACTCTTACAAGGTTGGCGATCGGTTCTGCGCTCAAAGCTGGTAGACGTGAGGTGCCAGGTTCGATCCCAGGTCACGCTCGTCGACCTAGCTGTTCGGAGTTTTCCGTGGTTTTCTCTGAAGCTTGCGTAAATACGAGCTAGGGCCTGTTAGAGAGACTCCCAAGGAGGGCACTTCCCCTGAGGTCTAGGACCCTAGTGCAGTCAATCAGCCTTAATCTCCCCAACCAAACAACCAACCTACACGGTTGGGCCTGGGTTCGAATCCTGGACAAGGCATGGATGTGTTGTCCCTGCTAAGAGTAGAGATGATCGCCCATTGGATGCCTCTTCACAAATGATCTTGAAATAAGCGACTCCCCTGGCCAATGTTTAGTCGAAAGTACCACGCCATTGGGAAATATACATATATATATATATATAATGTTGATCTGTTAAGCGTAGTAGAAGCCAAGCAACAGATTCAAGATCACTGAAACACCAGTGACCAATAAGATTAAAATTTCTTTGAGAAGTTCAGAAAAATGAAAAAAAAAAATTATCCGTGGATGAAATACACAAAAATTTAAAAAAACTAGATTTATTAATTAACAGCCTGCAAAACAAACGAATCAATAAAGTAACACAACAAACCTTAACTTAAAACCATAAACTATATCAAAATGTATGAAAAAATAATTTAAGAAACTTAAGATAGGAAGGAAGGATGCAGGCGGCAAGACTTGTGACTTGCATCTGGGGTTAAACTAGTTTCACGCCGGCAACATTCCCCCAGCCTGCCACGACCAGAAAAGGAGTCAAAAGGATTTTAAAAAAGCAAAATTTCAAAGCAGATGTATAACAAGGAAACCACGAAGCAACATTGAAATTCACTGATTGATTACAATGTATTTAATAGTGTGATTAGAATTTTAAGACTAGTTGACAACTCAAATAAGAAGAAACTAAAATTTAATGGAAAAAGAAAGTTTGCATAGTAGTACAAAGTAAATGCAACAAGCCTTCTGCTTTTTTTTTTTTGGCTGGATGGTTGAGTGGGATTGTGAAAAAAAAATTATATATATATATATACAATATAACATATCTTGCATATAACAATTTGCAATGTATCATATACACCATACATTATTTGTCCGTACATAATATATTTCATACACATTTCACAAATAATATATTTTACATATAACAGAATACATAACAGCAATAATCCACTTTTGTCATTCTGCACTGATGATGGCACAATTGACGCTACTGAAACTGCTGTTTGCTTACTTAATATTTTTTGCATTAGCGTTTTCAACGTTGTGTAAATATTTATACATACATATTTTGCATATAACATATGTGCACAATACATATCACACAGTTAAATATAGAAATAAACATTATACTTTAAATAAACGTTCCTACGACAAATTTACAAGACGGAGCTATATTTCATATCTCTAGAAAGCATTCTGCAAAGATATTCTGTACTCTAAATCGAAATACAAATCAATTTAGAACGAAATCTTCCATAATAGAATCAATAAGAGGAAAAATGTTTGATTCCAGTTCCATTGAAAGTTAATTGATTCTAAATCTTACAAAAGAATGTTTCAATCTCATCTGAGAGTATCTCTGTATTGTTGGAGTAAATTCTATACTTTTAATATCTTCTTCTCATTTCGATCACGAAATCAAGCGAATACTTTAGTAAATTATTTTATTGTAGATTAAATGTTTCCAGTTCAAGAAGATAATATTTATTGTGAGATGCAGTAGCAAAAATTTTTATTTTATCTGTTGACTGAGAAAGTTGAAAATATTTAGAATAAAACAAAAAATGTATTAAATACTTTATTGATTTACTGTTTAACCATATAAGTGATAATTAAATTTTTGCATATATATTTAGCCTAACTATGATAAAGATATCATAGTTTAGAAAATATCTAACCAATACCGGTTTAGTTACAACAGTACTTTCTATGACATTGATTTCCGAAAGTAAAGCAACATATGGATTTTTCTTAGACAAATAAATATGTTTAAACAAAAGAAAATTGCACTACATGTTTGTTATTAAATTATTATTCGAATCTTATATAATTTTCTAATCGTATATAATTTTCAAACTGATATTAATTTCATTATTTCAATTTTCATTACAAAATGTGCTTAAAGGAAAAAAAAAATCATTAATGAAAATTAAATGAAAGTTGCCATTGATAATGTGCAATTAAGCAAAGATATGGCTACCAACTTCTAAATAATAGTTGTTTTATGTAATTTCATTTAACCCGTTAACGCCCGAATTAATTTTGCAAAATATTATTAGCTAATTATTTCACTTCTAGATTAATATAGACAACTGACAGTAAAATATACTAACTTAAACAATTATTCTTATAGTTTTAAATTTAAAGTCTATCCTAATTTCTTGACGTGTAGTGTTCTAACGAGAAAACTTCCAGATAACAGATTAATTTCCTATTATATGTTGACAAAGATCTTGAAATAATTATGATATACAGGGTGACATAAAATAACGGAGACAATGTTTAACACATCCTGACGCGAACTAATTGCAACATATACAAATAAAAGTTGTTCTGTTGAAATACCCATGCATTTTTTTTTACTAGTATATGCATTTACGACTGTGAACTCACATATTTCCTTTTCCTATTAGAATGTCAAACAAACGTATTGCAATTTTGGAGCTGTTTCGTCAAGGAAAGCGGCAGTGTGAAATTGTTCGTTTACTCAAAGTGCCGCGACAGACTCTATTCAAAGCCATCAAACATTTTCAGGAGCTTGGCCATGAAGGCGACCGTCCTGGAAGAGGACGAAAACGTACCGCCAGCACGCCAAGGAACCGCAAGGTCATCCAGAATCGAGTCAAGCGAAATCCGAGAGTCTCCATGCGAAAAATCGCCCGTGAAACCGGAATCAATCGCGAAGCAGCTAGGCGAATAGCCAAAAATGAACTCCATCTCAAGCCGTATAAGTTTCAAAAAGTTCAGCAGCTCACGGAAGACAACAAGCGGGTTCGACTCCAAAAATGCCGGCAACTCAAGCGTCGGTTTGCAGCTGAACGATGGGAGAGCATCCTCTTCACGGACGAGAAGCTGTTCACCTTGCAGCAGGCGCTCAACTTCCATAACGACAGATATTGGTCCTCTGACGCTCCCGGCACATCGGCAATCGTGGAATACCGACAAAAACCTCAGTCTGTCATGGTGTGGGGTGGCGTTTGCGCGAGCGGCAAGACCCCTCTCGTTTCCATTGAGGAAGGGGTCAAAATCAAACAAAATGTGTACCAGCGTGACATCCTTGAGGCTGTGGTACTTCCGTGGGCCAAGCAGCACTTCCATAATGGGTTTTGAAAGTTTCAACAAGACTCCGCCCCAGCTCACAGGGCGAAGTTGACAAGGGAGTGGTGCAGAACCCACTTTCCCGATTTCATTGCTTCTACGGAATGCCCCCCTACTCACTGGACTTAAACCCCATGGATTATAGCGTGTGGTCTATTTTGGAGACCAGGATATGTGCCAAACGCCACAGCAGTTTGGAGTCGCTGAAACAATCACTGCTTCGTTAGTGGGACAGATTGTTGTCGGTGGACTTGCGGCCAATTGCCGAAAATTTCAAGACTCGTTTGCAGCTGTGTATCGACGCTTATGGTGGCCACTTTGAAACCAACTGAATATGTTATAACCTGAGGTCCATATCATTGTTTGCAATTGTTACATATGTTGATTTATTTTCTATTAATAAAATATGGATAAAAAACATTGTCTCCGTCATTTTATGTCACCCTGTATATTATTATTCAACTTGATTTAAGTTAGTATACTTGCGCAAAAAGCAAATACATGTGAGAAGAATGAAAAATCATATATCAAAATTCTGAAATAATAATTATTAGTAGGCACATAAAAGTTTCAGAGATTATTCAGAGTGACGTTATGAACTGTCACTAAAAAACAGAAATCATTCCAAGAAACTACAAAAGATATACGTGCTATTTTACTAGCTGTCCTCAAATGAGGACACTGGGCGCTAACGGGTTAAAGAGGCTCACTAAGGGTTTAAATTTTTATTAATATCGTTTAAAAGCGTTACCAAGGCGAAAATGACGTTGGCGAACCGATGGCGCGAATATCTGCCACTGGCAAATTTTCTTGACCATATTAGCGATTTTCAACAGGAAAATCTTTTTATCGATATATCGATAATCGAATCTCTAAATTAAATATTTCACGAAATAGCCATAAAGTTCTAGAAGCGTGTGTGACTTATAATTTAATTGCATTTTCATGTCCCAATTCAGTCGAAGCCAGGTGCTTGAAGCATTATTTGCTCTCTGACTCAGTTTCTGCTACTAATACAGCATAGACTGTGTGTTATACTTATGGTACAGATTTATATGTGTTGTCATATACTAGCTAAGTTGTGTTTACTGGTGTATCTGAAGCTGCTCAATGGTTGGCAGGTTTTTAATCTTTTTTTTGTAAAAAAATTCTTAATTGTAGAATAACAGTAAAAAAGTATGATAGTAATTTCAACCATTTATGTCGTATAAATTTTCGATGAATTTGCCGAACTAAGAGGTCTAAGAGGGGGAGGAGTTAAATGCAATTTTTTGATGAAAATACAGTCGGCAGCAAAAGTATCCGAGCACTAGCGAAAATTCCTATATAAAAAAAGTACACTTCATACGGTTTTGTTAAATAAATCCTTATCGAATCATGTTCTTACATTGAATTGTTCTTACATTGTCGAATCATTTTCTTAAACTCACTAAGAACAGGATTCGACAAGGATTTATTTAACAAAACTGTATTAAGGGTACTTTTTACTTTCTTCTATATGTATATTTAGAAAAAGTATTGGATTCGTGAAAGCTTTCTAACTCCAGTTTTCGATGGATTTACACGTTTTTGGATGTCCTGAACACAATTTGACTACTTTTAGAAAATGCCTGTCTGTCAGTGTGTGTGTGTGTGTGTGTGTGTGTGTGTATCACAAATTTTGTGGACGCTGTATCTCACGAACCAATGAACGAAATTTAACCAAACTTGGTATTTAATTTTGGTCCCTGACATAAACCGGTGTTGATTAAATTTGTGGAACAATTGCACAACAGGTGGCACTGTTATCACATTTTTTCTAAATTTTAAACATGGCAATATAGGACAAAATTTCGTAGAAATGTACATAATGAGAGTTATTTTAATCGTGTGATTGCAAAATTCATATGAATTATTCATAATAGTAGTAGTTAACTAGGAAAAAAATGTGCATGTGGGCGCAACGCTTCCTCCCACTGGGGGGAGTAAATTTTGAATATGGGTATCTTTCAAAAGATCTCATCAATACCTTTAAAACGAATGACTGAACTATAGATCTGTGATAATTTAAAACAAAGTTATCGATTTTTTTTTTTATCTTTCAATGAAAAAAACTTTTCTTCTGATTTGCAAAAAATTGACATCTTTCGGCATTTATTGATAATATTATTATGTCAGATAAAAATCGTTTGCATTTATAATGGAAAATAATTTGTTAATTTAATAAATAATTTGTGTTGAATACATTTTGTGTAAAATTATATAGAAGAAAGTCATCTGGTGACCACATCATACTTAGTTTTATATAGGAATTTTTGCTAGTGCTAGAATACTTTTGCTGCCGACTGTATGATATATTGTTTAAAGAAATCTGTCGTAGTCTATACCCAAAGTACAAATGAGAATTGGTACATTACCTACTATGTTATTTAAATGCAAACTAAAATCTAGAAAAAAGTTTACACATTAAATAGTTTTGATACACATTAAATAGTTTAAACATTTTGATTTTTTATAAACTATATGCCACTACTCATAAAGTATCCTATTTTAAAATTAACTTATACTCTTTTATTTCTTTTAATCTTAAAATATTTGTACAAATTTATTTCATGAAATTAATTAAGAAATTTACAGATATTTCAAAATTTACTTTTCTTAATATATATAAAACATAAAATTTAAATATTTTTGCAAAAATTAAAAGATCTTGTAGTTTCTTTTAAGTAAATAAAGTTAGTTTGTCTAAATAATCACTAGTTTTATAGACAATTTTAAGGGATTCCAACTCGTATTCTCTCATATTTCGGAGATAACCACAGAAAATTTTAAACAGCTTGACCAACCAGCGTGACCTGGGTTTGAACCCGGTTCTTTTATCTTTACCAAATTAGAGAACAAAATATCTCGGTTACTGGTGGGGCACTATATAATACAAACATATAGTTAACCTTTCATTTTGAAAATACTGTTATAAATAGAGTTATATAAATATACAGTGGTATGATATAAAACATTATTATTAAACTACATTAGATAGATTTACAACATCAAAAATATTTTAGATTTGAATATCTATTTTTTTTTTTTTTTATTTATTTATACAGGGTGATCAGTTTAAAAGAGTAATCCATGGGATTTTCTTATAACTCCTAAATCTGACGGATGTGGCAACTATTCTAACATTGAATCATGAGTGTTTGAACCTTTTGTTTAAGTTTGTGAGAAAATTTCTAACACTGTTGGACTATTACAACTTTATTTGTGAGGTAAAACAGAAATGGAGACGCACATACCTTTTTAATCCTGTAATAATTTTACTTTTAAAAAACATGATTTAATTCTTTTTTTTTTTTTTTTGCATTATCATTCCTCACAGAAAATGTTGAAAATGTTCGTCACCATTTTGAATGCAAACATGAACACGTCGAACCAAGTTTTTGACACACTTCGCAGAATTGTTGGTGTTATTGACGAGATTACTTCGGTTATGATCTGTTTTAATTCATCGATGTTTGCAGGGCTTCTCTGGAAAAGCCTATGAAAGGATAATGTAAAAATGATAATGATAATGTAAATGTAATGTAGGAATGACAATGTAAAAAAAAATATATAATTAAATTTTGTTTTTCATAAATAAAATTATTACAGGATTAAAAAATTGTGCGTCTCCATTTCTGGTTTACCTCACAAATAAAGTTGTAACAGTCCAACATTGTTGGAAATTGTCTCCTACACTTAAACAATGTTCAAACAATTTTAGTTCAGTGTTATAATAGTTGCCACATCCGTCATATTTAAGAGTAATAAAAAAAACCAACGGATACTCTTTTAAACTGATCACCCTGTATATTATTGTTATATCAAGTTACAAGAGTTCTATACACCAATCTTTCAAGTAGCATTTTAAACAACTTCAAACATTTTTAAGTGAAAGAGATGGGGATGAGAGCTGTGCCAGGTGATTTGCTTCACTCTGTTTTTGAGGGAACTTGACAGACGTAACTATAGACATGTCAAACAAAGTGTTTGCTCAATTCTATAAATGATTATTCATACGCTTTGCTTGGTAATGTATTAGTTTAACGGTTAATGTATATATCCTTTACATGAGAAGAACAAATCAAATAATAGATACAGAACATATGGCTTAAGGGGACAAGGGGTGGTGGGATGAAAATTGCCAGAATCAATGCAATTTCGAATATCTAGATAATTATTATAAAATGTACAAAGTTATACAATAGTTTTGAAACAATCTCATTTTATAGTTCCTCAAACATTATTTAAAAGATTTTACAAAATTGTAAGCTTTAAATTTGCTTTTCTTAAATTACAAATTTCGGGAATAACTAGTTACTTATAATGCTCCATGCGCAAATTTGTTTTTATCCAATTCTTTGAATATATAGTTCCTCAAACCTTATTTAAAAGCTTTTACAAAATTTCAAGCTTTAAATTTGCTTTTCTTAAATTACAAATTTCAGGAATAACTAGTTACTTATAATGCTCCATGCGCGAAATTGTTTCCATCCAATTCTTTGAATATATAGTTCCTCAAACATTATTTAAAAGCTTTTACAAAATATTAAGCTTTAAATTTGATTTTCTTAAATTACAAATTTCGGGAATAACTAGTTACTTATAATGCTCCATGCGCGAAATTGTTTTCATCTGATTCTTTGAATATATAAATACTCAAACATTATTTAAAAGCTTTTACGAAATTGTAAGCTTTAAGTTTGCTTTTCTTAAATTACAAATTTCGGGAATAACTAGTTACTTATAATACTCCATGCGCGAAATTGTTTTCATCCAATTCTTTGAATATATAGTTCTTCAAACATTATTTAAAAGCTTTTACAAAATTTTAAGTTTTAAATTTGCTTTTTTTAAATTACAAATTTCGGGAATAGCTAGTTACTTATAATGTTCCATGTGCAAGTTTGTTTTTATCCAATTCTTTGAATATATAGTTCCTCAAACATTAAGCTTTTACAAAATTGTAAGCTTTAAATTTGCTTTTCTTAAATTACAAATTTCGGGAATTACTTATTTATTAGTTTCTCACGCCCCATGCGCGAATTTATCTTCATCCAATTCTTTGAATAAATTGTATGAATGTTAACACTTTCGCAACCGCTGACGTACATTCACGTCATTTGAAAATCTGTAACTTCGCCAGTGCGCGATTTATTTCTCAAGAATGTACTCAATATTCATATTTGTACAATCAATATAATATGGATACAAATACTTTGATTAGAGAGAATATAATTATAATGTAGACACTTGTAATATACTTGTAATATAAATGTGAATACAGAAAATTTTATTCAGAAATCTTGTAATTTGGGAGAGTAACGCCCACAGGAGGATCTCACTTTCGAAAAGACAAAAACATGCTGTCATGAAAGTGTTAATCAATGCATATGTCACAAAACTGTGTATTCATTTTAAAATCAAGAAATAAAAAATACCTCAAAAAGTGTACTTATTATTAAAAAAAAAAAAAAAAAAAAAAAAAAAAAAAAAAAAAATCTGAAAATAAGACTTATTATAGTGTTGTACAATATTTTACAACTCAAGTCACCATACTCAAATCATAACATAGCATTTACTCTACAAGCTGTTTTCAATATCATTTCGTATTTTTAAATAGAAAAGTTTTTAACTATATATGTTTTATTCGCTTTTGGAATGAAAAGAAAATAACCTTCCGTTGAGAGAACAAAGATATTAAATAGACAAAATATTTTTGTTAATATAGCTACAACAAAAAATTTATTACCAGAACTCAAATTATTTTGTTGTTTTAATCAAACTATTTTCTTTATACAACCAATCAACTAATATTTAATTTAGTTAAAAATATGTATATATTCTTTTTTATTTAAACAGATTTTTTTTGTTGATGTTGTTGTTTAAACATTGTTTTTTGATGGACAAAAATACTATTGAAAATGTTAAGCCATTACTAAATTTCAACATTAATTTTGCCTATCACAAAGCAATGATTAATCAACTCATGAAATTCAGCGTTGTACCTCATTTTGAAAACATCAAAGTAGGGGCACTAAAATTTTGATATCTCGGCAAAAAACGATTGAAATATCATGAAACTTTAATGTGTAACTTTTGAAAGTTGGGTTTATTTTACCTACTCAGAAATATTTCATTTGCGACTCTATCTGGGGATTAATCCTGCGACTTATTGAACGATGTGTTAATGTGATCCAAAGCAGTAGTCTGATGAATTTAAAGCTTGAAGCCCACATCTGTGGAAGTTAACCAGGGATTTATCCTGATCATACTGTAACACTTCTTCATTGACGACTGAGGGTTTTCCTGATCTGGGTTCATCTTTGAAAGAAAAATCACCCAAATGAAATTTTGCAAACCATCTTTGGCATGTTCTAGCTGTTACTGAGTTCTCTCCAAACACGTCACACAAGTTTTTTGCTGCCTCCATTGCGTTATTTCCTTTTTGGAACTCGTACAACATACAATGTTTTAAGTGCATTTTTTTCTTCGCCCGTGGTGACAATTCTACAAGTTTGAAAAAACCGACTAAAATGCTTATGCGTGTAAATCATAATCTAAACTAACTGTTTAAACCGGTTTCAGTCGATAATCGATAACGCATAAAAGTGCGTGTGTTCAAAAACGACAGAACTTTCTCTTACAGCTAATATTTCCCCCATTTAAGGAACACCCTAATGTATATAATGTTTCCTATCATTAAGTTCCTTTCTATGAAAGAATTAATGTTCATTGATTTACGTACAACTTAAATTATAATTTAACTAATTTAAAATTTAACTAACTTAAAATTATAATTTCACTAACTCAATAAATAATTACTCAGTGAATTTTATCGTAATGAAAATGCTCAGACGCTAACTCTTTATCTATTAATCGTTGTTTGCAATGCTTTTAATTTTAATTTCATTAATTTTTTGGCATCTTCCTATTCTCCAGTTTGTGTAAAAGTTTTACATGTGGCTACTCTGCTTTTTTCTAGTTATATCTCTGGATTCCTTGATAATTTGATTTAATAATTTATTTAATTTCTCATTCAAAATGGTTTTGCTGCCTCGATCGGGGCTGACACAATATAAATTGCTATGATTAGCTATATTGTTTTACGAAATCGATGTAGCTGTCACAGCTTTATGAAGTACATGACCCCTGCAGTATTTATACTTCAAATTTTAAGCATTTTTATCCAATTATTATTTCTGTGGTCCTTTATTTACATCTCCGTCATTAAGTTTAATGGTCCTTTTATTATTATTATTATTATTATTATTCATGTCTGCGTAAGTAATTTAAATTGTTTTTGTCTCTTATTGGTTTATAATCTGTATCGCAATATTTTTGTGTCAGTCTTACCTATATGTTACAATCAGTTCTATTTTTGTTTTGTTGGTATTGTTTTGTATCTATTAATTGCTAAATTTTAAGGTTAAATTTTATTACGATATCTATCATATATATATATATATATAGAAAGAGAGAGAGAGAATAAGATTAATAAATATCTGTAGCATAATTTATCAAATTTTTATACATATAATGTGCATAGTATTAATTTTATAAATCATTCAACAAATGTGTTGAAAAACGGCTAAAATTGACTTCATTTAAATTACATTTTCCATTCTATGAAATAACCTCTTTTCTTCCATTTGCTTTTAAAATATAACCCAAATAAATTCTATGTCTATTACCTTTTTCTGAAAATCTACTGAAACTTTTTGGAGACAACTCAACGAAATTTCCTATTTCGTAATCCTTAGCTTTAAAACTTTTTTTTTTTCCTTTTTGAAACGAAAGAAACATCTAAGATTGGTATAATAATTCTTCGTCTATCAAAATTCAAAAATATATTCTGGAGTTTGACAGTTACAAAGTCTTTTTTAGGGAACGATATTGTTTTTCTTATTTCAAATTGGTCTTAAGAAAAGAAGATCTAAATACGTTTTTATTTGATGAGTTTAAAATGTCATATGAATATAAAACTGAAAAAATATATATATATATATATATTTTAAGAAATTGAGAGAAATATTATAATAAATTAATAACATATACACTGGTGGACAAAATTAAAACAACAATCTGTTTTCTCGTTCTCTTCTTTTGCACATAATTTTTAAACAATTAAATATATGAACATAAAATTTTGATGGCCTGTTCGTTATCATATTATTAACCGAAATTTATGTAACTTTAGCATAAGAATAATTTTTAAGCTTATAAATATTCATTTTTCTCTCAAAATTAAATTTTGGAAAAAATGAAAATTTCAATAATTTTTGGAAAGAACACTTAATGAAAAGTGATGTTTATGATGCGTTAGAGATAGGTGAAGATGCACACTCATCCACATGTTAGATTACATCCAAAATCTTTCTGCTTGTATTCATTTTCCTGTTTCTTAATTTTTCTTCTTTTTTTCACATCTGAATAGCTTTTAAAAATATATACATACAAACATGAAAATTGAATAAGGTGTTCATTATAAAACTATTTATCCGCATTTTTATTATCCTGCTGATGCTCATGCATAGTTTACAAATTATTAATTATATATATTTTTTTAAAGTCCATTATAAATGTAAAAAAAAAAAAAAAAAAAAAAAAAAAGAAGTTAATACAGAAAAAAAATTTGACATTTAGTTTAAAATTTCAAGGCATGTGCGTCTTTATGTGCTACATGTAATCATCATTAACACCACTTTTTATTAAGTGTTCTTTTCTAAAATTATTGAAATTTTTCATTTTTTTCCAAAGCTTACTTTTGACAAAAAAAAAATGAATATTTGTTAGCTTAAAAATTATTCTTATGCTAAAGTTACATCAAATTCGGTTAATAATATGATAATGAACAGGCCATTCAAAATTTATGTTCATATGTTTATTTGTTTAAAAATTATGTACAAAAGAAAAGAACGAGAAAACTGGTTTTTGCTTTATTTTTGTCTACCAGTGTATATGTATATATATATTAACTGTCAGTATTCAGTAGCCTTATATAGAAGTCAGAATGGCATCAATATTACTAGAAAAATTAACGAAGACATAGGGGAAAATGTCCATGTAAAAAAAAAAAAAAAAAAAAAAAGTATTGGGCACTGTTTAAATTTTCAATAGAAAACTACTGGTTGGGTGGTTGCTTGGGTTTTTTTTTTATGTCGCACTAGTGCTGCGCAATGGGCAATTAGAAAACTGCTGGTAATCAGTTACTGAGAAAAATAAACGGAGATGTTAAAAATTCTGTAGTATATATGCATTTTAATGACAAATATTAATTTAATTAATTATTGTAGGGAAAATATTTGAGATTTAAAATGGTTTTTCTAAAGTAGAAATGTTTAATTTTTATTTTTATTGAGAAATTAAAGAATAAAAATAGATAAAAATACAGAATTAAGATTGAGATTGATTCGTTGGTTTTGACGTCGCACTAGTGCTGCGCGATGGGCAATTGTCGACAGTACCCCTAGAGGTGGCCCCGAGACAATATTAAGATTGAAAATCTCAATTATTTTCTTTTAACTAATAATTATTGTAAATTTACAGAGAGTCTGCGATAAACAATTCAGTAAGTTTACAAACGTAAGTTTACAAACAGTAGATAAGATTAAATGTTCCGCTTTAATAGCTTACGTACGTAGAAATTTGAATGAAACGCACGTAAAATATTGAAATGAAAGTTATTATATGCAGACAAATGTATAACAAGGTAGAAAATTTTGTGTTTAATTGAATAAACTTATATTAGCTTACAAAGAAAAGGGATACAAATATGTAATTCCTGTAGACACAACGTCGCTCTCATGACAATCGCAGACGTAGTCGTACACTTAATACTGCATTGTTAAATAAATCCTGGTCGAGTCATGTTCTTAGTCAGTGTAAGAACAAGGTTCGACAAGGATTTATTTAACAAAACAGTATTAAGTGTACTTTTCTGGTATCGGAATTATTGGCTAGTGCTCGGATACTTTTGCTGCCGACTGTATAAAGATTTATGGTATTTATCACAGTATACTTTTTTCCCTAGCGCATTTAGTATTTGGTATTTATTTGACAGTTTATTTGAAACTTACAAACTGTAAAATATTGCGCTAATTTTTACATCAGAATGTACTGGCGAAAATGGATTACAGCACATCCAGCTGTTAAACAGAACGATTAAGCAGAAGAAACATATTTAAAAGAGCTTTTCTTTAAACATGTTTCTGCAGTAAATTGTTTTATTTAGCAGTTGATGGTGCTGGCACCCATTTTTGCCAGTACATTCTGCTGTAAAAATGAGCGCAATCTTTTACAGAGTAATTGGAATGACTTTCGTCTCGAATGCACAATATCTTGTATATTTCCCCTAGCGTTAATGTTTTTTCCCTACTGAAAAGTTTGTAAATTTTACCTAAAGAGAGCTAGGATATAGCCTTTTATATATCCATTTTACTTGCCTGACGATGGCAAGAATTTTGGTAAAATAGCTTTTGAAGTGGTTTTTATATTCATTTTCATTCAATTTTGTGTTCTCTAAATGACCACTTTTCAAAATTGAATGTCTTCTATTTTATTATAAAATAAAAGACATTGCGTAATTTTTCCTCTTTTTCTAATAAAAAATTCTGGTCACCTTATACATAAAAAATAGGGTAAGTTAATAATATTTTGTGGCAAGCAACTTTTTTTTTTTAGCGAGTGTAATCTGAATTGGTTTTTATATTCATTTTCATTCAATTTTGTGTTCTCTAAATGACCATTTTTCAAAATTGAATGTCTTCTATTTTATTATAAAATAAAAGACATTGCGTAATTTTTCCTCTTTTTCCAATAAAAAATTCTGGTCACCTTATACATAAAAAATAGGGTAAGTTAATCATATTTTGTGGCAAGTAACTTTTTTTTTTTAGCGAGTCTAATCTAAGTCGAAATTTCGGGCCCTGCTGTACATCACGGTTTTTTTAATATTTCAATTTAAAGTAGTAAAATAGGACCTGTTCAATGCACCGTGAGCTTCCAACAATCTCTGTACATGAATTATTATCTCTTCTGTCATCGATATTCGTTCTCTACCAATCCAGATGGCTAAAGATGCAGTGGTCAAGACCTAGTCTATGGACAATGGGCCTCCAACAATCGTTATGTATTAATAATTATATTCAAATAATAATATCTTCAAATATCATTTCCGCTCTCTGCCTGTCTAAATTGCTAAGGGTCCAGCTTCTTCAAATTTCTTAACTATAATCTTCAAATGGTTCATTTGTGTTAATCTGCTATCGACTTGGATAGTACGCTAATTAGGATATTGTAGGTGTGTATTTTAGATTTCAGATAGTTTAAGTAAATGGGTTCACGTTTTTATGAATTTTACGAATAGTTTTTTTAATTTTATTATTATTTTTTTTATTTTACAATTAAAATAATTTTATTTTATTTATTTATTTATTAATTTATTTATTTTTTATAAGTGATATTATTTTTTTCCTTCTTCAGTAGGTGCTACCACGAACATATCAATATCTTTGTATGGTCGAATGTGACAGCATGTTTGTGCATAACATTTTCAAATAAATTTAAGGTTCTAATTATTTGTACTCTGATAAAAAGTTATGATATCAAACACATTACAGAATTTTTATGTTTATTTAGAAAGTGAAACTGGTGTTACGACAGCTTAGACTGTATATATTTTTTTAAAACTTATTTCTACGTCGCTATTCGACAATCGAAACCTTTCGATATGTTCGTGGTAGTGGTCTATATTTCAACTGAGCATTCTTAACACTACGATCGAATTGTGAGATAATTAAACCTAAATTCAATGCAGTGCAAAGTTGTTTTAGATCTCTAATGAATCTTTAAAATTTACATTTCTAAAATTGACTTTATATGAACTACCTTTTATATCATACGAAATTATCTCTTTCCTTTTCCTTTCTTTAAAATACAACCCAAATAAATTTGCTATCCTCTAAGTTTTCCAAATATCTATTGAAACTTTAAAAGAAAACTCCTAGAAATTTCCTATTTCAGCATATTAAGCTATAAAACTTTCCTTTTCTTCCTTTTTTTTTTTTTTTTTCTTCTAAAACGGAGAAAAATTCTGAGATTGGGATAATAATTCTTCGTCCATCAAAATTCAGGATTTTATTTTGGAGGTCTGCATTTACAAAGACTTTTTCTAGAAAACAAATATTTTATAGCTTCAAATTGTCTAAATTTCAAATGGTTCTAAACTATTCTAAATTCGTTTTTATTAACAGAGAAAAGTTATAACTGTCTTTTAAATACAGAGATTTAAAATATGTTTTTATTTAGAATTTACATATACAGCTTAGAAATTTAGATGAATGTAAAAATGAATTAAGATTACGCAAAGTCGATTATTCCAGTGTAAAATTACTTGTAGTTCTTTTATTTAAATCTGTGGGAAAATCATAGAGAAAGCACATGCTTATAAAAAAAATGTTAAACGTTTAAATATAAACTACACATTTTTACCAGATTATTCAACATAGTTGTAATAAAAGCGAAAAATCAAGAAATCGAACCGGTGTCCTCGTTATAATAGGCCAATGGGTTAACCATTGAAGTTTACCGGTCAACACCTAACAGATATAAATTCTGGAGGAACGATATAATAGGAGATGGCACGTCCAGAAAAACATGAAGTCAAAAGTTTACCGCAGTGTAATGGACAATATCCGTCATCTTGGCTTTGAGGCTAAATCCTACCCAATATGAGACTTCTAATTCTTCATTTCCCTATGCATTTCCCTCTAGGATACAAACATTTCCCTATAGATTGCAAATGTTTTCCCATAAAACACAAATGTAAACCTTATATTTCTTTATTTATCCTGATGTAGTCACGTGTCATGATTTAATACGTAACGCGGATAAAGTCTATTAAGTAACACAGTTAGGTAAGAAATGGACACTATCCCTTTTTGGGGTTCGAGACTAAATAATGCCCATCATGTAATTTCTGATTCTCCATTTTCCTTTGAATTTCCCCATTGGATACAAACATTTCCCTATAGAATGCAAAATTTCCCCCATACAAGTAGAGGACAAAATCTTGCATACATAAATGAATGGAAAGCAAAAATGAGTTGGTAATAATTAGAAATGTTGAATAAAATTTCATGGCAACACATATCTTTGACAGAGCACTGATATACAGACAGATCCCTCACAAAAATTGTTACAAACTTTACTTAAAAGAGTTTAAAGGTTTATTAACTTTAGTCAAGATTGGTCAAATTGAATTCAATCGTGCTTATTATTCAGGTTTGTGAACTGTGTTCAACTTTGATGTCAGCAAATATATTTAGTACAATACTTTTAAAATGTATTTTAAATGGTGAAAAGCAAATGATAAAATAATTTGAAATTAAATATAGGTAAAATAATGAAATTCTACTCTATGATATATGCATATTTATTTATAAAACCCTATGGTCCCCACCAAAGATTGCACGTGACACAAACGAAAATTTTAAAATAGATCAAATTATTTATTTCACGCGAGATTTGTCCCGTGATGTTATGTCTGGATCTCCCCCCCCCCCTTCCCATACAATACAATTAACAACAGTATAGTGTTGCAATTTTCCCTGCACTAGTCACATATGAGGATTTTTTATGACAATCTGTTTTTTTTTTTCTTTCTTTCTTTCTTTTCTTTTTTCTTTTTTTTTTTTTTTTTTTTTTTTTTGTTCTCAAAGTGAAACAAAACGATGACAAAGGTTTTAAAGAATTTTATGGACTTAGAAGACAACAAAAATGCATACTTTTTGTACCTTTTAAATACTGAATAAAATTTTTCGTTCACATATTTAAAGAATATTTTATAAAAATTTCCTTAACAATTTTCAACTGATTCATCCTGCTTTCCGGAAATTTTTCAGAAAACCGGTCAATATGATTTCTCAAAAACTAATACACTGACCTTATCTTCAAAATGGAATCCGCTTGTGATTGGGCGAAGATTTTTTTCTTTGTCTCGATTACAACTAATTTCATAAGGCTATAAGTGAGGTAAAATTACCAAAATTTATACTGTCTTTGCCTACAACTCTACCAAAAATTCAAGTTTTATTTATTTATTTTAATCCTTCATTTAAACACTATTTTAAAGAAGTATGCAACATTTTAATAAGATCGGAGCAGAAATTTCTGAGAAATCATGTACCTCCACTTTTATGAAGATTCTCAAAAAATCAAGACTTACTGGATGAATTTTCTAAGTTTTTTAGTAAAAATTTTATAAAATATTAATTAAATGTTACTCTTTTATATGCTCGATATTTTGAATAAAAAAATTTATTTCTCAACTTAAATTTTTTTTCTTTTTTTAGCCTTCGAAAAGCATATAATCCCTTAGTTAAAACTTGCATTATTAATCAAGCAATTGTAATATAGTGTATGTGAATTCAAAACAAAAAATATAAATTTGAATAAGACTTCTCATTATTATTATTATTATTATTATTATTATTATTAAATTTTATTTATTTATTTATTTATTTATTGAGAGCACTTGAAATTCAACCCATTCTATCAGCGATATACTTCTGAATTTTAACGATACTTGTTTCGTTTTTTATAAGAATAACTATGTACACATTTGGCTAATAAAATATGCAAGACAAAATTTTTAACGCTTGCGCACGCGCAGTTGAACTTAGTAAAAGCACTCATATTTTTCCAAGTGTTTAATATTTTGCATTCTGATTGCAATATTTTATGTTATCTCTACTATAGTAGTACATTCAGTTGACTGTAACAAAACTGCATTGTTGACTGCATTTCTCTAGATATTAGATTTTAACAAAACGTCTAAATTCGAAAGTGTCCAACTATTCATCATACATACCTGAATTATATTAAAGTTTTTCTTTATCTAATATGAACGCTTAAAGGAATTTTTTTATGTAATTTCGAGTAAAATTTAAATTAAAGCATATTTTAAGATTGAAAAAAGGTATAAAATCACTTTTAAAACACGTCTATATATATATATATATATATATATATATATATAAATCAAACACAAAGCTTTTTCGGTATTATTAAAGTAGCATCTTTAGGTGTTGTTAATTAACAGCTGAGTAGACAGCATTATATACTGGAGAAGTTCAATACAGTTACAGTTAAAAAATAAGTCTTGTAAAAATCACGAGTTATTTAAGAACACTTGGCATCCCACTAGGGTTACACAGCAAATCCTGTATAGAAAACGTTGACACATAAAAAGTTTTCAGCACACCGGAACTATCTTGTAGTGTAGCCACGTACTTTTAGAAAAGAAGGTCCAGTTCACAAAAAGTCGTACCAGAACTACCTGGCAAAGAAACACTTGTAGAAGCACACACAAATTCCCGAGCAGGAAGATTAGAAGTCACGATAACAGCCGTCATCGAAGTTAAAAAGTCAAATGCAGCCATGAGACAAAGTTAAGGTCCAGAAAGGTCACATTGTCTGTACATGTCGATAATACCCGAAGAAACTAATACTTAAAGGCATACAGAGGTTGTTCGCACATTTTTTAGACGATTTTATTTCGCAGTAAGAAAAAAATCGTTTGCATGGAGAATTTTATTTTCAAAACAGTTATATTTTTGGAAGTTTTATTTATCTTCTGATACATAGAATTTTTGTTTAGATGCAAAAATACGCTTTTAAAAAGGCATTGGATGGAAGGATACGTTTCCGCTTTTTCCAAAGAGAGTTTTTAGTGAAATCGTAATGAAAAGCATTTATCAGGAGAAGAATTTAAAAATGTCGCAACAATATATGAATCTTGGGTTTATTTAAGTGGTTGTAATAAAAAAAGATCAATTTATTATCACAAAAGTGGAGAAAAAATTTTTTGCTACATGGCTCACAGAATCAAAAGAATGTTCTTCTAAAGGATTTATGATTGTCACTCGTTTTTCATACAAGCGCAAGATAAAAGCAAAAAAAATGTGACAAAAATGTCAAAATCAGCTCTAAATACTCTCAAGAACATATTTTAATTCCAATTTTTAAAAATGAAAATCCAGATCTTTATCCACAATGCTATCAATCCGTTGAACTGTATCAAGACAAAACAAGCAGCGGCACATCACAATCCGCAATTGCTTTTCTAGAAAAAAATATGGAACAAAAACGGGAATTAAAACCATATCCTTCACTGATATTCCTTCTAAATCTCCTGATGTATCAGTGTTGGATTTTTGTGTTTTTCGACACTTAAAATCAGCATTATCCAAACACTGACCTACAAAGCTTTGTGGACTTTGGAAAGCCGTTCAAGAGGAGTAGAAAAATGTACCTCTTCCGATATTGTAAAAAGCATTATTATCATAGAAATTACGATGTAGAATGATAGTTAAGAACAAGGGCTATCAAACTGAACAAATAAAACATGAAATATCAGTGAAATTGTTTTAGTACACTCCATCAAAATCGTCTAAAAAATGTGCGAACAGCCTCTGTACAATAGAAACCCGAAAAATGGATTTCAACAAAAACTTCAGTAATCTCATAAGCACAACGTGTGCCATATTTTATACAGAGATGCAGCATCCTTAAAGCTAATAACTCTATTGTATTTAATACTATAAATTACTTCTGTCAGTAGAAGGTTTTGAAAGTCACGAGGGGCCGAAATTACTTCGGTCTGGTACCACAGAGGAATAGCTTTAGGATTATCGTATCATTACAAATTTTAAACTTTTATTAGTTTTTAATTTTAACCATAGTTAAATAATTTGATGCGGCATTCCCACCCAGTGTTACCAAACTTAGGAACTTTTTCATTCAATATCTATCACTAAATTTTAATTATAACAGTTGCTTAATCACTTTGAAGCTTAATTTCGTCTGTTATATATATGAAGTATCACTCCTCAAAATTATTGGTGATTATTTAATAAAAAAGTTCCTAATTTTGGCAACACTGTTCACACTATATTTTCTTATCTTGTTAGTTTTAAAAGCAGATTTATTTACGTTATACTTATGTGTGACTCAACTTTTTGAACATTGTACCCATATTTATAAAACTTTTAAAGCTATCACTATATTCAAAAATGAATTTCAGTTTCCTAGGCGAGCTTTTACCCAAACTACTCTATAAAATTTACCAATCTTGCAAGGAAGGGGATACAAAAAAATTCACATACCAACGACTAAAAAGTTTTACTTTATTTTATTTTATTCAAAACGGGCAATTTCAACAAAGGCAGAAAAATATGTATGAAAAATATGTTCCAAAGACAATATTTTCTCTATCATGTTTGTTTAACCCGTTAGCGCCCAGTGTCCTCATTTGAGGAAAGCTAATAAAATGGCACGTATATATTTCAGTGGTTTCTTGGAATGATTTCTACTTTTTAGTGACAGTTTATAGCGTCACTCTAAATGATCTCTGAAAGTTTTATGGGCCTACTATTAATTATTATTTCCTAATTTGGATAGCCATTTTCTGATTTTTCATTCGTTGCACCTATATTTGCTTTTTGCGCAGGTATACTAATTTAAATCAAGTTGAATAATAATATATATTATAATACTTTACTTTCGAGATCTTTGTCAATATACAATAGGAAATTAATCTGTTATCTCAAAGTTTTTCTATCTCGAAGTTTTCTCTCTAGAACACTAAACGTCAATAAATGAGGATAGGCTTTAAATTTAAGACTATCAGAAGAATTGTTTGAGTTAATATATTTTACTGTCAGTTGTCTATATTAATTTAGAAGTGAAATAATCAGCTAATAATATTTTGCAAAATTAATTCGGGCGTTAACGGGTTAAGAAAAAAAAAAAAAAAACTATATATATATACATTTATTTATTTATTTCAAAACACTTTTTACGTGCATGTATTTCACAACATCATAATTTTGTAATCGCCTTCAGTTTACTTTCACCAAATTCAGATCATATTAATATCATTTTATAGTAATATCAGATGACTGCTTATTCGTTTCTTCAGTACATAAACAAGAAATTGTCCTAATTACAAAGGCGTGCTAAGAACTGTCCCAATCGGAGTTATATATCTCTTTTCACTTCGTTTACTTCTGCCTAGAATTCTTCACAGATTGATTTAAATTGAGTCAAGCAAAAATTAAAAAGTTTAAGTTAGCCAGGAAGAAACGATTTTGTGTTTTATTTTCTGAAGGAAATTCTTTTTAACACGCTTTTATTAGCTTCGCCTGTATGTATGTTTGTATGTTTGTAACCGCTCTGGGAGCAAACGAAAAATTTATATTGTAAAAAAAGACTTTTCCTACGTGAGCGCCGTGGCTGTGAGGTAGAGCGCCGCGCTACGAGCCTGAAGGTCTAGCGTTCGAGCCGAGTCAGAGGGGAATTTTAAAAAATGGTTTTTGATTAATTCTAAACTATTTTAATTAAAGATTTAAATGTATGTAAATATTATGGTGTGTCACTCACACGATTTTCTCTTACCCTGCATTTTAATACTAAGATAGATATTTTGTGCTTTTTAGATCACATTTCTATACAAGCGTGTTCTTTAATTTTTTAAAACTATAATATTATTGTCAATTGGTTCTGAAGGTCGTTTTCATTATGAATGTGATAATAGTAACTAATTTTATCTTGTTTTGTTTTAATAATTGTTTTAAAAAAAGAATTTTTATTGCTAATCGAAGTAGAATAACAAATACCTGGTTTAATTTTGAATTTCCTGAAATATTTTCTTTCTCTTTCTTTTTTTCTTTTCTTTTCTTTTTTTTTTTTTTTTTTTTTTTTTTTTTTAGTATACACAGAATGCATTTTAACCATTACTCTTTACTCGTGATCCCAAATATTTTCATTTTTATTTAATTTTTTGCTGGTCCCCTTTTGCTTTCGTAGCAAAACTTTCCCTGAAATTTATAACATGTACTTTAAACGCTTGAAGTTTCAAGAGAATTCGTGTAGTACATTTTTAGATATTTGACAAAACGCCTGAAATCTGAAGTGCCTGTCTTTTTATGATAAGTAAGTAATTAAATAAATTCGATATTACTTAAATTGTTTATCTGTAGCAAGTGCAGAGGTTTCAGTTCTAAATTTATTTTCTTTGATTTTTCTTTTCTTCAACTTAGCTTTTTCTTAATGTGCTGCCGTAATATTTCATTACCGATTTCTCGAAGTCACACATGAAGTCGCTTGAACCAAAGAGGTTATTATGTTCGCAGTACATTTAAAATACAATTATCGCCTGCGAATTTAGACGAATACCTGTTCTACGCATTCGTTTATTGCACACAGTACTGCTCACTATTTAGAATCATGGATAGTCCCTCACAGGATTAAATGTTGTATATTTTAAGCCTTCATCTTCATCGTTCAACCTTGCATACTTCTAGCAAACAGGTGTTAAACCAAGCAGTTCAAGGTAAAGCAACCTCTCAACTTCTGTATACAGTCGGCAGCAAAATTATTGAAGCACTACCAAAAAATCTTATTTAAAAGATCACTGAGAAAAAAAATAGTATATACCGTCTTCATCTAGAATGAATAAATGGACATTTTCTAAATCCTTAAACTAGAAATATAGATTTCCGAGCTATGCGCATAAGGCACGCCAATAAACTGAATAGACGAAATGGTCGAGAATTTCTAAGCGACACATTTCTAGATTGTGAAACAATATTCTGAATATTCGGAATCTTTTGCACTACGAGAAATTCTCGCTTGATTTTTTAGAATTGGGTCATAAACCAAGATTGTAGCTGCTGAAACCCGCCTCTTGTATTCACATTTATTTGGAGATATTTTCAAATAGGTTTTTTCTCAATAGTATAGGCAAACGCTCAAGAATTTTAATAGAGGTCTCTAGAATTCACTTTTGAAGGGGACTAGAAAAACTTTTATAAGAAATTTATAAGGATGACATGGAACTATATTTTCTAGAGCCACAATTTAGATTCTAGATGTCAGTTATAGAATTTTTTCTCAGTGTATTGGCATGTCTTATACTCGCAGCTCGGAAATCTATATTTCTAGTTTTGGGATTTAGAAAAACACCACCTATTCGTTCTAGATGAAAGCGGTATATATATTTTTTTCCCAGTGTGGGTACCTAATACTGTTTTGTTAAGTAAATATTTGTCGAGTCATGATCTTAGTCTTATACCGCTTATGAGAATGTAACTTGATGATAAAAGTTAGCGATCAAACTGGCATATATATATATATATAGGGAAAGTGTGAATATGTGCTTTATTAATTTTTCTGTCGACTGCACCACATTTACAGTTATTTTTTCTAAAACTGTATGAGAGACAGAGCAGATATGTGCTTAAAGCTGGTAGACGAAAGGCCCAGGGTTCGATCCCAGGCCATGCTCGTCAGCCTTGCCGTTCAGAGTTTTTCGTGGTTTTCTCCGAAACTTTCGAAAATATGGGCTAGGATCCCTAACAAAGTCCCCCCCCCCCACGGAGGGCATTCCCTCTCAGGCCTAGGACCCTAGTGCAATCAATCTGCCTTATTTCTCCCAACCCAATTCAACAACCTAAAATCGTATGAAATTGTAACAACACCGAATATGCTGCATATTTAGAGAAAAATTATGGTTTTGTTTTGTATAATGATCTTTTTATTTAAGAGCTAGATTTTAAAACATCAATGAAAAAAAAAAAAAAAAAAAAAAAAAAAGTAAATAAAAGACAAATCTGTTAGAGGCAGAATTTAATTTAGCATGAAATGATTATTTTGTGTATTTCATTTTCTTTATCTATTCTTCCATATGAAGGAATGTGATAATTGCATATACTCGTATAATTTTCCTTTTGCATATTGAAAAAAAAAAAAAAAAAACAATACGCCTGTTGTCGTACGGCCTCTTCTCGTATAATGCTTTGAGTTAGTTCGTAAATCAAAGTCCACAATTTTTAATCCTTCGATAAATTCTTTCCCGATTTCCGAATTAAATTCTACATTAAAATCACGCATCAACAAAGAAACCAAATAAATTTAAATTTATTTATTTATAATAACATGTGAAAAATAATTTATTCTACGATTTTGAAAACGATTGTATACAAAAAGCTTCAGTTAATGAAAATGACAAAATAATAATAATAATATTAATAATATTAATAATGACGCGTGTAAAAAAAAAAAAAAAAAAAAAAACCTCGAATACGAATCATTTTTTTTTTCCTAAATCTAATATTTGAACAGTTTATATATATATTGTATGTATATTTTTTTTCTTCAAAATGGGAAACCTTCTTTATCTTAATTATTTCACTAAATGTCAATATAATAGTTAAAAATCATTTTTTTTAAATGTAAAGTTTTTTAATCACTTGCAAAAATTTTTGCAAATATTTTGCTCCTCAATTTAAATAAAAGAAAATTGTTTCGCATACACTTCCTATTTTTATATCGACTTGTTTTTGCTTTTAAATAATTTTAAAGTGAAAATGGGGTTATATTTAATATCGTTTGAAACGATTATACGATTAAACTAAAAAATACGATAAATGCCCCGCTTAACCTGTGTAACATTTTTCGTAGTGATCGGTTGAACAGTGTAGCAAAGTATATCTTAATACCTCATATATTCAAAGTGAAGCACAGCAAATAATGATGATAGTAATTGTCTAACTTAAAGCAATAATCCTGTTGTACAAATAAAAATGCATTGTGGCTTGATACTTTTTCGTTGCCCTCGTATCTGCTACCTTCTTGTGATGAAGGGTCGTAACAAATTATTCTTTCAAAGAATAATTATTGCTTTTTTGTTTATATTCTTTATCCTATAACACTAGTTTTTCTGTACTTTTTAATGAAAAATGTAGTACAGGAGCATTCTTGATTCGTGAGTTAATAAAGATTTAATTTATTATTATTATTATTATTATTATTATTATTATTACAAATAAATGAACAAATAAATAAATAAAAATAAAAATAATCATTAATTTTTATTTCTCCAAAATAATTTTTTTTTCTTTTTCTTTTTTTTTTTTTTTTTTTTGTAATAATTTTCAAAATGAAATAATAATAATAATAATAATAATAATAATAAGCTGAAAAGAAAAAAATAGATATAAATTAATAATTTATATTTTGTTAGCGTAATGTTTATTGTAACGAGGTCAATTAGCAGACGGATATAAAAATTTTATATTGCTTTATTTCTGACAATGAAAGAAAATCAGGATTTAAAAAGAATAAAAAAATAAAAATAAGAACTTTGAGGAAAAAAAAATATAAAGAAAATATAAAAAAAGAAAATATAAAAATATAAAATATAAAATATATAAAAAATATAAAGAAATATTTTATGTATGCTGTTTTCCAGAATTTCTCTCTTTGGAAATATTTGATAGACGAAGAATTATTATGGCCATCTTAGTTGTATTTCTTTTTCTTTGAAGGAAAAATTTACAATATGGAATAGCGAAATGCGAAATTTTTTAAATTGTCTCCAAAAGTTTTAGGAGATAGTCAAAAAATAAAGAGTTTGGGGGAAATTATTGGGGTTATATTTTAAAGAAGTGAGAAAAGATGAAGGAAGTAAGGAAAAAAATATATATATTAGGAAAAAATCAGCTTATGAGATGGATTTTGTAAATGTAAAATATAAAGTTTAAAGGGAGAATCAAAATAAGTTTGAAATGCATGGAAGTTTAATGCTTGTGTGGAACTATTTTGTAGCCACGGATTACTCGTAAATTGCTTTATTTTGTAAAATGGCCGAACAATATAAAAATAAAATAAAATAAATAAATGAATAAATTTTTAGCTTTTCGTCCGATCAGACTGAGCTATATACAAACATACTAAATGTAGCTTCATATGTTTGTATATAATATAAAAATAATTATAGAAATAACAAGAATAATAAATATTCAAGCAAAAATTTTAAGCAACAATTTCTTGTAGCTAATAAAACTGTGTTTTGAATACTTTCTAGAAAACAAGCTTTACACGCCTACTTTTAAAATATTCACTTTTAAATAATATAAATGCATATATATAAAGAATATATATAAATATCGCAACATTTTTGTGTCAGTCTTACCTATATGTTACAATCAGTTCTATTTTTGTTGTGTTGGTATTGTTTTGTATCTATTAACTGCTAAATTTTAAGGTTAAATGTTATTACGTACTATCATTTATATATATATATATATATATATATATATATATATATACTTAGCTATAGGTATATATGTAGATGTACAATGGATGACAACAAAACTAGAAAATAAAAAGGTTCATCTTGGAATTAATTAAAAAAAATTTAAGTATTATTTACGTAAAATTATTATTTATTTTTAATAGCTGTTGTTTTCTAATTTTAAAAATACTCTCGGACGCTATTTTTATGTCTCCTATATTTAAAATATTATGCTGCATTTATTTGATTTTGGATATATATATATATATAACTATGATTTTAAATTGTGATAAATGAAGATATGAAAGTGGAATGAAAACACAATAACTAATGATTTAACAGTGTTAATAAACAAGAAAATAAGTTAAATTCAACATTATTCAAGCTAGAAATTTCAAAACAGCTGTGTTTTCTTCGTCAGCAGGGGGGAACACAGCTATTAAAAAACTATGTAGTACTAGCAGGTTTCTGAAGATATGTCAAGCTAGCATACCAGACCAGGAATGTATTGGACATCTATGGATACGGAAAAATAATTACATTGTTCTAAAAGTTTTTAAGCTGAAATCCAATTTTGCCAATGTTGACTCTTGCAGGTGGTGAGTTTTTCCCTATCTTTCTAGCAGGTTCGGGTGGGGGTATGTTCTTGCTAGCATTTTCATTTCAAATATTCATATAATTAAAAAAATAATAATAATAATAATAAAAACTATTTAAATTCTATTATAAAATTTGATTTAAAAATGAAATATTTATCAAATATATTATATTTCAGTCTTTTCAATTTCAAATTTTACTTTAATATTTTGTTTGAAATATAATTTGGAGTTTGCTAGCTTGACATATCTTCAGAAACCTGGTAGTACTACATAGTTTTTTAATAGCTGTGTTCCCACCTGCTGACGAAGGAAACTCAGCAGTTTTGAAATTTCTAGCTTGAATAATGTTAAATTTAACTTATTTTCTCGTTTATTAACACTGTTAAATAATTAACAATAATTAACACTATTCAAGCAGGTTCTTGTTATTTTTTCATTCCACTTTCATATCTTCATTTATCATAATTTAAATTATAGTTCTATTTTTGTATGTACATTTAGTGCCGCTTTAAGTTATATATATATATATATATATATATATATATACATACATACATATTACTAGAGGAGGGGCAATATGACAAAAAAAAAAAAAAAACTTTTTAAAAATATGCCCGATTTAATATACAGGAAAAGTCATAAAGTGTTTTATTATCGAAAGATAAAATCCTTAAAGTTATGTATATTCTTTAAATCGTAAACTTTAATAATAAGATATATTTAAAAATATATATAAATTAACAGTAATGAATTCATTAAATGTTATTCAGTACATTTATTCCTTTAAAGTTTTAAACAATGTTTTATATATTTTAATTGTTATATTAATTTATATTCAGATTATTTTTCTCTTATTTATGTGAAAATTGTATTATGTAAAATTTTAAGCTACAAAATTCTTAACTATTTAAAAATTAGAATAATGATTTTTATTTACATATGCAAAATGAAATGAAATTTCCATAAGGATATTGTTTTTGTTAATTATATTGATTATTTTTATATAAAATTTAACAGAAACAGATAAACAAATTAAAGTTTTTAAATCAGTTTTGTTGAAAAAACGTATATAAATTTTATATTAATATTATTAGAAATACAAATATGTATATATATATATTTATATATATATATACAACCTGTCTTTTGAGATTTAGAAATTATGAATTTTTTGAATTCGTAAAACAGGTCAAGAAATGTTTAAATTCATTTATTTTGAAAAGGCGCAGATTTTCTCAAAAAAAAAAAAAAAAAAAAAAAAAAAATCTTTAAAATACGCACATTCATGTGTACAAACGTGTATTTGAAAGTTATCGAAATTTTAATTATTATTATATTTTTAGTAATTAAAGGTATATTTTTATGTGTATATTTCATTCGTGAATTCGTATGTAAAATTAAAAAAAAAAAAGAGTCAGTTGTGATTTAAATTAATGATAAATATCAAAGCTATTTTAAATTAGTCATTATCTATATATTAATAGGCAAGCATAAAATTTGTTGTCCCTTTTTAACATATTAATTATGGAAGTAGAGGGTTGAAAATAGTATCATTCTAAAGGTATCGTTAGCCGGAAGGTGCGAATACAAATATTATTTTCCTACGATGTCAAGAAGGTATATAAAAATACATTTATTTTTTATGCATTTTCCCCCATTTTTCCCTTTTATACACGTATTCCTTCACATTAAAAAATACCTAAAAGTAGAAAGTTGTTAAATCTGGCAATTTCATAAAGCTCAAATAAAACCATAGACACAGTAATTTGTATAATGTAGCATCACTATACGCAAGCGAAGTGATGACGTCACTGTCTGTCCATGTAGCCATGTAAAAGATTTTCTATGTTAATTGTCCATTGATTTTTTTGTAAAAAATTATTAAATAATAACGGAAATTATCTGCCGATTTTAATTCCGATATTTGGGTATAGTTATATATAAGTTACTGTCTATATGTATTTGATTGAGTTATTTTTTCTGTAAAATTGATAAAATTTTAATTTAAAATCACAAAACTCCAGAAAAAAAAATGGCAAACTTCCAGTTTCGAATGTAAACATAAACATTTCATTTCAAAGAGTGATATTTAAACAATAAATATTCCACTAATATACTAAATAAAAGAAAAATGGATTTGTTACTAACTGCTGCATGTATAAGTAGACGATACGGAAAAAATTCCGATTTCCGTTTTCTGGTGAATTTACATGTTTTGAGCTTTCTTTACGTTTCAATTAACTGAAATTGGCTACTTATTTTTTAAAAAAGTGTCTTTATTGCTAGCTTTTGTGCGTAGAAGAAGCAAGTAGAAGATACATAAAAACTTTTGATTTCCAGTTTTCGATGAATTTACACGTTTTGAGATTTCCTTGCATTTTAATTAAGTGAAATTAGTGAAATTGACTACTTATTTTTATTTTTTTATAAGTGGATTTATTATTCTTTTCTCTGCATGTATAAGTAGAAAATATAAGATTCAGAAATGTTTTAGATTTTCGGTTTTCGATAAAGTTACAAGTTTTGAAATTTCCCGAACTCAATTCGACCATTTTTGAAAAATATCTTTTTTTTTTTTTTTTTTTTTTTTTTTTGTTCAAACACTGTACTTTATGAACCAATCGAATTAATTTAACAGAATTTGATACTTGGTTGGACCTTGGTCTGACATGGTACCTATTAGCTTCTGGGCTGTATCACACAACAAGGGGCGTTTTCACGTTGCGATTTTCTCTTATTTCAGGAAAGGCTAACATCTACAGAGAGAAATAGTTATATTAAGTAAAACTCTGCTGATTCAGTTAGAGTGAATATTGGCAAACAATTGCCGCAGCTGTGTTGCAATTGCATTCCGTTTAGGACAAGGCAATAACTTTGCTTTGCCTCGCTTTGCAAAAAAAAAAAAAAAAAAAAAATGGTCGAGTTTCGACCACTTGGCGATACTAGTAACAATTAATACCCATATGCCACGAGCGAGCACTTTTGAAAATTACAAAAGCTTCACCGAAAATTTCTACTATTGAAAAATCTATTTCCTTAGCTTTATATTTATATATATAATGAAATTTTAGTTAATTATAAAAATACGCTTACATATATAATGCATATATATATAGTTCATAGACATTAGTTTAAATTATATTACTGCAAAAATCTGCTATCTTAATAGTTTATTTTTAGGTCCTGTGTACATTTTTTATCATGATTCGATCCACTGTGTGCGGTAGTAAAATTTCCATTAGCAGCAAAAAGTGTTTATTCCAAAAATAGAAATTGCATTATTTAATTTATAGAGAATCAGTGAACAAATCTATGCAAATCATGCAAACCATGGACGATATTTTATTTTCTTTATCTCATTACATTGTTGCGAATGTGATGTAAATTTTTCCGTAAAATTATCCTTTTTTTCAATATTTTGTTTAGTTGTAAACACACGCAATGAAACCGTGGTTGAAATTTTACTTTATTACACTAAATTTTACGCTAAAAATGTATTCCAATAGCAATACATTTTTTAGCTATGACATCATTCAGCGTTAGTTTCAGAAGCCTTGGGTTTTCATTATTAAGAAGGTTTTAAAATAGCATGTAGTTTTAACACCATTTCAGTTTAACTAAGATATATAAATTTGTATATCACAATTATTTAATTTCTGGTATTTTATTATTATTATTATTATTATTTTGAAGCCCGCAGTACGTAACTAAAACAATAATTAATTTTCATTTGTGTACAATACCTTTAAAAAAAGTTTTAAATTATAGTACATTTATATAACCAATTTCTATAAAAGAAAAAATGGAAAATAATAACGAAAATAAAAGATAAAATAAAAGAACATTTATAGAAGAATAAATATAGGAAATTCCAAAAATAACTCTTTGAAATTTTATTAGCGTACCACTTATATATATATATATATATATATATATATATATATATATATATAATTTATTGGCAAGGATAGTAAAATATGAAATTTCATAGAGCTGTCCGCAAAAGTTTTAATATACATTCAGTAAAAGTTAGACAGGGCGAAATTTATTGAGGCTATATTTTAAAGCAAACGCAAATGAAAAAGACATTTGAAGGAAGAAAAGAAATTTTGTTTTGTGAAATAGACTTGAAATCTGAAAATAAAAAGATTTTCGATATTTTATAAAATTTTCATTGAAAATTTTGGAGATGACGGAGAAGTTTTAATAAAATAATGACGTCAAAATTTTCTGCAATTTAATATATATATATATATGTATTTATGCATACACGTATTTATGTATCTATATAATTAACATGTCACAACCAACTTGATTTCTTTTGGTTTTCTTTTGGTTTCGTATTCTGTTTTTTTTTTTTTTTTTTTTTTTTTTTGTCATTTTTATTATTTTGCATCCCGATATACATAATTAATACATAAATAATACTTAACTATTACAGAATTTAAATGTACAATATTTTTGAAATTAGACGCTTTAAATTACTGTGCAGTCACAGTGAAAAATTTCCATTAAAAAAATTTCTAAAAGAAAATGTGAAAAAAATTAAAATTTTTAAATATTATAAAAGAATAAATATACAAATAATCCTAAAAATTGATCTTTGAAAATTTGTTAGCATTCAGGTTAAAAAAAAACAATAATAAATAAAAAATAAAATAAAGTATATAGGAAAGGATTGTAAAATATGAAATTTCGTAGAGGTATCCACAAAACTTTTAATAGACATTCAGTAAAATTAGACAGGGCAGAATTTATTAAGGCTACATTTTAAAGCAAACGTAAATGAAAAAGAAGGAAGAAGAGAAATTTTGTTTTATGAAACAGGATTGAAAAAATATTTTTTTTGAAATAGGTTTCATAAGGTACTGACGTCGAAAATGTCCGCCATATATATATTATGCTGCTCAGATGGTGTTGCGGTTAGCGTCCCTGACTCCTCGGTGAAGCCTGGGTTCGAATCCCGGAGAAGTCATGGATGTGTTGTCCCTGTTAGGGGTAGCGGTGACCGGCCACTGGGTGCTCCTGCAGAAATGATCATCAATTCCGGCGATCCCCTGGCCTATGCTAAATCGGAAGAAAGTTCCGCGTCATTGGAAGAATATATATATATATATATATATATATATATATATATATATATATATAATTGTTTTTTTTTTGTTGGTTTTCTATTGGTGGTTTTCTGTTTGGTGAGTAGTTGGGGGCTAAGGATAGTTATTAGCTTATAGCTACTGTCCTTTTAGAAACTTCTCGTTCACCCCTACACTGAGGGGTCTCCCTGATGAAGATCTCAGTGTTTTGGGGGGTTTAATTCCATTCATTTGTTTATATATTTCTACATTCATATATTCCTACATCTAAGTTTTGTATTTCCTTTCGCTGCAATTTTGCGCATTGGTTTGTAATTCTCCTATAGGTTTTTCTAATCTGTAAAACTTTATATTTATAAATTCCTGTCAATAGTTTTCTCTCTATATATATATAATAGTGTATTATTCTACCCTAAATTTTCAAAGGATAATTAATGATGAAGTATGTAAGTTATTTTTTGAGGAGAATTTTTTTTTCTTTTTTTTCTTTTTTTTTTTTTTTTTTTTTTTATGTGAAATTATTTGAAATTTGAATTTTTGGCAGGATTGTAAAATTTTCCTGTCATTTTAACCCACATATAGCCTTGTAAAAATTATTGTAATAATAATAATAATAATAATAATAATAATAAATAAATAAATAAATAAATAAATAAATAAATAAACACCTTCATTCGAGTACTAGTTATTTCTATTTTGAAGAAATGCGCAGTAATATCAGTGCAATAGTTTTTGAGAAATCTCGCCCATCATTTTTCTGACATACAAATATTTAAAATATGATAGTGCAGTGAGTTAAAAATAAACCTACTCTCTCCAATGGACTCTTCCCAGCGTCGTCTGCTCAATCATGTGATAGACGAAAACGAAGAATCGAATTCAATTAAATATTGTTTTTAAGAACAAAAGTGTTAATATTTAATATAAAATACAATAAAAGTAATATCGTGCATTCGTAAACAGTAGAATAGTTTTGTTCGTAAATTTAATAATTTTTAAAAAACACTTTATGTGTTTATTTATTTTGAACTGTAAGAATCGATTTTTGTATGCTCTAGTGTAACTGTTACATTAACTGATCTAACAATAAATAATAGCTTCTTCTTGTGGAATGTTTATGGATTACAATTTGAAATTTTAAAATATTTTCATTTAATTTATTGCTGAAAGGTGTTACAACAAGTTAATTAACTTAGATACTGGTCTAAATGGATATATGCAGTACGATGTTGCACTGTCAATGATTTAAGTACCAAAAATCAAAGTATTTAACATGCTCTTCATGAATATGAATAACAAAGATAAACTACATGATGTTTGTAAATGTATACAGCAAGCAAACGACGATGAATAATGATATAAAATGGATTAAAAATGATGATATATAAAAAATAACACAGATTAAAAGCGATTGATCAAGAATAAGAATAGAAAATATGTTATTTCAGTAATCGCTAAAGATATAGTACAAGACTCCGTCTGCAATTTGTTTTTCATCGATCATGTGACCTCTGACGTCAGGTGGGAAGAGCCCATTACATTTTAAATAGTCTGCTTTAATCGTCTGCCTTACACTTTAAATAGTGTGCATCTAAAGTGTGGAAATTAAAAATTTCCCGAATATCAGAAATGGTTTGCTTTTAAATCTTTTTAGTGCGTTACTTTTGAACACTCCAACCCGGAAATTTCACGGGCACGAGAAATAGAGAGTGAAAGCTCACCCTGTGATTTTCATGGGAACGAGAAGGAAGGAGTGAAAAATAAAATAAAATAAATAAATAAAGAGAAAATTTACTTTTTTTTAGACTTCGAAACTCATACAACCCCTTAGATTTGTTGATATCAGAACTGAAGGGAACACTGGTTCATTAACTATTTAACCTCTTAACTGCCCCAGGCGTATACATACGTTTTTCCGAAATACGATCCTTTGTACTGTACTGCTTCTCGTACCCTACCCTAAGAGCACACTTACCAAAGTTCATCGTGAGGATGTCCATTGGATGTCTTTTTATCCGTAGGATATCCTGAAGATGTATTCCCTGACAGCACATCTCATCCACAAGGCATCCTCAGGATATCCTATGGATGAAAGTACGTCTGAGGGGCATCCTTGAGATGTATTCTGGATAAATGTGATGTTAGGTTTGTGGAAAAGTAGCGCTGTTAGGGTAGTAGCACACTTGTCCACAGAACATCTTGAGGATGTCCATAGGATTTCCCTTTTATCCACAGGACATCCTGTGGATGATTTTAAGAGAAGGTGTGCTGCTGGGGTAAAACTACTGACACGGCTTGGCAATGCAACAAAATAGCCTTTAAAATGAGCTTGACAGAGTTTTTGAAGAATTTACTCATTTTAGAATTGAGAGAGAGCGATGACATTGGGAAGATAATCTCGTAAAAATTCGTTGGCAGGTAAGTGGTTAAAGAGAGATCTATGACCTGGATTATCAGACTATTCATTGAAAAGAACTATTCTTTTAGTCGTATTCTTTTTGTCGGCCAAAGCAAGCAGTCCAGATAACTGTACAGAATTTTTCTTATGTTCTTTTGAATTTTCAAGGTATTTTCGTAGGTTTAGCATAAAAATAACTCAATGCTCTAATATTTAAAATTATGCACTATACTAAAAGATAATTTTGGTTATACAAATATAAAATGTTTCTTGAAAATATAATTCATATTATTATGGTATAATTTTAATATAGGTGTATAATTTAAAAAAAAAATGTACTCTGGACTAGACTTTGGACATATTCTGCACTGTATACCGGAAACATTTAATATTGGATCATTCCGTTGTGATTTAAAATTATTATTTTTGATTAATAGAACTTATATTCGTATTTTTTTTCAGACTTTTTATAAAGTATTTTGCCTTATTCTACAGAATATACTAAATAATATTAAAAGACATACAGTCGGTAATAAAAGTGTTCGAACTCCAGTAAAAATTCCTATATAAAAAGTACACTTAATACTGTTTTGTTAAATAAATCCTTGTCGAATCACGTTCTTGAACTGACTAAGAACAGGATTCAACATGGATTTATTTTGAAAGACTGTATTAAGCGTACTTTTTTTTATATAGAAATTTTTGCTAGTGTTCGGACACTTTTGTTACCGACTGTACATGTATTTTGGTCATAAAACTATGAAGCTTTTAATTGAAACGACCGTGCTTAATTGTTTCGACTCAAAACAATTGTTGTATATTTTTGCACTCTATAAACTTTACATATCCCTGCAAAGACTAGCGATACTATATGGCACTAAAAAAAAATCATATTATATATGAAGATATATATTTTTTTATCTTCATCATTTAACATAAAAAATTCGGTACATTTTAGGATTATAATTTAGATACTTTTATATTTAACACCACTTCCTCCACATTATCATTTCATATAATTTCATATATATATTAATAATAAAAGAAAATGAAGCTTTTTTCTGCTTTCAAAGTAATATTTATAAAATTCTGTACAAAACAGATTAATTTAGTACGATAGGACATTTTTTAATTTATTCTTCAATATAAAGGTATGTGGGGACTGTGTTACATGTCTTGGAAACGGTTGCTACACCCATTTCTTAAAATACCTTTGATACAGCTTTATTATGTGAAAAACATGGCGACTTTTATTGTCATTTTTGTGATGAATTAGAACAGTTACCGCAATTGGTAAGTAAAGAAATTGGCGAAAAACATTTTGACTGCTTTGATACCAAATTTCTAATTTCGCCAACGAGGTCCTTAAATACGGATTAGGAAAAGAAAGAAAGTTTCCTACAGAGTGCATGCACTCGTAGGCCCAGATCCAAAGTGAAAAGAATTGGTCTTAACCGAACATCAACGCTAACGCCAAGGGGGCCTATAGTAATTCTGCTTCATTTCTTTCACACTTTTTTTTTTTTTTTTTTTTTAGTTTTATCTCAAATACATAATTTTTTATTTGATAAGAGAAGGAAAAAAAATATTATAGTAATAATAATTGGTCTAAATATGCAAAAAGCATTACAGAATGTCTTGTCTTTCAATTTGAATTAAAAAAAAAATTGTTACACGTTCATTTTTTTCTACATAAAATAAATATATATATATTTTTTATATTGGAAAACAAAATGAAAGGCTATATGTACATGACATCAACTTGTCTTTCGTTTTTATTAATTTTAAAGTTAAAATGGAAGTTTTATTTAATACCTTTTGAACCAATTATCTGATTAACTAAAAAAATGCAAAAACGGCATTAGCTAGATTTTTTTCTTGATTAATGTATGCACCAATTTTTGTAGGTATCGGTTAAACGGTGTAGCTTTATATAGCGAGTTAAAACCAAACATATTCAAGGTGATACATAGCAAATAGGCCGACTGAAAACGTATGAAGATATAGTCCTGTCATACTAAAAAAAAAAAAAAAAAACTTACAAATAATTCACTTTCATAACATAGCTTATGAAAATATCAAGTATGAAAAAAACTAAATCTCTTAGCCTGGCATTTCTCCTCTGTGATTTGCAATCATGTATAATTACAACAACAGAAACACTCATAAAATAAGCAATATTTAGGCTACATAAACATAAAAAAATTACATGTGATCACATTTAATTAACGTTGAAGCAGATAAAAGTTATTACCTCTAAACGATAGTTAATCAAAGAGAAATATCTGAACTAAGGTCACGAACAAATTTATCGTCTGAATTGAACAAGCAGCCATAAAAAAAAAAAAAAACGAGAAATTAGATTTGACACCTATCGTTAATGCATGATGTAAGCTTTATATAATTAGGAAAAGCTTCTGTTATCAGCGATTTAACAAGATTGTTGCATCTTCAGAGAATTCTTTTACGACTGCTGCAGGTTATGTAGATTAGTAAAAAAGTATAAATCAGAACAGATTACTGGATTGTATATGTGGAAACACAATTTCTTTTCATATGAAATGTTTATGTATAGTCATTCTTTATAAATACATTGTAAGAATTAATAAGAATGTAGTCATATTCTTAGATAGATTGCCGATTTAGCTTGAATCATAAGTCCTATTTATGCAAAAGGTTTATGTTTAACACTTTTTTTTTTTTTAACTAGAGTAAAGTGAACGGGTTAATTTAGAAGCTGAATAATCTCCTTATATTATAATGCATAATAAAATACGAATCAATGCTGTTATTTTAACACTTTTTTGCAAAGTGCAAAAAACTTTTTATTTAGTTTTTACTTTATTTATTTATTTATTTATTAAATATGGAACAAAATGTTTAAATTTGTATATCGTTTAAAGTTCGTTAAAATATCAAGGTAAAATAATAATAAGGTAAAATAATAATAATAATAAAATAAATTAAAAATAAATGAGTCATTAATTGGACAAAAAGTCACTTACATATAATAATTAATTACATGGTTAATTTAGAAAGGGTTAATTTAGAAGCTTGATAATAGTGTTATAATAAAGCATAAATTAATGCTATTATTTTAATAGTTTTTTGTAAATGCAAAGAACTAAATACGTTTTCTTTTTCTTTTTCTTTTTCCACTTTCGTTTTTCTTTTAAATATGAAAATAAAAATGGTTAAATTTATAATATATCCTTTAAAGTTTGTCAATATATCAAAGAAATATTGTAAAATAAATCTATATATATAAAAGAAGACTTCCTGAGTGAGGGGGTGATCTATCAACGCCCAGACCAAACCCCTCGACCTAGAAGCATGAAATTTTGTGACAATGTTCGTTCTATGACGTAGGCATCCACTAAGAAGCGATTTTACAAATTTCGCCCCCCAAGGGGGGGGAGGGGGGGGGGCAAAACGTGATTTCACAAACTCCTTCATATCTCAAACAAAAAAACAGATATCCGTAAAATTTTTGCTTTAAAATATAGCTAACACAAATGTCTAAAAATCGATTTCTGGAATTTTCAAAATTCGGTCCCCAAGGGGGGCGGGGGGGCAAAACGTGATTTCACATGCGTAAAACGTGATTTCGCATAATCCTATATATCTCAAACAAAAAAATAGATATGCGTGAAATTTTTGCTTTAAAATATAGCTAATACAAATGTCAAAAAAGTAATTTCTGGAATTTTCAAAATTCGGTCCCCAAGGGGGGCGGGGGGCAAAACGTGATTTCCCATGCGTAAAACGTGATTTCGCATAATCCTATATATCTCAAACAAAAAAATAGATATGCGTGAAATTTTTGTTCTAAAATATAGCTAATGCAAATATCTAAAAACCAATTTCTGGAATTTTAGAAATTCGGTCCCCAAGGGGGGCGGGGGGGGCAAAACGTGATTTCACATGCGTAAAACGTGATTTCGCAGAATCCTATATATCTCAAACAAAAAAATAGATATGCGTGAAATTTTTCTTTAAAATATAGATAATACAAATGTCAAAAAACCAATTTCTGGAATTTTCAAAATTCGGTCCCCAAGGGGGGCGGGGGGGGGGGGCAAAACGTGATTTGACATGCGTAAAACGTGATTTCGCATAATCCTATATATCTCAAAAAAAAAAAAAAAAAAAAAAAAAAAACGTGAAATTTTCGCTATAAAATATAGCTAATGCAAATATCTAAAAACCAATTTCTGGAATTTTAGAAATTCAGCCCCCAGGTGGAGCAGCAGGGGGGGGGGCTATGGGGCAAAAACAAATAGAAATACAGTTAGGGCGTTCAAAATTGATACAGATAGGTTCTAGAGGCCTGCAAGTCGAATGAGGATATTTTCGATTGTGTAAAGTTATTAGGAGGGGCAGGAAGGGGGGGGGGAGAGGGGGGAGGCAAAAAATAAAAATAGAGTTAGATCGTTCAAAATTGGTATATGGAGGTTTTCGATACCTACAAATCGATTTCGGATATTTTCGAATTTGTAAAATTATTAGGAGGGGTGGGAAGGCGGGTGGGGCGGCAAGGGGGGGCTATGGGCAAAAACAAATAGAAATACAGTTAGGCCGTTCAAAATTGGTACAGATAGGTTTTAGATGCCTGCAAGTCGTATGGGGATATTTTCGAAAGTGTAAAGTTATTAGGAGGGCCGGGAAGGGAGGGGGCGGAGGGGCAAAAAAAATAAAATAGAGTTAGATCATTCAAAATCAGTATATAGAGGTTTTCGATACCTACAAATCGATTGCGGATATTTTCGAAATTTTAAAATTATTGGGAAGGGCGGGAAGGGGGGGAGCGGTGGGGCAAAAAAATATAAATAGAGATAGATCGTTCAAAACTGGTTCTTAGAGATTTTTGATACTTACAAATCGATTGCAGATATTTTCGAATTTGTAAAATTATTCGGATAAACGGGAGGGGGGGCGAAGGGGAAAAATAATAGAAATAAGAGTTAGATTGGGAATTTTTTCCGAAGGCAGTGAGAACCCGGTGCGACATTTTTCCTAATCAGATTTTGTTTCTCTTTTTTTTCACGTGATAAAAATTAATGCAATTTTGAGAATTCATTATAGTGATTCATTTAAAAATAGGGACCAGCGAAGCGGGCGTTGACTGCTAGTAAATAAATAAATAAATAAATAAATAAATAATAAAAAATAAATGAGTCATTAATTATACAAAAAGGCACTTACATATAATAATTAATTATATGGTTAATTTAGAAAGGGTTAATTTAGATGCTGGATAACAATGTTATACTAAAATATAAATTAATGCTGTTATTTTAATAGTTTTTTGTAAGTGCAAAGAACTAAATACGTTTTCTTTTTCTTTTTCATTTTTCTTTTAAATACGAAACAAAATGAAAAAAAAAAAATAATAATAATGGTTTAATTTATAATATATGTTTTAAAATTTGTTAATATTTCAAAGCAAGATTGTAAAGAAAAAAAAAAAAAAAAAAGAAAAAGAAAGAAAAAGAAAAAAATCAATTTATAAATAAAAAATAAATGAGTCATCAGTTACACAAAAAGTCACTTACATATAATAATTAATTATACGGTTAATTTAGATGTTGGATAACAATGTTATACTAAAACATAAATCATTGCTGTTATTTTAATAGTTTCTTGTCAGCGCAAAGAACTAAATACGTTTTCTTTTTCTTTTTTTTCTTTCTTTTTTCTTTTAAATATGAAACAAAAAGAAAAATGAAAAAGTTTAAATTTATATCTTTTAAAGTTTGTTAATATTTCAAAGCAGAAAAAAAAAAAAAAAAAAAGGAAAAAGGAAAAGAAAAAAATAATAATTAATAAATAAAAAATAAAATGAGTCATTAATTACACAAAAAGTCACCTACATATAATAATTAATTATATGGTAAATTTAGAATCTGGATAATAATGTTATAATAAAACATAAATTAATGCTGTTATTTTAATAGATTTTTGAAATTGCAAAGAATTAAATACGTTGTCTTTGTCTTTGTCTTTGTCTTTTTATTTATTTATTTTTTTTTTTACTTTATTTTTTCTTTTAAATATGAAACAAAATTAAAAAAAAAAAAAAAAGGTTAAATTTATATTATATCTTTTAAAGTTTGTTAATATATCAAGGCAGAATTGTAAAATAAATAAATAAATAAATAAATAAATAATAAATAAATAATAAATGAGTCATTAATTACACAAAAAGTCACTTACATATAATAATTATCTAAATTAGATCAAATTACAACTTTATTACATTATTCTATTCATATTTTGGGTATATTTAAAGGTTTTTTAAAAGCTTTAAGCCCAGTATATTGTAGGATTATTAAATTTGAATTATAATTTTATTGTATATAAACATTTCTTGCTTGCTGCATAGATTGTAGCATTAACTTGAAATATAAGTATTATTTACATAAAAGTTTTATGCATAATTTTTTTATAGCTAGAGTGAATTGTACAAGGGAATTAAAAAGGTTTAAAATAAAATTAACACATAATATAATACTGTTATTTTAATAGTGTACTTTAATAGTAATTAAATACTTTGTACAATAGTTTACTTTGCTTCTTTAAAGGTGAAACAAAATGATGAAATAAAGTCAAATTAAAACAATATGTTAATATATTCATTTATTATGCTAATTTATTCAAAAAATATATTGCATAATTACAAAGAAAATCAAGTCAGTCATATCACATAGAACTAGACAAATATTTACTACTTACATATTAAAAGATTTTCGTAAATTAGATTAAAATGCATTTTTCTTCGTTATTATATTCACATTTAAAATATATTTAGGCATTTTGAAGAAACTCAAGCACAATATATTATAAATTTATGAAATTTGAAATTATATTTGTTCTAGTACAGCTAAAAAAAAAATTCTAAAATTTTGTAGTAAATTTATTAAATAAAAAGGAAAAAGAAAAGAAAGAAAGAAAGCTTTAGAAATGATAAATCGTGGATGTAAACTTTTTCGTTAATAGTTTTTTTTTACAGAAAACCGTAAAACAAAAATTAGCCCCAACATGAAATTTATCAATCAAACAATTATTTCAAGATTTCCAGGCGTTAGCTCTTAACGCATCATCCCACCATGGTTTTTAAAAAAAGTACTTATAAAAACTTCTTTTCTTAAAAAAAAAAAAAAAAAAAAAAGAAAGAAAGAAAGAAAGAAACACCATTTATATACATATATCGTCATTTTTCCTAAACTAAAGTGACAAACATTTGATAAACGTTTACATGTTAACTTCAATTCATTTATCAAGTATTTTCTGCATAGAAAGCTGTTTCAGAGAACTGATAAACATTTGACTAGTGTTACACATCATTTCCTCCTGTCTAATATATAAAGAAAAGAAATCTGTCGGAAATGTGAATTTCATCGTATTCTTACAATAAATTTATATACAGAACTCATCATAAAAGTTTATTTTTTATTATATTACTACATTTCTATAACGAAGTACAAAGTTGTGCTATTAATTTCTTATATATACATAAACAGAAGGTATCGGATTGGTAAAAGTTTTTGAATTGAGGTTTTCGATGGATTTACACGTTTGATGTATCCTGATTATGATTTGAATATTTTCACAAAATGTCTGTGTATGAGTGTTCTTGTGTTTTCGAAAAATTGTTGTGTCCATTGTATTTTGCAAATTAAGAGGCAGAGTATAATTTTAAGTTATTAAATAATTAGAATATGCTAAATAAACTAATTTTATACTATTATGAAATGCAACATTTTGTGCCATAAAAATTCTTTATTAAAAAAAAGTCATTTGAAAAACCTACAAATATACGAATATTAGTTAGTTGTAGGGCGACTAAGGTGCCCGCTGAAAAATGATCATTTCATTTTATTTATTTCTCACTTCAAATAATTTATTTGCTAGCAAGCCAGTGCGAATTTTTCACACTTTACTTATCTCTTCGTTACCTTTAAAATTTAAAATTATTATTATTATTTTATAGACGTCATTTTTTCATATACATGAATAAATTTAATATTTTATAATTTTTTTTTTTCACGTGAAAGCACATTTCATTTTATGTTGGAAAAAAAATTGCAACAATTAAAAATTTAAATGCCTATTTTAAAGTTATGTCTATTTTCAGATTTTAATTAATTTTAAAATATCTAATCAAAACTTCGTTACAAATAAGGTACCAGATGTAAGGGCGATTTTTTTGAATCCGTCAGATTAAACAGCTTAACGATCGGACAATTAGGTTTTTTAAAATTAAATAAAGTATGAAAATGAGGTGGCAACTTGCATGCACACACAGACAGAATCCAAGGAAATCTCTTAGTCTTTTTAAGCGTGACAGAGTCAGCCAGTCAGCGATGAGCGTAGCTATATACGCTCATACATTTTAATTTTTGTAAATACAATGATAATCTTAGCAACTTTAATTGATAACTCTTAGTTAGAAATTTGCGGAAATACATGTTGCACATTGAAATCATTGATAACTTTAAACAATACAAATTTATTTATCTTAAGATATCAAATTTAATGTGCTATTAAAATATAACATAATTTGATATGCATAAAAACTCAGATATTAAAAAAATAGTTCACTTTTGTATAAATAAAATAATAATATAATATAAGTAAAGAAAGCAATATATAGTAAAATTACAATAAAAGGAACTTTAACATCTATGTATAGCACGATCTTGTCAGTTTGATGTATATTTTACATAACGTTAATTTGATTTTACTTAATTAGCTAGGACTTTCATAAATACTAATGTGGTTTTTAAAAAAATTTCAAAATTTTGTATTGGAAAAATAAGTCAATAAAATATTTTCTTAAAAAAAAAAAAAAAAAAAAAAAAAAAAAAATTAAAAGAAAAGAAAAGAATGGAATCACATAAAATGTTTCAAAATCCTTATATAAATCGACTATTGATAGTTTTTTTTCTTTTTAGAGAAAACCGTAGAAAGGAAACCAAGCTACCATATGGAATTTATCAATCAAACAATTGTTTGAAAAGTTGCAGGCGTTAGCTCTTAACACATCAACCCTCCATGATTTTTTATTGTAATGCATAAAATTTCATAAAGGAAATGTTTATACAGTACTTTTTTTTTTTTTTTAATTCCACTTTTATATAAATATTCTCATTCTCCCTAAACTTAAGTGACTGCTATCTGACAGATGTTTATACTTTAACTGTTCGTTTTTTAAGTATTTCCTGCATGGAAAGCTTTTTGAGGGAACAGATAAACATTCGACTAGTGTTACACACTACGCATTCTGACTAAGATATACAGAAATGAAATCCATATACATTAATCAGGCCTGTCAATTTCAGAGAGAACGGGAATATATCCGTAGCCTTACATTGAAAGGTTACATGGATTTCAAAGTCTAAAAAAAAACATCATTTCTATCTTATATATATATATATATATAGATAGATAGATAGATAGATATTATAAATAAATTTTTTATTCCAAAATTTTGAGCATATAGAATATCAATATTAAATAATATTTTGTAATTAAAAAAAAAAAAAAAAAAAAAAAAAAATGTGGAAATTTTAGCCTGTGGGCTCAGGTTTCTAGTGACCTTTATAGAAAGCGGTGGACAAGATTCCTCAAAAGCTAATTACATTACGCAAAAAAAAAAAAAAAAAAAAATTCGAGCTTTGATACCATTCTTGCTGATTCTTATGTAAAATGACCTCCTTAATCTGAATTTGACCGCCATTTTTCCCTATCACCCACCATTTTCTCGGGACGTCACCTCTCCTTCAATTTTTATCACTCATCAATAACTTTCTGGCCATGAGTTTGATTTGGAGAATGGAAAATAATTATTTTAACTCTTAAAAATAAATAAATAAATAAATAAATAAATAATAATAATAATAATGCATACCAAATGATAATCTAATAATTGATTAATAAAATATAATAAATGCAACTTATAATTTTAGTGTCAATTCCCCCCCCCCCAAATCGTCCCCTTGCTGCAAATGTTCATGTTATAGAATTTTTCACCTCTTTAGGCCCTCAGAAGGTAATTAACAGTTAAAATATTTCTTTTTTCCACTATAATACAAACACTTATATCCAAAAATTTACCGAATGGTGATACAAAATAGGAGGCTGTCCTTAAAAAACGGTGGGTGATAGGGCAAAATGGCCGTCATATTCGGATTCAGTAAATCAATTTTCATAAAAATGTTCAAAAATGGCATTGGAGGCAATTTTCCTGTCGAGCAGTGTTACTGACCTTATTAGAATTTTGCACCCTTCTTTAAAATAGAATTGGTTTGTGCTTGAAATAAGGATTTAAAGAATTTCATTTTGAACTTTGGGCAGATTTGTATGCAAAAATTGTATGCATACTATTTTCAGTACATCTGTTACCCACGTATAACCTTGTAAAATTATTTGTAATCGAAAGAAAGAAAAATACTTCGTTCAAGATTTGGTCAAATTCATTTTAAAGAAGTTTACAAAATGTCTCTTAGATCAGTGCAATATAGTTCTTGTGAAATCGTGTTCGCCGCTTCCAGCCTTATTTTCCAAACCTTTTAACGAAAAATTTATAAAAAAATGTTTAAATGTTAATCTTTTATGTACTAAAAATTTCAATGCAAATTTTTAACTATTATATTTTAAATAATATATATTAAAAAAAAAACTTTTTAAAACCCAAATTCTTAATATATATTATCACATAAATCTTTTCGAAGTTATGATTTTGCAAATTTTATTGCATTAAAGTGAAGGTATTAATATATTAAGGTGAATTGCAAGCTTCTTCTTTTTTTTTTTTCTTTTAATTAATGTATATATATATATATATATATATTAAATATTTCGAATATATTTTGGCATAAACAGTAAATAAACAAACAAATAAATAAATAAATAATAATAATAATAATAATAAAGAGTCATATACAAACTTATTTATAAGTGACTCATATACCTAATTATAACTCGTATATAAACTCATCTTCTAATTTCACATCTGTGATGTTGAAAAACATCACATATCCCTTGTTAAAATAAAATAATAATAATTATTAAAATGTCTTCAGCCGAAATTTATTTTTGATGCCAAGGACATTTGGCGAAATAAATTAATTAGCTTGCTGTCTGTAATTCTGTAAATATGTTATTCTTTTTATCATTGACTCGAAAGGTGTTCTTTTAGAAAAAGGATATCGTAATGGCTTCCATTATTCTTTTGGATGTCTGTCTCGAAATAATAAACTGGGATTCTTCATCGTTAATGTTTTCAAATCTACTAATTCCCTTTTGTCCAAAATTGTCATTTATGTCTTATAAGAGTAATTAAAACATCTAATTTTCTAAATGGAAAATGACTCGATGCTATCTTCATATTCCGGTCGTCACAGCACAGACCGAGCCTCTATATGGATATGGCCGCTTCTTACTTTTGATATCTTCTTCCCACCAATTCTTCCTCAAAACATCGATACTTTTTTAACATTACAAAATCTAACCAAGCAAACTTTGTTGGCGACAACAATAGATTAATGGATTAAAAGTTAATTTGTAACCTAGATTTATTTATTTACGTCACGAAAAAAGTTTAACACCAAAGGATTTTGTATAATATATTTTCCTAGATCCAGGATGATACACTGAGAAATCAACTGTTGCTATTAGAAATATTAGTTTAGTTAGTTAAAAAAATTCTAATTAACGCATCCATTGGCGAATTGTATTCCTTGATTCAGAAAAATTATCCCTATCTAATGGTACCGATTCTGAAAAAATCGGACCGTTACTTCTATTTTATCTGGCCCTTTTAACGGTCTTGCGGCTGCTATCGCTTTTAAACGAAATTTCAAACAATGAAATTCAAAAACGTACCTTTCCAGATGAGAGCAAGTACATAATAATTTGGGGAAAATAGACAAAATAAGTTTTTTTTAAACTTTTAAACTATAAAAAATATCAAAATATACTAACAACACTTTAAAGTGTGCATTAGTCAAATCCATAATGATCATGAATACCTTTTTTTTTTTTTTTTTTGTGAATTCGAACAGAAATGGTATACCATATTCACCAACTTTTCTCTATTCTAACATACAGATAACAGAAATTATGGATTTATATTTATTCAATTTATCTAAAAGTTATATTATATCTACTGTGATATGTGTAAATAAAATGAAGTGTATGGCCCATTTAAAACAAATCATAATATATCACGGATAAAGAAATAACTCTATATTCACACAATTTCCTGTATTAAATATCCCTTCAATCTCTTTCCGAAAGATTAAATTGTTTGATACACTAAAAGTACATTCTGTTTAAAGAGATTATACCACACCATCTATAGATAAAAGCAATATGTTCTTGACACTGCGATACAATCACTCCAACGATATTTAATCGAGCGATCAATATCGCTTGATAAACGACCGTGTCAATAAATAGTGTCCAAAACGACAAAATTTTCATCGATTATTGTGGTTATTGATATTGTAGTGTGATTGGTTCTTAAAGAGAAATGTTTAACTTTATATTATGTATTATTACAGAAATTTACTAAGAGACAGTGTTGTATAACTAAAAATAAGTTTTAGTTTTAAGTCTTAACTGTTCAAAGATCTGTCATGATTTTCAAACTGTCATGATTTTCAAACAAATTATCAAATAAAATTAACAAATTCATAAAAAGTGTATTATTTTAAAAAAAGATTATAGTATATTATTTATGGATAAAAGCAATATATTTTTGACACTGCGATACAATTATTCTAGTAAAATTAATTCCATCCTAACAATAAATTCCATTGATTACATTGTTATAGAAAATCTACCAGTTATGCGCTTTTATATGACTAAAAGTGACTTTATTTCAGTTTCATTTAATTCTTATCTAGGAGAATTCCGTATAAACTATTATTTCTTTTGACACACATTGGGACCGAGAGGTTCTGATCTCAAATCTGTCAGACGTGAGGTACAGGGTTTGATCCCAGGTTATACTCGTCTGATTAGCTGTTCGAGATTTTTAGTGATTTTCTCTGAAACTTTCGAAAATAGTGCATTCAGTTGGCCCGAACAATAACACATTTAACTTACATAATCGTACAGTATAACGTAATTGTTGAATGAACTTTTCGGGGAAATAGAGACTATAGTTAGTAATTATATCCCGTGGTAAATCTTGACAATTTATTCCATCATCAGTTAACTTATTTTCGCCCCTGCATTTTTTTCTGTTTTAAAACAGTAATCCTTGCCCTCTCGATATTCCTCTAAATCTTTATATTATGTAATAGATAGATGTTACATATTTGCATTCAACTGATTACGCTACGTCGGCGTATATATTCACCACTGCTATTTATCGCATATACGGCTAAAGATAAAATTTAAATTATTTAAACACGTATACGTAAATGCAACTCGTTAAATAATATAACATTTTTGAGGAACTCCAAAAGGGAAAAGTTTTCTGCCCAAAATTGAAAAATTCCTCGACGGTGCTGTGTTCACAGAACGCGCGTAAATCGTTAATTCTAAGAATGCTTTCATTGGTGATTATGATTTATAACTATGTTCACGACACCATCTTTAAATTTGTAGACAGTATTACGAAGCAAACCCTTCATAAAAGATAAATACGTAAGTAGATATGTATGAAATTTCCGATAGTAAATACAATACCCGCCGCTTATTAAAATCACGTTCATTCTAAGGCAAAGTGATTTTATTAAGCGGCTGATTTTTATATCCGGCGAAGATTTATATTCACTCAAGAAAAAGGTATTACTTCCTTGAATTTAAAAGGAAATTTAAAAGTTAATGATTTATGAGAGTATTAATTAATTAACAGTAAACAACAACATCAACACTAACAGTAAACAACAGTTAACAGAGTAATAGTATTAATTAATTTTCGACTGACAATTTATTAATTGTTCATTCAAAATAAGTAAATAAACACATACTGCATATAAAATGAGCATAGTGCATACAAACTTAGGCAATATTAATTAAATATTAGACATTTTCAAAAGTTTTTTTGCTTCTTAGTTATTTCAGAATGAGATCTAAGAATTGTCTTTTAGTAATTGAAAAAAAAAAAAAAAAAAAAAAACCTCTAGTGAATCAAAGCAGTAACTTATTATTTCGATTTTTAGAATGCATTCTTGGAATTTATTACTAAGACAAATGATGAAGTGAGTTTATTTTCTTATTATGCTGCAGGTGTAAAATTTTCGACAAAGAGAGATAAGAGGGAGATTGTTGCTGTTTATTTTATTTCTATGGAAAAAAAAAAAAAAAAAAAAAACTGTAAATATTTTTTTTAAGTGCATAAATACACGTTTTTGCTGATGAAGAGATTTTTTGAGTTTGTTAACCGGCGATGTTGATTTTATTAAACGGCGGTTTTAAAAGTAGTTTGTATTGATTTGATTCCGGTCCTGACAATCTGATCAGGTTAAGCGGATGATTTTATTAACCTAGTGAATTTATTAAGCGGCGAAAACTCTATATTTCTTTTTCCATATTTAAGAAACTAAAAATCATTTGATACCAAAAAAGCCTACTATGTATATAGAAAGATTAAAGTATAATAGAAACAATATGTTTTTGACACTGCTATACATCCAAATAAGCGGTATTTAATCGAATGATCAATATCGCTTGATAAATGACCATGTCAATGAATAATGCCCAAAATGACTAAATTTTCATTGATTGCTATATAGTGACTGATATTGTTTTACAAAAGAAATGTTAATGTTTTCTATTATATTCTGTGTAAGAAATTTACCCGGATGCAATTTGTAACTGAAATAAATTTATCATATCTTTAACATGCATAACTTGTAATTGTTTACTATTTAAAGAAGAAAGTCAGCAAATAATATGATAAATTATCTAAGTACTTTGAGGAGAAAGATGTATGAACAAGTCTAGGAGCAAAGTGTACTAAAATTCTATTCCCAGGTCTAAAAACGATGATTTTTAAGATCTCGCTTTTTTCTCCCGACTCCTCCACAATGAGAAAGAATTCTGTAAATGACATCTAGAATCTAAATTGTCGCTCTAGAAAATATAGTTCCATGTCATCCTTGTAAATTCTAGTCCCATTTAAAAGCGAGTTCTGGAAACCCCTACTAGAATTCTAGAGCGTTTATCTATATTATCGACGGTAAAGCTACTTAAAATCTCTGCAAATAAAGGCGAATACAAGAGATGGGTTTCAGCAACTATAATCTTGGTTTATTAAGCAGTTCTAGAAAATCAAGGGAGATTTTCTCGCAATACAAAAGATTCAGAATATTTTTTTACCATCTAGAAATGTGTAGACTAGAAATTCTCGATCATTTCGTCTATTCAGTTTATTGGAGTGCCTTATGCACATAACTCGGAAATCTATAATTCTAGTTAAGGGATTTAGAAAATGACCACGTATTCATTCTAGATGAAGGCGGCGTACTTTTTTCTCAATGCATTATTATATTTATAAAGAAATTTCGCTTTTATTGATGGTGGAAACGTTATGCAGAATGTTACTATACAAATATAGTAGTGGAAGAGTCAGGGAAAAATACATTTTATAGTAATTTTGAAACTTAAATTTACAAAACTTTTTTAACTATTCTATAAAAGTTTCCGACATTTTTCAAAATTTTCTGGTGGTTTCAAAACATAACTTCCTATTTATTATTAAACGTGTCATAAATATCATTGGGTGCACGTAAAATCTGTCGTGGCTGCACTGTCCTCCATGTTCCCATCAAAAATTATACCTCTGGGGTCACCGAAGCGGGAGAGCCATCCCTTCCGTGGAGGATCAAAATTGTGATGGCATGTCTCCGGACCACCTCTAGGGGTGTGTCTTTGACCGTCGCCAATTGCCCATCTGCGCAGCACTAGTGCGACGTAAAAAAAAACCATCCATCCAACCCATAAATATCATTGATATGTTGTCTAACTGGCACATCAGGATTTTCATATTTACATCAGGAACTGGTGCATTACCATAAAGTACTTTTATTTGAGGTGGTACATCGTGAATTACCGATGTTTTAAAGATGGTCATCTCTCCTTGATTTGATGTGGCCATCTTTTCTGAAATGGAAGGACAGATATTCACTTAATTAAAAGCATCATTCTATTATTGTACGTATTTCTTTTAAACTTATGCAAAGATTGGTTATATATATGCATTAAAAGTCCGTTTAGTTAAAAAAAAAAAAAGGAATGGACGTACTGTACAACATTCAGATACTTAACTCAACAAAAATATTCAGCAACTAAGTTAAATAAACTTCGAAATTTCACTTACCTTTTACTACAAAACACAGCTGCATGTCGTAATGAAAGAACTCATTGATATATTTCCTATGAGCTAAGTTCATGTTGTCATCTAGAAACAAGTTTAGGAAATATTTAGACTGGGTATTTCTCCTCTATAGTTATCTATCCAAAATTTACCTTACTGAATAAATTTATTGGGTTGTTCGGAAAGTAATTTCATTTTTCTCAGCAGAGGACTTAGTTGTATTTTTTTCACACCCTCTTCAAAATTAAGCTGTATTGCCATTACATATTGTGACAGCGGATATAGCAAAACTTGCTTGTGAAAAGCTAGCTTTATTCTGCTCAATGGCTTCTACTTACAACGGCTATCAACACCCGTTACATATCCTGCAACACCATCCCAATGACACAATTATCACTCTGTCTAAAGTTCTCAAAAGTAGACAATACGATTCACTTCATTTTACCAATATATTTCTTTAAAGACTATCTGCATTCAAATCTTAAAACACCTTTCAAAATCTTCGTAGATCCTGTTTTAAATTTATCTAACTAACTATCCAATAACTAGACATTTCGTGTTAATCCTAATTCACCTCTGCTCGATACCTTCAACTAGCAGTCACACCCTTAACATCGCCAAACTATGCTGGATCCAACTAGAAATGCAGCCAGTTCTGTGTTGCAACCGACATTCAATTCCAACTCGACGCTATCACTTTCAGCACTGACTTCCCCCGGTGACCTTTACTTCTTTAACTCGACGCCATTCTTACCTCACATGTTTGTGAAGAATCAGTATAATGCATTAGTTTATGCATAGTTCAAAGTTCATACAAAAAAAAAAAAAAAAAAAAAAAAAAAAAAAAAAGCGTCATTATACCATATCAGTAAAATAATAATGTTTATGACAAAATAATAAGAATGAGAACAACAATAATTGTTTACAAAAATAAAAATTTACTATTTGTTAAAAAGGACCTATTTTTAAAAAGGGAATTATTGTTTTAATATCTTAGAAAACTGTTTATTAATGAAATTATTTAACTAACAAATAAACATTCAGAAGGTGTAGTCTTCAAAACATATTGAAAAAAAAAATATATATATATATATAAATGTGACTCTACTCTTCATGAAACACCAGAAAGTGAAAAATTATTGGTTGAAATGAATTACAGCGACCACAAAAAATTATGAAAATTAAGCATTTTTGGCAATTTAGCGCTGTTAGGCGATAAGTTCGAAAGCACCGTGTACGAACAGAACCGTGTTTTGGTTCTCCGCCAAGTACTCAAAACCAATCGCTTAACAGTGTGAAATAGCCAAATATACTTAATTTTGATAATTTCTTGTGGTCGCTGAAATTTATTTCAGCAGATATTTTTTTCACTTTCTGGTGTTTTATGAAGAGTAGAATCATATATATATATATATATATATATTTTTTTTTTTTTTTTCAATATTTTTTTAAGATGACACCCTTTGAATGTTTCATTGTAAGACTATTCCGAATTACTAGCTACAGTGTGTAACAAGGAGATTTAATATTGAACCTCCTTGGTGTAACATATAACCCATATTTATTTTACATTTTTCATAAAAAAAAAAAGTTAATTTTTTCATTAGTTCCCACCAAACTCTTTTCTGCATATATTTAATATATATATGTAGGAAATTCATATATTTATATCATTTATCTTACTTTCTAATATAATTGCAAATAAATATTAATCAGACAGATTCATCCTTGTTTCAAAATAAATTTGCATGAAGAAATTTTCTTTATCAATGATAATTATATTAAAAAAATTCTGAAGGGAGCAGTTGTTGAAAATTTTACTTCAGATCTGAATAACATACAGCGGGGGAAATTATGAATATGAAATGATGCCATCGATAAATTTATAAATAAAAAGTCGAATTATTTTGTTTTAAAAGAGACCGTTTTCTTTCAATTCTAATATCACAAAAAATAATGAAATTCTGTTTTGATAAAATGCAAAAGATAAAAATATTAAAGTGACTTGAGGATATGTATTTTTTTTTTCATTTTTATTTACATTTATTTGATTAAAGCAATTAAATATTAAAATATGTAAATGAGGTAAGGTTATCGATTATGGAATGACTTTTGAGGATATTTCAAAAAGTACATTTGATAATAAAAAGAATATCTTTAAAAAGTTTTTTTTTTCTTTACCGATAGATTATTCTGAAATAAATTATGCAAAGAATGATTATTGTTTAACTTTGAAAAGAAAAGTGATTTATGAATTGAAATATTTTTTTATGTTCTTTGGAATAAAATTTTACGATTAAACATTACTTTTGTAAACCATTTTTTTTTTTTTAATTTGTTTTTAAAAGTAATAATACAAATTTTAATTTAGGAATTCAAACACATTTTACAATTTTACATTTTGTAGTGTATCAAACAATCAAATCTTTCAAAGCAAAATGTGATTTGCTTTTTGTAAATATTTACACAAAGCAATACAAGCAGTAAAACCAATCTATTACTTTTTTTAAACCCCAGCCAGTTAAAAAACAAAAAACACAAAAACGCAGTTTACATTTAGTTGACGCCTTATCTGTTGCCGTGAGGATAGCTCTCAAAATTTGCACACGGGAGGTACCGGGTTGGAATTTAGCCGTTAGCTTAGTCATTGGGTGTTTTTAGTTGTTTTCTGCGAAAAATTGGAAGAATCGAGAACGAGAGCCTTCAGAAAAATCGTTGTGGAGATCTGGCTTCTCAGCAAACAACACAGAAACAACTGGCCTTAACCCATACACTATATTAAATAATAAATTGTAATTATTTATTTATTTATTTATTTTTATTTATTTATTTATTTTATTATTATTATTATTATTATTATTTGAAGCGGAGGGGGAGGGGGTAAAAGTTTTATTTCAATCTATTAATAATAATAATAATGAATTATGAACAATGAATGATGCAATAGACAAATTTTAATTGAAAAAATATTTATTTTGTTAAGGAGGACACCTTTTTAAAACAAAATTAATGATGTTCTGATTTCATAGGGATTCTGATGATATTCTGATTTCCAAAGGAAAAATTATTAAAGTGACTGGAGGGTATGTATTTATTTATTTATTTTTTTTTTTTATTGTTATTCATTTTTACTTACATTTATTTGATTAGAGTTATTAAATATTAAAATGAGGCTATCAATTAGGAATTGTCTTTTGAAGCTATTTGAAAATGTACATCTGACAATGAAAATAATATTCAAAAAATATTTTTTTCTTCAAAATGTAGAATTAATGAAAATATTATACTGGTAAAAATAAGTATTAATGTATTCTAGAATACTATTTTTCAAAAAAAAAAAAAAAAAAAAAAAAAACGGGTTGTAAAAATTCTAAAGCAAATGATATATAACTTTAGAATTTAAACACATCCTAAATTTTCAAATTTTTGAGTGATTTAAATATTTTAAAATTTACAAAGAAAAAGATAAATAAGTATAAATAGTTTAAAATTTACGAAGAAAAACATAAATAAGTTTTTGTAGCTATTGGAATGCATAAAACAATATCAGAGATAAAAACGGAACCATTACTTCTTTTTTAACAATACCAGTTAACACGTTGAGCGCCATGTCAGCCATTCTAGATTCTAGACATTTTTGTCATATATCTGTAAAAGTACTGAAGGAATCTTGAAACGTTAGGAGTGTGCAGAACATGTTATACTTCAAACATTCCACTGAAAGTTTTACCCCGAAAGTAAAAGCAGTAGCAATAAAAATTTAACAAGTTGAGCGCCATGTCAGCCATCGGTGGCTGACAGTGCCAAATATGATATAAAGCAGCGTCAACCATCGATGGCGGATATAAAACTAAAAATATTACATTTAATGATTGAAAATTTATTAAAAATATGCTTAATTTTTATTATGGAATTCCAGAAGGAATCATTATGAAATTTTAAGGGATTTTAAGAATTTGCGTGGCGCTCAACGTGTTAAATTATAAAATATTGCATTTCTCATGCAATTGCATAGAATTACAAAGCGACACAGTCGTTCTCAAATTTTATAGGCGCAAATTGCTTGGTTTTAACACTGCTCGTGGACACGATTATAACTCTTCGGAGTTTTCTGAGCTTTGTTACAAACATTTGGAGAATACAGGTTTTGTCTACTTAGAAAGGTCCCTATGCAGGGTAGCATTTTACACCAAAAACCTTTCAATTGTTTTCGTGGTGTCAGATAAATAATAATCGAAAAACTTCTTCTTTTACAAAATGGAATACAATCAATAATAATAAATCAACCTAAAATTATAAACCTAATCAATTAAAAATTTTACGCTATATTCAACTGCGCAGTTAATAAAAGAAAAGAAAATATAAAAGAAAAATAAATTCCCTTTAAAAAACAGGAGTTTCTGGACAGCGAAAATTACGTTAATACATTTTAATTACAGTACAAAGCTGAAAATCCCTAATCGTCGGGACTGCGGCGATTCCGGGTTTTTGGTCATGCCTAAAAAAATAGAATGTTTTGGTTTAAGTACTTGGATAATATACAAATTCAAGTAATAAATAATATATTATGATTTTTAAACATATTCTATAATATTCTTTTTATCAACTTTAACCATAAATAAATAAAAATAAATGAAATAAAAAATTACACTTTAAAAACAAAACAGATTTATTGAAATATTTGCATACAAAAATTATTACAAGTTAAAATAAAATAAAATAAATAATGGAAACCTACCATTTTAAAAACATTCCCATAATATATATATATATATATTAGAACTTTGGATTTTTTTATTAAAATTTTGGGTATAATTGCTATAGAATATAACATTTAGCTCTCAAGTAGTTAAATGTTTAAGAATTATTATTATTGTTGTAATTTTTACCTCCCGCCTCTCTTTCAGACTTTGCAAATGCCAGTTTTGAACATTAATAAGTAATAAAATACTTTCCCAGTTCATTTTTTTCTTTTTTTTTAGATATATTTATACTTAAAAAAAGAAAAGAAAAAAAATTGCTGTTGATGATGATGGTTAACGCAGCCGAAATTGTCCGGATTTTGGGCTTGGTACTGTAATAACTTTCTTCCTAATAAAAAATTTGAAAATCCGGCTTCGAAGTGCACACGGAGAGGTTACAAACTATCTATGTACCAAATGTCATGTCTGTAAGTGCGGTAGATTTTTCTGTAGACAGCTGACGGACAGACACAATCATTTCGCTTTTACTGATAAAGATACATTTATGTACATTTGAGCGTGGTTTTACCTTTGACTAGAGCTACGTATTGTTCAACTGGCGACAGTCTGGGATTTAACCTTGAACACACATTTATGACGTAAAATATTAGAATTTATCTCAGTTCGAGTATAGAGATCTTTTATCCCTCTTATATACAAATACTACATTTCTAATTTATTAACCCCTTTCCTGCCGACGAAAAATGAAATTCGCTTCTCGGTGCCACTAATTTTCACACAGGCGCGCGTAGTTATGCGTTCACTGTTTCTGAAATATTTCCCTTTCCGAGTCCTACGACTTCCCATCTGCCCTGAACTAAGTAAATTCTTCGACAATTCTCTCACGTTCATTTAATTGCATTCTAAAGCATTGGGACCAATTTCACTAACAATGTAACACAAAGGATCGCACTTCGGAAAAGCGTATATGTACGCCTAGAGCAGTTAACGCATTGGCTTAGCTAGGTGGGTATATAAGTCCGGGACAGTTAAGAGGTTAAAAATATTTTTTCGAGCAACGTATTTACTCCCACCTCCTCTCATTAAATGAAATAAATTAAAATAAATAAATAAAATAAGATAAATAAGGTAAACAAGTAAAATAAAATAAAATAAATAAACATCTATTCAACCTTGATCTAAGTAAACCTTGCATGCAAAAAGATCTGTCTTACTGATAAATATAATTTTAAAATCCACAAGTAACAACTGCAAAAAAAAAAAAGTTATTAAATCCTTAATAACATAAGCATTAAAAAAATGTGAATAAGAAATCCCAACCATAATAAATTTGTTAATAAATTCATATTATTTTTCTTTAAAAAGATATTTAAAAAAAAAGAAAAGAAAAGAAAAGTGCGAATTAATCTTATGCTAAAAATGAAATTATGAGAATGACTGCAGGGCACTTATTTTCATTTTACTTGCGTTTATTTAATTAAAGTAATTATATATTCAAATATTTAAATGAGGTTATCGACCACATATTCATTTTGAATAAACCCGAAATTTGCATTTGTTGCAAGTATACTTTCTCTTTTCTTTCCATGATCTTTTATTAAAATACTCTAGTTGGGTTTTTTTCTTTGCGTTAAATTGTTGTATTTAATTTGATTTGGTTTGTAGCTCTGTTGTAATTTTTTTGCCCAGAAAGGGTAATTATATCGAAATGTACGTTTTAAAGAGCAACTATCTACCATTCAATCGGGAATTGAACCCCTTCACCTGGTAACTGAAAGCTAGAACTTCCTTAATACGCCATCCAATGGACAACGAAGTTGAATAAAACAAAATACCTCGATATATTATGAATACCTCAAAATATTGTGAATAATAATTATACTTTTTAAGTAATATATAAGGGTAATCTATGGTGTATTGTAGTGTTATTCACACAAAAGGACAAATTTCTTTTTTTTTTTTTTTTTTGAATTATTATTTAATATACAGGAAATAGGACTCTGCCAAATAATCGATTAATTCTTAGTCCAGAGTTTTTTTTTTTTTTTTTTTTTTTTTTTTTTTTAAGGGGACATACGACTATTAGAACTTCAAAAAACATTAATTTAATCAGTCATTTTTTAAGTAAATTATTGTTAACTAAGCTTCATTGAGCATGTCTAATTGTTTATTATGTATTTTGAATATAATTTAAATTCGTGGTGAATTATTTAATAATTTATGTGTTAATAATAAATGTGTTTCTTCACCTTGCGCACAGGATATCTCTGAAACTATTTAATATTTTTTCTTGAAAATTTCACAGATTATGTAAAATATCAAATCCTTTAATCTGAACCTAAATTTATATCCCCACCCTATTTTTCATACAGGTCATACTTCAGATTTTATTAAAAAATAAATTATCTAACAAATTTAGGTTTAGATTGAAGGATCTGATATGTTACATTATCTGTGAAAATTTCAAGAAACAATATTAAATAGTTTCAGAGATAACCTGCGCGCAAGGTAAAAAAAAAAAAAAAAAAAAAAAAAAAAATTATTATTATCACATAAATTATTAAATAATTCACCACAGAATTTAAATTATATTCCAAAATACATAATAAACTTATAGGTAACAATTAGACATGCCCAATGAAGCTTAGTTAACAATAATTTACTTAAAAAAAGACTACAATTAAATCGATGTTTTTTGAAGTTTTTAAGCGTCATCATTGTCCCCTTAAATCGAGTTAGTTTGATTAATTCGATTAAAATTTTACGAAATCCGATTAAATTTTTGAAACTATGAAGTGAAATTAAAAATGTTAAATGTAATTCCGTCTAAAAAAATATTTTCTCATATATCTTGCTAACAAACATTCTGAAAGCTTCCATCGAATGATGTAGGGGAAAAAAAAAAAAAAGAACAAATTTTTCTCAAAAGAAATCGTTACATATTTGTTTATAGAAAGAGGATATATATCATTAAAAATATCCCTAATTAAATATAGTCGAAGTGAAACGTAAATTTAAAAGGGAGCATATTTTTTTTAAACAAGTTAAAATATGATTTAAATACGATAATTAGTAATTTTTAACAGGAAATAAATAAATTAAGCTTAGATTATTATTAACCTGGGCGAAAATTATTTTCTTTTCCCTCTCCTTACATTATTTTTCATTATTTTATTAATTTTTTTAATGCGATAAGAATATTGTTTTCAGACAGCGATTTTGATGTTGTAGCAATTTGCAGTAGCTGACCTAGAATCAAACATATATATATATAACATGTCAGGTTTTTCCACTGTATAAAGCCACATCGTTCAACCGACAGCTACGGAAATTAGTACACTTCTTGAGCAGGACAAAATCTTGAAAATGCCGTACTTTTTTTTTTGGTCAAGAGGATAACTGTTTAATATATTACATAAAAACAACATTTTAACTTTAATATTATAACATTATTAAATAATAATAATAATACATATATATATATATATATTTGGCATAAAAGGAAATGTACTTTTTTTTATGTCGGAAAACAATGACCTGTAACAATTTACTTTTATTTAAATTGAGGTACAAACCACCTCTTTTTATTTTATTTATTTATTTATTTCGCGCTTTTTGTATATTTAGACCATTTAAAGAATATTTTTCGTTTTTCCTTCTCAAATCAAGTTAAAAAGTATATAAAACAAAATTAAGAAAAATCATGTTAAACAAATGAAACAGCTTTGGTATAGGTCCCTCAGACGAAATTTGAAATTTGGCATCGAAGTTGATGGGACGTTTCTCGCCAGGATCGTTAAATACTCATTTGAGTTAACCATTTTAATTTACCCTAAAACCAAACAACAAAATTTTAAAGTCGCCAAGTAGATAATATACTAAATCTATACCAAAGTAATTTTAAGAAATGTATTTGGTAACCGTTTCTAAGGAACGGAACATGGTCACAGCACGTCTTTATATAGAAGAATAGATTTATATAAAGTCCTTTCATACTAAATTAAAATTTGGTTTGTACCATTTGTTTCTATACCAATTAAATAAAAAAGCCTCTTTTTTCGTTTTTGATTGTGTATCAAGTAGAATTAGAAATACTTTAAGTTTAAACTTTTAGATTCTTCAAATAACTTAAAGCAGACATTTACTTACAACACACAGAAAATCAAAAATCTCATTTTAATTTAAAGATGTTGACCCTTGGTTATAAATATATTTTCTCCTCCTTATTTATTAAAAATTATTCTGGAAGTAAAATGAAATAAGGATTATTTATTATTTGTAACAAAAAGATTCCAATCGCAAAATAAAATTTGCATACAGAAAAGTCACTAATTCATATCGATGTATTTTAAAAGGGAGCAGATGTTAGGGAAAAAAGTAATTTGAATCTTCAAGAAAATAGCATCGGAAATTATGAATAAGAAATCGTGGCTTTAATAAATTTGGAAATAAATTCATCACATATTTTTATTAAAAACCTTTCAAAATAAAAATATAAAACAATTAGAATTTTCAATGTATTCAATGCCAAAATGAAATTGCGAAAATTTTTGCAGAACATTTTTTTTTCTTAAATTTTATTTAAATTTATTTAATTAAAGTAATTATATATTCAAATATTTAAATGATCTTATCCGACCATTACTTTAAAAAAACTTTTAAATATGTATCTGCCTTTTATAAAAGAGACTTTGCAAATTATAATAAAATTTTCCAGATAAGTATACTTTTTCCCTTTCAAAACATTATAAATAGTATTTAATTTTAAAATATTAATATTAATAATAAAAAGAGCATTTTCTAAAAAAGAAATAACTAATTAATATTCTTCTAATCGGGGAAGTTCATTTCATTTGATTCTACACTCTTCTGTCTTAATAAGATAAAAAAATTAAATAACAGAATTAATCTTTTTCGGTAAATGTTATAAAATATAACGTTTTACAAGACCTGACAAATTTCAGTGACTAAATGTTAGTTTATTGGTATTTAAATGGTATAATTAATATATATGCTCTATTATTTAAAATAATAATAATAATAAAATAGCAATAATAATAATAGTTAATCTCATTAGACTAATGTCGCAATTTTTTCTTATTACATCATTGAACTGAGTCCAAGAACTTAAATATTGTCCATTTATAAATCTTATTTTATTTTTTATTTCATTTTGCACGCTTGCTTTTTATTTGCTAATTCAAAATTATTTTTAAAAAAACTGTTTTCGATACTGTCCTTTTCGAAACTGATTATTATTAATTTTCTTTTCTTTTTCTTAAAATAAATAAATAAAGATTTTGGGGGAAATTCTGGCAAAAGTAGAATTTAGTTTAGTATGGAGTATTATTAGTTTTTTTTTTTTTTTTTTTTTTCAAATTATAACATCGCTTTCAAATTATTCAATTATATTTTCGATAAATTTTCGATTTCGATAAGTGTCCAACTATCGTAAAACTGGTATCGTAAAAAACCGTAGATTGAGACTAATAGTCCCCAGTTCTATTTAAAAAAAAAAAAAAAAAAACTAATTTACTTAATTTTTTGAGTTAGAAGTGAAGATTAGCAAACGGTGATTATTTTTTTGGTATGTATTGCTAAAGCTTTCTCATGAAAATAAGGCACTATAGAAAAGTGCGTGCAATATGACAGTCGGCAGCAAAATTATTCGAGCGCTAGCAATAATTCCTATATATATATATATATATATATATATATATATATATATATATATATATAAACACTCAATATTGCTTTGTTAAATAAAGCTTGTCGAGTCATACTCTTAGTCAGTCTAAGAACATGATTCGACATGAATTTATTTAACAATACAGCATTAAGTGTACTTTTCTTTACAGAGAAATTATTTCTAGCTCTCGAATAATTTTGCTGCCAAAAGTAAACGGCTTAGCCTAATACAAAATAATGTCCGCATACAGCAGCGCCAATTGTCACAAGCGGTCGGGCGGCAAATAAAAACAATCGTTAATTCGTATACCATCAAGATCTGTGGTAACTTTATAACGGCTTCATTTAAATAACGTTGAGGACGACAAAAAAAAAATAAAAATAAAAATAAAAATAAAATAATAATAATAATAATAATAATAATAATTTTGCTTAATTATATTTGAACACATTATAAACTCCATTGGATTCAAAGAAATGCAAGCTGGTTCACGCTATGCTATCATGCATGAATAGATTTTATTTATTTATTAAGATGCCTGCCTACTGTCGGAGGTGATTTATTTTAATAATTGAAAAACTGCCTATTTATGTGCGTGCATTATATGATAGAATATAGTAAAAAACAGTGAATAACCTGAAACAAATATGCAAATTTTAAAATATTTTGATAATTAGCTCAAAATATGCATAAAATTTGTGAAAAAAAGTACTTTTACAAAACATCATAAGTCAAATTTAAATAAATATATTTTTATTCTGTAAATTTTATTTAGATTATTAAAAAGTCCTTAAGGAAGTGAACTACTCTCAAAACTATAACCATTTTATTTAATATTTTAGAGAAGATAACATTTTTACATGTTGAAAAAAATCATGAATTTGCATGACAATTCATAACTTCTATCGATAAAAAAAAACAAAAAATACTTTAGCTAGATTCATCGTCGTAGTTCAATCCCTGAAACAGCTCCTCTAGAGTATTTTGTCAAAGTTTCATAACGTTTCAATTATAAATTTTGGAGTTATGATGTTTTGGGATAAAGCAAAATGCTAAAAATCTCATTTTGTGAAAAAGCAGAAAACATATTTAAAAGCCAGATTTTACCTATTAGGTAAAATGTAATTTTAATAAACTCCTGATTTATTTCAAAGCTTTTTCTTTTCTTTTTTAAATTCATTTTATATTCAGAAATACATTTTGATGCTTATATTGAGTAAAACATTTATGCAAACAAACATTTATGCGTCATTTCCGATTACTTCCGGTTTCAAAAACTGGCGAGTGACTAATATTAAATGCGTATAACTCAAGTTCTAAGCAAGATAGAAACAAAATTCAAACTGATTTAGAAACTTAAGATATCAGGCTTTAATACTAACTTAAAAATAGAAAATCGGAGTCTTTACCGAAAATTGCATTTTAAAGGTAGGCAGGCACCTTAAGTTAGTTTACTGGGTTACTTTTTGTTTTTTAATTTATTTTTAATTTTACTTTCACGTGTTCTTAGCTTTATTATATTTCCCTTTTGTTTACGCTTAAATTCAATATGGGAGGGGAATGGTAAAAATTCATTATCTATAAAATAAACATTTAAATAACAATTATTTGTACACTGTAAAAAATAACTATTACCAGCTGCAAGAAAGTATCTGTGATTGGATATAATAATTATTTTCTCCAATCATAGAGAGTTTCTTGCAGCTGGTAACAGTTATTTTTTTACAGTGTACAATCATTCATCATAGGCACATATAACGGACGTGTAACCATTTCAAGTATATAATAGTTATTGCTATTTTCTTTCTTGGATGGTTAATGGGCTTTAAATATGTTTTTTTTTTTTTTTTTTTTTTTTTTCAGGCATAACTGAAATAGAAATTTTATTATTTATTTAACATTACATTTAAAAAAACACAAGGTAGCAGCTATTAAATAACAGTTACAGTTGGTAACAAAAGTATCCGAACACTAGCAAAAATTCCTATGTACAAAAAGTAGAGTTAATACTGTTTTGTTAAATAAATCCTTCGCGAATTATGTTCTTAGAGTGACTAACTACAGGATTTGATAAGAATTTATTTAACAAAACAGTATTAACTCTACTTCTTGTATATAGGAATTTTTGCTAGTGATCGGATACTTTTGTTACCGACTGTACAATAGTTCTTGATTAAGACGATTTTAACAGTTATTAACTGGTTAACAGTTATTAACAGCTGGTGTGGCGTGAAACCCAACCAGCCAACTTTTTCTTGTAAAGATCTAAATTAATGCAAATTCCTCAGCATGTTCCTCAACATAGATTAATGCATAGCCTCAACTGTTAAAAAAAAAAAAAAAAAAAAAAATGTGTCTCCATAGTAAACCAAATAAAGCTCGACTCTTCACCTTCGGACTGTTTTCATTTCCAATTGATTTGTTTCATCTATTTCATGTTTTATAACTGTAACCGAAATATATGTTTCTTATGTATATATAATGTTACTGTATTTCTTGTTAAAAATGGCTGTGTCCTGATGATGCCCTGATGTTCAGGGCGAAAGGCCTTGACACGATGTGTTTTTTAATGATTTTAATTAAATATATTTTATACGTGTTTTACAGTGAATTCTTTTATAAATTGTGGTTTTCTACAAATACACGTGGGTTATCATGTCTCTATATGAGATGTAATTTTATAATTAATTAATAAAAACCTACCCTCTCACTCCAAATTTTTTTAATAAAGTATAATTATATTTCTGAAAAAAAAAATCCTTTACCAACACTTAAACATCTGAATGATCGTACAAGAGAAAGAATAAAACACTACAATGACTGCAGTAAGTTCTTTTCGTTTAACTTACAATTAGTTTTTAGACTAATTATATATTCGAATATTAAAGTCAGCTTATCGATACTAAATTGCCAGGAGTTGTTTTAATAAACGCATTCAACGCTAAAATTTATTTTTTTTTCAGGTATTTATATACATATATAATGATAATATATCTAAATGAAATATATTTGATTGGGAACGTTTCAATAAAAATTGAAGAATTGGCAAAATTTAACGCGGTTTGCAAAAAAGTTATTTTCGCAAGGTTATTATTATTATTATTATTATTATTATTATTATTGTAAGGGAAAATGTCTTAAAATTTTCATTGATAGAGGGTGCTGCATAGACACAATAACAAAAAATAGGAAAATCGTTTGCCAATAAACTGTAGAGTTTTACAATTAATAGCTTTCTTTTCATTTTTCTTTCTATTTACTTGTACATACAATTTTATTTTAACTCACTTCCTTTGTTGAAGTTAAACTATACCATCCGTTGTAAAAACTTCTGCAAATAATTGGATATGATACATGCTACAGTTATTGGTGTCGTAATTCAGTTTTAACTTATAATTTATGGTGATGACGACACATACAATCTGAGTGATATATTTGTAAATATTTGCTTTCATTCAAATAAAAATAATTTTCTACGGAAATGTATGATTTGCTCTGGTACAACGCACTCTGATAACGAATTTTTTTTTCCCTTTTAAATAAATAAAGAAAGAAAAGGAAAAGAAAACAAGAATGAAAAATCATGCGGTACACATTGATTATTAACACTTTCCAACTGTGCCTACGTTATCACAAACGGACAGACAGAAATACTTAAAGGCCTACAGATAGACTAATTAAATTCATACTTACTGTTAAAAATTATTGGAAAGTGTTAAAATTGAGTAATGCAAAAGAAAATGTAGCCCTTAATGTATCTAAATTCTTTAGTGTAGCCCTTTAAATCTGAAGATTAACCGTGTAATATTATATACCAAACGTCATTTTAGCGTATTAACAATGAATGTCAATTTCTTTATGATTTTTACAGTTATGATTTTTACAGTTATTTAAATAGGACTTATAAAAATGTCTGTCCTAATACGCAATACATTCGCATCTTTTGAGATGTCCCTGTACACAAATCAGTTGTACAGGATCTATTAATGTCATTCCATAGGGAAATTAAATAACATATATCATAAAAAAAAAAAAAAGAAAAGATCTGAAAATATTTTGGACGCTGTAGGCGGGTAGACGGACAGATAGACACATGAATAGTTGGACAGACAGATACACAAATTCAAATCACATTCACAAAAATCGATAGAATGTGTTAAAATGCTTAATGTAAACGAATAGGCAATTCCAAGAAATTTCCAATAATAGCCATTAATGTAACTGAATATTTTTGTGTTGCCCGGTAAATCGTAATGCTAAGTATGCTATATTCTACAGAAAGTATCCTTTTCTGCATATGAATAACATCAATTTCATTAAGGTTTGTGCAAAGTAAAGTTGTTATTAAATCTTGATTTCTAGCAATACATCTCATAGAATGCAATGCTTTGGAATAGTTTCGGTTGCCCCTGTACACAAACCAGTAGTGTTATTTACTCCATAGAAAACATCCGATTGTGAACTTGAATAACATATTTAAATTTCGTTAAGATTTGTGTAAGATAAAGGTATTAAATATGGGTTTATAGAAATATCTCTCACAGAACACAATGTTTTGGAATACTTACGGGTACTTTTGTACACAAACCAGCAGAGGTATTCACTTCATTTTCAATAGGGAACATCTGATAGTGAAATTGAATAACATATATCAGTTGCAAGTATTTCCATAAACATTTACGCGAGTTAGAGAGTGGACACACAGACGTACAGACAGATAGACAAACCAAAGTCATTAACATTTTTCAAACTTTATCAAAGTGTTAAAAAAACAAAAAAGAAAGCAAAAACCTTTAGGAGAATAAATTTTCTCAATGCTTGTCAAGGAATTGAAGGAATTCTACCAATTTATTCAACATTTCTAAATTTTTAAAACATCTACAGATTAATCAACATGCAGTATACATACTTACACACACATATTTATATATATATATATATTTTTTTTTTTAAATCCATATGGTTCCTGTTCTGGTCGTGGCAGGCTGGGTGAGTGTTGCCCGGCGTGAAACTAGTTTAACCCCACAGGCAAGTCACAAGTCTTGCCGCCTGCCTCCTTCCTTCCTATCTTGTGTTTCTTAGGTTATTTTTTCATTAATTTTGATAAGTTTATGGTTTTGAGTTGGGATTTGTTGTGTTACTTTATTGATTCATATGTTTTACATGCTGTTGATTAGTGGATCTGGTTTCTTTACATTAGTGTATTTCATCCACTGATAAATTTTTTTTAATCTTATAGGTCATTGGTGTTTCAGTGATCTTGTATCTATTGCTTGGCTTCTACTATCTTAATAGATAATCTTCATTACATATATTTGTATGTTAATCAAACATATATGTTATTTGATTAACATAATTTAAGCTAAAGCCGCTAAAATGTGGAACACAATTTTTTTTTCAGTTTATAATTTAAGAATATTTAAATTTTTATTACACATATTTCTTTACTTATTGAAATCAACATTTTCAAATTGTTTAATAATAATAATAATAATAATAATAAAAGAAAGAAAATGATGAGAAGTTAATTCCTATATAATTGTCGTATCATCTCTATTTTCTTATTGATATTATTACTTAAAAATATTTTCTTTTTCTTCTCGTAAATCTGCTCAAAGTAGCTTGTCTCTCTCCCCCTTTTTCTAAACATAATTAGTATGAAATTTTTCAATATTTAATTATCATTATATTTTAAATACCACGAGGCCGCAGCTGTTTAATGACAATTACATAAATCTTGTTTAAAATAATTTTAGAAATTATGAACAAAAAAAAAAAAAAAATATCCATAATAAATTTTTGAATAAAATATCGCATAAAAAATATTTTTCTTTGATTGTCAGGTAAAAAATATCTAAGTGATAATACGAAAAAGAAAGAAAAAAAAAGAGAGAAATTACTGAAATTGGCTGGAGGCTATTCCTTTCGTTTATCTTGCATATATTTAATTATACTAATTATGTATTCAAATATTAAAGTTAGCTTATCGATTGATAATTGCCTGGAGTTGTTTTAAGAAGTGCTTTAGATGCTAAAATTTTAATTTTTTTTTCCCTTATATAATCATTTTTTTAATTTTTTATATATAATATTAAAAATTTTAAATTAAATATTATGTTTTATTGGGAAATTTTTTTAAGCTACGTTTAACTGAAAAGAAATTTTTTGTCCTAACAAAACACCTTCATTTATATTATTCTATATAAATTCACTCATAACAAATAAGTTATAAAAATTATTTTAACTAAATGTCCCCCAAAAAGTCAAATTTTTACTCCTAAATGTATTTTAAAACATACTTTTTTGTTGTTGTACAAAATGAAAAAAAAAAAAAAAAAAAATGATGATTTTGTTTTAAATTTTTACGGATCTACACACACTATCTCCACAAATTATGGTTCAACCATTCGTTTGAAAGGTATTGACGAGTTCTTTTGAAAGGATACCATATTGAAAATTTGTCCCCCTCGAATGACGGACATTCTCCCCTGGAAGAGATGCGTTTGTCCTACGTGTCCAATTTTTTTTTCCTACTTCAGTATTATTATTATAAATAATTCTTTTAAATTTTAGCAAGTTTCACTGACTATAATTCTCATTGGGCATAGTTATATAAAATTTTGTCCTATACCGCCATGTTAAAAAAATTATAAAGAACGGGATTGCAACGCCACCAGTTGGACGATTTTTCCCAAAAAGTAATACGCACTACTTTAAGTCAATTGGCAGCACCTTTTAATACTGTACGAAATTATGTGCAGTTTAATTCCTGAGATAGCGTTGCTACAATATTTTTGCCACACACATAAACAGACAAACATACACACAGGAAGCCATTCTCTAAAAATTGTCAAAAAGTGTTTTAGGCAACTAAAAACCTGTAAATACATCGAAAACTGACAGTCAAAAGTCTTTACGAAACCAATATTTCGTTTATTGTATATAGAAGAAAACTAAGTTGAATCAATTTGGGTGAATATTGGATAAAAAGTAGCGATGTTATGCTTCAGTATTTTCCGTTTAAAGCTATATATAAGCTTCTATATATTTAAATGCATCAAACTTTGTATATGAAATGAAATACATATTATGATAAATTTTATTGATTAAATACGGATATGTAAGAAACCACAGGCGGGCCTGGTGTTATTCAATTTCACCTTTATTTCAGATGACTGTATCTCAGTTGCTGTTCGTTAAAATTTCATCGAACTGTATATTTAAATTATTTGTTTCGAGATGCTAAATTGAGTAAAATTTTGTGCATGTTAATCATAGGTGGTGATATTACATAGAATATTAAGTTTGGTGATGGTCACAGCATACTTGGTTTTAAATGTGTTTTTAGAACTTAAATTAGCTTAAAAACATTACATCTCGTTTATTCAATTTAAAATATTAAAAAAAAAAAAAAAAAGAATACGAGACATTTATTAAAAAAGACATAGTAAAATACAACTTAAAAATAAGTCAAAACACATAAAAACATGCGCTTTTTTTTCTTCCCCTATCACCGTATATTTAACATCTACAAAACAACAACATACAAGTGCATAAGCAATGAACTCAAGCTAGGAATGCGTATTCGCACGGCACAGCGTCATTAATTGGAGCAAGTTGAACTACTGTTAGCCGAAAATGCGTGCCTAATATAGGAATTCTAATAATTTGAAATGCAAAATACATAACACAGAATAAAATTCACTTCTAGCAATTTCGAAATATATCCCCAATATATTCAAATACATTGTGTAGACCTGTGGACGTATGATGAATTATTTCAATATACAATCTACACAAAACGAGTTTTTATGTACATAAGAAAAAAAAATGATAATTTTTATTTTATTTAGGGAAGTCTGTACACATTATGTACTTAACTGTAGTCCGGAATAAAAACATCTAACACAACCTGAAATATCTATCCAGTTTTTTTTGCAAGTATTGTTTAAATATAACCCTTTTTTTCAGGTTGGCCTGTCATGAATGATTTTCATATCATATTCAACTAGAAATATGCCTTTATGCATATAAAAAATAAACGCTCATCTCGTTTTGTATATTACAGTTTATACATATAAACTGTATCTACCAGATTTTTCGTCCATTTATGTAACATATTTAATTTCTCTTTGATGTCTCTGCACAGTGTACACGAACTATTTTCTTGATCTTGGGAAAGTTTTAGTTTAGTATCTCTATGTGATACGAATTCAGAATACCGAGTATGGACTTTTGCTACTATTTTTTTTTTTTTTTTTTTTTTTTTTTTCAGGTATTCTAACAACAGAGACAAAGATCAACCAATAAAAACCTGGTATTCTGATTCATGTTTTCTCAAAAACTGTAAATGTAACAAAAACTTAATTTAAATTTTTTTTCCCAAACGCATTATTTTATCTAATATGTATAAATTAAGAAAAGAAAATAGTGCCAAATATGTGAACAATATTACTATCAAAGTTAAATAACACTGTTACGCTCATCTCGTTTTGTATATTACAGTTTATACATATAAACTGTATCTACCAGATTTTTCGTCTATTTATGTAACATATTTAATTTCTCTTTGATGTCTCTGCACAGTGTACACGAACTATTTTCTTGATCTTGGGAAAGTTTTAGTTTAGTATCTCTATGTGATACGAATTCAGAATACCGAGTATGGACTTTTGCTACTATTTTTTTTTTTTTCAGGTATTCTAACAACAGAGACAAAGATCAACCAATAAAAACCTGGTATTCTGATTCATGTTTTCTCAAAAACTGTAAATGTAACAAAAACTTAATTTAAATTTTTTTTTCCCAAACGCATTATTTTATCTAATATGTATAAATTAAGAAAAGAAAATAGTGCCAAATATGTGAACAATATTACTATCAAAGTTAAATAACACTGTTAGCCATAAAAATTGCTTCTGACACCATTTCAGCATATTCTTATGCTAAATGACCTCCTGAATCCGAATAAGACGCCCATTTCACCCTATCACCCACCGTTTTCTAGAAACGACCCCCTTTTTATCATTTTTGGTGATTTTATGGCTATAAGTTTGAGTTTTAGGAGAGGGGAGGATTATTTTAAACCGTTAAATATCTTCTGAGAGGCTACAGGGTTGGAAAATTGTAAAACATGGACATTTGGGACAAGGGAATTCTTTTTTTTTTTTTTTTTTTTTTTTTTTTGGGGGGGGGGGGGGCGAGGGGATTCTTATATTTTTTTAATCTGTTATTAATGTTATTTTTGAAAATTTATATATATATATTGTTGTTGTTGTTGCTTTTATGTGTTAAATTAATTCTTTCTCATTCTTCAAATGAAATTCATGGTCATAAAATTATCGATGAGGGAAAGAAAAAACTGAGGGAAGAGCTGGTGCTTCTAAAAAACGGTGGGTGACTGAGCAAAATGAGAGTCAGGATGTCATTTTACATAAGAATCAGGAAGAATAGTATCAGAACTAGAAATATATATATATATATTTTTTTTGCAGAGCAGTGTAATGAAATAAAGCGTACTAAATCTATAAAAATATTGCTTACTGCTATATTGTAAGCATTTGTCTGGCAAAATGTTAGGTTTTATTTTAAACAGTGTAATGTTTGTATTGTATTCTTTACTATATGTCTTTAATTTTCTCATGTAGAGAGAATTGGAGCTTTCAGTAAAAAATGTAAAGGTCCGAAAAATCTACAAATGTGTAATTTTTAAATATCAATATAATAACTTGATGAAACTTATTTTATTAAACCATTCTCTATTTTATTTCTAAATCCTTAGATTTATAGATGTAGTAATAGCTATACTATGTTTACAAAGATTATACTGCATCATTTATCGAGAAAATCATGAGAATTTGACACGTTGGATCTAATCACGTGCACGTTATTTAATCGTCTGATCGATATCATTTGATAAATGATCGCGTAAATGAAGTGTACTAAAACAGCTGAATTTTCGTGAAGAGATGCCAATAAAATGGCTTATACTGCGAATTGGAATTGTTTAAAATAAAATTTATGAATTTTAACTTGCTTTTCAAGAGCTGGTTAAAAACAAGACTCCTTGTTCATATTATATTATATTATATTGTATTGTATTGTATTTACTTTTGTATTTAAATTTTTAGTGTTTATTATTTAATATTGCAAGAAAGATTACAGTCTTTTTGTACACTAAACACTACGCTGATTTTTACAATGCTATAAAGAGAAAAAAGAATTAAGCTATATTTAAAAGGGTTTTCTCAAATATACAATTGAATACCACTATTTTTATATAATGATTTTAGACTTGACTAATCGCTAATATTCGTTGATACATGTTTAAAAAACATTACTACATAAAAATTCTGGTATCCAAATCTCTCTTTGTGTGAACCCTAAAACTAAGATGCACATAAGGTAATGTTAATGGCAATTGTATTGACCTTTATTTTTTTAATATATTCCTCAATATTCTCTTAGTAGATATAAATGAAGCCGGAACAGGCACTATGCCTAATCCTTGAAGTTGATGATGATGATGATGATATAAATGAAGCATCCTGTCAGCGACTATTTTGAAACACATTACAGTGATGCCAGATGGTCGAAAATTATTTCCCCAAACATATCTTTAAATTTCCCCAAATCAGGGTTTTTTGTCGAAAAAATCTCCAACATCATTTCTACTAAAAAGAGAAAATAAAAAATTTTTCAAATAATAATAATAATAATAATAATATCTAGCAGATTTAAGTGGATTTAAGCTCAGATTTTTCCCCAAATGAAGGCAATTTTTTAAAAAAATCCCTAAATAACAATAAAGCTATTGAAAATCCCTGGTCGTAAGGATAAATCATTACCTTGCCAACATTGACAGAAAGTTGAAGAATTCCCCAGATTTGACCACAAAAATTTTAGAATTCCCCAAAAAAGTCCCCGCAAACATTTGGTTCCCAAAATTGTTCCCAGAAGCCTCAAAAATCCCCAAAATGGGGACAAAATCCCCAATCTGGCATCACTGACACATTACTTCATTTTGTATAAAATTTTCGTTTTAAATAATTTTATAATATTTTTTCTATAATATTGTTATTAATTTTTGTAAGCATAAATAGTTTAATGAAATTTTCTTTAATGTATTTGTAAACCTTACATCGATAAATGCAGTAAAATCTTTACTCAGATTCAGAAGAATATATTGCATCGCATATCGATAATGTCATCAAATTTTGACGCGGTAGATGCAATCCCAAGGATGTTATTTGATCTTCTGATTTATGTCATTTGATAAATGATTGTGTGGATGAGGTGTCATTAAAACAGCTGAATTTTAATGAACAATCGTTGTAATTAGTGGTCAATGTAACTTTTAATGAGTTGCATACACCTTTTTGTATACACATAATTATTGCTCAATAAGTTTTATAAATCTCATTAAATTATATATACAGGGTGATTAATTTAAAAGAGTACCCGTTGGTTTTTCTTATTACACTTAAATATGACGGATGTGGCAACTATTCTAATACTGATCTATAATTTTTTTTAACCTTGTTTAAGTGTGGGAGATAATTTTAAACCCTGTTGGACTGTTACAACTTTATTTGTGAGGTAAAACAGAAATGGAGACGCACAATGTTATTTAATCCTGTGATAATTTTATTTATGGAAAATAAAATTTAATTCACATTGTTTACGTTATAATTCTTACATTATAACGTAAAACTTACATATTATCATTTCATAATGTATTCCAGAGAAATCTGGCAAACATCGATGAATTGAAACAGATCATAACGGTAGAAATCTCGTCAATAACACCAACAATGCTGTGAAGTGTGTCAAAAAAATTGGTTCCATGTGTTCATGTTTGCATTCAAAATGATGGCGAACACTTTCAACATTTTCTGCAAGGAATGATAATGTAAAAAAAGTGAATTAAATTATGTTTTTCAAAAATAAAATTATCACAGGATTAAGTAACACTGTACGTCTCCATTTCTGTTTTACCTCACAAATAAAGTTGTAACAGTCCAACAGTCTTAGAAAGTTTCAAACAATTATGCTTGAGTGTTAAAATAGTTACCACATACGTCATATTTAAGGGTTATAAGAAAAACCAACAGGTAATCTTTTAAGCTCATCATTATATATACATAAACTTTACATAAATTTGTAAGAAATGTACACTGTTTTCAGAAATTACACCGTTTTATTTATCGATAAAGTCATGAGATTTTGTCTTTGTAAATTAAATTAAAAGGATGCTATTTAATCATCTAATCGATATCATTTGATAAATGATCGGATCATTAAAGTATACTAAAACAACTGAAGTTTCATGAACATTTGCAGCGACTGATATGCCAATAAATTGGCTTATACTAATAAGAATTGGAATTGTTTGAATTAACATTTGTTAATTTTAATTCGGTTTTTAGGAGTGTTTAAATAAAACGAGACTTCTGGTTTATACTTTATAATATTTATTTATTTATTTAAATTTAAATTGTTTATTATTGAAGATTTAAAAAAAAAGTCATTTTTTAATTAAAGAAAAAAGCAAATAATTAAGTCACGTTAAGATGTACACATGGCAACGTTAATGATAATTGTACATTCATTTTGTATGCAAATTTCATATTAAATAATTTTATTAAATATTTGCACAAGTGATCGCAGTAAGTTATGAACTTTAGAATTAAGTAGTGAAATTTCTATATTAAACTTCCCTTTGTTATATTACTAAACCATACATCGATTGATGCAGTATAATCTTTATTCAGTTTAAAAAAAATAAACCGTATCAGTTATCAATAGAGTCATGAGATCTTGACAGGTTAAATGCAAACGCAAGAATATTATTTAATCTTCTGAACGATGTCATTTGATAAATGATCGTGTCAATGAAATGTCAGTAAAACAGATGAATTTTAATGAACAATCGTAGTAATTGATAGGTCAATATGACTTATAATCACCCTAACAGCACACTTATCCATAGTACATCCTAAGGATGTCCCTTGGATGTACTTTCAGCCATAGGATATCCTGAGGATGTCTTGTGGATGCGATGCACTGTTAGGGCAGTTGCATACACATTATTGCATATAATTACACTGCTCTGCATGAAAATTGCCCCCAACACCATTTTTGCTAATTCCTATGTAAAATGACCACCTGAATCCGAATAAGACGCCCATTTGGCCCTATCACATATCATTTTTTCGGTACGTCCCTGTATTTTTATCACTTTTCGGTAATTAATTATAAATTTGATTTTTAGGGTTGAAAAGGATTATTTTAACTGTTAAATATCTTCTGGGGAGTACAGAGTTGAAAAATTCTAAAACATGAGCATTTGCGGGAAAGGGAAAATTTAGGGGAGGAGGGGGGTGTTGCCATTAAAATTATGTATTACATTTCTTATATATTTTTTTTTATCTATTATTAATGTTATTATTAAACATTATATATTTTTAGTTTTTAAGAGTTAAATTAATTCTTTTTCATTCTCCAAATCAAATTTATGGCCATAAAATTACCGGACAGTGATAAAAATTGGGGGAGGTGTAATGTCCGTAGAAAACGGTTGGTGACCGGGCAAAATGACAGTCATATTCGGCTTCAGGAGGACAAAGAATCAATAAGAATGGTATCAAAGCTTGATTTTTTTTTTTTTTTTTCAGCACAGTGTTATTGCTCTATATGCAGTATACGTGTCAGAGTAATTTATATATACATATATATTACACATATAAACTTTGTATAAATTTGTAAGAAATCTACATTGTTTTCAGAAATTACACCGTTTTATTCGTCGATAAAGAAATGAGATTTTGTTTTTGTAAATTAAATTAAATGGATGTTATTTAATTATCTGATTAATATTATTTGATAAATGATTGAAATATTGAAGTAGGTTGAAACTAAAGCAGAGAAATTTCCATGAATGTTCGTATAGGTATTGATATGTTAATAAATTCGCTTATAATGAAAACTGGAATTAATTAAAATAAAATTTATTAATTTAACTAAATTTGTAGGAGCAGTTCAATTAAAAAAGACTTCTTTTTTATTTTGTATGTTATAATTATTTAAATTTTAATTGTTTATTGCCGAAGATGAAAAAAAAAAATTCTAAATCACTTTTTAATTAAAGAAAGAAACAAATGATTAAACCATATTTAGAAATATTAAAACCCGAATAAACTACTACGTCAGAAACGCCAAAGAAATATATTTGAGATGCATACAGCTGTTTCGGTAGCCTTAAACGTACCGTCTTCAGTGCAAAAAGAATTCTGAATCTGGAGAAGTGCACGTATATATAGGAGAGGGACCGAATTTAGTTCAACCAATAGGATTACGGGAAAGGTGGGGAGTGTGGCCAATAGGAATTAAGGAATGTTAGCTGTGTAAACAGTAGAAAAATTAAGAAAATGTGGACTGAATGTAAAATTTCCAACAATCAGACAAATAAGGAACAGCGAAATCTCAATTTACAAGGTTTTTAAAATTTTTATAAATATGAAAAGCCTCAAAGAAATCGAGTTCATGAATGGATTTAGGTCTGCAAATTATTTTAGCTGAATTAAATTTAAAATTATGATTTTCCTCCCAGCAACTGAAGACGGTACGCTTAAGGTTACCGAAACAGCTGTATGCATCTCAAGTATTTTTCTTTGGCGTTTCTGACGTAGTAGTTCATTCGGGTTTTAATATTTCAAAGCCAAGTCTCCTGTTATTATTCATATTTAGATATACGTATGGTAACGTTAATGGTAATCGTGATATCTTTTGTTTCTTTGGTCTATTCTTCAATATTGTATTAGTATAGCTATAATTGAAACCTCTGGTAAACGACTGTCTTGACATAAATCAGCACCTTTTGTATAAAAGTTTCGTATTAAATATTTTTATTTCATTTTTGCTCTACTTATTGTAATTATTTATAAACATCAGTAGCATAATTTAATGAAATATCTTCCATGAAATCCCCCTACCACTAACCGAGCAGTGAAAACTGGTAGACGGGAAGTGTCGGGTTCGATCTCAAGTCGCACTCGAGTTAGAATTTTTCCGCGGTTTTCTCCAAAACTCGCGTAAATACGAGCTAGAACACCTAAGAAAGACCCCGAAGGAAGGCATTCCACCCATAATCCTAGGTTCATAGCGCAGTCAATCGATTTTAACCCTATAATCAACCAACCATCCTGTAGTAAATCTGTCTTAATTATATTTCTAAACCTTACATCGATCGATGCAGTAAAATCTGACATGGTAGATGCAATCCAAAGGATAATATTTAATCGCCTAATCAATATCCTTTGATAAATGACCATGTCATTGAAGTGTCACTAAAACAGATGAATTTTAATGAACAATCTTAGTGATTCATGTGTCAATATACTGGCTTATAATGAGTAGCATATACATGTTTAAATTTGTAATCGTATATATATGATACTTACTCTACAAATCCCAATAATGGATAAACAACAGTAAAAGACGTGTTGAAATTTCCTGCATCAAATCTCCCTTTAATATATTTATAAACTTTGCATAGACTGATGCAGTAAGAACTTTACAGTATTTATACAAATTACACCGTTTTATTTATCGATAAAATCATGAGATTTTGACACTGTGGATTAAATTGGAAGGAGATTATTTAATCGTCTGTTCAACGTCATTTGATAAATGATTGTGTCAATGAAGCGTCACTAAAATAACGAAATTTTCATGAATATTTGTAGAGATTTGTATGCCAATAAGCTCGCTTTTAATGATTGTATTATTATTGTAGTTAACTTAATTTCTTAAACGTTTAAATGTGCGCTATTTGGGATCAGGAATTAATTAACGTCATGGTATAATCAAAAAGAAAAACAAGAAGAAAAAAAAAGCTTCTTCAAAAATATTTTATACATACAAATGTCAGCTAAATTTTCATGAATATTTCTAGGGATTTGTATGTAAATAGGATCGCTTATAATGATTGTATTATTACTGTAATTAATTTAATTTCTTAAAAGTTTAAGTGTATGTTATCCCAGATAGGGAATCTGTTAATGTTATAATATAATTAAAAAGGGAAAAGTAAAATAACAGGCCTCTTTAAAAATATTTTATGCACATAAATGTCAGCTAAATTCATGAATAGTTCTAGGTGTTAGTATGTGAATAAGATTGTTTATAGTGATTGTATTATTAATGTAGTTAATTTAATTTCTTAAACATTTAAAAGTTTATTATCTAAAATCATTAATTTATTAATTTCAGGATATAATTTAAAAAGGAATATGTAACAAATAGGCTTCATTTAAAATATATATACAGGGTGTTCCAAAAGTTCCACACGCCCCTCCAAAATCGAAAATGAGTCGGAGTTTTGAAAAATGGCGAAACACTTATTCAATGAATTCGAGAGGGACCTCTTTTGGTGAAAAGTGTTATGCATCCCTGGAAAGGTGTCTTCAAGTCAATGAATTTCATATAAATAGTTTCGCCCTACGATGATTATTAAAGGAGATACATGAGTTTTTATACTTTTGAAACGTGGATTTTATACTCACATATCCCCTTTAATAATCACTGCAGAAAAAAACTATTTATACCAAATTCATTGTCTTGAAGAAACGTTTCCAGGGATGTATCACAAGATATACATTCCCATTAGAAATTTTAAAAATGCACTCCCTTGCGGGTCTCCTACCATACCCTTACCCAGGCCAAAACATTTTGGGGCAAAGTATGAAAATTAAATGTATACTTTTTGAGATATTGAAGTTTAAAGGTCAAAATGTTTGACCTTAAAATGAAAATATTTAAAAATATATACATGTGATATATCATTTAGAAGCCTGTATAATAAGCTTTCTAATGATACCAATTTTATATCTCTAAGTTAATTAGGAAACAAAATTTGGGGAAACTTACGTTTTGTTAGTAATGAAAATACTGATTTAGGGATGCATATTAATTTATAACTCAGCATCCCATGGCCGTCCCATGTTGAAATTTGAAATAATTATAGATAATAAATATAAAAATAACATATAATTCTTAAAAGAAAATTAAATGTGTACTTTTTGAGATATTGGTGGTCAACGGTCAAAATGTTTGACTTTAAAGTGAAAAAAATTAAAAATTACACAAGTGATCTACCATTTTGAAAGCATGTATTAAAAGCTTTCTAATGATACCGATTTTGTATCTCTAAGTTAATTAGGAAAGAAAATATGAGTACATTTGTAGTAAAAGAATTTCGGAAATTTGCATTTTTTTACCCATTTCTGTAGTCTTATATATCAAAAACTAAAAAAGATAGAGACTAATTAATTGGTATACATTCACTTCTCAATAGGAAAAATAAATGAGCCCAATTTTATAAAATATTGAGGGGTGTCAGGTTAAAAATGCTGTTTTTTTTTTTTTTTTTTTTTTTTTTTTTTGTGTGTGTGTGTGTGTGTGTGTGTTGATTTGACATGGAATGACTCTTATGTCATCTATACTTTTTCTAAGATTAATGGGAGATTCTTGGAGTAATATAGGAAATAATTATACCGCATGTGAAGATAGGTAAAAATTCCAAGCAAAAACAGCGAGAGCAATATATGAAATCCATGCTGGTAAAAAACTGCTACATATAGCGTCTAGTACCTTGTAGTGAAATTAAAAGGAGGTATATATGTCGGATCTAATGCTATAAATGTTTCATGTTTTTTTTCATGAATTCGACTTTATATTCTATATAAACTAACGGAACTTTAAAATGCAGTCAGTAGATAAAGAGTTAAAATAAAGGGAATAGTTTTAACCGCCATAAAAAAAATAAAAAAAAATCTAGATTTTATTTTATTATATATATATTTTTTTTATATATAATTAATCATTTATTTATCTACTATTAAACATGAAGAAATGATTTAAGCCATTTAATAATCTATTTACACTGAGAAAAAATTCTGTAACTGACATCTAGAATCTAAATTGTTGCTCTAGAAAAAATAAATCCATACCTTATAAATTCTAGTCCCTTTTGAAAGCGAGTTCTAGAAACCCCTATTAGAATTCTAGAGTGTGCCTATATTATCGAGGTCAAACTTATTTTAAAATCTCTGTAAATAAATGAGACTACAAGAGGCGGGTTTCAGCGACTATAATCTTGGTTTATTACCCAAGTCTAGAAAATCATTTCTCGCAATACAAAGGATTCAGAATATTCAGTATATTGTTTCACCATCAAGAAATGTATATACTACAAATTCTCAATCATTTTGTCTATTCAGTTTATTGGCGTACCTTATACGCATAGCTCGAAAATGTTTATTGGACTTAGAAAATGACCACTTATTCTATCTAGGTCAAGGCGTTATAATATTTTTCTTAGTGTAAAATTAATGGAAAAATTTTAATATTTTAAACACATGCAACTTTATAAGTTGATTTTTTTTTTTTTTTTTTTTTTCTTTTTTTTTTTTGAGTATGGATGCACATTTTTATTTTTATAATTGCTTGCATCTCTTTCACTATAAATCTCTATAATTGTCAACAACACAATGATTTATAAGTAGCACTATAGAATAAATTGATGAAATTTACTGTATGAAACATAACTTAATACTGTTTCTAAACCTAACATCAATCAATTCAGTAAAAGTTTCATTCTATTACAAAGATTATACTGCATCATTTATTGATAAAACCATGATATTTTTGATACGATGGATCTAATAACGAGGATGTTATTTAATCACTGGATTTGATAAATAGGCGTGCTAATGAAGTGTTACTAAAACAACTGAATTTTTATGAACAGTGGTAGTGATTGATATATCAATAAACTGACTCAAAATCGCAATAAAAATTGCTTTAATTAAATTGTGAGAATTTTGTCTGTACACTGAGAAAAAAAAAAAAAAAAAAAACGCCTGCTTCTAGAATGATTAAGTGGCCATTTTCCAAATCCCTTAACTTGAAAGATAGATTTCCGAACTATGCGCATAAAGCACGTCAATAAACTGAATAGACTAAATGGTCAAGAATTTCTTGTTTACACATTTCTAGATGGTGAAACAATATACTGAATATTCCGAATATTCTGAATCTTTTGTGTTGTGATAAATTATCGCTTCATTTTCTAGAATCGGGTCATATACCAAGATTATAGTTGCTGAAACCCGCCTCTTGTAGTCTCATTTATTTGCAGATATTTTTAAATAACTTTGCCCTCGAGAATATAGACAAACGCTGTAGAATTTTAATAGGGGCTTCTAGAACTCGCTTTTCAAGGGGACTAGAATTTATAAAGATGACATGGAACTATTTTTTATAGAGCCACAATTTAGATTCTAGATTTCAGTTACAGAGTTTTTTCTCGGTGTATTAAAATAGGCAACCAAAAACAGATTTTCTAAGTTTTATTTCTTTGAACTATATTTATTATTTATTATTGTTTTGATAAATGATTTTGCTAATGAAATGTCACTAAAACAACCGAATTTTTAAGAACAGTAGTACACTGTTAAAAACATGCAACTTTGCTGCCAGATATTCTCTGTAATTACAGTAAATACGTTTTGTCAACGTAATTTTTCCGTAATTTACGACATTTTTCTCAAAATACTGAGAATTTCTTGAAGCAAAGTTGCATTTTTTTAACAGTGTAGAAATGATATATCAATAAACTAACTTAGAATAACTACACTAACTTGTAACTCAGGTACCGACAGTTCATATTGGGGCACACCCCTCATATCCCACCGTATGCATGAGAAAAATTTTTACAGTCAATGACTCCGTTCAGCGTTGATTTTGTTGTTTTCCCAGGATACGCCTAATTTTTTATTTTTTTTTTCATTTCAGATTCTGATTAATATCTATTTTCATCTGTAATAATGCTTTTCTACAAGAAAGAATTTCTGTGTTGCTTGTTCCTTTAACTCAATGCATGTGGAAACCATTTTCCTGCTTTCTGCATCTTTCCTACTGCATATAAACGGTTAAAAATCGTTGTTTGTAGTACCTGTTATTGCTCGGAAAGGTTTTTTTTTTTTTCCTTTTTTATTACGACTGACAAGGGAACATTCAAAATGCGTCATCTTCAAAAATTATTGAAAAAAAATTATATATATGTGATTCTACTCTTCATAAAATACCAGAAAGTAAAAAAAAATTATCGGCTGAAATGAATTACAGCGACCACAAAAAATTATCAAAATTAAGAATTTTTAGCGATTGAGCGCTGTTAGGCGATAAGTTTGCTAGCATCGAGATTGCCGTGGACGAACAGAACCACGTTTTGCTTCTCCGCCAAGTACTCAAAATCAATCGCCAAACAGTGTGAAATCGCCAAATATGCTTAATTTTGATAACTTTTGTGATCCCTGTAATTCATTTCAGCCGATAATTTTTTCACTTTATGGTGTGTTGTGAAGAATAGAATCATATAATTTTTTTTCAATACTTTTTGAAGACGACATCTTTTGAAAGTTTCCTTGTGAAATGCACTGTTAAAAATTTCAATTCAAACTTGAACGACTATATTTAGTAAAGTTATAATGAATACATAATATGGTTCAACCTCACTTTTAAGTTTTCTACTTCTTACGATTGAATTTAAATGCACCAAAACTTGGCGCTACCTTACGTTTACTCACAACGTAAGTATGAACCAGTAAAATTCTTATTAAAACCAAAACAAGCTTCAATTAACGAGCGTGGTCGAAAACATAGTATGAAGTGCAAATATCGTGCAAAAACTCACCTCTGGGACAAAAAAAGACCCTAGAAAATTTAGCTCTTTTTAACAAAATCAACGAAACAGAATTAGCAGCAAGAAGGTATGGCACAGTGACAGTGTGTTTGACTTGAGACAAGAAGGACTTCAGTTCGACCCCCGCCTTGGTCGAATTTTGAATTTTATTTTTATTTTTATTTAAAACACAATAAAAATATTTCGTTCAAAATAAAATTACCAAATGAAAACCAATCAATTACCAAATCAATTACCCAAAGATTAATTCACCGGGTGGTTGCAACTACTTTAGCAAGAAGATTTGGTTAAATCTGACATCAAATTTTTAACAATGTATTCTAAGAACACTGAAAAAAAATTCTGTAACTGACATCTCGAATCAAAATTGTAGCTCAAGAAAAAATAGTTCCATGTCATTCCTTGAAAATTCTAGTCCTATTTAAAAGCGAGTTCTGGAAACCCCTATAAAAATTCTAGAGCGCTTGCCTATATTTTCAAGAGCAAAGTTCTTTAAAAATCTCTGCAAATAAATGCGAATACAAGAGGCGGGTTTCAGCAACTATAATTTTGGTTTATGACCCAATTCTAGAAAATCAAGTGAGAATTTCTCGCAATACAAAAGATTCAGAATATTCAGAGTATTGTTTCACCTTCTAGAAACGTGTAGACTAGAAATTCTCGATCATTTTGTCTATTCAGTTTGTTGGAGTGCCTTATGCGCATAGCTCGGAAATCTATATTTATAGTTAAGAGATTTAGAGAATAACCACTTATTCGTTTTAGATGAAGGCGGTATATTTTTTTCCTCGGTGAACAAAGGCAGCAAATCATGCTTAACGTATAATCTAACGCCACAGTGTCCTCGATCTGTAATAAGAAATTCGCCAAATTTAAAACCGGAATTCGCATTTGCTTTTGAAAACGATATATGTTCCTCGAGAAAGGAATGGTATGTGTAACATGCTCTTCAAGCACTTTTCCTTGGTAAAATCCAGAACGAATGCAGGGACGAATTATAAGCGAGACGTATTAAACCTTCGACGTTAGCTTCAGGGCCCCAACTCGAGACCCTTTCCGATCTTCGATGACTTTTTCTTGTCAATTCTGATCTTTTGTTTCTTCCGGTTTCAGATATATATATATATATATATATATATATTACACATTTAGCATTATGATTTTTTTTCGTTTTCATCCCATGTTTTTTCTATGGGTTTTTAACTATTTTTTCTCGTTTTTTTTTTCCATTCTAATGTGCGGTGGCATGTAATGGCTTATGGCGTGATATGTTTCACCTTCGTAATCGGATTAGTAGCTATATACCAATTCCCATGTTAAAACACGGCGTACTGATTGGTTTACTATTTTGAAGTAGCTTTTGCAATTTTTTCCTACACTTTAAATATCTAATTTCACATAAGTTTTGCTTTTTAATACCCAGTAACTTTTAAACAATATAAGAAAAATCTAGCAAAATTTCCTATATTAAATCTCTCTTTATTACCTCTTTACTTTCTTCTATATTCAATAGAAGAAAGTATTGGATTCGTAAAAATGTTCGAACTCGGGTTTTTGATGGATTTACACGTTTTGAGAGATGTGAAACACGATTTGACCATTTTTAGAAAATATCTCTCTGTCTGTCCGTCTCTGTGCGTGTGTGACAAAATTTTGTGGCGACTGTATCTCAGGTACTACTGCACAGATTTTCATACAAATTGGTATGTCGTTACACATTGACATAAATTAGTGCCTATCAACGTTTGGTAAAAATTGTCCAATAGCTTGCGTTGCCATCCCGCTTTTTCTAAATTTTTAACATGGTGGTATAGGACAAAATTTTGTATAAATGTGCATAAAGAGAATTATTTTTCTAAAAATCATTATAAAATTTAAAAGAATTACTTGTAATAGAGGTAGTCAACTGGGGAAAAAAATTGTGTATGTAGGAGCCTCGTCACCCCTCCTGGGGAGTAAATTTTCATAATGGGTATCTTTAAAAAGAGCTCGCCAATACCTTTAAAACGAATGGTTGAACCATCGATCTGCGGTAATTTAAAATAACGTTATCGATAGTTGGCTAATTTCATTTTTAACAAAAAAAAAAAAAAAAAAATGTTATATTGAGAATAAAATTGACCTTTTTTTGGAATATTTAGTGTTATACTGCTTCTCTAACATGGAAATAGTCTGCATCATCATGGAAGATAAATTTTTTAAATAATAATTTTAATAAATTATCTTTACTGAGTGAATTTGTATAGGGAAATATAGAAGAAAGTCATGTGGTGGCCACAACATACTAGTTAAACTTCATTTACATTGATGCAGTAAAAACTATTTACTCTTTTACAAAGACTATACCGTTTAATTTATCGATGAAGTCATGAGATTTTGACACAACTGACACAATCATGATGATGTTATTTAATCTACTGATCAATATAATTTGATAAATGACCTAGCTAATGAAGCATCATTAAAACTATTGAATTTTCGTAAACAACCGGAGTGACTAAATTGATAGTAAACTGACTTTTTTTGAGAATATGAATTTCTTAAATTTAATTGTTATAATTTTAACTTGCATTTTTAAAGCAGGTTAACACAATTTGATTTTCAAGGACTTTATTATTATTATTATTATTATTATTATTATTATTATTATTATTACAGATTTAAGAATCTTTTAGCAAAAATCAGTCAATTATTATAGTTTAGTAATGATAATCAAAGATTAAAAAAAAAAAAAGAAAAAAAAAAAGGCGTATTAGACAGTTTATAGGAACGTAAAATTTCGGGTAATCGGGGTGAAGTTTATATTTTTACTACAGCTATCAACTTTTTTTTAGTACATAGAGTTTTCGTTAAATAACCTCTTTAATACATATTTAATAAACTTTTAGATACATATCACTTCATTGTGCGTAAAAGTTTTAAATAATATATAATTAAATGTATATATATATATTGGGGTGTCTCTTAAATGAGAAGAAAATTTCGTTTTCTTTCTGTTTTTTTTTTTTTTTTTTTTTTTTTTGAAATCTGATACGCAAACCCGCTAACTTTTTCTATTTGACCCTGAACACTTGTTAGCAAAATATCAGCTTTATGGGATAAAGTTAACACGTGCTGAATTGACGGGAATATTCTAATATCTATATTAGGATTTTCTCGTCAATTCGGCATAGGTTAACATTATCCCAGAGAACTGATATAGTGTTAAGAAGTGTTTAGAGTCAAATAGGAAAAATTTGGAGAGTATGCGTATCAGATTTCAAAAACAAAACAAAATTTTCCCATCATTTAAAGAGCACACCCTTATATATATATATGGTATATAATAAAGATGATCTATTAAGCATGCACTGAGGGAAAAAAATGTATATATAATGCCTTCATCTAGAATGAATAAGTGGTCATTTTCTAAACCCTTTGACTAGAAATACAGATTTCCAAGCTATGTGCGTAAGGTACGCCAATAAACTGAATAAACAAAATCATCAAAAATTTCTAGTCTACACAATTTCTAGAGGGTAAAACAATATTCTGGATCTTTTGAATCTTTTGTATTGCGAGAAATTATCGCTTGATTTTCTAGAATTCGGTCATAAATTAAGATTATAGTTGCTGAAACCCGCCTCTTGTATTCGCATTTATTTGCAGAGATTTTTAAATAACTTTACCCTCGAAAATATAGGCAAACGCTCTAGAATTCTAATAGCGGATTCCAGAACTCGCTTCCAAATGGGGCAAGAATTTATAGGGAATGACATGGAACAATTTTTTCTAGAACCTTAATTCAGATTCTAGATATCAGTTACAGAATTTTTTCTCAGTGTGTTTAATGTATATTAATAGAGAAAAAAAATTGAAAAAAAAATCAATATGTTGCTGCCAAAAAAAGTTATGGTAATTTAAATAATGGTGAAATACGACATTTGACTAATATTGGCCCTTTATACGTAAGAGCGCATTTCACTTGCCTTAATAATGTATTAAAAAAAATACTAGTGAATGTCTTTCAAACGGAACTTTTTTTTTAATTTGACAATTGGAATGCACAAGTTTCTGTTACGCCCTAAAAAATAGCAAAAAGCAACGAAAACGCAAGACTTTGAGATCTTCAGCGACCTTGTCGCAACGCCTTGTTACAGACTTTTTATTCATACATAAAGTTCATCTTCGTACTATATATAACAAGAATTTGGTGGCAAATGGTTTGCACAAAAGGTTATAGGCCATAAAAATTTCAATGTCTTCAAAAATCATTCAAGTTTCAATTTGACACTTGGGGCCCCACAAAAAGTGAGCAACTCAACTTTGAAACGAAGCGATCTATATTTGATCAGGTAAGAGACAACAGGTAATTTTTGGAAAAAATCTGAGATGGTGTGAATCACACCTTAATACTACAGTCGGCAGCAAAATTATTGAAGCATACATTTACACTGAGAATAAAAAATATATTGCCTTCATCTAGAACTTATATGGGGTCATTTTCTAAATCCCTAAACTAAAAATATAGATTTCCGAGCTATGCGTATAAGGCGCGCCAATAAGCCGAATAGACGAAAAGATCGAGAATTTCCAGTCTATACATTTCTCTTTATATCGCGAGAAATTATCGCTTGATTTTCTAAAATTAGGTCAAAAACTAATATTATAGTTGCTGAAATCCGCCTCTTGTGTTTGCATTTATATGCAGAAAATTTTAAATAAGTTTGACCGATAATATAGGCAAACGCTCTAGAATTCTAATAGGAGTTTCTAGAGCTCGTTTTCAAAGAGGTCTAGAATTTATAAGGAAGACATGGAATTATTTTTACTAGAGCCACAATCTATATTCTAGATTTCAGTTGCAGAATTTTTTCTGATTGCATATTTTCATATTTTTTTCATTAGTTTGATTGCTAATTTTTTTCATCAACTTACTTTTTTTACAGACAGCATAAGACTAAGATCATGATTCGACAAATATTTACTTAAAAAAGCAAGTATTAGGTGCGTATTAGGAAGTAGGAATAGTAACTACGAATTATTGCTAGCGCTTCAGTAATTTTGCTGCTGACTATAGGTATGTCACTTTCTCATATTCTTGCTCTTAACTTAAAAATACAGACTGTATTTAAAAAAAAATATCTGACATACTTCTATATCGCTAACAAATCTCAATCTAAAAACAAAAAGAGATTTTCAAACAAATCATGAAATTACTTAAACTTCAATTTGAAATTAAATAATCAAATTTTTACAAAAGTAAAATTCATATATTCCAAAAAAAGTTTTTTTTTCTTATAAATTCTAAAATTTTCACCGCACTATATTTTCTTTGCACTGCAAAAATTTACTTTTTCACATGTATTGCTTCACAAATCTTCATTCTAACATACCGAATAATGTGAAGCAACTTGTGTTTAAACATTTTCCTTTATTCCCAAAGTCAACATTTACATATCTAAAGGAAAATCTGTTCTAAGAATTTGTAATTTAAATGTCTTCTTCACAGAGAAAAACATAAATTTATACTTAAGAAATAAAATGCTTTTAGATTTTTTTTTTTAAATATGTACTTTTTTTTTCAACTATTGTTCAACTATGTAATATATATAGTAATAAAATTTAACCTTAAAATTTAGCAATTAATAGATACAAAACAATACCAACACAACAAAAATAGAACTGATTGTAACATATAGGTAAGACTGACACAAAAATGTTGCGATACAGATTAAGAACCAATAAGAGACAAAAACAATTTAAATTACTTATGCATGAATAATATTACGACATGAATAATATTAATAAAAAAAAAAGACCATTAAACTTAATGACGGAGAAAGTAGTAAAATAAAGGAACAGAAATAATAATTGGATAAAAATGCTTAAAATTTGAAATATAAACACTTCAGGGGGCATGTACTTCATAAAGCTGTGAAAGCAGCATCGATTTCGTAAAACAATATAGCTAATCATAGCAATTTATATTGTTTCAGCCCCGATCGAGGCAGCAAAACCAATTTAAATGAGAAATTAAATAATTTATTAAATCAAATCATCAAGGAATCCAGAGAGAAAACTTGAAAACAGCAGAGCAGCCACATGTAAAACTTTTACATGAACTGAAGAATAGGAAGATGCCAACAAATTAATGAAATTAAAAATAAAAGCTTTGCAAACAATGATTAATCGATAATCAATTAACGTCTGCGCATTTTCATTAATGATAAAATTCAATGAGTAATTATTTATTGAGTTAGTTAAAATGTAATTATAAGTTAGTTAAATTCTAATTTAAATTGAACGTAAATCAATGAACATTAAATCTTTCATAAAAAGGAAATTAATGATAAAAAAACTTTAAGTCAGCAGTGAGCAAGCGCCATCTAGCGTTTAGCTAGATAAATAATAAGTCAATTAAATTAATGCAGGTTCAAACAAACCCTTTAAGGTGTATATTTTTAAGAAGTTTTAAGTTCGTGATTTAAGAGAATATGTGGCACAATTTAATTAATTAGATGTTTATTTAGTGGATCTTGATAATGTTAAACCTAAAATAATTAAACTAAATTAGTTGACCTTAATAGTGTTAAACCTAAAATAATTAATCTTAAATTTAAAGTTTAAGTTGTAAAAAGACTCAATCACAAGCAATAATCCGAAAAGGCACACATGTAAGGAATATTTAATAATACATATATATGCATACTATAGTTTATTTTAAGCTTTTAAATTTTTATTATTTAAAGTACATAAACTTTATAGTTATGTATATATTTATATGCACCGAGAGAGATTGGTTGGTTGGATGGGTTTTATGCGCAATGGTCAATTGGCTACGTTCTGGGACTCACCCCTAAAGGTTGTCCGGAGACATGCCATCTCAATTTTGATTCTCCACGGAAGGTATGTACAGAGAGAGCTATTAGAAATGAATGAAAGAGAAACAAATAATGAAATTGTTAATATAATTCAGTGTACAATGAACAAAAAGAGGAGAAATACAGAAATATAAACTAACTGAATTCATAATCACTCGTAAATATTGTTTAAAGTATACAAAACAATGAACATAAACGAAAATGCAAATCTAGAGAAATTTACAATTGTGGCCTTTAATGCAGCATAATATTTTTGTGTGGCCCTGTAAATCTTCATGATAATCATTATTTTTTCTATAGAAAGCATTATTTGTGCATATGAATGATACACGTAAATTTCATTATGATTTTTGTACAAAATAAAAGTATTAAAATGCGATTTGTAGAAATAACTCTTATAGAACGGAATGATTCTGGATTCTATGTATATACACCAGTGGTAGTATTTTCCATATTTCAAATTGGGAACATTCCATAGTGAAATTGTTAACATATATCAGTTTCAAGAAATTCCGGGAATATTTACGAAAGTTACAGAGCGAATAGACAGACAGATAAATAGACATACATATTGTATCATATTGTACCTCTTAAAATTCGTTAGAAAATGTTCAAAACAATTAATGCAAATAAAAATTCCATTCCAGCAATATTTAGTTATAGCAATTAATGTAACTGAATATTTTTGATATGAGCCGCTAGTGCTATTAAGGCACATTTTAATGAGACTAATGAGCCGCTAATGCTATTAAGGCACATAATAATCAGACTAAAAATTTAAAGAAGACTCCAGATCACTACTGAAATCCATGCCTCAACGAAAATGCCATTCCGGCAATATTTAATTATAGCTATTAATAAAACTGAGTATTTTTTATATGAACCGCTACTACTATTAAGGCACATTATAATGAGACTAAAAATTTAAAGAAGATTCCAAATCACTACTAAAATCCATGCCAGAACGAAAATGCCATTCCGGCAATATTTAATTATAGCCATTAATGTAACTGAATATTTTTATATGAGCCGCTACTGCTATTAAGGCACATTATAACGAGACTAAAAATTTAAAGAATATTCCAAATCACTACTAAAATTCATGCCTGAACCGAACGTAATTCACCTTTCTTTTATCAGAAGAGCTATTTTTCAGTAAATTTGTATCTTTTTATAAACGAATATTACATCTGAAGTTTTAGAGAACTTACAATTAAACTCAAAAATAGTCTAGGGAAAATATTGAAATGTTTTCAATTTTGGAAATATAATTGCCATAAGTAATTAAGATTCTTTCCCGATGAAAATGCATTTTCTTTTCACATTACTAAATTTATTTATTGAACTTTTCCACTATAAAAACATATTATCTCACCTTAACACATTCTTCTTCATACTGATTTGAAAATCTTTACCTAACACAAAAACACACCAGCAGCATACATGTAAAATTTTCCATTTGTCACTTCTCCTGTAGCACCAATATTTCCACAGTTTTTTTAAAACATCTAGAAAAAAAAGTATAAATGTGGAATATAAATAGAACATCTACTAAGAAATGTATTAATAAAACTTTTCTAAAATTAAAATTCCTTTCCGTTACTCTAACATTTATTTTTCTTCTACTTCTCCATTTATTTTTATTTTTTATTTTTATAATCATACATACGTTTTTATACCTGTCAGCCCCATATTCAGTACTGTAAAACTTCTGACGCAACATCAATAAGGCATGCAAATTTTTTGATTGATGAAGTACCAGAAATTTCATACGCAAAGGATAAGTGACTGTAAATTCCATGGAATTATATTAAAATTGATTAATACATTCTCTTGAAAGATATTTTGTAAAGTGTGCACAAACAGATCTTAAGAAATTATCTAAGCTGTCGCAGGAAACGGGAAATAGTAGACATAATTTATTTTTGAAGATTTAAATGAACTCATGCGGAAGAATTCTTTGCAGAAAAAGAAGATATGTCTGTGAAAATGAACGAGATTGAATAATTCCTGATCTAACTTTTACTTTATCAATGTTATGTGGATACTAGCGATATGTTTCACAGTTAAGTTATTCTTTCACATATGGATATTTCGTTATCATATTTTTGACATTTCCGCTGGTTAGTTAAAATATGTATATTATATTTATGTGTGTTCTTTGACAGACGATTTATGCAATTTTTATCCAGTCTATGTTTATACTGATAAATTAAATGGCATCAATGACAAAATTTTTAATTATAAGGTTACTTTCACTAATGAAGGATTAGACATCGGACTGGCTGTTTTTTTTTTTTTTTTTTTTTTGTCGTATTTTAAATACGTTAAAATACTTATTATCCACGAGTGGATTATGCATCTTGCGGATTATCCGAAGGTGCGGGAAATGGAAGAGATCGCGAGATCTAGAAAGTGCTAGACCAAGAAAAGTGTTTTCTGGTGAAAAAACGAAAACAAATGATTGATTTAAGGATAAAAATATAACTATAGAAAACTTTTTTTAATTTTTTTAATTTTTGTACAGTACAGTACAATACTGTCTAATTCAGTGCATACATTAACTTACAAATTGTACTTTGGCTTCATAGTAAATCTAATTTTTTGTTTATTGTTACAAACTTTACTAAATAAAATACAAATATTTTACTGTATTGTAAATATTTTCGGAGTTCGTCTAATGTTTTATGTACAACTAGCAGGCAACGCGCTTTTTTTTCTGGTCACTGTATGTAACAGTAGCGGCTCGTGCACCGAAAATTGGTGAAGAGGCACACTGTATTTTACGTTGCATTCATTTATAGAATAAAAAATTACATTTAAATAAGTATTTTTAGTTAATTTTAGTTAAGACCATGCTTAATAGAATTTATGATTAAAAATACTTAAATATTATTTTTGAGATCTTCACCTATTTTCGGTTAACGAGCCGCAACTGATATGTAAATGAATTTTCAAAAGAATTGAATCACCATTTATTTTCATATCATATTATAAATAAAAACTTAAAATTTTTTTTTTTTACATTGAAATCGCTCTAAACCTCACTCCGGGTACCCGTTGCACATGTCTCCCGCTCTTTATACTATATTAAATCACATATTTCTTCGTTTTAAAGTCGTTTTGCTTCCGCGGAGGATCAAAATTGTGATGGCATGTCTCCAAACCAACTCTAGGGGTGAAGACCAGACCACCAATTTCCTGTTGCGCCGCACTGGTGCGACGTAAACCCCAACCAACCAACCATGCACTCGTTTTGCAACAATGCTCTATGGTCTTCTGTGAATCATTCTCAAGAATGAATCGACAATTGTTTACAAATTTAATGGATTATGTATTAGAAATAAGTACGCTGTAATTTAAAAATTGCAACTCTGAGAACTTCAAAATTGATATTTAAGTTATATAATTGATATAAAGTTATTCATTATTCTTTAATATTAGACTGTTTTTTGTTTATTATTAGACTCTTATTTTAAGATAAAAGCAATCGAATGATATCGCGTTGTGAAACTTTGCACAGTAATATATTTAAATCTAATAACTTGATGCATAGAGTGTCCTCATAAAAAATGAACGGTTTTTAGAGATTTTTTAAAAAAAAATATAACATATGTGCAATATCTTTTAAAAAAATTCATCAGTTTTATTAAAAAATATGACCGACCTTCATCAAAAGCAATTGAATGATATCGCGTTGTGAAACTTTGCAACGTAACGTCTTTAAATCTAATAACTTTATGTATAAAGTGTCCGCACAAAAAACGAACAGTTTTTAGAGGTCTTTTGAAAAAATGTAACTTCTATGCAGTATCTTTTTAAAAATTCATCAGTTTTTAGTAAAACAAAATGGCCGACTTTCATCACCAAAGTAGTTAAATCTAGACCAATCATAAATAGGAGTGATGCACCCGGATGTGTTCCGCCGGCAAACTCTTTGCTTTATTTATATATAGATGCAATCTTTTTTTTTTTTTTTTTTTTTTTACAGTAACTTTTATTTATATACTCGTCATTTTCAGGATTTTTGGGTTTATCCGCGATTTGCATAATCCGTGTTACCCATGTTACTCAATTCTGCGGATAACGGAGAGTTTTTTGTACTAATAAGGAAACATTCAAAGGTGTCGTCTTCAAAAAATATTGAAAAAATATATGTGATTCTACTCTTCTTAAAACACAAGGAAGTGAAAAAAATATCGGCTGAAATGAATTACAGCAACCACAAAAATTATCAAAATTAAGCATATTTGGCGATTTCACATTGTTAGGCGATTGATTTTGAGTACTTGGCGGAGAAACAAAACACGGTTCTGTTCGTACACGGCAATCTCGGTGCTAGCGAACTGAACGCCTAACAACGCTAAATCGCCGAATATGCTTAATTTTGATAACTTTTTGTGGTCGCTGTAATTCATGTCAACCTATAATTTTTCACTTCCTGGTGTTTTATTAAGAGTAGAATCACATATATATTTTTCAATATTTTTTGAAGACGATACCTTTTGGATGTTTCCTAGTAAAGTATTAATTTATCTTGATGAACTTGTATGTTGCTGATCTATATGTCTTGCTTGTAAATAATAAAAAACTTTTCATTTAAGAAAAAGAATTTAAACTCAATATTTTTAAATGCTGTGTGACAGGCATGACAAAAAACAGACATGATATCAGTGAGTCACTTTTATTTCTTAAATGCTCTAAATTGAGATTACATTCGAACATCAGAGATTTTAATTTGTACAAACAGGACTTTCAGCTAATATCTAATTTTAAAAATATTATTAAAATTTTTATAAATGAATAAAAATATTTAAAATCGTGACAGAAAATATTATTAATTTTTTTATGAATAAATACATAAAAGTAATTATAAGATAAAAAAAACCTTTTATGTACCGTGTTTTTAAATTTTCTGTTGAATCATAGCTGTAGAACTACGTTAACACTTTATCAATGCGTATAAAATTTTTAAAGTGATAATGACGTCCATTTTTGTGAGATGCATAATTTAACTTTTTACAATTTTTTAACCTTCACGTTTAATTATATGTATTTATTTTTGTTTTGAAAGAAAATGAACTCGTAAAGTTTTTTCGACAACAATTAAATTATAATGGCTATATTTAAAGCTATTAGGAGGTTATAATTTCCATATTTTAATTAATTAAAAGGAAACTAATCAAAAATTTGAAAATCAGGCTTCGAAGTATTGTGTTGTCATTAGGTTCTAAGATATTCTGTAAGTTTCAAATGTCTAGCTAGTACGGAAGTTAGTTAAAAATCGATTGCAAGATTTGTACCGGACAAACAAACAAGAATCGAAGTTAGTAAAAACATGGTAAAATATTTAATATAGTGACAGACATGGCAATTTAAAAAATTTAGAATTATCTTTCGCTTACTGGTTGCTAAAGTTTTTTTTTTTTTTTTTTTTTTTTTGTCAAATTAATATAATACAATATTTTTTATATACAGTGTGTTATACTATTTGATATGCTCCATAATGTATCTTGCACCACGAAAAATTAAAAAATGATTGAGTTAGTTGAAAAACAAAAAGTGTTTTTATCCATTTTCGCAGGAAATTGGTAATAAATGGCTATGAAATTGCAAACAGATCGATTTTGAAAAAAAAAAAAATGATTTTATTATTTTCCGGAAATTTAAATAAGATGGAATCAAAACACAAATATTTTAGAATGCCCAAAATATTGCCAGTGAATCCCCTCTTTTTTCTTGTTTGTTTTTTACATCTCTTTTTTTCGGATTGATAAATTTTCGGATTCCTAAAAAAAAAAAAAAAAAAAAAAAAAAAAAAAATCTATTGTAGATTGATATTTTATTATAAAATGCAACACTAATTTATATAATGTGAGGAATTTCAATTTCAATATCTGAATATCAGAAAAGAGTAATTTTTAAACGAATTTTACAATTGAATTTTTACATGATTTTTTGTAAAACCTACGCAAAAAACTCAGAGAAATATTGAAATATTTCATATTTTTGGTGTAAAAAAGTAATTGGTTAAAATAGATTGCAACTGAGGGTTCAAAATTTTCCTACTGTAAAAAGTTTTATTTCCTAAGCAATATCGCCTCACAAACAGAGTTGATTAGATTTTACGTCACACTAGTGTTATGCAGTCAACAGACGACGATCTGGAATTCACTCAAAAATATGGTCCAGAGATATGCCATCACAATTTGGATTCTCTACGGAGGGCTCTTTCAAAACGGAATATTTTATATTTGCTCTCTTTTTATCTATCAAATCTTTCCTTCCTGAGTGAACTGATCTAAAATGAGTATAGAAGTTAAAAGTTTTTCTGTGTCCCCTTCACTTTCATACCTATAATTATGGGGCAAATAAAACTGTTCGTATGTTAGATTATTTTTAAAATAGATTTAATATTATTATTTTACCTTATTGATCTTAGGACATAATGTGCAATATATCTTTATAGTATTTAAATGCAGGGTAAGAGAAAGTCGTGTGGGTGACACACTTAATTATTCTTTTAATTTTCAGTACTGTGAAATCGTTCACAAGCCATAAAACCGCTGAAGTTATAAATACTTTTTTATACTGAAAAATTCTTTAAAGATTTTTAAATACCTGTTAACTCATTAACAACCTTCAGTTTGAGCCATGCTAATTTTTCAAAAGAAAAATCATTTAACTATTTGCGGTATTAAAAAATAAATAAATAAATAAAATAAAATAAAAATAAATAAAATAAAAAATAAAATAAAATAAAATAGAAACTTTTTCGATATTGTCCGTCTCGATACTGATTATTATTAATTTTCTTTTCTTTTCTTTCTCTTATGTCTAACTATCGTAGAAGTTGTACCGTAAAAATCCGTAAATTGAGATTAATAAACTTCCGTCCTAGAAAAAAAAAAAAAAAAAAAGAGTGTATGATGGAAAAATAAATAAATAAAATAAATATATAAATACATTGGAAAAGAGGGGGTGGGAGGCAGCTGAATGTTGATAAGTAATTAAATATATAAATGGAAGTACTATGTATTAAAATGGGTAAATAATGGGTAAAATAAATAAATAAAGAAATAAATAAATGAATAAACTTTTTCGATACTGTCCGTTTCGATACTAATCATTATTAATTTTCTTTTCTATTCTTCTTTCCAAAAAAGATTTTGATGAAATTTTAGCAAAAGGAGAATTAGTTTAGTACGGAAGACTATTTTAGTGTTTTTTTTTTTTTAAATATATATATATATATATATAACATCGCTTTCAAATTATTCAATTATATTTTTGATCAATTTTCGATTTCGATAAATGTATCTATTGTAAAACTGGTATCGTAAAAATTCGTAGATTGAGACTAATAGTCCTCCGTCCTAAAAAAAAAAATGTTATTTTCATCCGGTGCTTAAAATCAAAGATAAATTAGAAACTTACTTTGAAATTCAAAAATTTTCAAGTATAGTTTACTTAGAAAATTTCTGTAAATTTTTATAAATTATATATAATACAAAAATTTACATATTTAAATTTAAATTTAAATACTTGAAGTACTTTTACACATCTTATTGAACGGAAAAAATAATTTATTCAAAAACATGGCATTATTGATGGTCATGTTCTTAAAATACTTTTTAAGATTAGTTTTATAGTATATTAAGAAAAATAACGTTTTAAATTTATTTAATTTATTTTTATGAGAAGGAATTTCAGTAATTTCTTGTGTGTATTTTTACAATTCTATGCATTTTTATACCAGAGGAAAATTAAATAAATAAAAATTGTTTCACGATTTAAAAAATAAATAAATATATTTCATAAAAATCACCGAACAATGCAAAATTTCGCAACAATTGTTTCAGGTCTAAAGAATTAAGTATGTTCTTTCATCAGGCAAAAAAAAAGTACAAACATTCGCAGTTTAAACTTGAAACACGCAAAATCTGTTTAAACTACTAGATTAAAAAATAAAAATAAATAAAATAAAAATACACTTGTATAGATTTTATAGATTGTATTTTTTGGGCAGCAATTGTGCATATATTTGTTCGTCTGATAAAAGGTTGTGCTTATATATTTCCATCCGAAACGATTGATGCGTATTTTTACAACTTATAATATTTGAACACAAAGTTATCATTCATTATCTTTTAGCATAAGATCTTTTTGCCTGTAAAACGTTTCTTCATCAAATAAACGAAGAATATGCGAGACAAAAAGAGTTAAAACATGTGAAATAATTTTCTTTTTATAAAAATTTTCAAAAGTTTAAAAATAATTATATTTTTCTTCAGAAAAATAAGACAAGCGTTTTAATTTTTGTTACTTTCAACATTAAAAATATTTGATCAGTATAAATATAAACATTTTTGTTTTGTTTGTTTGTTTGTTTTTTCTTTATATAATCTATAAGAGCTTTCTGTAAGCAAATACACCAGAATAAATCTTTTAAAAACAACTTTTTATAAAGCGATAACATTTTAAACAAATTATTTTCAACTTTAAATATATATATATATATATATATATATATATATATATTGTCAAATAATAAAACGCGTTCTTCTTCTTTCTCTCTTTCTCTTTTCTTTTTTTAATTAAAACAAATTTATTTGTTTTTCTTCATTTTTATATTTTAAAAATTTTAAAAAGAAATAAATTTGCGATAAAACAATTTATAGTTTTTTTTTTTCCTTCTTAAAGTTTTTTAAACATTTCTAAAACAGTTAAGCATGCAATAATTCATTAACTTAAGATTCAATCATGGTTTTTTTAGAAAGAAAAAAATAAATTCAATCTTTTTTCCATACCTAAGAAAACATATTTAACAGTTTAGTTTTCTAAATCAAAGAAAAAACGTAGAATGATATTTTAAAGAGAAATTTGAATTATAAAGTTTGTTTTACAGCTTTAAAGAAAAATAACTTTTGGGGAAGCTTTTCTTAGAAGATTTCTATGAATTATTCAAAATTCTATAACACAAAAATTAACATATTTAAAGATAACTGTAAATATTTGAAAATTGTACACATTTGGTGCATAAAAATTAAATATTCGCTTATTCAAAAATATATTTCGATGAATTTAAAATTAATCTATGTTTGTTTTCATGGAATAAAACGACGAAATATACTTTGAATTTCTATTATTTTTTCTCTTTTACATACATATGTGCATGCGTGTGGAATATTATGTCTATCATATCTCCTAAAATAATAAAGATAGAAAGATGAAAGTCCAGAACTGAAAGAGATCTGGTGTACAGATGGTTTTTCTAACTTTTGGGGAAAATGGTAAAACCGGAAGTGGGACAGTAAGTATGTACCTCAAAAACGGCTCTAACAGCTTTCTGCAAAACTACTACAAAATCACCGTATTAGGTGTCATCCTTTCGTATTTTTTTAAATAGTTAGTTAAGGAAAATTGCTAGGCATACTGTATAAGTAAGTCAATTTGAGGTCTCGCAAGTGCATTCCTTTAAAAATGGTTGTACGGATTTTTTTAACTCGCCATATATTTCTCCTTTACATATCCTTTCGTATTTAATTGTAGTTTTCCAGATTTTTCAACAGACGACTTTGCCAGATTTTCCCTCAGAAAAAATTCTGTAACTGACATCTAGAATCTAGATTGTGGTTCTAGTAAAAAAAGTTCCATGCCATCCCTATAACTTCTAGTCCCTTTTGAAAGCGAGTTCTGTAACCCCTATTAGAATTCTAGAGCAATTGTTTATATTATCGAGGTCAAACTCTTTTAAAAATCCCTGCAAATACATGTGAATAAAAGAGGCATGCTATAGCAACTATAATCTTGGTTTATGACCCATTCTAGAAATCAAGCGAGAATTTCTTGGAATACAAATGATTCAGAATATTCAAAATATTGTTTCACCATCTAGAAATGTATAGACTAGAAATTCTCGATCATTTCATCTATTCAGCTTTTTGGTGTGCCTTATACGCATAGCTCGGAAATCTACATTTGTAGTTTAGTGATTTAGAAACTGGCCACTTATTCGTTCTAGATGAAAGCTTTATATATATATATCTTTTTTCTTAGTGTTAGTGAAATTCGGTATCGCAAAAATTGCTATAACGATTTTCATGAAAATTGCTACATAAACCCTTTTTTAGATATTATTTCACATGTATTACTTGATTATTACAGGAAAATTGGCAATTATTCTGATTAGTTAGGTCAGTTATAGATCTAAGAAATTGGTGTTTCAAAAAACGGCTCTACCTTTTACACGTCAGAAAGCTTTACACGTCCGATATTAGTAGGAGTTACAAATTACGATTTGACAATTTTTAGAAAAGGACTGTTGTGTTTCTTAGAAAAGATTTGTGGGCACTGTGTGAGGTTGAGACGTTAGAACGTCACCACAGTTGTTTCAATTAAGCTGGATCCAGCAAAGTAGGAAGTGGGGACGGTTAAAATCACTCCGTCGCCAGTGGCTCGGTGACGGTTGAGGTCGAGATAGTTTTGTGTCGGCAGGGTGCTGCATTAAAAGACTTAGATTTTGAATATTAGTTAAATTAGAAGTGATTTTTAAAAGTACGGATTGAAATGTAGTGAAAGGAGGGTGTAGGAAGAAGTATAAAAATAGAGATGGTTTTAGTAGATAGTGTGGATGTTGGAGGATCTTATAGCGAATGTGATGATTCTTATTTTGGTGAATATCGAAAGTAGAGTAGAGGAGATTTAGTGGCGTGAAGTTAAGTAGCGTTGAGTGTTGGTGAGTGTCTACTAGTTTTCGGAAGGTTCAAGCTGGGATAGAAGGGAATCCTCTGTCCCATAGTGAAGCAGTATTAGTGAAGTACGAGTGCAATCGTCTCTACACCTTCGGCTATCTGCTGTGGTGAGATATTTAAGATTATCTACTTAAATTGTTGATTGATATATTCTGATTAAGTAAAACGCTGACTGAGCTAGGCTTTAGTACCAGGCCGCCCTCCCATTGATCTGCTCAAATAAACTTTAGTTATTGTTATTTAAAGTCTTGTGTTCTCTTAGTAATCTAATTAAGTAAGTTAAGATTGAGTTTGCAATAACGCAAACTCCACAGTGGCGCCCAACTCAGTTCGACATCCCCCCCCACTCGGGTTTATTTTACTGGCTCAAACACTGTACTTAAATTTTTTGAAGATCTTGAACAGTATTTTGATATATGTAAAATTGACGAGGATGATAAATTTAATTTATTAAAATACTCCTTAAAAGGAGATGCTAAAATCTGGTATGAAACCATTGCCTCTAGAGCTCTAGGCCAAAATCCTACGTATGAGAATTTGAAGCTCAAAATTAAAAATTCATTCTCTTCTATTGTGGATAAAACCAAACTCCGTCAAGAAATTTATACGACAAAGATGTCGTTTTATGACAAACCCACCACATTTTTATTACGAAAATTCGACATTATAAAGCAGCTGGATTTAGTTTTATCTTTTGCCGCTGCAATGGAAATCATAACCCCTCTTTTGACTATTCCTATTCAAGATTACCTTGATCTGAAACCTGTCACCTCTTACGACAGTCTGTTTCAAACTTTATCCAAATACCAAGAACGACACCCTCCAAGGGCGGAAAACACCTTTAATCTCCAACGGGGTAATGGAAATATGCAAAATTCTAGGCGTGAAAATTTCACCCCCCCCTCAAAATTTCAATCGCTATCAACAAGAACGTCAATCGCCGCAGCCAAGGCGTAATAACTTTCAAAATTCTCGGAACGATCGTTCTAATCAAAATCAGTCTCAAAACTTTTCTCGAGCTGATAGAAATAACAGAAATTTTCGTAACTCTCGTAATAACCAGAGTCGTCAGTTAAACGAGTAAGTGGCTCTTGTGAGGAGGGTCAACAGCCACTGAATAACTCAACCACCTCCATATGTTTAGATACAATTTGTATCAGTCCGGTGGACCTTCCTAATTTGAATGCAATAATTCATGATACTTTCATACCTACTTATTGGGACACTGGTGCTGAACGCTACTTTCTAGCATAGGAAACTTATAAAAAGTATTTTGACTTTAAACCTTTAAAGCGGACAAATTTAAATATTACAACGGCTCAAGGCAAGTCTTGTGTTAATAGAGGCGAAGTCAGCCTGAATGTTAAAATTCATAATTTAAGTGTTAATTGGCCTTTTTATGTCATCGACAATCTTCAGCATTCCTGCATTATAGGGTTAGATTTTATGAAAGCAAACAATGTTGAAATAAATTTTGCCAATAAATCTTTACATATTGATGATTCTAAGTCAAATTCTAAACCTGTCGAGCCGACAGAGTTAATTGTTAATTTAGAGGAAAGTGCCCTCACTCATATTGAAAAAATTGATTTTGTTAATTTTCTTAATCAGTTTAAACAGTTATTCTCTGAGACACCTGGCTTAACCCATGTTGTTTGCCATGAAATTGACACTGGAACTAATAAACCAGTCTTTAGTAAGCCTTATCGTTATGATCAAGCCAAACAAGATATTATAAATTGGCATATTGAGAAAATGTTGCAAAATGATATTATTATGCCTGTAACCTCTCCTTACGCATCTCCTGTTGTTTTATGTCGTAAGAAAAATGCTAAACCTGTTACTGACACTGAGGCATGGAGATTTGCAATCGATTATCGTAGGCTAAATTCTATTACACAATAGCCTCAGTATCCCTTGCCTATAATTGATGATTTGTTAGCTCATATCACAACGACAAATTTTATGTCTACTCTCGATCTGACATCGGGTTACTTTCAAATTGCAATGAAACCCGCTGATATATCAAAAACAGCGTTTATAACTAAAAATGGCACGTTTGGTTTTAAACGAATGCCTTTCGGATGTTCAGGGGCTGTGGCGACATTCCAAAAAGCCATGGAAACTATTCTTAAACCTGTTTTGAATGAATTTGTACATGTTTATCTCGATGATATAATAATCACGTCCTCATCTTACAATGAGCATTTAGATAATTTAAAAACTGTTTTTACTCTACTGCAAAATGCAGGATTAACTTTAAATTCCTCTAAGTGCCATTTTGCACGACAGGAAATTAAGTACAGTCGGTAACAGAAGTGTCCGAACACTAGTAAAAATTCCTATGTAAAAAAAGTACACTTCATACGGTTTTGTTAAATAAATCCTTGTCGAATCCTGTTGTTAGTAAGTGTAAGAACATGATTCGATAAGGATTTATTTAACAAAACCGTATGAAGTGTACTTTTTTTACATAGGAATTTTTGCTAGTGTTCGGTCACTTTTGTTACCGACTGTACCTAGGCGTCAAAATAACGCCTGCTGGTATTTCTGTAGATAATGAAAAAGTTCAGCCAGTACACTCCTACTAATAAAGATTTTCTCATGTTTTTCTTTAAAAAGAACTATTATTCTTGTGATTATAACAAACTTTAAATGTCGCATTGGTCCCAAGCGACTTACTATGTAAAGACACGCAACATCAAGTTTGAATTTAATATATTGCCTTCCTGGCCTAACAGGGAGACGTGTGTAAATCCTACTGTAAGCCTGGTTTTAGCTCAGTCAGAGTCCCGGAGTTCTCGGGGTAAATGTACGCCTTTTATTTAAACTTTTAAATTAATTTTTTTGCGTCCCCGAGTTTTCGCTCAGGGACTTAACAAATTTTTAAGTTTTCCTCACCCGGTTAAAATTTAAGTGACGGCTGCACTCACACTTCAGAGATTTGAGATAGTTAGAGAGGGAATGAAGCTATTTAAATTTAATCGATCAAACCCGTTGGGGATTTTCCCGACTAAATTTTTTTTTTGGAGGGGGACTGTGAGGTTGAGATGTTAGAACGTCACCACAGTTGTTTCAATTAAGCTGGATCCAGCAAAGTAGGAAGTGGGGACGGTTAAAATCACTCCGTCGCCAGTGGCTCGGTGACGGTTGAGGTCGAGATAGTTTTGTGTCGGCAGGGTGCTGCATTAAAACATTTAGATTTTGAATATTAGTTAAATTAGAAGTGATTTTTAAAAGTACGGATTGAAATGTAGTGAAAGGAGGGTGTAGGAAGAAATATAAAAATAGAGATGGTTTTAGTAGATAGTGTGGATGTTGGAGGATCTTATAGCGAATGTGATGATTCTTATTTTGGTGAATATCGAAAGTAGAGTAGAGGAGATTTAGTGGCGTGAAGTTAAGTAGCGTTGAGTGTTGGTGAGTGTCTACTAGTTTTCGGAAGGTTCAAGCTGGGATAGAAGGGAATTCTCTGTCCCATAGTGAAGCAGTATTAGTGAAGTACGAGTGCAATCGTCTCTACACCTTCGGCTATCTGATGTGGTGAGATATTTAAGATTATCTACTTAAATTGTTGATTCATATATTCTGATTAAGTAAAACACTGACTGAGCTAGGCTTTAGTACCAGGCCGCCCTCCCATTGATCTGCTCAAATAAACTTTAGTTATTGTTATTTAAAGTCTTGTGTTCTCTTAGTAATCTAATTAAGTAAGTTAAGATGGAGTTTGCAGGAACGCAAACTCCACAACTGTATCTCCCGAAGGAATGGGTCGTAATTCTAGAAAAAAAAATTACATGTCATTGAACTACGATATAAAGGGGTCTTGGTTATGTTTTGCTATATATCGTAGGATAGGTGTCGCAGCTTTTCTGTTAATTTACCTGTTTACAGGAAGGATATAATTCAGCTTCTATTGCATATAGGACACAAAGCTTGATACGTTAGAGCAAAGGTAGTCAACTTAGGGACCCTATATCTAGAGAGACTGGACATTGACCGAAAGTCGGCCATTTTATTGCGAATTCTGAGCGATGCCCGTAGAATGTAATGCTTTTTTCTTAGCGATTGACGCTTTACTATACAACATAAATGAAAGGAAATTGTGCTAAATTTGTGTAGAAAGGAATGCATAATTATAAATATGTAATCTTTTTCGTGTTAGAAAAAAGAATTTGAAGGAAAACGAATTTGGTTTTAACCTTCGACAGGGTTACTTTTTCAACTCCTATCGGAAAACAGAGGAATTTTTTTGTTGTATATTTCTGTATTAAGCAAAATACGTTGATTGTGAAAGTAAATTATACCTTATTTTTTTTCTGAGGATATACATTCTATATATAAAAGGTTAGAAAATGTTTAACAAAAATATGGTAATCTTAGTTTTTTTCAAGTAATTCATGAATGAATGTAAAACTACGGCAGAAGGAAAGAAATTATTTTTTATTATTTTATAAAAATATTTACGTAATATTTTTACAAGCTAAAAATACGTATTTTATTTATTTCAATTGCGCATTATTAATAATAATGACTTAATTAATTATTAAAAATAATAATTTAATCTACATATAAAAAACAGTACTTCCACTCACTTACTCACTCACTCACTGACTCATCAACGCACAACAAAATCTACTGGAGCCACTGACTCGAAACTAGGTCAGATTATAGAACATGCAGTGTAAGCACCCCCTAAGAAGCGATTTTGCGAAATTCGCCCCCTAAGGGGGTGGGGAGGGGAAGACGTGATTTCACAAAAACCGTCATATCTCAAAGAAAAAAACAGATATCTGTAAAATTTTTGCATTAAAACATAGGTAAAACAAATGCCTAAAAATCAATTTCTGGAATTTCGGAAATTCGGTCCACAAAAGGGGGTGTGTGGCAAAATGTGATTTGACATGCGCAAAAAGTGATTTTTTTAAAAAACCTTCATATCTCAGAGGAAAAAAAAATATATATATATGTGAGATTTTTGTTTCAAAATATAGCTAACATAAATACCTAAAAACCAATTTCTGGAATTTTAGAAATTCAGCCCCTAATGGGGGGGGGGGGACAGGGGGCAAAGCGTGATTTCACAAAAGCCTTTATATCTCAAAGAAAAAAAACAGATATCCGTAAAGTTTTTCGCTTTAAAATATAGCTAACACAAATACTATACTGTTCGAATTAATTGGGACAAATGGAAAAAAAGGATTTTTTCTAAAACCTTAGCTTTTAATGATTACATACCTAAGTAGACTGATAAATCTCTATATTAGTACGAAGTACGTCCTCCTTTAGCAGAAATGACTTCTTCAACACGTCTTGGCATTGACTCCTCTAGTGTAGCGCTCATATTCTTGACTTCATCATCATGGAACCACACTTGTATAGAACTTTTTATCATTTGTTCTGTTGTCGTGCAATTCATCTTAGCTAAATGATTCTTGAGAATATGCCATAAGTTCTCAATGGGATTTAGGTCTGGTGAATTACCTGGACAATTAAGCACTTTTATTTTATTTTCTTGCATAAAAGTCTGGACCAATTTTGAATTGGGACAAGGGATCAAATCATACTGAAATGTTCCGTCAAATGTTTCCATGAATGGAACAATCCTACTGCATAATATTTCTATGTATTTGACAGAATTCATCATGCTTTTAAGAGGAACTAAGCTTCCAATGTCATTTGTTGTGATAAAAACCCAAAAGATCTACTTAGAAGGGTGTTTTACAGTTTGTTGGATAGGATATGGTCAGAGAGTTTCACCTTCATTTTGTCTAACTACACTTGATTTGTATTCCTGCACAAATAATTGTGTTTCATCACTAAAAACCACCTTCTTCCAGTGATTAACAGTCTATGAACGGTATTTTTTGGCCCATGCTAAACGTTTTTTCATCATTTTCTGAGTTAGAAATTGTTTTTTCCTCGGTCTTTTTGCCTTATAGCCAACTTCCAGAAGCCTTTTCCGTACAGTTGAGGTGCTTACATCAACACCGTAATCCAATAAATCCCTTCAGAGGTCTTTGCTTGTCTTTCTTGGATTTATTTTACTATTTCTTATTAGTTTTTTATCAGTTCTTGGAATAGTTTTCCGTTTAAACCCACATATTTTTTTTCTTTTTGGAGATGATAATCCAGGATCTTGAAATGTTCTTAAAATTCTTGAAACAATTGATTTGTCCACACCAGCTGGCGTAGCTATATCTCTCACAGTCATAGAAGTGTGTTCATTAAGTGTGATTACTTTGGAACGCTTCCTCGGAGTAATATCCATATTTGAACAAGCAAAAGTAACATGCGTTACACAGAATGCAAAATTATAACCACCAGCTGCCACACAGAAAGGTTCACAATTGAACTAGTGATACACTAAAACCAGTCAAACGAGTAAATTATAGTCAAAGTCAATCCAACACACTACCTCTATGCAGATATAACCGGTTTGAGGCAGTTCAGGACATCACTGGCAATCACATACCAACTCAGACAAAAAAAACATGTTTGTCCCAATTAATTCGAACAGTATAGTACATAAAAACCAATTTTTGGAATTTTAGAAATTCAGTCCCCAAGAGGAGAGGAAGGAAGGAGAATGTTACCTATATTGTATCTTCTATATAATAATATAGATATGTCTTCTATAATAATGTTTTAAAAATAATTATTTTAATTTTTAATTGTTGCCAAAAGAATTTACGAGTTCGTTTATTTTTCGACATGTGATAAAATATAATTTCACGCGAATAGTAAAAGAAATATCAAATAATAAATTTGCTTACGCTATGACAAAATGACGTCATTATCAAAATTAAATAATAATAATAAAAATCTAACATATTCCTTCAAATTTAGTTTCATAATCTTTTTTAACATACCTCTATTTTAGATTTCTTTTTAATAGTGTCTTTAATTATTTATTGGCACGTATAATACGTTTGGCATAAAAGCTAATTCAGCATTATATTCAGACTAGCAGGCTTTGCCCGCTTCGCTGGTCACTATATTTAAAGGAAACTCTTTTCTACATAGCTTTGTGAAAAAAAAAAAAAAATATATATATATATATATATATACTGAAATCGCTCAAAAGCTTGCTTTGGGTTCTCGCTTCCTTCGGAAGCGGCTTGTTCGTCTTCGCAGTCTTCGGTGCCTGGCCCTACTGCCTGCGAGAATGGCTTACCCGTGGGCTTCCATTTGGGTGTTTATCATTATCATATATTACAGTTTCGATACGGACAGTATTGAAAAAATTGCAGTAGCATTTTTATATTTGAATCCCAGTTACACATGAACAACATTATGCGTGATGTACATAACATTTGCTTTCAAGTTATTTCCTATATTTATTTGATTTAATCGATCGACCATAAAATGACAGCAATTTCAAGCCAGATACAATATTATAATATGTTATGCTCGGTTACGTCTATCGCATGAGACAATTATTATTATTCTTTCTTTTTTTTTTTTTTTTTTTTTTTTGTTATATATACTTTATGCTTATTTAATATTAGTTGGTATATAGAAAAATAAATTAATTAATTAATATATAAAACTGATCATGGTACAACCTTAATATAGCTCCCCTTGGCGACTTTTGAATCTGGATCACATTTTTACTCCCCCTCACATACGGGTAATGTTGATTAGTGTAAGCACCCTCTAAGAAGCGATTTTACGAAATTCGCCCACCCCCCCCCCCCCCCAAGGGGTAGTAGGGGGAAAATGTGATTTCACAAAAACCTCCATATCTCAAAGAAAAAAACAGATATTCGTAAAATTTTTGCTTTAAAATATAGCCAACACAAATATCTAAAAACCGATTTCTGGAATTGTAGAAATTCGGGTCCCAAGGAGGGAAAGGGGGCAAAACATGGTTTCACATGCGCAAAACGTGGTTTCACATTCTCCTATATATCTCAAAAAAAAAAAAAAAAAAAAACAGATATACGTGAAGCTTTTGCTCTAATATATAGCTAATACAAATACCTAAAAACCAATTTCTGGAATTTTAGAAAATTAGCCCCCAAGAGGGGGAGAGAGGGGGCAAAATGTGATTTGAAATAATCCTTTATATCGCAAACAGAAAAAAAGATATATGTGAGATTTTTCCTCTAGAATATGGCTTTCACAAATACATAAAAACTAATTTCTTTAATTTTAGAAATTCGCCCCAGGTTGGGTGGAAAAGGGGTCTATGGGGAAAAAAATAGAACTACAGTTAGATCGTTCAAAATTAGTAAAGATAGGTTTTACAGGCCTGCAAGTCGAATGAGGATATTTTCAAAGTGTAAAGTTATTAGGAGGGTCAGAAAGAGGGAGGGGGAAGGGGCAAAAAAATAAAAATAGTGTTAGACCGTTCAAATTTGGCACATAGATGTTTTTGATACTTACAAATCGATTGCGGATATTTTCGAATTTGTAAAATTATTAGGATAGACGGGAAGGGGGTGAAGGGGCAAAAATAGATGAGTAAGAGTTAGAGCGCTGAAAATTAGTGTTGTTAGGTTTTAAGGCCGGATATTTTCGAAAGTACAGAATAACTACGAGGTGCAGGAAAGGGGACGGGCGCAGGGGTAAAAAGAAAGAAATTCAGACAGAATGTAGGAAATTAGTATTATTAGGTTTAAAAGACCGAGAGAACGATTGCGAATATTTTAAAAGTCTAAAATAATTTGGAGGGGCGGGAAAGGTAGGTGAAGGACTATGCGCGCCGGGCGCGACTGTATACGCTGCCGCAGGAAGTGGGGGCCCGGACCAATTATTCCACCGAGGGAGAAGATTTTTTTTTTTTTTGTATTTTATATTTATGTTTTTCTTTACGATAATATAGCCCTTCATTAAGAGTGTCGAACATAAATGCTCACGCGCAGCGCGCAGTGGCCTGTGCTGCCGAAGGCAGTGGGGACCATGTGTGACATTTTTTCCAATCCGATTTTTTTTTTTCTCTCTTTTTTTTCACATGATAAAATTAATGCAATTTTAAGAATTCATTAACTATGGTGATTTATTTTAAAATAGTGACCAGCGAAGCGGGCGTAGCTTGCTAGTTAATAATAATTTGTAAAAATATTAACTAATACTTTTAGAAATTAAAAGAAAGTTTTTAATTATTTTATTTACATTTGCTTATTTCATTGATTTTGTTTTTTTAAATATTATATAAATAAAAATATTTACTTATTTAAATATTATTTATAAAATTTATTATGGCAATTAATTTTTAAAAGAAATTTATATTTCATATGCTAGCAAATAATATACACCTTATTTTCTTTATTTTTATCAATTTATTTTAAGAAATCTGATACATTTTGTGTACTAACAAATAATCAAAAAATATCATTTTATATAGTTATTTTAAATATGTATTTTAAAATATATCAGAAAAATACATTGAGATCTAACATATTAAATATATTGCGCAACAGAACTTAAAAACTAATAGCTAGCAAATAAATAATGTAATTATCTCATATATTAGGAAATAAATACGCAAAACAGCATGCAATAAGATAATTCAAGCTATTTAAAGCATGATATAAAATAAATAATTATGCATTTCTATCTTTTAAAAGTATTCTAAAATTAAATCAATTTATCTCCCAACAAAGTAAAAATGTAATAAACAAGTTCTTTTTCAATTGAGACGTAAAATAATCGAAATTTCTTCTCAGCGTAATGATAAGCAATGGAGCAACTGGCACTAAAATGGACAATTTCGTCAAAAAAGACGGCGCACCAATGTCCAGTCTCTCTCTAGCAGAGAGACTGGACATTGACCGGAAGTCAGCCATCTTAGTGCCAATTCGGAGCGATCCCCGTAGAACGTAATGCTTTTTTCTTCGCGATTGACGCTTTACTATACAACATAAAGGAAAGGAAATTGTGCTAAATTTGTGCAGAAAGTAGTCCAGAATATAAATATGTAATTTTTTTCGTCTTCCAGAAAAATAATTTGAAGAAAAACGAATTTTGTTTTAACCTTCGACATGGTCACTTTTTCAATTCCTATCGGAAAACAGAGGAATTTTTTGTTGTATAATTCTATATTAAGCAAAATACGCTGATTGTGAAAGCAATTCTACCTTAGTGAAAGTAATTCTACCTTATTTTTTCTGAGGACATACATTCTATATATAAAAAGTTAGAAAATTTTTAACAAAAATATGGTAATCTTAGTTTTTGTCGAGTAATTCATGAATAAATGTAAAACTACGACAGAAGAACAGAAATTATTTTTTATTATTTTATAAAAATATTTACGTAATATTTTTACAAGCTAAAAATACATATTTCATTTATTTCAATTACGCATTATTAATAATAATGACTTAGTTAAATATTAAAAATAAAAATTTTATTAATAACAATTTGTAGAAATATTAACTAATATCTTTAGAAATTAAAATATATATATATATATATATATATATATATATATATATATATTGCTTATTTCATTCATTTTTTTTTTTTTTTAATATTATGTAAATAAAAATAATTACTTTAAATATTATTTATAAAATTTATTATGGCAATTATTATTTAAAATAAATTTATATTTCATATGTTAGCAAATAATATACATCTTATTTTCTTTATTTATATCAATTTATTTTAAGAAATCTGATACCTTTTGTGTACTAACAAATAATCAAAAAATATCTTTTTATATAGTTATTTTAAATATGTATTTTAAAATATATCAGAAAAATACATTGAGATCTAACATATTAAATATATTGCACAACAGAACTTAAAAACTAATAGCTAGCAAATAAATAATGTAATTATCTCATATGTTAGGAAATAAATATGCAAAACAGCGTGCAATAAGATAATTCAAGCTATTTAAAGCATGATATAAAATAAATAATTATGCATTTCTATCTTTTAAAAGTATTCTAAATTTAAATCAATTTATCTCCCAACAAAGTAAAAATGTAATAAACAAGTTCTCTTTCAATTGAGACGTAAAATAATCGAAATTCCTTCTCAGCGTAATGATAAGCAATGGAGCAACTGGCACTAAAATGGAGAATTTTGTCAATAAGACGGCGCACCAATGTCCTGTCTCTCTCTATCGAGGGTCCCTAAGTCAACTTAGCGACCCGCCCTCTAGTGGGGGTTTCAGCATTTCTAGTGGGTGGTAAAGGTTTTAACCGATGCAGAAGTACTCTCATTTTCTTAAATTTAATTGTTTTATTTATTTATTTATTTATTTTTAACACTGAAATTGAAAAATTCTTTATTATTATATGCATTACCTTGCTATTACTCCATTTTATAAATTTTAGAAAGTTATTTCCTTTTTTTTTAAATCGCCGTTTTTGAATTTTACTGCTAGCAAGCATACAAAAGCAATAGACAGTAGGAATAAAAAGGTTATCTATCCCTTTGTTAAAATTGTCCCATTATAAAATAATTCATTATTATGTTTTATAAAAAATAAAATAAAAATAAAAATAAATAAATATAAATCAAGTTGTAATGCTTATTCCGCTTAAGTTCATGCCTGTCGACAGACAGCGTTTTTATACTACGATTTTTTCTGTTTATTTGAAAGCTGTATCTTAGTTTCTATTATATAAAACAACGCCAATCTTGTTTTTAAGTTAAACAATATGAAAAATTTTGCTCATTTAACCTGTATGTAAAGCGATCGATAGGTGTCGCTCTTATTACTCACTTTCTGCGATTTTTCAGGTGCCTGCATAACAGCATTCGTTTTTAAAATGGTACCAAACTACATGCGTACAGTAAATAAATCACTTTTCCCTATGCATACTATGGACATTCAATAATATTTCAAATATTATAAGATGACATATTAAATTAATTGTAATAAAAGAAATTTATCGTATTTCAAATTGCAAATATCTAAAAAAAATTATTTGGAAGTCAGACATATTTACTTAATTAAAGGACAGAAGTCGAATCAGATGATATGTCTACTCCTAATTGCGGATTTAACGAAATACTTTGGCGATATAAAGTAATAATATATTGTATTTTATTTCATCAAACATATTGCATTCTTCTTATATATGAAATAGACATGATCTCATCATAAGAGAAACTAAATAATTTATTTATCACTTTGCATACTAAAGACATTTTAAAGAAATATTTAAATGAAAATAATATGGTAAAATAAAAGAATTTACCGTTATTTCCGAACGGGAATTTTGAAAAACAAATTAAATTGGAATCAGAAACATTAACTTATTATTAAATGAGCGTGAAAGCAAAATATCGTCGAATGAGAATTGCCAATAAAATATTGAAATGTCAAAATACGCTTAAAATGCGTTTTATATTTTTATAGCTGTGTTATAAACTTATTTTTTTCTTTTTTTTTTTTGAGATATTGAATGATATAATTGAATGATATAATTTTATTATCATGATATAATATTCACGATAATAAGATGAGATAATGAAATAACGATGAGATAATAAAAGAATTTTGTAATTTCTATTACAGACAGAAAAACTGTATAAATTATTTATCGCCCTTCATATAATAGACATTAAAAAGACATTTCAATGATAATAAAATTATATAATAAATTAACAATGTTATAATAGAATAAACCATTCTAATTTTTGAGTGGGAATATCGAAAATAATATAATTTAGAAGATATCCATTTTTGCATAATGGACAATCGTAAGTCAGTTCAGATGACTGGAAAATCCAAATAGCCAATTAAAGGAAATTTTGAAACAACAACATAATTACAAATATGTTTTATCTTTTCCTACCTATATTATAAACGTTCTTATCATATTTGAAATAGTCAATGATTTCATGATAAGAGTAATTAAATAAATTATTTTATCACACGCATATTACAAACATTAGAAAAAGAATACCTTTATATGATTATATATATATATATATATATATATATATATATATGTGTGTGTGTGTATGTGCGTGTGTGTGTAATGATTATTAATAAAAAAAAAAAAAAAAAAGAGGAAGTATCATAATTTCCGAACAGACAACAAAATTAATTTGGAAGACTACCAGCTATACTTTCATCTCTTTGAAACGGATGTCAAATTATATGGTGGTCTGATAAAAACTGCCGATATATGTTATTGTTGATATTGAATGGATTTTACGTCGCACTGGAGCTACGCTATAGGCAAAAGATTACGGTCCAGAATTCACTCATAGGACTGTTGCCGTACAACGAACACTTCGTAATCTTTTCACTGCCGAGTTCTAGCCGTGAATTCTGTGCTGTGACGTCATTTTTCGACAATCACCAAAAAGTGCTACAACGAACTCATCGTAAGCTTCTCACTGCCGGTATCTATCTTCGTTATCTATCTCTGAAATCTCACCCACTGAAAGCTAGTGAAATCGCGATTACGAAGTGAGAACTTAGTCAGCCATTTTTAGTACAAAAAACCGATGAATTAAAAAATAAAATATATGTACGTATGTCATACTTTTTGAAAAGAACTTTCAAAACTATTAATTTTTTGTGTGAAGACTGTATACATTTAATGATTAGATATAAAGATATTTGATTATTAAGATTACGAGTGACAATAAGTCTGTTGCTTTTACCTTAAAACAATAAAACAAAAATAACCCTAAAAATTAAAGACTAAAGAATAAATTTCTGAAAAATAATCATTTTTGACATCCTCAGAACTATAAATTCTAATTTAAATCATATGAATTCATCGTTCATAATATAATAATTGTAAAAATGCTCATTTAAGGACTCTGTAATAAAGAACATAAGGAGATCGTCGTACGTCTCCTAGTGGCTTGGACACAGAGCACTTCGTTTCAAACCGGCAGTACCCGGGTTCAAACCCATTAACTGTATTTCAGATTTTTTTTTTTTTTTCCAATTATTATATATATGAAGAAAAATAAATTAATTTAAAATGAATAATTTGCCAGATGGAAGTTTTAATTTAGCAATTATTTTCTACTTCATTATTAATTGAATTTAACTTTTGTTTCAGTATAAATTCAAATAAATATTTCAAAAGTAACCATTAAAAGTAATCCATTCAATAACAAGAAATTAAATAAATAATTTTAAAGAAAAATATTTTTGTTTAAAGTTTAATTTTTGTTTAATGACTTTTCAAAAGCAGAAAAGAGATCAAACATTTTACTTTTAAACTATTTAATTTGAACTGAAAAAAACGAAAAAAAAGGATGGGGGGGGGGGAGGATTTTCATTTTTGTTAAATTAAATAAATAATTTATATATATATATATATATATATATATATTATCAAATTAACTTTAGCATTTTTATTTATTTATTTTGTTACTTGTATGCATACTCTAACAAAATATTTGAAAGGATAACTTATGGGGGAAAATTATATTAGTTACAATTTTATCTTCTGGCAAATAATAAATAAAATTAAATGTAGAAAAAAAAAGTCGAAATATAAGCATTTTTTTTTAAATTATTTTATTTCAATGAGAAAGAAAAAAAAAGATAAAGAAAGACAAAATAAAGAAAGAAGGATTTTCTCTCTTTCTTTCTCTCCCCTAACTATTAAATTAAATATTCGTATATTTCTTATTAGTAATAAAGTAAATTAAGGAATTGCTAATATGTGGAATATTGTGCATAAAATACATATATATATATATATATATATATATATATATATATAACATTTTTTTTTTTTTTTTTTTTTTTTTTTTTAATGCAATAAAATATACACATGTATATAAACTATTATCCCTTACCAGGGATTCAATTTGGGAACTCTCGGTTAAATTGATTTAAGGCAATGAGCAAGCTCTTTAATCAACGAATTTAATACGTAAAATTAATGGGGAGGGGGGGGGAGCTAAAAATCCATAGAAAAAGCACGAGATTCTGTTTAAGATAGGATTGCTACGAAACTAGCATTACGAACGATTAATTCACATGATTTAGCTTAAATTTAAAGGTCTGAGGACTACAAAAAGTGATTATTTTTAGAAATTTATTCTTCAGTCTTTAATGGACTATTTTTTTGTTAATTCTCTTGTTTTTGTGATAAATATACCACAGTTATATACATATATACATATATATTATACGTAATATTGCATGAATTAGCAATTCCCTAATTTCTCTTATTACTAACAAGGAAAATATGAATATTTAATTTAAAAGTTGAAAAAAAAATCCCCCCCCCCCTTTCTCAATGAAATAAAATAATAATAATAAAATGCTTATATTTCGATATATATATATATATATATATATATATATATATATATTACATTTAAATTTAATTATAGTTATTATATGCCAGTAGCTAAAATTTGTAACTAGTTTAATTTTCCGCCCATAAATTATTATTATCCCTTCAAATATTTTGCTAGAGAAAGAGCACGTACACTAATAATAATAATAAAAAAGATTTTGATGAAATTCTGGCAAAAGCAGAATTTAGTTTAGGACGGAGGACTATTAGTTTTTTTTTTTTTTTTTTTCAAATTATAACATCGCTTTCAAATTATTCAATTATATTTTCGATAAATTTTAGATTTCTACAAATGTCCAACTATCGAAATCGACAACGCAAAAATCCCAGATTAAGACTAATAGACCCGCAGTCCTAAAAATAAATAAAAATGTTTAAGTTAATTTGATAATGTATAATTTATTATTATTATTGTTATTAATTTAATTTAACAAAAATGGAACTTTCTTCTTCTTCTCTCTCTTTTTTTTTTTCTCTCTCTTCTTTTTGTTAGTTTAAATAAAATAATTTAAAAATAAAATGTTTGATCATTTTTCTGCTTTTGAAAAGTTGTTATTAAACAGAAATTAAACTTTAAACTGAAATGTTTTTTCTTTATTATTTATTTCTTTATTCTTAATTTAATCTCTTGTTATTGTGTATATATGTATTATTTAACTTACTCATATTTTTTCTACTGCATTATTTATTAAATTTAACTTTTTTGTTTTAATTAAATAAAAAAATATTTTAAAAATAGGCAATTAAATTTTAAAACTAAAATGCTTACTTTTGAAATATTTACTTGAATTTATACTGAAATAAAAGTTAAATTTAACTAATAATGAAGTTGAAATTAATTGCTGAATTAAAACTTACAACTGGCAAATTATTTATTTTAAACTTCTTTTTTCCATACTTATTAAAAAAAAAAAAAAAAAAAAAAAAAAAAAAAACTTAAAAGGACTTGACGGGGATTGAACCCGAGTACTGATGGTTTGAAACGAAATGCTCTGTGTCCAAGCCACTAGGAGACGTATGGCGACCTTCTTATGTTATTTATTACAGAGTCCTTAAATGAGCATTTTTACAATTATTTTATTATGAACGATGAATTCACATGATTTAACTTATAATTTATAGCTCTGAGGACGTCAAAATTGATTATTTTCAGAAAGTTATTCTTTAGTCGTTAATTTTAGGGTTATTTTTGTCTTATTATTTTAAGGTGAAAGCAACAGACCTATCGTCACTCGTAAACTTCGTAATCAAATATCTTTAAAGCAAATTATTAAACTTGTATAGTGTTCACACAAAAAATTTATAATTTTGAAAGTTCTTTTCAAAAAAGTATAACTTATATTCATCATTTTTGTTTTTTAAATCACCAGTTTTTATTTAAAAATGGCTGACAATATCTGAGCGAATTCATTTTCGACCATTCACGTACTGTGATTGGTCAGATAGTATACGAAGCTGAAACTCGCGAAAAGTTTTCGAGTATGGAGGTGAGATTTTACTTCACTGTGATTGGTTAATGCTATCCGATTTCGAATGAATCTCAAACTCACCGTTTAGCTCTCGATAAGCGCTCACGATCAGTTCATTGTAGGGCCAAAAGTGATTGTCGTAAACATTTTGGTGAGATCTTCAAACTCGGCATCGTGAAGATCTCACGTCGTGAGCTTTACGAAGTGTTCGTTGTAGGCCCCCTGGTCTGGATACAGTCGGCAGCAAAAATATCCGAGCACTAGCCAATAATTCCGATGTCAAAAAAGTACATTTAATACAGTTTTGTTAAATAAATCCTTGTCGAATCATGTTCTTTGACTGACTAAAAGCATGACTTGACAAGGATTTATTTAACAAAGCAGTATTACGTGCACTTTTTTTAGAGAGGGATTATTGCTAGTGCTCGGATACTTTTGCTGCCGACTGTACATGCTCTCACAATTTTTATCCTCCACTGATGAGGTAATTCTTCTGCATGGGTGAGACTCGGAGATATAATTTTATCTAACATGCCGACTTTAGGAAATATAGGAACAAAAAACAATATAATTTTGTCTTTTGTTTTTCATATCTGTGTTGAGGAGTTTTTTCCTCAACTGTATTAATTTAGGAAATAAAAAGATAATTTAATAAAGTAATGGAAAAAATAAAGAAATCCCTAGAGTAAAATCACTCAGTCATGCGAAAAAAATAACAGGATAAAAAGCTATTTCTAAATTATCTTTCCCTTAGGAGGTATCAATTTCTAAAACTCTTGTTATCTCGAGTATGTGAGGGGGGAATTGTGACCTTGGATCTCAGGTGGGTAGAAAAAGCGATCCTTCTCAAGCTCTGTCGGTGGTAAAAGTGACTCCTCGCATTTTACGAAAAAGCAAGGCGTGTCAGTGGTATGAGAGAGTTTTTTTAAGAGGAGTTTATTGTTGTGGCAACGGGGGAAAAAAGGACGCCGATTTGAAGGCGGGAAAAAGAAGGAAACGCGGGGAGAACCAAGGCCTTCTAGATACTCTTCAGGCCTGGACAGCATTTTCTCCGCTAGGGGAAAGGAGGGAAGCTTGTTTTCTTTTACTGTACAAAGATAATATATTAATGCATCCACATTTTCATTCGTTTTTTGATTTCTAATGAATAATTTTTATATTTAATTAATTACTCATGATCTATGAATATAAAAATATTTTGTATGTTCTTAAATATGAAACTGACCTTTTTTTTTTAATAGCAGTGATCAAAATGATATTTTTTAAATACCAGAAAAGCTTTCATTTGAGCAATGTGACTTGGAAGTAATGAATAATATGGTTTATTTTAATTCATATTCACAAAAAAAAAAAAAAAAACTTTACACATTTGAGATTAAAAAAAAAAAAAAATGAACCCTTTCTATATTTTTCTATAAAAAAAAAATAAATATTTAAATAAAGTATCACCTTAATTTTTTTATCACAATCAAACTGTACTTCTTATTTTATTTTATTCACTTTTTTATAATTTTATTGAAATTTTGAAACAAACGTATTATTTTATTATATTAAAATTTAAACTTTGAAAAATAAAAATTTTCATATTAGTAATAGCTTATAGATAAAAAGTGAACTTCACACATTTAAAGTCTTTTTAAATTAAGAAAATAAATAAAATTTTCAAAACTTATTAATTTAAAATTATTTCTTTTTTAAAAGTTTCTTTTTTTTAATGCTTAATTATATTGCTAAAAAAAAAGCAAAAAAAAAAAAAAAAAAAAAAAACCTTTTAAAAAGCATTTAGTATTCTTTTAGAAGAAATTTAATTGAAATACAACCTTAAATTGATTATCACAATCAAACTGAGGATTTTTATGAACATTTTTAAAGTTTCGAAACAAAAATATATTTTATATAACAATAATCGAATGATTATTTATTTATTTTTAAAGTAAAACCTTCATATTCTTAATGCTATTTAAAAATAGTTTAAAATGTCTTAGGTATTTAGAAATAAAAAGATAACTTTAAAAATTATACATAGAGATAGTAACAGCATTTGATTTTAATCTTTAATTACATGTCTCAAAGAAACAAAGAAAGAAAGAAAATAAAACAAAAATAATATTTCAAAAAAGATTTATTAATCCATAACATAGCATTTAAATTAGAAAAATGTTCATTGCAAATATATATATTTCAATTTGTATATAATATTACTCGTTTGAATATTCGAGATGAAAATTACGTAATATACACAAGAATTAAATATCGAAAATATCATAAACTATGTGAAACAATACTTTATTTAAAAAAAAAAAAAACTGATTGTTTTTACATATATTTACAAATAATTTCTTCACAGAGTTGCTTTTCTTTTATAAGGCTGCCACAATAATAGAAAATGATTCATATAAGGAAATAAAGAAAACCATTTTTCCCCCCTCTTAACTACTATTTATAAATTACTAATAAAATTCACATAAGTAATATAATTACAAAAGTGAAAGTAAAAATCTATGTTTAATTTCGAATTTTTTATTCACATTCTCAATAAGAAATTTTTAAAAAACTTTGATGATTTATTTTTGATTCACTTTCCAATAAAATATCATATTAATGATATTTTTATTGGATTCACTTATTATTTATATAAATTTACATACGTTAATTTACATTTGTTCAAAGTAATCTAAAAAAAAAAAAAAAAAAAAAAAAAGAAAAAGAAAGAAAAGAAACAGTTTTAAAATAACATTTGGCATTAGTAATATCATTTACAAAAAAAACCTTTAATTTCATACTGCATTAAAAATAGTGAAAATATATTTCATATTTTTCAACTGTTCACACTGTATACATATATAATATGTATAGATATGTGCGTGTGTCTGATATGAACTAAAAATTATGTAAAACAAGGGCAAAATCCAAACAAATATAATTCAGATAGCAGTAATAAGGAGCAGAGGCCAGCCACCACGGCTTAAGATGTATGTATATTTGGGAAAATACATCAGAATCAAAAATAATAATAATAATAATAATAATCATAAAAGATTTATTTATTTCTATAACCAAGTAAAGAAGTAAGCAATATCTAAAAGAGTTACACATGCTTAGAGAGCTGGTATTATTATTTAAAACAAAATAAAACATTCAATTAAAAAATCATAAATAAACTGATATAAGTAAATTCTGATCTTTCACCTGTAATATGAGAGTCTTTCTGATCAACAAAAGTTTCTAATTCATAATATTTTAATGCTGAAAGTATCATTTATAGCATAAAAAATAAATTTATAAAATCTTTGTTAATTATTAATCATTATAATACTCTATAAAAATATTCATAATACACAAAATATAATATTTATCTAATACTATCAAATATATAATTTAATATATTAAACGAGTTATGTTTTCAATTTTTTAAGCTTTCTCTGATCTTTTTCACGCAGGATATTATCATTACACTGTTTAACATAATTATTTAAACAAACGTTAGAAAATATTTCTACTATTTTATGCACTAGAGAATAAATGTTTGTTTGACATTTAGAACAGTTTGCTGTTGGAATAATATTAGACATCTCTATACCTAGCATTGAAATTTTAACGATTACTGAAAACTGATTATGACACTTTTTAAATACAGATTCATAATCTTTTGATATAATCATTCTGAAAAAAGCAAAACACATACTTAATACATCTACAACAAAAGCAGTTGGAAAATATAAACCACCACGATCTAATTCTTTAATATAACTATATTCTTCACTGTCAATTTCAATGCTTATAAAATCATTCAACATAAATATTTCCTTGCAAATTTCACAATCTAAATTTAATTTTCTTACACAGTAGCCACCAATGAATACAAGGACTTTAATATCATTTTCTGAAAGGCATTCAATATCTGAATTATCCAAAATTGACTCATAAGCTGATATATCAACATCCTCTATAATTACATCAGGTGTATGAGCAGATATAAAATCTTTAATGCTAATTTCTCCATGTGAATCAGAATGAAATTTTAAAATGCTTTTAATTCTTAATTTTTTTTCTGCCTCAAGAATCTGCTGGACTGATATATAATAGTTTGAACCTGACATTTGCCTATATTGACCAAATCTGCCTTCTAAATTGTCGGTTTGAAATTTGCCTGTCAATACATATTTAGCTTTTAGATCAATCAAAATGTATTTTTAATTCTATTAATGCATTAGTAGTATGAGAAAGGGCAAAAAATGTTTCCGAGGATAATCCACCGTGCCTGGGCTTTTGCTTTAAATTTTTCCATGCAGTAATCCATTCTTTAAACATATTTAGGAAACTAAATCTGTCATCGTCAATTGATTTAAAGGGAACAGCTTCTTTCAAACGCAGATTAAAACCTTTTTCTGGATGCTTAATATTTACTATTTCCCACCACATATTTATTAAATCTATAAAATTTGCAGTTGATAAATACTGAGAATTATTTAGTTCGTTTGAAAATAATTTTAAAGAAACTGAATTAGTGTTATCAAAAATTTTTAGAGCTAAACCTACGTTTTGTTTTTCAATACTTGTTGGGTGCAATGCTTTATTACTTAGTTTAGGGGCGGTTTTTATAATACAATTTTTTTCTTTTTCATATATATTTTCTAATGCCGTGAAAGAAGCTTCCAAAATTTCTGTTGAATTGTTTGGATTAGGGAAATATAATATTTTATTAATTTGTGAAATCCGATTTTTTCTAATACTTTTAATTAAATGAACCGTGTCGAATAATAAGAACAGTTTTTCAGATTCATTAAAAGGGTGAGGAATACAACATTTTATTTCATCGTGTCCACATAATTTTACAAACATGTTTCTATTAATTCTATTGTTGTCCGAAATTATAGAAATAACTCTAAAGCCTATATTCTCCATTAATAAAAGAACTTCTTTTGTCATGTTATAAAGATTTTCTGCATTTAACCTGTTAACTGGCACTAATGCTACAATTTCTTTGTTTTGGGAAAATACAGAAGTGTACATAAATGCCTGTATTGTCGTTGCTTCATTTAACGAGTTATCTGCAAACCCAATAAGTTTATTAGATTTATATGAGACACTTTGTTTGACATAAATTTCGTCAATTAATAAGTTAACAATTTTTTCATTACTTTTCAAATTTTCACATTTTGTTTTTAAAAATGCTTTATTTTCTATTGTTTCGATCCCAGGAACAACTTTTAAATTAGTAGATATTCTTTTTAAGTGTCTTAAAGAAGGCAAACACATTAATTTAGATTGATATAAATACAAATAGCAAGAAGTTGATTTCATATAAATACAATATGAAAATATAATTAAATTACTACTATAATTTCTGCCATGTGCAGATTTGTTTGATAATACCATTTGTTCTAATATAAAAGATAACATATCAAAATTTTCACTGTCAGAATTTTCAGCTAATAATAATTCCCAATGCTCAACAGCTTTAGAATGATGATCTATTTTTTCTTCTTTTAATTCATCACTATCATAATTTTTAACATAAGTTAATATATTTTCTAACTCCCCCCAACATGTTAAAGTGTCATTATACAGAATATCATTACACTTAGTAGTAATCAATTTCTTACCTTCATATACACTGACTTTCAGTTCTTCATTAATTTGAATGGATTTCGTAATCTGTATACTCTTCTCACATTTTAAATATAAAAAGTGAATGCATTTTTCACAACTATGAGTACTTATATTGTTATTCTTCAGAAATTCACCAATACGGTTATTTTCTCTTTGCATTTCTTCTTTTATGTCAGAAAGTGAAAGTATTTTATCTTGTTTCTGACAGACGACGCTGTCTTTATTTGGTGTAAAATCCCGTGGAATTGATTGCAGCCATTTCTTTTTTAAATCCTCATCCTTCGGAAATCTGAAAGATGTTACATATTTCTCTCCAGGTTTATTTGATTTGCAGTTAGGAACGCAACAATATCTTCCCATTTTTAGCTATTTATTGCAAGAAACGTGTATCCATTAGATCGAAGAAATAAATACTTTTATAGTAATCACAAATCCAATCCAGAAATATAACAGAATAGAATGATAGAAGTAAACATATACATTGTCGGAGCAGGTGTGAGATGTGAGAGTAAAATCTGGTCGAACAGCTTTGGGTGAATTTCAAACCTTCCCTCCTTTGATCACGTGACACCTCCTTGTTTCCCCAGCTGTCTTAGCCCGGTGATTAAGAAAGCCCTGGGAGAACGCGAAGATAGGAGGCCGCAGAGAGGGCAAGTAACAGTACGTGTCGGCCCTTAAGGGCGTAAGCCCTGGCTGGGGCCCTTGTGTGCCCCCTTTTCACCAAAGGGAACTTCCTAGCTTTGAAGTGAGATCTAATTACTTACAACAGTTTGAGTAGAAAATTCAACCATGCAAGATATAAAAATGGATTAAAGGAAGTAGAAGAAAACACAAACTATTCACAAAATATGGCGGACCAAGATCGTGGTCATCTAATTACTGAACTTTGTAAAGTGACAGGTGCTGATGCCGTTCGTGCAGAGCATTACGTACATGCGACGTGTTGGGATTATAATATTGCCATTAGAAGTTTCTTTGAAGAAAGTGGAGAGGTAGCTACCCCTGAAAGTAATAGCATGTTTTCCTAGACCTGGAAGCCCGAAACCACAGCCTAAACCCAAGGCAGCAGCTTCAAGCACATCAACAAGGGCATTTCAGTGAAGAAAATTGAGCGGGTGATACTGGACAAAGAGAGTGTAGCGGGTACCAAAAGTGATTAAAGAAGTTTCGACAGGCATTTCCCTGAAACTGTGTGTCTTGTGCTCTAAAGGATTTACGGAAAGGATTAGCCTAAACAGACATCTACAAAATAAAGTAGTAGATGCGTAAAGAAATTTGCTCAAATAAGTGATGTATTGGAGTTTTTGTGTTTCTACGAGTTCAAGCTGTTAAAATAGTGTTGACCGACCTATAGGCCTTCACTCATACAGGAGAAAAGCCATCCGGGTGAAAAATTATGGCCAAAGGAATTTCTCGCGAAATCCAGAATTAATAATAATCATCTTTTTGGAAATCATACCGCGAGAAAAGTCTTAGTCGTGTCAACAGTAAAAATAATGGGACCTCCAGTCAGCCCCTGATATTCCCAGACTACAAAGTAAAGGTGGTAAATATTACTTTTATTATTTCTTTATACGTATTTGTGTCTTTCTATTAGTAGACTTTGCACTTAGTAAAATTGTTATCAAATGTAGTTTGTAGGGCAATTTGAAAGACTAAAAGTGATTTGTTATTTTAACAGAAGATTAAGACTTTAATTATTTTACCAACAGTGTTTATAATGAATAAAGTTTTTGGAATGTTGGTAAAGAGACTCTGTCTTCTTGAGCCTTAACAACACCATAGACTTAAAAGTTGATGGGATCTGAACTTTATTTTTGTAATACTAAGGATTTGGAAAGAATTTATGTAAAGTAGTGAAAGTTTAAATTAGTAATAAGCTATACATTTCCTTATGATGTGAGCTGTTGTTTGTGATTAAATTTAGATGAGAGTTAGATGTTTAGTAGAAAATAATATAATTAAGGTGATGAAGGTTTAAAGTAACCCTTCACTCATAGAGGTTTATTTAAATTATCAGACAGCATCTCACAACACTGTGTTATAAGTTATTAGATAAAAAGAATATATATCTTTCAATTTTTAAGGGCAATTTTAGTAGTCTGTGTGGAGGGAATTATTTGTCTAGAAAGAAAAATAAAAGTAAATTTGGAAATTAGATATTTTAGTATGGATTTGATTAGTTAATAAAATAAATATTATTTATATTGGATATGAGACAGTTAAAGTTCCCATTCCTCAACACAGGCTACAATTTTTATTTTTTGTTGTATTTATTTATTTATTTATTTTTTTTTGGGGGGGGGAGGCAAATTGCCCAGTATGTATTTTTTTATTATTTTTATTTAATTAGTATCATGTAGCATATTTATAACATTGTCTAGGAGGGTCTCTGTCTATTCATAATAACCTAAAGAAAGTTTAATGATGGTTAAAGGTAGACAGAGGCTGCCATAGACCATAATGTATGAAAAATTATTTTTACACCTACATTGGGTAAAAAGCACAACAGGGCTGGCACATAGATTCTAGGGTGCAAGTTCATTGCACAAACTTTGGCTATTGTTGGGGAACCTGGGTAAAATTGTAAAACACAACGCGTTTAAAGTAATTTAGTAGTGTGAGGAAAATTTAATAATTAATTAAATTAAATCAACGATGAGAGAGATAAGTACAAACCCAACTTTTTCATCGTCACAACTGGATCCGCGACCAGTTCTAGAATTTGTGTTGCTGTTCTGTTGTGTACATATTATTAGTATGTCAATATAAATTTTTTAAAAATATTGTGTTATATTAGAAGAATGAGTTTTAATTAATGTTTGCATATACTTGTATTTTGGTGATGTTATATGGTTGGAAATTTCATATGGCTCTAAAGTGCAATTAAATTTTCAGATCTTTTAAATATATATATATACATATATATATAATGAGTACTTATATAACAATTGTGAATTTTTCGAATGCGAAATTAGATTTTTAAAAATACATTAGGTAATGAGTAATTAATTTTATAAACATATTTCCGCATAGTATTGCAATGGATTTGGTGATCAGGAATGGGATAATAGAAAGAAGGAGCCCCTTAAATATCTAAAAAAAAAAAAAACCTACAACACTGTTTCTAAAGAATACTTTCACATATTTCTGAGGAACCGACTGATAAGGAAGGTATACTGATAAGGAAGAAGATTTTTTTTTTTTTTTTTTTCAATTACTAAAGATCCTATACCTCTTCCCAAATATGTGTAATGCCATTATTTTTTTTTTTTTTTTTTTTTTTTTTTTTTTTTTTTTTTGAATTAATGAAGGTAGTAAACCTTTCATCAAAAATTTGGAATGCAAAATAATTGTATAGGAGAAAATCTGGTTTTAAAAGAGAAATTGTTTTTAATTTGTTACTCTGGGTCACAATTTTAAAATTTAGCAAAAAAAAAAAAAAAAAAAAAAAAAAAAAAAAGAAAAGAAAAGCTACTGGGTGGAGGATATCAAATAAGATAGGGAACTATTTATTTGCTGTGTGCGGTTCTATTTTTATATTGTTTTGATTCCAATTGTTTGTATTCCAATGCTGGCTAACCTCTCCCTTGCACGCAGAACTGACTTAGCTCTGTTGTGTTTGTCCTCAGGTTGACTTGATTTTTTTTTTTTTTTTTTTTTTTGGGGGGGGGGGGAGTTGCCTATATTGAATGCCTAAGTGCATGATTTTTTGAATTTTCTGTACCAGCTCTGGTAGGTTAGCAAAGAGTAATTAAAATTTCCCAAACTCTTTTGGTTGTGGCACCTGCTTATATAAATAGAAAAAGCTTTTCCCAGCATCTGAAAATTTTCTGTTTTTTAAAAAATAATATTAGTATTATGCGAATAAAAAAAAAAAAAAAAAAAAAAATGCTACCACCTAGTTATGTTTTGTGACCAGCTCTCAGGGTGGCAGGATATAAATTTTAGAAAACTACACGAGTAAGCATTTCACCTAGTTCATGCTGTAAAAGAAAGGTGTAATACTTTATTTTTGAAATATGGTTTTAGAAAAAGATTGTAGGCTGAATGCAGGGAAACTAACAATTGTTTGGACAAGAGGGGCTAGCAAATTCATGCAGCTGTAAAAGTCCTTTAAAATTTTTCAAAAATGTAAACAAAGTCTTTATATAAGTGTAGTACCTCTTTCAACAGAAAATTAGGGAATGTGTTGGGATGGTAATAAAAATTTTTCTTGCTAGGCAGAGTTAAATTAAATATTTGTCATTATTTTGATCTCACATTTAATTGTTTACAGTTTAATCATGAATTTTTTTTTTTCCAAAAAATTTAAACTGCCAATGAAATAGAAATCACTTTTGCTTCTATAAATGGATTTTTTCTCAATTTAGGTACAATCTGACATAACATGTAAATTTTAGAATTTTGTTTGGATATTTTGAATGGAAAAATTTGAATTTTGGGATATGTTGGTGTGAGAACTAGAGTATGCCAGAAAACTCCTTTGCTCGCAGATTTAAAATAAGTCTGTTGTGGGTCTCCCACTGATTTTTTTAAATGGCTATGAGTTTACCTATTGGGGCGACAAATTTTGTTGCTAATACTTTACAAAGTTCTCACTGACAGGGTATGCTCTTGAAAGTATGAAATGTTGATAGTGATATAGTATTAGTGTTAAAGAATTATCATGTTGAAATTTTTCTCGAGAAGAGAAGTTTATGTTGGGAAAAAGTGAATTTAGTTAGGTAGGAAAATTTGGAGGTAGAATAGATTGGTGTTTATGGAAAGGAAAAAGAGGAAATTGTAGATATTCAGATTTTTTTTTCTCGAGCTGCCCATGTTGTTTATTCCATTTAAGCTTATTCAAATATCTTTCAATTTAATAGTATTGGTTGAAATTTTTTTCCTAGAAAAGTTATGAAAGCTTAGAATTTTTTTTCTGCATTAGATAATTAAAATTGAGTTTCAGTGAGGTACAGAATTTTGTACATGTAGGTACTTAGTTAGTTATGAAATAGTGAGGTCTCTCAGTGCATATTGTTTTCTTAAATGATTAGTAATGGAGGTAAATTCTTATAGTTTGCAGTAAACTGAGGTCTAAATGTTAAAAATAATAAAAATAGAAAAATGTAAAAAAAAAAAAAAAAAAAATTTAATATTTAGCTCCTAGAGTAGTTTACTATTTACTGACTAGGAATTGTGATAAGGTATGGACATTGAATTTTGTGTAAATTGCAAAACAAATCTTTGTTTACCTCATATGTGATGCACTGAGAGAGCAATAATTAAGACTCAATCTGTACTTATAGTGGGGTAGAGAAATAAAATAAGAATAACAAAACCACCCTAGCACATTCTGTAAAAATAACTTAAATTTTGTTTGTTTGTGATTCTGCCAAAGAAATTTTTTTTTATATATACATATTTCAGTGTTTTTTTTTTCAAATTGTGTGAAAAGAGGAAGAAAATTTTTTTTTTAGGTTAAAATGTCACTTACAAAATTTCAAATAGCATATTTTTTTTTAAGTGGATTTCTTTTTCATTTTCTCACTCGCATTGGTGATTTATACAAAATTTTAATTTGCATTAAGGTTTCTGTTATGAAATTTGTAATGCTAATATGGAAAAGAGGTTGTTTATGAGTTCTCGAGTGCAGTAAATATTGGGGGGAGTTTTACAAAAAACTTCTTTTACTTCTAACTGTTAGTGTTAAATTGTTAATCAAAATTGTAACTTAACTTCTGCGTGCAAGGTGCACATTGTAAACAGATTTTGAGTTTTAAGAGATTAGTTGTGTTCTGGGCTTTGGTGTAGTAGGGTCGGTGTTTGACTTTATACACTTTGCTCGGGACATGAGCTGTCTCTTCTGTTTGTTTTTAAATTGTTTAACTAGTAATACATGAGCTTAAGAGATGCTGTGATTTTAATTTTTTGCGAGTATGGGTGAAAAAGAGATTTGCTTATTGACTTTAATTTTTTTTTTCTCCAGAGGTATTGAGGGTGTAATAATTTTCATTAAAACTTTTAAGGCAGATTTTTTTTTAATATTCCATTGCATATGTGCCTTAGATATCATGTAAATTTTTTTTTAGGATTTTACAAATGTTCAGAAAGATCTTGTCAATGTATGTACGGGTATTTCAGGACTGGAAAAGAAGAAATTTGCAATGTAAAAGTACATTAAAATTTTTAATTTCAAGTTTAATTATGTGTCACTGTGCGCTTGGTCATACAGACCTTGTTAAAAATTTTGATAAATTTCTATTGTTTTTGTTGTGTATATGTTCTTGTATTGTCTTTAATCAGTCACTTTGCTACTTCTCAGTGCATGTATTCACTTTCGAGATAAAATTTAGATTTAAAATTTAGTAAGAAATTTTAAAATAAGAATATGTTAACCTGTGCCAGACGTAGGTACACAGGCACTTGAGCGTGTAGTTAACTATGTATTAAAAATAGAAAAAAAAATAGAAAAAAAAAAGTAAAAATTTGTAAAAAATAAAACTTACTTTTGGTATATGGTTGGCGAAGATGAACTCTTGTTTCGCTTGAAAAATTTTGGTAGTGGTGTGGTTATGCTTTAAATGGTGGATGTAATATGTGCACTGGGAAGTTCAAAAAAAAAAAAAAAAAAAAAAAAAAAGGAGAAATTGTTATGTTTTGATTTTTTTTTCCAAGTACAAAGTTTGATATATGTGTGTGGCTGATAAATTTAATTTGATGTAATATCGTTATTCCAGAACTTGCCTTATGCTGTTGTTTGTAATATGTATATACCATGCAATTTTTTTGTGTGTGTTTTGTAATAGGAAGTGTCTGTGGATGGCTGGTGGTCGCTTTCTTCACCCTTGTAGGACATGTCGAAGAGTCTTTAAATTGTAATTTTGTTTTTTTTTAGTGTCTTATAGATGTCTCGGTATCCTGCTCTTGGAAGACAGTCATCTCGCTGGTGGTTTGAAATTTTTGTTTTTGTTTACATTTTTGTTTTACAGGCATTTACAGGGGTCATGTGCGAGTTATGTAGATCAGTTTGTAATGTAACTAACCCTGAGGTTGGTGAAGATTGTTTAAATGATTGTGGGGGTTGAGGATGTGTTCAGATAAATGAAGTTTAAGATGCCGTTACAAAAACTGACATGTATGCAGTTACCAGTTGCCAAAGTGTGGAAATGGGGATCTTTTGGTGTTAGGAATTTTAAATTTTGCACAAGTCACCCATTGCTGGGTATTTTAGATGAAAATAAGTTGACAATAGTTTAAAAAAAAAAAAAAAAAAAAAGAGAAAAAAATTTCCATTTTAACTGTTTTCTTAAAGGGAAGATTAGGTGGATAACTTTTTTTTGTGGGATGTTTTGCTGCTGAATATTGGCCACGTATGTTTCATATGTTTCATGTAGCTATTACAGTTCTTAGTGTTTGCTACCTGTCCTCGCGGGGTCGGTGTCTGACTTCTCTTGGATTAGGGGCATTTGCTGGGTATCTGGCATCCTTTTAATAAAAAAAAAAAATTGTGCCAATTTTTTTTTTCCCGGAAGACGGAGAGTGTTGTTGAGGAGTTTTTTCCTCAACTGTATTAATTTAGGAAATAAAAAGATAATTTAATAAAGTAATGGAAAAAATAAAGAAATCCCTAGAGTAAAATCACTCAGTCATGCGAAAAAAATAACAGGATAAAAAGCTATTTCTAAATTCTCTTTCCCTTAGGAGGTATCAATTTCTAAAACTCTTGTTATCTCGAGTATGTGAGAAGGGAATTGTGACCTTGGATCTCAGGTGGGTAGAAAAAGCCATCCTTCTCAAGCTCTGTCGGTGGTAAAAGTGACTCCTCGCATTTTACAAAAAAGCAAGGCGTGTCAGTGGTATGAGAGAGTATTTTTAAGAGGAGTTTAGTGTTGTGGCAACGGGGGAAAAAAGGACGCCGAGTTGAAGGCGGGAAAAAGAAGGAAACGCGGGGAGAACGCGAAGATAGGAGGCCGCAGAGAGGGCAAGTAACAGTACGTGTCGGCCCTTAAGGGCGTAAGCCCTGGCTGTGGCACTTGTGTGCCCCCTTTTCACCAAAGGGAACTTCATAGCTTTGAAGTGAGATCTAATTACTTACAACAGTTTGAGTAGAAAATTCAACCATGCAAGATATAAAAATGGATTAAAGGAAGTAGAAGAAAACACAAACAATTCACAAAATATGGCGGACCAAGATCGTGGTCATCTAATTACTGAACTTTGTAAAGTGACAGGTGCTGATGCCGTTCGTGCAGAGCATTACGTACATGCGACGTGTTGAGATTATAATATTGCCATTAGAAGTTTCTTTGAAGAAAGTGGAGAGGTAGCTACCCCTGAAAGTAATAGCATGTTTTCCTAGACCTGGAAGCCCGAAACCACAGCCTAAACCCAAGGCAGCAGCTTCAAGCACATCAACAAGGGCATTTCAGTGAAGAAAATTGAGCGGGTGATACTGGACAAAGAGAGTGTAGCGGGTACCAAAAGTGATTAAAGAAGTTTCGACAGGCATTTCCCTGAAACTGTGTGTCTTGTGCTCTAAAGGATTTACGGAAAGGATTAGCCTAAACAGACATCTACAAAATAAAGTAGTAGATGCGTAAAGAAATTTGCTCAAATAAGTGATGTATTGGAGTTTTTGTGTTTCTACGTGTTCAAGCTGTTAAAATAGTGTTGATCGACCTATAGGCCTTCACTCATACAGGAGAAAAGCCATCCGGGTGAAAAATTATGGCCAAAGGAATTTCTCGCGAAATCCAGAATTAATAATAATCATCTTTTTGGAAATCATACCGCGAGAAAAGTCTTGGTCGTGTCAACAGTAAAAATAATGGGACCTCCAGTCAGCCCCTGATATTCCCAGACTACAAAGTAAAGGTGGTAAATATTACTTTTATTATTTCTTTATATGTATTTGTGTCTTTCTATTAGTAGACTTTGCACTTAGTAAAATTGTTATGAAATGTAGTTTGTAGGGCAATTTGAAAGACTAAAAGTGATTTGTTATTTTAACAGAAGATTAAGACTTTAATTATTTTACCAACAGTGTTTATAATGAATAAAGTTTTTGGAATGTTGGTAAAGAGACTCTGTCTTCTTGAGCCTTAACAACACCATAGACTTAAAAGTTGATGGGATCTGAACTTTATTTTTGTAATACTAAGGATTTGGAAAGAATTTATGTAAAGTAGTGAAAGTTTAATTTAGTAATAAGCTATACATTTCCTTATGATGTGAGCTGTTGTTTGTGATTAAATTTAGATGAGAGTTAGATGTTTAGTAGAAAATAATATAATTAAGGTGATGAAGGTTTAAAGTAACCCTTCACTCATAGAGGTTTATTTAAATTATCAGACAGCATCTCACAACACTGTGTTATAAGTTATTAGATAAAAAGAATATATATCTTTCAATTTTTAAGGGCAATTTTAGTAGTCTGTGTTGAGGGAATTATTTGTCTAGAAAGAAAAATAAAAGTAAATTTGGAAATTAGATATTTTAGTATGGATTTGATTAGTTAATAAAATAAATATTATTTATATTGGATATGAGACAGTTAAAGTTCCCATTTCTCAACACAGGCTACAATTTTTATTTTTTGTTGTATTTATTTATTTTATTTTTTTTTGGGGGGGGGGGAGGCAAATTGCCCAGTATGTATTTTTTTATTATTTTTATTTAATTAGTATCATGTAGCATATTTATAACATTGTCTAGGAGGGTCTCTGTCTATTCATAATAACCTAAAGAAAGTTTAATGATGGTTAAAGGTAGACAGAGGCTGCCATAGACCATAATGTATGAAAAATTATTTTTACACCTACATTGGGTAAAAAGCACAACAGGGCTGGCACATAGATTCTAGGGTGCAAGTTCATTGCACAAACTTTGGCTATTGTTGGGGAACCTGGGTAAAATTGTAAAACACAACGCGTTTAAAGTAATTTAGTAGTGTGAGGAAAATTTAATAATTAATTAAATTAAATCAACGATGAGAGAGATAAGTACAAACCCAACTTTTTCATCGTCACAACTGGATCCGCGACCAGTTCTAGAATTTGTGTTGCTGTTCTGTTGTGTACATATTATTAGTATGTCAATATAAATTTTTTAAAAATATTGTGTTATATTAGAAGAATGAGTTTTAATTAATGTTTGCATATACTTGTATTTTGGTGATGTTATATGGTTGGAAATTTCATATGGCTCTAAAGTGCAATTAAATTTTCAGATCTTTTAAATATATATATATACATATATATATAATGAGTACTTATATAACAATTGTGAATTTTTCGAATGCGAAATTAGATTTTTAAAAATACATTAGGTAATGAGTAATTAATTTTATAAACATATTTCCGCATAGTATTGCAATGGATTTGGTGATCAGGAATGGGATAATAGAAAGAAGGAGCCCCTTAAATATCTAAAAAAAAAAAAAACCTACAACACTGTTTCTAAAGAATACTTTCACATATTTCTGAGGAACCGACTGATAAGGAAGGTATACTGATAAGGAAGAAGATTTTTTTTTTTTTTTTTTTTCAATTACTAAAGATCCTATACCTCTTCCCAAATATGTGTAATGCCATTATTTTTTTTTTTTTTTTTTTTTTGAATTAATGAAGGTAGTAAACCTTTCATCAAAAATTTGGAATGCAAAATAATTGTATAGGAGAAAATCTGGTTTTAAAAGAGAAATTGTTTTTAATTTGTTACTCTGGGTCACAATTTTAAAATTTAGCAAAAAAAAAAAAAAAAAAAAAAAAAAAAAAAAAAAGAAAAGAAAAGCTACTGGGTGGAGGATATCAAATAAGATAGGGAACTATTTATTTGCTGTGTGCGGTTCTATTTTTATATTGTTTTGAGCTGATATTCCAATGCTGGCTAACCTCTCCCTTGCACGCAGAACTAACTTAGCTCTGTTGTGTTTGTCCTCAGGTTGACTTGATTTTTTTTTTTTTTTTTTTTTTTTTTGGGGGGGGGGGAGTTGCCTATATTGAATGCCTAAGTGCATGATTTTTTGAATTTTCTGTACCAGCTCTGGTAGGTTAGCAAAGAGTAATTAAAATTTCCCAAACTCTTTTGGTTGTGGCACCTGCTTATATAAATAGAAAAAGCTTTTCCCAGCATCTGAAAATTTTCTGTTTTTTAAAAAATAATATTAGTATTATGCGAATAAAAAAAAAAAAAAAAAAAAAAAAATGCTACCACCTAGTTATGTTTTGTGACCAGCTCTCAGGGTGGCAGGATATAAATTTTAGAAAACTACACGAGTAAGCATTTCACCTAGTTCATGCTGTAAAAGAAAGGTGTAATACTTTTTTTTTGAAATATGGTTTTAGAAAAAGATTGTAGGCTGAATGCAGGGAAACTAACAATTGTTTGGACAAGAGGGGCTAGCAAATTCATGCAGCTGTAAAAGTCCTTTAAAATTTTTCAAAAATGTAAACAAAGTCTTTATATAAGTGTAGTACCTCTTTCAACAGAAAATTAGGGAATGTGTTGGGATGGTAATAAAAATTTTTCTTGCTAGGCAGAGTTAAATTAAATATTTGTCATTATTTTGATCTCACATTTAATTGTTTACAGTTTAATCATGAATTTTTTTTTTCCAAAAAATTTAAACTGCCAATGAAATAGAAATCACTTTTGCTTCTATAAATGGATTTTTTCTCAATTTAGGTACAATCTGACATAACATGTAAATTTTAGAATTTTGTTTGGATATTTTGAATGGAAAAATTTGAATTTTGGGATATGTTGGTGTGAGAACTAGAGTATGCCAGAAAACTCCTTTGCTCGCAGATTTAAAATAAGTCTGTTGTGGGTCTCCCACTGATTTTTTTAAATGGCTATGAGTTTACCTATTGGGGCGACAAATTTTGTTGCTAATACTTTACAAAGTTCTCACTGACAGGGTATGCTCTTGAAAGTATGAAATGTTGATAGTGATATAGTATTAGTGTTAAAGAATTATCATGTTGAAATTTTTCTCGAGAAGAGAAGTTTATGTTGGGAAAAAGTGAATTTAGTTAGGTAGGAAAATTTGGAGGTAGAATAGATTGGTGTTTATGGAAAGGAAAAAGAGGAAATTGTAGATATTCAGATTTTTTTTTCTCGAGCTGCCCATGTTGTTTATTCCATTTAAGCTTATTCAAATATCTTTCAATTTAATAGTATTGGTTGAAATTTTTTTCCTAGAAAAGTTATGAAAGCTTAGAATTTTTTTTCTGCATTAGATAATTAAAATTGAGTTTCAGTGAGGTACAGAATTTTGTACATGTAGGTACTTAGTTAGTTATGAAATAGTGAGGTCTCTCAGTGCATATTGGTTTCTTAAATGATTAGTAATGGAGGTAAATTCTGATAGTTTGCAGTAAACTGAGGTCTAAATGTTAAAAATAATAAAAATAGAAAAATGTAAAAAAAAAAAAAAAAAAAAAAAAAAAAAAAAAAAATTAATATTTAGCTCCTAGAGTAGTTTACTATTTACTGACTAGGAATTGTGATAAGGTATGGACATTGAATTTTGTGTAAATTGCAAAACAAATCTTTGTTTTCCTCATATGTGATGCACTGAGAGAGCAATAATTAAGACTCAATCTGTACTTATAGTGGGGTAGAGAAATAAAATAAGAATAACAAAACCACCCTAGCACATTCTGTAAAAATAACTTAAATTTTGTTTGTTTGTGATTCTGCCAAAGAAATTTTTTTTTTTATATATACATATTTCATTGTTTTTTTTACAAATTGTGTGAAAAGAGGAAGAAAATTTTTTTTTTAGGTTAAAATGTCACTTACAAAATTTCAAATAGCATATTTTTTTTTAAGTGGATTTCTTTTTCATTTTCTCACTCGCATTGGTGATTTATACAAAATTTTAATTTGCATTAAGGTTTCTGTTATGAAATTTGTAATGCTAATATGGAAAAGAGGTTGTTTATGAGTTCTCGAGTGCAGTAAATATTGGGGGGAGTTTTACAAAAAATTTCTTTTACTTCTAACTGTTAGTGTTAAATTGTTAATCAAAATTGTAACTTAACTTCTGCGTGCAAGGTGCACATTGTAAACAGATTTTGAGTTTTAAGAGATTAGTTGTGTTCTGGGCTTTGGTGTAGTAGGGTCGGTGTTTGACTTTATACACTTTGCTCGGGACATGAGCTGTCTCTTCTGTTTGTTTTTAAATTGTTTAACTAGTATTACATGAGCTTAAGAGATGCTGTGATTTTAATTTTTTGCGAGTATGGGTGAAAAAGAGATTTGCTTATTGACTTTAATTTTTTTTTTCTCCAGAGGTATTGAGGGTGTAATAATTTTCATTAAAACTTTTAAGGCAGATTTTTTTTTAATATTCCATTGCATATGTGCCTTAGATATCATGTAAATTTTTTTTTTGGATTTTACAAATGTTCAGAAAGATCTTGTCAATGTATGTACGGGTATTTCAGGACTGGAAAAGAAGAAATTTGCAATGTAAAAGTACATTAAAATTTTTAATTTCAAGTTTAATTATGTGTCACTGTGCGCTTGGTCATACAGACCTTGTTAAAAATTTTGATAAATTTCTATTGTTTTTGTTGTGTATATGTTCTTGTATTGTCTTTAATCAGTCACTTTGCTACTTCTCAGTGCATGTATTCACTTTCGAGATAAAATTTAGATTTAAAATTTAGTAAGAAATTTTAAAATAAGAATATGTTAACCTGTGCCAGACGTAGGTACACAGGCACTTGAGCGTGTAGTTAACTATGTATTAAAAATAGAAAAAAAATAGAAAAAAAAAAGTAAAAATTTGTAAAAAATAAAACTTACTTTTGGTATATGGTTGGCGAAGATGAACTCTTGTTTCGCTTGAAAAATTTTGTTAGTGGTGTGGTTATGCTTTAAATGGTGGATGTAATATGTGCACTGGGAAGTTCAAAACAAAAAAAAAAAAAAAAAAAAAAAAGGAGAAATTGTTATGTTTTGATTTTTTTTTCCAAGTACAAAGTTTAATATATGTGTGTGGCTGATAAATTTAATTTGATGTAATATCGTTATTCCAGAATTTGCCTTATGCTGTTGTTTGTAATATGTATATACCATGCAATTTTTTTGTGTGTGTTTTGTAATAGGAAGTGTCTGTGGATGGCTGGTGGTCGCTTTCTTCACCCTTGTAGGACATGTCGAAGAGTCTTTAAATTGTAATTTTGTTTTTTTTTAGTGTCTTATAGATGTCTCGGTATCCTGCTCTTGGAAGACAGTCATCTCGCTGGTGGTTTGAAATTTTTGTTTTTGTTTACATTTTTGTTTTACAGGCATTTACAGGGGTCATGTGCGAGTTATGTAGATCAGTTTGTTAATGTAACTAACCCTGAGGTTGGTGAAGATTGTTTAAATGATTGTGGGGGTTGAGGATGTGTTCAGATAAATGAAGTTTAAGATGCCGTTACAAAAACTGACATGTATGCAGTTACCAGTTGCCAAAGTGTGGAAATGGGGATCTTTTGGTGTTAGGAATTTTAAATTTTGCACAAGTCACCCATTGCTGGGTATTTTAGATGAAAATAAGTTGACAATAGTTTAAAAAAAAAAAAAAAAAAAGAGAAAAAAATTTCCATTTTAACTGTTTTCTTAAAGGGAAGATTAGGTGGATAACTTTTTTTTGTGGGATGTTTTGCTGCTGAATATTGGCCACGTATGTTTCATATGTTTCATGTAGCTATTACAGTTCTTAGTGTTTGCTACCTGTCCTCGCGGGGTCGGTGTCTGACTTCTCTTGGATTAGGGGCATTTGCTGGGTATCTGGCATCCTTTTAATAAAAAAAAAAATTGTGCCAATTTTTTTTTCGCGGAAGACGGAGAGTGTTGTTGAGGAGTTTTTTCCTCAACTGTATTAATTTAGGAAATAAAAAGATAATTTAATAAAGTAATGGAAAAAATAAAGAAATCCCTAGAGTAAAATCACTCAGTCATGCGAAAAAAATAACAGGATAAAAAGCTATTTCTAAATTCTCTTTCCCTTAGGAGGTATCAATTTCTAAAACTCTTGTTATCTCGAGTATGTGAGAAGGGAATTGTGACCTTGGATCTCAGGTGGGTAGAAAAAGCCATCCTTCTCAAGCTCTGTCGGTGGTAAAAGTGACTCCTCGCATTTTACAAAAAAGCAAGGCGTGTCAGTGGTATGAGAGAGTATTTTTAAGAGGAGTTTAGTGTTGTGGCAACGGGGGAAAAAAGGACGCCGAGTTGAAGGCGGGAAAAAGAAGGAAACGCGGGGAGAACGCGAAGATAGGAGGCCGCAGAGAGGGCAAGTAACAGTACGTGTCGGCCCTTAAGGGCGTAAGCCCTGGCTGTGGCACTTGTGTGCCCCCTTTTCACCAAAGGGAACTTCATAGCTTTGAAGTGAGATCTAATTACTTACAACAGTTTGAGTAGAAAATTCAACCATGCAAGATATAAAAATGGATTAAAGGAAGTAGAAGAAAACACAAACAATTCACAAAATATGGCGGACCAAGATCGTGGTCATCTAATTACTGAACTTTGTAAAGTGACAGGTGCTGATGCCGTTCGTGCAGAGCATTACGTACATGCGACGTGTTGAGATTATAATATTGCCATTAGAAGTTTCTTTGAAGAAAGTGGAGAGGTAGCTACCCCTGAAAGTAATAGCATGTTTTCCTAGACCTGGAAGCCCGAAACCACAGCCTAAACCCAAGGCAGCAGCTTCAAGCACATCAACAAGGGCATTTCAGTGAAGAAAATTGAGCGGGTGATACTGGACAAAGAGAGTGTAGCGGGTACCAAAAGTGATTAAAGAAGTTTCGACAGGCATTTCCCTGAAACTGTGTGTCTTGTGCTCTAAAGGATTTACGGAAAGGATTAGCCTAAACAGACATCTACAAAATAAAGTAGTAGATGCGTAAAGAAATTTGCTCAAATAAGTGATGTATTGGAGTTTTTGTGTTTCTACGTGTTCAAGCTGTTAAAATAGTGTTGATCGACCTATAGGCCTTCACTCATACAGGAGAAAAGCCATCCGGGTGAAAAATTATGGCCAAAGGAATTTCTCGCGAAATCCAGAATTAATAATAATCATCTTTTTGGAAATCATACCGCGAGAAAAGTCTTGGTCGTGTCAACAGTAAAAATAATGGGACCTCCAGTCAGCCCCTGATATTCCCAGACTACAAAGTAAAGGTGGTAAATATTACTTTTATTATTTCTTTATATGTATTTGTGTCTTTCTATTAGTAGACTTTGCACTTAGTAAAATTGTTATCAAATGTAGTTTGTAGGGCAATTTGAAAGACTAAAAGTGATTTGTTATTTTAACAGAAGATTAAGACTTTAATTATTTTACCAACAGTGTTTATAATGAATAAAGTTTTTGGAATGTTGGTAAAGAGACTCTGTCTTCTTGAGCCTTAACAACACCATAGACTTAAAAGTTGATGGGATCTGAACTTTATTTTTGTAATACTAAGGATTTGGAAAGAATTTATGTAAAGTAGTGAAAGTTTAAATTAGTAATAAGCTATACATTACCTTATGATGTGAGCTGTTGTTTGTGATTAAATTTAGATGAGAGTTAGATGTTTAGTAGAAAAGAATATAATTAAGGTGATGAAGGTTTAAAGTAACCCTTCACTCATAGAGGTTTATTTAAATTATCAGACAGCATCTCACAACACTGTGTTATAAGTTATTAGATAAAAAGAATATATATCTTTCAATTTTTAAGGGCAATTTTAGTAGTCTGTGTTGAGGGAATTATTTATCTAGAAAGAAAAATAAAAGTAAATTTGGAAATTAGATATTTTAGTATGGATTTGATTAGTTAATAAAATAAATATTATTTATATTGGATATGAGACAGTTAAAGTTCCCATTTCTCAACACAGGCTACAATTTTTATTTTTTGTTGTATTTTTTTTTTTTTTTTTTTTTGGGGGGGGGGGGGGGGGAGGCAAATTGCCCAGTATGTATTTTTTTATTATTTTTATTTAATTAGTATCATGTAGCATATTTATAACATTGTCTAGGAGGGTCTCTGTCTATTCATAATAACCTAAAGAAAGTTTAATGATGGTTAAAGGTAGACAGAGGCTGCCATAGACCATAATGTATGAAAAATTATTTTTACACCTACATTGGGTAAAAAGCACAACAGGGCTGGCACATAGATTCTAGGGTGCAAGTTCATTGCCCAAACTTTGGCTATTGTTGGGGAACCTGGGTAAAATTGTAAAACACAACGCGTTTAAAGTAATTTAGTAGTGTGAGGAAAATTTAATAATTAATTAAATTAAATCAACGATGAGAGAGATAAGTACAAACCCAACTTTTTCATCGTCACAACTGGATCCGCGACCAGTTCTAGAATTTGTGTTGCTGTTCTGTTGTGTACATATTATTAGTATGTCAATATAAATTTTTTAAAAATATTGTGTTATATTAGAAGAATGAGTTTTAATTAATGTTTGCATATACTTGTATTTTGGTGATGTTATATGGTTGGAAATTTCATATGGCTCTAAAGTGCAATTAAATTTTCAGATCTTTTAAATATATATATATACATATATATATAATGAGTACTTAATTAACAATTGTGAATTTTTCGAATGCGAAATTAGATTTTTAAAAATACATTAGGTAATGAGTAATTAATTTTATAAACATATTTCCGCATAGTATTGCAATGGATTTGGTGATCAGGAATGGGATAATAGAAAGAAGGAGCCCCTTAAATATCTAAAAAAAAAAAAAAAACCTACAACACTGTTTCTAAAGAATACTTTCACATATTTCTGAGGAACCGACTGATAAGGAAGGTATACTGATAAGGAAGAAGATTTTTTTTTTTTTTTTTTTTTCAATTACTAAAGATCCTATACCTCTTCCCAAATATGTGTAATGCCATTATTATTATTATTTTTTTTTTTTTGAATTAATGAAGGTAGTAAACCTTTCATCAAAAATTTGGAATGCAAAATAATTGTATAGGAGAAAATCTGGTTTTAAAAGAGAAATTGTTTTTAATTTGTTACTCTGGGTCACAATTTTAAAATTTAGCAAAAAAAAAGAAAAGAAAAGCTACTGGGTGGAGGATATCAAATAAGATAGGGAACTATTTATTTGCTGTGTGCGGTTCTATTTTTATATTGTTTTGAGCTGATATTCCAATGCTGGCTAACCTCTCCCTTGCACGCAGAACTAACTTAGCTCTGTTGTGTTTGTCCTCAGGTTGACTTGATTTTTTTTTTTTTTTTTTTTTTTTTTTTGGGGGGGGGGGGGGAGTTGCCTATATTGAATGCCTAAGTGCATGATTTTTTAAATTTTCTGTACCAGCTCTGGTAGGTTAGCAAAGAGTAATTAAAATTTCCCAAACTCTTTTGGTTGTGGCACCTGCTTATATAAATAGAAAAAGCTTTTCCCAGCATCTGAAAATTTTCTGTTTTTTAAAAAATAATATTAGTATTATGCGAATAAAAAAAAAAAAAAAAAAAAAAAAAATGCTACCACCTAGTTATGTTTTGTGACCAGCTCTCAGGGTGGCAGGTTATAAATTTTAGAAAACTACACGAGTAAGCATTTCACCTAGTTCATGCTGTAAAAGAAAGGTGTAATACTTTTTTTTTGAAATATGGTTTTAGAAAAAGATTGTAGGCTGAATGCAGGGAAACTAACAATTGTTTGGACAAGAGGGGCTAGCAAATTCATGCAGCTGTAAAAGTCCTTTAAAAATTTTCAAAAATGTAAACAAAGTCTTTATATAAGTGTAGTACCTCTTTCAACAGAAAATTAGGGAATGTGTTGGGATGGTAATAAAAATTTTTCTTGCTAGGCAGAGTTAAATTAAATATTTGTCATTATTTTGATCTCACATTTAATTGTTTACAGTTTAATCATGAATTTTTTTTTTCCAAAAAATTTAAACTGCCAATGAAATAGAAATCACTTTTGCTTCTATAAATGGATTTTTTCTCAATTTAGGTACAATCTGACATAACATGTAAATTTTAGAATTTTGTTTGGATATTTTGAATGGAAAAATTTGAATTTTGGGATATGTTGGTGTGAGAACTAGAGTATGCCAGAAAACTCCTTTGCTCGCAGATTTAAAATAAGTCTGTTGTGGGTCTCCCACTGATTTTTTAAATGGCTATGAGTTTACCTATTGGGGCGACAAATTTTGTTGCTAATACTTTACAAAGTTCTCACTGACAGGGTATGCTCTTGAAAGTATGAAATGTTGATAGTGATATAGTATTAGTGTTAAAGAATTATCATGTTGAAATTTTTCTCGAGAAGAGAAGTTTATGTTGGGAAAAAGTGAATTTAGTTAGGTAGGAAAATTTGGAGGTAGAATAGATTGGTGTTTATGGAAAGGAAAAAGAGGAAATTGTAGATATTCAGATTTTTTTTTCTCGAGCTGCCCATGTTGTTTATTCCATTTAAGCTTATTCAAATATCTTTCAATTTAATAGTATTGGTTGAAATTTTTTTCCTAGAAAAGTTATGAAAGCTTAGAATTTTTTTTCTGCATTAGATAATTAAAATTGAGTTTCAGTGAGGTACAGAATTTTGTACATGTAGGTACTTAGTTAGTTATGAAATAGTGAGGTCTCTCAGTGCATATTGGTTTCTTAAATGATTAGTAATGGAGGTAAATTCTGATAGTTTGCAGTAAACTGAGGTCTAAATGTTAAAAATAATAAAAATAGAAAAATGTAAAAAAAAAAAAAAAAAAAAAAAAATTAATATTTAGCTCCTAGAGTAGTTTACTATTTACTGACTAGGAATTGTGATAAGGTATGGACATTGAATTTTGTGTAAATTGCAAAACAAATCTTTGTTTACCTCATATGTGATGCACTGAGAGAGCAATAATTAAGACTCAATCTGTACTTATAGTGGGGTAGAGAAATAAAATAAGAATAACAAAACCACCCTAGCACATTCTGTAAAAATAACTTAAATTTTGTTTGTTTGTGATTCTGCCAAAGAAATTTTTTTTTATATATACATATTTCAGTGTTTTTTTTTTCAAATTGTGTGAAAAGAGGAAGAAAATTTTTTTTTTAGGTTAAAATGTCACTTACAAAATTTCAAATAGCATATTTTTTTTTAAGTGGATTTCTTTTTCATTTTCTCACTCGCATTGGTGATTTATACAAAATTTTAATTTGCATTAAGGTTTCTGTTATGAAATTTGTAATGCTAATATGGAAAAGAGGTTGTTTATGAGTTCTCGAGTGCAGTAAATATTGGGGGGAGTTTTACAAAAAACTTCTTTTACTTCTAACTGTTAGTGTTAAATTGTTAATCAAAATTGTAACTTAACTTCTGCGTGCAAGGTGCACATTGTAAACAGATTTTGAGTTTTAAGAGATTAGTTGTGTTCTGGGCTTTGGTGTAGTAGGGTCGGTGTTTGACTTTATACACTTTGCTCGGGACATGAGCTGTCTCTTCTGTTTGTTTTTAAATTGTTTAACTAGTATTACATGAGCTTAAGAGATGCTGTGATTTTAATTTTTTGCGAGTATGGGTGAAAAAGAGATTTGCTTATTGACTTTAATTTTTTTTTTCTCCAGAGGTATTGAGGGTGTAATAATTTTCATTAAAACTTTTAAGGCAGATTTTTTTTTAATATTCCATTGCATATGTGCCTTAGATATCATGTAAATTTTTTTTTAGGATTTTACAAATGTTCAGAAAGATCTTGTCAATGTATGTACGGGTATTTCAGGACTGGAAAAGAAGAAATTTGCAATGTAAAAGTACATTAAAATTTTTAATTTCAAGTTTAATTATGTGTCACTGTGCGCTTGGTCATACAGACCTTGTTAAAAATTTTGATAAATTTCTATTGTTTTTGTTGTGTATATGTTCTTGTATTGTCTTTAATCAGTCACTTTGCTACTTCTCAGTGCATGTATTCACTTTCGAGATAAAATTTAGATTTAAAATTTAGTAAGAAATTTTAAAATAAGAATATGTTAACCTGTGCCAGACGTAGGTACACAGGCACTTGAGCGTGTAGTTAACTATGTATTAAAAATAGAAAAAAAAATAGAAAAAAAAAAAGTAAAAATTTGTAAAAAATAAAACTTACTTTTGGTATATGGTTGGCGAAGATGAACTCTTGTTTCGCTTGAAAAATTTTGGTAGTGGTGTGGTTATGCTTTAAATGGTGGATGTAATATGTGCACTGGGAAGTTCAAAACAAAAAAAAAAAAAAAAAAAAAAAGGAGAAATTGTTATGTTTTGATTTTTTTTTTCCAAGTACAAAGTTTAATATATGTGTGTGGCTGATAAATTTAATTTGATGTAATATCGTTATTCCAGAACTTGCCTTATGCTGTTGTTTGTAATATGTATATACCATGCAATTTTTTTGTGTGTGTTTTGTAATAGGAAGTGTCTGTGGATGGCTGGTGGTCGCTTTCTTCACCCTTGTAGGACATGTCGAAGAGTCTTTAAATTGTAATTTTGTTTTTTTTTAGTGTCTTATAGATGTCTCGGTATCCTGCTCTTGGAAGACAGTCATCTCGCTGGTGGTTTGAAATTTTTGTTTTTGTTTACATTTTTGTTTTACAGGCATTTACAGGGGTCATGTGCGAGTTATGTAGATCAGTTTGTTAATGTAACTAACCCTGAGGTTGGTGAAGATTGTTTAAATGATTGTGGGGGTTGAGGATGTGTTCAGATAAATGAAGTTTAAGATGCCGTTACAAAAACTGACATGTATGCAGTTACCAGTTGCCAAAGTGTGGAAATGGGGATCTTTTGGTGTTAGGAATTTTAAATTTTGCACAAGTCACCCATTGCTGGGTATTTTAGATGAAAATAAGTTGACAATAGTTAAAAAAAAAAAAAAAAAAAAAAAAAAAAAAAAAAAGAGAAAAAAATTTCCATTTTAACTGTTTTCTTAAAGGGAAGATTAGGTGGATAACTTTTTTTTGTGGGATGTTTTGCTGCTGAATATTGGCCACGTATGTTTCATATGTTTCATGTAGCTATTACAGTTCTTAGTGTTTGCTACCTGTCCTCGCGGGGTCGGTGTCTGACTTCTCTTGGATTAGGGGCATTTGCTGGGTATCTGGCATCCTTTTTATAAAAAAAAAAAAATTGTGCCAATTTTTTTTTTCCCGGAAGACGGAGAGTGTTGTTGAGGAGTTTTTTCCTCAACTGTATTAATTTAGGAAATAAAAAGATAATTTAATAAAGTAATGGAAAAAATAAAGAAATCCCTAGAGTAAAATCGCTCAGTCATGCGAAAAAAATAACAGGATAAAAAGCTATTTCTAAATTCTCTTTCCCCTAGGAGGTATCAATTTCTAAAACTCTTGTTATCTCGAGTATGTGAGAAGAGAATTGTGACCTTGGATCTCAGGTGGGTAGAAAAAGCCATCCTTCTCAAGCTCTGTCGGTGGTAAAAGTGACTCCTCGCATTTTACAAAAAAGCAAGGCGTGTCAGTGGTATGAGAGAGTATTTTTAAGAGGAGTTTAGTGTTGTGGCAACGGGGGAAAAAAGGACGCCGAGTTGAAGGCGGGAAAAAGAAGGAAATGCGGGGAGAACGCGAAGATAGGAGGCCGCAGAGAGGGCAAGTAACAGTACGTGTCGGCCCTTAAGGGCGTAAGCCCTGGCTGTGGCACTTGTGTGCCCCCTTTTCACCAAAGGGAACTTCATAGCTTTGAAGTGAGATCTAATTACTTACAACAGTTTGAGTAGAAAATTCAACCATGCAAGATATAAAAATGGATTAAAGGAAGTAGAAGAAAACACAAACAATTCACAAAATATGGCGGACCAAGATCGTGGTCATCTAATTACTGAACTTTGTAAAGTGACAGGTGCTGATGCCGTTCGTGCAGAGCATTACGTACATGCGACGTGTTGAGATTATAATATTGCCATTAGAAGTTTCTTTGAAGAAAGTGGAGAGGTAGCTACCCCTGAAAGTAATAGCATGTTTTCCTAGACCTGGAAGCCCGAAACCACAGCCTAAACCCAAGGCAGCAGCTTCAAGCACATCAACAAGGGCATTTCAGTGAAGAAAATTGAGCGGGTGATACTGGACAAAGAGAGTGTAGCGGGTACCAAAAGTGATTAAAGAAGTTTCGACAGGCATTTCCCTGAAACTGTGTGTCTTGTGCTCTAAAGGATTTACGGAAAGGATTAGCCTAAACAGACATCTACAAAATAAAGTAGTAGATGCGTAAAGAAATTTGCTCAAATAAGTGATGTATTGGAGTTTTTGTGTTTCTACGTGTTCAAGCTGTTAAAATAGTGTTGATCGACCTATAGGCCTTCACTCATACAGGAGAAAAGCCATCCGGGTGAAAAATTATGGCCAAAGGAATTTCTCGCGAAATCCAGAATTAATAATAATCATCTTTTTGGAAATCATACCGCGAGAAAAGTCTTGGTCGTGTCAACAGTAAAAATAATGGGACCTCCAGTCAGCCCCTGATATTCCCAGACTACAAAGTAAAGGTGGTAAATATTACTTTTATTATTTCTTTATATGTATTTGTGTCTTTCTATTAGTAGACTTTGCACTTAGTAAAATTGTTATCAAATGTAGTTTGTAGGGCAATTTGAAAGACTAAAAGTGATTTGTTATTTTAACAGAAGATTAAGACTTTAATTATTTTACCAACAGTGTTTATAATGAATAAAGTTTTTGGAATGTTGGTAAAGAGACTCTGTCTTCTTGAGCCTTAACAACACCATTGACTTAAAAGTTGATGGGATCTGAACTTTATTTTTGTAATACTAAGGATTTGGAAAGAATTTATGTAAAGTAGTGAAAGTTTAAATTAGTAATAAGCTATACATTACCTTATGATGTGAGCTGTTGTTTGTGATTAAATTTAGATGAGAGTTAGATGTTTAGTAGAAAATAATATAATTAAGGTGATGAAGGTTTAAAGTAACCCTTCACTCATAGAGGTTTATTTAAATTATCAGACAGCATCTCACAACACTGTGTTATAAGTTATTAGATAAAAAGAATATATATCTTTCAATTTTTAAGGGCAATTTTAGTAGTCTGTGTTGAGGGAATTATTTATCTAGAAAGAAAAATAAAAGTAAATTTGGAAATTAGATATTTTAGTATGGATTTGATTAGTTAATAAAATAAATATTATTTATATTGGATATGAGACAGTTAAAGTTCCCATTTCTCAACACAGGCTACAATTTTTATTTTTTGTTGTATTTATTTATTTATTTATTTTTTTTTTTTTTTGGGGGGGGGGGAGGCAAATTGCCCAGTATGTATTTTTTTATTATTTTTATTTAATTAGTATCATGTAGCATATTTATAACATTTTCTAGGAGGGTCTCTGTCTATTCATAATAACCTAAAGAAAGTTTAATGATGGTTAAAGGTAGACAGAGGCTACCATAGACCATAATGTATGAAAAATTATTTTTACACCTACATTGGGTAAAAAGCACAACAGGGCTGGCACATAGATTCTAGGGTGCAAGTTCATTGCACAAACTTTGGCTATTGTTGGGGAACCTGGGTAAAATTGTAAAACACAACGCGTTTAAAGTAATTTAGTAGTGTGAGGAAAATTTAATAATTAATTAAATTAAATCAACGATGAGAGAGATAAGTACAAACCCAACTTTCTCATCGTCACATCTGTATCATAAACATAATTGGGGCCGCGGTAGCCCAGTCGGTAGAGAGCCGGCTTCATAATAGGAAGATTACGGGTTCGGTACTCGAGCCGGCCAAAGACTGTCGTGTGCACTAATGGTGGCTGGTGCACGTAAAATCTGTCGTGGCAGAATTGTGATGGCATGTCTCCGGACCACCTCTAGGGGTGTGTCCCAGACCGTCGCCAATTGCCCATCTGTGCAGCCCCAACCTCCATAACCCACCCACCATAAACATAATTGTTTTACATTTTAAATAGCGAACAATCTAATTTTTTTTTTATGAAATGGGAAACTTATTTATTTCTCTCTGCATTCTACAGACAGTAAAAAAAATTAATAAATAAATAAACAAAACAATGAAACATAATATATGATAGCTACCAATAGTACAAAAAAAAACTATATTGTAATTTAAAATGCATAATCAAAAAGCAAATTATTTTGAATAACGCTCATATTTGCATAACTAAAGAACAGATGTCAAGTCAGATAAAACGATAATATTGCAACAAATTACGCTTAAACTTTTGTTTTCTTATCTCTATCAAAAACATTTCATATCTGTCTGAATTAACTAACGACCCTATCTTAAGAAACGCAAGCAAAATAATTATCTATCGGCTTATTACAGGCACTAAATATTTTCATGATAATAAGATGATATAATAAAATAACGATGAGATATTAAACGAATTTTATAATTTCTAAATGAAACTATGAAAAAGTAAATTAATTTTAAAGGACGACATTTTTACGAAACTGTCAATGTAAATGATTGCTTTTTTTAGACTTATTAAAACTATTAAATAACATTAGAATATCTTCGAGTTCTTAAAATTTATATCATAAACATTCTTATTATATTTGAAACTGATCATGGTTTTATTATGAGAAAAAAAAAAAAGAAAGCCTTTATATTATTTTGTATTTCGCAGACAGTAAAATCACATAATAAACTAATGTCAATAGAATTACAGAAAATGATTTCCGATCGGAAATATAAGAAAACTGATTAATTTTGAAGGCAGGCATTTTTACATAATTAGGAAAGGAGAGGATGGGAGAAGATTGTATATACCAACATAAAATTGCCTATTTAAGGAAATATTGGAATGACATAAATTGGTTTAAATTATCTTTTGTTACTCCATGTCTAAATTATACACAAAATGTTTTCATTAGAAATGGCTAATAACGCCATCTTAACATAAATGAAAAAAAAAACCCTTCATCTCTCAAAATTCTACAAATAGTAAAAATATTTTAATAATAGAACACAGTAAAATAAACTAATGATTATACAATTAAAAGAAAACTATTGTATTTTTCTAATGAGATTATTGATAAGAAAATTAATTTGGATAGCAGCCGTATTTAAAATATCAAGTAATAGAAATCAAGTCAGGTGATGTGAAGATAAAAGAACAAAATACGCTAAAACTATCTTTAAACTTTTCGTATCTAAATAGATCATATATATTCTTCTTCTACTTAAAATAACTAATGGCCCTATCATAATTAGGCTGACCAGATCAAAGTACCTTTAAAAAAGAGAAGTGTTGAAAATTAATACAATTATCCAATTATGGATGCATTTTTTCATTCCTAATAAATAAGGACTAAAAATAAAATATTACTAATTAATAATTTACTTTCTACAATTTTTTAAAACTTAAAAGAATGCCTTAAAAAAAAAAAAAAAAAAAAAAAAAAAAAAAAGGAAGTCCCCATTTGTCCCCAGAAAATGGGGACGTTTGGTCAGTATAATCATAATAGAAACGATTGGATGGTTGGTTGGGTTTTACGTCACACTAGTGCTGTGCAATGGGCAATTAGCGACCATAATAGAAACGGAAAACAAAAAAATTCATTTATCACTGTATACAACTAGCACTATGAGTACTTAAGTGATAAAAATATGACATAACAAAATACCGATGATACATAATATTAGAAAATATTGTGAGTTATGAATGGAAATGTCGAAAAGCATATTAATTTGGTAGGCAGTCAAATACATAATAAAGAAACAGAATTTTCGATAAAACATTAAAATGGCAAAATAGGCTTACGTTGTCTATTGTTTTTTATATCTATATCATACACTGAGAACAAATTATGTAACTGACATCTAGAATCTAAACTGTGGCTCTAGAAAAAATAGTTCCATGTCATCCTTATAAATTCTAGTCCCCTTTGAAAGCGAGTTCTAAAAACCTCTATTAGAATTCTTGAGCGTTTTCTTATATTCTCGAGGGCAAATTTTTTTAAAAAATCTGCAAATAAAGGCGAATACATGAGGCGGGTTTCAGCAACTATAATCTTGGTTTATTACCCAATTCTAGTATAAGTTACACTTATATTTGAAATAGCTAACATTCTCAGTATTTAAAAAAAAAAAATACTCTGGATACTAGAAACACAAAAAATATCTCTATAATAGTAAAACGATATAGCAAACTAAGGATGTTGAAATAAATAATCTAATGTGCCACCAACACGACATTCTCTTTCCCTGCGTTTTAATGCTACAAGGACAGCTTAAAGATTAGAAAGTAAGATAAAAGGTACTATGCATGAACCTCATTTAAAAACAGTTTAAAATACGTTTAAGGACAATTTTATTAATTCTGTATGATTTTTCCCTCAGTCTGAATGTAGTACAAATGTCTGTTAAAAAAAAATATAATAATAATAATAATAATAAAGCTGTTATATTTTATTTTAAAAGGGTGTTTTATAGTCTTATCTATCTAAATAGTACAAATGTAGTGTGATCACGCTTCCTGTCCCTAGCATAGAGGACGATTTCGAAGGCCTAGAGCGTGCCAGATTTACTGCAGGTTGGAATTTGGTAAATATAGAGTCATTCTGCGTCCCTTATCACGTATTTTCCCTCGATCTCTAAAATGGTTGTGTCAGTACATGCGCAGAAGGTAGCATCGTCGCAAGAAGCGTGGCTAAAGAATAATTTGACCAACGGTAACATATTGTAAAATTCTATGACTACCAAACAGCTAGAAAGTCCGATTTTCTAACTATATCCAAAGTTGTAAAATGATTTTTAAATAACCTAAAACAACAGGCAACAATAGAAAAATAAAATAAAAAAAGCTATGATGTCATGGCGAGATGACAGCAATGTTTAATTATATTGTCATAAAGAGTGCGTCAGATCTTTGAGGAAATAAACCCGAATTGATTTTTTAAAGATGTCCCGATAAAATTATTATTCATAATCTGACTAGGTCTCTTTTGACGAAATTACTTAAAAATAACGACTACTATATACAAATTCATAACAATGTACTTTTATAATTTTCTAACGGGATTATTGAAAACAAATTAAATTGAATGGCAGTCACATTTATATAATTAAAGATACAGAAATCAAGTGTCTGGTAATACGATACTGAAGCAACAAAATACGCTTAAATTGTTTACTTTCGAATCACATTTTCACATCTAAAGCATAAACATTTCACATCTGCTTGGAATAATTAAAGACCCTAACAGAAGAGAAGCGCAAAAGAAAAAAAAAAATATCACTCTGCATTTTACAAGCCATAAGGTATTTTTATGATAGTATACGATCTATATAAATAATTACAAGATAAACAGAACTTTTTGTATACCATATCATGCTTTTAAATTTTCTGTTGCATCATACAAACGCTACCGAAGGCAGCGGGAACCCGGAGCTATTGGATAAAAGTATTGTAAAAATTCATTGCTATCGTGTTTTGAGCTATTATAAAAGTTTGAAATGGCTATCTAGTCGGGAAGATAGTTAAAAATTGATTTCAAGCTCTGTACTGGTAACGCTGCCGAAGGCAGCAGGGTTCCGAAGCAATTGGTTACAAATATTTTAAAAATGCATTTTCACCGTATTCTGAACTATTCTGAAAATTTAAAATGGGAAGTTCAGTCGGGAAGTTAGTTAAATAAATTTTCTGTTGAATCATATAAACGCTGCCGAATACAGACAGTAGTGATCTGAAACCGTTGACTAAAAGTATTTTTAAAAATGTATTACCGTGTTCTGAGCTGTCCTGAAAGTTTCAAACGTCTAGCTAGCCGGGAAGTTAGTGAAAAATCGATTGCAAGCTTTGTACTGGTAACGCTGCCGAAGGCAGCAGGAACCCGAAACAGTTGGCTAAAAGTATTAAAAAAAATGCATTTTCACCGTATTCTGAACTATTCTGAAAGTTTCAAATGTCTAGCTAGTCGGGAAGTTAGTTAAATAAATTTTCTGTTGAATCATACAAACACTGCCGCAGGCAGTAGGGACCTGGCACAATAGAGAATTTGCACGTTTTCTGATTTCATTCTTATATAATAGAATATGAAAATGTAAGAAAATAAATACAAACATTTTCTCTGTTTGAAATCTAATGACTGATTTATAACAATTTTAACATCGCACTATTTACTCTATAGAGAAAACGCAGTATAAAATATCGTGACGTCACTCTTTATGACAACAAACGGGAGTAATCGTTGTTTACATTCAATTTTGTGCTTTGCTTTGCTTCTTGAATCAGTGAAATAGGTTTTGTATTTTATAATAATGACGTATATTAAAAAAATCCTAGTATAAATATTGTATTCTACCACTCTGCACTAATACAACGGCTAAATGCTTCTCAAAAGCTATTCTTTAGCATTCCACAGGATCCTATTAAACGAAAACATTGGACAACCGCCATGAAAAGAAAACAATTGAAAATAATGATAAGGAAAAATTATGATAATGGTATTAAATGATTATAAAATGAAAAAGAAATGCTCAGAAATCACATAAACGATTGATAATTACGAAAGTTAAAACAAATTGCTGCTTGTTAACTAGGCTAACAAATGTAAACATTGAAGCATCCTAAAGTGTGACGTCAGACAGCGTTTTGAAGTCACATGATTTTTGGTTAATTTTAAAGTTATTTTTGAAATTATTGAGAACTTTTTTTGCATTTTTAATAAACTTTTTGAAATTTATGAGCCTAAAACTACCAGAAAAATAAGATTTTGTTCAAATCCCCCATGTGTGCAAATTGTCCATTGACTAGAATTATTAAAAAAAATTATTGTCACTGTATTTTGAGCTATTCTGAAAGTTTCAAATGTCTAGCTAGTCGGAAAGTTAGTGAAAAATCGATTGCATGCTCTGTACTGATAACGCTGCCGAAGGCAGCAGGAACCCGAAGCAGCTAGCTAAAGGTATAAAAAAAAATGCATTTTCACCGTATTCTGAACTATTTTGAAAGTTTCAAATGTCTAGCTAGTCGGGAAGTTAGTTAATTAAATTTTCTGTCGAATCATATAAACGCTGCCGAAGGCAGCGGGACCTGAAACAGTTGACTAAAAGTATTAAAAAAATGTATTGTCACCGTGTTCTGAGCTATCCTGAAAGTTTCAAATATCTAGCTAGTCGGAAAGTTAGTTTGCAAGATTTGTACTTGACAAACAAACAAACAAACAAACAAGAATCGAAGTTAATAAAAACATGGTAATAAAGCAAAGAGTATTTTGGCGGATCACTTCTATTTTTGAATGGTCTAGATTTAACTACTTTGATCATGAAAGACGACCATTTTTTTTTTTTTTTTTTTTTAATAAGAACTGATGATTTTTTTTTTTTTTTTTTTAAATACTGCATAGATGTTATATATATTTTTTGAAATATCACAAAAAACTGCTCATTTTTTGTGAGGACACTGTATACATCAAGTTATCAGATTTAAAGATATTATATTGCTAAGTTTCACAACGCGATATCATTTGGCTGCTTGTATCTTAAAAGAAGAGCCAAATATTAAACGAAAAACAGTCTAATATTAAAGAATAATGAACAACTATTTTAAAAATTATCAGTTTTGAAGTTCTAAGAGCTGCATTTTTAAAATTACATCGTACTTGTTTCCAATACATAATCCATTAAATTTGTAAACAATTGTTGATTCATTCTTGAGAATCATTCACATAAGACCATTGTTGCAAAACGAGTGCAAAACGAAAGAAATATTTAATTTAATTTAATTTGTAATATGTTATTTTGACATTTTGACCTTGAAAGGAATTTTTAACTATGTTACAAAGCCCAAAATGTGATATAAAAAATAAATAGTGATTCAATTCTTTTGAAAATTCATTTAAATTTAGTGACCAGCAAAGCGGCCGTAGCCTGCTAGTAATAGAATAAATTAATGATGATATAACTAAAGGATATTTTGTAATTTCTAAAGGGGAAATATGAAAAATTAAATTAATTTTAAAAGCGACATTTTTAAATAATTAAGAAATGGAAGTCAATTCAAATGATTGTTCAGTCCGCACTGCTTATTTTAAGAAATATTAAAACTATTAAATAACATTAGAATATCTTTGAGTTTTTGAAATTACTATCATGAACATTTTTATTTTATTTAAAATTGGTAATGATTTAATCATAAGAAGAATGTTTAAAAAAAAAAAAAAAAATCATATATCCTTTTGTATACCACAGATAAATAAATAATAATTAAATAACGTAATAAACTAATGTCATTTCACTAATGTGATTTCCGAAAGGAAAATATAGAAAACTTCGAAGACAGTCACTTATACATAATTAAGAAATGAAAGTCAAGTCAGATGATTTTCTTTGCCTAGTCAAAGTCAGTGATTTAATTGAAATGACAAAATAGACTTAATTTATCATTTGTTATTGCTTTTCTAAGTAATATACGTTATTGCTATATTAGAAAAAGTTAATAACTTCATCTTAATAGAAATATAAAACCCATTTTCCTCTCAGAATTCTGCAGATAGCAAAAATATTTCAATAACAAAAAGGCAGCAAGATAAACTAACAATTATATAATTTAAAAAATACTAATAAAAATACTAATTAAAAAATATATTTCCTTAACAGGATTATTGAAAAGCGATATAATTTGAATGGCAGCCATATTTACATACTCAAGAAATATAAGTCAAGTCAGACGATATGACGATGAAAAGGAAAAATATGCTAAAATTATCTTTAAACATTTATATCTAAATAGGTCATATATTTTATTTTTCAATTTAAAATAACTAATGACTCTATCATAATAGAAAAGGAAAGATATCATTTATCACTCAGCATTGAACTAGAACTAGAGTATATTAATGATAATAACGATGACATATAATAAAAAATATTGTAATATCTAAAAGGAAATTATTAGAGTATATTAATGATAATAACGATGACATATATTAAAAAAATATTGTAATCTCTGAAAGGAAATATCAAAAGGCAAACGAATTTGGCTGGCAGTCATATATATAATAAAGAAACGGAAGTGGCATTAGATGATTGTCTAATCCAAATTGCCAATCTAATACAATATATTGAAATGACCAAATAGGCTTAAATTGTCTAGTTTTTTTTTTTTTTTTTTTTTTTTTTTATTATTATTATTATTAATTATTTATCTTATCTTTTTTTTTTTTTTTATGAAATTAATTATTTCGAGCCTAAGGTTTCAAGTGTGTTTTTGGAATTTATGGTGTTTTCTTTCAAAGTACTTATTGTTTACCCCGTTTTCATTAACTCGCTTTCTTGTTTGTTTGTCCAGTACAAATCTTGCAATCAATTTTTAACTAACTTTCCGACTAGCTAGACATTTGAAACTTTCAGAATAGCTCAGAACACTATGACAACGCATTCTTTTAATACTTTTATTCAATTAATAAATGTTTAAAATTTTCATATAGTTGCTCTCTTTGTTACACAATTGATCATTTTCTTTCACGTTGATGGGATAACTCATGAAAAAAAATAAATTAAAAAGTATTTATTAATACATAGAATTGTCAAATTTATATCATTCAACAGAAAATTCAAAAACGTGGTATAAAAAAAGTTTTTTTTTTTTTTTTTTATCTTGTAATTAGTATTCAACTAAAAATTTGAAGCACATTTTACAATAAAGAATATGCACTGTCAAAAAAGAAGTCCTGTTTGCTGCAGTTTGCTGCTAGAAATTTTCTGTTATTCAGAAAATTGTGATTAGGTAATCTTACTAACAAGGAAACATTCAAAAGGTGTCATCTTCAAAAAGTATTGAAAAAAATATATGTGATTCTACTCTTCATAAAACACCAGAAAATGAAAAAAAATATCGGCTGAAATGAATTACAGCGACCACAAAAAATTATCAAAATTAAGCATATTTGGCGATTTCTCACTGCTAGGCGATTGATTTTGAGTACTTGGCGGAAAAGCAAAGCACGGTTCTGTTCGTACACGGTAATCTCGGTGCCAGCAAATGTATCGCCGCTAAATCGCCAAATATGCTTAATATTGATAATTTTTTGTGGTCGCTGTAATTCATTTCAGCCGATAATTTTTTCATTTTCTGGTGTTTCATGAAGAGTAGAATCACATATATTTTTTTCGATACTTTTTGACGATGACGCCTTTTGAATGTTTCCTTGTAAGTGTTATTGTTACCCTTCTAAAAAGATTTGTAACTTAGTGCATTCTGTAATTTCTGTAAATAAAACTTATTTCGAGCTTACTAAATTATTTCTGTGTTTCCTAATTTCAAAAGATCGAAATTGGTACCATTTAATGGATCACCGTTTGCTTTACGAAAACGCTTTACATAACAAAAATTGCTCGTTCTATCACCCTTTCAATTTTTTACTAAGATTTCAGAAACATTCTGTATATATAGAAAACAGAAGCAATTCTTAACAACTTATTTAGATACACTGTCAAAAAAAAAGTCCTGTTTGCTGCCAGAAATTTTCTGTAATTCAGAAAATACGTTCTATCAATGGAAAAATTACGTTGATAGAGCGTATTTTTCTGAATTACAGAAAATTCTGGCAGCAAACTGCAACAAATAGGATTTTTTTTGGCAGTGTGCTTCGTATTTACTAGAAAGTGTGGACTATTTTTTTTTTCTGATAATATAGACGAAATATAAAATGGTTTTCTTTTCTTTTCTTCCTTTCTTTTTTTTTTTTTTTTTTTTTGGGGGGGGGGGGGGGGACATCAAGTGAAACACAAGTATAATGTCTGGAAATATTCTAATTATAATAAAATAAAAAATAAAAGACTCGTTTAAATTTAATTTCTATTCGTGACAGAATTTTAATTTAGTTTAAATCTTTGCGTACTTAAATTTGATGTTAAAAACACATTTTTACATTTTTTGTATTTCTAAACGGATGTTAAGGTGACTCTCTACTTATCGTCTCCGAAAACCGCAACCAATGTTATTCTATGGGAAAATTTGCCTCTTTATAACTCATTAACGAATGTTTATTTTTAAATTCCGTTTCCCATACATTAAAAAATTTCACAATTGTTAAACAATTTATCGCTTTCTAAAAATCGCATTTCTTAATTTTTAAGTTTTCATCTTGAAGTTTTAAAATTCAAAATTCCACATTGTGAAAATTCGTATTTTAGAACCTCAAAATAATATATATAAATACTAGCAGACCCGGCCACGCGTTGTTGTGACTAAGTTATACGTTGAATTATACGGCTGTAAACTATTTAGTACAGTCAAATTATTATTTACGAACAAAGACGAAAACGTTGTAGCCGATGTAAAAACCCACAGGGTTGAGATTTGAAACTTAGGTCAAAATTTGGAAGTGATTGATAAAAATTTTCGTAGTGTTGATATTAAGCACAAATTAATTTTATTGTAGGGTCCTATACATTTAATGGAGAAGTGATATATATTATTTCTAATGCTACTTTGGATAAAATTGCTAAAATGACTAATATATAAATTAAATTCTATTAAAATTCTATTAAAATAAAAGTATAAAAGAAACAGATGTTTTTAAAATCAATTTTTATGGAGGAGTGAAATATAATATATGCTATAATGGATAATTTTACTATAAAATGACCTCATCATTTTAAATATTTTAAAGAGGGCAACAGCTGTAGTTATAAAAAGGAAAACAATAAGGCTAAACCAGAAAAATAAGTAAATTTGATAAATATTTTAAAACTTTAAAATTGGAAATCTTATGAAATATTGGACATTTAAAGTAAATACATGTACCATTTTAAATAGAAAAAGATTTTGGAAAAGTTTAGTGTATTTTAACGAAGTGATGAGAAGTTTTTGAGTATGTTAAAATTTTAATAGTAAATTCAAGTTAATAAAGATGGGAAACATTGAGGATTAAGATAAGAATAATTATAAGATTAAAAAAAAATATATATATATACAGACACGACATTATTTCATTATTTAAAACATGAAAATCTGACTTTGACAGATTTTAATTTAGTGCCAGAGGCCTACTGCTAAACTTGTTTATATCGACAAATTCTTCTTTAGTTAATTTGTGACGATCTAAATTCCATGATAAAGTTTTCATTAAATCAAACCAATGTGTTTCAGCTGCAGATATTGTAACAAATAACGTTGGAAGTCCAAACTGTCTTATAGCAGCAAAACAACGTTTTTTCTCTTTTTCCCAATGAGGGGGAGGTGTGCCTTGGGGGGGACTCATTTCAAAGGTGTGCCTTGGGGGGGGACTCATGTCAAAGTTGTACCTTGGGGGGGACTCATGTCAAAGTTGGGCCTTGGGGGGACTCATGTCAAAGTTGGGCCTGGGGGGGACTCATGTCAAAGTTGGGCCTTGGGGGGACTAATGTCAAAGTTGTACCTTGGGGGGGACTCATGGCAAAGTTGGGCCTGGGGGGGACTCATGTCAAAGTTGGGCCTTGGGGGGACTTCATTCAATAAACCGACTGAAATAGGCCCTTAGCACTATTAAGAGTGTATTATAAAAATTCGACAACGCTGTACCGACTGAAATAAGGGTACCTTGGGGGGACTCATGTCAAAGTTGTGCCTTGGGGGGACTTCATTCAATAAATCCCCATTCAATAAACCGTCTGAAATAGGCCTCTAGCACTAATTAAGAGTGACCTATAAAAATTCGACAACTGTAGCGACTGAAATAGGCCTCTAGCACTAAAAAAAAAAAAAAAAAAAAAAAAAAAAAACTTTTTATATACCATGCTTTTAAATTTTAATATACTAATAATCTATATATTAATTTGAAACATGTTTTTGCCTGTCTCCACTATATTGAGAGAACTACTCGGTGTAAAAATTTGGTTGAGGTGTCTAAAGAAAGGTCTTGGTCTGTAGATGTGCTATGAGAAGAGAAAAATAAAAAAAAGTCGAACGGTTTCCCCCCCGGGGGGAAACCGTTTCTCCCCCAGTGGAAACGGGTGGGAAACCGTTTCCCTCCCGTTTGGGTTAAAAACACGTTTACGAGCTTAACTAAGCTTCAAATCACTTCACGGTGAAGAAATTGTACATATGGGGACTAGAGTCGAATACTAAAAAATCAATATCTGCGAATTTGAAGTTCTCGATTTTAAAGGGGGGAAAATGGGGGAAAGTAGATTTGGAGGGGAGGGGAAAGGGGGGAAATTAGTTTGAGAGAGAAATCCGTTCTAGACCCACACATGTAGCACCTCATTTTAAAGGTCTGGAAATTTCATGTCGATTGTGGATGTTTGTATACAGCATAGGGCGACCCCTGGTGGTGAAAAATGGAACTAAGTGATTTTGCTGTAGACCCTATCATGTTGCACCTTATTGTAAAGGTCTTGGTATTTCCTGACAGTTGGCGATCTTCGTACAGAACACACTGTGCCCCCTGGTGGTGGAAAGTGCAACTAAAGGATTTTGCAGTTGACACCACCATGTGACACTTTATTTGAAAGGTCTTGGAAATTCAAGGCGATTGTTGATAGAGGTCTTGAAATTTCATGTTGATTGGGGATGTTTGTATACAATATAGTGCGCCCCCTGGTGGTTAAAAATGGAACTAGGTGATTTTGCAGTAGACCCTATCATGTTACACCTTATTTTAAATGTCTTGGTATTTCCTTATCGTTGGTGTTGTTCGTATAGAACACGCTGCGCCCCCTGGCGGTGGAAAGTGCAACTAAAGGATTTTGAAGTTGACACCACCATGTGACACCTTATTTGAAAAGTCTTGAAAATTCAAGGCGATTGGTGATGTTCCTATACAATATCCTGCACCCCCTGGTGGAGGAAAGTGGATTTTGCAACGCGTGCGTAGCATGCATGCCTGCTATACAGTGCAGCAGCTACAGGCAGAGGTAACACGAGTCAGAGGTTCGCTGGTTAATTTTTGAGAAATTTTTCATATTATTAGCAGCCTGTATATACGCTGCCGCAGGCACCGGGTCACGAGCCCGAGTTCCGTTCTGGTTGAGGGTTTTTTTTTTTTTTGTGATGCTTTCATTAAAAAATAAAAATTCAAACAAAATCGAGTTAAAGATATAAAACCATACAAATTTAAGGTTCATTTAAGGTTGAACAGGGAGCAGCCCCCGCTCACCGCTCGAAGAGCGGTGTTGAGCGCTTCCAGGAAAAACCACGTGAGCTGCTCCGACATTTATTGAGAAAAAAAAAAAAAAAAGAAAAAAAAAATTACATCATGCATCGCCTGGCTTAGCCAACCCGCGACAAGGGGCGATGCAAATGGATTCCCTATTTTCTGTTACAATCAAATTAATAATTACAAACACGCGCTTTTAGTTACCTTTTGTCTTAATTTCTTAAACTAACTTAACCAAATCGCGATTTTTTATTTAAAGGCTTTTTTGGCGCCCAGGGAACCAAATTGAAATGTTGGTTTCTCTGAATTTCAACATAAAGTTCAACTCAATTGAAAATTTAACTAGTTTTGTAGCCCAAGGCCTTGATTTACACTAGTTACACAAGTCCTTTAACACTTTTTAATTAACCATTATTTTGGCGCCTCTTTTATTTAACTTTCCAAATTTTTAGGTTTTTAGTTAATCTCTCAGCCCCTAATAATCCGATTTTATTATCATGGGTCCGGGCATTGCCGGGCGGGTTCGTTTGGTTCCAGGTTAATTTTTTTGGAATTTTTTTATGTTATTAGCGGCCCGCGCATGCGCTGCAGCAGGCACCGGGGTCACAAGGCAGAGTTTCGTTCGGTTCTAGGTAATTGTTTTGTTAGAGCTGATTATTTTTTTCGTGATGCTTTCATTTAAAAACAGAAATTCAAACAAAATCGAGTTAAAGGTATAAAATCATACAAATTTAAAGTTCATTTAAGGTATCATGGACCCGGGCAACACCTGGCGGGTTCGTTCGGTTTCAGGTTAATTTTTGGGAATATTTTTATGTTATTAGCGGCCGGCGTATGCGCTGCCGCATGCACCGGGGTCACAAGGCAGAGTTTCGTTCGGTTCGAGGTAATTTTTTTTATTACAGCTTATTATTTTTTTCGTGATGCTTTTATTTAAAAACAGAAATTCAAACAAAATCGAGTTAAAGGTATAAAATCATACAAATTTAAAGTTCATTTAAGGTATCATGGACCCGGGCAACACCTGGCGGGTTCGTTCGGTTTCAGGTTAATTTTTGGGAATATTTTTATGTTATTAGCGGCCGGCGTATGCGCTGCTGAAGGCACAAGGGTCACAAGGCAGAGTTTCGTTCGGTTCGAGGTAATTTTTTTGTTACAGCTGATTATTTTTTCACGATGCTTTTATTTAAAAATAGAATTTCAAACAAAAACGAGTTAAAGATGTAAAACCATACAAATTTAAGGTTCATTTAAGGTTATTACCATGGTCCCGGGAAACGCCGGACGGGTCAGCTAACATGTAGTCTTAGTATTAAACGAAATAGAAAATGAAAGATAGGAACTGTTTATTTGGAGTCAGTTTGACGTCACATTGACTGTACTTTGTAGAAAGTGATGTCATATATAGTATTTCTATTTATAAGCATTTGTCTGACTTTCTTCTTTTAAAGTAAAATGTCGTAAATTATATTAGATGTTTTAACTTGAAATACATTTAAATAATGATGCGACGTTTTTTGAAACATTACGGTCAATAAAATGATCGTCGAATTCGACGGGTTCCAGCTAGTATACTAATTAAAAGGAAAATGATAAATATCCTATCATAGTTTGAAGTCAAATTTGTTTCCAAATGTCTAAATAAAATATCTGATGTAAGATACTAATATTTTGCAGCGGAATAGATTTCATTTCTGTCATCCTTGGCGAAAAAAAAAGAATATCGCCAAATTATCTGGCGAAAATATTTAATTCCTTTCAAAAATCATGGTTATTTTAACAACTTATATTAAAAGAGAAATGAATAATATGAAACAATATTTCGTACAATACATATTACATGTCATACATACGTACAATGAATAATACATATTACATTTCGTACAATGCATACATCTGGCATGTATATTTTCGTGTTACGCTTTTGATCGCCAAATAATAATAATAATAATAATAAAAGCAAAGGGCGACAGAGTTTTGAAATTTAAAATTAAAATTTTGTCAATTTGGCAGCAAAATAATTCAATCTAACACCCGCGATAACGAATACATATCTATACCCAAATATAAGGATTAAAATCGGGAAATAAATTTCCTCGATTTTTAATAATTTCTTACAAAAAATCCAGTGGGCAATTAACATAGGAAATCTTTTTCTTGGCTGCACAGACGGTCAGTGTGTCACACTTCGCTTGCGTATAGAACTCATAGATATAGTATAGCATATATAGAATAGAGTGATCATTGGGGAGAAAAAAGTTATTCCTTTTCATTTGGGAAAAGACGCCGTTTTTACCAAAATATGGCCGTCTTTCCCCGAGTGAATACACACGGGAATACATACTAATATTTTAGCAAATAAAATTTATGAATAATTTATTTGCTAAAGGGGAATGGAAGACTCCAGAAACAGTTTCAAATTCATATTTCTTTCTTTCTTTTCTTTTCTTTTTTTTTTTTTTCAATACCACTTAATGGCTGTTTCCAAAGCTTTTATTTATTTTCTTTTTTTTCGGCAACAAAAATCTTTCTACGATAACATGGGGATGAGAGATCTATATATATTACTATATCTATGATAGAACTACATTAGCACTTTATCAATGTCTATAAAATCTTTAAATTGATTATGACGTCAATTTTCGTGAGATGCATAATTTAACTTTTTATAATTTTTTAACGTTCACGTTTGATTAAATGTATTTATTTTTATGTCAAAAGAAAATGAACTCGTATTTTTTTTTTTTTTTTTTTTTGGCAACAATTAAATTAATGGAACTCACAGATATTTTGGAGCAACTTTAATAAAGGTCTATAATTAACAAATAATTGCAATAAAACAATATTGTGACAATTAATTGAGATAAAAACTATCCTATCTCTCAAGTTGGACCAAACTGCACACAGTGTGCAAAATTTCATTAAAATCGGTTCCTTCGTTTAGGAGTTTACCCCGGACAAACATCGTGACACGTAATTTATATATATATACAGATATATATATATTGTAAATGAAAAACGTAAATGAAAAGCGATAAAAATCTAGTCTATAAAAATCTAGTCGATAAAAATCTGGCGATAAACATCTAGAAAAGCGATCTAGTAAATGAAAAGCGATAAAGTGTTAAATAGTTGTAAATTTTCTAAATGTGAAAACGGAATTTAAAAATATGCATTAATTAATGATTTATAAAAGGGCAAAATTCTCCATAGAATAACATTGACTTTGGATTTCGGGGATGATAAGTAGAGAGTCCTCTTAAGGGTCGAACAGTTGTAAGCATCTTTTATATCATTTTCAGACTTTTATTATACTCTCATCCAAAATCAAGATGTCTTTTATAAATCTATAAAGGAATAATGTTAGAACCTTTTTAACAAATACTCAGGCAATTTTTAAGACTATAATGTCAATGATACGATGCTTAAAATGTATTGAAATTTCCAGAATCTCATATAGATTAATTTTGAAAGTTTTATCAGCATATATAGTTACCCTTATCCGTGGCTGATTCTGTCACACTTTAGGCTTAAGAGTAGGCTTAAGAGATTTCATTGGACTCAGTCTCCTAATTTTCATACTTTAGTTAATTTTTAAAAAATGTAATTGTCGCTAGATAAGCTGTTTAAATAGACGTATTCAGAAAAATTGCGCCTTTCATTTGGTACATTATTTCTAACGAATATATAATTACATTTTTTAAAATTCATTAAAATATGAAAATAAAAGCTTTAAAATACATTTTAAAATTTTAATTGCCCTGCCTTTTTTTTTTTTTTTTTTTTTTTGGCAGCATAAAATGAAATATGTTTTCCCGTAAAAAAATAAAATAAAATAAAAATAAAAATAAATTTGCTCATGCATGTGAAAAAAATGACGTCTATAAAATAATAATTTTACAGGTAACGAAGAGATAAACAAAGTGAGAAAATTTCGCACAGGCTTGCTAACAAATGAATTTTTTTAAAGTGAGAAATAAATAAAATAAAACAATTATTCTTCAATGGGCGCCTTCGTCACCCTACAACAAACTAGTTCCATATAAAAAGCAAATATGCTTGGAAGTCAGCCAAGTCAATTATACAAAGTAAGAAAACAAGTTAGATTACTTATTAACTTTGAATAGTCGCGAAAAAGGGAGATAACACTTTTCGGCATAAAAATAGCCCCCAACACCATTTTAACAAATTCTTATGTAAATTGACCTCCTGAATCAGAATAAGAAGTCCATTTTGCCCTATCATTTAAGGTTTTTTAGGGACGACCCCCTATTTTTTATCACTTTTCGTTAGTTTTATGGCTATAAATTTGATTTTTATGGGGGAAAAGGATTATTTTAACTGATGAATGTCTTCTTAGGGGCTACAGAGTTGGAAAATTCTAAAACATCAATATTTGCGGCAAGGGGGAAATTTAGGGGGGGGGGGGGGTGACACTCAAATTATGTATTACTTTTCTCATATTTTTTTAATATAATATTAATGTTATTTATTAAACACTATATATTTGTTTTTGTTTTTCAGTATTAAATTAATCCTTTTTCATCCTCCAAATGAATTCATGGCCATAAAATGACCGAACAGTGATAAAAATTGGGGGAGGAGATGGTGTCCCGCGAAAACGGTGGGTGACTGGCGAAAATGGTAGTAATATTTGGATTCAGGAGGTCATTTTACATAAGAATCACCAAAAATAGTATCAGGGGTCGAACTTTTTTTTTTTTTTTTTTTTTTTTGCGCAGTGTAGTTAGGGTAATTGCGCAACTAATTTGGCTATTTTTATTTTCTTCTGTATTTAAAAGAAGAAAAATAGTTTAGAAAAAAATTTCGACTTTGGATTTTCAATGGGTTCGTACGTTTTGAGAGTTCTAAAACACAATTTGGTCATTCACAATAAAAAGTATTTGGCTGTCTGTGTGTGTGTATGATAAAATTTTGTAGCAACTGTATCTGAAGAACTACTGCACAAAATTTTAATAGGTATTGATATATAGTTTCACCTTGACATAAATTAGTGTCGGTCAGATTTGGTGAAAATCATCCGATAGCTGGCAAAGTGATTTTTTTTTTCTTTTAATATGTATATGGGTCATTCTCACATAATGGTAAATTTTGTGTCCTTGGCTAAAAAATGTCACTTGAACAAGTCAACTATGAAAATTAAAATTTTTTTTCAACAATTCTTTTCACGCACTACACTGTGCAGTAATTTGAAAACCAAAAAAAGTAAAATTTCAATATTTAAAAAATTTTTAAAGTTGTAAATGTCATTACCAAGGCTTGTCCCAAACTCCAAACTTTTTATTTAAACCTTTATTTTAAAGAATTGAAAAAAATTTGAACAAAGCTAACAATTTGCTAGGTATATTTCACTTTTCTACTTTTAATATCTTTGGAATTTTAGGCATAAAAAAAAGAAATCTATTAATTATGCTTATTTAAAATTTGTCCCTAAGGGTAATTGTCATTACCAAGGTGTGTAAGTTTTTTTTCAGTACCTCACTACTAGATGGTGCTGTCATAATTATCAACCTGTCAAAAGTAAAGTGTTTCATGCCCTTACAAGCAGACAAGTTTTTTTAGTTTAAGTAAATACAAATTATTTCATTTTGCTGTTTTTGTTCTAAAATTATAGTCAGTGTACTTATTGTGTGTCATTACAAAGTCCGTTATTACGGAAATACACAATTAATAAATTTAAATTTACTGAGTGATTTATAAAGATCTTTGGGACCACATACAGAATGAATATTGCATTAGCTTTTAATTGCTATAATTTAGCCATAAATAGGCTTAACATTAAAAAAGTCATTACCAAGGTGATCATTACCAAGGTGTTTTGAAAACATGGTAATGATATCTAGGAACATGGTAATGATGTCTAGGAACATGGTAATGACTGATGGGCAGTAAAGTGTAAATTACTTTATGTCGCCTGTTAAAACAGACAGCTATAGGATTCGTATAGTGAAAATTATTCCAAAAAATCTCACCACTATATATCGTCTAGACATTTTAATTTTTCTGTTACAAATTAGAATGATAAATACAGCTATCCATAAATAAATGTGTAATTATTTCGCCATTGGTCATTTCTGTGGTTCTGTCTGTCATTACCATGTTCACAAATGTTATTACCATGTTGCAATAGAAATTAAAAAATTAATTAATCTGTAATAAAGGCAAACGATCTCTGCTGGTATTTTTTCCCTCTATAGCAGACATGGATAATTGCATTAATGTAAAAAAATCAGGAATTAAAACAATTTTTTTTTTTTTTTTTTCTGAAACCAATATTTACCATTATCTGAGAATGACCCATATATATATAAATTTATAACAGAGAAGCTTAGGATTTCATAAAATTATTTAAGATAGAGTAAAAAATTGAATGGTAAAATTGGATATTAGCATACATTACCGAAGTGGTACACAATAAACTGGTAACGACGCAAAATATCAAATTTAAAGAAATAATCCTGTCTTACTTATAAAATTCCGTGGTAAGTACAGGAATTGTATGGAAATGCAAAGATATATAAAAGTTTATTTAAATATTTCTACATATATATGTTTATGTTTATGTAGAAATATTAATTAATATTCAATGGTTTACTTAAAAATTTTGAATTACTGTAAGAAAACACTACTTGCATCCGTGAAAAGGAATTACCAATACAAGATTCTTAAGTCCAATTTAAAGGCTTATATATATACGTTTTTTTTTTTTTTTTTTTTTTTTTTTTTTTTTGAAAAGTTTAGTGAAGTTTATAGAGCTTTAAATTAGAAATATTTATACAAGGGGAAATTAAATTATAGAGTAATCAATTTATGCTAAACACACACACACACAAAGATACAATTAGAAATTAACATCTTATATTTATAGATCTGCGATCAGCGAATCGCCTACAAATCGAGCGACACACATACAGACATTTAATATTCTGCAAAGAAATAAACACATCCATATTTATATGTATGCATAAATGCATGCATTTTCAGTACAAAAAATTTTGTACAATACTTATAAATTCAAAGGAAATTAACCTTCTAAACAAAAAAATCAAAGAATTTTTTTTTTTTTTTAGGGGAAATAAATATAAAGTTGTATAACTTATTTTTATAAGATTTTCAGAACTTGACTCAATGTATTTCTTCTTATAAAAATTTATAAACAAATTTATGCTTTAAATACGTTACACTTTGAAGAAAACATTTTTAACTATTCATGAAAGTTTAAAACAAACTTTCTCAAAAAAAAAAAAAAAAAAAAAAAAAAAAAAATCAAAGGTTTTATTTTGTTTATTAAATAAAAATATCCAAATAAGTTCAACAACGGATATTGAAATTCAAAATATGTTTTTTATGAATGAAAAATACATGAAAAAGAAATATCGATAGAGGTGCTTTCATACGAAATTAAAATGTATAAATAAAGACATATAACGAAGCAAAAATTAAAGTGTTAAAACATGAATTTAGATTTTTCGTCTTAGCATATTTTTTGTTTTATCAAAATTATATATTCAAATATTCAGCAAGAGATTTTATTATTTTTTATTTATTAACAGTTTTCAATAGAAAATTTTGCTCCTTCTAAGGATTTATTATTATTTTTTTTTTTTGATAAAAAAAAAAAAATAATAATAAAAATAAAATAAAATAAAGTTGTGTGCTTTACATAAAGATAAATTTTTAATTTTTCTTTATGTTTTATAAGAATAATTTCCTATTAAACTTAAAGCTTCTTAAAAAATAAAAACAGAAAAAATTCCGGGGTGCATGGTAGTTGGAAAACTACCTAGAACCTGAAAAGGATTGTATATAACGAATCTCTCAAGTGATATATCCTCCAATTCAACTTATACACTGCAGGAGCTGAAGTGTAGCCCTCATGTAAATAAAGGGAAAAGCAGCACTGCAGTGCCACATGCAGGAGGAACAGTGTTGGCAGACTTGGGGATTTTTTTATTCAATAGTCATCAATAATTTTAAGAAGTGATATTGGATATACTTACGGGAGTATTAATCTTGGAAGATATTAGCCAACCGTTATAATTGAAATTTAGTGGCGGATATTGAACAAAAAAGTCTCCTAACCTGGCAACACTGAGGACGATACATGCTAAAACATAATTAGTATCAATTTATATAATGGTATAACCAGCAAAAAGTTTCGTGGAGTTCCGTATATTCCTTCGTGAGATACAGAGTTTCCCGGCTTATCCCGAGCTCAGCTCGTGCAGACAAACAATCAAGGGTGCAAGAGTTTCTGTTTGAAGATGGAACACTGACACCAGTACTATTTATCAGTAATTTCTATCATATTTGTAGAGTAATTTATTGTGAGTAAATTATTGATAAATAATACTGGTGTCAGTGCTCCATTTTGAGACAGAAACTCTTGCCACGCTACGAATAAATTGAGCCAGCAAAGGGTTAACACACACTCAAAGAGTGGTATTTCTAAAGATGGTCAAATGTTGTGAGAATGTCAGTAGAGATATATTACCTTTATATTAGTTTCTACAGAACTAATTATCACATAAAACTCTTCCGAAGGCTAATTTGAATTGTTTTTATACAGTATTACATAGCATTACTCGTTATCTTACCTTTTAATCTCCAAACTGTAATTATAGTATTAAATTTAATGGTAAGAGAAAGTCGTGTGAGTGACACACCAGATTATTTTTTAAAACACAGGTGTTACTTCATTGATGATGATAAATCGAAAGAGGATATTACTGTTTCTGGGATGAATTGGATCATTTCAGAATTTTTTTTTCAAAAAGGCAAATACGTTTGGAATTTATCCAAGTTTGTTATAGAGAGCAGAAAGTCAGATTTTAGTCCATACGAGGAGGTCGTTTTTGAAAATCAGGATATTGTATTGTTAAGTTATTATGCTATTTAAATGATAAAGGGGAAAAGGATATTACAGTTTCTGAATTGCGAATTGGATCATTTCACGAAATGTTTCAAAAACGGCATATACATTAGGAATTTATCCAAGTTTGTAAAATGAAACAAAACGTCAAGTCATATTTTAGCCTATAATAAAAGGTCTTTTTTTTTATATATGGATATTGTATTGTTAACGTATTGTCCAATTTAGATGATAAAGTGGAAGAGATAATTAGTTTCTGGATTCAGGATTTTATCATTTCACAAAATGTTTCAAAAAAAAAAGGGAAAAAAGAAAAAATTAATAATTTATCCAAATTTGATATAAAGAGCAGGAAATCAAGTCAGATTTTAATCTATATTGAAAATCCATTTTTGAAAATATGGATAATTATTGTTAATTTCTTGTTCAATCAAGAAAGCAAAAGACGAATTAAATGATACTCTACATCTAATTATTGTTATAATAAAATTGTAGAATCTATATAACGTTTGTTGAAATCTTTACTTTGTTAACTATTATACGAATAAGAATGGTTTTAAATCAAATCTGGAGTACATTAAAAATATGTGTTTTTATTTTGCAGTAATTATTTTTAATGTTTTATTCAATGATTTTTATTAGGGTTCATAACAGGAGGACGATAAAGTGAAAATGTTACCATCAAAAAATGTCGCATATGGACTGCAAATATGTTGCTTAAATTACTTTTTGTGAATTTAATTACTTTTTCTGTTTTCTATTTCCACCAGAAAAAGAATTACTATATGTGTATGGTTCATGCATTTATACATTGCATGAAAGGCAATTTTTTAATATATTTTACCCGCCTGTGTAAATTTGATTTGAAATGAGGCCCACCAAGAGTTTTGGGTTGGACAGTCCTGATATAGAACATTGTTCTTAAAGTTATGAAGTCTTATGTGAGCTATATCATGTTCAAAGGTAATTGACCATGGTCAGATGTTTTTAGAAATTTTAGTACATTCGGCAGCAAAATTATTGGAGCACACATCCACATTTCTCATATATATATATATATATATATTTATTTATTTATTTATTTAATTGGACGCTAATTTTTATCATCAACTTACTTTTTTATAACCATCATAAAGGCTAACATCATGACTCGACAAATATTTGCTTAACAAAACGGTATTAGGTGCACACCTTTAAATACGAATTGTTGCTAGTGCTTCAATACTTTTGCTGCCGGCTGTATAATGAAAATTTAAAGGTTCTGTTATAAAACTTTTATGAGAATAAGGGAAATATAATGGTTGAATGAATTTATACAAATATATATATGTATATCTATATCAACTTCCTTTACTCCATGTTGGGTCGATAACTTTACATGTGGTTACTCCGATTTTTTTCTATTTTTCTCACTGGTTTCCTTGATGATTTGGTTTACAATTTTATTTCATTTCTCATTCAAAATGGTTTTGCTGCTCGATTGGGACCTGAACAATATAAATTTGCTATTGTTAGCTATATTGTTTTACAAAATCGTTGCAGCCTTTCACAGCTTTATGAAGTATTTGCCCCCTGAGGAGTTAATACTTCTACTTCCAAGCATTTTTTATTCCAGTTGTCGCAGTTTAATTTAGATAAAGCAAAATTATGTGCGTAAGAATTAGTGTAATTAGGGAGAAATTATCAATCCATTTTTTATTCCAATTATTATTCTGAAGTCCTTTAATTACTTTCTCCGCCATTATGTTTAATGGTCCTTTTTTTTTTTTTTTTTTTTTTTGTTGTTGTTGTGCAAACAGGCGTGAGTATTTTAAATTGTGTTTGTCTCTTATTGGATCTTAACCTGTATCGCAACATTTTTGTGCTAGTTTTAGCAATGTGTTACAATCAGATTTATTTTTGCCGTGTTGGTATTGACATGTATCTATTAAATGCTAAAATATTAAGGTTAAAGTTTATTAAGATATCTATAATTTACATATATAATTTTGGGCAAGATTTTTTTTCCAATATATGTAAATTTATAAAGAGCAGACTACTATTTCAATAAAGTATTATTTCATACAGTAAATGAAACAAATTTGTCAGTTATACTTTAATTACGATGTATTTTATTATTTGTTCGAATCAATAATTCTATACTTAAATAATATTCAAACCGAAAAGTTATAAAAGAGAAGTTAATCCCCCTCACACATACACATACTATTTAACGTATGAATTTTTTAAATTATTATTAATAATTTAAATAATAATAATTATTATTATATTTAAATAATAATTAATATAATGAAATAATAATTATTATAATTTAAATAATAATTATTATTATATTTAAATATTTATTATTATTAAATATTATTTTAATTATACATAATTAAAATGAATATTTATCTTCGAATTTTCACATAAATATAATATTGAACTCCAAAGTAAAAAAAAAAAAAAAAAAAAAAAAAAAGTTCTCTTTGAAATAAATGATCATTTAAAAACATCAGACATCAACTATAAACTAAATATACAAATTTTGAGTTTTCTCTCTATACGGAAAAAAAAAAAAAAAAAAAAAAAAAAAAAACTAAATTGTCTTTTAGCATTTTGATGACTAGATCAAAAGCCTCATTTTGTATTCTAAGACGTCTAAGAGCCAGTGGAATGATGCAAAAAAGCATTTATCAGTCAATATAATTCTGACGTTAAAGACATTTCAATGACTTTTCAAACGTTTCTAGCACCATAAAGGTTAATGATACAATAGAGGGGGGAAAAAAGAGTCGCAATTCACAAAATAAGAAATGGTCCGTTTCAGAATTTATTTTCGTAGAAAAGGAAGTGAATTTGAAAATCATCCAAGTCCATTACTGGGAATGGAATGTAAACTCCAATAAAAGTCTACGTGAATTCATTTTTTTTTCCTTTTCTAAATATCAATAAGGTGAAGTTAAAAGTTTCATCATATTTAAAAAGAAATATAAATTTTATATGCCGTGCTGTTCTTAAGCTTACTTATAATGTATATGTATATATGTAGAATCTTGGCTGGGCGTCTAGGGGTGGGGCAATGATGAGATGCAACTTAGAGAACTACACGTTTATTGAAGACACACAAAAACACAAAATACACAGAGATAATATTAAAAAAGTAGAATTTCCATCAATAACCATTTGCTGGTTTCGAGACCTAATGCACATAACATGCTCTCTTCATCATTAGAACTAACACAAAGTAACATATGAGCACTTCCTCGCTTTAATAATTCACATTAGTACCTACGCGTGTTATTTCAAATACGTGAGATTGTGGTATAGAGCTCCCCATGGCTCTACCCAACTATTAAGAGCACTACAAGCTCTAATTAGAAGAAAATGACCACATATGCCTTCGCGCTGACGGTCTCAACAGCTCTTAATGGCAGGCAGATCTAAACTGACTTCCGTTCGTCCTCTCGTCGAAAAATGGGCAGCGCCATCTGTTGACTGTACAAGGAATGCGTCCCACAAAGCTTTCCACATAACTTCACACACACACACACACACACACACATACATATATATATATATATATATATATATATATATATATTAAAGTTTTTTTTTTTTTTTTCATTTGCATTTTTTAATTATGAATTCTGATAATTCTGTCTGAATAATGTTCAATTTAGGGTATTTTTTAAAGCCTTAAATTACAAACATTTACTAAATGCTAAATTCTAATGTTTAAGAGGTTAGGAATTTGAAACTAGTTCTCCTCTGTTAAGTGCTGGGTCCAAGCGGGGTTATTTTATTTATTTAATATCGGCGGGTATGGATAAAATCTTCCAAGAACAAACCTTTATTGAATGCCTGTCCGTGTATGCGTTAATTCTGAACGCTGTATCTACGAAACACTTTACTTCTCTATATCTTAATGAAAATTGGTATTAATTAGATTTTAATACGTATCGTCCTGCGTATGGCACTGCAACGCTGAATACTTTCATTTATAAGAAGGCCGTGCCTCAGATTCTCTAATGTATAAACCAATTTCAGTACATATCGACCGATAGGTAGCGCTGTAAGGCAGTTCTATTCATGTATGTTGTTGTTGTTGTTTCTTATGCCACTCGGAAATTCCGATCCCCGGTAGTGGAACTAACCGGGTTTAAGGCAGGAGGGGTGCGTCATTCCGTTTTTCAGAGGAGCGCCTACTAGAGAGGAAGTACGTCTTAGCTCCAGAAGCTGGCGATAGATGGCAGCACCAGCAAACAACAGGAAATCGAATTTTGATCCGGGACAAGGCTGAGTTAAACCCGTGTTCCGGTACCCCCAGAGGTATAATTTTTGATTCTATTCATGTATTATGTAGTTTTATAACCTAAAGGAAGAAAGTTTTTTTTAGGACCATAAAAGATTAGATTAAAAATAAAGTTTTACTTTATTATAAACCTTATAATAAAAAACATAAAGGAAACGTAAAATTTTGTGCTTATGTAAAATAAAACTTTTTTCTTTTGTAACGGAAAAAAAAAAAAAGATCGTTGGAAAAAGTAATGCTCTTTTTTGAATACCATCTATATGGAATATAACATCGTTTGTCCTGAATGAGTGCATGAGTGAGTGAGTGATTCATTATCGACCAGCTGAAATCCCTGGGCCTAAAATATGAAATTTTGTGACACTGTTCCTTTTATGACGTAGACATCCACTAAGAAGCGATTTTACAAAATTCGTTCCCAAAGGGGGATTGGAGGGCAAGACGGGATTTCACAAAATCCTTTATATCTCAAACAAAAAAAAAACAGAAATTCGTAAAATTTTTGCTTTAAAATATAGCTAGGGGTGGAAAGGGGTCGAGCAAAGGGGCAAAGATAGAGAAATTCAATAGAAAGTTAGGAAGAAATTAGTATTATTAGGTTTAAAAGCGCGAGAAAATGATTGCGGATATATTTGATAGTGTAAAATAATTAGGAGGGGCGGGAACAGTGGGCGAAGGAACACGCGCCGTGCTCGCGTGTTTACGATGCCGCAGGCAGTGGGGGCCCTGGCCGATTATTCCACCGATGAGAGAATAATTTTTTTTGTATCTTATATTTATGTTTTTCACTTACGATAATGTAGGGATTCATTAAGAATGTCGAATATTTAATTTAAATATTGAATATTTAATTTCGATCAAACAGGGAACATACTAATACGAAAAATCTAAATTCATGTTTTAATACTTTAGTTTTTCCTTTGTATATGTCTTTTTCGTATAACCTTTATTTATTTATTTTATTTTATTTATTTATTTATTTATTTTTTATATAAAATTAACTTCTTTTGAATTTATAAGCATTGTACAAAAGATATATACTGTAAATGCATGCATGCATTCATACATTCATACCAAAATATGTTTGTTTATTTCTAAGTATACTTTTAAAAGTATAAGTGTGTGCCATTTGATCTGAAAGCAAATAACAACTTTTAAAAAATCTATAAATATGCAGAGATTGTAAAGTTCCTACATTTGTACGTGTGTTTTATTCTTTTGTCACCACTGTTTCAGAACAGTACATTTTCAAAGCATATTATGATAATCAAACCTCCAGGAAAATTTACTTTAGAAAATAGTGGTAACAATATAATAAAACGCATGCAAAAATATATGAACGATAATATGATGTGTTGATTTCTAATTTTATTTTACTTTTTCATGTTTTCCTGTATTGTTTCCTTTTGTATTTTTTCATTGATTTTTTTTTTAATTATAAATTCGGATACTTCTGTGTCAGAAATGTCCAATTTATATTTTTTCAAAGCTTTCATTCACAGATTGTTATTGAATGTTAAATTCTAATGTTTAAGAGATTAGGAATTAAAAATTACAGGAAATGTGAAATAGAAAGGTAATATGGGATATTTAATTTTCTCATCTGTTATGTACTGTTGCAAACGGAGTCATTTTATTTAATGTAGGCGGTTCAAGGTCAGACCTTCTCGCAGCATTTGACTATCTTTATAAATACCTCTCTCTGAGTGAGTGTTAGCCCCTCACTGGCTCAATTTATTCGTAGGGTGGCAAGAGTTTCAGTCCCAAAAAGAACACTGACACCCGTATTCTTTATCAATATTTTCTATCACAATAAATTACTACACGAATATGATAGAAATTAATGATAATGTGTACTGGTGTCACTGTTCCGTCTTCAGACGGAAACCCTTGCACCCTTATTTTTTCGTCTGCCCGAGTTGAGCTCGGGATAAGCTGGGAAGGGGTTAAAAAATAAAACTCTGTATTTCAAAAAGGAATATACGGAACTCCACGAAACATTTTCTTGGTTATACCATGGAAAATATTGATACCAAATGATACTAATTGTTCTAATTAATAACAGTACCAATTTTTGTAGCGAATAGTTAAACAGTGTGGTTTTTTATAGCGAAAGACCTGAGATTTTCGAGATGAATCCCAGCAAAGGATAACGAAGTGAAATGTCTGACTGAAAGCAACAGTCCTACCGTACTAAAAAATGACTGAAAAGTATGTAAATTGTAGAAGTATGTATATTTTAAAAATTATTTAATTTAAAAAAAATACATATATTAAATTTTTCAAACTGTTTCTGTCTCAAAAAAGAGCACCGACACCGATATTCTTTATCAATAATTTTTATCACAGTAAATTACTGCACAAATATGATAGAAATTATTGATAAAGAATACTGGTGTCACATGTTCCGTCTTCAGATGGAAACTGTTGCACCATTGTATGTTCGCCTGCCCGAGGGTGTCGTGGTCCAAGCTCACGTATCTAAAGCTCACACTAGCTGAATCGTGGCTGAAGCTCACATACACCAGTATCTTGCACAAATATATTCACCCCTTTCCCCGACGCATCAACTTGGCAGGTGAGGTGTAAAGAGACTAATCCCTTTTTCCGAAGAGCAGGGATGGGAGGGGAGGTCGAGGAAGATGGTTTTTTTTTTCGAAGCGCAATGAGTTATTTTTTTAACTAGGGCAGGAACTAGGAATAAAATAATTAAGTAAAATTATTTTCTGCTTATTTACATATTTACATAAGTTTAACAAAAATACTTTCGGGGTGGATAAAAAAAATATATCAGGAATAATGGCCCGAAATATTTGTTCAGGTATTTATTTAACTCAGTTTTATTTAATAAGTCAATCTTAAGTACTATATAGAATTCACAGATTATATATAAGACTACACATAATTTGTGGAATGTCTTTGTTATCAAAGTTAATTGTTGTAAGTATTTTTTAACTAGAAATCGGAACTCAACAATACGAAGGTACAGTCCGAAAAAAAAAAATAATAATAATAAAAAAAAAAAAAGATAACACCCCCACCTATATCATCAACAAATTGATAAATCGATTTCTGGTAAAATATTAGTAGGTTATAATTCAAAAATTATGTTTGGAGTATAAATTTGGTAGTCAGTGTTAATGAAAATATAAATTGTTATCAAATGTTAGTGTAAGATAAAGTTGTGTGAGTGCCACATCAAATTTTTTTTGTTTACATTTTGTTGAGATTTATGATCAACTTTCCCTCACGCTTTTATCCCAGTCTTGGGACTGGGCAGTGTCAGTTAAGACACAGGCGGTTTAAAAGTCAAGTTATCACATCGGAGGAAAGGGGTGAATATATTTGTGAGCTTGGGACACGAGATACTAATCTATGTGAGCTTCAGCCACGATTTCCCTACTGTGAGCTTGAAGCATGTGCGCTTCGGACACGGCGCCTGTCCGAGCTGAGCTCGGGATAAGCTGGGAAGGGGTTAAAATATATATATATATAAACTCTGTATCTCACGAAGGAATATACGGAACTCAACGAAACTTTTTGTTGATTATACCATGATATAAATTGATACTAATTAGGTTTTAGCATGTGTCGTCCATCAGTGTTGCCAGATTTGAGGACTTTTTTATTCAATATCCACCACTAATTTTCAATTGTAACGGTTGGCTAAAAACTTCCAAGATCAATCCTCTCTAAAATATATCCAATATCACTTCTCAAAATTATTGGTTACTATTGAATAAAAAAATCCTCAAGTCTGCCAACACTGATTATCCTGCATGTGGCTCTGCAGTGTTTCTTTTTTCTTTCTTTTTTTTTTTTTTTTTTTAATTACATGTGGATTATACTTCAGCTCCTGCAGTGTATAAGTTGAATTTGAGTATATATCAGTCGAGAGATTTGCTAATAGGGTTTTTAAGTAGTTGTCCAACTACTAGAAGAAAGTTTTTGATGGCCACCGCATCCCAGGTTTTCTTTTTTGTTTAAAGAAAGTTTGAGTTTAATATAAAATTATTATAAAACATAAAGAAAAAAATTAAATTTATTTGCACAACTTTTTCTTGTTGTTTTTCTTGTTTGTTAAAAAAAAAAAAAAAAAAAAAAAAAATCTTAGAAAAGCAAATCTTTTTTTTAACAAAAAAAGAAAGATCTTGCTGAATATTTGAATATATAATTTTGATCAAACAGAAAATATGCTAAGACGAAAAATCTAAATTCATGTTTTAATACTTTAATTTTTGTTTCGTATATAACTTTATTTATATATTTTAATTTCGTATGAAAGCACCTCTATCAATATTTCTTTTTCATATTTTCCATTCATAAAAACCATATTTTGAATTTCAATATTCTTTGCTGAACTTATGTGGTTTCTTTCATTTATTAAACAAAATAAAATCTATGATTTTTTTTTTCTTTTTTCAGGAAGTCTGTTTTAAATTTTCGTGAATAGTTAAAATTGTTTTTTTTCAAAGTATGGCATATTTAAAGCATAAACTTGTTTCTAATTTTTTATAAGAAGAACAAATTAAGTCAGGTTCTGAAATTCTTATGAAAAGAACTTATGAATCTTATTTTTATTTAATTTGCCTGAAAGAAAATTATTTTTGATTTTTCCTTCTTAATTTATTTACAAGATTAATTTCGTTTGAATTTAAAAGTATTGTACAACATTTTTGTACTGTAAATGCATGCATGCATTGGTACATGCATATGAACATGTATGTGTTTATTTCTTCGTAGAATATTAAATGTATGTATGTGTATCGGTCACTTTGTAGGCAATTGCTTGATCGCAGATCTACAAATATGATAAGTGTTAATTTCTAATTACATCTTTGTGTGTGTGTATATGTTTAGCATAAATTGATTACTCTATAATTTATATTCCCCTTGTATAAATATTTCTAATTTTATGCTCTATAAATTTTTAAAATAAAGCATCAAATATTAATTAATATTTCTACATAAACACGTATATGTAGAAATATTTAAATACACTTTTATATATCTTCGTATTTCTATGCAATTCCTGTACTTATCACGGAATTTTATTGCTTTTAATTAAACCGCTGTTATAATTGTAATATCAATATATTACACCAATTAATTTACCTGTTTATAACACAGACCTACAAAATCTCAGTCATGTAGAAGTGCTTGTAATGTAATGATTATTTTTACATTACTTCGTGCGCAGATTCCAAATATGGTATTCATTTTCCTCAATCATATAAAGATTAATCACAAATTGGGCTTAACTATATGGGCAAGAAAGCGTATATTCTACATATTGTGGAAAAAAGAAGGTGTTTTCAAAATATCTATAAGAGTTTTATTTACATATTGATTAATATATCAAACAATTGGAAATGATTTGCTAAATATATTTTGCTTTGATATTAATTGGAAATTATATTAATGTTTAATTCATCCTGAATTCATATATATTAATACTACTTTCTTTTCCTTTTGCCCTGAAAGTTCTTTTTATCACTTAGTGTAGTGTAGACAATACGGGGAATTTCTCTGTGCAATCTCTAACAGCAATATGCGCCATCATATTGACGTACCATAAATTTTGCTGTCTACGTTCCATCTCTTTTTAAATTTCAGTTTTTTGAAAAACTGGTACGCACATGGAATTTTTTCACTATTTTCCCTGAAATCAGCGTCTAAATGTCTATGGATGGTTGGTTGGGTTTTACGTCGCACTAGTGCTGCACATCTAAATGTCTATGAGTATCAGCTTTTGGTTTTAACACTTTTTGATTTGCAGGCCTATGTAATTAGAAAACACAAAAGCTATTCTAATATACACGATTATTCCTCCCATTAAAATCTTTGTTTACTAATTATCGTAATAATAGTACTTTAGAATGTAGAAAACAAGGAAAAAAAGCTAAAAACCCATAGAAACACGAATCACGGTTCGATGATTTCCTGAAACACTCCTGAATGACGATTAAAAACATGTTTTTTATTTATCAGTTAAAAGAGCGGAACGAGAATATCAAGAGAAGTATAGTGGCATCATAATCCAATTTAAATAATAGTACATTCTGTTAGGGGACTGCAAGGGAAGAGAGAGAGAGATCAATTCTAATTACGTCTTTTCTACGTGATAATCTGGAGCAGACCTGTGTTTCCTTCACTAGAACAGATCTGGGATGTCTGAAATTAAGGGAACTCTCTACCTATCGTCTCCGAAAGCCGAAGCCAATGTTATCTATGGGAAATTTTGCCCCATTATAATTCATTAGCTAATACATATTTTTAAATCCCGTTTTCACTTTCCGAAAATTCACAACTGTTGAACAATTTATCGCTTTCAAAAAATTGATTTTTTTTATTTTTAAGTTTTCATTTTTAAGCTCAAAAATGATAAATTTCACGATGTGAAAATTCGCATTTTACAATTTCAAAATAAAATATTAAAAATTTTAAAAAATAGTTTTTAGAAAGCGATAAATTGTTTAATAGTTGTGAATTTTCGGAAAGTGAAAACGGGATTTAAAAATATGTATTAGTTAATAAGTTATAACGGGGAGAAATTCTCCATTGAATAACATTGGCTTTGTCTTCTGGGGACGATAAGTGGAGAGGCCTCTTAAAAGCCAATATTCAGAAAAATCAGCCAAATCTTAATGCCAAATACTTTCTTTGTTTCTCGAATAAAATAATATAAATATTTTGAATTCGAAAATTCTTTATTAAAACTTAAAGCTAATTATTTCGCCAATAAAATAAATTACACAAATAAAAAAAACCATTACATCTGACGATTGCACTATATTTGTTATTTAAAAACTAAATCATTTTTTAATGATATTATCTGACAGGGATTTCTAAATTTAGCTATAATGAAATAAACTTGTCTATAATTACTATAATTACTATAGTCTATAATTATAGTATAAATCTAGACTTATAAATTTGTTCGAATATATGACAGCGAAAAAAGTTCGAATGCATGTAAAACACACATATAGCATCTAATGGGCAGATAAGTTTGATCTATGTCATTATACTGAGGCATATTTCAAATTTAGACACATGAATAAGTTTGATCATCTAAAAATAACTGGGATGTATATTCACATATTATATTCTACAATTCTATTCTATCGCACCTTCTTTATTCGATTATATTCAAGTTAAGTTATACTAATTAAAACATTTGAAAGAGAGAAAAAGAGATAAACGTAGATATATTACTGTTCTGTCTTATGTAGTGTCTACCAATTTCATGGCATGTAATTAATCAAAATAATTTATAAAATATATAAAAAGTCGTGATTAAGACAAAATTGAAAATGTCATTTTTGTAGTGCCACTCTTGTCACAACCATATCTAGATATTTTAATTAGGTAATCTATCTGAAAACAATAATTTTAAATGTTCCTATATTTAATCGTCCCATATCGTCCCATATTTTAATTTAGATAATTTGTAACATTAAAAAAAATATTATACTTTTTTTCGTACAGTAGTAAACTAACAATAGAAAACATATTGAAATTCGATAATTTTAATAATAAAAAAATTTTAATAAAATTTAAAAGTGACATAAAATTGTGGGGGGTAATTCTTGTTAAAATGACATTTTCATACTAGAGAGATGATTTTTTGTATTTTTTTGTTAGAACTTACCGCAAGTTTCTAATTTTTTACAGTTGGATGTTCAAATAGGTGCTAACGTAAAATGGGGCATGTAGTTGAAATTTTTAACAGTTTTAAAATTCAGTATACTTTTTGGATAAACCAAGTATTAAAAATTTAACAAACACAATTTTAATAAACATTTAACTGCATTATTACGTGTTTTTTTCATTTTAAGTCAAAATTTTAAGTATTAAAAAATTAATTTTAGTGAATGGGACAAAGGTAGAAAATTTAATCATTACTTCTTTAAAAAAAAAAGCACTTCTTATGCAAATTTTCTATAAGCATGATAAACGTCATAAAAATAAATTTTGAAACTTCCACCAGAAAATGTTAATTTCTTCAAGAATTTTGACTTATAGCGAAAAATCTGCTTTTAAAAATAGCACATTTAGTATTAATAGAGTAGTACAAAAATTTTATCGAAAAAATAATTACAGCTAAACTGTATTAAATGAGAAATATATTAACTAATCCAAGCAATTTCGTATAATTTACGTTGTAGTGAAAATTTCTGTTAACTTAAATATTTTCTCAAGCGACTGCAATTAAAGCGCCTAAACTTTAAGGTATTTTTAAGGAAAGTTTTACTAAAAATAAAATGTTTGTTTTAACATTGCGTCTAAATTTAATATAAAGAGAGTAATAATCGAAGATGTTAAATCCTTTTTCACTATTATCATTCAAATGTGAACAGTGATAATTGAAATTATGCTAAAACTTTAACGTGCCTGCCTACCTTTAAAATGCAATTTTCGGCCAAAACTCCCATTTTCTATTTTCGAGTTAGTATTAAAGCCTGGCATTTTAGATTTGTAAATCAGTTTGCATTTTGTGTCTATCTTGCTTAGAGCTTGAGTTACAGGCATTATAATACTATAGTCACTCGTCAGTTTTTGAAACCGGAAGTGACCGGAAATGACCCGTAAATGGTTGTTTACATAAATGTTTTACTCAATACAAGCATCAAAATTTGTTGCTGAATATAAAATGAATTTTAAAAAGAAAATAAGAAGCTTTGAAATAAATCAGGAACTTATTAAAATTATTTTTTGCTTAATAGGTAAAATCTTGTTTTTAAATCTGTTTTCTGCTTTTTCTCAAAATGAGATTTTTAGCATTTTGCTTTATCCCAAAGCATCATAACTCCAAAAGTTATAATTGAAACGTTATGAAACATTGACAAAATACTCTGGAGAAGTTGTTTTAGGGATTAAACTACGACGATGAATCTAGCTAAATTATTTTTTATTTTATTTATTTATTTATTTATTTATTTATTTTGTCGATAGAAGTTATGAACTGTCATGCATATTCATGGTATTTTCAGCATGTAAAAATGTTATATTCTCTAAAATATTAAATAACATGGTTATAGTTTTGAGAGTAGTTCACTCCTTTAAGAACCTTTCAATAATCTAAATAAAATTTACAGAATAAAAATATCTTTGTTTAAATTTGACTTATGATGTTTTGTAAAATTGCTTATTTTTCGCAAATTTTATGCATATTTTGAGCCTAAATATCAAAATATATTTTAAAATTTGCATATTTTTTTCAAGTTGTTCACTGTTTTTTACTATATTCTATCATATAATGCGCATAAATAGGCAATTTTTTAATTATTAAAAATAGTCACCTCCGAAGGTAGGCAGGCAGCTTAACGTATTCAAGAAGTTTGTTTTTAAATATAAAATCTTTATGTTTTATTGCATTTTAAGACGGAGTAAAGAGTGTAAAAACCTTAGATATTATATAAATCCTTTCTACTAATTTTACTAAAAACTGGGATAATTGAAATTATGCTAAAACATGTTAAATGCAAATGAACAAATTGTTTTAGATGAATGGTTATCGTTTCTCCTAAAAAAATAATTTGTAAAAGATTTATTACTCCGTATATTACTTGAAAAAAAAAATAGTTTTCGTATTAAATATATATATATATATATATTTACATAGCATATTGTGAAACAAGAAAATTTCTCTATAAAATATTTTAAAAGTAGTATAGCATAGTGTTTTTTATTAATGTTGTTGTTTAATTTGTTTCAAATAAAATTCTTGAAGACAATCATTATACACTACATTTTAATTACACTAAAAATCTAGACTATTATAATATACCGTTAAAATATACAATGAAAATATTAAAACGAACACAACATAAATTTATACGTTTCGAGTCTTAATTTAGGCTTCTCATCAGTAAAAACAGCATAAAAGTAAATGTTGAGATGAACGGATAGATTTCTTCTACAAAAGCACCGCTTATTCGGCAGGTGTGTGCATACTTCATTAAGAGGTGAAGAATGTAGTTTTGAATACCAGCCTTCAAGGAAAATTCTTGAATGATAATTTGAACTGTTAGAAACAATTATTTTAATATTGTCAAAATTATGTAGATATGATTTCTATGGCATGCTGCACAATTTTAGTACTAATATCGAGGTTTTTGACATTTCTTTTAAGTTCAAGAATTAGAGTATGAAAGGAACATTCCGTTTCACCACTATAAACAGAATTGCAAGATTTACGAGAAATATTATAAACAACTTTTCCACGGGAAAAGGAGGGGATAACAGGTTTAAAATTACAAAGGAAATCACGAAACAGAAACTGAGATTTATAGGAAACAGATATATTAACAGAACGTAAACTTTTGCTATAGATTCAGAAATTTTTTTACAGTATGGAATAGAAATGAAAGATTTAGATGATTTGGAAGAGTTAATAACATGATTATCAGTGTTAAAGTTTTATTCATTTATTTATTCATTTATTTATTTTTTAAGCCAGCAAGGGGATAAAACTGTTCGGCATGAAAATTGACTCCAACCCCAATTTTGCAAATCCTTATGTAAAATGACCTCCTGAATCCGAATAAGACGCCCATTTTGTCCTATCGCCCACCTTTTTTTAAAGACAACCCCTATTTTTATCACTTTTCAGTAATTTTGTGGCTACAAATTTCATTTTTAGGAGGAGGGAGGCAAGATTATTTTAACAAAATGCTCTGAAATTATGTTTTATCGTTTCATTATCTATATTATAAACATTATTCTCATATTTGATATAACCAATGATTTTATCATAAGAGAAACAATGTAAATTATTTATAATTCTGCATAAAATAATTATTAAAATGCCTGTTTCAATGATAATAAGATGATAATAAAAAATAATAATGATATAATAAAAGAAATTATTATTATTTCCAAACTGGCAAATTAATAATTTGGAAGACAGTCAAGTTTACATAATTAAAAAACGTAATCCAAGTCAGACGTTTCAAAACTCTAAATTGCGAATTTAAGGAACTTTTGATAGAACAAAATACCAACAAATTATGTTTTATTTTTCCATCTCTATATTATAAATGTTCTTATCATATTTGAAACAGTCAATAATGTCATCATAAGAGAAATTAAATTAATCATTTATCACTCTCATAAAACAAATATTAAAAAAAAAAAAAAATACAAATATCAGTCAAGATAATTTGATATAAAAAAATAAATAAATAAGAAGAATGATGATAGAATTATAATATCCGAATTGGCAAGACAATTAAATTCGAAGGCAGCCATATTCTCGTCATTAAGAAACAGGAAATCAAGTTATAATGTAGTCTAAATGAAATTACCGATTTATGGTTGTGGTTGAGACTGAGTGTGTTTTACGTCTCACTGGACCTACGCAATAGGCAAATGATGACGGTATTTAATTCACCTCTAGGGGTCATCTATATACATGCCATCACAATTTTTACCATCCTTGCATGAAATGGTTCTGCTACTTTTGTAAGCCTCAGAAAAATTAAATTATCTAACATGCCGATTTAAAGAAATTTTGAAACAATAAAACAGCAATATTTAATTATATTTTTTTTCATATCGATATAGTAAACATTATTGTTATGTTGAAAATAGCTAACAACCTAATCTTAAGAAAAATAGAAAAATCATTTATCTTTCTGTATTCTACATACAGAACACTAAATAAATAAATTAATAAAAATATATAAATTAATAAATTAATTAAAAAATAAAAATAAAACAATAAAAGTTATTATAATATACAGAGTATACAGGCATATTTATGTATACAGAATGCAAAGCAAAATCACGAGTTATCTCTGCAACTACTGCAGTGTTGGAAACGTATAATTCTAACTATAAAATTATTTTAAAAGTATGAGAATTTATTATATGTTATGTTTTAATTAATTAAACAATAGAAACATTTTTTTGAAATTACATAAACTTTTTTTTTTTTAATACAGTCTCCTTATTTTTTATAGTCAAATTTCGTAAAATTTTATACTCTTCCTAACAAATGTAACACAATAAGTTTCAATTTTGTTCACCCAAAATTGAGAGAGTAGAACCAGTAGTGAAACATGTAGATTCAATGCTAGAGATTTTTCCACATTCTTTCAGCTTTTATTAAGGGGTCAATTAAAAAATCCCTAACAAATCCCGAAAAAAAAAAAAATAGATTTCCTAAACTTTGAATTAAATATCTGGGTCGATTTTGGGTGCACAGTAGTAAAACTCTTTGTTTTATATATATTAGAATGAGTGCAAGTTTTACTGAAAATGACTATAGGGACCAGGAGACTGTCTAGATTTTGAATTTCCAAACATTACATTTTAAATTTAAACATACAGCATTTTAATCCTTATACGTTTTGAAACATTTTGTAATTGGCAACATGTGTCTTTAACCAATTGTTGCGGGATAACAGCCTCCTAGCGACTTTCCTTTGCCCCATATATATATATATATATATATATATATATATATATATATATATAAACATATATATTAAAAAATGTATGAATTTCATATATTTGTATTTATGAAATATATAGCTCTTATTGTTACTCTCTTATTCTATACTCTATGTTTAAAGCTGAATTTTGCGCTTATACAATCTGTATTATTTCCATTTCTATTTGTACTATTTCCAATGTTGTTTTAAATTAAATTAATTTACATATCCACTTCATACTTTTACATATAATAGCAACATTTAATTATTTTTCTAAACTCTTAAAAAACATAGTGAGGTTTCACGAGAGAGTGTATATATATGTATATATATCATGGTTGGAAAAATCCCAGCCCAGTGGTGTTTTTCGTGTTTTATCAGGGTTTTTTGGGTTTAATCCGAGAGTTTTCAATAATATTTTCTTTCTTTCTTTCTTCTTTTTTTTTCTTTTACGTTAAGTATATCATTCATAATCAGAGAATTTTAAAAAATTGAATATTAATTATTCATTAGAATCAAAATTTTAAAAATTTAATTTTAAAATTTCTAAAGTCTTTTTATGATTAAGTTATTATTATTTTTTTTTTATTAAATAACTGTTCATTATATATTTTAAAATTCTATTTATCTGCCCTTTACAACAAAAAACTAGATTTTAATAATTATTTAATTTTGTTTATTCAATTTTTCGTAGTCGATAGATTCTCATAAAATATTTGTACTTATTGTCCTACAGTTTTGCACTGTTAAAGTTTTCATTTTTTTTTTTTTTTTTTTTTTTAACTTTTTTCCACAGTCTATATATATATATATATATATATATATATATATATATATATATATACAACCAAACCAAACAACTCTTTTCTCTTGCTTATATATATATATATAATTTTTTATTCTGTTTTTGTAAGATAATTATAATTTTTTTTCATGGGGGATTTTTCAGATTTTTTTTTTCTTTTTTTCCTACAGAACAGTTTGCAAACCTCCAAAATTTCTGAAAATTTCGTGTTCATGTTCTAATAATGTATATATATTTGTTTTATATTTATATGTTTATTGTAATTTAGATAAAAGTGCAAATTGAAAAAGGGATTTGGATAAGAAAAAAAAAAAACAGAAATCAAGTCAGATTATATGATACGGGAACAACAAAATACGCTTAAACTGTTTTTCTTTCCGAATTATCTTTTCATATTTAAATCACAATCATATCATATCTGTTTGAAATAACTAACGACCCTATCATAAGAGAAGCGAAAGCAAAAAACAAATATATATATATATATATATATATATATATATATATATATAATTCTGTATACAACAGACTCGATAGTATTTTCATGATAATATAATAGTATAAGAAAATAATGATGATATGATTAAAATATATTATATTATATGAAAATGGAAATACCAAATGGTAAATTAATTCTAAATGCTGGCATTTTTACATAATTTGGAATCATAAGTCAATTTAAATGATTGTTATTCACTCCACGTTGCTTATTTAAAGAAATATTAAAAATATTAAAAAGCATTAGAATATCTTTGAGATTTTGAAAATTATATCATAAGCATTCTCATTGTATTTGAAATTTATCATGACTCTATCATAAGAGGAAAGAATATATATATATATATATATATATATATATATATATATATATATTTATATATATCTTTTTGTAAACTACAGAACTACAGACAGTAAAATATTTCAGTAATAATAAAATCACATAATGGACTAATGTCAATATAATTACGGAAATAAAGGAAAAAAGATTAATTTTAAATTCAGGCATTTTTACATAATTAAGGAAAAATAGCCAGGTGTGAGACGCTATGCGTAATTAAAATTACTAATTTAAAGAAATATTGAAAGGACATACTAGTCTTAAATTGTCTGCAGATATATATATACACTTCCCGCCGCTTATTAAAATCACATTCGTTCTGAGGCAAAGTGATTTTATAAAGTGGCTGATTTTTATATCCGGCGAACGTTCCTACACTCAAGGAAAAAGTATTACTTCCCTGAATTTGGAAAGAAATTTCAAAATGTAACGAATAATGAATTAGTAAACAATATTAATTAATTTTTGATAGATAATTAATTATTCCTCCGATATAAGTAAATTAAACGCATTCCAAATTTCTATGCGCATTCCTTCAAAGAAAATCATCATTATTTTATTTTATCAAAAGTTCACGCTTTTTTTCATAAATTTAAAATCTTTCCGATTGAACCTCTTAATTTATAGCTATTACAAAATAAGAACTAGAAATTGTCTTTTAATAATTTATATATATATATATATATATGTATGTATGTATCATTTGCAAATCAAATCAAATTTGTAACTTATTAGTGCGTTTTGAAAAATGCTTTTCATGAAATTGTTAGGGAGATAAGTTATGGGGCATGTTTAATTTGTAACTATGCTGCAAGTGTAAAATTTTTGACAATGAGCGATAACGGGTACTTTAATTTCTTTCTTTTATTGAAAAAAAAAATTACAATGTAAATGAAATTTTTTTTAGTGTGCACAAATGATAATTTTGGCTGCTGAGGCTATTTTTTTAAGTTTATTAACCGGCGATGCTGATTTTATTAAGCGGCGGTTTCAACAATAGTTTGTATTGATTTGATTCCGGTCCTGGCAATTTGTTCAGATTAAGCGGCTGATTTTATTAACCAGTGATTTTATTAAGCGGCGTTTACTGTATATATATTTCCCCCCCAACCTATATCATAAAAAATTCCATATTTAATTAAAAGAATAAAAAATAGCTCCATAATAATAAAATTATATAATAAACTAACGATGTTAAAGTAAATAATCTAGTGTTGCAGGGATGGAACACGGGCGCAGAATTCATACCACTATCGATGTAAGAAAATTTTCTACTTTTTAAATCAACGATATTATAAGTAGAGAAATTTCTTAAACGGATTCCGGTATGAATTCTGCGCACGTGTTCCATCCCTGAGTGTGTCACGCACAGGCTCTTTCCCTGCATTTTATTACTATAATGACAGTTTCCAGATTAAAATGTAATATAACAAGTATGATAAATTAAATATAAATTGTTATTTAAGAACAAGTTTCCGAATTTATTTATTATGTAAAGAAATTTTAAACTCACCTAATACAACAGATAACAACAAAAATAAGAAATGATTATATGGCGAGAACACAGCAATGTTTAATTATATTGCAATGACGAATGGGTCAGGCTTATGAAAAAATAAACCCAGAATGATCACCTAACGATGTCCCGTTAAAGTTATTTATGATTGATCCAAATGCGCCTCGGAATTGCTACGTACTAGTAGATCCATAGTTGGCATTCAAATCCATCATTTACACGCGAACACAACATTAGTCGAACTATTTGTATTAAGTTATCATTTATAAGAATCTATTTTTCATAAACACTATGATATACAAATATTCTACTTCTTAAAAAAAAAATATATATATATATATATATATACTTATACATTTATAGTAATACGTCAGTAAATAAAAGGCATTAGTATTAGTATGTTAAGAATTTAACAATTAACATTCTAGTTATAATCTTCTTCTTAAGGTACAAATATACATTGCATTAAAAAAAAAAAAATAAAAGTCAAGTTACAGATAATTTCTGGCAGTACATTTGACAGAAAATATCATTATGCTATGGAAAAAAATACATTGGCAAAAATTTTCTGTAACAGAACAATGCAGAGAATATTGATAAGAAAAAGTTTTTTTTCTTTTTTTTTTTTCTGTAATGAACACCGTAAAAATTCTCGTATTGAAAAACGCGTCAAGTTCTATCAGCCAGGATCAAACCAGAGCCTCTTTGCTGCTAGAAATTTTCTGTAATGACAGAAAAAGGCGTTTTGTCAACGTAATTTACGACTATTTTCTCAAAACCTGTTAAAAAAATACAACTTTGCTGACAGAGATTCTCTGTAATGACAGAAAAATACGATTTGCCAACGTAATTTTTTCGTAATTTACGACTATTTTCCAAGTTACAGAGAATGTTTGGCTGCAAAGTTGCATTTTTTTAACAGTGTACTGAAAATTTCTGGCAGCAAAGGATACTTTTTTTTTTACAGTGTAGGCGACGACATGATGTTTAAACCATGGAAATATAATCTCTTCCGTTTCTTAGCACTTCTCGATCTGACTTTGATAAAATTTTACGTAAGCAAAAAATAAATAAATAAATAAATAATAAAATCTTTTTGTAAAAAAATAGAACCGACTCCAAAAAGCAACTACTATTCAAACAACTAATTAAAAAAAGAAAAAAAAAAAAATGGTATGAAATGAAACTGTAAATTGCGCCAAAAAATATAAAATAATTTCCTTCGCGAAACAACCTATAACACTACAATTAATTATAACTTTTGAAGTCGGCGCAAAATTAAATAAAATTTAATTAGTTTTTAAAGGTTTATTTTTAGATCGGTAGCAACAAATGTTATTGTCTCGAATGATCCATTTTCATGTTTCCTTTATTATTTTATCACTGTATACAATTGGTCTGTTAGTAGCATCTACATAGAATAGTGAACATTCTTCACAATGCGGTATGTTTCTACGAAGTTAGAGATTCCTTTGCAAATTTGGTATAACTTTGATAACTATCATCCTTGGTGGTTTTTAGATTTGGCGATCACAACGTAATGCAAAAATATACACGCAAGATGTACATTTTCATAATATGTATTGTACGAAGTATTGTTTCATATTCTTGATTGCTCTCTTAATATATCTTATCAAAATAATAATGATACCCCAAATAAATATGTTTGCCAGATAATTTTGCGATTTTTCTTTCACCAAGGACGTCAGATACCAGCATCTTCGCCAACTTTTGCTGCTTACGAAATCTTATTTGGTTTCTTGAATCAAAGTAGTTTTCGGCTGCGTTTTGCAGGTGACAATGTAAGATGTGTATTTTGAATAGGATTTGATTTTTATACTGAATAAAGGCATCAATTTTTATTTAATTTTGTGCCGACTTCAAAAGTTATGATTAATTGTAGTGCTATAGGTTGAAGAAAATTATTTTATATTTTTAGGCGCAATTTACAGTTTCATTTCGTACATTTTTTTTTTTTTTTTGAAAGTTTGTTGAAGTTGTTTGAAGTTGTTTGAATTTGTTTGAAGTTGTTTGAAGTTGTTTGAAGTTGTTTGAAGTTGTTTTTTTTTTGAATAGTAGTTGCTTTTTGGAGTCGGTACTATTTTTTTACAAAAATATATATTTTTTTTCTCTTTTCAGTGAAAACATATTCATAAAGCAGAACATCAGAAGACGTTCGATGACAGTTTCACAAATCACATCTTCCAAGAAAAGTGACATAACTCAAAAAATGGTTTATGTCACTGAAAAATACTTGAAATGCACCCAATGTGAATAAAAAAGTTACATCTCCATCTACAAAGTTATCCACTCGAGAGATAGTTATGTCAGTTTTATTCTAGTCAAGTTATTTTTAAGTTGATTTTTCTCAAATGCTGCATTTTTAAGTTGTGTCACTTTTCTTGCCTTTATCTGATATGAGCAAAAAACTATCTATTGAATGAACATACGTTAAATTAAAATGTCTTTAGAAATGTAAAGAACGGATACGCTGTATTCGTAACTAAAAATTCTGTGAGGCATATATATTGAACGTTACAGTGAATACCTGTCACCCGCTGCGCTGGAAATTGCGAAGCGTAAAGTTCAAACAAAAGCAAAATATGCATTGCAGCTGACGGACAGAAGTTTCAACATCGATACTTACATACTGCTTTTACGAGAGTAGCTGCATGCGTTCAGCAGTTAGAGTGAGAACAGACTTTCGTGAGTATCCTGTAATTTGTTTATATCTTAATGAAATCATAATGAAACCTATTTCAGGCTAAGATCATTACGACAACAAAAAAAGTATTAAAATTAAATCACCTCTTACAAAGTTATAAACTAACAAATTTCAACAACAACAACAAGAATGAGCAACATGATTTTTATTGAGAACCTCTTCCTTTATAAAGTCGGTTTAAAACGTCTATGCGTTAATCGATGTGACCGCTTAAAATAACCCTACTTTGAATTTTACATAGCATAAATGTAACTTCCTCCTTTTTGAAGTCGGTTAATTAGAGCATCTCTTACGAAGTTATAAGCTTATAACACCAATAACAACACATAGCTCGAATTGAGAGCACCCTCCTTTCTGAAGTTGGTTAAAACGACTTTGCGCTAATCGATGTGACCGCTTACAGTAACAGCACTGTGAACCACAGAGTATACGTGTCATCCGCTATGGTGCAAAGTGTGCAACGTTGTTCAAGTGTGCACAGTGTAGGAAATTGCAAACAAAGAACTGCACGTTTTAAGCGTTCTATTTCTAGCAATAATGTCTAAAAACTGTCTTTTCGTAGTAAAACGATGATGCTCTATAACTTCGTAAATAACTTTTCTCCCATCTTGAACCGTTTTTGAGATAGGAGCGCTAATTCCACTGTTTTTCACCAGATGGCGCTTTATTTTCTTTAGATTATAAAGATATTACAATGGGATCTACTTAAGACCAAGATCTTTAAAAAAAACTAAAAGTATCATGTAACGGTATTTTGAACTATATAGCGTACAGTCGGTAACAAAAGTGTCCGAACACTAGCAAAAATTCCTATGTAAAAAAAGTACATTTCACACGATTTTGTTAACTAAATCCTTATCGAATCATGTTCTTACATTGACTAAGAACAGGATTCGACAAGAATTTATTTCACAAAACTTCATAAAGTGAACTTTTTTTACATAGGAATTTTTGCTAGTGTTCGGACACTTCTGTTACCGACTGTATGTCTCATCAGCTACGCTACAACGTGTGCAATGTAGTTCAAGTGTGTATAGTGTAAGTAATTGCGAACAAACAAATTCCCGTTTTTAGCATTGTATTTTTAGCATCAATGTCTAAACTACCTTTTCGTATTAAATCGATGATGCTCTGCAATTTTATAATTCACTTTTTCCCCCAGTCTTGAACCATTTGTGAGATAGGAACGCTATCATGTGTGTCTAAACAATCTTTTTCTACTAAATCGATGATACTCTTCAACTTTGTAATTCCCTTTTTTCTCTAGAACCGTTTTCGAGATAGGAACACTAACTCCTCTATTTTCCACCACGTGGCGCTGCAAGCGGTTTAACCTTGTACTGCATGGCCACTTTGCTATACTTACATACCGTTTTTATCACTATAGCTGCAGCCGTTTAGCAGTTAAAAGAGTTGGGACTGATTTTTTGGGGCACCCTGTATTTTCTTTAGATCGTAAAGATATTATCAGGTTGTAACATATGAAATGTCCGATTCTCACCAATAAATTTTTTGAGATTTGGTTCCTTATAAACTTTTTTGATACAGTCGTTAATTATGTAACATTTTAAAGCTAAAACCTTGTCTTTTTCATCTGATGTGTTTCAAATAAAAATATTGTGATTTGGTGGTAAGTTTATAGCTTTAATCGTAGGATGAATTCTAGAGATTTTAGAGTGCTATTTTTGTATAAATGGAAAAGTAAGCATAATGCTGCAGCAGCTGCCTGAAACATTAACGCTGCATTTGGAAACGGTTCTGTAAATGAACGTACCATTCGACGTTCGTATGCAAAGTTCGAAACTGGGGATGAGAGTCTCACAAACGAAGACCGGGGCAGACCAGAGACTGTTGTGGACAATGAAGTTTTACGAGCAATAGTTGAAAAAAATCCAGGCAATACTGTTAGAGATTATGCAGAAGAACTAGGTGTATCTCCTACAACCATTTCACGTCATCTAAAATTGATTGGCAAAGTTAAAAAATTGGATAAATGGGTACCGCATGAATTGAATGAGAATCAGCGCAAACGTTTTGAAATCTCGTCTGCCCTTCATCTTCGCAACCAAAATGATACTTTTCTCAATCGAATTGTAACTTTTGACAAAAAGGGGATTCTGTACAACAATCGTAAACGTTCAGCGCAGTGGCTGGATGCTGACAAGGCTCCACAACACTTCCCAAAGCCGAAACTCCATCAAAAGAAGGTTATGGTGACTTTTTGGTGGTCCTCAGCTGGTTTAATTCACCATAGCTTTCTAAAACTAGGCGAAACCATCACAGCGGAGACATTTTGTAGAGAAATCGATGAAATGCACCAGGAACTTACACGTAAACAGCCGGCATTGGTCAACAGGAAGGGCCCTATTCTTCTCCATGATAACGCTAGACCGAATGTTTCAATGATCACTCGTCAGAAGCTGCACATGTTAAACTATGAAGTTTTAGACCATCCACCATATTCACCTGACCTCTCACCTACAGAATTTCACTTTTTCGAACATCTCGATAACTTCTTGCAGGAGAAATGCTTCAGAAATCCAAAGGATGCTGAAGCGGCATTCAATGAATTTGTTGCCTCCAGGACGACTACATTTTATGATACTGGCATAAAAAACTTGTTTCTCGTTGGAAAAAGTGTATTGAAGCTAATGGTTCCTATTTTGATTAATAATGTTTGTTCTGCAAAAATATATTCTTTCTTTAAGTAGACTATGAAAATCGGACATTTCATATGCTACAACCTAATACAATGGGACCTATTTCAGACCAAGATCTTTTCATCAAAATAAAAATTATTAAAATCGAAGCATCCGTTTAGAAGCTATGAGCTAACAAACATAAAAAAAACATACGGTTTGAATTGAGAACCTTCCTTCTTTTTTGAAGTCGGTTAATAATAAAAATAAAAACATGTAAACACCAGATGAAATCTGTATCAATGTTTACAGATAATACCTTGTTATAAAAAAATGATTTTTTATGACAGATTGAGATGCAATTTAGACTAAATTTCTGTAGTTTTTTAAAAACATAAATTTTATATAGGGAAAATTTTAATTTTACAGAATTTTTTTTATTTTTTACATTTTATTATTATTTTTTTCTTTATTTTATCCTTTTTCTTTATTTTTTTCTTTATTTTTTCCCAGTGTACCGAATTTATAAATTACAATTTTTTGGATAACGATAGCAACATTTTTGTCCTTTTTTTATTTTTTACCTGATTGAAAACTTAAAATTCATTATTTCGACTTCAGAGTTTTAAGTCTACTTCTAAAATTTATGATGTTTGCTTATAGAATACATTTTTCTTAGTAAAAAGTACTTTTATGTAGTGCTTATAAAGTACTTTTTTCAGCTCGAGATTTGTAGTGCATTTTATTATAGCGAATTTACTTCATATTTATTAGAACGTGTGGACTATTGTTTTTAGACAACGTATACACAATTTTCTTTTCTTTTGGCAACGAATTAAAATAAAACGTGATGTCAGGAAATATTCTGTTAAAAAATATTTCCCTCTTGTATAAAATTAATTTCTGTTCGGGATAGAATTTTAATTTTCATTAAATCTTTCCATACTTAAATTTAATGTTAAAAACGCATATTTGTTATATTTTTAAAATGTCTTAACGGAGATTAAGGTTCAAACGAGTGAGTTATAAACATCTTTCGTAACATATTTAGATTTTTATTATACCGTCATTTAAAGATATAAAGACTTTTATGATTCGATAAAATATTAATGATAGAAGCGTTTTAACAAATATATTGGCAGTTTTTTGAGAGTATAATGTCAATGATATGATAGTTAAAATGTATTGAAATTTCCGAACTCTCATATAGATTATTTTCGAAAATTTTTTTTCATATTACAAGCAAATATGCTTGGAAGTCAGCCAACTCCATTATGGAAAGTGAAAATCCAAGTTAGATTACTTATTTACTTTGAATCGTCGCTTTCTTGAAAAAGAGAGATAATTAGAGTAACTGCACAAGTAATGGACAGTAAATGGGTATTTCTTTAGCTATTTACACTTTATTCTGTATTAAATAGGAGAGGTCTAGCACACTTTAGAATGTAGAAAACGAGGAAAAAGAGGTAAAAATTTGTAGAGAAACGGGGAAAAAAGAGTCAAAAATGCATAGCAAAAAAGCATGGGATGAAAACAAAAAAAAAAAAAAAATCACAATGTCAAGTGTGTAAAAAAAAAAAAAAAGTTAACACTGAAAAAAATAAAAGTTCAGAACTGATTAGAAAAAGTCATCGAAGCTCGGGAAGGGACTGAGCTATAGGTCCTGGAGCTATCGTGTTGAGGGTTTAATACGTCTCGCCTAGTATAGGACTCGGCGGGGATGGCCGGGGGTGAGCCACCGCTCTTTAGATTGTAGAAAACGAGGAAAAAATGGCTAAAAATTTATAGAAAAACGGGATAAAGAATCAATATTCCATAGCAAAAAAGCATGGGATGAGAACGAAAAAAAAATCACAAAGTCAAGTGTATATATATAAAAAAAAATAACACAGGAAGAAATAAAAGTTCAGAACTGATTAGTAAAAGTCATCGAAGCTCGGAATGGGAATGGGCTGTGGGCCTTGAAGCTATATCGTCGAGGGTTTAATACATCTCGCCTACTATAGGACACGGCTGGGGTCGGCGGAGGTGAGTAGCCGGAGTCGGCGGAGGCGTACTTTAAACTGTAGAAAAAAGGCTAAACATTATAGAAAAACGGGGAAAAGAGTAAAAAAATCCATAGCAAAAAAGCATGGAATGAAAACAAAAAATTCACAATGTCAAATATGTTTAAAAAAAAAAAAAAAAAAGACTAACACCGGAAGAAATAAAAATTCAGAATTGACGAGAAAAAGTCACTGAAGCTCGGGAAGGAATTGGGCTCGGGGCCCTGAACTATCGTCGAGGGTTTAATACGTCTCGCCTACTATAAGACTTCGTAAAAGCTTTCGGATTTTCGATGGATTTGCCCGTTTTCAGGGTTGTAAAACGCGATTCAACCATTTTAAGAAATTTATGTCTGACTGTGTGCATATATGACAAATATTTTTGCCAATTGTATCTCAGGAACTACTGCACAGAATTTCACAGAAAATGATAATGTAGTTGCACCTTTGCATAAATTAGGGTCTATGGACTTTTGGCGAACATCGTGTACGATGTGGCATGCCATTTCTTCTAAAATTTAACATGTCAGTATAAGAAAAAAACTTCTTATAAATGTGCGTAATTATAATTATTTTTTAAAAAAATTAGGAAATGAAATATAGATAAAGATATATTTATAATGGTAATGGTCAACTGAAAAAAAAAAAAAAAAATGTATATGCAGATGCATCGTTGGCAAATTCTCTATGCGCGGACACTAGACATTCCTTTGTGTGATATGAAACTCACGTTAAAAATTCACGAGGAAAATCTCGAAAAGTTAAAAATGGATTACTTTAAGCATCAAATAAAATAAGTTTGGGTTTTAAATATTAATTTTAATGTATTTCATTATTTGTTGAAATCAATAATTCTATACTTATATAATTTACAAAATTGGAATGTTAAAAAAAAATCCACCCCCCCCCCCCAATACCCATGCTACTTAACCCACGAATAAATATATAAATAAAATTAATATTTATCTTCTTATCTTCAGATAAAAATAAATTGAACTCCTAAGTAATATAAGTTCTCTTTGAAAAAAAATGATCATTTACATTGTCGGCATCAACCATAAACTAAATATGCAAATTTTTCGTTTTCTGTCTACATGTAAAAAAAGAAAGAAAAAGCTAAATGGTCTTTTAGCATTTTGATGACTAGATCAAAAGCATCATTGATGCAAAAAAGTATTTATCAGTCAATATAATTCTGACGTTAAAGACATTTCAATGACTTCTCAGACGTTTCTAGCACCATAAAGGTTAATGATATAATAGAGAAAAAATAAGAGTCGCAATTCACAAAATAAGAAATGGTCCGTTTCAGAATTTATTTTCGTAGAGAAAGGAAATGAATTTAAAAGTCATCCAAGTCCATTACTGAGAATGGAAAGTAAACTCCACTGATAGTCTACGTGGATTTATTTATTTATTTATTTTTCTTTTCTAGATATCAATAAGTTGAAGTTTAAAGTTTCGTCAAATTTAATGATGAATATAAATCTTATATGCCGCTCTGTTTTCAAGTTTACTCATGATATATGTATTATATATATATATATATATATATATATAAGGTTTTTTTAATTGCTTTTTTTAATTATAAATTCGTATAATTCTGTCTGAATAATGCTCAATTTACGATATTTTCCTTAAAGCCTTAAATTACAAATCTTTAGCAAATGCTAAATTTTTAGGTTATAGAGATTAGGAATTAGAAATGGAGGTGATTAGGGAATGTGAAGTAGCGAGGTAATATGGAATAAAGAGATTTATCTTCTGTTAAGTGTTGTTGGCAAGCCGGGTCATTTTATTTATCGTAGGCGAATCAAGGTCAGATTTGCCAGTATATTTGACTGTTTTTATATAATGCCTGCTTCTGTGTGTTTGTTTCTGTGTCAAAAAGAACTGTGAACGCTGTATCTTACGCAGGGATGTACGCAATTCAAAGAAACTTTTTTATTGGTTATACTATGATGTAAATCTAAATTAATTAGATTTTAGCACGTGTCGTACCGACTCCGTGTGGTACTGCAATGTTGTATTTTCTCCATTTACATGAAGTCTATATCTCATCATTTGTTGTGTATAAGTTCAATTTAATTATACACGTATATCAGCTAGCAGATGGCACTGCTATGGAGTCTTTTTCAGATTTTAGATAGTTTTCCATCCAGTTGAAGAAAAATTTTTAATAATCAAAACATACTGGATTTTTTTTTTTTTTTATGAAACTATTCATATAAAACATGACGAAAACTTTAAATTTATTTATGTAAAATAAAACTTTTCTTTTGCAAAAAAAAACAAAATAAAATAAAATAAAATAAAATAAAATGAATAAACAAATAAACAAGGGAAAAAAAGAAAGGAAAAACTTTTAAAAACTATAACTGAAAACAGTTAATAAATAAAAAAAAATAATAAAAGCTCTTGCTGAATATTTGAATATATAATATTGATCAAAAACAAAATATGCTAAGACGAATCATCTAAGTTCATGTTTTAATGTTTTAATTTTTGCTTCGTGTATATATTTTTTATTTGTTTATTTTAGCTTAGTTCAGAAGCTCCTCTATCGATATTTCTTTTCCATAATTTATCATTCATAAAAACAAAATTTTGAATTTAAATATTCTTTGTTGAACTTATGTGGTTTCTTTTCTTTCTAAAATAAAATAAAACCTTTGAATTAGTTTTTTCAGGTAGTTTGTTTAAAGTTTTATGAATAGTTAAAATTATTTTTTTCAAAGTGTTATATTTAAAGCATAAATTTGTTTATGAATTTGTATAAGAAGAGATATATTGAGTCAAGTCTTGAAAATCTTATAAAAAGAAGTTATAAATCTTAAGGTTATTTGTTTTGTCTGAAAATAAAACATTTTTTATTTATTTATTTAATTTTATAAAATTAATTTAATTTGAATTTATATGCATTGTACAAATGTTTGTACTGTAAATGTATACATGCATTGATACATACGAGTAAGTATGTTTGTGTTTAACTCTACGTGTAATTTTAAATACATGCATCTGTGCCGCTCGCTTTGTATGCAAATGGATTATTTAAGATGTAAAAGAATACACAGATCGCAGCTTTCTTATATTTTTTCGTGAATTTTTATTATTTTACCATCTTTATCTCTGAACAGTAAAAATTTAAAGAATATTGTAGGTATCGTTAAAACACATATAATAATATAAGAGCTATGCACCTCTGAATACGATATGTTAATTTTGAGTTTTATCTTTATTTTTTATGCGTTTAACGTATATTGATTACTCTTTAGGTTATTTATACAATATTTTTAATTTAATGCTATATACTGTTACGAAGAATTAAAAAACTTTAATTCTGTAACAAAAAATTAAATGTTCTTAGGGTTTATTTTAGATTTAAAAAAGATAATAAATTAAATAATAACAATAATTATCATAATAATACTAATGCACTTTAATTTATGTCAAATAATCCAAGAAAAATCTATTTACCAAAAGTTCTTTTGTATAGTAATCGAGCGAAATTTTCTCTTTTGGAATAAATGACCATCTAAACCTACAGACATCAACCATACAAAGTTTGCGTTTTCTGTCTGTATGTAAAAAAAAGAAAGAAAAAGCTAAATGGTCTTTTAGCATATTGATGACTAGATCAAAAGCATCATTTTGTAATCTAAGATTTATAAGAGCCAGTGGAATGATGCAAAGAAGCATTTATCAGTCAATATAATTCTGACGTTAAAGACATTTCAATGACTTCTCAAACGTTTCTAGCACCATAAAGGTTAATGATACAATAGATTAAAAAAAAAAAAAAAAAGTCGCAATTCACAAAATAAGAAATGGTCCGTTTCAGAATTTATTTTCGTAGAAAAAGGAAGTAAATTTGAAAGTCATCCAAGACCACTACTGAGATTGGAAAGTAAACTCCACTGATAGTCTACGTGGATTTATTTATTTATTTATTTTTCGAGATAACATTAGTTTTAAATTTAAAGTTTCGTCAAATTCAAAAATGAATTTTATACACCGTTCTGTTTCTAAGCTTACTTATAATATATATATATATATATATATATATATATATATATATATATATATATATAATGTTTTTATTTTATTTTTTTTATTTTATTCCTTTTTCAAGTATAAATTCGGATAATTCTGTTTTAATAAATATTGAATTTAGAATACTTTTCTTAAAGCTTTAAATTACAAATCTTTACTAAATGCTAAATTCTGATGTTTAAGAGATTAGGATTTATAAATATTGGATATTAGAGAATGTGAAGTAGCGAGGTAATATTGAATATAGAGATATCTCCTCCCTGAGTGTTGTTGCCAAGCCGGGTCATCTTATTTAATGTAGGTGAATCAAGGTCAGGCTTGCTATTAAATTCGACTGTTTTTATATAATTCCTGCCTCTATGTTTTTGTTTCTGTGTGAAAAAGAACTGTGACCACTGTATCTTACGGAGGGATGTACGCAATTTAACGAAAAGTTTTTATTGGTTATACTATAATGTAAATCTGAACTAATTAGATTTTAGCACATATCGTGCCGATTACGTGTAGTACCGAAATGTTGCCTTTACCTCATTTGCAAGAAGCCTATATCGCATCTTTTGCAGTTTATAAGTTCAATTTGATTATATATCAGCTGGTAGATGGCGTCTTTGAAGTCTTTTTCAGATTTTTAGATAGTTTTCCATCCAGTAGAAGAAGAAAATTTTAATAATCAGGACATACTGGATTTCTTTTTTTCTTTCTTTTTCTTTTCTTTTTCTTTTAATTCTTTTTCTTTTTTTTTTTTAAGTTTTATTTTATTATGAACCTATTTATATAAAAAATAGCGAAACTTTAAATTTATTTTATGTAAAATAAAACTTTTCTGTTGCAAAAAGAAAAAATAAACTTATAAAAAGTATAACTGAAAACAGTTAATGAATATAAAATAATCAAAGATCTTGCTGAATATTTAAAATTGATCAAACACAAAATATGCTAAGACGAAATATCCAAGTTCATGTTTCAATGTTTTAATTTTTGTTTCGTATATGTTTTTATTTGTTTATTTTATTTTCCTTCAAAAGCTCTACTATCGATATTTCTTTTTCATAATTTATCGTTCATAAAAACAATATTTTGAATTTAAATATTCTTTGTTGAACTATGTGGTTTCTTTTCTTTCTAAAATAAAATAAAACCTTTGAATTAGTGTTTTCAGGTAGTTTGTTTAAAGTTTTATGAATAGTTTAAATTATTTTTTTCAAAGTGTTATATTTAAAGCATAAATTTGTTTATGAATTTGTATAAGAAGAGATATATTGAGTCAAGTCTTGAAAATCTTATAAAAAGAAGTTATAAATCTTAAGGGTATTTGTTTTGTCTGAAAAGAAAACCTTTTTTATTTATTTATTTATTTTTATAAAATTACTTTCATTTGAATTTATATGCATTGTACAAATGTTTGTACTGAAAATGTATACATGCATTGATACATACGAGTAAGTATGTTTGTGTTTAACTCTACGTATAATGTTAAATACATGCATCTGTGCCGCTCGCTTTGTGCTGAAAAGAAAACCTTTTTTATTTATTTATTTATTTTTATAAAATTAATTTCATTTGAATTTATATGCATTGTACGAAATTTTTGTATGGGAAATGTATACATGCATTAATACATATGAGCAAATATGTATGTGTTTAACTCTACGTATAATGTTAAATATATGCATCTGAGCTGCTCGCTTTGTACGTAAATGGCTTATTTAAGATGTAAAAGTATACATAGGTCGCGCGCGCGCAGCTTTCTTATATTTTTTCGTGAGTTTTATTCTTTTACCATCATTATCTCAGAACAGTAAAAATTTAAAGAATAAGGTATCGTTAAAACACATATAAAAATGTAGGAAATATGAACCCCTGGATACGATATGTTTATTTTAAGTTTTGTTTTTTTATGCGTTTAACGTATATTGATTACTCTATAAGTTATTTGTACAATATTTCTAATTTAATCCTATATACTGTTACGAAGATTTACAAAACGTTAATTCTGTAAGAAAAAATTAAGTGTCCTTAGGGTTTAATTTAGATTAAAAAAAGATAAGAAATTAATTAATAATCATAATAATCATAATAATACTATTGTACTTTAATTTATGTCGAAAACTTCAAGAAAAATCTATTTATTAAAAATTCTTTTGTATAGTAAACAAGTTGAAAATTTCTCTTTTATTTATTCAAAAATCGGTATATTTTTTCCCACAGTGTAAGATTAATTTGCGTTGCAGAAAAACATTACTGTGCTATGATATCAAGAAAACATACACAAATGCGTTTATTTTTATGCACTTTTTGTATAACATTTTCTATTTCTTTCAGGTCTTTGTGTATGTCACCTTTTATCTTAAAGAGAATTTTCTAATATATATATATATATATATATATATATATATTTATATTTATATATTTATATGTATAGAAGGTTTTAAAGTTCATTGATTTAACTAAAATTAAAAATTTAAATGTAACTAACTTAATCAACCATTACACTTTGAATTTTTTCGTTAACGAAAATGCTCAGTTGTTAATTCTTTAACGATTAATCGAAGTTTGCAAAGAATTTATTTTTAATTTCATTAATATGATGGCAACTTCCTTTTCTCCATGTTGGATTGATAGCTTTACAGGTGGTTAATCCGTTTTTTTTTTTTTTTTTTCTCACTGGTTTCCTTGTTGGTTTGATTTAATAATTTATTTCATTTCTCATTCAAAATGGTTTTGCTTCTCGATTGGCGCCTGAAAAGTATAAATTTGCTATTGTTAGCTATAATGTTTTACGAAATCGTTGCAGCTTTCTTAGTTTTATGAAGTACTTGCCCCCTGATGAGTTAATACTTCTACTTTTAAGCATTTTTTATTCCAATTATTATTCTGAAGTCCTGTAATTACTTTCTCCGCCATTATGTTTCATGGTCCTTTTTTTTTTTTTTTTTTTTCTTTCAAGTGGGCGTAAGTAATTTAAATTGTTTCTGTCTCTTATTGGATCTTAACATATGTCGCAAACTTTTTGTGATAGTTTTAGGAATGTGTTATTAGTTTTATTTTCGTTGTGTTGATATTGACATGTTTATATTAAATGCTAAAATATCAAGGTTAAAGTTTATTATTTATCTATCATTTATATATATATATATCATTGTAAATTCCGAGCTCTGGTTTTTAGTCACGAAAACAAATATTTAAATTAATTTTATTTCTTTGGTAAAGGTTGATTACACTGCTCTGAAAAAAAAAAAAAAAAAAAAAAAAAATCGAGATCTGATACCATTTTTGCTGATTCTTATGCAAAATGACCTCCTGAATCCCAATATGACTCCCAGATTGCCCAGTCACCCACCGTTTTCTCGATACACCAGCCCTCCCTAATTTTCTTTCCCTGATTCATAATTTTATGACCATGAATTTGATTTGAAGATTAAAAATTAATTAATTCAACACTTAAAATATAAAGTTTAAAAAATAACATTAATTGCAGATTAAAAATGTATAAGTTATGTAATGCATAATTTCAGTGGCAACTCCCCCCCCCCCCCGAATTTTTCCCTTGTAGCAAATGTCCATGTTTTAGAATTTTTCCAACACTATAGCCCCTCAAAAGATATTTAACGGTTAAAATAATCCTTCCCCCTCCTAAAAATAAAATTTATTGCCATAAAATCATTCAAAAATGATAAAAAATAGGGGGCCGTTCCTAGAAAACGATGAGTGATAGGGCAAAATGGGCGTCCTATTCGGATTCAGGAGGTCATTTTACATAATAATACTCTGAAATGGTGTCAGAGGCAATTTTCATGCAGAGCAGTGTTATCAACACTGTTTGTTTATTCCATCTTAACTACTTAAATGTCTATATAATGTAAATGAAGACAACCTGATTGCAAATGAAGACAACCTGGAGACAACCTACCTAACTTCTTTTATATTGAACTTTAATGGAAGGGAGGTAGGACTATCACAAATATTCTAGACTTAAATAATCTTAAAGTAGATTTTAAATCTTAAGAAACGATAAATTGACGAATTCGCCATGCATGAATTAATTCTCGCTCTTGAATTAGCCTGAGAAATGAGGTCGCTCTAAATTACATTAGAAAATGATAAATTTTGAAGTTATTATGAAATACCTTTGTAACATCTAGAAACACGAATATTAGCATCGTCAAAAAACCCATGGAGAATGGTACACTTCATATTAGCTTAATTACCCTCTTAATGAACACACAAAAAAATTTTTGTCCAATGCATCATAGAAAAATCATGCATTTTTCCTCACTAAAGCACTGAGAAAAAGAAAATATATACCCCCTGCCTCTAGAACGAATAAGTGGTCATTTTCTAAATCCCTAAACTAGAAATATAGATTTTCGAGCTATGCATATAACGTACACCAATAAGCTGAATAGGCGAAATGATCGATAATTTCTAGTCCATACATTTCTAGATGGTGAAACAATATTCTGAGTATATAAATATTATGAATCCTTTGTATCGCGAGAAATTCTCGCTTGATTTTCTAGAATTGGGTCATAAATCAAGATTATAGTTTAAAACCCGCCTCTTGTATTCGCATCTATTTACATAGATTTTTAAATAAGTGTGAAAACGATAATATAGGTAAACGCTCAAGAATTCTAATAGGGATTTCTGGAACTCGCTTTCAAATGGGACTAGAATTTATAAGGATGACATGGAACTATTTTTTTTCTACAGCCACAATTTAGATTCTCTAGGATTAGATTCGGAATTATTTAGATTACTCGAATGATTCAGATTAAGAATTTTTTCTCACTGAATCGCTTTGGAAATGTTAAAATTCGGAAACTGAGGTTCATTCATCGACCTAATTATTGTTTATTCTACTTAATTGCTATTAGAAATTCTCATTCTCTTTCGATTCGTCTCAAATTTATCTAGTATAGAATATTTTTTAGTTTTTATTTTGAATTATTAGTATAGAACTCATGTCTATCACGTATTTACTAGTCGTTTTTGCTTTTTAAAATTCTCCGAATCCGCATCACTCTGTGCATCGAGTTTATTTCGCAAATTCGAATACTGCTAAAATTTCTTTCTATATAAAAGAAAAAAAAACTGTATGGAACTTTTTGAACTAATTACGGCTCAATCCTTGAAACATCACTAAACTGTTGACAGATTTTGTATGACAGATTTTTCTCAAAAAGTAGTAATGCTGTTTCCATAGGATTTATTCTGATTTCTATGCTGTAAAAAATATTTCATTGTTTATAGGCAAAAAGAAAATTTCCATATATGTATAAAAAAAAAAAAAAAAAAAAATGTTCATGTTAAAAGTCAGAATATTTCTAAGGAACGTCAGAAGAAGCTCATCTTAAGCGAAATTTTACTTCAAGAAAATTCATGTTAAAATAAAAAATCTGTAAAAAATTTGTGAAAAAAAAAAAAAAAAAAAAAAAAAACTTTTACCTGAACATGTACAGGGTGATTATAATTAAAGTTACGATTTCAAAACGCTATAATTTTAAAACTACCTATCAGAGCGATTTGATATTTTACCAGACCAATCGTGAGGCAATGAAATTTTGTTTGGCAAAAGAAGAAAAAGAAATTCCAAAATGTGCCGTTAACTATCAGTAAAATATTTGTTTCATGAAGCTCCTCTTTTTCTCTTTTCACTAGGACTGTTTCCGCTGTAAACACGTATTCTTACCTTTTTGCTAAGAAAATTGTAGTAAACCTTCGAAGTCTATTGTTTCCTGCTATTCCATTGTGTTGCTAACAACATTCCTGTGTTTAATGAGTCCATTTAGGCGTTTCCCCTGACATTACCATGACAGCGCCATCCATAGGAACCTGTTAAAACTACTTTTTTTCTCTCCCAAACAAAATGTTCATTGCCTCACGATTGCTCTGGTAAAATATCAAATCGCTCTGATGGGTAGTTTTTAAATTATAACGATTTCAAATCACAACTTGAATTATAATCACCCTGTATTTTAAAAACAAACCATGGAAATATAAGTTTTCATTTAAAACCTTCAGTGATGCCAAGTAAAATGTGCCAGGTCTCCTTTACTGGCATCAATATAATCTGGTATTTTTAAATACAATATGCTCTTCGATTTTTGGCGTTATCATACTGACAAAATAAATTTCTTTAAGCAATATATATATATATAATATATATATATATATAGAGAGAGAGAGAGAGAGAGAAATAGCACATACAATTAATCTATTAAATAAATTTTTAATTTAAAAAATATATATTTTATAAGAGTAAATATTCACTTATTTTTTAATAGTTTTCGAATCATGCAACCATGCAGTCAATACTCATTATAAATAAACTGAAAAAGGAATTGCATAAATATTGTAATTAATAAAATAATAATAATACTAAATAAATAAAAATAAAATAATATAAAAGTTTACTTTCTGATTTTTTACAATGTAAGTATTCTTCGTTTTTATATTAAGATGTAACGATTTTAAGCAATTATAAATTAACCGTTTTTAATAATCGAATACATTTTTTTTCTTTTAATTCGTATTTCGTATTTAGAAAGATAATAATGTTTAAGAAGACGCTAATTTTATGTGTTTGATTTAAGTATATGAGACGAAATTTTAGGATGTTAGATTGCAACCCAATACTAAACGAAAATGTCTCAGATTTGTGAATGTGTCTGAGATTTTTGTCTTCAATGATTTTAGTAGAAGTTTGGTCTGGAGATGCTACTCAAGACCAGTATCAGGTTGACATATGGTAACGACCATCGACGAGATATTAGAGTAGACCTCGGACTAGTAACCTTTTTGCTTTCGAAGATCACATCCCCACCAGTTCACCAATTCATTTGCCAAACCGATTTTTCTACCGCCAAACCGGCATTCTACTTCTACCAAAGTAAGTTTCCTGCATCGCTGTTTTATATTTCAATTGGGGATAAATAAAACACAAACCACAACTTACACTAGTTGAAATGGAAATCGTGTAATCTAATCCTTGTTACTGATTGAAAGCTGTTCGATTTGACTTTTCTTTGGAGTTTTGGTAGTAAGAGGAACAAATCATTTAAAACATGCAAAATTCCAAGAACAAGTTGCCAAAAAAGCGATTATCACCAAAAAAAGGCGCAAAAACGGCAGTGATGTTCCGGGAATTTTTCTCCATAGCCAGTGTAGGGAATAGTGCACTCTACTAGATGGTAACGGTCGCTTAGCAAGACCGAAATTTTGCATCAACTGCAAGAAGTTAAAAGTTGAGGTTGAGTAGGTTTAGCCTCGCACAAGAGCTACGATTGGCAACTGACAAACTCAAAAAAACATATTTTCAGAGAGCGGGTGTAGGTTCAAACAGCATCCAAATAAAATTATGTTTCCAGAGGAATTGCTTAACCTTTTGCTAACTGATTTTTATATCGTGCTTTATAAATTATCGTGCTTTACAACAGTAAATATATATCGGGAAAAAAATACTTTATAAAAAAAGTGGTGTGGAAAAAAGGAGCTTTATAAAGCTGCTACGGAATGAATTCGAAATTTTGGCAGCTGTGTATGCAAATGCTTTTGTTTGTGAAAGAAAAAAATAGGATAACAACGCCACCTGTTGAGTGATTGATCTCCGTAACTTTTCAACAACAATGTATGTCAAGATACAAAAATATACCAAATTTCATTAAATTATATTTGTTGATTTGTGATGTACACTGTCTACAAAAATTTAAATACACACACACAGGGAGATGCGCAGAATGGCAGTCATTTAAACAAAATTATGACCCAATCATGTTCAGGATATCCAAAATGTTTAATCCAATTAAATTTCCAGCTAAATATGGAGTTTCACGAAAATTTTCTCGAATTTATTTCTTACATCTTATACATATGTATATATAGGGTAGGTGCTCCAGTGATTGGCATCATGCTCCAGTAATTGACATCTATCATGAAATAATTAATAAATAAGAAAAATAATAAAATCATACGTTTTACATATAAGAATTTTAAGATTTTATGACAAGCACTGGAGCATAGGGTGCTAATAACTGGTAAAATGAATAACTAGCAGTGTCAAACACTAGAATATAGGGGCCAATTGCTGATAAAATGAAAAGCTGGCAGTGTCAATGACTGGAACATTGAGTGGGTGTCAAATAAAAATTCATAAACAAAAAAATAAATGTTATCAAATGTATATATTTTAACATATATGTGGTTCTGAATGTCTTTCTTGCCATATGTATTAACTTAAGATTTCTAAAAATATTTTCTGATGACTAGAACATTAAAAACATCAGAGATTGCTCTAAAACTGTCAATCACTGGTGCACTTAACCTATAAGTAAAAATCAGTTTCTGCACATGAGGAAACTATTAAAAAAGTCATTAAAACATTTCTCTTGAGAGAAAAATGTATCGCAAATAACCGATAATGCTGTATTTGAATGAATGATTTAAAATATGGTGTAGATTTTAGGTTTTAAAACATCTCAAACTAAGTCAGAGATATACCATGCTCAAAGGTAATTGGAGATGGTCAGATGTTTTTAGAAATTCTTGGATATTTACGCTATATAGTCTCTGTTATAAAAAATTATGACAATAAGCAACATATAAAGGTTGAATGAATGACCGAAAATACTTATGATATAGAACAAGGGTTCTTAAAGAGAGAGTTCTTAAAGCCTTATGAGAGCTGTAGCATGTTCAAAGGCAATTAATTAGCAATGGTCAGTTTTTTTTAGGAAAGTTTGTACACAACTTAGTATACAGAGGTCTCATAAAAACTTTATGGCAATAAGCAATATATGGTAATGTGTTTTGTAGCAATAAGCAAATTATGGCAATATTTTATGGCAATAAGCAACATATAACGGTCGAATGAATTTATGTAAAGAAGTATATAAATCTGGTAATATTGTTTTTTCAATATGTGTAAAATTGTAAAAAAAAAAAAAAAAAAAAAAAAAAAAAATGTATATATTTTTTAAAGTTAAAAATGGATTACTTTAAACAGCATGTACAGTCGGTAACAGAAGTGTCCGAAAACTAGCAAAAATCGCTATGTGAAAAAAGTACACTTAATAATGTTTTGTTAAATAAATCCTTGCCGAATCCTGTTCTCAGACTGACTAAGAACATGATTCGATAAGGATTTACATAGCAAAACTGTATTAAGCGTACTTTTTTTACATAGGAATTTTTGCTAGTGTTCGGACAATTTTGTTACCGACTGTAAAATAAATTTGGGGTTTAAATATTAATTGTGATGTATTTTATTATTTGTTCAAATGCATAATTCTATACTTATATAATTTTCAAAATTGAAATGTATGAAATAACCCCCCCCCCCTCCTAAAAAAAAAACATGCTACTTAACCTACGAATAAATATATAATTAAAATGAATATTTATCTTCTAATCTTCACATAAAAATATAGTTGAACTCCTAAGTAATAAAAGTTTTCTTTGAAATAAATGATCATTTAAATCAGCAGGCATCAATCATAAATTAAATATACAAATTTTGCGTTTTCTGTCTATACGTAAAAAAAGAAAGAAAAAGCTAAATGGTCTTTTAGCAATTTGATGACTCGATGAAAAGCCTCATTTTATATTCTAAGACGTCTAAGGGCCAGTGGAATGATGCAAAGAAGCATTTATCAGTCAATATAATTCTGACGTTAAAGACATTTCAATGACTTCTCAAACGTTTCTAGCACCATAAAGGTTAATGATACAATAGAGGGGGGGGGGATTGCAATTCACAAAATAAGAAATGGTCCGTTTCAGAATTTATTTTCGTAGAAGAAGGAGGTGAATTTGAAAGTCATCCAAGGCCATTACTGAGAATGGAAAGTAAATTCCAATAATAGTCTACGTGGATTCATTTTTTTTTTTTTTTTTTTTTTTTTTTCTTTTCTTTTCTTTTCTAAATATCAATAAGTTGAATTTCAAAATTTCGTTATATTTAAAGAATGATATACGTTTTATGTACGTGTTGTTTTCAAGCCTACTTATAATTATGTGTATATATATATATATATATATATATATATATATATATATATATATATATATATATATATATATATATTTATTTATTTATTTATATATATATATATATATATATATATATATATATATATATATATATATATATATATATTTATTTATTTATTTATATATATATATATATATATATGCATGTTATTTATTTATTTTTTTCATTTTCAATAGTGTCCTTTTTTTTAATTAAATATTAGGAAAGTTCTGTCTCAGTAATGTTCAATTTATGTTATTTTTTCTTAAAACATTAGGTCACAAACCATTACTAAAAGCTCAATTATAATGCTTAAGAGATTACGAATTTGAATGTAGAGGAAAGATGAAATACAGAGGCAATATGAAATACTGAACTTCCTCCTCTGTTAAATGTTGTTGCCAAGTGGGGTCATATTTAATGTAGGCGGTTCAAGGTCAAACCTGTCTGAAATATTTGACAGTTTTTGAAAATACCTGTCTTTGAGTGTGCGTTTTAAAAAAATGTAAACGTTGTATCGCACGAAAAAATGTACATAATTCCACGAAAATTATTTTTAGTTGGTTATACAAAGACATGAATTGGTACTTATTAGGTTTTATCATCTATCGTCTTCCATGTGGCACTCTAAATGGGTAACATGCATTGCTGCATTTTTTTCCACTTACATGAAGGTTATGCCTCAGCTTCTGCAGTGTATAAGTTCAATTTGAATATAAATCAGCTGCTAGGTGGCGTTCTTATTTAGTCTTTTTCAGATTTTAGATTACCAACCAGTACAAGAAAGATTTTTGATAATGAAGGCATACTAGATTTAAAAAAAAAAAAAAAAAAAAAAAAAACTTAATTCTTCTTAAGAGTTTAAATTTTTGAACTTATTCTTATTAAACTTAATTTTATTTAACTTAAATTTATATTTATGTAAAGTAAAACTTTTTTCTTTTGTAAAAGAAAATCCGTTTAAAAAGCAAAGCTTCCTTTAGAAAACTGTTAATGAATAAAATATAATAAAAGTTCTTACTGAATATTTGAATATATAATTTTGTTCAAACACAAAATATGCTAAGACGAAAAATCTAAGTTTATGTTTTAAAGTTTTATTTTTTTCTTCGTATATATCTTTATTTATTTATTGTAATTTCGTGTGAAAGCACCTCTATCGATATTTCTTTTTCGTATTTATAAGAACAGTATTTTGATTTTCAATATTCTTTGTTTCACTTATGCGATTACTTACATTTCTTAAACAAGATAAAAAACTTTGAATTAGTTTTTTCAGGATGTTTGTTTGAAATTTCATGAAAAGTTAAAATTTTTTCAAAGCGTGTGGCATATTTAAAGCATAAATTTGTCAATAAATTTTTATAAGAAGAAATATATTGAGTCATGTTTAGAAAATCTTATGTATGTAATTAAAATGAATATTTATCTTCTAATCTTCACATAAAAATTTAATTGAACTCCTAAGTAATAAAAGTTTTCTATGAAATAAATGATCATCTAAAGCAGCAGGCATCAATCATAAACTAAATATACAAATTTTGCGTTTTCTGTCTATACGGAAAAAAAGAAAGAAAGAAAAAGCTAAATGGTATTTTAGCATTTTGATGACTAGATCAAAAGCATCATTTTGTATTCTGAGTCGTCTAAGAGCCAATGGAATGATGCAAAAAAGCATTTATCAGTCAATATAATTCTGACGTTAAAGACATTTCAATGACTTCTCAAACGTTTCTAGCACCATAAAGGTTAATGATCCAATAGAGGGGGGGGGGAAGTCGCAATTCTTGCAATTCACAAAATAAGAAATGGTCCGTTTCAGAATTTATTTTCGTAGAAAAGGAAGTGAATTTGAAAATCATCCAAGTCCATTACTGAGAATGGAAAGTAAACTCCAATAATAATCTACGTGGGCTCATTATTTATTTATTTTTTTATTTTTTCTAAATATCAATAAGTTGAATTTTAAAGTTTCTTTAAATTTAAAGAAGAATATAAATTTTACGTGAGTGTTGTTTTTAAGCCTATTTATGAATATATATATGTTAAAGCATCTGTTTTTCATTTTTAATGGTATTATTTATTTTTTTTTTTTTCCTTTTTTTTAAAAAAATTCGGAAAGTTCTGTCTCAGTGATGTTCAACTTATGTTATTTTTTCTTAAAAACCATTAAATCACAAACCATTACTAAAAGCTGAATTATAATGCTTAAGCGATTACGAATTAGAAAGTAGTGGAAAGATGAAATACCGGAGATAATATGATATATTGAGGTTTCTCCTCTGTTAAATTCTGTTGCCAAGTGGGGTCATTTTATTTAATGTAGGCGGTTCAAGGTCAGACCTGTCTGAAATATTTGACACTTTTTGAAAATACCTGTCCTTGAGTGCGCGTTATATATAAAAAAAAATGTAAGCGCTGTATCGCACGAAAAATGTACATACTTCCACGAAAGTGTTTGGTTGGTTATACCAAGACATGAAATGGTACTTATTAGGTTTTATCATCTATCGCCTTCCATGTGGTACTGTAAATGGGTAACATGCATTGCTGCATTTTTTTTCCATTTACATGACGGCTATACCTCAGCTTTTGTATTGTATAAGTTCAATTTAAATACAAATCAGCTGCTACGTGGCGTTCTTATGCAGTTCTTTTCAGATTTTAGATTACCAACCAGTAGAAGAAAGATTTTTGCTAATAAAAAAAAAAAAAAAAAAAAAAAAAAGAATTTAAATTCTTGATTCTTCTTAAAAATTTAAATTTTTGAACTTATTCCTATAAAACATAAACTTTATTTATTAAACTTAATTTTATTTAACTTAAAGTTATATTTATATAAAGTAAAACTTCTTTCTTTTGAAAAAAAAAAAAAAAAAAAAAAAAAATCCTTTAAAAAAGCAAAACTTTCTTTAGAAAACTGTAATAAATAAAAAATAATAAATGCTCTTGCTGAGTATTCGAATATATAATTTTGATCAAACACAAAATATGATAAGACGAAAAATCTAAGTTTATGTTTTAATGTTTTTTTTTTTTTTCTTCGTATATATCTTTATTTATTTATTTTAATTTCGTATGAAAGCACCTCTATCGATATTTCTTTTTCGTATTCATAAAAACAGTATTTTGATTTTCAATATTTTTTGTTTCACTTATGCAGTTTCTTTCATTTCTTAAACAAAATGAAAACCTTTGAATTAGTTTTTTTCAGAATGTTTGTTTGAAATTTCGTGAATAGTTAAAAATATTTTTTCAAAGTGTATGGCACATTTAAAGCATAAATTTGTTTATAAATTTTTATAAGAAGAAATATAATTGAGTCAAGTTCGAAAAATCTTGTAAAAAGGAGACAGAAATTTCAGTTTTATTTATTTTGCCTGGAAAAAAAGCTTTTTTTTTTTTTTTTTTTTTTTTTTTTTAAATATATATATATATATATAATTAATTTCATTTAAATTTATAAGCATTGTACAAAACTCTTGTACTGTAAATGCAAGCATGCATTGATACATACATAAAAACATGTATGTGTTTCTATCTTCATATAATGTTAAATGTATGTATGTGTATTATTCACATTGTAGACGAAACGCACTTTTGTATTAAAGCCAATTCTTCTTTCTCTTCGATTGAAGTTAAGAAATATATATAAAAAAAAAAAAAAATTCAAAAGTCATTATCTATTTTAAACTCTCTAAAATTCAGCAAATTATAATTTGTATTGTTACAGATTACTTATCTGAAAGAAGACTTGATTAATTACTTTTTAAAGATAAAATACAAAAGAAAATAGTGTTTATATTGATTGGATTAAACATTAAGAAATATTCTTTACTGATTAAATTTAAAGCTAAATTACTTTCTTATGAAAAGCTATTATATTCTTTAATTTGATTGGATAATGAAATTATGTATCTAAACAAATAGCTTACAGTAACATATGTTTTCTTTCTATTAATTTCAAATGAAAGAAAGTGTAAAGTAATTCTAAAGCTACTGTCTACGTAATGACAGTATATTAAACATTGTATTAAAGTATATAAGTAACATTGTATATAAGTAACATTGTATTAAAATTATACGATTATTTTTTTTATGTTAAGAACTTGATTAATTACAATTAAAAGAAAAAACCCATATCGACATGTAAATGTGAATGAATCAAAGATTATAATTCATCCTTATTTTTTTATTTATATTAAAAGAACAAATAAAAGGAAATTCTTTTTTTTTTTATTAGATAAAGAAACAGAAAATTTGTGATTTAAAATTTTGTATTAAATTTGTACTTATTTATAAGCATAAATATTTTATTATTCTGTTTTTATTCAAGGAAGAGAAAAAAATGCTTAATCTAAAGCCACATTTTATTTCTAAAGCCACATTTTATCAAAAATATAAATAGATAAATTTATTTTATATGTTTTGACCTGCTAAATATTCGAATTTATTCCGTAATAGTGTTCAGCTCTGGCTTATTTTCACACCAGTATATTTGTTGAGTAATGTTCTTCATATTAATCGCGAGTACATGTTTCCAAATATTACTCTATAAATTATCTGGTGTGAAAAAAAGCTGGAGCCTAACACTATTACGGAATAAGAATAGTTGGTAAGTCTATATGTTTATATATTTATAGACAACAACAAAAACAAACTAGTATGTTGTGGCCACCACAAGACTTTCTTCTATATTTTCCTATACAAATTCACTCAGTAAAAATATTTAAAACAAAAATAAAAACAAAAATAAAAAAATAAAATATTGCGATTTTTTTTTTCTTTTGTTAAAAGTAAAAAAAATCGATAACTTTGTTTTAAATTATCACAGATTTATAGTTCAACCATTCATTTTAAAGGTATTGACGAGACCTTTCGAAAGTTACCCATCTTTAAAATTTACCCCCACAGAATTTTTTTCCCCTAGTTAACTACTACTATTATCAATCATTCATATTAATTTTACAATCACAAGTTTAAAATAACGCTCATTATGTGCATTTTTACGATATTTTGTCCTACAATGCCATGTTAAAAGTTTTAAAAAAAATGCGATCACAGCGCCACCTGCAGAGCGATTGATCCCCAAATCTAATCAGCACCATTCTATGTCATGGTCCTACTATATACCACGTATGGTTAAGTTTAATTCATTGGTTCGTGAGCTACGGTGTCCACAAAAATCGTGATACACACAGACAGACCTTTTCTAGACATTTGATAGTTTTCTATCAATTCGTGTTCAGGACCTCCCAGAACGTGTAGATCCGTCAAAAAAAGGAGGTCGAAAATTTTCGCGAATCCAATACTTTATCTATATTACATATAGAAGAAAATAAAAATGCATTAGAGGAAGGTGTTAGGAAAATTATTGAATCTTTAGAAAAGGCCGATATAAGTGATTTCTCTGATAATCGGTGTGACCGTGGTCACCTGATTAACCGAGACGTTCTATATAGACATTCTTCCGAGGCAGAATCAGAAGCCCAATAAATAATTCTGGTTCAAGAATATTAAACGAGCATAAAAGCATCATGATGCACAATCAGCAGAACATTACGGAACTGCGGAGGATCTTTCGATAAAATGGAAAAAAAAAAAAAAAAAAAAAAAAGGTACTACTAGACTGATATGTAAAAATATACTACAGAAATATATCGAAATTTATTAAGAATTGTCCTGACTGCTGTCGTTGAAGGAAAAGAAAAGAAAAAAAAAGAAAAAACTAGAAACCAGAAACCATCTGGATCTCGATCAATAATCAACTATTTGAATCCCTTTCAATCTTTCTGTTTGAATGTTTACTGATGAGTAATAGGAAGAAATGGTTCTTCATCATAGAAGATCGTGCCATCAAATGAGTGGAAGTATTTGCATTAACAATTACAATATCAGAGAGTTCGCAGTCACTCTAATCGAAGAAGTATTCCTCAGGTGTAATTTAGCTAGCTGGGTGATAAGTGACAACGGGCGTCAGTTTGTAGGAACTGTAAAATCCAGCCTAAATCGATTTCATGTACATTGAGTCAGGTACCACAGATAAATGATTAAATACACAAGTTGTAAACGGTCTTACAACTAGTTTAGAACTTTCATAAAATGCGAGACCATACTGATAAAAGAAAAAAAAATTAATTTCAAAGACTCAACAATTTTTCAGACATAATGAATAACACCGTTAAAACCTTTAGCTTGAATAATCTACTATACACTGTTAAAAATTTCTGTAAATTTAATGTAAATATTTATCCAGAGTCTCTGTAAATTTATAGTAATTCTCGGTTAAAAATGAATAATCGAAATTCTCAATCTTTATTCTGTATTTTTACGTAAATTTATTATTTAATAGAGTTTTGTTATTTCGTAATTTTATAAAGTTTCGTTATTATTTAATTTTTTAATTAAAATTTAAAATGACTGTTTCTACTTTAGAAAAAGCATTCCAAGTCCGAAATATATTTTAACCAATAATAAATTAAATTAATATTAGTGTAAAATAATATATAACGAATGTGTAAAATAAGTTTTTTAACATCTCCGTTTATTTTTCTCTGTAATTTATGTAAGAGTGTAGATAATAGATTACACAGTTTTTTGTTAAAATTTTCAACAGTGTACAATAAATTTTTGTGCTACTAATTTTATTAATAGATTTATTACAATCTACAATATCTCTCCGGAAAGTAATGTGGCTGAATTTTCTGCGTCAAGCAGAAGGCCAAAGGGGTGATGTTTGCTGGCTGTACAGGTGTTGGGAACTGTCAGCTACAGAGTATGGTGGTAGTTTGTTGATATTGAGCCTTTGTAGCGCACATATCGTTCATGAAGCAGACACATTTTTTAATGTTTCGTTATAAGTTTTTAGAATGTCTCAGAGTATCGGACAGAGATATGTCATAAAGTTTTGTGTAAAAGAAAAAAAACAAATAAATAAATAAATAAAATAATGGCTATTTTAAGATTCTAAGACGGAAGGAGGCCGCTCAGCACCATGCAGTGGTTTTGAATGTTTTTAACCTTTAGAGCAGGGCTCCAAAGCCCCTGTGGAGATTCAAAAGAGCCCGTCACCAAACGTTTAGCCTCCCCGTTGTTTATTGCATAAGCAAACAAAAAAAAAAAAATTAGAGCAGAGCTCTGACGTGACAAAAGGCGTCAAAGTTGCATGAAAGTGAAGAGGACAGGAGACGATGGTAGTCTATTTACAAAGTTCGCACAGGTAATGTACAAAGTCTACACAGTCTTTATACCAAACCCAGACAACCTATGAAGAATGTTGGTTAATAGCAACATCATGCGCTGAATGATTGCTTCCCGAGAACACTTCCGTGGAATGTTGTAGCATCAGACATGACCAGTATTCGCCTTTCTATATTACAAGAAGCATATGGGAGATATTCTTGGTCCTAGTCAAAAGTATTTAAGTAGCACTAAGACTGCAAAGACGGAAGAAAAGACGTCGGGTCGATGACGAACAACATGCTAGCTGTCCATCAAGTTCTCAAAGTGCAAACAATCTGCCTAAATTAAAGCGTTTTTGGACTATAAGCGTCGGATGAGAGTCCGAATGATTTCAGTGACGTTGGGACCTTACAAAATCGATTGTGTATCAAATCGTCATGTAAGAATTTTAAATGTGAAAAATTTGTACCAAACCCCTGCCACAATTCCTAGCAAAGTACAGCGTCGCAATGCTGTCCCTATCACCTTACAGTCCCGATCTACCATTGCTGGACTTTTCTCTATTCCTTTGGTTAAAAAACAGCTTAAGAAGTATTAGTTTTGAGGTTGTTTTTAATTGTTTGGACAATCTAAGGAACTCACAGAGAAACGTAATTCACGCTCTGAACAGCCTTCCATTTGAATACGTCGAAGCGAAATCAATTGGTTCCAGAATCATTAGAAGCAGTCTATTATAGCAGGAAGGGGCTATTTTGAAGTATAGTAAATGTCTGTAAAATTATCTTCAAATAATCAAGTTTTGGGGAATCGGTCTTATTACTTTCTGGACAGTCCCCAGTATTTTACATGTCTTTAAACCTGCTTGTAAATGGAAGTTATTCACCTGATGATGTGACTGCAACAATTGGATTAAATACTATCAGTAACATATTATTATACTAAATAAAATTTAAAATAGCTAGTTGAGAAAAACTGCTATCTAAATTTGGTTGTATAAAGAAAAATAAACATTCGCATTTACATCAATAGGAGATGAATTTTATTTAATTAGAAAAAATAAAATAAACAAATAAATAAACAAAATTTGATTAATTTAGGTACAATAATAATCACTCCAATGTTAGTAAAAATGTAATGTATACAAGTTACTGCATCTAATGTAAATTAATTTTTAAAACTAATTTATATTTAATGAATAAGCATGTATGAAACCTGTAAGTTAAAACCGAATATTTCCTGAAAGAAATCTGTTGCTTTATTTTCTTCAAAATACCTTGGAAGCCTTTGAAATAAAGGATTTTGTTTTGTTTTTTTAATCCAGGGATGTGTTCCATTAAATACTATCAATCATGCATTATTGGTTTCTGCATTAAATTAATATAATTTCTTTAGCGACATTTTTCTTTTCTTCTAATTTAATTAAATAAAAAAAATCTTGTGTGAAACAACCACACGACTTCCATTATCCACTAAAACACATACATTTTTTTTTTTTTTTTTTTTTGAGATAATGTGATCCGAATACATAAAACTGACCTAACGAAGTAGAAACCATAAATTTTATAGGTAAGAGAAACTTGATACACGTGTGTAGACATATAAAATGAAGTTTACATAGCAAGTTAAAAAAAAAGAAAAAAAAAAAAAAAGTAGAATTATTTTTAGAAACATTAGTTTTCGAGATCTAAAACTTACGTACCAAAGCAAGATGACTGTTAATTCTTCTGAAACAACCACGTAATGCATGAGAAAGTCTATCTAAAATGGATTTATGTAATAATTTTCAAGAAAATCATTAGAGCCGTTTTCGAGATACCGACTTTTTCTAAAATTTGGTTTACTCAATTAGTTTCCGGAAAATAATAATTACACACAAAAGAATATTTAAAAGTGAGTTAATATGACGAGTTTGAAAAAAAAATCCATCCAGCCATTTTGAAAGAAACGCACTTGCGAGACCTGAAATTAAGCTGTTTATACAGGACGCCTCTATTAGGGTGTTTATATAGCAATTTTGAATAAAATCGTTGGCGCCGTTTTTGAGATACAGACTTATGGTTTCAATTCCGGTTTCTGATGTCCCATTTCCGTTTTCGATTTTTCCCCAAAATTTGGAAAATTCCTCTGTACACCAGTTTCGTCGTTCAATCTTTGTTAGTTTCAGAGATATGATAGTCAGAAGATTCCACACATACATTCAACATACATACACACTGACCAATTGCTAAAAACAGCTTTTTTGGACTCGGGAGACCTTAAAACGTGTAAATCAGGTGATAACTCGGAATAGAATTTTTGGACCGAATAGTTCCATTGCCTTACGTTAGTAGGGTAATATGAGTAAAAATACTATATTTAAGAAGAAAGAAAACGAAGATTTAATGAATTATATTGCATGGATAGAGATTTCTGTTTTTATTTATTCATTTATTTTACGGCAGTATGCTTTAGTGAATTTCATTGCATTGTTAGAAATTTCTGGGTTTTTATTCATTCATTTATTTATTTATTTAGTGAATTATGTTGCATGGCTAGAAACTTCTGTTTTATTTATTTAATTTTATTATTGCAGTATGATTTAGTAAATTTCATTGCATAATAAGAAACTTCTGTTTTTTTTTTGTTTTTTTTTAAGAACTTATTAATTACGCTTTACGATGGAATACAATCCCAAATAGTAAGTGTGGGGATTCGATTAAATATTATTGATCATTTATGATTGGTTTCTGCATTAAATAAATAATAATAATAATAAATCAGAGAAGCTTCCCCTCCCCGGCCCCTCTTTTTTTTTTTCTAATTTAATTAAGTAAAAAATAATACCGTATAAAAATATATTATTTATAGTCTTCTCCAATTTACTAGAAAATAAGCTTTATTTATATTTAATTCAAGGAAAAAAAAAAAAAAGAGGGATAAGAGCTGTATCTAAAGTCAGTTTCTGTTTAATGGCAATATAATTCAGTGAATTCATATCGCATAGTTAGAAACTTCTGTTTTCAGAAGCAGACTTGATTAATTACGTTTTAAAATGGAATTCAAACTTGAATAATGAATATATGGATTCGCTTAAATACTATCAATTATCTATTATTGGTATTTGCATTAAATTAAAATGACTTCATTAGAGAGGCTTTTCGTTTTTCAAATTTTAATTTAATAATAATATTAATTTAAAAAAAAATACCGTATCTATAAAAACTAATTTATAATTTCTCCCTATTTAAGGCAAAATGAGGTTTATTTCTGTTTAATTCAACGAAAAAGGAGAAAGAGAATGGGAAAAACTAAAACCATTTTCTTTTTAATCTAAAATTAATTTAGTGAATTCATATTATATGGTCAGAGACATCTGCTTTTTTTTTTTTTTCTTTGTCTGAAAGAGACTTGATTAATTGCATATTAAACATGGAATGCAAACCCGAATAGTGAATATATGAATTCAATTAAAGACCATCAATTATCTATCACTGACTTTTGCATTAAATTACAATTACGTAATATAACTGAGGCAGTTAAATTTTCGAATTTGATTAAATAAAGAAATACTATATATAAATACGCAATTTAATAGTTGGCCCTAATTACAGCAATATAAGTTTTAATTGTATTTAATTCAACGAAAAGAAGAAAAAGAAAAAGTTTAATCGTGAAGTCATTTATACTTTCCGGACATACACAAATAAAGAAAATATAGTAACTAAGATAAAAAATAGACTTTGAGATTTTGGTGTATTTATACATTTTGAGGTGCCCTGTGTTAATTCATGCTACTTTTAAGATGATGTATGTGTGTGTACGTGTGCGTGCGTGAGTAAGATAGCGTCTGAACACTTTGTTCGAATAAGCTGAGAGTTGATACGTATTTTATAGGTCACTGTAGTTCAAATTATATGGATTTACACACATACTCAAATTTAAACTAGCACATACACATTATTTTATTTTATTTTTTACAGGCACACACACAAAAAAATATCTTTATAATTATGGCTTATAGGCTCAAATTATTTAAAATGCGATAGCGTCAAACTCCTTATTCAAATGAATTGAAAATTAGTTTGCATGTTATATTTTACCGTCTAACGAACTGTACAAAATGTAATGAATCTAGCACTTACAGATTTTTACAGGGACACAACGAAATATTCTTTATCATTAAGAACTGAAATCTCAAATTACTTGGAGTGCAATAACTCTAAATGCCTTATTCAATTGAGCCGATTGATGTCATACTTCCCTTACACTAAATTATTTAAATAATCGTCAATCACTGCTCGGCATGAAAATTGCCTCTGACCCCATTTCAGCATATTCTTATGTAAAATGACCTCCTGAATCCGAAAATGACCACCATTTTGCCCAATCACCTACCGTTTTCTAGATACACCCCTTCCCTCATTTTTATCATTGTTTGGTAATTTTATACCCATCAGTTTGATTTGGAGAGGAACGATGATTATTTTAACCGTTAAATGTCTTCTGACCCGAGGAGCTACAGAGGTAGAAAGTTCTAAAACACGAACATTTGTAGTAAGGAGGAAATTTGAGGGGATTTGTGCCCATAAAACAAAAGAAAACCTATATAAAATTATACTTTTAAAATATTAAAGAACACGCTTTTGTAGAAATGTGAACTAAAAAGCACAAAATATCTGTCTTAGCATTAAAATGCAGGGTAAGAGAAAATCGTGTGAGTGACACACCATAATATTTACATACACTTAAATCTTTAATTAAATAATTTAGAATTAAACAAAAACTATTTTTAAAAAATCTCCCCTGACTGGGCTCAAATGCAGGCCCTGACTAACGGCAGGGCATACGGGGCAAATGCCCTGGGCCCCCCCTTCTGGAAGGGCCCCCCCTACAGGTGTATGCAGAAATTCTGCAACCTAAAGACCTCTTATGCTACTGTAAGGGGCCCCCCCAGAATAGGCTTGCCCCGGGGCTCCAGGTAGTCTAAGTCGGGCCCTGCTCAAATGTTAGACCTCTAGGTTCTTAGCCCGGAGCTTTACCTCACAGCCACAGCGTTCACGTACGGAAAGTCTTTTCTTACAATATAAATTTTTTGTTTGCTCCCAGAGCGGTTACAAACATACATACAAACATACATACAGGTGAAGCGAGTTAAAAAACGATTAGTTCTGTTGCTTTTTTTTTTTTTTTTTTCCTCACAATATTTCTCTTATTTTTTACATATTCCAGCTTCCAGTTTGCCATTTTCTTACTAAAACACCCAAAATAATAACAATTATACTGTAAAATTTTTTTCAAAATGTTGGTAAAGTTTCAAAGCCCTCGCAAGAAAGTTTGACTGATTCACTGTACGACGTTTGCTTTCCATAACTAGGAGTTATTGAAAGCAAACGTCGTACAACAAGAATGATATCGGATCTTTTTTTTTTTTTTTTTTTTTTCGCAGAGCAGTGTTACTTACTGTTCGGAAAGTTGAATGAAATCACTCCAAATTTTTTCTAAGTTAACTGAATAAGAAAAAAAATACCGTAACTAAATTTTTAATTTATAGTTTTATAGTTTTACCATTTAAAGCAAAATAAGATTTTTTCTATTTAATACAACGAAAAGCAAAAAGAGAAAGTCTAGTCTAAAATCATTTTCTCTTTAATAGAATTATAATTTAGTGAATTCATATTGTATGGTCAGGAACATCTGTTTTTTGAAAGTGACTTTTTAGATTAATTACGTTTTAAAACTGAATATAAACTCAGATAGTGAATCCATGTATTTTATTAAATACCATCGATCTTGCATCATTGGTTTTGACATTAAATTAAAATGACACTTTTTGGGAGACTCTTTTTTTTCTTTTTTTTTTTCATTTTTAATTAAATAAAATGATACCGTATCTAAATACCTAATTTTTAGTTTCATCCTATTTACAGCAAATTAAGTTTTATTTCTATTTAATTCAATGAAAAGAAAAAAAAAAATCAGTCTAAAGTGTTCTGTTTAATGGAATTATAATTTAATGAATTTATACTGTACACTGTTAAAAAAATGCAACTTTGCTGCCAGAAATTATCTGTAATTACAGAAAATTACGTTTTCTCAACGTAATTTTTCCGTAATTTATGACTTTTTTCTCAAATTACAGAGAATTTTAGGCAGCAAATTTGCATTTTTTTTTTTAACAGTGTACCAATCATAGGCTATCCGTCATAGGCTTCTGCATTAAATTAAAATAACTTTTGCAATATACAGAGATAGTTATATATTCTAATTTTAATAAATTAAGAATTACTGTATTTACGTTATTTAATTGTTACTCCTAATTACAGCAATATAAGTTTTTCTACTACACTGTAAAAAATATGTCCGATTTGCTGCCAGAAAGTCTCTGTAATTTGAGAAAATACGTTCTGACAACGTAATTTTTTCGTAAATTATGCGTATTTTTTCAAATTACAGAGAATTTCTGGCAGCAAACAGGACATATTTTTTGCAGTGTATTTAATTCAGTGTAAAGAAGGAAAAACAAAATGCTATTCCTAAAGGCATTTTTTTGTTTTATGACAATGTAATTTAGTGAAATTATAGTATCATTAAACAGATTTGTCATATTTCTTTTTGAAACGAACTGCTGGAATACGTTTTATGGACGGAATGATGTATCATGATAGACACGTTATTAATCATTTATTCATTTTTGTATTAAATTAAAATTAAAGAAGTTCTTAGTTCTTATAAGCATACTGTTAGCAACATTTTAATTTTTTCCGGAGTACTTTTAGCCCCACCTTTATTTCACACCAGTTTATTTTTAGAATAAATTTTACCAATGTACATAGTCCTGCCATAAGTTCAGTCTACTAAAACGAAACAATGTTCTGGAAATGACAACGCTATGTGTTTTAAAAGTATAAATATCACTGTTAAAAAAAAATGCAACTTTGCTGCCAGAAATTCTCTATAATGACAGAAAATACGTTATGTCAACGTAATTTTTCAGTAATTTACGACTTTTTCCTCAAATTACAGAGAATTTCTGGCAGCAAAGTTGCATTTTTTTAACAGTGTAGCGTAGAAACAATAAAAAATAAATAAAAGTATTTGTTAAACATTTGTATAGTTAAGATAGAGTGGGGGAAAAGGGAAAATAGAATTGCAATAGTTGCTTTACACAAGTGTGATAAGAAACCAAAGGAGATTTTCAACTTTCCAAAGCCACTGAAAATTTCAATGAAGTTTATCCAGCGAGCTATTAAGAGGTATAATGAAACGTCCTCAACACTTTAAAAAATATGTCCTATTTGCTGCCAGAAATTCTCTGTAATTTGAGAAAATACGTTCTAACAACGTAATTTTTTTCGTAAATTACGCGTATTTTCTCAAATTACAGAAAATTTCTGGCAGCAAATAGGACAAATTTTTTACAGTGTACCAACAACAGGCCACGGATTGGTCGTCCCCGTACGAGCAGAACACCAGCAACTGTTAATGCCGTAAAGGAAAAAATTCACAAAAATCCGCTACGTAAACAAAAAGTCATGGCTCGTGAGATGAATCTCCTTATCAGGACAATATCCTGCATTATAAAACAAGACCTGGTACTTAGTACTTACTATAGAAGTACTGGCCAACAATTTACGGCTGTTTTTAAGGATATTTGGTAAGACCAGAACGAATGTTCTGTTAGAGCGGCGCGCGGAAAACAATCATCAGAAAATTCTTTTTTCGGATGAAAAAGTCTTCACTGTAGAGAAAAAAATTCAACAATCACAACCTTGTTTCAGTATTTCAATTAGAGGTCTGCACGGGCCGAAATTTTGAGACCCGGGCCCAGCCCGGCCCGTATGGAAGCTTTGCTTACCCGGCCCGGTCCGGTATGAAGTCAAAAAATTCAGCCCGGGCCCGGCCCGGCTAGTTTAATTTTTAACCGTGAATGGCCCGGCCCGGCCCGGACAAAAAACGATAAAATCAGGCCCTACCCGGCCCGGCCCGATTCAAAAATATGTAAAATAAAAACAACAACAAAAAAAAAAAAATACATGCCTTTCTATGAAAAAAATTTTTAGTATGTGTTTTGCAGAGGTTTTATATAACCAAACAATAGTACGTTCTTTAACAAAACTGTTAAACTTTTACAAGATAATTATATATAAACAGAAATTCATTATTATAGACAAGGCACAAAGACAAACACAAAGTCAAATCGAAAATATTAGCATTCATGAAACAATACAGGAAGGTATTTAAAATGGTTAATACTACTAAAAATGCACTTTCCTCTTATATACCGTAATGTATCCGAATCTTTCATGTGATCCGGTAAAGAAAACTTTAATGTTAATCCAACTATATTGAATAGAAAATTTGTTTTTGACCATGATAAGAATGATGCTACTTTCATCCACTAGAGAAAAGAAAAAGGAGCCTTAGAGAAAAAGTTACAACGGAAGGATTTTTATAGCCTTCATATCATCTAAACTCAACAGATCGTAGGACACAAAGCCTTATACACAGTAACGTATCTAATTTATTTTGTTATGTACATGTACGCAAACTGGTAGTGACATGCATACTATTTTGAATAGGAAACCATCTAATATTACTTTAAATATAATATATTAATTTCGAAGCATGCTAAAAATATTTGCGAAAAATCAGATTTCGAACAGACAGACTGATAGAAAATTAACGGCCCTCTTCACTCACCGTCGCCGGATGCCCGAGCCAATGTTATTCTATGGGAAAATTTTCTTTACAAATAACTTATTAACTAATACATATTTTTAAATTCTGTTTTCACATTCAGAAAATTCCCGACTGTTAAATTGACGGACATTTTTTAAAAATGTATTTTTTAAATTTTTAATATTTTATTTTGAAATTGCAAAATGAAAAAAATTCACATATTGAAAATTCGTGTTTTGCAGCTTTCAAATAAAATATAAAAAATTAAAAAAATAATTTTTTGAAAAAGGTCCGTCAATTTAACAGCTGGGAATATTCAGAATGTGAAAACAGAATTTAAAAATATGTATTAGTTAATAAGTTATTTGTAAAGAAAAATTTCCCATTGAATAACATTAGTTTCGGCTTCCGGCCGCGGTGAGTGAAGAGGGCCCTTAAATTGAAGTTACAGACATTTTTTTTAACAAAATAGAACTTTATGTGACATACCAGCCTGTAAAATTACGTAAAATGAATGACTGAAAAAATATTTTTATCATTTTCCTTTTTCGTTGATTAACGAGGAAACCAGAAAAAAATTCGGCCCGACAGGGCCCGGAGAAAATTTCATTCAGGCCCGGCCCAGCCCGAGTATACACAAAAAAACTGAGCCCGAGCCCGGCCCGGCCCGAGAACTAATTTAAAAATTCGGCCCGAACCCGGCCCGTGCAGACCTCTAATTTCAATCCCCACCCTGCTTCAGTAATGGTTTTTTTGGGGGGGTGGGGGGGGAAGGCGTCCCTTTCCATATATGAGTTTAATTACAGTTTTAAATAAATATAATAATTAATTACTATATTTTCAATAAACTAAATGTCTAATAAAATATCTAACGAAATTCTAAATTATCTTTTATATTTAATCGCATTTTGTCTCTCTATAAATAAATATCTTAATTCTAATAATATTTTACCTGTTAATCTATTAAATAAATCTGCTGAGAACAAAAACATATTCTTTAAAATTAATAATTTATTTCTGCTAGTCATCTTTTTACATGACATTCTCTGAATTCTAATCTCTTCTAAATCATTTAATAAATCAAAATATAAAAATATTATTTTCATCTATTAACCGTTGTGCATACATAATTATATTTCATTCTTTTAAATTGCGTAAGTTTATTTATTAGAAATTAAATTAAGCAATAAATTTCCGTTTTAATATTATTAAGGGGTAATTTATATTTCTATGTAACAGGATGTGGTAATAAATCGTAGCATTTTCGTCTCCATTAGGCAGACGACTTTTTGGCGTGAAATTTGGTATAGGTGTTTGGCGTTAATTCTTTAACGGACTTTCTAAATTCAAAATATTTATATTAATTTAATCGAGAGACAATGGATTATGTTTGGCTGTAAAATTTGGCACTATTTTGGAAAACTTGGCGTGATTCAGCAGTTGGATCTTGATTGCAAGATTGAGAACGTCAGATTTCGCTCCCAAACTATTGCTTGAATAACACGTCATCGCAAAGCCCCCCCCTCTCTCTCATCTAACCCTCTGAATGTCTTTAAGACTGTTTTAAATTGTTGTTCAAGATACTATTAATTAATTCATTCCCGTGCTCAGATGATTAAATAAAGTTTGATTACTGCAAATTATTGGTTTCCTTCTTCGCGACCTGCATTTATTGTTCCTTGTGTTTTGCGGACTTTGTCTAAATAGTTTAAGTTAATTTTTCATGTATAAGGGGGGGGGGGGTTCGTATGAAGTTGTAAACAGGTTACATTTTTGTGAAAAAGGTGTAAAAATGTCAGCTAAAAAATACCCAAGCGAAAAACTGGGACTAGTTTTAAAGTCCTTGCTCTGTCGATATACAGAAACTATGCCAAAATGATTCGCAGATGGTTTTGTAAACGGTATAAGCTTATGTCACCTCTTGAAACAGGTCATTGTTAGAAATTTTTGTTGCAGACGATAACTGTGTTAAAACTTTTTGTCACAGGCTAAATTTTCTTTTGTGATTGATTGTTTACATATTGTAGCATCTTTTTTTTTTTTTTTTTTTTTTTTTAACTTTCATGTACTTTCATGAATGACAACATCAATGTTATTTTCGATCATTTTAGTCATGATTTAAGATTAGAGGACTACTTAAGCTCTTGAATAAACCTACATGAATCCTGAAGTATTAATTAAAAAAATTTTTTAGAAACATGAAATGTTTTCTGGTTTATTTTTAATTCATCTTTTATTTCAGGTATGCAATTGGGTTAAAGAGGCAACAATATCAAACTGCAAGATTGTAAGATATTTAGATCGGCAGACTACTATTTGCGAAGTGGCAGAAAAGGATAGATTATGGCCGTAAGCAGCGGCAGAAATGTATCGGTTGATCAACAGCGATGGCGGAATGCGGGGATCGGGTGGTTGTTCCATCAGCGCTCAAATCATCTCTATGAATGATCCCACATGTAACACGGACACCAGTAAGTGCAATGACCTAGATGAATGACTCAGTATACCAGGACTAACGTCATAGAGGCCAATGTGTCGACTGTCCCACACCGGTGCACAGAATCAGGGGAATTTGCACTGATGGCGAGCACATTTAACCTGGAAACACACAGGCCCTGACTAACGGCAGGGCATACGGGTCAAATGCCCTGGCCACCATTCTGGAAGGGGCCCCCCTACAGGCATATGCAGAAATTTTGCCACCTAAAGAGCTTTTATGCCACTGCAAGCCCCCCCCCAGAATAGGCTTCTCCCGGGGCTCCAGGTAGTCTAAGTCGGGCCCTGGAAACACACGAAGTACAGCATAGTTGTTTCCAGCGATGAACCCCACTTTCAGTTGTGCCCAGTGAAGACATCCAGCAAAGAGCAGGAGAGGGAGACTCACCTGGTTATCGTCCGCCATAAAATCCGACAACAAAAACTTATGGTATGGTTAACAGTTTATTTAATAGCTGGTCACCTTTGTTACCGTAGACTAGGCTGACCAGATGAAAGTAACTTTATAATAGAGAAGCATTAAAAATTGTTATATTTATCAAATCATGGATTTATTTTTCATTCCTAATAAACAAGGACTAAAAATAAAGTGTTATTGATTAATAATTTAGTTTCTACAATTTTTTAAAACTTAGAAAAATGGCTTCAAAAAAAAAAAAGGCCATTCCCATTTTTCCCCATTTGCCCCCAGAAAATAGGGACGTTTGGTCAGTGTACCGTAGACGCACTTACACAGCAGAGTTATAGGCCGACGAGATTTTACATATTGCTGTGCTGCCCTCCTTTTACGGACACTTAACTTACATTTAAACTCAGTAATTTCCAGCTGTCTTTCTACACTGTTAAAAACATGCAGAAAAAATACTGAAATTCTCTGTAATTTCAGAAAAAAAGTCGTAAAATACGTTTTGTCTACGTAATTTTTCCGTAATTTACGACTTTTTTTCTGAAATTACAGAGAATTTCTGTAATTTTTCTGCATTTTTTTAACAGTGTACAGCACATAAACTTGCAGAAAGACATTCGTAAACATTTCTAGTTAACGTCCAATCGGATTACACCTTGCATTAAAGCTGTAATGTTGTCAATACATTGTTGATCATTTTTTACTCTTGTAGCTGTGTTTCTTGAATAAGATATTCTAATTTATTACGGTGATATCGTGTCTTTTTAAATACATTTACATCTCAATAATCGAATTTTATTACATTTTAAAAACTCTTTCATGGTACGACTATTTTTATTTTGTTATAGAATGTATTTAAATGATGAGGGAAAAAAAACGAAATGCTGCGTCTAAAATTATTTTCTGAAAAACGACAGTATAATTCGGTATATTTTAAATATATATTCTTTTAAAATAAATGAGTTAATTCACTATGTAAATCAGGAGTTATTTTTTTTAATCGAACTGAGTTAAAAATGCAGTTCTTTTAGCTAATTAGAAGCTTTTTATTTAAACGAACTTCGATATTTATCGATACTTGAGTTGTTTCTGTTCATTCAATCACTTCCCTAACAGCACAAAATGTTTCAGAAACGTAACAGTCATATAACGTGGAAACATTATAAATATTACAGAAACGTTCAGTTAGCTTTCCGATTACTTTCATAAATGTAGAAATGTCCGTGATCGTAACAAAAAAAAAAAAAAAAAAAAAAAAAAAATCAGACGCGTAACAAAAACCTTTCAATCATATAACAGAGAGAACATAGAAAAGGGCGAATGTTTCAGAAAGGTATCAGAGAGCTTATCAAAATGTGTTACGTTTTCGAAAGTTTGTAAGCATTTTGCAACATAACTGAAACATTCTGTGCTGTATGGTAGGGTGGATCGAAAAACGCGTTTTCTCTCCAGTACAATTCTAATAGCGCGGAAAACTTGCGCATAGGCATCATTATAAATGAAAAAATATTAAAATTTCTTTTTTCAAAATTTGAAATCGCGCAGAAGGCCTAAAGTTACCAAAAAAGTCAAAATACCGGTAAATTTAAAAAAAATGCAAAAATTACAAAAAAATACATTTTTTGTTCTAATAGTGAAAAAAGTGTTTTTAAGAGTGTCCTTAATGCATACAAAATATAATTAGACCCATTCTTGTTTTACTGAATTCGCGCAAAAGGCATAAAGTTGCGGGTTGTATCGTAAAAAAACGATATTTCATGATTTTCGACGATTTTTAAACATGTGCCAAAACCCATAAAAGTTTTATTTTTAATTTGTAATAGTGTAAAAACCATTCAAAATTGTTTTCCCAATCCATAAATAATACTTTCAGACCTGTTATTCCTTAATTGTATACGTGCAAAAGGTCTAAATTATAGTATAAGTTAAGTTAGAGAGTCCCGTAAAAACGCCGTTTTCCATATCTGATGAGTGTTTATTTAACACATTAAGGTTTGTAATAAGACTCTAACAAATGATTTACAAAAAATGTATTAGCCAAACATATCATATTGCAGCTCTCAGCTCATTTCAACATTTAATCTGTGCTGAAATGACCCAGGACTCACGGCGAGGACGTGGCTGCAAGGCGAGTCCCACCTCCACCCTACCCAATCAACCAACCAGGGTGAATTTTTTTACAATATTTACAGTAACTATTTACTTTGTACAATGCATATATGTTCGTTGTAGGCAAAAGGTTATTTAACTAGAAGCCCCTTTGAATTCTGACTTTGAATTAAATGTGGGCATCAGCTGTCTTGATTTTAAAATCGCTCTAATATAACCATCGCGATTTTCATGCCCGCCCACTTTTTCTGCTGCTTCTGTAACCAGTTTTAGACACCTCAACTGACTGGGTGTGGCATGGGAATTTGAAGTAGTTAAACTCTGGTAGCGCTTTGTCTTTCAATAAAGAAGCAATGTATTCAGTTGGCATCTTGGACAGTAGTGGCGGACATTTTAACGAGTTACCTTATAGGCATTTGTTTGATCACTAGGATGGAACGACAACAGGACCAGCATCATTTAGCGGTCCAGTTGGAAAACAACTCCCTGGATGTGAGAAACTCCCTGTTGTAGATTTTGAGCCGATACAATCAGAAGAAGTCATTGATATTACTAAAAACGATCTGAGTAAAGATCAGAAGTATCTTCTAGACATTGTAAAAGCGGTCAACACAGGAATCTGTAATCCAGAATTGGCTGCTAGGGATCCTGGACGCATCAGCCACTCTCGTTGGCTAACCTGTGCTAACCGGGTTTTAAGGTTGTATGTATCCCAAACTAGTCCAACAATTGAGTTACAGACTCTTGCAAATTACATAGTGAAGTCATATGCACCTGTTTGGTTTGATATAAAGAAAAACTGCACTGTGAAAGATGGACCGAAGCATATTTTGAAGGTAGTTAAAAGAACCAGGCATCTACCGGACAATATTAAGCAAATCATTGATCCAGTAATTCAAAGGAACGCATTCTTCTGCCACCTTGAAAATATGATGTTGGCTATGATAATGGATGAGAGACCACACATTAGAGAACTTGGCTACAGGAGGATCCTTAAATCCAGAAATGAGCCATCAGCTGAAGGTTATGTAAGAGACTTCAAAATACCTTCAATAAATTTTAGTGCAAACGAGTATACCGAACTAATTGATTGGTCAATCTGCAAATTAACACCGTCGCCACTACTGTCCAAGATGCCAACTGAATACATTGCTTCTTTATTGAAAGACAAAGCGCTACCAGAGTTTAACTACCTGAAATTCCCATGCCACACCCAGTCAGTTGAGAGGTGTGTAAAACTAGTTACAGAAGCAGCAGAAAATCGAGATGGTTATATTAGAGCTACTTTAAAATCAAGACAGCTGATGCCCACATTTAATTCAAAGTCAGAATTCAAAGACGCTTCTATGTAAATAACCTTTTGCCTACAACGAACATATATGCATTGTACAAAGTAAATAGTTACTGTAAATATTGTAAATAAAATTCACCCTGGTTGGTTGGTTGGGTAGGGTGGAGGTGGGACTCGCCTTGCAGCCACGTCCTCGCCGTGAGTCCTGGGTCATTTCAGCACAGATTAAATGTTGAAATAAGCTGAGACCTGCAATATGATATGTTTGGCTAATACATTTTTTGTAAATCACTTGTTAGAATCTTATTACAAACCTTAATTTGCTAAATAAACACTCATCAGATATGGAAAACGTCCTTTTTACGGGACTCTATAACTTAACTTATACTATAATTTAGACATTTTGCGCGAATACAGTTAAGGAATAACAGGTCTGAAAGTATTATTTCTGGATTGGGAAAACTATTTTGAATGGTTTTTACACTATTACAAATTAAAAATAAAACTTTTATGGGTTTTGGCACATGTTTAAAAATCGTCGAAAATCATTAAATATCGTTTTTTTTACGATACAACCCGCAACTTTAGGCCTTTTGCGCGGATTCAGTAAAACATGAATGGGTCTAATTATATTTTGTATGCATTAAGGACACTCTTAAAAACACTTTTTTCACTATTAGAACAAAAAATGTATTTTTTTTTTTGTAATTTTTGCATTTTTTTTAAATTTACCGGTATTTTGGCATTTTTGGTAACTTTAAGCCTTCTGCGCGATTTCAAATTTTGAAAAAAAAAAAAAAAAATTAATATTTTTTCATTTAAAATGACGCCTATGCGCAAGGTTTCCGCGCTATTAGAATTGTATTGCAGAAAAAATGCGTTTTTCGATCAACCCTACTGTATGGGTTGTAAATAACAGCATCGCTCTCGCTGCAACGAATTTCGTCAGTAGCACGCAAGCACAACGAGCAACGCTATTGTAAATTGATCCAGCAGTTTATTAAAATCATTTGTGTTAAAATCCTTAATAAGATAAATAAATTTCTCAACTACAATAAATAACTCAAGTTTGAGTACATTATATTAACTCATTCAATTTACGGAATTTAACTCAAGATAAGAGGGTGCTTTTCTTCTAGGCAAATGAGTGAAAATTCACTCAAGTTGCGTTATCGATATTTATCGATGAGCTATTTCTGCTCCTTCAATCACTTGTAAATGGCAATATTGCTCTCGTTGCAACGAATTTCATCAGTAGCATGCAAGCACAACGAATAACGCCATTGTAAATTGATGCAGCAGTTTATTAAAATTATTTGTATTAAAATCCTTAATAAGATAAATATAGTTCTCAAATACAATATATAACTCATGTTTGAGTGCATTATTTTAACTCATTCAATTTACGGAATTTAACTCAAGCTAAGAGGACGCTTTTCTTCTAGGCAAATGAGTGAAAATTCACTCAAGTTGAGTTATTTTTATTCTTTAATTTTAGGAGAGTAGTTCGAAATACCTTTTTCATTTCTTTTCAAGGATTTTATTACAATACAAAGATAAAAACTGTAAAGAATACGAACATATTGATTGGATTAAACATATTGGTTTCCGCTTATAATAAAAAGTTAAATGCTAATTAATAAAGAGATTTTATTTTATTAGGAAAGGAAACATTCTGTTTAAATAACTAAATTAAAATTGTTCCTATTTACAGCTATACATAATTCTTCCCATATAATGGAAGAGGAAGAAAGTGGAGAAATTAAGACTAAGCCATACATTTTTTAATTACACTCTGTCTTTTTTTCCACTACATCAGGCAGAGGCAACATCAGCCGTAAGCGTTCTAGTAACACAATAAAACTTAGATTTTGTAAAAATGTCAAGATTAAGTGCATTACAGTGACCCAAACTTAAAAAGTACAGTCTAAAGTTAAATTGTACATTGATAAATATGTATTTTTTTTTTTAGAGAGACTTAGTTAATGATATTTTTAGATGAAGCAAAATCAAAAAAGTAAATCTATTACTTAAATATCGATGGGAAAGAATGGGTTTTGCATCGTATTAGTGCTAAACTGTGAGCAGTTGGGGAAGGTCTGGGACACATACCGAAGGGTGGTCAGGAGACATACAATCACGATTTTGATTGCACATTATGTCCATGATGGATTTTAAGTGCACGGTCCACTATTAATAATAATATACATGACGGTCTTCTGTCTACTCAAGGATCGAATTGTTAAATATACACTGTAAAAAAAAAAAAAAAAAAAAAAAAAAAAAAAAAAGCGCTGTTTGCTGCAGTTTGCTGCCAGAAATTTTCTGTAATTCAGAAAAATATGTTTTATAAACGTAATTTTTCCGTTGATAGAACGTATTTTTCTGAATTACAGAAAATTTCTGGCAGCAAACTGCAGCAAACAGGACTTTTTTTTTGACAGTGTAGAGTTATAAATAAATTTACTATTTTCAATCATGCATTATTGTTTTCTGAATTATAAACAAATGAAATGTGTTTGGCAAGAAAAATGTATTCTAATTTGATTAAATAAAGATATACTGTATCTAAATATGTAAATTAAAAACTATCACTATTTAATCCTATATGTATTTGACTTTTTATGTTATTCAAAGAAGAAGAAAAAAAAAGTGAAGAGCTAATTATAAAACCACTTTTTATTCAATGGCAATATAATTCCCGGAATTTAAATTGAATGGTTAGAAACATCTGTTTTTGAAAGAGGCATGATTAATCGCATTTTAAAGACGGAATACAAAACCGAATATTGAATGTATTGATCAGTTTAAATATTATCGGTTATACATTATTGGTTTATGCATTTAAAACTGAAATAACTAGTTAAGAGAGACTATTATTCTTTTTAAAAATTTTATTCTATAAAAAATACTTTTTAAAAATAAGAATAAAAAAAAAATATCCTGTTTGCATCAATGTATATTTTATTTATTATAATTAATTTAAGTAAATGCAGTAAAGGAAAGAGTAAATTCTAAAACCATTTTCTGCTTAATGACATGAGTAAATTTAAATTGTATGGTTAGAAATATCTGCTTTTTGAAAGGAACTTGATTAATTGGATTTTCTTGATGAAGTACAAAACCATATCATCAATATATAGATTGCTTTAAATATTATCAATCATACGTTTTCTGTTCGTTTATTAAATTAAAATAATTTCTTAACATAGAGTAAGTTGTGGTCAGATATTGCTTTGAACAAGGTGACGTGTAACCTGGTTATCTGCTGGGAACGCTGGTGCCGTAGTTGGACGCATAACAGTGACGTATAACAGTGATGAGACGTGTGGTACTTCTTTTTGGCAAATTTTTAGGAATTTCTTAGATTAGTTTGGATCGATAATTCATACCTTTTAATCTAGTAAGTTTCAAAAAGTTTAATTTGTAATTTGTTGTGTTAGTTATTTAAACAATAGTATAAACAGAGAGAGAAAAAAAATAAAAAGAACAGAATATTTTGGTTAGTTTTTAAAACTACAGGGCCTGACCAGTGCTACCAGATTGAAGAAATTTTTTATTCAATATCCACCACTAAATTTTAATTGTAACGGTTAGTTAAAGACTTCGAAGACATATTTGTTAGATGTCTTCGAAATAATTAGTCATCCACTACAATTAAATTTAGCGGTGGCTATAGAATAAAAATTCCCTCAATCGGGCAGCTCTGGGTCGGAATTTCCCGCCAAACCTATAAAGGAGACCGACTCATCTTTTTGTAAATTAATAAGCAGACTTACGTCTTGTTCATTGTTTTGGAGTTAGCTGACGACATTTTTCTTGGTTCAGATGCCGTAGTTTTAAAATGAGGAAAAATGGTTGTCTTTTTTGTTGTTTTAAGTTATATTTGGGAATTAATTTCAGCAAAGTATTAATATATATATATCTTTATATATATATTTCTTTTGTGCGTGTGTATGTCACTGAACTCCTCCTAAACGGCTGGACTGAGTTTAATGAAATTTTTTGTGTGTCTTCAGGTGGATTCGAGAATGGTTTAGATTTACAAATGAAAGTTGTAACTTAATTAGTTCTTTCTTAATTAATTTTTAACCAAATCTTTCAACAACTTTTCCATCTAGATGGCGTGAGTTGTCGTAAACACGGTGTCAGAATTTATTTAATGTTGAAATGAAAAATGAATTTTTAACCGTATCTTAAGAAGTGTTTAAAATATTTTTTCAAAATTAATATTTTTAGAATTGTAACCGTATCTTACGAAGTGTTTAAAATATTTTTTCAAGGTTAATATTTTAGAATCGTAAACACGATGTCAGAATTTATTTAATGTTGAAATGAAAAATGAATTTTTAACCGTAAGTGTTTAAAATATTTTTCCAACGTTAATATTGTTAAAATGTTAAAATTAGTTAAAATGGTATATTCTTTTAAAAAATTCGTCAATATCCGACGGAGTTATTTTATGTTAAAATGAAAAATGAATTTTTAGGCCATTATTATTTGTGCAGATGGAAAATGTACTAAAAGTTTTCCGAAAAATTTCACGATCACAAATGTTGACGGATATCCAATATATCGTCGAAGAAATCCCGATAATGGCGGACAATCTTATCATCTATGGCGGTCATCTATGTCAACAACATAGATATTGACATTGATAACCGTTGGGTGGTCCCATATTCGCCTCTGCTGAGCAAAACATTCAATGCTCATATTAATGTTGAGTTCTGCAGTTCAGTGAAGAGCATCAAATACATTTGCAAGTATGTGAATAAAGGCAGTGATATGGCTGTATTTCGAGTTGAAAATACCAATGTGAATGCTCCTCCGGTGAATAACAACGATGAAATAACACTTTACCAAATTGGCCGGTACGTCAGTTCCAATGAAGCTGTTTGGCGTATCTTTGGTTTCCCAATTCATGAACGGGATCCAGCAGTTCTTCATTTAGCCGTCCATCTTGAAAATGGCCAGCGCGTATATTTCACGAGCGAGACAGCGATTGATCGTGCCAATATCCGATCGTGCCAATATAAATCCACCAAAAACTACACTCACCGAATTTTTTTAATTGTGTAATCGTGCGGACGCTTTTGGTGCTTTTGCACGGACATTACTCTATTCAGAAGTACCACGCTATTTCACATGGGCTCCAACAAAAAAATGGATGCCCCGCAAGCAAGGCAATCCGATTGATGCATGTCCCGGTTTATTCAAATCAAACACCTTGGGACGAGTATTTACAGTCAATCCAAGACAGACTGAGTGCTTTTATCTTCGACTGTTATTGGTTAATGTCATCGGCCCTTTGTCATTTCAAGATTTACGTAAAGTGAATGGATAACAGTATCCAACGTATAAAGATGCATGCCTTGCACTCGGCTTGCTGGAAGACGACAACCAGTGGGAGTGTATGCTTGCTGAAGTAGGACTGAACTGTACAGCAAAACAAATTCGTCTACTATTCGCTATAGTGTTGACTACATGTTTCCCGGCCCGAGCAGAGACATTATGGGATAATCACAAAGATTCAATGACTGATGATATATTGCATCAACATCGTTCACGGTGCAACGATCTAACGATAGTATTCAGTGACGCTATGTACAATGAAGCATTGATTGCTACTGAAGGTCTTTGCATTATCATTGCCAACTTACAACTCAGTCATTTCGGTATGCATTCAACAAATCGAAATGCATCTGATTTAATAAGCACTGAATTGAATCGTGAACTACAATACAATACTGTAGAAATGGCAGCGATTATTGCTCGCAATGTCCCACTAATGAATGAAGAACAAAGAACCGTTTACGACCGCATCATGCTCGCAGTTTTGGCAGGACAAGGTGGATTCTTTTTTTTTTTGGGAGGGGTGCACCAGGTCGAACTGGCAAAACATTCCTTATTTCGCTAATTCTCGCCGAAATACGATCAAATAATGGCATCGCATTGGCTGTTGCATCATCTGGCATTGTGGCAACTTTATTGGATGGAGGCAGAACAGCTCATTCATTATTTAAACTGCCACTAAATATTCAAAATACCCAGACGCAGTGTGCAACATAAAAAAAAACAATCGTCCATAGCCACAGTGCTGAAATAGTGTAAAATTATTATCTGGGATGAATGCACTATGGCACACAAACATTCGATTGAGGCGTCGAACAGGACATTGAAAGATATAAAAAAACAACGACAAACTATTTGGCGGCACTCTGTTACTCTTTTCAGGTGATTTCAGACAAGCACTTCCCGTTATTCCGCGTTCAACATACGCTGATGAGATCAACGCATGCTTAAAATCATCGTCATTGTGGCTTAATGTTGAATAAGTACAACTGAAAGTAAATTTGTGCGTTCAAAAGCTTCAAGATCCATCCGCTGAAACATTCTCAAAACAATTGTTAGATATCGGCGATGGAAAAGTTACTACAGATGAAAGTGGATGCATAAAATTACCGACCGATTTCTGCACAATCATTGATTCGCAAGATGCTCTTATTGACCAGATATTTCCCGATGTACATAGACGATACACAAATCATGAGTGGCTGGCAGAAAGAGCAATTTTAGCAGCAAAAAATGTGGACGTCAACGAATTGAATCTCAAGATACAACATTTGTTACCAGGAGACTTGGTGTCATACAAATCTAATGATACAGTTTGCGATGCTACCGAAGCTGTAAATTATCCAACAAAGTTTTTAAACTCATTGGATTTACCAGGCATGCCACCGCATATTTTGCAACTGAAGGTTGGATCTCCGGTTATTTTGCTTCGTAATTTGAACCCACCACGGTTGTGCAACGGCACTCGATTAGTCATAAAAAAATTAATGAAAAATGTTATCGAAGCCATCATTTTAAATGACAAATTCCGAGGTGAAAATATATTACTACTGCGAATCCCTATTATACCCACAGATGTGCCAATTCAATTTAAACGCCCTCAATTTCCAATTAGATTGGCATTTGCAATGACTATCAATAAGTCTCAGGGCCAAACGATGTCTGTCTGTGGCTTAGATTTGAGCACATCATGTTTTTCGCACGGACAATTATACGTGGCTCTCGAGTGGGCAAACCATCCAGTTTGTTTGTATTGACGAAAGATGGGATAACAAAAAATATTGTACACTCTGTTGCATTAAGGGATTGATATTGCTTTTTAGTAATATTGTTATAAGTAGAGATATGTATATAATTTTAAAGAATCAATTTTAATAAATTAAAAAAATAAATGATTGGTGTTTTGTTATTTTTATATTCTTTCACCGTTCACAGCGCTCCATACATCTTCCACTTATATACCACATCCTTACACACTTACAATAAGTTAGTTATTTTTTTCTAGCAAAATATTCTCTAGAAATAATTTATATGACAAAACAACGTTTGTCGGGTCAGCTAGTATATATATATATATATATATATATATATGACAGATAATATTTTGTTTTAGTTTTAAACATGAAAATCTTGTATTTTCAAGTAAACATTCAGTACTTCATAAAAATGTGCATTTTACGTTAAAATCCCATGAGCCATCTTAACTCTAGATGAACAGCCATTTTGGCGAATCAAAAGCTTTTGGAAAAAGTTTTATTTCAAAGTTTTTATAAAATTTTTGAAGATAAATAGTTTTTCAATATAGTTACTCAAAAGTACAAATTTTTACACAAAATCAATAAATAGCAAATTTAGCCAACAGGGAATTTTACAGAAAAGTTAAAGTAAAAATCTAGCGTTTTGCTCCAATCTACCCAACTTTTTAATTCGATTTTATGCAACCGGGTGTCGCCATAATTCTAAAGACATTTTAAAAAAGTTGGAAAAAATAAAGGAATTGGTAGAATTGAACGCGATCTGCAGAAAAATTATTCTCGTGTACGTTTTTTCTTTTTTTTTTTTTTTTTTTTTTTTTTTATAAAGGAAAAAAAAAATAGTTAAAATTCTCGGAGATAGATGGTGCTTTATGTGAGCGAAAATCGTATATTTCCTTGAAAAACTGTATTTATTTGCATGTAAATGTTTACAGACATATAAATACTATTCTATGTGTTCGCCCTCCCCACAGATTAGAGTTTACACTGTAAAAAATTTCAGAAACCTTTTTTGCCTTAACTGAAATGTTTCTGAATATTTGCGAGACCTACCGTCAATGGCAGGTTTCCGATCAGTTGCGAAACGTTTCCTGTATTTTCAGAGCTGAAAATCTGAATTGCGTTGACGCATGCGCAAATAATTCTGGCAACACACAGCGCCACACCACACGACCGAGACCGGAAAGCGGGAAGAAGTGAAGCATATGAAATCGGTAAGTGTACTTTTTCCCGAGTTAATTCTTATTATATTATATCTATATGCAAATTTATCATGATCAGATTAAAATAGCTCCTTTTATTTCTTTTTAAGTATTGTTATTTGAAATTATTAAAATGATACATTGTTGTAATTATTGTGATAAAAAGTTTAGTACCAAAACTAAATTGTTTCTGCATGTAGAAGAGGAAAGAAGAGAAGAAAGGTTTCCAATATACTCAGAAACATTTTTGAAAATTACATGCACTGTAGCTGCCCCATATATTCAGAAACGTTTCTGAATTTTTTTTTACAGTGTATAAACGAGTGACAACACTGCTAGGTGCAGCTTCTATCGGCGGTTCTTTCGCCGAGGAAACACATCTTCACCCATAACGCTTTATCCACCAAGCCAGAATCGCAATTATACCTACATGCAACATTACCTAAATAAGAGTCAAAATAGAAAACAAGCTGTATTAGTCGTAGAACCGTGCAATTTATACGACTCTGATTTGTATATTTCTCGTTACGCATTGGTGCAGCGTCCTCTATCGATCAAACAATTAACGATTTTTTTTTCTTTACAAAAAAAAAAAAAAAAAAAAAAAAAGCAATCCACCTTTACAAGAATAGCTTTTTTATTAATTCTTTCCGTTTTTATGAATTTTTAAAATGTCTATGGACTTATGGGGCACCCGGTATATACTTAAAAATATAGCGTATGAAAAGCAGTTTGAAAGGAATAATTCCTATATTGTAAGATTTTGTTATTTCTTTACTTTGAACTATGCTAACAAAAAATGAAGTACAGAATGGATATATATATATAAATACATATGAATACATATATATATATATATTATGTGTGTGTGTGTAATGAACTTCCGAATGAAATTTTAAATGTAATAACCAACATTCCTTGAAACTTATCAATCTTGATCAAACTTTTCTAGTAACAAACACATTAACTTCAAAATACAACATTTGGATAGCCTGAAATTATTTGTTTTTAATTTATTCTAACGGACACAGACAAAGGTCAAACGTTAAAAACTTGACTTCGGTATTCGGGAAGCTTCAAAACGTCTAAATATACAAAAAACCAAGCGATAAATATTTAGCTTAATAAAATACATTATTTACTATATGGTTATGAGGAATTAATTTCAATTCTTGAGCAGCTTTACTGGACATTGTAAAATATTGCAGTAAGGCACTTCCACTAACAATCAAAAAGGATGTTATGGCTTAAATATCGGCAGCCCTGTATATCTTCTGGAAGTTATGTACACATCACGTGTAGAACATAAATATATACCTATATTAATAACACACGGCAGAACCTAAAGAACACTTCCATCCATTTTCAAGTATTGCCGTACTATAATCTAGTTCTTTTGTGTAGCCTTTAAAAGAACAATGAATGATTTCTATGCCATAACCTACACGAAACATGTTTTTACGTATATAATATCTTAATATATATAAATCTCGTGTCACAATGTTTGTCCTCAATGGACTCCTAAACCACTTAACCGATTATAATAAAATTCGCACACCATGTGCAGTTCGATCCAACTTGAGAGATAGGATAGTTTAAATCTCAAATTATAGTCGCAATTTTAATTTATTGCTAATTATTTGTTATAATTTCAATATTTCATTATTTCAATTTCTAATTATGATTAAATTATTTTGAATACATCATTCGAAAGATATTTTAAAGTTCTTTTAAATTATCGAAAGTTTTCACCAGATTTACACGTTTTGAGGTGTCCTGAATCAGTTTTCTTTTATATCTCAGAAATTAATTTAAAAAAATTTCATAAGTAATACATCATTTGAAAGCTTTGTTGACTTGATACACATTTTAAAGTACTTTTACATTATCGAAAATGGAATTCGAGATTTCACCCGATTTACACGTTTTGAGGTGTCCTGATTAGGTTTTTTTTTTTTTATCTCAGCTACTAATTAAAATAATTTTATAAGTAATAGATCATTAGAAAGCTTTTTTTGATTTGGAATCGAACAGTGGATTACAGAAATTTCTACCGCCAGATGGCGCTGTAATACATTCAAATTTCAATATTTCAATTTCTAATTATGATTAAATTATTTTTAATGCATCATTCGAAAGATATTTTAAAGTTCTTTTATATTATCGACAGTTTTCACCAGATTTACACGTTTTGAGGTCTCCTGAATTAGTTTTCTTTTGTATCTCAGCTACTAATTAAAATAATTTCGTAAGTAATACATCATTAGAAAGCTTTTCGAACAGTGGAATACAGAAATTTGTACCGCCAGATGGCGCTGTAATATTTTAAAATTTCAATATTTCAATTTCTAATTATGATTAAATTATTTTTAATACAGCATTCGAAAGATATTTTAAAGTTCTTTTAAATTATTGAAAGTTTTCACCAGATTTACACGTTTTGAGGTGCCCTGAATCAGTTTTTTTTTTTTTGTATCTCAATTATTAATTAAAAAAATTCATAAGTAATACATCATTTGAAAGCTTATTTTAGTTGATACACATTTTAAAGTACTTTTGCATTATCGAAAATGGAATTCGAGATTTCACCCGATTTACACGTTTTGAGGTGTCCTGATTAGGTTTTCTTTTGTATCTCATCTACTAATTAAAATAATTTCATGAGTAATACATCATTTGAAAGCTTTGTTGATCTGGAATGGAACAATAGATTACAGAAATTTCTACCGCCAGATGGCGCTGTAATATTTTTAATTTCAATATTTCATATTCTAATTATGATTAAATTATTTTTAATACATCGTTCGAAAGATATTTTAAAGTTCTTTTACATTATCGAAAGTGGAATTCGAGATTTCACCTGATTTACAATTTAAAGTGTCCTGATCAGGTTTTCTTTTGCATCTCAGCTAATTGAGTAAGACCGTTCAAAATTGGTATATGCAAGTTAATTAGGAGGGGCTGGAACGGTGGGGAAGGAATAGGCGCGCAGCGCGCATGGGTTTGGGACCCGGTGCGAGTTTTTACCCGATGATAAAAGATTTTTTTTAAATTTAATTTTCTTAATAAAAGTTTGAGTTGAGAAGGAATATGCGTGTACAGCGCACGTATATCCTCAAACGTGCGCGCGCAGCGCGCATGGGTCTGCGCTGCCGAAGGCAGTGGCGTCCCGGTGTGAGTTTTTACCCGATGCTAAATGATATATTTTTTAATTCCTTTTCTTGAGAATGAAAGCTTATGAGTAATAACATGGAATTTTGAGAAATCATAAGGATGGTGAAGGAATACTTGCGCGCAGTGCACGGGTCTACGCTGCCGAAGGCAGTGGGGACCCGGTGCGACATTTTTCCTGATCAGATTTTTTTTTTCTTTTTTTATCACATGATAAAAATTAATGCAATTTTGAGAATTCATTAATTATTGTGATTCATTTAAAAATAGTGACCAGCGAAGCGGGCGTAGCCTGCTAGTATATATATATATATATATATATATATTCGCTTCATTTGGTTTATTGCAGTCTATAGACGTTAAACTCTACTTACCTGCAATTTTCCTCATAGACGTAATGTATTTGAATTCTCTTGGGTGTCCCTGTACATGAACCATTTTCTTGATCTCAAAGAAAAGTTTGGTGCAGCATCCCTATATCATACATATTTAGAATACCAAGTTTGGACTTTCTGGTATAATTTGTTTTTGAGATAGGCTGATAACAGACAGACACACACACAGACCAACTGCTAAAAACATGATTTTTGGATTCAGGGGACCTCATAACGTGTAAATAAAACAAAAATTCAATTTTGAAAGAAATTAACCCCAAAACAATACTTTCTCTACATTATGGGTAAGAGAAAGTAAAAAAAAAAATCTCCAACAATTATTTTGAAGTATTGCAATTTATATCTGATTAAAAATACTGTTAAATGCCGTATTATGTGAAAAGCAGTGAATTCACTTGCTAAATTAACAGTTAAAAGTTTCTCCATCATTGGCAGAACTATTTTCATTGTACTATGTTTTGTACCATAAACATAAAAACGCATTCCAAAGGTTTTTTCTATTTTTATGTGATGATGATATAATTTAATAATCGCAAATTATCTAAGTAATATACTTTTTGCTGTTAATTTTATTTAATTTTTAAAAGAAACGAGATAACTATGAATAAATTAGATGACTTAAAAATATAAAAATTCATGTTGTTGTTAATTGTATTTTAATAGACCTATTAATTCATTTAATTATTGAATTTGGCATAAATAACTATTTATTTTCAAAACCTTAAACAGGTTTTTCTTTTGATATCGAATAAGAACTAGGCTTGCATTAAATATTATTATTTATTTTAGATTACTAGATGTTTTATCAATTAAATAATTCAGACAATATAAATAAGTCTTTAAGTCTGAAAGAATAGCACTTTAAAATTTATTATTCATTTTTTATTTTAATTATGTTAAAATTAAGTGCATACTGTGTGGCGTGAGAGTTCTTTAACTGAAAAAGTTGATTAAAAAAAAAAAAAAAAAAAAAAAAAAAAAAAGAATAAATAAATAAAATATATATATAATATTTAAGTTAAAAAATTATAAATTAAAAATCCTATTTATATGAAAAAGTCATGAAGATTATTATTTTGCATGGAGTATAAAAGCAATTATTTTTAACGTTTAGGCTTAAAATAATAATAATAATAATAATAATAAAATTAAACTTAACCTTCCTCGCTTTCATGAAGTTTTCGGACAGTATTAGTGTTTTATAGCATAAAATTGTTGCTTGTGCCTGGGGGGACTCATGTCAAAGGTGTGCCTTGGGGGGGACTCATGTCAAAGTTGTACCTTGGGGGGGACTCATGTCAAAGTTGTACCTTGGGGGGACTCATGTCAAAGTTGTGCCTTGAGGGGACTCATGTCAAAGTTGTGCCTTAGGGAGGGGACTCATGTCAAAGTTGTGCCTTGGGGGGACTCATGTCAAAGTTGTATCTTGGGGGGGGACTCATGTCAAAGTTGTGCCTTGGGGGGACTCGTGTCAAAGTTGTGCCTTGGGGGGGACTCATGTCATAGTTGTGCCTTGGGGGGACTCATGTCAATGTCATTTTGAAAAGATTTTGATGAAATTCTGGCAAAAGCAGAATTTAGTTTAGGACGGAGGACTATTAGTTTTTTTTTCTTCCCAATTATAACATCGCTTTCAAATTATTCAATTATATTTTCGATAAATTTTATATTTCGATAAATGCCCAACTATCGAAAAATGATTTCGACAAATGTCCAACTATCGAAAACGACAACGCAAAAATCGCTGTCTGAGACTAATAGGCCCTCAGTCCTAAAAATACTTATATATTTTTGGGGAAACGATAACGGTGTGAATTAATATATATTGTTAGAAAATCTTTTATTATTATTAATATTATTACTGTTATTTAAAATGTGACTAACAGTAGCGTTAAATCAGGATTTTCAGTCTTTTTTTCTCTTAAACTATAAATCCATTAAAAATACGTAAGCATAAAAAATGCTCCAACAGTTATTTGAAATATTCCATTTAATAATTTAATAAATGTACTATTAAATTCACTATTACTACATAAGTACTAAATTCAATAGCTAAATAAACAGCTAAATGTCTTTCTATTAGCGAAAAATTTACTTTCTTTTTATACCTTATTTTAAACTATAGATAAAAAACTACATTCCAAAGCAATTTTTTTTTATAGAGTGGTAGTATAGTTCAATCGATGTAATTTAAGCAATTCCATTTTTTTTTTTCTTCTTTTTTGTGTGTGACGTTATTTGATAATGAGAGATATAGTATAATTAAGAGAAAACTAAATTACTTAACTAAATAGAAATTTATTTTGTTGATTTTACTCTAATATAACTAATAATAGTGCTAGTAAATGAATTCTAAATAATTAAATATTTGTTTTTTATAGCCTAACTTTGTTTTATGTACCACATTGAATTAGAACAATACTACAGGGTGAAGTAGTAAGTTAGTGAGGTCTCATTCGAAATCGTGTTTAGATTGTAAGTTGTTCATGGAGAGTTTGTTTAGTCGATGGTATATATTAGTTAGAGTTCAAGTTAGTGAGGTCTCATTCGAAATCGTGTTTAGATTGTAAGTTGTTCATGGAGAGTTTGTTTAGTCGATGGTATATATCAATTACAATTCAAGTTAGTGAGGTCTCATTCGAAATCGTGTTTAGATTGTAAGTTGTTCATGGAGAGTTTGTTTAGTCGATGGTATATATTAGTTAGAATTCAAGTTAGTGAGGTCTCATTCGAAATCGTGTTTAGATTGTAAGTTGTTCATGGAGAGTTTGTTTAGTCGATTGTATATATTAGTTAGAATTCAAGTTAGTGAGGTCTCATTCGAAATCGTGTTTAGATTGTAAGTTGTTCATGGAGAGTTTGTTTAGTCGATGGTATATATCAATTACAATTCAAGTTAGTGAGGTCTCATTCGAAATCGTGTTTAGATTGTAAGTTGTTCATGGAGAGTTTGTTTAGTTGATGGTATATATTAGTTAGAATTCAAGTTAGTGAGTTCTCATTCGAAATCATGTTTAGATTGTAAGTTGTTCATGGAGAGTTTGATTAGTCGAGGGTATATATTAGTGAGGTCTCATTCGAATTTGTGTTTAGATTGTAAGTTTTAATGGAGGGTTTGTTAAGTCGAGGGTAAGGTGCCAATTAGAGTTTCGTTTGGCGTTGGTTTCGGAGGAAGTGCTAAATTCCCATGCAATGTTTGGTTAGTTGAAGGTGAGATGTCCATTCGAGTTTCGTTTAGTTGGCGTTGGATTTGGAGGAAGTATAAAAAGTACACCGAGAAAAATTTCTGTAACTGAAATCTAGAATCTAAATTGTGACTCTAGAAAAAATAGTTCCATGTCATCCTTATTAATCCTTGTCCCCTTTGAAAGCGAGTTTTAGAAACCCCTATTAGAATTGTAGAGTGTTTGTCTATATTATCAAGGTTTCAAACCTATTTGAAAATATCTCCAAATAAATGCGAACACAAGAGGCGGATTTCAGCAACTATAATCTTGGTTTATGACCAAATTCTATATAATCAAGCGACAATTTCTTGCTTCACAAAAAAAATCAGAATATTCAGAATGTTGTTTCACCGTCTAGAAATGTGTAGACTAGAAATTCTCGATCATTTCGTCTATTCAGTTTATTAGTGTGCCTCATGCGCATAGCTCGGAAATCTATATTTCTAGTTAAGGGATTTAGAAAATGGCCACTTATTCATTCTATATATTTTTTTTTCTCGGTGTAATGGGTTGTCTGGAAAGTTCGTGTCGATTTTAAAGGAAAATTGAAACGCAACACATTTAAATGCTTGTGAATAGTGGATGGTTACCATACGAGCCTATATATTTTTCATTGAAGATCTGGTTTTCCGATTAAAAAAGTAATCCCACAATTTGACTATATATATATATATATCATTTTTTGTTTTTACAGATGGTTTTTCAAAAATAATTTATAAAAAACTAAAAAGTACGAACGTAGGAATAACTGAAAAAGTAACCTTCGATTCGAAATATATATATATACATACATACATCGATCCTGACAAGGAAAAGAAAAGTGACAGCTAACAAAAATGGCAATTTTGAGTTTATAGTACAACTGAAAAATCTGTATGAAGTGTCATATGCGTACCGCACTTTAGAATGTAGGAAAAGAGGGGGAAAAAGCTAAAAAACCCATAGAAATAGCATGGGAAGAAAAGCAAAAAAAACTCACAATGTCAAGTGTGTTAAAAAAAAAAAAATAAATAAATAAATAAAAACAGGCTCACACCGGAAGTAATAAAAGGAGAAAATTGACTAGAAAAAGACATCGAAGAGCCGGAATCGGGCGGGCTGGGGCTTTGGTCGTATAGAGTAGGTTATTTTCGATCAGTGTTTTAATCTGTTCTTTACCTGTGGAAGAGGACTTACCCGGGCGTTTTTCATCATGAAGGTTGAAACCACCAGCTTTAAACGTTGCAAACCACTTCCGCACAGTTCTTTCAGCTACAGCACCTTCGCCAAAAATAACGCCTATTTTGTTTGATGATCATGTGACATTTTTGCCTTTCCAGTAAAAGAAAAGCATTAAATGTTTATAATTCACCTTGTTTTTTTCCATATTCAAAGTCGTAAAAAACTGACAAAAATTAACGTATCGTAACCAAAAATATTTCTACAGTCGGCAGCAAAAGTATCCGATCACTAAGCAAAACTCCGATATCTGAAAGGGACACTTAATACTGTTTTGTTAATTAAATCTTTGTCGAATCATGTTCTTAGATTGACTAAGAACATGACTCGAGAAGGATTTATGTAACAAAGCAGTATTAAGTGTACTTTTTTTAGACAGGGAGTATTGCTAGTGCGCGGATGCTTTTGCTGCCGACTGTACATACAATCGGAACCAAAATTATTAAAGCACTAGCAATAATTCCTACTTAAAAGATAGACACCTAATACTGTTTTGTTAAGTAAATATCTCTCGAGTTATGATCTTTGTCGTAAGCTGGTTATAAAAAAGTAAGTTGATGATAAAAATTAACGATTAAACTTTTTAAAACTTTATGAAAAGTGCGGATGGATGCTTCAATAATTTTCAATATTTTGCTGCCGACTATAAGCCTGGAGTACCTACTTTTAAAATATGTACGCATGTCATTTGTTTTCAATCACTCTGGTGTATTCTGACCCGTCCTTATGCCACATAACGAAAACCGGCACGAACTTTCCGATCGACCCAATACTTGGAGTAAGGTTATAGATGTTTCGTAGTTTACGATTTTTTTATCATTCAGTGTTTTCAGTTAAGACGCTTTACAACGAACGAAGTGAAGTATTTCTTCAGTTAAACTGTTTAAGGAAACATCGGCGAATCTTCGTATGTGCTGTTGGAGAGCATCTTTTCTTTTCAATTCATTATCTTTTCTAACGGCCGTATTCACTATTAATTTCAACTCCCGGTTCAACGCAAAAACTTAAAAAGCGTCTAAAGGCAGAGTGCAGCTTTCTAAAAAAATTGATTGGCTGCTTCTGCCATATAGCGAAAAAGATTTCATATAATCTTTGATTGGTTATTTTCCACTAAAAGTACGGAAAGTAACTATGCCGCTAGATGGCATAAGCAACGCATCCAACTTTGCTGTAAAGTTGTACTCTGACTTTATGCGTTTTTCAAGTTTTCGTGTTCAACCGGGAGTTGAAATCATTGGTGAATACAACCGTCAGTGAGTACAGTCGGTAACAAAAGTGTCCGAACATTAGCAAAAATTCCTATGTTGAAAAAGTACACTTCATACGGTTTTGTTAAATAAATCTTTATCGAATCATGTTCTTAGACTGACTAAGAAGAGAATTCGACAAGGATTTATTTAACAAAACCGTATGAATACATAGGAATTTTTGCTAGTGTTCGGACACTTTTCTTACCGACTGTATATTCTATTCAAGTTATCAAGCTTAAGAAGATTTTTTATTGACTTAGCAATATGAAAAATCGCTGCTTTGATGATTATACTATAATAGTAATAAAGTAATCGATGAATGTAGTGAGTTAAATTAATCCTTACATTAGTATATACTTCATATATATATATATATATATATATATCTACAAGTTTTGCGCAATAATTATACTACATATTAAAATATATTCTTTATTTTGCTGCACCAGATATTTTATAAATTATGTAATCTAATCAATATCAAATAATTAAAAAATATTTGTACTATATGTTTAGAAGTATTTCATATATTCAACATATTCTTCAACGGAAATCGATGAAAATCCCATTTATTTTGTAATGCACATTGACATATTTGAGTAGGGAAATGCTTTCATTTCAGAAAAAGTATGCTACATATTAAACTATTCCCTTATTTTGTTGTACCAGACTTTTTATTAATTAGTGAATTCAATCCATATGAAATAATTCAAAAATATTTGTTTTATATGTCTAAAAGTGTGGCATTTTTTTTTTTTTTTTTTTTTTTTTTATTTACTTGGTGGAAATCGATAGTTTTCATTTATTTTGTGTAATGCACACTGATATATTCAGTTATATATATATATATATATATATATATATATATTTCTTTCGAAAGTCACTAACAGGAATTTTTCTACATACATAAAAAACACAGTAACCTCAAAAAACAAATCACAAACAAATATTTTCAAGCTTTGCATTCAGCGTTTTAAGTGTACTATTAATTTTTACATTACGTCGTGAGGATTGAATACATTAGTAAAACAAACAGTTATTATTATTATTATTATTATTTTTTTTTTGAAGGCAGATTTACTATATTTTTAACTTTTTTGTACTATAGATTTTAAACCGAATCCATGTGATTTATTTTTATATAAGGTGATAAGATAATTTCATAAAAGGAACGGGCTTTTTCCACCTGACGTCAGAGGTCAAATGACTTAGATAAACAAATGCAGACGAATACTTCGATACCTATAGCGATCACTAAAATAACACATTTTCTATTCTTATTTTTGAACGATCTGATTTAATTTGCCTTATTTTTATACACATAAGAATTTTTAATCCATTTTATATCATTATTCATCATCTTTTGTTTGCTGTATACATTTACAAACATCATTTAGTTTATATTTGTTATTAATGTCGTGTTACATGTTATGTACTCTGATTTTTGGAACTTAAATCATTAACAGTGCAACATCGTACGGTGTAAAGCCATTTCAGAGAGTAATTAAGTTAATTAACTTGTTGTAACACTATTACGCGATTAAATTCAACTTAAAACATTTTAAATTAATTTCAAGTTATAATCCGTAAACTTTCCACTATTTATTGCTTGATCAGTTAATGTAACAGTTACACTACAGCATAGAAAAATCAATTCTTACTTGTGAAAATAAATAAACTTATAAAGTGTTTTTTTTTTAAATTATTAAACTTTAAAATACAATTATTCTATTATTTAAAAATGCATAATTTTACTTTATTAAATATTAATACTTTTGTTCTTAAGAACAATATTTAACTAAATTCGTTTCTCAGAATTCGCTTCTTTGTTTTTCTATATCATGTGATTGAGTAGACGACGCTGGGAAGAGCCCATTAAATCGGTAAAAGGCCTTTTTTGGGGTATATGTGGATGGTGTTATTTACTACTGAAAGATGCGATGCAATTAAGAAAAAAAAAATCCTTTAAATGTTATTTACTTTGTCGATTTTACTATAATACACCGTATATTGGTGCTAATAATTAAATTTTTCGTCAATGAACATTTGCTTTTCAAAAATCTGCATCGGTTTTGAGTAGAATATTGAATAAAAGATATACTAAAAATTAAATTATATTCTTTATCTTGCTTTACTAACTTTTTAATTAATTAAATTTAATCATTATGAAATAATTAAAAAAATATATTTGTTTTGTATATCTTATGATACGAAATTCATTAACAAATTATCTTCATTAAAATTTACTGCATACTATGTTGTAAAAAAAGACTCTTTACTTTGAAATAGGTTTATTTAGAAAAAAAAAAATAAAATAAAATAAAAATAAAACTATAAAATGGAAATGGTTCAAGTTTTTATTTATTTGGTAACGCACACTAATATGTAAATAACTTCAAGTAGTTAAAAAAATATATTTTTATTATTACTGCTATGTAAAAATCACTCTGACTAATTTCCAATTAGCATGCTTAATTACAATATATGTATTGTAAATACATAAAATATACATTAAGCTCAGAATTTTTTTTTCAAACAGTTTCTTTCGTGTATTGCATTTAATGTCTTAATAGAGGTATTATTAAATTTTCTATTACGCCGTGAGAATTAAATTCGATAGCAAAACAAATAGTTAAAAAGTTTTCTAAATGGCAGATTTACTTTATTTTTACTCTTTTTTGCACTATACATTTCAAATCGTATTCTAAAGAAATTTTATTTATAGTGCGATGAGATAGTTCAATAAATGCAAATTAAATGGTTAAAAGACTTTAACATTTTTTTCTTTTTTTTTCTTTCTTTCTTTCTTTTTTTTTTTTTTTTTTTTTTTTTTTTGTCATGACGTTAATTGATACCAAAATGTACTATCTAATTGAGAAAAAAAATTAAATGAATTGCCAATATTAAAATTTATTTTGGTGGTTTTACTATAATACTTCATATAATGGTGTTAATTAATTAATTTCATATCACGAATTGTTTGTTCTAAGAAAATCTATATCTTTTTTGATTACCACGTTAAATTTGAACTGCACTGTGTTTTATTTTTTAGTTTTTATTATTAAATTTTTAATTATTCAATAAATATAAAAAACAATTAATTAATCAATTAATAAAATATGCATGGATAAAATAAATTATTCAGCAAAAATCAGCGATTCATGATTTAAAAAAAAAAAAAAAAAAAAAAAAAAAAAAAAAAGTAACCGCTTCAAGAAAAAACAATTAAAAGAAAAATCTCATTTATTGTTTAAATGATTACATAAGTTTCAGAGTTTTTTTTTTTTTTTTTTTTCTTTAAGCATATTTTCTCTATTTCCCCCCCCCCCCTTTAATATGATACCACAGCCTCCTAAACTTGATGCATGTCGCGTTGCTCGTAAACTTGGCAACAGTTCAAGCGATAGACAACGCCACCTTTTACAGATTGAGCGACTTTTTTATTCAACAGCCACCAATAATTTTTAAAGGGATATATGTTATATATAATCGACGTTTCTCGATTCGATTCGCTTTTTATGTATATCAAATCTCACTTTAAAAAATTATTGGTGGCTGTTTCATAAAAAAAGTCGAGCAATCTATACTAGGTGGCCCTGTCTACCGCTTGAACTGTTGCCAAGTTTACGAGCAATGCGACAGGCATCTAGTTTAGGAGGCTATGATGATACATAAGTATTTTATTGAGAATTTTGAGCATATAAAAGATGAATATTTTGACAATACTTTATAAAAAAAAAATTTCATTAAGAAATTTGGAAAATTCAGCCAGTGGGACCTCATATCCAGAGATTCTTTCTAGGAAAACTTACAGGAGATGTAAGTGGTATATAGATGATTCAGAATAGCATAACAATGCAGGGTCAGAAATGCAATCCTTACGAGATTAAGGATTTTTTTAGCCCTTTTATGATTCCTTAAAGGCACACGCAAAGAGTTTTAATTTTTATTGAACTTCAGACAATTGTGCAGTGCTGCCAAATCTGGCAGATTTTTTATTCAATAATCATCAATAACTTTTACAATTGATATTTTACGTATTTAATAGACTATCAAACTTTGAAGTTATTAGGCAAACGTTACGATTAAATAATTATAAGATTAAAAAAAAAAAATATTATATACCATGTTTTAAAATTTCTGATGAATCATAGAGCACAACTTTTTATAATTTTTTTAACGTTCACGTTTAATTAAATGTATTTATTTTTATGTCGAAAGAAAATGAACTCGTATTTTTTTTTTTTTTTGTTTTTGCAACAATTAAATTATAGCTAATATTTTAAAGGCTATTTTAACGCTATTGGGATGTCACTATTTTTATATTTTAATTAATTATAAGAAAACTCATCAAAAATTCGAAAATCTGACTTCGAAGTATTGTGTTGTCACCGGGTTCTGAGCTACTATGGAAGTTTCAAATGTCTAGCTAGTAGGGGAGTTACTTAAAATTAGATTGCAAGATTTGTACCGGACAAACAAACAAACAAACAAGAATAGAAGTTAATAAAAAACATGGTAAAATTATTGGTGTTTATTGAATAAAAAATCCCTCAGATCTGGTTGGTTGAGTTTTTACGTCGCACTAGTGCTGCGCAACGGACAATTGGCGACGGTCTTTGACTCACCCGTAGTAGCCCTCCCTATTTCTAGCAATACTGTACTTGTGTTAAAGTACGCATATGTGTGAATGTTATTTTTTATTCGCGTGATACCGCTTAATACGTTTTAAGCAGTATGATACTGTTTGATGTTTTCTAGTTCTCAAAAATATCAAGAAAAGAAGAAACAGGGGGCGTGGTCAAATCCCACGAATGTTACGTATTCGTCAAAAAGTTTGAGTGAAAACTATGGATACATGATGATCACGAAATGACATTTAAAGGTCAAAGGGTCAAAATAAGTTTCGAATTTACTAATAATTATACCCCTAACAACTCCTCTATCTCGTTAAAATGGCATTTCCGACCCTGCATTACTACGATATTCCGAATCGCTTTTGTTCTCCTACATCTCCTGTAAGTTTGTCGCTCAGGTAACGAATAAAAGAAATCAAAAAATATTCACAAATTTATTTCTCCAAAATCCCTCAAAATAAATTTAAATTTGCTTAATGCGATATTGTCACTGTATAAAGAGATGAAATCCTATCATCTTTCAATATTCATATATGATGCGACTGATCGCATCCATAGATATAGTAATAAGACATAGATTAATCAATGAGGGGGGAAAAGTGATACCTTTTTACACGGGAAATGACAGCCATTTTACTCTCTTATGAATGTCTTTCCCCGAGTGAACATACACTGGAATACACACAGATAATTTAGCAAATAAAATTTATGTACTAAATGAGAATGAAAAACTCCAGTTACCCGTTTTCTGTCTTTCTTTCTTTTCGTTTTCCTTTCCTTTTTTTTTTCCATTTACTATACTCTAGTATACTCATGTCTGCACAAATCTGACTTTCTTTCCTTTGGCGGCATTTGTTATTATACTTTTTTGAGATAAAAATCGTCTGTATTCAACATGAAAAATAATTTTAATAAATTATAATTTAATAAAATATTTGTGTTGCGTAAATTTATATAGTAATATATATAGAAGAAAGTCTTGTAGTAGCCACAACCTACTAGTTACATATTAAAACTTCCGTGACTGCTAACTACATTTAAAAGAATTTTGATAATTCCATATTACTTACTAATATAAAGTCTTAAAAAATGTTAAAATTAAAAAAAAAAAAAAAAAAAATGTATTCCATTAAATACGAAGACAGAAATTATTTAGTAATAATAAAACAAAGCAACTGATTATAAATATTATATTTTTCATAAATTACTTGAATATAACTTATGATAACTTATCAGATTTAATTTCATATATTTATTATCAGAACCCATAAAAGTCGCGCAATATTTCGGCATTTTCAAAATTCATTAATATTCTATATTCTGTTACTATTTTCGAGTTTTTTAACTCTCTAATAGCTGATGCCAAAAAAATTTTTCGGCATCAAAAATCTTTGCTCGTTAACCTGGGGATGATAGATCTATATAAATTACTATATCTATGATCGCATCACGTATAACATATTGAATACTTTTTGGAATATTTCCTAATAGTAGCATTTCTATTATAGTGACATGTCTTCTTTACATATCCAAAGATAAGTATTCTATAAAATTGAATTGAGAATGATTAGATGAATGTATTTTTATTAAGCACATTTACTTTGTTTAAAAAAATAAATAAGGATAATAAGTTTCATTTTAGAGTTTTCATTTACTTTAATGCTCAAGGAAATGATTTCCATTAAAGATTTACGTGAATGGAAATTTTTTACAGAATCACTCTCTTCTATTCTTTGTGTAATTTTCACGAAATCGTCATCGTTCGAATTTAAACTGTAGTTGCTAGTGTAAAACGTAATGTTTTTTAAGCATTCATAATGCTGTAAGATATTTTTTAAATGTTCTGTTTTTGTGCGTCCGCTATTGTGAAAATGCAACTTTCATGATGAAGACATTCTTCTAAAAAAGATAAATTTAAAAGAAAATAATTTTTTTTTTTTTCATGCTTTTTTCTGTATATTTTTAAGCTTTTTTTTTCCTAGTCAATTTTTCTAGTATTTATCGACTGTTATGTTTTTTTTTTTTTTTTTTTTTTTTTTTTACTCACTTCTGATTGTGAGCTATTTTTCCATGCTATTTTGTACGGATTTTGAACTTTTCCCCCTACATTCTAAAATGCCGTGAGCTATTAGGAATTAAAGAAATGTTTTGTCGAGTTTAAATATATTTTTTCTTTTAACGGCTCTGAATTAGGTGATTTTCTACAGGATAGGTTATCCCTGATAAATGCATTTCTTTCCAATGAAAATAAATAATCTCACAAGGTATCCTGACTATGAAGAATGAAGATAGTAAAATTATGAAAATAAATAAATGAAGATAGTGAATGAAAAGGGAAAATCTAAATGCTACAGATAATTTTCAAAATTTATATAAATGTCTAAAATGTATTTTAACAAGCCTCGAGCTTACTTACACATATATTCATTCTTGAAAACTAACCAATATCAATATCGAATGATGAAAATACTATCAGTCTAATATTTTTTTTTTTTTTTTTTTTATAAGCAATAAAAACGACAAAAAAAAATTAAAGAAATTAATTTCATTTAAAAGAGCAACAATATCATAATAATATTACTTTTTTTTTATGTTTAACATTTTAATATCTAAAAATAGCATTCACATATCAACTGATACACTCTCATTTTTACTATAACTCATAACGTTAAAAAATTTTAATAATTTATATAGTATGCACTAATTCCTTTTATTATGTGATTTTGTTTAATAAAGAATTAATTTATATCGCTTTATCTTTCATTTGAAATAGTCACGTGTATCAAGTCAAACCAATTTTTTATCAATCTTTTTTCTTAAAAACAAATCCATTGTTGTGGTTGTGTGGCTTAAAGCCGACTGGCTAAATTAGGGTCCTAGATCAATTAATGAAATTCCCTCTGTGGGATTATTTCTAAGAGGTCCTAGCGCGTATTTATTAGAGTTTCGAAAAAAACTACGGAAAACTCTGAATGGTTTGGTCGATGAGCACGATCTAAGATTGAATTCGACACTTTCCACCTATCAGCTTTGAGAGCAGATCCGCTTAGCCACTGCGGCGTTTCAGTCACACATTGAGAAAAAAAAAAAGTTCTGTAACTGACATCTGAAATCTAGATTGTGGCTCTAGTAAAACTAGTTCCATATCATCTTTATAAATTCTAGTCCCCTTTCAAAGCGAGTTCTAGAAATCCCTATTAGAATTCTAGAGCGTTTGTCTATATCATAGAGAACAAACTTATTTGAGAATCTCTGCAAATAAATGTGAATACAAAAGACATGATTTAGTCTCGGTATAATATAATCTTGGTTTATGATCCAATTCTAGAAAATCAAGACAGAATTTCTCGCAATACGAAGGATTCAAAATATTCAGATTATTGTTTCACCATCTAGAAATGTATAGACTAGAAATTCTCAATCATGTCGTCTATTCAGCTTATATGCGTGCCTCATTCGCATAGCTCGGAAATCTATATTTCTAGTTTAGGGATTTAGAAAATGACCACTTATTCGTTCTAGATGAAAGCAGTATATTATTTTTTCTCAGTGTATGTTATATTAATTTATGTTACTACATATTTTTTATAGAAAGAACAGATTACATTTTTTCAAGAGCGGAAAGTACCCTGGCTAGATTTTGAGCCTGCAGTCCTCAGCACAAACTGTCAACTATCTATACTTTTAATTTACCACTCAGGTATTGCTAAATTAGTTCATGTAGCAGAGAGCCGATACAATACGCCAAAGGACACAGGTTTAGTTCCTAGCCTGATCCCCTTTCGCTCTTGTAAAAATTATTTGAACCTTACCTTTAAAAGTTTGAATTAACATTACCCCGAAAAGGGATTGGCTCTCAAGTGAATAACGTGAATAATCCAAATGAAAATTAAAAATTATGTTTCGCTAGACAAGTCCCCGTAAAAGAAATAAGAAAATAAACTAGTGCATATCGCATAAATTATGCAACATTTCCGACGTGAACGGTTTATTTTTTTCTTTTGTTTGTTAATAACATATACACCAGTTTTGTATGCTTGACTCAAACACCGCTTGTGAATCTTCAAATTAAGGTTTATAGTAACAGCAAACATGTGCCAGTTGACCTTTGAGCGAATGTCAGTTTTAGATACTAGATTTTTTACTTTCTCTTACGCACACATATTGTACAGAAAGTATTGTTTTTGAGTCAAAATTTTTAAATTGAGTTTTTTGTTATATTTACACGTTTTAAGGTTAACTGAATCTGCGAAACATATTTTAAGCGGTCGGTCTGTGTGTGTGTGTGTGCAATCAGCATATCTCAAGAACAAATAGCACCAGGAAGTTCAAACTCGATAATCTTAATCTTATCTTATAGGGATGCTACACTAAAATTTTCGTTGAGATGGTTCGTGTACAGGGACATCCAAGAATATTTAAATCCATTACGTCTATGGGGGAAATTTCTGAAAAGTTGAGTTTAACATATATAAGTTACACTAAACCAAGTGAAATTTTTATATATATATTGGGTGAGTGCAAAAGTTCTACCCTTTTTTATTACCGATAAAGAAGAGCAAAAATAAACGCAAAATGAATAGCACTTATTATCGTGCATAATCCCTGTTTCTATCTATGACATCTTGCCACCTTTCTGGTAGGAGATGAATCCCACGGCAGTAAAATTCCGGCGGTTTCGAGTTATAAAAGTCTTGAGTGGTTGTTTTCACAGCATCAAGATCATCAAAGATTTTCTGACTGAAGGAATTGTTCATCGCACAAAATAGATGATAGTCAGTTGGTGCCAAGTCAGGAGAATTGGGAGGGTGGGGTAAAACCTCCCAACCAAGGCCCAGTAACTTTTAATGAGTGATGACAACAGCATGCGGCCAGGTGTTTTCCTGAGGAAGGATAACACCGCGACGATTGATGAGACCGGGTCGCTTTGTTACCAAACTTGAATACAGCCTGTCTAAATGTAGAGAGTAGAAGGCAGAATTGATAGTTTGGTTGAGTGGCAAAACCTACCAGGGAATTATTCCCTGCACATTCCACCACACACTCAATAACACCTTCTTGAAGTGAAGTTCAGCTTTCGAAGTCGATGCAGGCGGATCAGAAGGGCGACACACAATCCTACGACGCTTTACGTTACCGTACGTCCGGTACCCACTTGAAACACAGGTAGAGATTCGGTCATCCCGTTGATTAGTTGACATTTTGTGCGGCACCCAACGAACCAACTTTGTCGTGAAACCCAAATTAATCAGCCGTCTCTCGACCGTTGTCCGGTGTTCGTTGAAGGTCTCCGCTAATTTTTTGCACGATTGGGTTCGGGTTGTTCCCTATGACTTGGTCAATATTGTTGTCTCCAACGTGTAATGGCCGTCCACTCCTAGTCTGATCTTGGCAGCTTCTGTCTTCTTCCCTAAATTTGCGAAATGTGCTTTCGTCTGTTGTATCCTCCCCATAAACTTGACAAATATTGCAGACATTCTGCGGCTGCCGTACTTTTTTATCGAACTCGTATAACGAACAATGCCTTATATGCTCCTTTTCGCTTTCCATGTTGTACCCTCTGCTATATGTCTTTTAGATGATTAACTTTTGTGAGACACGATGCAATTATATGTGAAGCATCCACACGTTTGATTGGCCGCCGATTTGCGTCATTACAATGTCATGTGCGACGTCAATTCCATTGCAAATTTGCATATCCAAAAACGAGTAGAACTTTTGCACTCACCCAATATATATATATTATATTCATAGACGCATATTTCATGTAGAATATGGTATGGAAGTCATTCACCATTCATTTACAGGAGTACACAAGAGGACTAGAATATTGTGCGACAATACTTGGAAATTGATGAAAGTGCATTTTGTGTTCGGATGCATAATGTGCATAACTGCATAATGTGGCGTGTGCATAATTTTTAGAAAATATACAGGGCTACCAGCATCTACGCGAAAGCATTCTTTTTATTGACTGTAATTAGTGGAAGTACTTTACAATAATGCAAGGTGATTATAACTAAAGTTCCGATTCCAAAACGCTGTAATTTAAAAGCTACCCATCAGAGCGATTTGATATTTTACGAGAGCAATCGTGAGGCAATGAAATTTTGTTTGGGGGAAGAAAAAAGTTGTTCCAACATGTTACTATAAATTGTACTATCAGGGAAATGTCAGAAGAAGCGCCTAAATGGACTCATTAAACGCAGGAATGTTGTTAGCAACACAATGGCATAGCATGAGACAATAGACTTCAAGGGTAGAGTGACCATATTTTTTTCCTTGAATTTGTGGACAAAGATGGCGGTGTCCTCGAATTTCGAGGACAAAAAAATAAAAAAAATAATTAAATCACCTTAAATTGTAAAATTTTAGTAACTTTTATGTATGAATCACCTTATTTCAGCTTATTTATTATACATATAATAAATTACTATAATTAAATATTAATAACTTTATAACCGGCGTCCCCAAATGTGTTGTAATTTTTTGGGGACGAAGGTAGTTTGTCCTCGAAATTCGTGCCTGTCCTCGAGATTCGAGGACATATGGTCAGCCTATTCAAGGGTTTACTACAATGTTTTCAGCAAAAAGACAAGAATACGTGTTTACAGCGGAAACAGTCATAGTGAAAAGAGAAAAAGAGGACGTTCATGAAACAAATACTTTACGGATAATTAACAGCACATTTTGAAACTCTTTTATTTGTTTTTTCCTCCCCCAAACGAAATTTCATTGCCTCACGATTGCTCTGGTGAAATATCAAATCGCTCTGATGGGTAGTTTTAAAATTATAGCGTTTTGAAATCGTAACTTTAATTAAAATCACCCTGTATTATACCATTTGCAGAAAAACTGCTGAGGAATTCAAATTACTTCCTCATACCCATATAGTAGATAAAGTATTTTTTTAAGCTAAATATTCAGCACTGTTTTTTTTTTTTTGTATATTTACACGTTTTGAGATTCCCTGAATACTGCAGTCAATTTTTTCACGTTTGATCATTGTCTATATGACTCTTATTAGAGTAATTTAAAAACAAATAATTTCCAGCATTTCGTAATAGTCTTTTTAAAAATGTATAAATATTAATTTGTGAACTTTTATTATTGCGAGAATGATGAAAATGTAAATAAATAATTTTAAAAATAACATCTCATCCAATTTATGTTTGAATGTATTTTCTTAATAAGGAAATTGCATAGCGAAAATTAGAAGAAGAATTAAAAAACTGAAAAGTGAATACAGGAAGAAAATTCTGGTTTCAATCTACCCTATGTACAGTCGGGAAAAAAAAAAAAAAAAAACGCAACACTCAACGTAACTTCGTTGCTATTCAATGTAGAAAAATGTAGTAGGTATCATTCGACGAGGAATTGTGAGTAGTTTCAGAAAATGAACGGAAATTTCGAATTGGGGGTCGTCTACATATTAAAACGCGCAGCAACTTTGATTTTTTCAATGGTAATCCCATATTTTTATTTTATATTTGAATTTCTGGGGTCGCGACAACGCGAAAAAGTATATTGGTTTTATATTTTACTCATTTTTTCACAGAGTTATAAGCGTTGAAAGTTTGAAGGTGCTAATGTTAAATTCATATTTCAAACTTTTATTAATATCTTCATAAAAAATAATTTGATCGATATAATTTTTTTTACGAGATACAGTGAAGAAACCCAAACATAATCCATCATTACTTTTGATTCTGGAAAATATTTTTAATTTTGAAAAATATTAATAAATTCATATTCATAAAAATTATGAATTATGACCTATATTAATTTTTACATAAAATGAATCCTAATGCTGAAAAATATGGGTGTGCAAATATGCAGCTCATTCCAGTTATTAGTTTTCGAGATATAAATAAATCTTTCTTTTGGAGTGGTTTAGGGGACCGTCTCTTATATAGTTTTGCATGAGATAACGAATCAAATCTTAAAAAATAACAAAGAAAATTAAACAAAATACTTTTATTTTTTATTAACGGGTCAAATTATATAACAGCAGCGTCAAACGCAAAGAAATGAAACAAAAATGATGATTTTTAGACATTAGTGTTAGCATCAAGAATTCCTGTTTTCTAAAGAAGACAAGCCCCGCCTTCATCGTTCTTCAAAACAAAACAATACATTAAAGAAAAGTAAATGTGACACTGAGTATTCGTGTTAAACCCCTTACTTTATGTTGACAAAAATATGCACAAGTGGTATTTACTTCATCGATTAATTGGTGATTAATTTTGAATCTTTTAAACAAACACTAGAAGAAAAAAATTAACTAAATAGGCGGGGTTTACTGTTTTAAATAGAAAAATGGGTTTAATGTGAAATTGTCAAATATAAAAAACGAATGGAATTGGAATGCAAGACAGACCTGTAAAATCGTTTCTTAACTACCGTCATAGTTAAAAAAGGCTTAATCATTTGCTTCATATATTGCTTTATTTTATTTTATTTATTTACTTATTTATTTATTTTGTAGGGGGCGATTATTATTTTAAGGACACTTTATTCTTTGAAATTTTATTAATACATTTTAACTTTATACATTTTTAAAAATATACTTTCGGGACTGCATGGATACCCTCGTATCTGGGACAGTCGATAAAGGGGCGCGCTTGCGTGTCACCTGTCTTACCTTTTATAAATATATTTTAACACTTTTTGCGACTGCAGGATTTTATCTTTTTGACAGTAAGACCCGTCTACGGGCGTTATACTCTCAAAATAAAATATTTCAGAACAAATTTTCTGTATTCACAATTATTTTACAAATGGATATACATTATAATTATATTCTTTCTAATCAATACATTTCTACCCATAGTATATTTTATTGCAAAAATATGAACACTGGGTACACACTTAAGAAATATGTAACACACAAATTACGAAAGAAACGCCCACTAACAGAGTTACAGATTTTCAAATGGCGTGAATCTACGTAAGCGGTCGCGAAAGGGTTAATTAAGAAATTATATTTTCATAGAAATTACAAAACGAATCGTACAGTTCCCCATATTTCAACTGATTCAAAACTGGTAAGTGCGATTAAAATTGTTTAATATTTACTTCATGAACACTTACAATAATTTATCCGAAAAGATTTAGTTTATGCGTTGTTGTGTACATATATATATATATATATATATATATATATATATATATTATTTCATTTCGTATATTATGTTACACCTACGAAAGAAAATTTAAGCCTTATTGGTGATCAGTACAGCCATAATAGACACTTTTACTTGAAAAATATTGCGCGTTTTTCACAGAGTACTGTATGGAGTAATCGCAAGTGTAATGTATTTAAATAGACGTAAAATTATCTAAAAAAGTACTGAAGTATATATAAATCTAAAAAATTGAATTCAAGATTATTAAGGAACTGAAAACGGGCAACGTTTTATTAATATAAATATTTTTTTTTTCCTGAAGGATTTCCGGTGTGAAACAATAATTTTTTCTATATTTCTTATAGGTTCTTAATTTTATTTTTCTACATTTATAGATAACCTCTAACACATTTTTCATTATAACTCTATAAATACTAAAGATAAAGTATACAAACAATATATTTTTCCGCACTGCCAGACTCTCAGAAATTCGAAAATGAAGTCAAAATTGGGTGTTGCTATTGAAAAAATCAAAGTTGGCGCTCATTTCAATATGTTGATGACCCCTAATTAAAACTTTTACGGCATATTCAGAAAGTGCTTTGAATTTCCTGTTGAATGATGTGTATTAGATGTTTCTGCGTCAATTAATAACGAAATTACAGCGAGTGTTGCGTTTTTTTTCCCCCGACTGTAAACACATCTAATACATATTTAGAATCTTTATAAAATATACGAATCGGATTAATTTGTTACTATAAGCTTTGATTTTCCTTCCACATCAAATTAATTAGAATATAGATTTAAAACAATCTTAAATATATAGCAATATAGATTTTAAAAATATCAATCTCAATTTAGTAATTTGGTATTTTAGAAAATTTAAATTCTCATTAACAAGCATATAATCTTTTAGTAGTATTTCTCATTTTCTCTAACGTTCATCTGAAAACGTTCTATTAAAATTGTGTTTTAAAGGTAAATTGGAATTTTATGAAAGCGCAGTCTTCCATCCCCTAGGCTATCTTCCAAAGTTATTCTCGCTTATATTTACAACGTTTCTGATTCAGAAGGAAATGTTTTAATGGCATCAAACATTTATCATTTTGTATAATGTTTCCAGAATGGTTTTGTGTTTCATTATTGTGGAGACATTGGAAACAACCCGTTGCCATAGCAACGTTGATGAATGTAGAACAGACTTGATTGTTTCATTTACCGTAGGTAAAATTTTCTGCTAAAGATGAAGCGAGAAATCAGATACTTCGTCACAAAATGTTTTATATATTCTTAGATATAAAATGTTAATAATAAGCTTAATTTTGTACGTATTACAAATTGATCTCCTTAGACGTAGATTATATACATATAAAAAAAAGCCAAGGAGATAAAAAAAATAATGCGTAATAATTTCACAAAAGTAAACCAAATTTAACATTTTTTACATTTTATGGAATATATTTTTATTTAACTAAATTGTTGTGGTTGTAAACCTTTTGATTCAGTTAAAATTATATATATATATATATATATATATATATATATGTATATTATAATTCTTTTTTGAAATGTATAATTTTAGTAAAAAAAAAAAAAAGAAATAGGAACTTAAAATTAGGGTAAGTGCACCAGTGATTGACACTTTTAGAGCAATCTTTGATGTTTTCAATGTTCTAGTCATCAGAAAATATATTTAGAAATTTTAAGTTAATACATAGGGTATGAAAGACATTTCAGAACCACATATATGTTAAAAAATAAATTCCATATATTTTTATATATTCCATAAAAATTATATATATTATTTATTATTATATATTTATATATTCCATATATTCAAAAAATATATTCCATATAGGGTAAGTGCACCAATGATTGACACTTTTAGAGCAATCTCTGATGTTTAATGCTTTAGTTATCAGAAAATATTTTTAGAAATCTTGAGTTTTAGAAATCTTGGCATGAAAGACATTTATAACCACATATACGTTAAATTATATACACTTGATACCAAATATTATTTTTTTATGAATTTTTATTTGACACACACTCATTGTTCCAGTCATTGACACTGCCATTTTTTACATTTTATCAATAATTGCCCCCCAATGTTCCAGTGTTTGACACTGCTAGTTATTCATTTTACCAGTTATTAGCACCTCATGCTCCAGTGTTTCACATAAAATGTTAAAAGTCTTGTATGTAAAACATATGATTTTATTATTTTTCTTATTTATTAATTATTTCGGGATAGATGTCAATTACGGGAGCATGTCAATCACTGGAGCACCTACCTATATGTTTAAAAGAAATGGAGGATTTTTTTGGAGGATATATATATATTTTTTTAATTAATTATGCGTGTAAAATTCTGTTTCCTTTTAAATATGCATATATTTATATTAACAATTAAATAATATAACACTTCACTTTCCTTTTCTGACAAAATTACCGGAGTCGAATATATTAAAATTCGAGTACAAATATCATGGAAAATGACACGATTTCTGTCGGGTTAACAAACATATAACCATGTAGCAGCATTCTCATTTTCTTTAATGTTCATGATAATACGCTCTATTAAAGTTGAGTTTTAAAAGTAAATTAGAATATCCTGCAATCACAGACTACCTTCTCCCTAGGCCGTCTTTCAAAGTTATTCGCGTTGATAGTTAGAAAGTTTCTGAATCAGGAGGAAATGTTAAAGGCATCAAATGTTTATTATTCCGTATAATGGTCCTGAAGTGGTTTTAAGATTCATTATTGAGGAAACGCGTTGCCATGGGAATGTTGATAAATGCAGAATAGATATGATTGCTTCATTTACATTAGATAGAAATTTTCTGTAAATCGCTGTGTTTTTCCTGTGATTTTTTCATTTACTTTAGATAGTATTTTCCTGTGCAGATGCATGGAGAACACAGACAACTTTTTAAAAAAATATTGCATTTTTAGATGTAAAATATTATTAATAAGTTTAATTTTAATTATATTAATAACTGAAAAATAATTATTAAAATTCTACCATATATAACATGTTACAATATTGTAAATATCTGATACATCTAAATAATTTCAGTAATTTATGTCGAGGGACCAGGGTTAGTTGGCAAAAGGTGCTAGTTGGTATATAGTTTTTATTTCCTGACTTAGTAAATGTAGAACGCTGTCATTTTACTAGTCCACTGAGAAAAATATCTGTAACTAACATCTAGAATCTATTTATTGAAATTTTATTTTTCCGACTAAGTGAAAATAATGCCTGGACCGGGCGTCGAACCCCGGATTTTTGACTTACAAGGTCAAGGCTCCACCAATTGAGCTATCCAGGCCGACAACCGGTCAGCATTACTCACTCAGACGGAAAAATAAAATTTCAATAAATATGATTTTCTTCCAATCAGTTAATTGTGTGATTTTAATAAAAAATTGTATCTAGAATCTAGTTTGTGGCTCTAGTAAAAATAGTTTCATGCCATCCTTATAAATTCTAGTCCCCCTTTGAAAGCGAGTTATTGAAACTCCTATTATAATTCTAGAGAGTTTGCCTATATTCTCGAGGTCAAACTTATTTAAAAATCTCTGGAAATAGATGTGTATACAAGAGGTGAGTTTTAGCAACTATAATCTTGGTTTATGACCCAATTCTAGAAAATCAAGCGAGAATTTCTCGCAATGCAAAGGGTTCAGAATATTTAGAATATTCAGAATATTGTTTCACCCCCTAGAAATGTATACACTAGAAATCCTCGATTATTTCGTCTATTTAGCTTATCGGCGTGCCTTATACGCATAGCTCGGAAATCTATATTTCTGGTTTAGGGATTTAGAAACTGACCACTTATTCGTTCCAAATGAAAGTGGTATTTTTTTTCTCAATGTCGTAAGTGTATGTACAGGTGCACCATCCACTATGAGTTCAGTCTGCTTGGATGCGGGATGAATTAAAAATCTCCGTTTCTTGATTTTTTTTTTTTTTTTTTTTAAGTTGGTGGAGAAATATTTTCAGCGAAGCTATACTTATGGCGGATTTCCAAAGATTGATTGACTGTAGTAAAACATGCATCATGTATAATCTTTTGTTTATATAATATTTTGAATTCTGTGGTATACATCTTAAGTTGGATATCCATGTGGGATAAACTGTCATAATTAGGTATTGGATCAGTTGGCATAATTATATCATAGATATGCAATAATGCTGATACGGGGATTATTTATATTTGACATAATATAATGAGGGTTTATATTAGTTAATTCCTATGAACCTCTGAGAGCCTCAAAAGATGCAAAAAAAAAAAAAAAAATCATATAAAATAAAACCAGCAAAGAATCCTCCAAAACATCAAGAGCTCCTAATTAAACCGAAAACTAAACAACAACACAAAAACACCTTTCTTTTGATGTGCTTCATTTGAAAATTGACGATACCGATGGGAATGATATTCGCATGTCCACCATGGTCAAAAAGGGAAATAAATAGAGATGGTCAGACGAGAATGGTTTACTTTTGTTCAATCAAAGTAAAACTGCGCAAAACTTGAACACACACCACATTAAATACACGAGCGCACATCTCCTACATTTGTGGTTGATTTCAAACATTGAGTTAATTCTCTTTGAATAACTATAAATTGCTATAATAGTAAGCATAATTTTTTTTTTGACGAATTCTTTATTTGTTTATACACTTAAGCAAAAACTTGTGGTTATAATATTATTTAAATGAGTTTATAAGAAGGAAGGAGGCCGCTCAGCACTATGCAGCAGTTTTGAGGAATTTTTACCTCCTGTAGGGCGCTGGCCTCGTAATTGGAAGATTGCGGGTTCGGTACTCAAGCCAGCCAAAGACCGTCGTGTACACTAATGGTGGCTGGTGCACGTAAAATCTGTCGTGGCCGCAATGTCCTCCATATTCCCATAAAAAATTATGCCTCTGGGGGGTCACCGAAGCGCCTTCTGTGGAGGATCAAAATTGCGATGGCATGTCTCCGGACCACGTCTAAGGGTGTGCCCCAGACCGTCGCCAATTGCCCATCTGCGCAGCACTAGTGCGACGTAAAACCCAACCAACCAACCAACCTCCTGAACGACTATGACGGCTGTTGTAACGCTACGCTATGGAACTCTTAAAAATTCTGTTTCCTCATTGTTACAGTCGGCATCAAAAGTATCTGAGCACTAGCAGTCTGTCTAAAAAAAGTTAACTTAATAGAGTTCTAACAGATCACGTCACGAGCATGTTTGCTGAAGGACAGTTGACCTCACTGAGCCATTTTATCATTGCGGAATAGTGTTACAAATTTATTGTAATACAGTGTTGTAAATGTATTTGTAAAAGCATAAAATAAATCGACTACTACGCTTCCAAAAGCATGGAAAAATTAGCGTTGTCCTTCAGCAAAATACGGTTTCTAAGAAGAAAGTCACGTGGATGTTAGAACTCTATACATTTTGTTTTAATCCTTGTCTAGTCAGTATAAGAACGTGATTCGACAAGGATTTATTTAACTAAACGGTATTAAGTGTACTTTCTTGATATCAGAATTATTGGCTAGTGCTCGGATACTTTTGCTGTCGACTGTAATTGCTTAAACCAAAAAGAAAAAATATGCCGAATAAAAAACCCCACGCGACAAAGGACAGTAAGAAGACAAAATATTTTGACAGGTGACAAAGCTATGCTTCTAGGCTATGGATAGTAAAAAAAAAAATATGTATCTATATATATATATAATTATAATTTGCTGGAGAATGCACTACGTGAGAAAAGGGAAAGAAGAAAATGAAAAGTACTGAAAGTATTTTATGGTCATGTTATGGTTAAGTTATGGTATATAACTGCATGAAATAAAAGATTGAACAAGAGCACAAGAAAATTACTAATTAAAAGTCGTTGAAAAAAAAAAAAAGTATACTAAGCTCAAAAATATTTGAAAACTCCAGATTACAAAAGAGAACCAATGAGATAAATTAGAAAGCTCCATTAGCAACTGACAGTTATTGGTTAGTTTGTTGCAGAGGAAAAAGCAGTCATAAATATTACTTATCTAATTGGATGGTACGATAAGAGGGCGAATAATATTCCACGAAGGAACAGTTAAAATACACATGAGAAGGCGCCCCTTCTTCACGCAAACAGTCGCCAATTGCCCATTGCGTAGAACTAGTGCGACGTAAAACCCAACCACTTAACCATCTTCACGCAAGCAATGAAAACAGTAAAGATACGATTTAAAAGGTTGGTTGGTTGGTTGCATGGGTTTTACGTCGCACTAGTGCTGCGCAATGGGCAATTGGCGATGGTCTGGGACTCGCTCCTAGAGGTAGTCCGGAGACATGATTTAAAAGGACCGTAGCCTGATGAAAATTCCGTAATTACAGAGGTTGAAGTCCCAGGAATTTAACAAAAACCTGGAGATGAGATCATATGTATATCTTCCTTTTGTAGAAGAGGTCCACAGGCCCAGCCATTTTTGGAAGATTAATAAATCGACAGACCTTTTAATAAAGGATGGAGTAAGAGGTAATATTGCATAGAGCGATTCAATTTCTGTTTCAGATTTCGCGAGAGAATCAGCAAATTCATTGCTCGATACCCCCTGTTAGTTTACACATGTGTAAAAGATGGAATTTTGTATGCTGTTTACAGGGCGCGAAATTTCCCCTCGCCAGCTCGCCATTGGCGAGTGAAATTTTTACTATGGCGAGTAAAAATTTGGTCTAGTTATAGATAGAATTCTTACACGATACGATGACAGAAATATTCTTTTTATAGATTTAATTATGGCAAAATCTTGCCATCTTATAACCTCATGTTTGACCTCTCCTTTTTCTCTTCTGGGAGTGCCGAGTCTGTGTATGCCCGACGATTGCCCCAGACTGGTAAAGGAAAAAAAGTTTAATGCATGCATAAAAATTTTAATCTTTTCGGCAGCTTCGTTTCTTCCATTGTGATTTCTCCAAGAAGAGCGAGAACAGACGAGCAGAGAGCCTCTTTGTCCGTCGCCCACTTGCAATCAATGATTTTATCGAAAAAGTAATTCCGAAATGGCTATTTCAAATGACAACAATGAACAAGTTATACTCATCGACATTCCTTCTGATTACAAAAATAAAATGATCGAAAAAGAATTTTTGATGTAAAAAGTTAAATAAATAATGATTCTTTGCATTTATAGGTATTTTAATGCTTTTCAAATCTCAAATACAATGCATTATAATGATTTTTGATTACAGATGATTATGAGACATGATGATATATGACACACTTTTAATATATATAATTTTTGGCATATTTGTAAAAGCATTTCAAATAGTTAGGAAAAATAAAAACCCAAAATGCGTAAAAGAGAGAAAAAAAAATGACAACCCTATTTTGTGGCGAGTGAAACTGTTTTTTCGGCGAGTGTAAGCTGAGTTGAAATTTCGGGCCCTGCATGTCTCTATCAATATCACACTATACCAACTCACCTCAATAGGCAAGGCAAATAACCCTGTACACGGGTTTAGTTGATATAAATAAAAGCTCTTTGAAAATATGTTTTGTGGGTGGTTTAAACAAGTATTTTAATTCTAGATCGCACATAATTTTGTAACCAAAGCATTAGGCTTTGAGGCAGAATTTTTCTTAGTATTTCTCAAAAAAGAGAAAAATCAAAAATCAAATTCTAAGCCTACTAGCCCATATCTCTCTTACTTTACAAAATTTAAAGGCTCATTAACAAAATTCTCATCTTTTAGCAGCATTTTCATTTTCTCTAATTTTTCTGCAAAAACTTTCTATTGCAGATGTGTTTTAAATTTAAATTAGAATTTCATGAAATCACATTCTATCTTTATCAAAAAAAAAAAAAAAAAATCTTAATTCTTATTTAATTTATTTCAAATTTTTAGATAATATTAAAAAGATATACATAAATTTAAAATTTGTGTTATAATATTGCATCAACATATATTTTTATTTCTTTCAGCAAAATTTGAAAACATATAGGTATAAATTTAGGCTAAGATAAGAAGATAATACAAAGAAATATTTAGCAAACAATAAATTCTTACAATCCGAAAAAAGTATTGTTCATAACAGCAGACGATTCTGTTGCTATGACAACAAAGATATAATAGCAACGGTTTATTTCATTTTCGACAAAAGAAAATGTTTCATAACTCCATCTATTTCCAGAGAGCTATAAAGAGTGTAAATAAATATATCTTGCGCTTCGCAAAACACATTTATTGGTTTGAAAATAAAATATAGAAGTACCTAGAATTGAGTCAGATCTCTGAAAAGAAGAAATCAAAATTGACTGCTTTTACACAAAAGAAAAATAATATATCATGTTTGGATAATGTTGAAGCATTGTTATTAATAACGTTTCTCTTTAAAAATTGAATCACGATATCTAACATACTGTGACGATTATACAAACAAATACAACTGCAAACGTAATTAGTTTGCGAAATCAAAATCATATTTACAAAGCAGTTTAACAACCACGAAAATAAATAAATAAATATAATCTCATTATTATAAAGTATTTTCCAAAAATTATAGACTAATAAGAATTTTCAGAATATGAAAAGTATAAAAAGCAGCAGTTTTCATTGAAAGAAATTTAGATTTATAAAAGTTGTTTTCGTCAATTGGCGGAATTTTATTTGTGTTAGCAACACGTACAATAATATCGACAATTTTGCATAACATACAGGATTATAAATAATATATTTGTCAATCATTATTTCCGAGAATATCTTTCAAACATGGCCTGAAACAACTATCTTACATGAAATAAACAACTGTCAAACATGGTTTGACAGAGAAATTAAATGTGAATTTTTTCGTTGGTTAGTTGGGTTTTACGTCACACACGTGCTGCGCCATGGGCCTTTGGCAATGGTCTGCGACTCACCCTTAGAGGTGGTTCGGAGACATGCCATCACAATTTTGATCCTAAACGGAAGGGATGGCTCTCCCGCATTATACCTCTGACCCCTAGAATAATTTTGATGGGAAAATGGAGGACACTGCGGCCACGACAGATTTTACGTGCACAAGCCACCATTAGTGTACACAACCTGTCTTTGGCTCACTCGAGTACCGAACCCGCAATCTTCCAATTACGAGACCGGCGCTCTAAAGACTGGGCTACCGTAGCCCTGTGTAAATTTTTTGGTAACCGGGAAACACTGTTACAGTGTTCAAACACGGACCAAATCAGTTATCAAACAACCACGGGCACTGTTCTCAGACATTTTTCAACACGATCGTCAAACATACATCAACATAGCCTCCAATCATTATGATTAATTCGACACAGCACGTAAAACATGCATTAGCATAACATAATCAAACCTTATTTAACAAAGTCGTCAAGCATGCATCGGTATAGTTTTTAAACATGCTTTATCACAGTCATCAAGTAAGTACAGGTACAGCCCTTAAAAATAAACCGGGAAAACAGACAAATCGCAGTTAACAAGCATTTTTTGTAGAGTAATTATTTCCTTCTAATGCTGGAAAGAAGCTTTTCTTTACCTGGAATCAAAACTGAGAAAAAAAAAAAACTACCGCTTTCATCTCGAATAAATAAGAGGCAATTTTCTAAATCCTTAACTAGAAATTCCGAGCTATGCGCGTAAGACACGCCAATAAACTGAATAGACGAAATGATTGAGAATTTCTAGTCTACATATTTCTAGATGGTGAAACAATATTCTGAATATTCTGAAAATTCTGAATCTTTTGTATGGCGAAAAATTCTCGCTTGATTATCTAGAAATGGGTCATAAACCAAGATTATAGTTGCTGAAACCCGCCTCTCGTGTTCGCATCTATTTGGAAATATTTTCAAATAACTTTGCCCTCGAGAATGTAGGCAAACGCTCTAGAATTTTACTAAGGGTTTTAGAACTCGCTTTCAGAGGGGACTAGAATTTATAAGGATGACATGGAATTATTTTCATAGCCACAATAGAACATTATTTTCTAGAGCCACAAGTTAGATTCTGGATGTCAGTTTTTTTCTCAGTGAATTCAAAATGTTTACGAGATTTTTTTTTTTTTTCAAATGGCGCGGCATTTACGACTAAACATTGGGCTTGGAGTGGGCACTGAATTGACACCCATTTGCGAAACAGACGGCTCAATGGACGGCCGTCACTACCCCTAATCGATACAGTACTTCCATGCCTTGTCCACGATTCGAAACCGGTCCTTACCGTTTGCGAATCACAGACGATAACAACTACACAATATAAGCGGCAATGATTAAGCAATCTGAATTTAAAAGTGAAAATGTCGAGAATGGTCAGCAGAAAGCATTTGGGTTACTGAAAGTACTTATTGAACAGTTTCGATACAGAGTACTGTTCCATGTCTTTGTATGATGATATTAGTGCACATGTTAAATATTTGTAATATTAGTTGCTTTGTAAAATGTATTTAATAAATTTGAAAACCGTTGACACTGTCGTAGCTCCACGCTTTAGGATACGCATTTAGCTAGTAATGGGGCTAGTAATACAGGGTGATTATAATTAAATTTACGATTTCAAAAACGCTATAATTTTAAAAACTAACGGTCCAAATGACTTGATTTTTTACCAGAACAATCGTGAGGCAATGGAATTTTGTTTGGCGAAGGGAAAAAGCATTTATAAATTGTGCCTATAGATGGCGCTGTCAATGTAATCTCAAAAGAAATGCCTTAATAGACTTATTATATACAGGAATGTTGTTAGTAATAGAATAGAATAGCAGGAAATAATAGACTTTAAGGGTGTACGACAACTCTTTTAGCAAAAAGACAAGAATGTTTACAGAGGAAACAGTGATAGTGACAAGAGAAAAAGAGGAGCTTCATGAAACAAACATCTTACGAATGATGAACGATACATTTCGGAACTTCTTTTTTGTTCCTTTGCCAGACAAAATTCTATTGCCTAACAATTGTTCAACCTATCAAGTCATTCTCAACCAACGAGATATATAAAGTAGAGTGATAAATGGTAACCCTTGAGAAGGTCCAAGATGAGTCATGTGACATGCTCTCCTTGCACCTGCGTATTCGGTGGTTTCCTTGGTAACTGCTAATTTTCAGTAAATTTCTATGGCAACGGTTTCAATATTTTTGTTTACTTTACGTAGTTTAATATTCTTTTGTTCTAAACCATTTTGATTTTGATTTTACTTCTTTTTTATTTCGTGTTGTTGAACTTTAACCGACAAAATGCTTAAAAATAGTTGAAAAATTATTATTTGTTGTTAAATTTATTTCTTTAAAAGTTTAAATTTTCTGTTTAAACACTTTTAAACTTTGTTGAGAAACAATGAAAAAAAAGGTATTTTATTATTTATTAAAATGTGAAATATGTGTAAAATTATTTTAAAAACAATTTATTTCGGTCATAGGACTGTCATGTTACCTAATAATAATGATAATTTGTCGAACTGATATTTCAGATGCCAAAATAGCGATAAAGAGCCGAACACAGCAACCTATTGGAGCATGTCACGTGATTCATCTTGAACCACGGAAAGCTAATCCTTCATCCATTGAATCAGCACTTTAATTTATATATCTCGTTGTTCTCAACGGTAGTTTTAAAATTATAGCGTTTTGAAATCATAACTTTAATTATAATCACCCTGTACAAGTTGATTCTAAAGCCAACATACAAACTTTTAGTGGTGGTAGGGCACATCATAAGGATTGAAAATTGAATAGGAATCCATGATCGCAAACGTCATTTTTACCCTTTAAGAATAGGATGCTTTCAAGTGGATATGGGTTTGGCTCTCGAATGCTGCATTGTTGTTGTTGTTGTCGTGTGCCACTCGGAAATTCCGAGCCCCGGTAGTGGAACCACCGGACTTATTTTAAGGCAAGAGGGTTGCGTCTTCCGTTATTCGGAACGCCTCATACGGAGGAAGTACGACTTCTAGTTCCATAAGCTGGTGAAAGATGGCAGCACCAGCCAAACTCGAAATTTGATCCGGATCAGAGCGAGTTTGACCCATGTTCCGGTACCCCCAGAGGTATAATTTTTGATGGGAACTTGGAGGACTTTGCGACCACGACGGAATTTAACGTGCACCAGTCGCCATTGGCGTACACGACGGTCTTCGGCCGGCTCGAGGACCGAACCCGCAATCTTTCGATCACGAACTCGCTGCTCTTACCAACCAGGCTACCGCGGCCCCGAATGCTGCATTTATTTATTTATTTATTTGTTTAAGTTTTTACATGAGAATGAGTGGATATGTCACCACACTGCTAATCGCCTTCGAGCGTAGGAGAGCGGGTTCGATTCCCGCGCTGGCCCTGGGTGTTTTCTCCAATTCTTCGTGTTGTAATTCTGTCATGTGCTATCTGTCGTTATCTGACGAAGATTTACAAGCGGACTATATGTCAAGCATACAAATCTGATGTATATGTTATAAATGACATGAGAATGTTTACATAAGTAAATAAATTCTGTTTTTTTATCGATGCATTTTATCGCAATGATTGCATTAATTCGAACATTGTATATAACTTTGTGAAATAATGAAGCATAAAAAATTTTAAAATTTATGCAATAGGCAGAGTTAGTATAGTACACAGTAGCCAAAAACATCTAGTTCTTAAAAGGTTAAAATGATGCTTGCTGCCATGAATTCCTATGCAAATTTCAATCATTATGATGTCCCCTACTATCCTCTGAAAGTCTGTATGTTCATTTTTGAATCACCCTGTTTGAATTTTGTCCTATGGTTTTCAAATCATGCTCTGGTCTTAGGCAATTTTTCGATTTTTCCTTTTTTTTTTTTTGGGGGGGGGGGGGGAGAATTTTTAGCCTGGTTCTTAACAAAGCTATTTGTTTTCGCCATTTTGTTGCATTAATAGCGTGATTTGAAGATCTGATTCAACGAGCGTTCTTACCATAATTGTAAAGTTTCAAACTAAGTTATTTAACATTTTATGCCGCCATTCTCGTGTACAATACTTCTATTATACATATATAAAAGAATTTTTCAAAAATGATACCTGTTGTTATATATATTTAAGCCATTATAATAGTATATAAGGCTTTTTTAAACCAAATTTTGCTATAGTTCTAAATAGCAGGCGAAATAATACATATACATACATATGTGTACATACAGGGTGATTTTAATTAAAGTTACGATTTCAAACCGCTATAATTTTAAAATTATCCATCAGAGCGATTTGACATTTTACCAGAGCAATCGTAAGGCAATGAAATTTTGTCTGGGGAAAGAAAAATGTAGTTCCAACATAATTCTATAGATGATGCTGTCAGAGTAATGTACGGGGAAACGCCTAAATGGACTCATTAAACTCAGGAATGTTTTAGTAACACAGTGCAATAGCACGGAACAATAGACTTCAAGAGTTTACTACAATTTTTTTAGCAAAAAGACGAGAATACGTGTTTACAGCGGAAACAGTCATAGTGAAAAGAGAAAAAGAGAAGCTTCATGAAAAAAATACTTTACGTGTAATGAACGGCACAATTTGGAATTTTTTTTTTTTTTTTTTTACTTCTGCCAAACAAAATTTCATTGCCTCAGTAAAATTTCTTTGGTAAAATATGAAATCGCTGTGATGGGTAGTTTTAAAATTATAGCGTTTTGAAATCGTAATTTTAATTATAATCACCCTGTATATATAAGGTACAGTCAGACATTTAGCATAGTTAAAAAGAGTTCCTTTTACTTTTCCTATGTTAACACTTCCGCGACCGCTTGTTTTTGTCTCTTTGGCAGTAAGGTGCGCCTGTGGGCGCTATTCTCCCATGTTACAATATTTCCGAACAAAATTTTCTGTATTCACATTTATTTTACAAATGGATGTACAATATAATTGTATTCTTTCTAATCAATGTATTTGCATTCATAGTATATTTGATTGTACAAATATGAATATTGTGTATATTCTTAAGAAGTAAATACCATACAAATTGCGAAAGAAACTCCCACTAGCGGAGTTACAGATTTTCAAATGACGTGAATCTACGTCAGCGGTCGTGAAAGTATTAAGTGTCCTATAAAGAGTAAATATACATTTTTTTTAGATGACATGAAAACAAAAAAAAGAATTCGTGATTTGAAAATGTTAAGTGTTTGGAAAATTGCGCAACTACAATTGTGGACGAAACTGAACTCAGATTCAAACATGTAAATTTAAAAATTTAACATTTTTTGCTCTTTTTTTTTTTTTTTAAATTTTCATAAAGAATGTTTTTCAAAGAACTATTTTTTGTTATTAAGCTTAAATGTTTTAATAACTTTAGAAACTTTTTTAATATACCGCATACCAATGGCTACATTGTAATTAACATAACTATTGAATTTTATATACTCACATATTAAAAAAATAACTCTGTCAATCTAATGAGCATAATAAACATGAAACAAAAAAGAAAGAAAGCCCTCTTTTTCCAAGACCCTAAGCAAGAAAACGCGAGACAGCTAAAAGTCCATTTTCCCCCAACGAAAATGAGACATTAAATTAAAATTATATATGCAAAATGCATTTTTAATATGGAATGATTAGGACATTAAAAATAATGTTTGAAATAACTTAAATTCACACATCTCTAAAATAGCTAAAAAGTAAAATGGTGACAGTTAATCTAAAGAGCCTAACAAACTTTAATTAACAAAAACAAAAAAGAAGCCACGTTATGTTGCGATTGTTTGATTTTTGAGTGATTGTTTTTAAATTAGCGATTTTTTTTTTTTTTTTTTTTTTTTTTTACTTTGAACTTATAGTTATTGTTTTAGCAAGTTTTTACTCTTTTTAAAAATCAGTTAGATATTTTCGATTTAAAGAAAAGGCTTTTTTATACCGCATTAAAATAATAATAATAATAAATAAATAAATAAATAAATAAATAATGGAAAAAAAAAGTGGCATGAACTAGAAGTTGAATGTTTAACAGCTCGCAAATTTTAAAATATCAATGCAAAATCGCTTTTAAAAAAGTAACACTTTAAAAGATATCTATAAATATCTATAATTTTCAACCGAACATCGATATTTTTGGACCCTTAACTCATAATCAATATTTAAAGCAAATATTTAACTTTTTACACATAGTGAAATTAAAGCAATGTATGAAGAGACTTAACTTTACGCATCTCTAACAATATCCAAAATCTTAAATTTTTAACTTTCTATACACAGTGAAGTTAAAGTAACGTGCGAAATGACTTTAAATTTTCGCATCTCTAAAATATCCAAAATATTAAAGACTGTAAAGTTAAGTCTTTGAGCCAGAAAATAGCTCAGCCAATCTAAAAAACATAATAAACTTTAACCAAGAAAGAAAGAAAAAAAATATATAAAAAGCCACCGCCATAACTTTCAATGAAATTATTTTCGGAAAAATCAATCTTTTTCCAAGACACTAAGCAAGAAAACGCTAGACAGCTAAAAGTCCATTTTCGCACAACGAAAATGAGAAAATAAAGTGAAAATAAAAAAGCTAATGCATCTTTAATGCATGCTGGATTATTTATATTTCCTTCAAGCACCATGAAATTCTTAGAGTTAAGTTTATGGTTAATGCATAATGGACATGGGAGAGTTGTTTTTTACCCGAAATTAATCATAATAGAAATCTGGTAAAAAGCCTTTTCACATTTATATATTCAATGTTCCTGAATATTTTATGCGTTAAATAGCAGTATTTATCGATGCTCAGCTTCGAAAAAGGTGAGAAATACTACAGAAATGGAAATATTTAGAATTTTTCGTAAATGTAGATAATATTTCATAGATTTGATGTTAGAATTGTATTGTGTTTATATGTATTATATTTTCGTCTGCGTGATAAACTTGTCGCATTTCTATTCTAATTTGAATAAGTAAATATGCTGCTATAAATTCACATTCAATTTTAAACATAAACGGCTTTATTTATTCTTTTTAACATAACGCTTTTATTTATAGTCAAATTATATTCGACTAAAAATAACCTTAAGGCACAATTTTTTAAATATTCTTTTAATTTAAGAGAAAAATAAAGAGGTTTGTGAAGATTGCTTTTTGATTTTGAGACGTGATTTTATCCTCTTTTGCAAAACTTTCATAATTTTATTATTACTTTCCCACAAATTGAAATTGTAAGGAAATTCTATGATTCTTAATAATATTTAATAGCATTTATTTTTGAATCATATATTGTATATGTTCTATTTTTGTGAATTGTATAACACATGTTATATTTTTACTTTCTTCTATATGTAATATAGAGAAAGTATTGGATTCGTAAAAATTTTCGACCTCGGGTTTTTGATGGATTTACACGTTTTGAGAGCTGTAGAACACATTTTGACCCTTTTTAGAAAATGTCTGTCTGTCTGTCTGTCTGTCTGTCTCTGTGTGTGTGTGTGTGACAAAATTTTGTGGCAACTGTATCTCAGGAACTACTGCACAGAATTTCATACAAATTAGTATGTAGTTGCACCTTGAAATAAATTAGTGCCTATCAACTTTTGGTAAAAATTGTCTTACAGGTTGCGTTGCCATCCCGCTTTTTCTAAATTTTTAACATGGTGATATAGGACAAAATTTTGTATAAATGTGCATAAAGAGAATTATTTTTTAGTAATCATTATGAAATTTACAAGAATTATTTATAATAGAGGTAGTCAACTGGGGAAAAAATTTTGTATGCGTAGGAGCCTCGTGAACCCCCCTGGGGGGGAAGTCCCCCCTCGAGGGGAGTAAATTTTCAAGATGGGTATCTTTCGAAAGGTCTCGTCAATACCTTTAAAACGAATGGTTGAACTATAAATCTGTGATAATTTAAAACAAAGTTATCGATTTTTTTTTACTTTTAACAAAAAGTAACAGAAAAAAAATCGTATTTTTTTTTTTTTTTAACGAAATTTAACCAAACTTGGTATTTAGTTGGTCCCCGACGTAAAGTGGTACTGATTACATTTGGAGATCAATAGCTCAACAGGTGGCGCTGTGATAGCATTTTTTCTAAATTTTTAACATGGCAGTATAGGACAAAATTTCGTATAAATGTACATAATGAGAGTTATTTTTAACTTGTGATTGTAAAATTAATATGAATTATTGATAATAGTAGTAGTTAACTACGAAAAAAATTTTGTGCATGTGGGGGCACCGGTTCCCCCCCCTGGCGGGGAGGGGGTAAATTTTCAAGATGAGTATCTTTCGAAAGATCTCGTCAATACCTTTAAAACGAATGGTTGAACTATAAATCTGTGATAATTTAAAACAAAGTTATCGATTTTTTTTACTTTTAACAAAAAAAAAAAAAAAAAAAAAAAAAGGAAAAACATCGTAATTTTTTTTTTTTTTTTTTTTTTTTAATATTGTTCCTGGTTGAATATGTATTACTTTTAACAACAAAAAAAAGAAAACTTAGAAAAAAATCGTCTTTTCTACTGTCTTTTTCTACATTTTAAAGTGGCGGTGGAGAGAGTTATACTAGGCGAGTCGTATTAATCCTGGACGATAAGACCCATGCCCCAGCCCACCCGGTTCCCGCTGTCCAATGTCTTTTTCTAGTCAAATTTGCCCCCTTATTACTTCCGGTGTGAGCCTGTTTTTTTTTTTTTTTTTTGTTTTTTTTGTTTTTTTTTAAACACACTTGACATTGTGAGTTTTTTTGCTTTCCTTCCCATGCTATTTCTATGGGGTTTTTAGCCTTTTTTCCTCTCTTTTTCTACATTCTAGTCTATTTTTCGTAAATGTAGATAATATTTCATAGATTTGATGTTAGAATTGTATTGTGTTTATATATATTATATTTTCGTCTGCGAGATAAACTTGTCGCATTTCTATTCTAATTTGAATAAGTAAATATGCTGCTATAAATTCACATTCAATTTTAAACATAAACGGCTTTATTTATTCTTTTTAACATAACGCTTTTTTTTATAGTCAAATTATATTCGACTAAAAATAACCTTAAGGCACAATTTTTTAAATATTCTTTTAATTTAAGAGAAAAATAAAGAGGTTTGTGAAGATTGCTTTTTGATTTTGAGACGTGATTTTATCCTCTTTTGCAAAACTTTCATAATTTTATTATTACTTTCCCACAAATTGAAATTGTAAGGAAATTCTATGATTCTTAATAATATTTAATAGCATTTATTTTTGAATCATATATTGTATATGTTCTATTTTTGTGAATTGTATAACACATGTTATATTTTTTCTATCGTGATAACCCTGTAATTAATAATGCTGTTATTTATCCGAATTAAAATGATGGGTTAAGTTTCCATAAAAAACTAAAATTTATTTTTGTGATATAATGGGGGTTTTCTTTCTTTCTTTTAAATGTGTTTTTACTTTCTCTTACCTACATAATGGTAGCGAAAGACTTTTTTTTTTAAAACTAAGTTTTTGCTACATTCTCATGTTTTGAAGTCCCCTGCATACCAAAATTGAAATTTTTAGAGATTTATCTGCAGGTTTTAGCGTATGTTATCAGCATAACTTAAGAACAAAAACTTGAAAGAAGTCCAAATGCGGTGTTCTAAATCCGTATCTTATAGAGATGATATATAAAAGTTTTTCAAAATCCAGAAATTGTTATGTGTGTACAGGGAAAGCTAAGATAATTCAAATACTTCACGTCTATTGGTAAAATTTCTGGTAGATACTGTTTAACTCCTTTAGATTGCACTAAACAAAAAGAAACAAATGTTTATATATATTTACATTCATAAAAGTATAGAAAATGGTATAAAAATTATTCACTATTCGATTTCAGGATTAAACAAAATAATTCGAATATGTGAAGAATTTTATTTAGAAAAAACTAGAAGTACATTTAAAGTTGTCTTATACCATGAGTTTTCCATATTGATTTAAATTTATGCAGTGTGTGTATAATTTATAAATATTATATACAAGACATAAAATTAAGGAGAAAAAGTTCTTTTTTATTGAATGTAATTGATAGAAGAGCCTTACTAATTATTACCAAGAAAATTGCTTAAGAATAGACCTGAAAAATTCACTCTCCGCGTCACGACTAAGAAAAAAAAAAAATCTGGAGTGACTCCACTCGACTTTCCGAACATTGAGTAATTAACAGTTTTGTAGATAAAGTAAAGAAAGAGGAGTTGTTAAACAAACAAAAGAGAGAAAACCATAATAGAGTGTTTGAGTATTTTTCTCCATCTATTACACGATGTATTATTTAACGGTACTGAACTTTGAGCCCATAGATCATTATGATAAAGAATTTTTCGTTGTGTCCCTGTAAAAACCTATAAATGCTAGATTCTCCAAAATGCTTATAGTTAGTGCAACAGTGATTTATAATACTCATATAAATTTTCAGCTCAATTCAATAAGGCGTTTAGATGCTATCGTACTTTTAAAAATTTAGTCCCATAGGCCATAATGATAAAGAGTTTTTCTTTGTGTCCCTGTAAAAAAACTGTAAGTGCTAGATTCACCAAAATCTATACAGTTAGTTCAACTGTGATCTATAACATGTGTAAAAAATTTTTGCTCAGATTAATAAGGCGTTTAGACGCTATCACACTTTTAAAAATTTGGCCCCATAGGCATAATGATAAAGAATTTTTCTTTATGTCCCTGTAAAAAACTATAAGTGCTAGATTCTCCAAAATCTATACAGATTGAGTATTTGTGACCTATAATATGTGTATAAATTTTTTGCACAATTGAATAAGGCGTTTAGATGCTATCGCACTTTTAAGATTTTGCTCCCATAGGCCATAATGATAAAGAATTTTTCTTTGTGTCCCTGTAAAAATACTATAAGTGCTAGATTCTCCAAAATCTATACAGATTGAGTATTTGTGACCTATAATAGGTGTATAAATATTTTGCTCAATTGAATAAGGCGTTTAGATGCTATCGCACTTTTAAGATTTTGCTCCCATAGGCCATAATGATAAAGAATTTTTCTTTCTGTCCCTGTAAAAAAACTATAAGTGTTAGATTCACCAAAATCTTTAGGGTTCGTACTATGGTGACTTACAATATGCGTACCAACTTTCAGGTTAATCGAGCAAAGCGTTTAGACGCTAGCGTGTTCACTCACAGACATACACACATACATACACACATACACACACACATACATACATCATCGAAAAATTGTGAAAACGGACTCAGGGGACCTCAAAACGTATAGAAACATCAAAATCTCGAATTCGGATTTTTGACATGATTACAATACTTTCCTCACTATAGTGTTCGGAAAGTAAAAATAGCGGTGACTAAAATGATAGTAATTACTCGTCACTTTTCTTTCTCAATTATCTTTGAAATTTTCTATCTTCAAATCCATAACACAATAACGCGTAAATAAAGAGCGAAACTAAACTGATTATCATTTTTTTCCCAGCCTCAGCCATATCAAGGCGTCATGATGTGCACCGATAAAAAATTCTGCAACTGACATCTAGAATCTAGATTGTGGCTCTAGTAAATATAGTTCCATGTCATCCTTATAAATTCTAGTCCAGTTTAAAAGCGAGTTTTTGAAACCACTATTGGAATTCTAGAGCGTTTGTCTAGATTATAGAGATCAAACTTATTTAAAATCTCAGCAAATAAACGTGAAAACAAGAGGCATGTTATAGCAACTATAATCTTGGTTTATGACCCAATTCTGGGAAATCCAGTGAGAATTTCTTGCAATACAAATGTTTCAAAATATTCAGAATATTGTTTCACCATCTAGAAATGAATAGACAAGAAATTCTCGATCATTTCGTCTATTTAGCTTATTGACGTGCCTTATGCGCATAGCTCGGAAATCTATATTTCTAGTTTAGGGATTTAGAAAATGACCACTTATTCGTTCTAGATGAAGGCGGTGTATTTTTTTTTTTTTTTTTTTTTGTAAGTGTGAAGGGTGCGAGCACCTTCAAAACTAATTGCATTTAGGCTATTATAATGGAGAGTAGAGTGTGCTAAATCATCATCGGCCGTATGAAGTAAGTATTTATTAGACCAGCCCTAGTTAACAAGAATATATATGAACGCAAATAAATGCAAGGAAAGAGAGACGAAAATTTGAATAAAAATATCTAGAAAAAGTAAAAAAATATCACTTTTTTTCAGATACTAGGTGTAATTAATTGCCGAAACGTCAGTGGAGGCCCTCTGTTGAGACTCAAAACGGTTTTGGGCTGTGTCTGTCTGTCTGTCTGTCTGTTTGTCTGTCGCGCGATAGCGGCCGCAAAAATAGCACTATTGACTTGAAATTTGGTACACATGTTCATGAGTCCCACGAAATCAGCTGTATAGGTTTTGGTTTGCATTCCATTTGTAGTTCGTATACAGGGACACGCCAAAGTTTTTCTTATCATTACGGCCTATAGGAGGAATTTGTATGTATCGCGGTAGTGGACGCAAAAATAGCGCTATTGACTTGAAATTTGGTACATATGTTCATGAGTCCCACGAAATCAGCTGTATAGTTTTTGGTTTGTATTCCATTTGTAGTTCGTATACAGGGACACGCCAAAGTTTTTCTTATCATTACGGCCTAAGGGAGGAATTTGTATGTATTGCGATAGCGGCCACAAAAATCACGCTTTTAACTTGGAATTTGGTACACATATTCATGATACCAACGGAATTAGTTGTATCGTTTTAGGTGTGTATTCCATTTGTAGTTCGTGTACAGGGACACGCCAAATTCATTCTATCATTACGGCCTATGGGAGGAATCTGTATGTACCGCGATAGCCACCGCAAAAATCAAGCTATTGACTTCCAATTTTTGCCGAAACGTCAGTGGAGTGCCTCTGTTGAGACTCAAAAGGATTTTGTGTTCCGTCTGTCCGTCTGTCTGTCTGTCTGTCGTGCGATAGCGGCCGCAAATATCACGCTATTGACTTGAAATTTGGTACACATGTTCATGATCCCCACAAAATTAGCTGTATAGTTTTTGGTATGTATTCCATTTGTAGTTCGTATACAGGGACACGCCAAAATTTTTCTTATCATTACGGCCTAAGGGAGGAATTTGTATGTATCGCGATAGCGACCACAAAAATCACGCTATTGACTTGCAATTTGGTACACATTTTCATGAGCCCAACGGAATTAGCTGTATAGTTTTAGGTGTGTATTCCATTTGTAGTTCGTGTACAGGGACACGCCAAATTTTTTCTTTCATTACGGCCTATGGGAAGAATCTGTATGTACCGCGATGGCCACCGCAAAAATCAAGCTATTGACTTCCAATTTTTGCCGAAACGTCAGTGGAGGCCTTCTGTTGAGACTCAAAAGGATTTCGTGTTCCGTCTGTCCGTCTGTCTGTCTGTTGTGCGATAGCGGCCGCAAATATCACGCTATTGACTTGAAATTTAGTACACATGTTCATGATCCCCACGAAATCAGCTGTATAGTTTTGGGTGTGCATTCCATTTGTAGTTCGTGTACAGGGACACGCCAAAGTTTTTTTTATCATTACGGCCTATGGGAAGAATTTGTATGTACCGCAATAGCGGCCGCAAAAATTCTCAGATTGACTTGCAAATTGACACATATATTCAGGCTCGGTATAGAAATAGCAATTTATTTTTTTAGGTCTGTACTTTTTATGGCTTGTATACAGGGACACGCCAAAATACTTCGCATTACGGCGTATGACGTGAATTGCGAATAAACGCATTTTAACATCTTTACTTTGCAATCAAGAAAATTAAACTAGCGTACGTGAGTAAGATGTTTAAACTTATGTTGTTTGAAGAAAATATGTGCTCTTAAGGGGCCGCTTCACTGACCGTCGCCGTAAACCCAAGCCAATGTTATTCTATAGAGAATTTTGTTCAATTATAACTCATTAACTAATTCATATTTTTTTATTATGTTTCCACATTCAGCAAATTCACATTTGTTAAATTGGCCGCCGTTTTCTAAAAATGGATTTTAAAAATTTTAAATGTTTTATTTTAAAGCTGTAAAATACGAATTTTTAATATGTGAAATTTTGCATGTTACTGCATAAAAATAAAATATTAAAAATTAAAAAAATCTGTTTTCATAAAACGGCGGCCAATTTAACAATTGTGAATTTTCTGAATGTGAAAACAGAATTTAAAATTATGAATTTATTAATGAGCTATAATTAAACAAAATTCTCCATAGGAAAACATTGGCTTGAGCTTCCGGCGACGGTCAGTGAAGCGGCCCCTTAAGCTTTCTAATTAATGTACAGGACCTTACAAAAGTGTTCTGACAATGTCACGTAGTCATCCAAACGATGTTAAATTTGGAACAATTATTAATTTTAAACGTAAAGTAAGCTGAATAGTTTTTACTGGTGTGTACAATGTTTATGGTTTGTTTACAGAGATACGCAAAAGAATTCCGTAGCATTAGAGCCTATGGACAAACTTTTATTTAAGCGCGCACTTTAATGCGTTCATGCTGAATTGAACTTAATAAAATTAACATACATTATAAAGATGCTTAAAATTATGTTTACTCTTAAAAAAGGTTATGTATAGACTAAATAATTTATAGGACCACACAAAATAATTTCGAATATGTACTGTAATCATCCAAATGATGTCAAATTAGTTTGAAAAATTAATGAGTTATAATTAATTAGGTTTATTCTTATTATTGGCGTTTATAATGACTGTGGCTACTTTTCCGGGATACATAAAATAATTTCGTACTATTACGGTCTATCGTCGATATTTCTTAAAAGTTTATTTTAACATGGTTACACCCCATCAAATATAATGGAATTTTGTTAGAATTTTAAAAGCATATGTTTTCTTGTTGATAATTGTGGGCATAGAATTGGAAATTAGTTTAAAGGTTACGCAAAATATTTCCGATATGCTATCTAATTTTTTTGTATGAAATTTGGTAGTTATGAAATTTGGTATTTATGAATTTCAGGGAAATAATACAAGACCGTCGTTTATTCAGAATACATATTGTTGCGTACTTCGGGGTCCGTAAGTTGTCCGAGAATGAAAGGCAATACTTGCAAAAATTCAGTGATGTATTCACGGGAAGTTCCAGAAAAATACAGGTCTATAAACCAAGTATCAGCTTCAATTCAACCAGTAAACAGAGCTTAAACAACAGCCGTTAACAGCAAATCAACAGTACAAACTGTTTATCAATAACACATAAATAAAGTCTCATCTAAAGAGGCTCAAAGCAAAGCAAGCATTTGACGAAACTGACACAGATCTGAGGCTGACCGTCTTGGCGAGAAAATGCTCCTTTTATACTTTTAATATAAAATGAGTCCTTTTATATTAAATTCTCATACTTCCTTTTATACGAGAATTTTCCCGAACAACACAGACTGTTCTGGAAAATTCTCGTATCTCATAATGAGATTAGAGCTTCCATATTTGGTATATCCCTAATAAGGATTTTCTCACCAAGGTCGCCACAAAAATCGCCAAGGAGGAAAACAGTCGCCAAATTTGGAGCCGAATCCATTTATTCCCTTATTGGAGCTTTTTTAAGCGTTTTTAAAGGAAAATTAGGCTATTTTAACGCTAAAACGACTAGAAATGCACAAAGTTAGCATTTTATTAACTTTACTAAAATTTGAAAGAATTGGTACAAAAATAAATGCAATTATTTACAATTCCGTAACACTTTATAAGATATGCAAGTAGGGGGCAGCAGCCCCCCTCAGGAATGTATTTGATTATGGTAACAAGTCGATCGAATCAATATATACGATTATATAGTAAGGAATAAATAAAAATGACCTATTGAATAATGTCTGATGTAAATAGGACGTTGAGGCTCCTGATCTGCAGATCCACTAGTTATTGATATACATGCGTCTGTTTTGCATAATAAACTTTAAATCAAACTCTGTAGTGTCATTTATCTGTCGTCTGTCTACACCTACAGCAATAGTCGCCAACCGGTGGTCCGTGGACCATTAGAAGTCCGCGAGAAAATTTTGATATACAAAAAGTTTAATATAGTTTTAAAAAATGATGAAAAAGTGGCTACTAAACTGTTACGGCTACTGGCTGTTATTAATTTGTGAAAATGTGGCGACTAATTTGTAAGTGTCTACTCATCATTGGCGATTAACTGAAAGTTGCATGTTTTGCTCTCTTTTTTTATACTCGTCAGATAATCTACAGTTTTTATTAGAATTTTCAATACTAATTGTTTGGTATAATTACACTTTTAGAAGTACACTGAATACGATTATCAAGTTTTTATAAAGAATTTGAAAATCATATGAGAATGTTGTTTCAAATGTTTGATTAAGATTTCCAAGTTTTGAGGCGTGGTGCAGGTGATTTTGTCTCAATATTTTGGAAAACTAATTTTAGGTTGAATAACACTGAATTTAATACAAGAATTAAATTATTTATAAAAGTAAGTAGTATATTCAGAAAAGGGATTAAGAAGAGGGAGATTGCCCGTAATACGCAAAAATGCTGGTCATTAAAAAAAAAAAAAAAAACTATTAACTCATTTAATTTCGGGCTAATAGAAAGTCGTGTGAGTGCCACAATGGATTATTTTAATTTCATTAACTGTAATTTAGCCACTTAAATCATTATTTTAAAGAAAGATTATTTTTAAGCATTTATTTTTAAATAATTAAAAAAAAAAAAACTACAGAGCGATTAAAATTTCATTAAAATATTGATTTAAAAGTTTTCAACATATACACTGTAAAAAAAAAACTGTCGAAAAAACGGAAAAAAATTGTCAGCCAGGACGCCAATCATAACCCGTTTTCTTCACAGAAAAAAAGCGTTTAAAAAAAAAATTGGGAAAATCTGTAAATATTTCCGTAAATACTTCTGTTAAAGCAACGTAATTCTTCTATTAAAACAATGTAATTCGTCTGTGAATTCAACGAAATTTGACTGTTTAAAAAAACAGAAAACTCATTTTTAAAACATTTTTTTCCTGTGATGTAAACAGATCTCTTTTGTCTTTTAAACAGTGACATTCTGTTATATTTGCAGAAAAAAATGTTACTATAACAGAATTATTTTAAATTTTTTGCAGAGAAAACATGTATTTTTTACAGAAAAAAAAAAAGAGGATTTTTCGTAAACTTACAGAGTATTTCTGCTAAAATAACAGAATTTCACTATTTAAAAAAAAAAAAAAAAAACTGTTTGCATCACAGAAAAAACTGTTTGTAAAAATGAGTCATATTCTGTAATGTTACAGAGAAATCATGTAATAAATATAGATTTTTTTCCGTACATTTACAGAATATATTCATTAGTTTAACTGTTGTTATCTGTAAACATAACGTATAACAACAATTGTTTAAAAACAGAAAACCTGTTTTAAAAATAGTTTTTATCTGTGAAGAATACAATTTTTTACTGGCATCCTGGCTGACAGTTTTTTTTTTTTTTTTTTTTTGTGTATGTGTGCGTGGGAGCAAAGGTTATGCAATCTTTTTAGGTCAACAAGCTGGCCTAAGTGGTATTTTTCAATAAAACCCACTTGAAAAAACTCAAGTGTTTTTTATCAAAATCCTTATTTTAAAATCCACTTTTTATCTAACTTAAGCTGCTATCACACGTACTCTCATGTGATCAGCAGTATCAGATACTTTCTCTCCCGAAACCACCTGAAACAGGTTTTTCGAGAGACAAACAGTCGAAAATGCATCGTGTGATAAGTTTCCCTTTCCTACCTTTGTCAATGACGAACTTATGACTGACTAAATCTCCTACGCTAGATGTTAGCTCGTATTCAACCAATCGGAGTGTGAGAAAATCAGAGTGTGTTTAAAACATGAAATAGTGAGCAATTAGTAGCCAATTGTTAATGCCTTTTTGAATTCATTTTAGTCTTCAAAATAACCCTATTACCTAATGCTTGATTATTCGGAGAGGTATTAGCGTAAAGTTCAGAGGGTAGGATCTTCTGTGTGATAGCTGCTTTACAATAAACATATAAATATACACCCATAAACATATAAATATAGCACCATTATGACCACCCTGTTAATAACATGTAGGATCACCTTTAGCCTTCAAAACTGCCAGCACCCAAGTGTAGGATTGACTCTACAAGGTGCTGATAGATAGTCTGATGCATCTGGTATCAAGCGTGCATCAACTGGTCCTGAAATTCCTGCACATTGCAAGGGGGTAGCGTGGCAGCACGAATTAGGTTTTCCAGGTGGGACCACAAATGCTCTATTGGATTAATGTCAGGTGAATTTGGAGGCCAAGACATGACTTGAAAGTCACTAGAATGTACCTCGAACCACTCCATGACGATTCGACCCTTATGATATGGTGCATTATCCTGTTGGTAAACACCATCCCCTGCCGGAAATACTGTTGTCATGAATAGGTGAACCTGGTCTGCAATTATGTTCACGTAGTGCACAGACACCAGGGATTGTTCTATGCTGATTATGGGTCCTAATGTGCTCCATGAAAACATTGCTCACACCATAATGCCCCTGCTACCGGTTTATCTCCGTCCATCTGTGCAAGGAGATAAACCGGTGGCAGGGATACGTATTCGCACACAATGTGATGGACCAGAAAACGACATTCGTCAGACTATGCGACTTTCATCCATTCTTCTAATGTCCAATTCCGATGTTTCTTGCCCCATTGCAGACGCAACTGGCGATGACGTTCCGTCAGTGCAGGGACATAAGTAGGCCCATACACAGCAATGTACGCTGCACAATATGTTGTGAAACACTGTCTGGGTCGCCACTGTTGTAGCTGGTGGTGATTTCGGCTGTTGTAGCTCTTTGGTTACAGCGAACAATACATAACAATATCCGCTCTCCTCTGGAATCAATGCATCATGGACAACACACTGCTGGCCGGCGACTTGTCATTTCACCATCCATACACCACTTTTGACATGTGTTCACAACAACTGAACAGTAACAGCCCACTAAACATACCGCTTGCGATTTTGATGTTCCCAGTCGCTGAGCCATAACGATTTGACCTTTATCGAAGTCTTATAAATCAACTGCTTTTCTCATTATATCGCTAATCGCACTATATTTGGAAAGACAATGCATAGCCGCTTTATATACTCCAACATCAGCTGTACACGCGCAGTAGTTCTGTTCCTGGACGAGCCCATTATTACAGATGGAAGGTGGTCATAATGTAATGACTCTTCGGTGTATAACAAATATTATATACATTATTAGAACATGAACAAAGAATTTTGAGAAATATTGGAGGTTCTCAAACTACTCTGTAGAAAAAAAAAATCCGGAAAAATCCCCCATGGAAAAAAATTATAATTATCTTATTATATCAGAGTAAACATAGAACATAGTAAACAGAGAACATCAGAATAAAAAATTATATGTGTAAAAGCAAAAGAAGAGTTGTTTGTTTATATAATAAAAACTGTGGAACTCAAGGAATGTAAAATATAAATAAAAATCAATTTTAAAAAATAATTCTGTAAACTTTAACACTGCAACACTGTTAAGTAATGTAGAGGGACAATAATTAAAACTATTTTATGAGAATCTATTGACTATGAAACATTTAATAAAACAACACTAAATAATTATTAAAATCCAGTTTTTTGTTGTAAAGGGCATATAAACAGAATTTTAGAATATTTAAAGAACAGTTATTAATTATAAAAAGACTTTATATTTGGACTCTGTATTTGGATATATATTAGTAATGAACATATATTATATAGTACATTAACATAGTATGTTAGTACTAAATTATACAACATTATATTTTTATCGTTTATGTTACAAAAATTTGGTGCATAGTAGTAAATTATACAATATTATATTTTTATCATTTATGTTAAAGAAGTCCAGTGCATTAACATGTGCAGGATTTAAAATGGAAAAATATTTAAAATAAGAAAAATGTGAAAAAAAAAAAAAAAAAGTGAAAATTTTACCTAGTAGTCATGCAATTACTATTGTGTTCCTTAGCAAATAGGCACTACATTTAAAATTTCTTCCACATGATTTTTTTTTTTTTTTTTTTTTTTTTTAAATATATATTCTTTATGTGACAGGGAAAAAATGGGAGTACCCTTATTTTAATTGGGTTAATTATACATGCACTCCTTATCATTTTTTTCCCCTTTTTTAGTGGCATACTGCTAGAAATGTACAAAGTCCATAAGCTAAAACTTTTAAAAAATTAATTAGCTGTAGTTTATGCCTAAAAAGTTTCACAACTAAGTTTTATAACAACTAAGCAAAATGAAGTCAAACTCAAACTAAAGTGCATCTCAAAATCCCACAGGCAGGTAATTTTTTTCAAATAAGTCAAAAAAAAAAAAAAAAAAAAAATGAAGAGAAAGGAGATCCTAAAGAAAATAAATAATAAGCATATGGAATTAAAATATTAGTGCATTATAGCAAAGAAATTTAGTACAGTTTCATAGAATTTTTCTAAAAATATTAAAAACACAAATTCTGTCTCAAAAATAGAGACATTTTATGCTATTTGGTATTTAAATTCAAATTTTGGATTTATTCCTTTGAATTATCTTGAAAATCTTATTAGGCAAGCTTAGAATTAGAGTTTGAAGAATGCATGGCTGAATTAGCACCATTCTTCTGCTCTACTTATTATTTTAATTTCTGACAAAAACTTTTTTCTTACAGCCACACATTCTTCAACTTCTCACCCTGAACATGTCTGATAAGAGTTTTAAGATAATTAAAAGATACTGATCCAAAATTTGAATTTAAATACCAAATACTCGAAAAGTTTTCATATTTTTGAGACAGCATTTTTTTTTTTTAATTCTGTAAAACTTATACTATATTACTTTGTTATAATACACTTATATACCGATTCCATATGCTTTTTTTTTTTCATGATTATTACAGTTTTTTAACTGGTACTACTAAAAAATCACCTGTCTCGATAATTTTCAAATGCACTGTATGCCAAAACATACTTATACTTAAACCCCAGAAGCAGAACTTCCTGTATTTATCTGCAGCAAAACAAAATTTGTCTGCAATCCAACATGCCAATATATATATATTTTTTTTTAACTACATTTTATCAGCAATATATTCAGAATTTAAAAAAAAAAAAAAAAAAAAAAAAAAAAACAAGCAATAAAAATTAAGATATTTATTCAAATTCATAAATACAGCATTTTTATTCAAATAAAATATATTGATTAACATATGAATATTAACATCTGAATACATCAATTCAGATCGGAAAAAAAAAAAAAAAATCAATTAGCATATAAGTTTACATCAACATAGTACATCAAGTCATATAAAATACAAATTATCAACACAATCAATTATCCATTCTAACACAGATTTCTTCGAATTCAAAATTTTAGAGTTCATACATTCTTTCTTTTTTAGTTCTGGATTTACTTTCGCCCCTTGATTTGGGTTTATTCCTAGAAAACACCTGTAAAGAAATATTTTTTTACTTTAGCAAGTTAAATAAGAATAACATATTAATTTTTTCCTATGTGAATAAATAAAACTATTTTAAACAATAAATAACTGTATGCACCATTAAATTGAAATAACATTCTCAAATTTGATGTCTCATGCCATGTCTGATTTTGATATCTTGGATGCTTTAGAAAAAAAACTAAAATGATTACACTTATTGCAACGCTACTCTCATCTGAACTTAAATCACTCAAACTCAGTTTGGTAGTATATTTAATGATAAAGGGCAAAACTGGAAAAATTCTTTAGTAGCCAGTGGCCAGTACTATCAATTTTATCACTAACCACTTTAAGTTAATAGCTATTTTTTATATCATGAGAGTAGCAATTTTAATATAAAATACTTTTTAAAATAATTTTATTTCAATAGAGTTAAAGTATTTCCTCTTTAAAAATATAGATACAAAAGCTTTAGATGACCTACATTACATAGCTGGCAACTTTGCAGCTTTAAAAATAGGAAGATTTCTACCCACAGAAAGCAAATAGGAATTTAATATATATATAGAGAGAGATGTGAGGTGAGAATATTCTCTGAAGCTCCAAATTCAGAGAATACTCGAGAATATTCTTAAATACTTAACCATGACAGAAAGCATTCAGTAGCAAATAATAAATAATTATACAAATTTAATTTTTTTTAACGCCTATAGATTTGCATTTATAACAAAACCATCACTAAAATTTGACATTTAAAGAGAGTATTCTTTTCATAAAGATTTTCTAAAAAATTAAGAACGTGTTATATCTCATACATTTCAGTTTAAGTTTTGTGCCGAAAGTTAATGAGGCACCAATAAAAAATTGCAGAAAAATGAAAGTGTTTGGCATCACCCTGTAAAAAGTAAGGCTTGAAATGCAATCTGGCTGTAGCATGTGATTACGGGGCTCTTCCTTATTAGCTGTATAAATTTTTATGTCTCTACCACATGCAATCAGGGAGATAAAGGTTTTAAAAAATTGCAATTTTTTTTTTTACTTTTTTAGCTATAACATACAAGGTATTAAACCTAGCGCAAAGCTATTTTCAGGAAACCCGATATGCAATATTAGACACAGCATACTGCAATCAAATTGAAGAAATATTAAAAATCTAATAAAATATCAAAGTATTTACTAAATAATTTTTAACTGCACATGTGTAAGATTTAGCAAAATTTTACTCGCATAATTTAATAGCCAAATGTATTGAGCTACTTACATAAAAACTCAAACAAGTATTACAAAACCCCAAACAGAACTTAAAAAATTCTGTGGCATTTAACGAACTAAATGTCAGCTGTTCCCCCCAAAAAATTGATAAGGTAAAAAAGTGAGTAAAACCCCTTATAGTTGAGTTTTTTTGGGGTAGAAAGAAACTGGATAGCAGTTTATTCTATGGTGTAGAACTTCTTGAGTTTACACAACACTTGTCTGGGGTTTTTACATGAGTAGTTCAATACGTTTGGTTATTAAAGTATGCAAATGAAATTTCGCAAAATGTCACACATGCATTGCTAAAAATTTTGTAAAAATTCTCATATCACATCAGATATTTAATATTTTTTTTATATTTTGATTGCAGTTTGCTGTGTCAAATATTGTATGTCAAGTTTCCTAAAAATAGCTTTGCTCTGGGTTACCTTGCATGTTATAGCAAAAAACGTGAAAATTGTTTTTCTATTTAATTTTATTTTTAAGGAAAAGCACAATTATACTTTTGCTAAAATTTAAATACCTTATACAAAACTTTTCCATTTTGTTTGACTGATTAATTTCGAACACTCCGTGTTCATCTTCAGAGTCGAAACACTAAACGCCGTCGTTCTTCTGCTGATGTTTACTTTGTCGGTGTATCATGTGGTTGCCATTTCGCTTCACTTCGTATTCTTCTAGTAGCTGTTGCCATGCGGCGGATATGATATAATGCTCTCTGTCATTCACGGTATTATAATTAGTGGTAATTTCGAGGGCCTCCCGTTTTAGTGCATAGTTTTGGTTATTGTAAGGGGCTATTTTTTTGGTGTTAATGGAGTTAATATTAATGGGGTTATTGATGTGGGTGGCGGAGAAAGCTGTGGAGGATTTTCCTAGTTTTAAGTCTGCACGATGTTCTTTTTTCCGTTCTGAAATTTTTCGTTTGGTCATCCCGATATAGCAGGCTTTATTTCCGTTTAAATGTTCAAAGTCTATTTTGTAAATTCCTGGGGTAGAGTTTTGCTGAATGAGGTCTTTTTCGTTGCGGATATGTTGAAAGATACTTTTGTTTGGTTTTATTGGGATGTTAACGTTTAAATTTTTAGCTTCATTTTTTATTTTAAGGCTAGCACCGTTACTTTATGGGATGGCAGTGGTGAAGATGGGTTTAGATTTCTGGGCACTGTTGATTTTGTTTAAAGATTTTACGCGTTTTTTATATAATTTATTTACCTGATTTTTAGAGTAGTTGGCTTTCGCGGCTATTTTTTTGATGTAGTTAAGTTCGTTGTTAAGTAGTTGTTTGTTGGAACAGACAAGTATAGCGTGGTTGATATAGGAACGAAGGGCTGATAATTTATAAGAGAGGGGGGTATTACAATTTTTATTTATGATTTCGGTGTTAGCTGTGGGTTTTCTGTGAATAGTAGTGTCAAATGTGTTATTAGGATTTTTTATGATTTTTATGTCGAGAAAGTTTAGGTTATTGTTGGATTCTTTTTCAATGGTGAATTTAATATTGTTGTCGAGATTATTAAGTTCTATTAGAATGTTGTCAGGGTTTTCGGATTCAGGAATTATGGCAAAAATGTCGTCGACATAGCGCGTCCAGAGTTTACATTTGTTAATTATGTGGTGGGCTGAGTTTTCAAGCAGTCGGAGTTTTAGTTCGGCCCCATCTCCGGAATCATCGCCGAACTAAAACTCCGACTGCTTGAAAACTCAGCCCACCACATAATTAACAAATGTAAACTCTGGACGTGCTATGTCGACGACATTTTTGCCATAATTCCCGAATCCGAAAACCCTGACAACATTCTAATAGAACTTAATAATCTCGACAACAATATTAAATTCACCATTGAAAAAGAATCCAACAATAACCTAAACTTTCTCGACGTAAAAATCATAAAAAATCCTAATAACACATTTGACACTACTATTCACAGAAAACCGATACTAGGCGAGTCGTGTTAATCCTGGACGATAGGACCCATGCCCCATCCCGCCCGGTTCCCGCTGTTCAATGTATTTTTCTAGTGAATTTTGTCCCCTTATTACTTCCGGTGTGATTTTTTTTTTTTTTTTTTTTTTTTTTAACACACTTGACATTGTGAGTTTTTTTTGCTTTTCTTCCCATGCTATTCCTATGGGGTTTTTAGCCTTTTTTTCCCCTCTTTTTCTACATTCTAAAGTGGCGGGGGCGGCTAACACCGAAATCATAAATAAAAATTGTAATACCCCCCTCTCTTATAAATTATCAGCCCTTCGTTCCTATATCAACCGCGCTATACTTGTCTGTTCCAACAAACAACTACTTAACAACGAACTTAACTACATAAAAAAAATAGCCGCGAAAGCCAACTACTCTAAAAATCTGGTAAATAAATTATATAAAAAACACGTAAAATCTTTAAACAAAATCAACAGTGCATAGAAATCTAAACCCATCTTCACCACTGCCATCCCATATAGTAACGGTGCTAGCCTTAAAATAAAAAATGAAGCTAAAAATTTAAACGTTAACATCCCAATAAAACCAAACAAAAGTATCTTTCAACATATCCGCAACGAAAAAGACCTCATTCAGCAAAACTCTACCCCAGGAATTTACAAAATAGACTTTGAACATTTAAACGGAAATAAAGCCTGCTATATCGGAATGACCAAACGAAAAATTTCAGAACGGGAAAAAGAACATCGTGCAGACTTAAAACTAGGAAAATCCTCCACAGCTTTCTCCGCCACCCACATCAATAACCCCATTAATATTAACTCCATTAACACCAAAAAAATAGCCCCTTACAATAACCAAAACTATGCACTAAAACGGGAGGCCCTCGAAATTACCACTAATTATAATACCGTGAATGACAGAGAGCATTATATCATACCCGCCGCATGGCAACAGCTACTAGAAGAATACGAAGTGAAGCGAAATGGCAACCACAGGATACACCGACAAAGTAAACATCAGCAGAAGAACGATGGCGTTTAGTGTTTCGACTCTGAAGATGAACATGGAGTGTTCGAAATTAATCAGTCAAACAAAATAGAAAAGTTTTGTATAAGGTATTTAAATTTTAGCAAAAGTATTGTTTTTCTATTTTTTAAAAGAAACCTTTATGTCTCCTTGATTACATGCGGTAGAGACATAAAAATTTCCATAGATAATAAAGAAGAGCCCCATAGCCGCATGCTGCAGCCAGATTGAATATCAAGCCATACTTTTACAGGGTAATGCCAAACACTTTCATTTTTCTCTAATTTTTTACTTGTTCCCCTTTTATTTTTGGCAGAAAACTTTAACAGAAACGTATGAGGTATAACATGCTCTTTACACTCCTAAAGTTTCTAGACGATCTGTTTAGTACTTTTTGAGATATTTTTAAAAAGTTTGAAATCGAAAGTGTCGGGTCATTTATGGTAAGGTAGTGTATGTTCTATTTAAATTAAAAACTAAAATAACAAATAGCTTAAAAATGATATTAATTTTATTTTGTAATTAACTTGTTACACAAAATTTAGAATCAAAGTTAATAGTTAGTTTCATCTTTTGATAACAGATCATTCAAGCTACCTTCTTTATACTGACAACCCATGCAGTTCTTTGTCATCGATATTACTTTGTTTAAATTCAACTGTTCCTGTTTTTATTTTAATAATTTATATTGTGCACCACACATGTCAATTTGTCACTTCTCTTTATAGAAAAACAATTTTTTTTTTTACTATGAACAGTTCCATATAAAAATGTTTATCCTTTAAATACATGTTGAATAAAACCTTTTTTATTTTATACAGATAAGTGTAAAACATTTTAAAGCAAAAACATTAAATAATTAGAAATATTTTTCAATAAATGTCCCCTTTAAAAATAAGTATCTGTAATGAAATAAAAAAAACTAATTTAATGATTTGTCCCTTTATTACTTGAGATATCACTAGATTTTATCTTCAATAATTTATAAGATTTCACCTTTTAGCCTTGAAGAGGATTTATTTTATTATTATTTTTTTAATATATACAGCTAAATAGATTTAATTATTTAATTAATCTGATTATTTTATTAAAAGAATAATTTCATACATTTTTTAACTTATTGCACATAAATTAATACTTATACAGAGCACAAATTTAAAAATTATCCATTATTATAGCTTCAGTGAGAAAATTCTCGATTATTCTCTTCCAGGAGAATATTTCTCAGAAAGATTATTCTCGAGAATTTTACAACTCTCTCTCTATATATGTATGCATTTAAGCCAGATCAAATTTTGAAGCACACATTTGTCAAATAAAGGGCAAACACATGGCGACTAAATAAAAAAAGATGGCGATTAAAAATTATCCATCGATCGCCACTAAAGTCGTCACTTTTTGTGATCATTAAAAGATTTTAAAAATCGAGCGACGATAGGCAATCGAAGCCTTGTGATTTCCAATCTTTTTCCATCCATGGCATAAATGTCAATGTTAATCTTGCTTTATTATATTCTACAACCTATAAAGAAGTAGAATTGTTCAATATATATCTCACTCATATAATTTTTTGACCCCCCCTTTCCCTCCCCCTAAAGATCTGTGATCACACAGCTTATAAAAAGCTTTATAATTTCTAATCATACTCCATTTGCCGCAAAAATATAAATATCTATTTTAAACTTACTTTATTAGATTCTAGAATCTGTAAAGAAGTAGAATTGTTTAATATCTCGTACTCATAATTCTTGTAATCCCCCCCCCCCTCCAACGATTGGCAATCACATGCTCCACTGAAGCCTTGTGATTTACAATCTTTCTCCATCCATAATATAAATGTAAATATTTATTTTAAAATTTAATGTTTAGATTCTAGAACCTATAAAGAAGTATATAGATGTATCCCCCCCCCCATACACACACAGACACATGTGTGCTCCATTTCAACTAACAGTTAATGATCAAATGTCCTGCAAAGCACAATCTTTTTCCATTATTATCTCCATAGTATTTAGTGTATATTTAACCCATTTAAGATATTTGACAAATGTGTGTATCAAAATTTGATTTGGCTTAAATGTGTATTTTTCAAAAAAATTTGTATTTGCTTTCTTTTGAGTAGAAATCTTCCTTTTTCCTTCCCATTTTAAAGTAGAAATCTCCCTATTTTTAAAGCTACAAATTTGGCAGCTAATTAAATTATTTTTAATAAAGCAGCTAAGTTTCCATATCTATACTTTTTAAGAGAAAATATTTTAACTCTATTGAAATAAAATCATTTAAAAAAGTGTGTCTTTAGAAATAAGAAAAAATAATAAAACTGCTAACTGTATTTACACAGGACCATGTAAAAGGTTGTGATGATGATGAATCAGCTGATTCATTTACTAGAAAATATCCATGTGAACTGTGAATGATAACAGCTTATTTCACTTTTAAGTGAAAGCTTTTTTTTTTTTTTTTTTTTCAATTTGTTTAAAAATAAATTGAAAAAAAAAAAAAGTACTACTGAATTATTTGAAAAATAAAAACTTTTGCTGTTATTGTTACAGCCATAAGCAGATTTTAATTTAGGATGTGCAATTTAGGATTTTTAAAATGAGCGTAATTACAAATTACAATTTCAGTGTCCCTGTGTTAATTGTATTATTATATGTATTTCTTATTTTTCTTGTGGTGATTATACCGCAAAATGGTGACAATGCTTTTTGCAGTCTGAAAGAAATAGTCTTATGTGAAATGTGGCCACTAACTTAAAAAAGTGGCTACTAATGAAACTGTCAGTACCGGCCACTGGCCACTAATAAATTTTCCCAGTTTTGCCCTTTATTGTCAAATAGCTTCTTAAATGGGTAAATTATACACTGAATACTATGGAAAGATAATAATGGAAAAAGATTGTGCTTCACAGGACATTTGATCATTCACCACTAGTAGAAAATGGAGTGGGATGGGAGGGAAGAAAAAATTACATGAATGGGAGATATTAAACAATTCTACCCCTTCATAAGTTCTAGAATAAATTGAATAAAATGAAAATTCAATGAAATGAAAAATTTCCAAAAGTATATTCTCATTCAGGGCATCTACTGACTTGACAGAAAAAAATGCATGATCTATCGACGTATCCAACTTTTCTTTTTTAATAGATAGTTTCTTTTTTTTTTTAACCAATGTAAAACCTTATTAACAAATATATATATAAATAAAGGGGGAAGAATATTTTTTAAGTTATCGTTTAACATTATTAGCAGTTAAAAAAAAAACTTTAAATTTTATATAATAAAAAATATTTTTACCAATTTCAATATTTAAACTTAATTTGAAATTTAACTCCACTATTTGGTCGTCGAATATTAAGATATTCGGCCAAACCAAACATTTGGTGCAACTCTAATTAATAACTAATTTATTTTCACAAATTATTTTTAAAATATATATTCTGTGTATCTGAAAATACAGAAAACTGTTAGTGAATTCATTATTAATTTCTAACAAAATAATAAACAAAATTATATATGAAAGATAATTATGCAAAATAATAATAATATTTACATGCTAATAATGCCTTAGAAATTAAGATGAATAATATATTAAATACAACAATCTCAAGTAATGTTACTGTTGCGTAAACTCCTGAATATTTGCTGTTTTCCTTAATAGATATTGAAGTTATATCTTGTAACTAAAAGTGAATTAAGGAGTGATTAATTTTTAAATGAGACACAGGCATTTAATAAAAATAGAAAAGCAATATTTACTAAAAATAGCTTTTTCTTTTTTTTTTTGGTGGTGGATTTTCTTTTAAGTTCCAGGGTTCAATCCAGGTTTTAATTTTTGGGCCCTTTCTTTGTGAAATTTTTATTTATTGTGAAAAATAAAATATTTTTATGGGAAAAAAAAAAAAAAAAAAAAAAAAACTGTAAAACCTCCTATTTTAAGTAATTCTATATAGTGTTAAATATCAAGTTCATAGAATTTTGAAGAAATTGATTAAAAATAATACTGAAAACATGGAAACATTATTTCACAAAAAGGATCATTTTTATAAATTTGAATTTTGCAAAGGATCTCTTTTTATGATGTGGAATTTTGTAAACTGCTCTTTTTTATGATATGGAATTTTGTGAAGGGGTACAAAAGGGACCCAATTTTTCCCTAGATTGATCCCTGAGTTCTATTATTTAATACATTTGGAATTCCTTTTACTAGAAAGTTTATTAACATATTACATATATACAGTGGTGTAGCTATGATGGGGCAGTCGTAAGTGGTGTCACCCCTTACATACATAAGATAAATCTTAAAAATTATAAGAAATAAAACTTGAATTTTTTATATAAGTAAAACCATAATAAAAAAATAAGCAAACTGATGATAAATGAAAATTAATCCCAAAACACACAAGGGCCTTCTTCAGGGGAGCCCCCTCATGTAGGAAATGGAATATGAGAAGTTTCTGACGAAAGGTGAGCTATTTACCCAAAAAAGACACATTTCTAGCCCCCGACTTCTCAAAGATGAAAGCAAGACCATATAGCAAACGAATTGAATTAATACAAAGCATTAAAAAGCAATTAAATTCATAAATAAAGTACAAAAGTAAATACATCAATATAAAAATACAAAAATATAAGTAAATACAACGACAAACATAAATAGCAAGTAGATCCTCCTTGAAATTTTTGAAAAAATGTACGATGAATTTTGTCATGTAATTGATTGTGAAAAAGTTTATTGGAAACCTTATTAAATTTTGTATATTTCAAAATGCTTTGTTTAGCAGTGTAGATTATCTTTTTTTATAAATTCACAGTATCCTGATGGAAACCAGTTACTCGAGTGCCTTCGCTAACATTTTTCTATTTATGCTTGAGAGAAAATTTAAAGATATTAAGTTTTATAGATATATTGATGACGTAATAGCAAAAAACTGTGCGAAATATACTGCTGAAATTTATCCCTCCGACCTTATCTTAAACTGTACTGACACTGAAGACAAAATTTCTTTCCTGGATTTAAAAATTCGAAAAATAGTTAAAAAAGTGGTTTATTGGTATTTATGATAAAAGTCACGATTTTAGCTTTAAAGTTTGTAATTTAACGAATTAGTTCTCCCATATTAGTCACAGAGTTTAAAACATTATGTTTACTCAAATTAACATAATTAAAATGATTTGCAATAACCATTTAGACCTAAATTTAGCTCTTGAAAATCTCAAAAATATTTTAGCTGTCAACCACTATCTTGTTTTCCTACTCGATAAATATTTCAATCTTCTTGAATACGATCTAACTTAAGGTTTTTTCTCTATCTTGGGTGACATTAAGAACTGGTAAGTGGTCCTACCAACTGAAGCAGGTTCAGTACTCTTTCTGATTTGGAGGGGGGGGGGGGGGGGGAACGTTCAATCTTTAAAATATTTTCAATCTACTTGCTATTTAAGTTTGTTCTTGTATTTACTTATATTTTAGAATTTTTATATTGATAACTTTTGTACTTGAATTTTATTGCTTTTTAATGCTTTGTATTCATTTGTTTGCTGTATGGTCTTGCTTTCATCTTTAAGAAGTCGGGGGTTAGAAAAGTTTTTTTTTTTTTTTTTTGGGGGGGGGGGGGTAAATAGCTTATGTTTCATCAGAAACTTCTCATATTCCATTCCCTACATTAAGGGGCTCCCCAGAAGAAGGCCCTTGTGTGTTTTGGGATTAATTTTCATTAATCATCAGTTTGCTTATTTATATATATACATATTCAAATGTCTCTATTAGATTAAAAAATGCAACATGAAATATATTATTCATAGAAAAGATAAATAAGAAATAAGAAAAATGAAGTAAAAAAAGTAATGAAACATAACTTTAAATTTTTTTAAATTATTATCTACTTTTTATAATATTTCAGGGTTGGCTAGATTTTGCCCGACCCGAAAAAACCCCGAGTGTCTTTTTTCAATAAAACCCACTTGAAAAAAAAAACAAAAAAAACAAGAGGGTTTTTTCAAAATCCTTGTTTAAAATTGTACTTCTGTCTACCTTACAATAAGCATGCAAATATAAACCAAATATTATATACATTATTAGAACATGAACCAGGATTGTTCGGTTTTCTCCATACTGGAAATAACCGCTGGAAAAAACCTGGTTAAAACCATCCCGGACAAATTACCATTTTGTCCACTATTAATTATTTGCGAGTACTAAATTAAAAATTATCTTTATTCTTTCCATATATATATAAAACAATTCTTTAATTATATGTGTATAAGTGTGGGGCTCAAGAAATACAGTCACCTGATCGCCATCGGCGACCATTATTTTTTAACTGGCGATGTTTTCAACTTGAAAATTCAACCCCTTTTTTTTTTTTTTTTTTTTTTTTTTGTGAAAGAATTGGTCTCAGAATTAGGCTCTGATTCTATTTTCGATGTTGGCTAACTCTTACTGTTTTCATTCCTGTTTCTCTCGCCACTTTGAGACACTTTATTGAATCAATACACCATTAGGGGATTTACACATCTCCCTGAATGTTACAGAACACGGTGTTAAATTATTGCACTGTTTTATGGACTTGGTTTACACTGCTCCTGTTTGCCTATGCTATTGGCCTGATGCTGAATCGTTGTGCCGGTGTAATGATGTATTAATGTTGATGGTGCATTGTTTTAAGGAAAATAATAAAACTGGTTTCATGATGTTAAATTTAAACAGGTGTTTCCTGATGTATCATTATAGCCTAATAAATAATTGATTTTTACGCATAGAATTTTGATTTCTACATTCAAGTAAATTTTAAAATTGAAAAGGAAAAAAAAAAAAAAAAAAAAAAGAAAGAAAGAAAACGACGAGGATATTTTTTACGGACTACCAGAAATTTTTGTTGGCGACTATATTTTTACAAATTCCTGGAACCGTGTATATAATCAATTTAACTACTTCAAAATAGATATGAATGAAATAGACATGCAAAGTTAACAATATTCAATGAATAAATATATTTGTATTTTTCTAATGGTGGACTGGATGCAAACGTGATAGTTTATAGTTTCAATTTTAATTCCCCTCTCTTTCCCCACTGCACAGTGTTCGGAATTTCAAAAAAGCTGGCCAAAAGTCGAAATTAAAGAAAACAAGTGAAATTGTGATGTATATATATGTTTTCGAGGTCGCTGAATCCGAATCTGACATTGGTTTCTTGAAAACTTCAAAGGCAAACTCAAAAACAAGATGGCGGATCCAATATGGCAGACAAAAAATTAAAAAATTAATATAAGATGGATAATTCTTACATTAAGGGGTTTTTGAGGGCAGTGAATTCAAATTTGACGTTAGTTTTCATTAAAGAAAGTGATATTACACTCAAAAACAAGATGGCGGATCAAAAATCAAAAAATTGATAGATGAAGGATAATTTTCACATTTAAGGGTTTTTGAGGGCGCTAAATTCAAATTTAATATCAGTTTTTATAAAAAAAGTGATCTTGCACTCAAAAACAAGATGGCGGATCCAATATGGCAGACCAAAGTCCAAAAAATTAAATTAAAAAGTTAAAACGCTTTTACACATACAGGGGCAGGCGGGGGCACCCAATTCTTTAACGGCTGAATAAAATGGACATCCCTTAACACTCTCCACTTTGAATCAATGCGGGATCGGGATCTTGCGAGATAAAAAAGTTTCCATACTTTGAAACTTTTGGTTATGTTATAATTGAGGTTAACTTCAAAAAGCCGCTCAGGAGATCACTTGATGAAAAAAAATACAGCATAAATATTATCTACTAACCTCCACAATTGTCGGCCATATTTTGTTGAATGTTGTTGTTGCGAAATTTTCCGAGAAACACTATTTGTTTAACTGTTAAAATGCATTAAAAGAAAAAATTGTCACGTTTTCCGCCAGCCTACACTTAGAAATATGTAGATAGAAAAATTTTTCCACCTCACAGTTTCATTCAGTGGCTCCCTCTGAAGGTATTTCCGCGGTACTTACGTCTAAAAACGCGCCTAAATTTTTCGACTTTTGGCCAGCTTTTTTGAAATTCTGAACACTGTGCACTGCTTTCAACTACATTGTCATTTCTTCTCCCATAAGTCATAAATACCTTTTAAAAATTTGTTATTAAGCACGATAAAATTGAATGGCTCACATATCTTTCATGGAATTTTTTACTTTCTGAAAATATACAGATAAGGAAAGTATTGTAATCATGACGAAAACATAACTTTGTAATGTTGGTGTATCTACATGTTTTGAGGTCCCATGAGTTCATTTTTACTATTTTTACAATGATGTATGTATGTCTGAGTATGAGTGAATATAATATTGTCTAAATGCTTTGTTCAAATCAGCTAAAATTTAGTAAATATATTACTGGTTATTGTAGCACAAACTGTATGCATCTTGAAAAATCTTGCACTTATAGTTTTTTTTTTTTTTTTTTTTTTTTTTTTTTACTGGGACACAAAGATAAATTCTTTATTATTATAGCCTAGGGGCTCAAATAAATAAGTCACCGTCAAATGAATTGTGCAGATTTATTTTGAATCTCACAATTTATACTTTTTTTACAGGGATACAATGAAAAATTTTGTAATATTATGGCCTATAGTCTGAAATTATTTAAAATGTGATAGCGTCTAAATGCCTCATTTGATTGAGCTTTAAATTTATATACATGTTATAGGTCTATGTCACACAAACTGTATACATTTTGGTGAATCTAGCACTATTAGTTATTTTACAAAGATACATAAATTTTTTTGGATATATTCCATTTTGTTAAACAATATACCAATTGGGAGAAAACAATCAAACACTGATTATAATTTTCTCATTTATTTATTTAATGACTTCTCTTACTTTATTTCATTTAAACAACAGTGAATTACTTAATGTTCAGAAATTCGAGTGGAGTCAATCGACATTTTTATTATTTCTTCTCTTAATGCTTCTGCATGTTTACTAAATTGGTTTTATATGTATATATGCGCACATTTATATTATTATAGGCATTACTTTTGTAAAATAAATAAATAAAAAATAAATAACTTTTTTATTTGGAAGTAAAATTTTAGTTTTGTATTTTTTTATCTGGAATTTCTATTACCAATTAATAACTTTTTTTTTTTTTTTACAAAATTAAAATAAGAATATAAAATTATCAAATGATTATGTAAATTTGATTTTTTAAATTCTTGGATAAGAAAATGGCATGTTGGTATTGCAAATAAAATGTTATACAGAATTTAAAGCTTTACTTTGAAAGGACTTGCTGACATAAATTGATAAAAACATTAAATCTACATTTATGAGATTTTTTTTTTTTTTTTTTTTTTTTTAATCTAGTATAGAAATCTATAATAATAAAAGAAAAGGTTTGTCTGTCTGTTCTTTTTATACGTTCAGCCCCTACTGAACGCAGAAGTACAAAAATTGACATACGGATGCTCAGGAGCCTTCCCGAGGGGCTCCTGAAAACAGAATTTAAAAATTTTAATTAGTTGTGGAGATATTAATTAAAATGTCCACTCATGTCTAATCTAAAAGCGATCTCAATGATTGAGAATTCACAGCTATTGCATAAAAAAAGATATTTTAACGGAGTTAAAAGCAGAAAAAGTGGAAAATAAATTAGAAATATTTGTCCGATCGTTAAGATTTCGATACCAAATGAAAGGGGCATTTTTTCTGAATCTAAGTGTGCAAGTGACTTATCGGCACAACAATTAGATTTTTTAAAATTAACTAAAGTATGAATTTTTTGTGGCAACATCATTTCAAATGCCAGACTATCGTCTGCCATGAGAAAGGAAATGATTGTAACCAATCAAGATGTTTACAGTGGGGAGAAAAATTGCAATTTTCAAATTTTAATTCACATTACATTTGAATTAATACTCAGCGTAGACAGCATATTATAAAGCTACTGTTAAATTTTCATGAAAATATGTGGATAAACAAAAAAATTAGATTAAATTTTGTATTATATTTTGCACTATTTTAAATTGAGATATGCCGTTGAAATTTCGTAATATTTGGTTTTTAACGCACGATAATTCGATTCTGAATATTTTTGAAAGTGTCATTGTCAGATTTAAGGGGGGTGCTAGGGGAGCTGAAGCACCCCCCCCCCCCCGAAAAAAAAAAAAAAAATCTGACATTTACAATTGAATATTGCATTTGTAAATTTTTTATTGGTCTAGAATAACACTTTGAAAAATTTTAGCCCCCCCCCCCCCCCAAAAAAGTCAAGTTGTGGATCCGCCACTGGAAAGTGTAGAATTATTAGGAAGGGCTTGAGGGGGCGAAGGGGCAAAAGAAAAAAAAAAAAAAAAAGTTACAGCGTTCGAAATTGTTATTATTAGGTTTTAAGGAAAGATAAATAGACTGCGGATATTTTCAAGTGTAAAATTATTAGAAGGGACGGAAAGGGGGGGAGGGGCAAAAACATAGAAAAGGAACGGTTGTTTCGGAGAAAACAACAGAAAACCCAGAACGCCTTTATTCTTTTATATTTTGCAGAGTTTCGAATTCTGATACTCCTTTCACATTTCATACTATGGATTTTTAAAAGTATTTAGCCCGGAATTACGCAAGTTTCGGAGAAAACCACGAAAAAGTCAGACATAAATTGTTTTATAATAGTGTTTATATCATTTTTGTATCTCAGCTTCTAGTTAGCATAATTTCAAAAGTAATATGTCATTTTGAAACTTATTTGATTTGAATTTCAAGAGTAGATGCCACAAATTTCTGTCTCTTTCCATTAACCGACTACCGTAAGTAATGGAATTCGAGATTTCACGTGATTTACACGTTTTAAGGTCTCCTGATTAAGTTTTCTTTTGTATCTCAGCTACTAATTAAAATAATTTCATAAGTAATACATCATTAGAAAGCTTTTTTGATTTGGAATCGAACAGTGGAATACAGAAATTTGTACCGCCAGATGGCGCTGTAGTATTTTAAAATTTCAATTTCTAATTATGATTAAATTATTTTTAATAAATCATTCGAAAGATATTTTAAAGTTCTTTTGAATTATCGAAAGTTTTCACCAGATTTACACGTTTTGAGGTCTCCTGAATCAGTTTTCTTTTGTATCTCAGTTATTAATTAAAAAAATTTCATAAGTAATGCATCATTTGAAAGCTTTGTTGAGTTCATACAGATTTTAAAGTACTTTTACATTATCGAAAATAGCATTCGAGATTTAACCCGATTTACACGTTTTGAGGTCTCCTGATTAGGTTTTCTTTTGTATCTCAGCTACTAATTAGAATAATTTCATAAGTAATACATCATTAGAAAGCTTTTTTGATTTGGAATCGAACAGTGAATTACGGAAATTTCTATCACCAGATGGCGCTGTAATATTTTCAAATTTCAATTTCTAATTATGATTAAATTATTTTTAATACATCATTCGAAAGATATTTTAAAGTTCCTTTAAATTATCGAAAGTTTTCACCAGATTTACACGTTTTGAGGTGTCCTGAATCAGCTTTATTTTGTATCTCAGCTACTAATTAAAATAATTTCATAAGTAATACATCATTAGAAAGCTTTTTTTATTTGGAATCGAACAGTGGAATACAGAAATTTGTACTGCCAGATGGCGCTGTAATATTTTAAAACTTCAATATTTCAATTTCTAATTATGATTAAATTATTTTTAATACATCATTCGAAAGATATTTTAAAGTTCTTTTATATTATCGAAAGTTTTCACCAGATTTACACGTTTTGTGGTCTCCTGAATCAGTTTTCTTTTGTATCTCAGCTTATAATTATCATTTTCTTTGATTTTTTTTTATTTTATTGGTCATGATTAAAATGAAATTACACTTTTCATTAATTAAATTACTAGTTTCTAATAAAATATTTCTATTGCTAAAATTGCTAATTCAAAGTTAAAAGTACAATTTATAGCTTTAACAGAATATTTTTATGCAGCGAATATGTACAGTTGAATGGATTTTATTTTGTCCAGTTTCATGTGTTTTTTTCCAGTTTTGTCCAGGTTCCCGGACTTTTGACAAAAAAGTGGACAAAATAATAACCCTGACATGAACAAAAAATTTTCAGAAACATTAGAGATGCTCAAACTGCTGTATAGAAAAAAAATCCTGAAAAATTCACCGCAAATATATATATATACATATATATAATTATCTTATTGAAACAAAATAAAAAATTATATTAAAAAAACAAAAGCAAGAAAAAATGGTTGTTTTTCAGTATAAAGAAAACTATAGGACTCAAGGAATGTAAAATATAAATAAATATAAATAAAATTTAAAAATTTCTGAAAACTTTATTTAACAGTGCAACACTCATGTAATGTAGAGGGACAATAATTTAAAACGTTTTATGAAAATCGATTAACTACAAAAAGTTCAATAAAGCAACATGAAATCATTATTAAAATTAAATTTGTTGTTGTAAAAGGCAGATAAAATTTTTTTTAGAATATTTAAAGTACAATTATTTAATACTTAAAATTTCTTTATAACTTAATCATAAAAAGACTTTAGAAATTTTAAAATTAAAATTAAATCTTTAAAATTTCAATTTTAATGAATAAATAATTTTTTTTTACATTATGTTATTATGAATGATATATTTAATATTTAAAAAAAGAAACAATGAAAATATTCCTTAAAACTCTGATAAAATCCAAAAATAAGGTACTCTGAAAAAAACCCCTTATTAAACCCGATAAAACCCTGTTTATCTGAAAAAAAAACAGGGATATTTTCCAACCCTGTAATATTTACATACACAAGCAACATAATAAGCAAAGGATAGGCAATATTAACAATTTTAAAGAAAAGTAAAAAATAAAAATATTACCTAAAAAGTTTCACTGGCCTCGCACACAGTCCTGCATCAGGTTGGGCACTCGACGGCTACTTGCAAATTTGTAAAATTTTATAAAACTAAAAAATTTAATCAGAAAAAACAAATGTAATACAACATCATGCATTTTGCATAAAATATTTAATTTAAAAATCAACCCTTTTTGCATTATAATGTAATTGCTGATTTTTAAGAGAGCAATATTGATTAATTAAACAGAAATTGTTGAGTTTGGTTTTGGCTTTTCAAATTGTAAACATAATTAAAAATTATTTTATGAGTGCCATTGTTTACACTAGAAAAATTAAATTACACTGCAATCTCACTTACATTTTAGAATATTTTATTATGAATGTTGATATAATTTTTAAAGTAATTCCATCTAAACTTTTAATTAAAAATCAATTAACTATGTTACAAAAAAAATATATGTATGAACATTTTTTCAAACATGTCAGAGAAAAAAAATGTAAAGTATCATAGGAAGAAAAAATTGATCCAATATTACAATACCATTTAATAAGTAAAAATCCCTTTATGAAATTTAAAAAGTATTTTTTCAAACATGTCAGATGTCAGAGAAAAAATGTAAAGTATCACAGGAAGAAAAAATTGATCCAATATTACATTACCATTCAATAAGTAAAAGTCCCTTTATGAAATTTAAAAAGTAAACAAAATTCAGAATCAACAGTGATAGCAACGATACCCAGTTTATTCAAAACAAATTTAGCGATATTAGAACAACTACAGTACTTTCCCACAGCTGAATTTGGCGATTATGGCTAAATCATAAATCTAAAAATCATATAGCATAAATGATAAAATCATAAGCTAAATTATAAATCATAAATCCAAAATAAATAGCATGCATGCTGCCATATAGCATATCGCAAACAGTTCAGAACGACATCGTTATCTTTCAAATCGGCGCCAAAGAAAAATCGCTAAATTCAGTTGTGGGGAAATACTACAGTTGTACCGCGATATTCAACAATAAATATTATATTTATGAACTTACCTTCATAATTAAAATGGAAAAATATCCATGATTAACGAACGAAGAATGAACAGGGCCGGCAAAATCCATGTCTCTTTCAAATCAAAAACAGTGCTACGCTACGTTGCCACTAAAAAAAAAAAAGATTTGCCATGAAAAATCTTTGAGCTTCAGATTGAATGGGTTTTATACGCCGTAAGTAAATTTGATAAATAATAGCTTGATAAACCAATTAATATTTGTATGAAGGAAGGTATTTTTTTAATTCAAGGTCATTTCGCTTAAGCTCTATGACGTAGTAGATATTTTTCAGTCATTCATACGGTAGGCTGACGAGATCAAAGTACCTTTATAATAGAGAGCGTTAAAAATTGCGACAATTATCAATTTTTCATTCCTAATAAATAAGGACTAAAAATAAAGTATTATTGATTAATAATTTACTTTCTTAAAACTTACAAAAATGCCTTTAAAAAAAAAAAAAAAGTCCCCATTTGTCCCCAAAAAAATGTGAACATTTGGTCAGCTTATCATACACGGGGAACAAATGTCCCCATTTTCCGGGGAATGTCTCCAATTTCGAAGGAAAATAATTTATATAAGTAAGGGAGGCATACTATTGTAACAATCGCAGCTATCATAGATCACAAGTCGGATCATACACTCCGCAGCAAAAGTATCCGAGCACTAGCAATAATCCCCGTCTTAAAAAAGTACACTTAATACTGCTTTTATAAATAAATCCTGGTTGAGTCCTGTTCTTACTCTGTCTAAGACCATGATTCGACAAGGATTTATTTAACAAAGCAGCATTAAGTATACTTTTTTAGACAAGGATTATTGCTAGTGCTCGGATACTTTTGCTGCGGAGTGTACGATCCGACTTGTGATCTACGATAGCTGCGATTGTTACAATAGTATGCCTCTCTAATACTTGGGCCTCCGTGGCCGAGTGGATATGTCACCACACTGATAATCGCCTTCGAGCGTAGGAGAGCGGGTTCGATTCCCGCGCTGGCCCTGGGTGTTTTCTCCAATTCTTCGTATTGTAATTCTGTCATGTGCTATCTGTCGTTATCTGACGAAGATTTACAAGCGGACTATATGTCAAGCATACAAATCTGATGTATATGTTATCAATAAAAGTAATACTTTTATAATTTGTACTGGAATACATAAAAGACAGTTTTGTGATCACCATAACAAACTAATTTTATAATGTTTCAAAAGACTTTTTAAGTTTTTTTTTTTTTTTTTTTTACTTTCTCCTACATTCAAAAGAATATTGGTAAAAAGTTTCAATTCTTGATTTTTGATGGATTCACATGCTTTGATAATCTCGAGCATGATTGCATGATATAACTGTATTTATACTTTCTTCTGTATACCTAAGAAGAAAATGATGGATTCGTGAAAGTTTTCAAATTTTGGTTTTCAATGGATTTGCATGTTTTGTGAGTTCCTTAACAAGATTTGACCATCTTTAGACAGGGTGACCAAACGTCCCCATTTTCTGGGGACTGTCCTCAATTTTGACCATCTGTCCCCAAAAACAAAAACAGCGATTGAAGACCACATTTTCTGTCGTTTATCCCCATGCAAATGTCCCCCAATTTTCAAAAAATTTCTTAAATTTTCAGAATTTTGTTACTTTTACTTTATTTTTTTTTTTTTTTTTTTTTTTTTTTTCCGTTTTATAAGTCATGTGGTGAAAAAAAGTATTTTTCTACTGATATTAACTCTAAAAAACATTAAAAGCTTCTATAGTTGTTCTGCATCTGAAAATTTGATCACCCTATTTTTAGTGAATGTCTGTCTGTCTGACTGTGTGCTAGGGTGTAGCATAGGACAAAATTTCGTATAAATATGTATATTATGAGAATTATTTTTATGAAATGATTGTGAAATTAACAGGAATTATTGATTATCGTAGAAATAAACTAGGGAAAAAGTGTGTGCACGTTAGAACACCCCCCTGGTGGGAAATAGATCCCAGTTGGTGTAGATATTCATTATGGATATATTTCAAAAGAACTCCCCAATACCTTTAAATTGGTCTGTGTTAATTAATTTAAAACCAAGTTATCGATTTTTTTCGAGTAATATAATCGAGTTGAATATTTGTCGAGTCATGGTCTTAGCCTTATGCAGTTTACATGCTGTTAGTTGGTAATAAAAATTAGCAGCCAAACTAAAAAAAAAAAATATGTATGAGAAAAGTAAGTGTGTGCTTCAATAGTTTTTCTGTCGACTGTAAATTTTGAGTTACTGGCGTCCTTTTCCCCTCCAAGTGGTGACAGGGAATAATACCGTCTGAGAGGTCGGGGAGGGGGGGGGGATAAAAGAAATATATTTTTTGAAGGAATGCTTCACAACCTCTAAAAGGATGTTTAGCATGGCATTCTGTATGCACTGAAATGGAAGATACAGATTTTTAAATATTTGAACCATTTTCTTTTTCTGGACTTGGAAAAAATGAATCAATTTTGCAAACCTAATGCATATGCCCCCAAACCGATTTTCTTTGAATTTCCTTGAAGATTTTTAATTCTGTTTTTTATTTTAATTAAAAGGTCAATAAACTAGTGTGATGTGGCCACCTCATGACTTTCTTCTATATAATTTTACACAAAATTTATTCAATGCAAATTATTTATTAAATTATCAAATTATTTTCCATTATAAATGCAGACGGGTTTTATCTGACAATATTATATTATCACTAAATGGCGAAAGATGTCAATTTTTTGCAAATCAGGAGAATTTTTTTTTTTTTTTGTTAAAAGATAAAAAAAAATCGATAACTTTGTTTTAAATTATCACAGATCTACAGTTCAACCATTCGTTTTAAAGGTATTGACGAGACCTTTCGAAAGATACCCATCTTGAAAATTAAATCCCCCCTGGGAAGAAGCAATGCCCCCACATGCACAAAATTGTTTTCCTAGTTAACTACTACTATTATCAATAATTCATATTAACTTTACAATCACAAGTTAAAAACAACTCTCATTATGTACATTTATGCGAAATTTTGTCCTATACTGCTATGTTAAAAATTTAGAAAAAATGCGATCACAGCGCCATCTATTGAGCGATTGATCCCCAAATCTAATCAGCACAGTTTATGTCAGGGTCCAACTAAATACCAAGTTTGGTTAAATTTCGTTCATTGGTTCGTGAGATACAGCGTCCACAAAATTTGTGATACACACAGACAGACATTTTCTAAAAACTATCAAATCGTGTTCAGGACATCCCAAAACGTGTAAATCCATCGAAAAAAGTAGTTCGAAAATTTTCACGATTCCAATACTTTCTCTATATTACATATAGAAGAAAGTAAAAATGTATTTAATGTCATCTCTTTCAGGGATTTACTTTTCCATTTTCAATTCCTAACTTATCAAAACAGCGGAAGACAGTAAAGTGATAGACAAACTGGCGGCTTTTAAAATAGACGCAGGTCAGTATTTTCAAATGAATCACTATAATTAATGAATCACTAACAGTAACTTTTAGTGTTTAGAAAAGAAATTAAAAAAAAAAAAAAAAAAAAAATCATTTCCGATTGGGTAAAAAGTCGCCCCGGGTCTCCACTACCTTTGGCAGTGCAGTCCCGTGCGCGCTGTGCGCGCACAAGTTAAGGGATACATGCGCGTGTGTCTTTCCCTGACCTTTCGTGCCCCCTAAAAAATCATTTCTGATCGGCTAAATACTCACACCGGGTCCCCACTGCCTTCGGCAGAGCAGACCCATGCGCGCTGAGCGCGTACGTGTGAAAGTATACGTGCGCTGCGCGAACATATTCCTTCTCAAATCAAATTTTTATTCTTAAGAAAAGAAAATTTAAAAAATCATTTCTCATCGGGTACAAAGTCGGACCGGGTCCCCACCGGTCCTTCCACCGGTCGGACCTTCGGCAGCGCAGTCCCGTGCGCGTATTCCTTCCCTGACCTTTCGTGCCCCTAAAAAAAATCATTTCTGATCGGGTAAAAACTCATATCGGGTCCCCACTGCCTTCGGCAGCGCAGACCCATGCGCGCTGCGCGCGCACGTGTGAAGGTATACACGCGCTGCACGCACATATTCCTTCTCAAATCAAATTTTTATTCTTAAGAAAAGAAATTAAAAAAAAAAAAAAAAAATCATTTCTCATCGGTTAAAAAGTCGAACCGGGTCCCCACTGCCTTCGGCAGCGCAGTTCCGTGCGCGTTGCGAGCGCACAAGTTAGGGGATACGCGCGCGGTGCACGCCTTTTTCTTCCCCACCCTTTCAGCCCCTCCTACTTAACCTACATACACCAATTTTGAACGGTCTAATTCAATTAGCTGAGATGCAAAAGAAAACCTAATCAGGACACCCCAAAACGTGTAAATCAGGTGAAAACTTTCGATAATGTAAAAGAACTTTAAAATATATTTCGAATGATGTATTAAAAATAATTTAATCATAAATGGAAATTGAAATATTGAAATTTAAAAAAATTACAGCGCCATCTTGCGGTAGAAATTTCTGTAATCTACTGTTCGATTCCAAATCAACAAAGCTCACAGATCAACTAAACTTGACAGAAAAGAAGTCTGAACCATGCGGGGTTGCACTTTCACGATTTTTTTTTTTTTTCGATTTTTTTAAAAATGCTTTTCTTTGTTTTTGCAGTTTCATTTTTACTTTCTTCTATATGTAATATAGAGAAACAATTGGATTCGTGAAAATTTTCGACCTCCGTTTTTTGATGGACTTACACGTTTTGGGATGTCCAGAATACGAAATAATAGTTTTTAGAAAATGTCTGTCTGTCTGTATCACTTTTTTGTGGACGCTGTATCTCACGAACCAATGAATGAAATTTAACCAAACGTGGTATTTAGTTGCACCCTGACATAAACTGGTGCTGATTAGGTTTGGGGATCAATTGCTCAACAGGTGGCGCTGAGATCGCATTTTATGCAAACTTTTAACCTGGCAGTATAGGACAAAATTTCGTATAAATGGGCATAATGAGAGTTATTTTAAACTTGTGATTGTAAAATTAATATGAATTATTGATAATAGTAGTAGTTAACTAGGAAAAAATTTGAGCATGTGGGGGCATCGGTCCCCCCCCCCCTGGGGGGAAGTACCCCCCAGGGGTGCAAAGTTTCAAGATGGGTATCTTGCGAAAGGTCTCGTCAATACCTTTAAAACGAATGGTTGAACCATAAATCTGTGATAATTTAAAACAAAGTTATGGATTTTTTTTACTTTTAACAAAGAAAAACTTAGAAAAAAAAATCGTATTTTTTTTTTTTTTTTTTTTTTTTTTTTTTTTTTTACGAAATTTAACCAAACTTGGTATTTAGTTGGTCCCTGACTTAGACTGGTGCTGATTACATTTGGGGATCAATCGCTCAACAGGTGGCGCTGTGATCTCATGTTTTCTAAATTTTTAACGTGGCAGTATAGGACAAAATTTCGTATAAATGTACATAATGAGAGTTATTTTTAACTTGTGATTGTAAAATTAATATGAGTTGTTGATAATAGTAATAGTTAACTAGAAAAAAATTTCTGTGCATATCGGTGTATCGCCCCCCCTCCCCCCTGGGGGGGAAGTAACCCCCGGGGGGAGGGGTAAATTTTGAAGATGGGTATCTTTCGAAAGATCTCGTCAATACCTTTAAAATGAATGGTTGAACTATAAATCTGTGATAATTTAAAACAAAGTTATCGATTTTTTTTTACCTTTAACAAAAAAAAAAAAAAACAGAAAAAAAATCGTAATTTTTTTTTTTTTTTTTTTTTTTTTTTTAATATTGTTACTGATTGAATACGTATTACTTTTAACAAAAAAACACTTAGAAAAAAATCGATTTTTTTTTTTTTTTTTAATATTGTTACTGTTTGGAATATATATAGGAAAATATAGAAGAAAGTCTTGTGGTGGCCACAACATACTAGTCTTAATTTGTATTCAAACTACTTATTTATTTACTTCAGTTCTTTTTTTTTTCATCATCTGCATTGCTTAGCAGCGTTTATACTGGTACGTTTCGAAGAACAAAAATGAACTCAATCTGAGGATAAAATTTCCTGAACGAAGTGATCGTTATATATATTTATATATATATATTAAATTGACTGAAAAATAAAATTCAATCATTGGTATTTTGAAACACTTGTATATGCGCAGAGAAAAACCTTCCTATACAATGGAAATATTTATGTGAAGAGAGCAGAAAAGAGCCTGAATTATTCAATTAAAGATATTTAACGAGAAAAATGTAATATATTAGTTATGTACAATAATAGTAATAATAAATCTGGAGTGACTCGAATGGGCTTTCCGAACATTAAGTAATTAACGATTGTTTAACTCTTTCGTTCCCGTAACGGCCGAAACCGCCCGAAAGCTCTCAGTCCCAATCCGGCCCTAAAACGCCTGAGATCGTTCATCCCCCATTTTCTCTCTTTTATCTTCGCGATGGTCATTTTTACGCGGTTAGTTGTCAATGTAGATGACAAATGGGCGGGTTAACTTAATGGTGACAAGAAGGGATAGTGAAGGGAGTTTTCTTGTCCTAAAGATTTGCACTCTGCAGTGAAACTGGACCAGACAATAATCCATTCTTCCCCTAATAATAAGGCGTGTTGAAATGACACGTACATGAATAGAAAAAGAAGCCGATCTGTGCTTCCGTGGGGGTGAAATCTCGGCCGTTTGTCCGGGATCCTGAGGTAGATGAAAATTTCATATTCATGGGACCGAAAGAGTTAACGGGCGAGAAATCGTTAAATAAGCAAAAGAGAAAATTATGATAGGGCGTATGGGTACTTTTCTTCATTTAATTTAACACTATTTCGTTTCAAATAATTTGAGCCCATAGAACATAATGATAAATTTTCGTTGTGTCCCTGTAAAAACCTATAAGTACCTAAAACCTATAAACCCCTCACCAAAAATCTATAAAGTTCGTGTGATGGTTACTTATAACATGCATAAAAATTTTCAGACCAATCGGATAAGGCATTTAGACGCTATCACATTTTAAATAATTTGAGCCCATAAGCCACAATGATAAAGTATTTTTCTTCGTGTCCCTGTTTAAAAAAAAAAAAAAAAAACTTTTAGTGCTAGATTCAACAGAATCTTTATGGTTCATGCTACGATGACCAACAGTACATATATAAATTTTCAGCTCAATCGGATAGGCATTTAGATTCTGATGATTTTAGCCCATAGGCCATAATTATAAAAAAAATATTTTGTTGTGTTCCTGTAAAAAAAATATAAGTACCAGATTCACCAAGAGCTATACAGTTCGAGCAACAGTAACTTTTAACAGGTATATAAATTTTCAGCTCAATCTTATTAGGCATTTAGACGCTATGGCACTTCGAATAATTTGAGCTCATAGGTCATAATTATAAAGAATATTTTGTTGTGTCCCTGTAAAATTTCTATACTTGCTAGATTCTATACGTAGTAAATTTATACACTTCGTGCAACGGTGACCTATAGCATGATTGTATAAATTTTTAACTGAATAGAATAAAGCATACGCTCTCGCAGTTTAAAAATATTGGCCCATATACAAGATATGTACTTGTAGATCATAATGATAAAAAATTTTTCTTTGTGTCCTGTAAAAAATCCATAAACGCTAGTTTTTCCCACAATTCATGTGACAGTGACTCATAACATGTGTATAATTTTTCAGCTCAGTCGAATAAGGCATTTAGACGCTATTGCACTTTAAAAAATTTGAGCCCATAGACCATAATGATAAAGAGTTTTTCTTTGTGTCCCTGTAAAAAAAACTAGAAGTGTTCACCAAAATCAATAGGGATCGTGCATGGTGACCTACAATATACGTACTAACTTTAAGCTCATTCGAACAAAGCGTTTAGACGTTATCGTGTTCACTCACATACATACACACATCACGTAAAAATAGTAAATATGAATTCATGGGACCTCAAAACGTATAGAAACACCAAAATTTCAAACTGGAATTTTTGACATAATTACAATACTTTCCTATAGAGTCCGGAAATCATAAATTACATAAACTTATGACCACTTAGGTGTCTAAATAAAATATTATTTTCAACTTAGGACTGATTTGAAAACTAATTGAACAAAGAGTAGCGAGCAACAAAGCTGAATCATAATTTACTTCAGAGACTGAACAGAAAAGATTTTTTTAACGCATAGAAAGAAAGAACAAAAAAAAAAAAAAGAGTTATTTGAATGAATCATCGGAAGTTTTCGGTGATTTAGCAGTAGTCTGGCACCAAGGGAAGTAAACAATCTATTAATTATAGTTGTACATGTGTTTTTTTCTACGTTTACATTTTTTAAATTTACTATTTTGGTCCGAATCAAATCGTAATATAGTATTAAATATTAAGGTTATTAATTTTTTAATTTTATTAAAATGTATGGCAATCAAGCTTGCAATTTCTAAAATGTAATTAATTTATATTAATATAATTATGAATTTATTTTAATTAAAATTAAAATGAATGAAAGGGGATAGAAAAATTACGACCCGCATCTAGATTTGACTAACACATAGTGAAAAAACTTAAAATGTTCATTAGATACTGAGATGTAGCCATTTCTAAAATTGTAGTTCTTGAATGAAGAATAGCAGTGTATAGGGATTATAGGGTGTATCTTATAGGAATTACGCTATGGTGGATATTGAAATTAAAATAAATCAGTCCAAAAATATAATTAAAGGCATTCCGATGATTAAGGCGTGATCAATTGGGTTCCACAATAACCCTAATTTAATCTTCCTTAAAGTTATTAATATACATCTTTCTTTTAATTAATAAAAATTAATAGTATAGAATATCAACATTCTGACTGTAATCTATATATTCATGCAATTACTTTCTTTCTTTATTAGAACAACATTGAGTGATGATAATGGTACTAGTGGCCAATAAGTTTAAATTAGTGTGTGAGTCATAAACCATATACCAATAATCAGAGATAAAAAAGAAATCTGGTGTGAAACAACCACACGACTTTCATTACCCACTATTACACGTATTATATGCACTTTTTGGAGATAATGTGATCAGAAGACATAGAATTGACCGAATGAAATAGACAACTAAAAATTTTCCAGTAACAGAAAATGAATACACACGGAAAGACATATAAAACAGAGTTTACATAACAATAAAAAAAAAAAAAAAAAAAAAAAAAAAAATTTTTTTTTTTTTTTTTTTTAAACACCAATTTCCGAGATTTAAAACTGATATATCTGATCAGGATGACTATTAATTTTCCTGTAATAACCGCGTAAAGCATGAAAAAGAATATCTAAAATTAGTTTATGTAACAATTTTATAATAAAATCGTTAGAGCCGTTTTTGAGACACCTACTTTTACCAAAACTTGGCATATTGGAGGAAGTTGAACAATTAGAATTAGAAAATTGTTGACAAGAAAACAACAATTGCATACAAAAGGATAGTTAAAAGAGGATTAATATTGCAAATCTGAAAAACAATTCCATACAGCCGTTTTGAACGGAACGTACTTACAGTACCTGAAATTCAGATATTTGTACAGGACGCCTATCAATTTTCCCGAACTAACCAACTATATCATTCGAAAGGGCATCTAAAGGAATGTTCATACAATAAGTTTGAAGAAAATCGGTAGAGCCGTTTTTGAGGTATGGACTTCCGGTTTCGGATGACCCACTTCCGGTTTTCCAATTTTCACCAAAATTTAGAAAATTCATCTGTACACTAGACCTGTCTTAATTCTGAAGTTTCGTGGTTCTATCTTTATTAGTTTCAGAGATATAATAGTCAGAAGATTTCCCCCCCCCCCCCCCCCACACACACACACTGACCAAATGCCAAAAACCACTTTTTTGGACTCGGGAGACCTTAAAGCATGTAGATCAGGTGAAATCTCGATATCGAATTTTTGGACCGAATACAACATTTCCATTACCAACAGTAATAGAAGTAAAAAGAAAGAGAATAACTAGAATTAATAACAAACTCTACATATATATATATTTTTAATTTTATATTTATTCCTGGTATTAAATTTCTAATCCAAGTACAGAAAAGAATTTTTTTATCTTAACTATGTTTATCCTTAAGTTGTTGTTGTTGTTGCCGTTTTACATATTTTGGAATCGCGTCGAGCCTGTTATTATCATTTTTTGTCCGGGCAGGGCCGGGTCGGGCTGGACCGTACACTGGTAAAAAATAAACGGGTCGGGCCGGATTTTTCGATTTCATGCCGGGCCGGCCGTCAAAATTTCGGCCCGTTTGGACCTCAAACTTGAATAGAGGTGGACTTTTAAAGAAGTTTACTATAAGTAATATTTGAATTCCGATTTCGATTACATTTCATTAGAACTAACTGAGAAAAGAACAGTGCACTTATGTTTGTTTAGCATTATTTTTACTTCCATTACCCGACTACCGTAGGTAATTGGAAGTATTGTATTCGGTCCGAAAATTCGATATCGAGATTTCACCTGATTTACATGTTTTAAGGTCTCCTGAGTCCAAAAAAGTGGTCTTTGGCAATTGGTCAGTGTGAATGTGTGTATGTGTTGGGGGGGGGGGATCTTCTGACTATTATATCTCCGATACTAATAAAGATAGAACAACGAAACTTCAGAATTGAGACAGGTCTGGTGTAAAGATGGATTTTCTAAATTTTGGGGGAAATTGAAAAACCGGAAGGGGGACATCGGAGACCGGAAGTGGGACCGTATGTCCGTATTTCAAAAACGGCTCTAACGATTTTCTTCAAAATTGCTATATAAACATTCTATTAGATGTACTTTCGAATTATATAGTTGGTTAGTTCAGGAAAATTGATAGGCGTCCTGTATATATAGCTGAATTTCAGGTACTGTAAGTGCGTTCCTTTCAAAACGGCTGTATGGATTTTTTTCAAACTTGCAATATTATCCTCTTTTAAATATACTTTTGTATGTAATTGTTGTTTTCCGGTCAACAATTGAATATGCCAAGTTTTGGTAAAAGCCGGTATCTCAAAAACGGCTCTAACGATTTTTTGAAAATTACCCATTAACCCATTTTAGATATCCTTTCTCATGATTTACGTGGTTATTACAGGAAAATTAATAGTCACCCCGATCAGATAGATCAGTTTTAGATCTCGGAAATTGGTGCAAAAAAAAAAAAAAAAAAATCTACTTTTTTTTTTTTTTTTTTTTTTTTTTAACTCGTTTATGTAAATTGTTTTATATGTCTTTACGCGTGTATTAACTTTCTCTTTCTGTAAAAGTTCCATTAGGTTAATTCTGTGTCTTCTGATCACATTATCTCCAAAAAGTGCATATAATACGTATAATAGTGGGTAATGGAAGTCGTGTGGTTGCTTCACACAAGACTTTTTTTTTTTTTTTCTGAAAAATATAAAAGGGGGAAAACAGAAAAAGGGAAAAAAACAGAAAAAGGGATAAAAAACTGAAAAAATCAGTTTTTTGTTAAAAACAGCTCTTTTCTATTAAAAATACAGATATTTCTGTAAAAATTACAGAATTTTTTTATTCAGCATGCTAAAAAACAGAAAAGTGAGAAAAAACAGATAAAGGGTTAAAAAAACAGAAAAAAATTGTTTTTTCTCTAAAACAGCTCTTTTCTGTAAAAAATACAGAGTAGTCTTGTACAAACTACAGATTTTTTTTACAGAGTAATATTATAAAAGATGCTAAATTCAAAAGACATTTTAAGTTATAAATATTAAAATATTCTTGTAACAAATTATAAATTGTGTTTTCTCTTTCAAATGCATTTTATGAAATATTCCACAGTTTGAATCGTCAGGCCACTATTAAGACTCTGAAGTCAACTTTTTTTTTTCTGCACTGTAATTTACTTGTTTTTATATATACAGATATGCGGTTTTTTCAAATGGTTTACGCGGACAGAAATTAAAATCTTCCTAATTGAAAAATTTGTCTAGAGGGGTCGTATAGAAATTTTAAAAAATTTAACTTATTGAAAATTAAGAGATTTTAATTAAAAACATGGAACACACAAAAACGTTTCGGCTAAACATTTGCCCCTCCGCAGTGTCAAAATACATCCAGTGTACAGCATTAAAAATTCAGTTGCAAAACATCATAACAAAAATAAATATTCGGAAGGAACTGTTTTAGCCTCCTTCATAGGCGAATGTTGCAATTTAGTAAAAAACCCTTTTAGGAGTCTTCGTAAGTCCCCTTTGTGAGTCCTATTTTTGTAAGTTGAAAGCCGAGATTTTAATATCGTCAAAACCCGGAATATGTTCATTATGTAGGGAATGGATTACAAATTTAGATTTTAAATCACCACATTTATATGAGCGTTTGGGTTCTAATTCTCATATCACCGGTTCTGCAGCTAGCTTTAACATTGTTAAAATCTTGGCTCCCAACTGAAAAATATATGACTCACGATATTTCTGAGAGGGTGTTTTTACCAAATTGTGACATCATCCTGTGAACGAGGCTAAAATAGTTCCTCTGGAATATTTAATTTTCTTATGATATTTTGCAACTGAATTTTAACTGTTATGCACCCGATGCACATTGACACTAAAGAGGGTTAATTGTTAGTCAACACATTTATCGGGTGTTCTCTGTTTTTGTCAAAATCCGTTGTATAAACTTTTAAAGTATAATTTATTTACTCATTCTAAAAGTTACTCTAATTATTATTTTTTAATGACTACAATTAGCAATTATACTGTAACATGATGCTTGGTATTTCCAAATGAACGGACATATATTAATAAAACCCATGAGAAACTTTCACACTTTATTTCTTTTCTTATTTAACTTTAAAATTCAAAACACATCAATCTTAAATCAATTTCAGATCCAAGTTAAAATCTGAATTCACCAGGAATTATTATTAGAACCAAATTAATGTTGTGGGATGAAATGCTAATGATATTTAGTGTAAAAATATCGTTGATATTTGTGCCGCATACTTAAGTGTAACTAACACACACACACACACATATATATATATATGTTGATTATCCGCCGCAATGTTTTTCTCTTTCTTTTTTATAAGTTTATGCTATGAATCCAAGAAATTTGTCGTTCCATGACGTCACTATCGTATCGTTTCGACAGAATTTATTTTAACTGGTCCACGTTAGAGAAATAATTATATAGATAAATGGTCTATATAGATTTCATTTTTATTACATTGGAACAATATAATAATGTGAGAGTTTTATGACATAAACTTTATATAAATTGTTAAAAATTATGTATATTTCGAAGTAAATAAAGATAGGTACCTGTTGCCCGTCAAAAGTTATCTGGTGTAGACATGTTACTTTTAATTTGTTCAGTGTATGCAGATTAAACTTGTATATTTTATTCCTTAGTGCAATTTAAAGACAAAAATCACTCGGTAAAATGCCTAGTTAGCTGGCAGGCCTCATACTTTGAATAATATTATTAAATATTTTATAATTATTGCACACCATATAAATTATAAAATATTTCCAGGTGCACCCATTACATCTTTCAATGTATTTTACATCACCATGACATATATTGCTGGAAAGTTTTAAAATGCAAATCCTAAAAGAAAATGAATTTTGAACAAAATTCTGTTCACTGAGAAAAAAAAAAATCTCTCTCTCTCTCTCTCTCTCTCTCTCTCTGTATATATATATATATATATATATATATATACTAGCAGGCTTCGCCCGCTTCGCTGAGCACTATACTTAAATGAGTTGTCAAAATTCCATTACATTATTAATAATCTAAGTTAAAGTTTCCTCTGTATTCTGTAGAGGTATTTTCCGCTCTCGACGGGAGGATTCCGTATCCACACTGCCTTCGGCGGCAACTTACCCGCTTTTTACTTCCCCTTCCCCAGCGGCTAAGTCAGAAGTTTTGCGAAATCTCACCAAAGTACATAATACGTACACCTAATCAACATCCACACACCAAAACGCATCATTCTAAGATAATGTGAAGCGAATTCAGAATAACGTGTTTTTACGCTTGTTTATTGCCCCCCCCCCCGACCTTAAGGGGGTAAGTGGGTGAATTTCGTAAAATCGCGTTACAATAAGTGTCAGATACATACAAAGAATTTGCGCACCAAATTTCGTGACCGCAGATCCCATAGCTTTTCCAAGACAAATTTTGCGCTAAAGGGGAGGGGGGTGTTGAATTTGCAACTCCCCCCCCCCCTTAAAAAAAATCGAAAATCACAAAAAAAAAAAAAAAAAAACGAAAATGTGTTTTTGAAAATATTCTAAAGAAGATACGTGGCTATTTTCAATACCTTTGCAATATCTTTAGTAGAGCTCTACAAAAAAATCCGGAATTTCTTAAATTTCCCCCTCGAAAAACGGTTTCCCCCCCCCCTCCTTTAAGAATCAAGAATTCTAAAATCGTACATAATGTTTTATTTATACTCAAGTTTAGTCTCATCATGTGCAATTTCTTCACCGTGATGAAATTTGGGCCCGGGTTATGCTTACAAAAGTTTTTTTGCTTCCTGTCCCGCTGGGGGGAAGGGGGTATTTCGATAAATCCCGTTTCGTTAAGTGCCGGTTGCATATAAAAAATCCAAGCAACAAACTTCGTCACCGCAGCTCTCAAAAATTTTCCAGGACAAATTTAGTGCTAAAAAGGGTGTCTCGAATTTGCCCTTTGTAACACATCCCCCCCCCTTTAAAAAAAAAAAAAAAAAAAAAAAAAAAAAAAAAATGGCAGATTCCAAAAAATTAGAAATGTGTTTCAGGAAATATCCTAAGAAAGTCGCATAGCCTTTCTTCAAAATCTTTATTCAATTTTTGGTAGAATTCGACTCAAATCAGGAATTTTTTTAATTTCCCCTCCAAAAATCGATTTTCTCCCTTCCTTCCTTTTAAAAATCGAAAATTCCTAAATCGCAGATAATGTTTTATTTGTACTTATGTCTAGTCTCCCCATGTGGAATTTCTTTATTGTGAAGTAATTAGGAGCCGAGTTATGCTTACAAACGTGTTTTTGTCTTTTTCTCCCGCAGGGGGGAACGAGGGAGGGAATTTCGGAAAAGTTGATAGGTATAATTTTAAGTGTAAAGACCTAAGTTTTTGCCAAGCGCTGTTGAATTCCGCCCAGCCGTTCTCAAGTGATACCCGGACAAACGTGTTTCTGTTTTTTGCCCCCCCCCCCGGAGGGAGCGTGGGGCAATTTCTGAAAAGTCGATAGATGTCATTTTAAGTTCGGTAAAGACCTAAATTCTTGAGGAGCGCCGTTGAATTATGTCCAGGCATTCTCAAGTGATACCCGGACAAACGTGTTTTTGCCCCCCCCCAGGGGGGAGCGTGGGGAAATTTCTGAAAAATTGATAGATATAATTGTAAGTTGTGTAAAGTTTTTGCCAAGCGCTGTTGAATTCCGCCCAGCCGTTCTCAAGTGATACCCGGGCAAACGTGTTTTTTCTTTTGCCCCACAAAGAGGGAACGGTGGAATTTCGGAAAAGTTGATAGGTATATTTTTAAGTTGAGTAAAGACCTAAGTCTTTGCCAAGCGCTGTTGAATTCCGTCCAGCCGTTCTCAAGTGATACCCGGACAAACGTGTTTTTTCTTTTGCCTCCCAAAGGGGGAAAGAGGGAATTTCTGAAAAGTTGATAGGTATAACTTAAGTTGGATAAAGATCTAAGTTTCTACCAAGCGCTCTTGAATTCAGTCCAACCGTTCTCAAGTGATGCCCGGACAAACGTGTTTTTGTATTTTGCCCCCCAGGGGAGAACGGGGAGAAATTTCTGAAAAGTTGATAGATATAATTTTAAGTTGGATAAAGATCTAAGTTTCTGCCAAGCGCTGTTGAATTCAGTCCAGCCGTTCTCAAGTGATGCCTGGATAAACGTTTTTTTGTATTTTGCCCCCCATGGGGGAACGGGGGGGGGGAATGTCTGAAAAGCTGATAGATATAATTTTAAGTTGCGTAAAGACCTAAGTTTTTGCCAAGCGCTGTTGAATTCCGTCCAGCCGTTCTCAAGTGATACCCGGAAAAACGTGTTTTTTCTTTTGCCTCCCAAAGAGGGAAAGAGGGAATTTATGAAAAGTTGATAGGTATAATTTAAGTTGGATAAAGATCTAAGTTTCTGCCAAGCGCTGTTGAATTCAGTCCAACCGTTCTCAAGTGATGCCCGGACAAACGTGTTTTTGTCTTTTGCCCCCCAGGGGGGAACGGGGAGAAATTTCTGAAAAGTTGATAGATATAATTTTAAGTTGGATAAAGATCTAAGTTTCTGCCAAGCGCTGTTGAATTCAGTCCAGCCGTTCTCAAGTGATGCCTGGATAAACGTTTTTTTGTATTTTGCCCCCCATGGGGGAACGGGGGGGGGGAATTTCTGAAAAGCTGATAGATATAATTTTAAGTTGGGTAAAGTTCTAAGGTTCTGCCAAGCGCCGTTGAATTCCGTCCAGCCGTTCTGAAGTGATGCCCGGACAAAAAGAGCGACATACAGACACGATGACACACACACACACACACAGGCAAAATTTTCTGTAGTCATTTTCGGCTTTCATGGTGTGTGAAACGTGAAGATATCGCAAATTCTGACAAATTTACAGATAAAACTCTGATTTTATTAATATAGATAGCCTTCATGTAGAACGAATAAATTGTCATTTTCTAAATCCCTAAACTAGAAATATAGATTTCTGAGCTATGCGTATAAGGCGCACCAATATGCTGAACAGACGTAATGATCGATGATTTCTAGTCTATACATTCCTAGCTGGTGAAAGAATTTTCTGAATGTTCTGAATATTCTGAATCCTTTGTATTGCGAGAAATTATAGCTTGATTTTCTAGAATTGGGCTATAAACCAAGATTATAGTTGCTAAAATTCGCCTCTTGTATTCACATTTATTTTCAGAGATTTTTAAATACGTTTGACCTCGAGAATATAGACAAACGCTCTAGAATTCTAATAGGGGTTTCTAGAACTCGCTTTCAAATGGGACTAGAATATAAAAGGATGACAAGGAACAACTTTTACTAGAGACACAATATAGATTTTAGATGTCAGTTAGAGAAATCTTTCTCGGTTTTATTCCATTCAGAATAGATTTTTTGTGGTCTTATAAATCTGCCATTAAGGCTTACCATATATCATATCTTATTTGAAATAGTTTTTCTGCATCTGAATATTGTAAGTTTTTTTTTTTTTTCTTTCTACACATTAACATTAAAATATACTTTTAAAAATAGTTTTTATGGATATTAATGTATAATTTATGTTTTTAATATTGTGCAAAATAAACGAAAATGCTATTTATAGCACTTTACATAGAAAACATGCTGTAGTAATATTTTGTAGTATGCATGATATAACAAGACGATTTAAATATATTTTCTGAAGTAAGAGCACGAGCAGGCGGATAGAGAGGCAGAAGATAGAAATACATAAGCATTTAAATTTTGTTTATAAATTAAAAACATTGTTTAGATGATAGCAAATTAATCTTTTCATCGACTAATATTAGGTAAGTGCTACGGTTAAGTATATTTAGAATATTTAGAAATATTTAGTATATTAAGAATATTTAGAAATATTTAGTATATTAAGAATATTTAGAAAAAATACTCTTAAATATATTACTATTTTATACTGTATGAATATATAAATCGTTTAAGAAGAAAAATATGCATTTTCTTCAACTGCCGTGAAATTTCATACCTTACCGTGCATTGGAGTCGAAAGATATTTTCCAATATTAATCATGGTTTTATAGTCAAATATAAAACATTTCCAGCTTTCTATATTCAGAATTCCTGAATATTTCATACGTTATAAAGCAATATTTTAGGAAGTGTATCGTCAAACAGCCAGGAGAAATCGTCACTAGAATAATATGAATTGATGATATGGCATGGAAATATATTCAGATTTCTTATGGATATGGAAAAAGACAGTAATCTACTGCATATATTTGGAGAAGACTTGGTGTTTTGAATAACTTTATATTGTGTAGGACATTTATATATATTTGTCGATCTGTAGACCTATACATATCTTTATTTTGTGTTTTAGTTTCCCTACACTATAGGTATGGGAACTTAAATAATTGTCATAACTTTTGGACTTGCTTTTTTTATTTAATTTTTGCACGTTTTGAGATGCAAGGCATCCAAAAATCATAAAACCGGTATGCTGTCTATTATTGTGTTAGATGCTAGTTTGTGTACACAGTATCTCACTGGCAAATAATCGCTGACGTCAGTCCAATTTTGAAATATCACTTTTTATACTGGCAAGACCCAGGTAAAAAAATGATCAAAAAACCTTTAAAAAAATTCTTCAGGAAAACTGCAGGTATTTCGGACTAAAATCTGCATCTTAATTACAGATAAAAAAAACCTGCAGTTTTTCTCAAGGTAAAAAACCTTCTTTCTCCCTTTTATTTGCCCGAAATAACTGCAGTTTTTCTGAAAACCTGCAGTTTTTCTCAAGGTAAAAAACCTTCATTTTTCCTTTTATTTGTCCGAAATAACTGCAACTTTATTGCAGGTAAAAAACCTGTTGTGTTTCTGAAAGTAAAAAACCTTCATTTTTCCCTTTTATCTGCCCGAAAAAACTGCAGTTTTCTTGCAACTAAAAACCTGCACTTTTCCTTAGATTTCTGCCCGAAAAAAGTTTTCCCACAGGTAAAAAGCCTATGCTTTCTCTATGAAAAAAGTCAACAATTTTATGCCTAATAATATCAATTATATATATTTTTTAAACAGAGTATAAGCAGTCATTATGAAATAATCATGCTCCTATTGCACACAAAAACTTTTCACGCAATTTTCATTTGAGACAATTTTTGCTCCAATTTCTGGAGGCCAAAATCGAAAAGGGGTTGGAAAACGTGATTAAAAAATTGTCTAAAAAACAGGTTTTCACGGTGTTCAGTACATGTCAAGGGGCACATATTTACTGCTCTTTTCTGGGCCTATATGAAGTCTTCGTGTAGAATGAAGAGAGCTATTAATGACTTTCACGGCAATATTTTCTCGGCACGTACAAGGCGCTATCACCGCATTGGTTTGTCATTAGAGGAGAAATTGTTCGTGCGAACAAATTTTTATGATTAGCCAGAAAAAAAATTCCGTATTCCCAACTCCTATTATACCAGGGATTGAGGTGATTTGAGCCAACAAAACTGGCTCAAAAGTTGTGTGAAAAATCTCTGTGTAATAGAAGCTTAATAGTACTAGAATAAATAGTAAAATTTTGCGAAAAGATTACATAATTTTGTGTACGGCAGCTAAAGCTTAATAGAAAAGTGCCACCTGTCCTAAAACATATACAAAACTTTGAATAAAAAGCATAAAATGGAAAAACACTCACAACTGTTGTTTCGTGTCGAAAGAAAACACGACTTTTCATGAGGTGAGCAAAGTAGGCACAATAGTGTAAACATAATAGTTGGCACTTTTTTTGCTGCATTCATGCCTACTTTGTTCCATCGGGAAACAGCCATGTTTTCATTCGACTTAAAACTGTTGTAAGTTAACCACGTTATGGTGTTTATTCAAAGTTTTGCTCATATTATAGCTAAAACGTGATTCATACATGAAATATCATGAACATGGCTGCAAGTTCCTAAATACACATTTAGGAACTTGCAAGTGCCTAAATACACATTTTCCTGATGAAGATATTTTCTTTTGAGTTTACTAGCCGGCGATGCTGATTTTATTAAACGGCGATTTTAAAAGTATAGTTTGTATTGATTTGATTCCGGTCCTGACAATTTGATCAGATTTAAGCGCCTGATTTTATTACCAGTGAATTTATTAAGCGGCGGGAACTGTATTTTAAATTAAAATGTTGCCAATGTATATCATACTTAACAATGATTTCTGCAAATGAAGAAAATTCATTTTTAAAACTGAAACGAAGATAAAATTTTCAAAACGAGACATCTTTAAAATTAACGCTTGAATAAAACTCATTTACGTGCATCGATTAAATTCTCTATAAAAATCAATTTTGCGAGTGGAAATTAATTGTTTCACAGTTGAAATTTTTATACTCTCTGTTTGACCAAGATCAAATTCAACAACTAAATAAATAGTTAAAAATCCTTACAACTGAATTTATTTTGTTCTTTTTGTATTCGAACGAAAAAGAACAAAAGAAAAAAAAATTTCGAATTCTAAAACGAATTCTCTTATTTTTTTTAAGGATGAATTGGTTTAATGGTTTAAATAATTTGAGATTCCTTTTTCGTGAAAAAAAAAAAAAAAAAAAAAAAAAAAAGGTATTAAAACTTTTAATTGCGTGAAAATATAGTTCAATGTACTAATTTATTCGTTTTTTATTCAAACTTTATGTATCATTTTATTAAAAGTATAGATATTGAAGTAGGATGCAATGTTATAAGAAATATGTAGTATTATTAGGAAATAGTACATAATAATAAGTATTTAAACTGAACCTTCATTAAAAGAAGTAGAATTTTCAGTACATATATTTTCACTACATTAAATTATGCTTTAAAAAAATAAATAAATAAATAAATAATAAAAAAAATAAATAAAAGTTCTGTTTAGTGATAAGAATTTAATTTGGTTTATAGAATTTTTACCGATGGACTTAAAATTTAGTAATTATTTTTTTGCCAGTCACAAATTGCTTTAGAAAAATTTTCCGAGAAAAAATGCATTGTTGGTTTAAAACATTGTTAGCTTATTTATTTGAAATACAGACTTCCATAATTTCCAGAAATTCGTAATTATTTATAAAGTTTGAAATGTATTTTGTCTGGTTACAATATTTATTTTTAATTTTAGAGATTTTAAAATGCGTCACAAAGAAAATATAGATGAGAGAAGGGTATTATGGAATACCATTTATATTTCTTAAAATAACTTTACTTCTTTTTAATAAAAATCTCCAAAATCATGATGAGTACATAGTGTAATTATTTGTAATGAATTGTCACTTAAAAAAAACAAAAACAAATATTTTGTTGTTATAAAAAGTTTACTTAAAAAAAAAAAAATTACAAATGGAGGTTAATATGAAATAGTCGGGTAATAAGGAATAGGTGGTTTAAACCACAGAAAAACTAATTAAACTTCTTAAAATATAGTTATTTTTTAACTATAAAAATCATATTTTTAAGAGCCGTTCCTGCTTCGAGTCTGTTTACAAAAGTCACAGATATAATCTTCGTTACCTGCTCCGGTACAGTCACGGTGAGCCCACACAGAACAGCTGAAATTCTTAATACAAATTTCTCCTCGTTTATCTTCTGAGAATTTCCCATTACAGAAGATACATTCAGCGTCATTATTTCCTGGTTCTTTAGTTGAGTACATGAAGTCAATTTCAGATGATACTGTGAAATATCTAGTATTCCATAATAATCGATACGCCATCTTTGAAAATGAACTTTTAAATTGATGAGCAAAATATTTTCAGCTAAAAGACGACCAACGTATAACAAAATACAGTTCTTCGAACATACATTATGCTTAACATTAATGTTCAAATCACATGTGTACTAGTAAGTTTAAATGTTTGAAAACGTACCTTCAAAAACTCTTGAAAATCACAAAACATACTTTGTTCTGTTGAGAATGGTACGGCAAGAACAAGCAGTCGCTCCTTGCTCTATTGCTTCACGGGAATCCTTCTTGAGTAATTCATGGTATTTTGACGAGATAGCTACACCAATCAGAGCTGAAACCTCAATATTGCATAATTCCCGACTATTCCATAATACTCTCCTCTCCTCTATATTTGTTCATGTTTAAGGGTTAATTATCTATTAACGATTTTTTTTTAACTGCTGTGTAACATCGTATTCTAAAGATAGTTACTAAGATGCCTGAATGTAATGTATATTGACTGGTGAATTGCATATTGACTAATAAATATCGTAATCGAATATGTGACTTTCGATTCAATATGTCAACGCTCTTATCCAGTAAGGTATCCTGAGCTTGGAAGAATGATATAAGAGAAGAATGAAGCCAAATTGGTAACCACAGAACATATTAAGTTACATTCCACACAGTCACTTACATCCATGAGATATCTATAAACACGCATAAAAGTTAAAAAATGATCCATTAAACTTCTATAAATATCCTATACACTGTAAATACAAATGTCTGAAATTCAGACACAAATGTGCCTAAAATGGGTGTTCAATTTTAAGATGATAAAAAGTGTCTTATTTATTTCAGACACCTGAAGTATCTTAAAAGGCAAATCGTTTCACACTCGAGGTGTCTGAAATTCCGCCACCTTTGTTCCTGTCTATACAGTGAATATTTTTCATAAATAAAAAGATGCGTTTTATACTGTTTACCTGTGAAAAATAGATTTTAGAATCTCCTAGAGCATTAGAAAAAAAAAAGCATTAATAATATTTACAAAAATATTCCCTGCTGCCCGCGCCGGGAATCGAACTGACAATCAACGGATTGAAAATCGAGCGTCTTCCCAATCAAGCCATCGGTACTCACGCTGTACGCTGCTTGTATAATTAAATATATTCTAGTATCCGTAAAACAAATTGAAGTTTTATGTCTTTGCAGTAAAACTCTCCATAAGAAGTAAAGCTTAATACATATTATTATCTTAAATTTCATGTGTAGAGGTTAAGAGTTTTTTTTGTAAAATGCGTAGTAAATATGAAAAAATAGTAGACTATGGATTTTAAACGTTTTTTTTTTTTTTTTTTAACTGGTATTTGCAAGAAAAAAAAAAAAAAACTACGTACATGAAACGAAAAAAATTGCTCTTTTACATTTTGAAGTGTAGGGAAACATAAAATAATTTTTAAAACGCGGAAAAAAAAAACCAACTATGCACAAATTGTTTAAGATTGTTTAGTTACGAATTCGCTTTCTTAGCTACAAGTTACATGCTTCGTTTATCTTAATATACAGGGTTAGTCAAAATGAATAGGACAATAAGAAAAGTATTTTTAGACGAATGTATGTTTATTGTAACCAAACTACAGCTACGTATGGACAGATAAACTATCAAAGTTTTTTCTCACCTTCACAGATGTTCGATGGCTGCACGATTTGTCGACTTCTGGGGACTTCGTTGAAAGGATGCACGAATGGATTCCACAGTTTCTTCGGAGACACGTGGTCGTCCTGTGCTTTTACCCTTGCATAAGCAGCCCGTCTCCTCAAATTGCTTTACCCACCTCACAATGGAATGTCGATGAGGTGGTTCCTTGTCATACTTGGCTCGAAATTGTCGCTGGACCGTAATTACTGACATTGTTTTAGCAAATATCACACAAAACGCTTTCTCCTTGCCTGATTGCGCCATTTTTGAAAACAGCGTCTCCTAGCGGCATTAACGTACATATGTGTTGCCAAATAAAACTTTGATAGTTTATCTGTCCATACGTAGCTGTAGTTTGGTTACAATAAACATACATTCGTCTAAAAATAGTTTTCTTATTGTCCTATTCATTTTGACTAACCCTGTACATATATATATATATATATTATTTTATTTTTTTTGATTACGCGTGAAAACTTTAAATAATAAAATCTTTTTGTAAAAAAATAGAACCGACTCCAAAAAGCAACTACTATTCAAACAACTAAAAAAAAAAAAAAAAAAATGGTACGAAATGAAACTGTCAATTGCGCCTAAAAGTATAAAATAATTTTCTTCGCCAAACAACCTATAACACTACAATTAATCATAACTTTTGAAGTCGGCGCAAAATTAAATAAAATTTAATTAGTTTTTAAAGGTTTGTTTTTAGATCGGTAGCAACAAATGCTATTGTCTCGAATGATCCATTTTCATGTTTCCTTTACTATTTTATCACTGTATACAATTGGTCCATTAGTAGCATCTACACAGAACAGTGAACATTCTTCACAATGCGGTATTTATGTTTCTACGAAGTTAGAGTTTCCTTTGCAAATTTGGTATAACTTTGATAACTATCAGCCTTGGTGGTTTTTGAATTTGGCGATCAAAACGTAATGCAAAAATATACAGGCAAGATGTACATTTTCATAATATGTATTGTACGAAGTATTGTTTCATATTCTTGATTACTCTCTTAATATACCTTATCAAAATATTAATGATATCCCAAAGAAATTAAATACGTTTCCCAGATAATTTTGCGATTTTTCTTTCACCAAGGACGTCAGATACCAACATCTTCGCCAACTTTTGTTGCTTACGAAATCTTATTTCTTTTCTTGAATCAAAGAAGTTTTCCGCTGCGTTTTGCAGGTCAAAATGTATGATGTGTATTTTGAATAGGATTTGATTTTTGTATTGAATAAAGGTATCAATTTTTATTTAATTTTGCGCCGACTTCAAAAGTTATGATTAATTGTAGTGTTATAGGTTGTTTGACGAAGGAAATTATTTTATACTTTTAGGCGCAATTGACAGTTTCATTTCGTACCATTTTTTTTTTTTTTTTTTTTTTTTTTTTTTAGTTGTTTGAATAGTAGTTGCTTTTTGGAGTCGGTTCTATTTTTTTATTTTTCTCTTTTCAGTGAAAACTTATTCATACAGCAGAACATCAGAAGACGTTCGAGGGCAGTTTCACAAATCACAACTTCCAAGAAAAGTGACATAACTCAAAATATGGTTTATGTCACTGAAAAATACATGAAATGCACCCAATGTGAACAAAAAAGTTACATCTCCATCTAGAAAGTTACATCTCCATCTAGAAAGTTACATCTCCATCTAGAAAGTTATTCACTCGAGAAACAGTTATGCCAGTTTTATTCTAGTCAAGTTATTTTTAAGTTGATTTTTCTCAAATGCTGCATTTTTAAGTTGTGTCACTTTTCTTGCCTTTATTGGATATGAGCAAAAAACTATCTATTGAATGAACATACGTTAAATTAAAATGTCTTTAGAAATGTAAAGAACGGATACGCTGTATTCGTAACCAAAAATTCTGTTAGACATATATATTGAACTTTACAGTGAATACGTGTCACCCGCTGCGCTGAAAATTGCGAAGCGTAAAGTTCAAACAAAGAGCAAAATATGCATTGCAGCTGACGGACAGAAGTTTCATCATCAATACTTACATACTGCTTTTACCAGTGTAGCTGCATGCGTTCAGCAGTTAGAGTGAGAACAGACTTTTGTGAGTATCCTGTAATTTGTTTATATCTTAATGAAATCATAATGAAACCTATTTCAGGCCAAGATCATTACGACAACAAAAAAAGTATTAAAGTTAAATCATCTCTTACGAAGTTATAAGCGAACAAATTTCAACAACAACAACAACAACAATGAAAAACATGGTTTGTATTGAGAACCTCTTCCTTTATGAAGTCGGTTTAAAACGTCTTTGCGTTAATCGATGTGACCGCTTACAATAACCATACTTTGAACTTTACATAGCATAAATTTAACCCGCTACGCTACAACATATGCAATGTCGTTCAATTTTGCACAAAATAGGAAATTGTGAACAAACAAATGCACGTTTTAAGCGTTCTGTTTTTAGCCTTAATGTCTAAACTATCTCTTTGTACTAAATCGATGATGCTCTGCAATTTTATAATTCACTTTTTTCCCCTGTCTTGAATCGTTTCCAAGATAGGAACGCTAACTCCACCGTTTTCCACCAGGTGGCGCTGTAGGTGGTTTAATCTCGTTGCACATATCCACTTTACTATACCTACATACCATTTTATGACTATAGTTGCAGCTGTTCAGATGTTTAAAAAAATTGGGACTGACTTTTTTGGGCACCATGTATTTTCTTTGGATCGTAAAAATATTACAATGGGACTTATTTCAGACCAAGACCTTTACAATAAAACAAAAAGTATCAAAATCGGATCATCCGTTCAGAAGTTATGAGCTAACAAACAAAAACAAAAAAACATACGCTTTGTATTGAGCGCCCCCTCCTTTTTGAAGTCGGCTAATTAGAGCATCTCTTACGAAGTTATAAGTTTACAAACACCACCAACAACAAATAGCTCGAATTAAGAACACCCTCCTTTCTGAAGTTGGTTGTAAACGACTTTGCGCTAATCGATGTGACCGCTTACAGTAACAGTAATTTGAACCACAGAGTATGTGTGTCATCCGCTACACTGCAAAGTGTGCAACGTAGTTCAAGTGTGAACAGTGTAGGAAATTGCGAACAAACAACTGCACGTTTTAAGCGTTCTATTTTTAGCAATAATGTCTAAAAACTGTCTTTTCGTAGTAAATCGATTATGCTCTATAACTTCGTAATTAACTTTTCTCCCATCTTGAACCATTTTTGAGATAGGAGCGCTAATTCCACTGTTTTTCACCAGATGGTGCTTTATTTTCTTTAGATTGCAAAGATATTACAATGGGATCTACTTCAGACCAAGATCTTTACAACAAAACAAAAAGTATCAAGTAACCGTATTTTGAACTATATAGCGTATGTCTCAGCAGCTACGCTACAACGTGTACAATGTAGCTCAAGTCTCCATAGTGTAAGATATTGCGAACAAACAAATGCACGTTTTTAGCATTATATTTTTAGCATCAATAACTAAACAATCTTTTCGTACTAAATCGATGATGCTCTGCAGTTTTATAATTCACTTTTCCCCCTGTCTTGAACCGTTTCTGAGATAGGAACGCTAGCATGAATGTCTAAACAATTTTTTTGTACTAAATCGATGATACTCTTCAGCTTGTAATTCACTTTTTTCTCTAGAACCATTTTCGAAATAGGAACTGTAACTCCTCTATTTTCCACCAGGTGGCGCTGCAAGCGGTGTAACCTTGTACTGCATGGCCTCTTTGCTATACTTACAAACCATTTGTATCACTATAGCTGCAGCCGTTTAGCAGTTAAAAGAGTTGGGACTGATTTTTTTGGGCACCCTGTATTTTCTTTAGATTGTAAAGATATTACAATGGGACCTATTTCAGAGCAAGACCTTTTCAACAAAACAAAAAGTATCAAAATCGGAGCATCCGTTCAGAAGTTATGAGCTAACAAACATAAAAAAAACATACGGTTTGAATTGAGAACCTTCCTTCTTTTTTGAAGTCGGTTAAAAATGAGCTTTGTTTTTTAATTTTTAACAGAATAAGTTCCGCGTCTAAGTATTTTAAATAAGTTAACTACTTATATTATATAAAATAATATCAAATTTATTTGTTAAAAAAAAAAAAAAAAAAAAATGTTAAAACAGATATGCGTGCTGCTTTAAGTAGACTCCATATGGAAAATTTGTTAAGTAATACAAATGTCTGAATTTCTAAGTCTCAGAAATTTGTAATGTCTGAATTTTTAAGTACCTAAATTGTAAAATGTCTGACATTTTATGTGTCTAAACTGTAATATGTCTTAATTTCAGACATGTCAATCTTATTCAGACACTTATCTCAGCTCATTTATAAAAAGACACTCACGTGTCTTAATTTAAGACAGTACATGCGTCTGAAATTTTTCATGCGCAAGTGTTTCAGGCATAGATACATTTCTGTCTGAATTTAAGACGCTTCTATTTACAGTGCAGATATCTATTAGCACAACAAATGTCACTCTTTTTTACATCCATTAAACGAAACCAAGAGCACTTTCAAGGCGTCAAAATTCGACCCGTTTTTCGATTTAAAAAAAAAAAAAAAAAAAAAAAAAAAAAAAAGTCTTCTTTTGCAATAGTTCGTGGTTTAAACCAACCATGTACTAGTCGAACTGTCTGGAGTGTTTTAAGTTTCAACCCGAGAGCACAGTTCGTAATAATTACAAGATAAAAAGAACTTTTCATGTACCATGTTTTTAGATTTTTTGTTGAATAATATAAACGCTACCGAAGGCAGCGGGACCTGAAACAGTTGACTAAAAGTATTTAAAAAATGTATTGTCACCGTGTTTTGAGCTGTCCTGAAAGTTTCAAATATCTAGATACTCGGGAAGTTAGTTAAAAATCGATTGCAAGATTTGTACTGGACAAACAAACAAACAAGAATTAAAGCTAATAAAAGCATGGTAAAACTACAACCTCGACAACACTTGACAATGAACCATAAATTAGCTCGCTTAGAATTTGCTAAAAAACATGTTTTGCTTGGAAATAAATGGAAATATATACTTTTTTTGGATAAGAAATTTTTTATTTTGTTGAATCGGACGGCTTTAAAAAATACATTTCAAGCGGCAATATGGAGGGGGGTTAGTAATGGTATGGGAAGCGTTTGCTGCTAATGACACGTTAGCAAATGTGGTAATTTATACCAAAATGAATGTAAAAAGGATCAAATATGCTGAGTGATAATTTGCTCCCAAATACCCCTCTAGTTATATCCGGAGATTGGATCTTTCAGTCAGGATAATGCCAGCATACCTGCTGCTTATTGAACAAAAACTTGTTTTGAAGCAAACGAGGTCCGTCTGCTTGATTTGGCATCCTGCATTCCGCATTTAAACCCAATTGAAAAACATTTGGTGCATATTTGCGCACCTGTTTTTAAGGACATATAAAATTATCGAGGGAAAGGCGAACTAATCAATGCGATAAGGTACACACGGGAAAATGTCAAAAAAGAAACTTCATCTCGACTTAATTTATCGATGACTGATAGACTGATAAAATTCATTGGGAAAAAAAGGCCAATTTGTAGGATATTGACTTTACATTTTCATTAACAACTCATCGAACTTATAATTATTTCCAAGATGAAATTTCAAAATTATCATTTAACGTTTTGATTATATATTACATACGTTCATAACTTATGTTTGTGCTTATAATTTAATTTCTGAGAAAGAGTGATATTAAAATTTTCGTGTTGAACAACGTTTTATACTTTTTTTGTTAATATATTTTGTTACCTGATACTTTTTTCCAGGGCTTTAATTTTGTGAGATGTAGTAAAATTGTAGAGCGTGATATCAACTGATAAGGAATCTGGTGTATTAATGATTTGTCTGTCTTAATTAAGTTCATGCTGTCGGATAAAATCACATGCAGTTCTGAAAATAAATATCTGAATTTTTTAAAAACATTCCATATAAAAAAAAAATCTGGTGTGAAACAACCATACGACTTCCATTACCCACTATTACACATATTGTATGCATTTTCTGGAGATAATGTGATCAGAAGATATAAAAGTGATAGTGGCCTAAAGAAGTAGAAACCTAATATTTTTTCTGGTAAGATAAACTTTATACACATGTAAAGACATATCAAAAGAAGCTTACATATAGCGAGGTTAAAAAAAAAAAAAAAGAAAGAAGAAAAAAAAAAATTGGTAGAGTTATTTTTTGAAACACCAATTTTCGAGACCCACCTAAACTTCTGACCTACCTAAACAGGGTAGCTACTAATTTTCCTCTCATAACTACGTTATACATAAGAAATAAATGGATTTATATAACATTTTTCAAGAAAATCGTTAAAGCCGTTTTTGAGGTACCAACTTTCACCAAAACTCAATTATTGACAGGAAAACAATAATTACATACAAAAGAATTTTTAAAAGTGATTAGTATGGCGAGTTTGAAAATAATCCGTACAGCCGTTTTTAAAGGAACGCTCTTAAGAGACCTGAAATTGAGCTATTTATAAAGGACGCCTATCAATTTTTCTGAACTAACCAACTATATCATTCGGAAGGACATCTAATAAAGTGCTTATATAGCAAATTTGAAGAAAATCGTTAGAGCCGTTTTTGAGATACGGACTTACGGTCTCACGTCCGGTTTCTAATGTCCCACTTCCGGTTTTTCAATTTTCACCAAAATTTGGAAAATTCATCTGTACACCAGACGTGTTTCAATTCTAAAGTTTCGTAGTTTTATCTTTATTAGTTTACGAGATATAATAGCCAGAAGATTCCCCACACACATACACACACACACGGGATCAGGTCGATTTCCCGACACTCAGTTTCCCGACAAGTCAGTTTCCCGACGCCACTTTCCCGACAGGTACGGTTTCCCGACAGCTCACTTTCCCGACAGGTATGGTTTCCCGACAGCTCACTTTCCCGACAGGTACGGTTTCCCGACAACTCACTTTCCCGACAGGTACAGTTTCCCGACAACTCACTTTCCCGACAGGTACGTTTTCCCGACAGCTCACTTTCCCGACAGGTACGGTTTCCCGACAACTCACTTTCCCGACAGGTACAGTTTCCCGACAACTCACTTTCCCGACAGGTACGTTTTCCCGACAGCTCACTTTCCCGACAGGTACGGTTTCCCGACAACTCACTTTCCCGACAGGTACAGTTTCCCGACAACTCACTTTCCCGACAGGTACGTTTTCCCGACAACTCACTTTCCCGACAGGTACGTTTTCCCGACAGCTCACTTTCCCGACAGGTACGGTTTCCCGACAACTCACTTTCCCGACAGGTACGGTTTCCCGACAACTCACTTTCCCGACAGGTACAGTTTCCCGACAGCTCACTTTCCCGACAGGTACGTTTTCCCGACAGCTCACTTTCCCGACAACTCACTTTCCCGACAGGTACGTTTTCCCGACAGGTACGTTTTCCCGACAGCTCACTTTCCCGACAGCTCACTTTCCCGACAGCTCACTTTCCCGACAACTCACTTTCCCGACAACTCACTTTCCCGACAGATTCGTTTTCCAGAGAGTTTTCTCTCCCGACTGCTGCTTCCTGACAGCTTACTTTCCTGACAACTTATTTGCCGGAAACTCACTTTTTCATTATTTTATTTTATTATTTTACTCTTTTCAACTATGAATTCTACTACAATGTAATATATATTAGTATATTAAGAAACTTTAGTCTGTAGTATGCGTGTGTGTGAGTGTGTTTGTATCTCACATAAGTCAAAAACGGTTGGACGTAGAACGTTGAAAATTGGTATATAGGTTTGTTATAGCATCTAGTTGTGCACCTCTCTTTTTGGTCTTTCTGTGATTATCCGTTTTGGAGATATTTACGAAAATTATATTCATAATGGAAAATATACAAAGCTTTTGGCCATTATATATGACCTACCAACATAGAGATTTCAAACTAAGCTAATGATAGAGCCAGTAATGCCCGTAATGATATTATTATGAAAGTTGTCGACACGTATGCGTGTAGAAAGTAATTTGTAAAGACATAATCAGGTTCTAGTTGACGAATGCTTTTTATTTTTAATAGTTTTGTGACTCATTTATAGAACTTTCGAAGAATTTAGTTCTGTGCAATAAACCAACTGATTTTTCCAAAATATTCCAGAACTCTCTTATTATTGCAGTTAGAGCTTCCAAACTTTGGCAAACCTAAACTACAAGTTTTCGTCAAATTTCTTCGTCAACTCGCCAAATTCTATGCCAAGACCAAAAATCTACGCTGGATACTAATTTGCAATATGGCGAGATTAGCCATAAAATTTTGCGGTAGATTTGTTTTAGGATAGCCAGAAACCCTTTCTCTATTTTAACTGAGTTATTATTATTATTATTATTATTTTTTTTTTTTGGTAAAGTTTATCTTTTCTTGATACTAATTTTTGCCAGAGAACAAAACTGGGCCGTCTATACTCGAACGATTTTCGTTGAACTCCAAGTTGCGCATTTGCTAGTGAGATTCTGTAACAAGCCGTGGAGTACTATTCCTGAAAAAACTACTATATTTGTCTCGGTGGTATATGTAATCGTATTATCGTGCCTTTTTTGATTGGAGTAGCAGTTTTTTTTCTTGTTTTGTTTTTATTTTAAAGAATGTTCGTGGACTGGAACCTGCCACCTGCCTGTTTGTTTATGAATCAGTTACCTCACACAGAACTGTGAATGTTTTCTTAAAAATATGTATATTCCTATTATAAGGAAGTCATGTGGTGGCTACATCAGAATTTTTTCTACTGCATTACCGTTTTATTGTCAATAAATATAACAATAATAAAAAAATAAATAAAAAATAAAAAGATTTCGCCTTCAAATGAATGTGTTAAATAAAAAATAAATAGCATAACAGCCGTTGCTAAGATTCGCAGACGATTACAATGGAAAAATAAATTTATGAAAAATTAAACATAGAAGCCAACATTTAAAATCGAAAAAATAAATAAATAAATAAATAAATAAATAAATAAAAATTCTTATTTGAAATTCGAAAAAATCTCGATGAGATGCACACCTGCTGGGATCCAGGTACCCACATGCCAAGTTTTGTAGCTCTGCGATCGGTAGTGTGAGTACCAGAGCGCAACTTAATTTTAATATATATATTTTTTAACTTGTTACCAAAAGCAAAACCGCTTTCTTTTAATCTATTTTTTCTTAAAGCAATAATCTCATCGTCCTTAAAATAAATAAATAAATCTCATAAAAAAACAATACTATTGTAAAAGTCACCCCGCCCAGCAAAAACTCTTATCTTTCTTAAGCAGCCAGAAAAAGGATTGATTTCAAATTTCGCCGCTGCTATTGAATCCCGGGTACTCAATGCCTAGCTTAATGAAGATCTTCCAATAACACTGCATGTATCTTTCTAATAAATCCTAATCTCTTTCAACATTCTGTGTTATCTGTTTTAGTTTTTTCCCTGCATTATAAAGTTATAATTTAAAGTATTTTTACGGCGGGGTGCGTAATAATATTTTAATCTTTACTAACTAAATTTTTTATTAATTAAAACTTCTACATAGAGGACGCACCCCGCCGTAAAAATACTTTAAATTATAACTTTATAATGAAAAAGAAAAAAAAAATTTTGGTTTTAAAAATAAAATATTACTTTTTTTAGAACAACGTATAGCATCATGACAAAAGCGACATTAGCACTTACCATTGTGTATAAAATTTTTAAAGTGATAATGACGTCAACTTTTGTCAGATGCATAATTTAACTTTTTATATTCATTTAACGTTCACGTTGAATTAAATGTATTTTTTTTTATATCGAAAGAAAATGAACTCGTATTTTTTTTTGGCAGATATTACATTATAGCTAATATTTTAGTGGCTATTTTATTGCTATTAAGAGCTTATTATTTTCATATTATAATTAAATAAAAGAAAACTATTCAAAAATTTGAAAATCTGACTTCGACTCCGTTGTCTCCGGGTTTTGAGCTACTGTGAAAGTTCCAAATATCTAGGTAGTAGGAAAGTTAGTTAAAAAATAATTACAAGATAAAAAGATCTTTTTATATACCATGTTTTTAAATTTTCTGTTCAATCATATAAACGCTACCGAAGGCAGCGGAAACCCGGAGCAATTGGATAAATTTTTAAAAAAAATCATTGCTCTCGTGTTTTGAGCTATTATAAAAGTTTTAAATGTCTAGCTAGTCGGGAAGTTAGTGAAAAATCGATTGCAAGCTTTGTACTGGTAACGCTGCCGAAGGCAGCAGGAACCCGAAACATTAGGTTAAAAATATTTTAAAAATGCATTTTCACCGTATTCTGAACTATTCTGAAAGTTTCAAATGTCTTGCTAGTCAGGAAGTTAGTTAAATAAATTTTCTGTTGAATCATATAAACGCTGCTGAAGGCAGTAGGGACCTGAAACAGTTGACTAAAAGTATAAAAAAAAATGTATTGTCACTGTATTCTGAGCTATCCTGAAAGTTTCAAATGTTTACCTAGTCGCGAAGTTAGGGAAAAATCGATTGCAATCTTTGTACTGATAACGCTGCCGAAGGCAGCAGGAACCCGAAACATTTGGCTAAAGGTATTAAAAAAATGCATTATAACCGTATTCTGAACTATTCTGAAAGTTTCAAATGTCTAGCTAGTCGGGAAGTTTGTTAAATAAATTTTCGTTCGAATCATATAAACGCTGCCGAAGGCAGTAGGGACCTGAAACAGTTGACTAAAAGTATAAAAAAAAATGTATTGTCACTGTATTCTGAGCTATCCTGAAAGTTTCAAATGTCTAGCTAGTCGAGAAGTTAGTGAAAAATCGATTACAAGCTTTGTACTGATAACGCTGCCGGAGGCAGCAGGAACCCGAAACATTTGGCTAATTGTATTAAAAAAATGCATTTTAACCGTATTCTGAACTATTCTGAAAGTTTCAAATGTCTAGCTAGTCGGGAAGTTTGTTAAATAAATTTTCGTTCGAATCATATAAACGCTGCCGAAGGCAGTAGGGACCTGAAACAGTTGACTAAAAGTATAAAAAAAATGTATTGTCACTGTATTCTGAGCTATCCTGAAAGTTTCAAATGTCTAGCTAGTCGAGAAGTTAGTGAAAAATCGATTACAAGCTTTGTACTGGTAACGCTGCCGAAGGCAGCAGGAACCCGGAGTAGTTGGTTAAAAATCTTTAAAAAATGCATTTTCACCGTGTTCTGAACTATTCTGAAAGTTTCCAATGTCTAGCTAGTCGGGAAGTTAGTTAAATAAATTTCCCGTTGAATCATATAAACGCTGCCGAAGGCAGTGGGGACCTAAAACAGTTGACTAAAAGTATTAAAAAAATCTATTGTCACCGTGTTTTGAGCTATCCTGAAAGTTTCAAATGTCTAGCTAGTCGGAAAGTTAGGAAAATATCGATTGCAATCTTTTTACTGATGACGCTGCCGAAGGCAGCGGGAACCCGAAACAGTTGGCTAAAGGTATTAAAAATATGTATTTTAACCTTATTCTGAACTATTCTGAAAGTTTCAAATGAGAAGTTAGTTTAATAAATTTTCTGCCGAATCATATAAACGCTGCCGAAGGCAGCGGAACCTGAAGTAGTTGACTAAAGTTATTAGAAAAATGTATTGTCAGCGTGTTGTGAGCTGTCCTGAAAATTTCAAATATCTAGATAGTCGGGAAGTTAGTTAAAAGTCGATTGCAAGATTTGTCCCTGACAAACACACAAACAAACAAACAAACAAACAAACAAACAAACACACAAACAAACAAGAATCGAAGTTAATAAAAACATGGTAATAGATTGCAAGATTTGTACCGAAAAAACAAACAAACAGGAATGGAAGTTAATAAAAACATGGAAATAATAAATTACACATTTAGCACCATTTTTCTAAACAAATAAATAATTAAATAAAAATAAAACACCTTTCAAATTTTCATATTTGACTACGAAAATCTCTTAATTTGATGCATTCAGAAATATGTTACAAAAGTACCCACTTTTGATTCAAATACGGAAACTAATGTTTCTTTTTTTCTTTAGAAAATCTCATTTTCATATGTCGGACATATATTAAAGAGTGGAAGTTTTGTTTTAAAAAGCAAGAAATTGGAAGAGTAATATTTTTATTTATTTATTTTTATTTACTTTTTGCATTTTGAATAAAAAAGTAAAGCATTATTTAAAATTCATTTTAAATAATAATCAAATAGAATTACGTATTCAGCATTATTACTTTCTTCTATATGTAATATAGAGAAAGTATTGGATTCGCGAAAATTTTCGACCTCCGTTTTTTGACGGATCTACACGTTTTGGGATGTCCTGAACACGAATTGATAGTTTTTAGAAAATGTCTGTCTGTGTGTCTGTCTGTCTGTCTGTCTGTCTGTCTGTGTGTCTGTCTGTCTGTCTGTGTGTCTGTATCATTTTTTTGTGGACGCTGTATCTCACGAACATATGAATGAAATTTAACCAAACTTGGTATTTAGTTGCACCCTGACATGAACTGGTGCCCATTAGATTTGGGGATCAATAGCTCAACAGGTGGCGCTGTAATCGCATTTTATGCAAATTTTTAACATGGCAGCATAGGACAAAATTCCGTATAAATGGGCATAATGAGAGTTATTTTAAACTTGTGATTGTAAAATGAATTTGAATTATTGATGATAGTAGTAGTTAACTAGGAAAAAAAAATCGTGCATGGGGGGGCATCGGTTCCCCCCCTGGGGGGGAAGTACCCCCCCGGGGGGGTTAAATTTTGAAGATGGGTATCATTCGAAAGATCTCGTCAATACCTTTAAAACGAATGGTTGAACCATAAATCTGTGATAATTTAAAACAAAGTTATCGATTTTTTTTACTTTTAACAAAAAAAAAACTTAGAAAAATAATCGTTTTTTTTTTTTTTTTTTTTTTTTTTTTTTAACGAAATTTTACCAAACTTGGTATTTAGTTGGTCCCCGACATAAACTGTTGCTGATTATATTTGGGGATCAATAGCTCAACAGGTGGCGCTGTGATAGCATTTTATCTAAATTTTTAACATGGCAGCATAGGACAAAAATTCGTATAAATGTGCATAATAAGAGTTATTTTACACTTGTGTTTGTAAAATTAATATGAATTATTGATAATAGTAGTACGTAACTAGGAAAAAAATTTTGTGCATGGGGGGGGGGCATCGCTTCCCCCCCTGGGGGGGAAGTACCCCCCCGGGGAGGGGGGTAAATTTTGAAGATGGGTATCATTCGAAAGGTCTCGTCAATACCTTTAAAACGAATGGTTGAACTATAAATCTGTGATAATTTAAAACAAAGTTATCGATTTTTTTTACTTTTAACCAAAAAAAAAAAAAAACTTAGAAAAAAATTCTTTTTTTTTTTTTTTTTTAAATATTGTTAGTGATTGAATATGTATTAATTTTCACAAAAAAAAAAAAAAAAAAAAGGAAAAAAAAATCTTTTTTTTTTTTTAAATATTGTTACTGATTGAATATGTATAGGAAAATATAGAAGAAAGTCTTGTGGTGGCCACAACATACTAGTTTTTATTATTTTTTTAATCAGTCTTATTTCTTATTAAAAAAAATCTGTTAACTAGCGAAATACCGAGAAATGTCATTGGAAAAAGTGAGCGGTGGGGAAACCGTACCTGTCGGGAAAGTGTGTTGTCGGGAAAACGTACCTGTCGGGAAAGTGAGTTGTCGGGATAGTGAGCTGTCGGGAAAGTGTGCTGTCGGGAAAGTGAGTTGTCGGGAAAACGTACCTGTCGGGAAAGTGAGTTGTCGGTAAAACGTACCTGTCGGGAAAGTGAGTTGTCGGGAAAACGTACCTGTCGGGAAAGTGAGTTGTCGGGAAAACGTACCTGTCGGGAAAGTGAGTTGTCGGGAAAACGTACCTGTCGGGAAAGTGAGTTGTCGGGAAAACGTACCTGTCGGGAAAGTGAGTTGTCGGGAAAACGTACCTGTCGGGAAAGTGAGTTGTCGGGAAAACGTACCTGTCGGGAAAGTGAGTTGTCGGGAAAACGTACCTGTCGGGAAAGTGAGTTGTCGGGAAAACGTACCTGTCGGGAAAGTGAGTTGTCGGGAAAACGTACCTGTCGGGAAAGTGAGTTGTCGGGAAAACGTACCTGTCGGGAAAGTGAGTTGTCGGGAAACCGTACCTGTCAGGAAATTGAGCTGTCGGGAAAACGTACCTGTCGGGAAACTGAGTTGTCGGGAATGTGAGCTGTCGGGAAAACGTACCTGTCGGGAAAGTGGCGTCGGGAAACTGAGTTGTCGGGAAACTGAGTGTCGGGAAATCGTACCAGACCCACACACACTGACCACTTGCAAAAGAAAAAAAAACACTTTTTTGGACTCAGGGGACCTTAATACATGTAAATCATGTAAAATCTCGATATTGAATTTTCAAACCGAATACAATACTTTCATTAACTACGGCAGTAGGGTAATGGAAATAATAAAGTGTTCTTTAAAATCGTGCTATGTCAAACCACATCTTTGTGGTTTATCTATATTATTTTGAAACTTGCTGTAATAGCCTGAACTCAACTATGATTTTTGAAAACTCGTGACACTAAGGCTATTTAGATGCCCTTCCCTGCTCTGCAGAATGGGGAAAAACATTTAAATTTATTTTAAGAAAATGTTGTGTATGCAATTTTTGAATTTATCTTTCGGCTGTACCTTCAACTTACTTAGTTTTTGGTCATCCTATAATACAATAATCTGTATAATATTTTTCTAGCGTGGACCAGTTCCGATTATAGTTTGTTAAAACGATACGATAGTGATGTAATTAAAAAAAATACTCGAGGATAAAAATATAATATTAATGAATGGATAATATTTAAGCACGCAGACTCAGCTGAATGATCTAGTAAAAAAAAAAAAAATGACGACATTTGCCTGATGAGATTATTTTACAGAGAAACGTATTTTTAAAAGTTGCATCTTCAGAATCTTTGCAAGCGCCATTCTAAACATAACAATACTTTAAAGACGGAATATGAACTATTATCATAAATTGACTAAAAAACACAATCATGAAAAGTGTAATCAAAAGCGGAATTAGTTCTTCTTTTTATTTATTTTTTAAACAAAAAGCTGTGCCAAAATAAATAAATAAAAAGTTATCTTCAACATGGCGAAATAAATTTAAAAGTCGTCATGGGTGTCCTCTACTAAAACTGTACTACTGCGGAAGTGTGAAAACTGGGTTGTCAACTATGAATTTTATTTTTAAATCTTTCTTCGAATAATTTTGTTTTCACTGTTGCACAATGTTAATTTAGTTCTCATAATAATTTGGCTACAAAGTAAAAATTTTAATTTGGGGCTGAAGTTGGCATAATATTTATGAGTTTCAAATTTTAAAAGTAAATAAGAAAAGAAATATAAGTACGGAAATGTCTCACGGGTTTGCTAGTTAATAATAATTTCGAGATAAAATTAAAGCACATTGATCAGTCAATATAAATAAATGCCATCAAAATTTATTAAACAATCATTTAATTGTTTAAAGTTATATAAAATAAAGTAATTTGAATTAGTTTTTGTTTTTGATAGGTGAAAATTTGCACTATTACTTTGCAGTTTTTGGAGGCGTGCCACTCATACACTTGAAGTACCATGCACGTGTCGTATTATTGTTTTAATAATCTGGTTTTAATAACATCACACTATGTGACAGCAAGTGGCTTTGCATCTTTTTTTCTTTTTTTTTTTTTTCTTTTTTTAGGTGTTAATATCTTTATACACCAAAAAATTGCGATAACAATTTTTCGATAACAATTTTTTTATCATTTTAAAATTAAATAACTAGTACAACATAATACTGCAATATCACGAAAAATTCTGTAAATAAATTAGAAAAAAAATCTGTATATCTTCTACAAAAAATTTATGTTACAGAAATTTAGTTTAAAATTATATTTCAATGTGTCAAAAGAAACATGTTTTCTATAACTAGGTAAAACATGTAATAAAAACAAAAGTCAATTCCTACTTATAAACACTATCGAAATTCTTTTTTTTTAAAATAGTTTTGAATTAGGAAATAAAATAAAAATAACTAGCTGGAACGCGTCGAATTCGACGATCATTTTATTGACCGTAATGTTTCAAAAAACATCGCGTCATTATTTAAATGTATTTCTATTTAAAACGTCTAATATAATTTACGACATTTCTCTTAAAAAAAAAAAAAAAAGAAGTCAGAAAAATGCTTATAAATAGAAATACTATATATGACATCACTTTCAACAAAGTACAGTCAATGTGACGTCAAACTGACTCCAAATAAACTGTTCCTATCTTTCATCATACACTTGAAGAACCGTGAAGTTGTCATAATCTGGTTTTAATAACATCACACGATGTGACAGCAAGTGGTTTTGCGTCGTTTGTTTTAAAGGAGTTAATATTTTTATAAACCAAATATTGCGCATTTTGACATTCTTTTTCGATTCATCATAAATAGCAAATTTTTGATCATTTTAAAATTAAATAACTAGTACAACAAAATACAACAATATCACGAAACATTCTGTAAAGAAATTAGAAAATTTCTGTAAACCTTCTACGGTAAATTTATGTTACAGAAATTTAGTTTAAAATTATATTTCAATGTGTCAAAAGAAGCATGTTTTCTGTAACCAGATAAATAAATATTTATAAGATAAAAAACTTTTTATATACCATGCTTTTAAATTTTCTGTTGAATCATAGCTATAGAACTACATTAGCACTTTATAAATGCGTATAAAATTTTTAAAGTGATAATGACGTCGATTTTTGTGAGATGCCTAATTTAACTTTTTATACTTTTTTTTAACGTTCACGTTTAAATGTATTTATTTTTACATCAAAAGAAAATGAACTCATATTTTTTTTCTTTTTTTTTTTGGCAGCAATTAGATAATAGTTAACATTTTAATGGCTATTTTTAAAGTTATTAGGAGTTTATTATTTTCATATTTTAATTAACTAAAAGAAAACTAATAAAATATTTGAAAATCGGGCTTCGAAGTATTGTGTTGTTTTTGGGTGCTGACCTATTCTGAAAATTTCAAATGTCTAGCTAGTAAAGAAGTTAGTTAAAAATCGATTGCAAGACAATCAAACAAACAAACAAGAATCGAAGTTAATAAAAACATGGTAATAACAATTGATGCATATTTCATCCAGTAGTTACAATCTTTTTTCAGTTTTTCCAAAGTAAAATTATTTTTAAAGCAGGTTTGAAAAGTGCTAAGTAACAGAACACATTTTGCTTCCATTGCTCAGAGGCAAAATCGCCGCTTACAGTGCGGTGGTCTCTGGTTCGATCCAGCCTGTTAGAACTGGAGAATTTTATTTAATGCGAGAATTCTTACGGTGTGCACAACAGAAAAAATCTGTTGTGTACGAATATTGTCTGTGTTGTTCCATTACAGTATTATTTTGCCAATGTATTTTTCGCAAAGCATACGGATATGTCCAGGTACTTTTGCCGCCGAGAATTTTCTGTTACATACCAAGACATTTTTTTAAAGCAGAGGTGTGAACATTTGAACCTTATTTAGAAGCTAAATAAACAAAAGTAATTTTTAAATGACATACAATTTCAGTTCATTTAATATTTAAAAAATTTTACATCCCGTTTCCCACAGGAAAAAATATATATATATATCTATTAAAATATACAGTAGAGCCTATATTCTTATATCAAATTAAAGTTCTTTACTCTGTAAGCAATTTTTTATTTATTTTTTAATCTTATTTTATTTATTTATTTATTTATTACTGTTCATGTTAGAAAATAAAATCCTTCGGTCACATTATCAAAATTGAGTTTCTGAGAATAAAAATTATTACATGCTAGCAAACCTATGCGAAATTTTTGGCAATTTATTTCTTTTCTTATTAACTTGTGAAATTTAAAACTCATAAATATTACACCAATTTTACTACCTAATTAAAATTTTAACTTACCAGAAGCCAAATTATTATTAGATCCAAATTAATATTGTGAAACCAAAATTATTCAAAGGAAGGTTTCAAAATAAAATTAATGGTTGATGGCCCAGTTTTCATAATTCCGCAGGCAGTACAGTTTTAGTATTAGACACCCATGACTCCTTTTAAACTTTTGTCACCGTTTTGGCGATGACATTTTATTTATTTGTTTTGGCATAATTTTTTGTTTAAAATAATAATAATAATTCCTATTTTCATTGCACTTCTTATGAATGCGTTTTTTAGTCAATTTATGACAATAATTCATATTCTGTATATATCTTTAAAGTATTGCTAGGTATAAAATGACGCTTGCAAAGATTCTAAAGAAACAACTTTTAAAAATGCATTTTTCCATAAAATGGTCATATAAGACAAATGTCATTTTACCATGTTTTTATTAACTTCTATTCTTGTTTGTTTGTTTGTCCGGTACAAATCTTGCAATCTATTTTTAACTAACTTCCCTACTAGCTGGACATTTGAAACTTTCACCATAGCTCAGGACCCGGTGAGAACACAATACTTCGAAGCTTGATTTTCGAATTTTTGATTAGTTTTTTTTTTTTTTTTTATTAATTAAAATAATAACCTCCTAATAGCTTTAAAAATAGCCATTAAAATACTAGCTATAATTTAATTGTTAGAAAAAAAAGAGTTCATTTTCTTTTGACATAAAAATATATACATTTAATTAAACGTGAAGGTTAAAAAATTATAAGAAGTTAAATTATGCATCTCACAAAGATGGACGTCATTATCGCTTTAAAAATTTTATATACATTGATAAAGTACTAATGATGTTCTATAGCTATGATTCAACAGAAAATTTAAAAACATGGTACATAAAAAGTTTTTTTTTTTTTTTTTTTTTTTTATCTTATGATTATTTATTTTAGTATTAAAGATTAATTTTTTGAAGGGCAAACCTTCGTTATCTTTCACATTATTATCACTTTCGTTTACCCATATAATCGCAGAGAAAGAATTGCTTATTGATCAAGTCTTTGAAATTGAGTTTTTGTTATATTTACAGGCTTTGAAATCCTTAAATTCGAAAATGTGGTTTTTTGCAGGTAATTTGAGTATATATTGTTACGAGTTTGTAAATAATGGTAGTTATTTTCTTTAATTCATTCAGGTGATAAAATGTCAATTTTCCGCATTTCGAGCCATTTTCCTCGTTAAAATAACTAATTTTCCCTTAAAAACGCATTAAAAATCTCCAATAAGCTAAGTAATGGATTTGGCGACAAATTTGGTGACCTTTGCCCTCCTTGGCGACGTTTTTATTGACCTTAGCGAGAAAATCCTTATTATCGACGTACCCAATATGGAAGCTGTAACCTCATTGGCTGACCAGTTTCTAGAATTTTCTACATTCTTCTACGCCTGTATTTAAGGATTTGCATTACGCCAAATCAGTCAGTCTCAGTATTGGTCGTAGCGAGCCCGAAGCTCCTCCCCCCTCCAAAACTCCTTATATAAATTCCTCGGTCCCAGAAGACGCCAGTTCGGCTACCGAGTTCCTAAACTACGTCATGGTCTTGGAAAAGAATCATGACAAAAAAAACATAGTAAAAGCCTGGAAAATGGCACTTCCACAAATTCGTGCGGCGTCCACGAACTTAGATCGCTCTTTCATCTTGTACGAGAGTTTAATATCTCTCGAGTAATTTTGTTATGGAATTTCCAACCTTTATTTAGGCTTAACTTTAGGCTAACATTCGACCCTAGTAGAACGTTGAATTCTTTCTCTGTTGGTATATGGAACGCCAATGGCCTCCATTGTAAGGTGGCTGAGTTCCGCCATTGGGTTTATAGTAATAATTTTGATATTATTTTTGTCTGTGAGACCAAATTCTCCCAGGGTTCTACTGTTAAGGTAGCCAATTATATGTTATTCAATGTTGACAGGCCATATAATGGCACCTCTTCCGGCGGCACTGCTATTTATTTAAAGTACGGCTTCAATGCTACTCTCATTAAAGTCCAAAATCTAAATTCCATTGAAGTCACGCCAATTGTTTTGGAATTCCCCACTATTCAAAAATTACTTGTTGCAGCAGTTTATATCTCTCCTCATCACGAAAGGAATGACCTGCTCATGCGAGATTTATCCCGGCTCACTAATATTTATTCAAATTTTATTATTGCGGGTGATTTTAATGCTAAACACTTGTCTTGGAACTGCCCCTCTAATGATGCTAGAGGGAATATCATCAGGAGATGGGTGGATCAAAATCATGCACAAATTCTTGCTCCCCCTGAACCCACCTTCACTAGAAGTAATAATATTTTAGATTTTGCTATCACCCGCAATTTTCCATATAGTTACAGCATTCAAACGCGGAATGATCTCACCTCTGATCACCTACCTGTGGAAATCTGTTTTCGGACGAATAACTACAATTTAGATTTACCGGCGGCCTTCACCACCAGGTGGAGACACTTTACGGAGATCTTAGTCGATTATGAGCTTCCTTCACCTCTTCCATCTAATAAACTCGAAGCCGAGATATCAATTAGCATGCTTGAAAATTCCATTCAAGATGCTTTTAAACAAAGCTCGCTCCGAGAAAAAGGACTGGTCTATTCTTCCTATTACCAGATGAAATCAGACAGTTGATCAGAGAAAGAAATCATGCTCGCAGGAATTGGCAGGTTCATAGGCTCCCCCATTTCAAACGCTTGTACAATGTACTTGCACGGAGGGCTAAAGCTGCAATTCATGAGTACTCAAAAACACATTTCAACAACTTTGTCGAAAGTTTATCGACGACCGACAACACCATTTGGAAGACTACTTCACGTACTCGCAGGCCAAAAACAAACATTCCGGCTTTAAACAGCCCAACTGGAATGGCAGTGACAAACTCTGAAAAGGCTGAAGCTCTCGCTCACAGTCTTAGAAGTCAGTTCACACCTCACAATGATGTTTTTAACCCTAGAATCACTTCAATTGTTAATAACAGTGTTCAAAATTTATTAAGCAAAAATTCCATTAATACTCTTAACTTGGCTACTCCCTCTGAGGTAGTGGAATATATTTCTAAACTGAAAAAATAAATAAATCCCCTGGCGAGGACCGAATAACAACTAATATGCTTATTAACCTTCCTACCAACATTATTTTTTATATCACTTTAATTATTAATCGCATGCTAATACTCAATATTTTTCCAGATAGTTGGAAAAAGAGTTTAATCGTTTCTCTGCCGAAAGGTGGCGACACTGATCCGCACCTTCCTCAAAGCTATAGACCTATTTCTCTTCTCTCTTGCATGTCTAAAATCTATGAATATATTCTCGTTAATCGTCTGAATGATTTTACAAACTCTCATGATGTGATTAGGCCTGAACAATTCGGGTTTCGTCCACGTCATTCAACACAACAACAGTTGTGGAGAGTTTGTGAATATATTCATGACGGCTTCTAATCTGGAGGTGTAACGCGAGTTATATTTCTAGATGTTCAAAAAGCTTTCGATAAGATCTGGCATGCTGGCCTTATTCATAAACTAATATCTATTGGTCTTCCCGACCAACTAACTAAAATAATTTACGATTATCTTAACAACAGGTCTTTTTCCGTTAAAGTCGGAAACTCTATCTCTAACCCTTCACCTATTTTAAGTTCTGTTCCTCAAGGTTCTCTGCTGGGGCCATTTCTCTTCAGCATCTACGCCAATGATCTTCCGCGTGATGTTGACGTCACTTTAGCGACTTTCGCTGACTACACTGCCATTTGCTGTAAACGAAACACTCCAAACGCTGCGTTTGAAGTACTTCAAAACTATCTCAATAAATATTCGATCTGGTTACGGAAATGGAGAATTAAAGTAAACAGTTCCAAAAGTGCCGCCATATTTTTCACCAATAAAAACTATCACACCTCCACTAACTTTCTCTTAAATAATGAACCCATACCCTGGGAGACACGTTATAAATACTTAGGAGTTTATATTGATTCCAAATTAACGTGGTCTCGTCACATCTCAGAATCTCTGGGTAAAGCCAAACGAGCCACGCATTCCCTTCATTCTCTCTTAGCTTTTAATAGCCGCCTGTCCATCAACAATAAATTATTACTATATAAATCCATGATCCGTCCTATTATCACCTACAGGTGTATGATATACGGATCTGCTTCTAAAACCAACTTGGATAAAATTCAAAAGTTTCAAAACAAGCTATTGCGCAGGTTTTTGAAAGCTACTCGCTACGTCCGCAATGATACTATTCATCAGGATCTCCGAATTAAGCCTATTTATGCTCAATTTCGGAAACAGGCATTGAAGTTTCACAGATCCATTCCTAGTGTTGGAAATCCTCTGTTAGACTCCATTCACAGATACGACGCTAGAGTCGGTCGTGGTAAAAAACGGCCTCTGGCTATTTTAGTCAGAGGGGATGATTTTCTCCCCGTCTCTAAAAAGCGTAGGTGTACTATAACTTCCGGAGTCACCTAACTTAGTATTTTCATCGAAAATTCTATTTCCCCTAGATTGAACGAAATGTTCATCTAGCTTTGGCTAACCCTAGTATCAGGCTTATCTACTGAACTTTGTCAGTCGCGAGCTTTGAACCTTCTTACTAGTGAAAATGTTACTTCTTTATTTTAACTTTTTTTTATTGAAATTTCCTAATTGCTGCTTACTTTTTATTATTTGGCTTATTTTTTAAATTTTTATTAATTTTATTGTCTTGTAGTGTAGGATTCTGAGGTCTCCTCTCATTGGCCGTTTTCCTGGCCTCTGATTGGCTCTCAGTTTGAGGACAAAATCCTCTCTTTTTTAGCTCTTTACTTTCAGTGAGGGTCGTGGAGTTTTTTGTAGGCTTCTGATTGGTCAACGGACTTAGCTCGGAACTTAGCTTCTGGCTAGGCACCGAGATTCTTGAAGTTGCTCTATAATTAACTGTTTTAACTCTCCTGAATTTCGATTACATTTGTTAGGAAAAAAATAAAAATTTGTATGCCCCCCCCCTTTTTTTTTAGTTAGTTGCGGGACTCCGAGCGATTTCATGTGCCCCTTGGGGCGCCCTGCTCACCTCTTAATTCCTTTTCGCTGTCCAGACTGTCCTCGTCAACGCACGTAACAGTTTCACTGTTACACTTAGGTTTTTCAAGGAGTTATTTATTTATTATTTATTTTATTATTTATTTATTTATTTATTTATTTTTTTTAACTCCTGGTGCTTTATTCTGATTGGTGTCTGCTCACGCGGAGATTTTTTCAGAGATCAAAATTCTAAATTCATCCTTTTGGCTTTTAATTATTTTTATGTTTTTCACATTTTTCGTTGGAGGTAAGCATTGGTTGCGACCAAATGCAGGTACTCCGAAGCACTCACGTTGACGTTGACGTCAGTCTCAGTTTAGTTTCGTCAATGCTTTCAGTGCTATTGCAATAGCTCTGAGTGAGCCTTTTTGATACAGCCTCGCTGTGTGTTAATGTTCTGATACAATACTGTAAGATTGCTGTTCTCATAGTTATTTGATATGTGTTTATTGGTAAAACTGAAGTTGATACCTAGTTTATAGACCTGTATTCTTCTGGAATTTTCTGTAAATAAAGTTCCCAGCCTATGCAAGATCGATTTTCTTTCTCGGACAACTCACGAACCCCCAAGTACGCAACAGTATCTATTTGTCTGTGTACCTATCTCTGTGATTTTTATCAGCATATCTTAAGAATAAATCTGTACTGATAAGTATAAAGGATTTAAGTCCATATTCTTGATTTTTCAGGAGACGAAAAATAAAGTTAAACTTACTAAAAACAAATCAGAAGAATCGATTAGGAAAAAGGGATTTCGTTGACTTATACCCTTTATAACATTCAGTGATTGTCAACCTTTCTTTAATAACGGGAAAAAATTGAATTAAATAGTTTATACCATAAATGAATGGTAAATTTTTAACTTGAACCTTTTTCTACCAATGGATTTTCTGAAAGACTAAATGACATAGACTTAAATCCTTTATACCAATCGAATGAGAATTTTTTTCTGAGTCTGACTATGTACTTAACTCAAAATAGACCTTTTTGAACTTAAATCCTTTTTACTTATCAGTACAGAAATAATAGCAGGAAAATCTTAATTGGTATTATTATTATGGATGCTACATTAAACGTTTCTTAAGACCAAGCAAATGATTCGTGTACAGGAAGATAATACATCACGTCTAGGGGAGAAATTTTTGGTAGGTACAATTGAACACCTTAAGACTGAATTACACAAAATGAAATTAACACATATATTTTATATGCATAAATGTATATTTAGTACAAAATATGATATGACAATAATTTACCATTCGTTTACAGGGGAACACAAAAGAATTCTGACATATTAGAAGAAATTTCAATTAGTCGAAATTGCATTTTAAGTTATGTTATGTGTTTTTCATTCTGTACTAAATTAAACTGTATTAGTATGCTGTTACAACGGATTAGGTCTTTTCGCTGCATAAGTTGTTCAGTAGCAGTGAAAGTAGTTTTACAGGAAAAGTGAAAATAAAGGGACAGTTCATTCACTGTCAGTGCGGTCACCTTGGCGACAGATGAGGTGACTTGACGAACAAATGTAGCGAAAAATAGCAATTTATGGCTCCCGAAATTTCAAAACTTTCTGATGCATGGAAACCCAGAACTAGATTTTTCCATGGGATTCTCGTTGGAAACTTTGCCAAGCCCCATAACCAAAGGGTAAGGAGTGCGAGTGATTTGACTTCTGTGGCGGAGTGTAAATCACTACGGTTCAGAGTTGTTAAGAAATTTATTGTGAGAGATTGCACTTTGGAGATTGTGCTCTAAGCGACCGATCTTTGTTTGAGAGCTAGCGAAAATCTCTGTTCTGGAATATTTGGTTTACTCCTGTGGAACAAGTGACTGTTTTCTGGAACGTTCCAGAACTTTCATCGAATACTGCCTTTTGCATTACAAGTAACAGCTTCATTGAACTGCTACTAGAATATTCGATGAAATAACAGTACTAACGGACTGCTTCGAGAATATTCGTTGAAATCACAGTTTTGGTGTACAGATTCGAGAAGTTACCTTGAATAAAGAGCATCCATCGACTTGATCATGCCTTTTTCTTTACGAAATAATTTCTTACACAAGAAAGTATGTATATAATTTATATAATTATATAATTTATATAATTTATATAATTTAATATACTATATACAGGACTATATAAAATGGAGTGAATACGTTCTTCTTTACTGAATGTAATCAATTGAAGTGTTTGCTTGATTTTATCAAATTCAGAAAATTTCCTGCGGATTGATAATTAAGTTCACCTATTCTATGATAAATAACGTACAAGTTTTGGAGACCAAATTTTAATGTTGATTTTACTATAAATACGTTTTTTGAGGATTCCTTGATTATTAAGTTTTTTTTTTTTTTTTAAACAAGGAACGATGAGTTTTTAGAAATTTAAGTTTTTGCTTTTTCTGTGTATATGCCTGTTATCAGCATAATGCAAAAACAAATAATTACAGAGAATACAAATTGGATATTTGAAAATAATATGAGGTATCCAATTTAAAATTTTGACGAATTTCAAGAAGTGGTGTGGGTAAAAATTGTCTGAATAATTTGGAATGAATATTTAAATTTAGTAGCAGCTTCATATTTTTATTAGCATGTGCATCAACAGGTTGTTGAAAGAAATGGTAGCTCCTTTTCATATATACATTTATATAAAATAAAATTGTTTCTAAAAATTCCTTTACTTGCTTTTAAAGTATATTTTGATAACATAACTTGTTATCTTACCTCTTAATCTATAATCTGTCTTTCTAGTATCAAAATATAGCATAAGAAAGTCGTGTGAGTGACACACCAGATTCTTTCTTTAAATAAAAAGTTAATTTCTACGATTATGTATTTTTAATTGCCGTAGAATCAAAATACATTAAGTTCTTCAATAGAAAAAAAAGAAAACACATACAAGTAAGATGAATGTTAAATAATTAAAAGCATAAAAGTACAATAAATCGCTTTTTATTTTTACAAACATTTGCATTTAACTTTTGTTTATAATTATTCACTAATTGCACAAAGCATTTGAACTGTGATCTATATCAATAAAGTTTTTAATAAAATAATTTATTTTCAAAAGCGTAATTTAGAAATACTAAACAATAAAAGATTAAAAAAAAAAAATGTGTTTAATCAATTAAATTTTAGCATTACTAATTGCATACATGTATGTTTACAATAAAAAAGAGTTTTCTTCTCATAAATTAAAAATTTATAACATGATTTAACTTTTCCGAGTTTTAAATAAAGTATTTTTGTCAAATAAATGTTTTTCGAAAATGTTAAAACGTCTTTGACATATTTTAATTAAACATCAAAGAAACCTAGTTTGAAAAATGCATCGATTTTAACATAAAAATACTATTTAAGATAAAAATCAAAGCATACAAAAATTTCTAAATTTAAGAGTTGCATGTTAAATATTAATATTTAAACAAGAAAAATGTACATGCGTAGTTTGAAAGATAAAGTTTTTGATAATTACAATGATCATTTTAAATTTACTATTATTTAATAATTTCTATAAGGGTTTAATAATTTTATTATACAATTATCAACTTATAAAAACCTTATTTGTTTAAATCAACAAAATCAATTCATTTATTTAAGCAAAGAGTCTTTTGATTCAGCACATAGCTTTCTGATTGGCTGTTTACAGAGAAATCTATGATGCAGTTTACCAATCTAGGGCCACTCTATAAGAAGGCTGACCAGTACGATATTTTGTTTTAAGAAACAGGGTTGCTGTAAACGTAAACAGATAACCGTTGGAACTACTAGTGAATTATTTAGTGGTTAAACGCAGTGATTTAACTATGCGCAATTAATACGGTCTGTTTATAGCCAGAAGCTGTTTATAAAAGGTAAAGCTAGGAAAGATAGAGCGGTAGGAGAGATTGCGCTTATACGAGAACGGTGGGAAAGCGTAGAGTGGTTGAGTTGCGATTTCAGGTTGTCCAACATCAAACGTGAAGTGCCGACTTGAATGCGCATGTTGATTGTTTCAAGAGTCTAAGATTAAACGAATTTATTTTTTTATCGTTTTAAAAATTAATTCTTGAATTTCCACAACCTTTCGTAGGAATTCCAATACAATTGTAGTAGTAAACATATTTTTAATTTAAACAATTTCTTATAAGCTACTAACCTAAACTGGTACGAGCAGTACGATTTTCTCTAAAAGCGAATAATTATTTAATAACAGACTGCGCAATCTCTCCTATCAAAATGGAGGAGTTTGTGCTTTTGCTATTTAGGAGAGATTGCTCATTGGCTTTTATAAAATTCTATACTAAGAGATTTCGTAACTTATTAGTAATGACAAGGCAATGAGGATGAGTTTGTTGAATGTTTTTAACTTTACCAGGAAATAATTTCGACCAGTGACTGGACCAGTTCAACCCATTCGCAACGGCGCATCTTTTTGGAGATTGTCTCCAGATTCGGAAATTAAACATTATTCAGGAGTGGCACAATAGGCAAAAGCCACACCTTTGGTTGGATTTACCTCTGGTACGCTAATGTTAACCTATGAGAAATTTATCGCAAAGTATTTAAATGATATTGCATATCTGTTTAGTTTTGCAATATTTTCATGTATGATGATATTCAACTTTCACTAATAATTTTGAAGTGTAATACTTGAAATGTATAACAAATGGATGGATGGGTTTTACGTCGCACTAGTGCTCCGCAGATGGGCAATTGGCGACGGTCTGGGACACACCCCTAGAGGTGGTCCGGAGACATGCCATCACAATTTTGATCCTCCACGGAAGGGATGGCTCTCCCGCTTCGGTGACCCCCAGAGGTATAATTTTTGATGGGAACATAGAGGACATTGCGGCCACGACAGATTTTACGTGCACCAGCCACTATCAGTGTACACGACGGTCTTTGGACGGTTCGAGTACCGAACCCGCAATCTTCCAATTACGAGGCCGGCGCTCTACCGACTGGGCTACCGCGGCCCGATATGTATAATGGACAATAAACTTCGAAGTGATTAGGCTAATGTCACAGTTAAAATTTCGTGGTGGACATTATATAAACAAGTTCCTAAATTTGGCAATACTGACCACAGAAGTGAAATAAAATAGGACCGGTAAATTGATAATATCATTTTCAACCTTAAAAACTAGTATATTGTGCCGATCACATTTCTGCTATACTTCCCTAAACAAATTCTCGCAGTACAAATTATTATTTAGAATTATTATTTATCAAAGATTATTTTCCTGATGAGCGCAGATTCTTTTCATTAAAATTTTTCTGAAAAATTTAACGCTTAATTATCAGAAAAAAGTGAAATTTTTGCTTTACAGACGATTTTTTTAAAAATGCGTTTTTTCTGGGTTTCTTTTTTTTTTTTTTTTAGCACAACAGGGATTTCTTTCAATCTGGCATTTTGCATCGTTATCAATTTATAGTGTTCCACTTCGAAAATCCCTGCCAATAGCCAATTTTACCATTTAATTTCTTACTGTATCTTAAAATAATATTTTGTGAAATCCGCAGAAACTTATATATATATATATATATATTTTTTTTTTTTTTTCACTTTCCGTCGGTGAAGATGGAACTCACAACCATCAGATTCGTAGTTGTGTACTGTGACCACAGAGCCGTCTTGGCTAAATATTTAATTATTATTTAGAATAGAGTTTTTAGATTTTTTTTTTCACTTCCCATCGGTGATGATCGAAATCACAACCTTCGGTTCGTAGTTGTGTACTCTGACTACAGACCCAACGGGTCTCAGCTGAATATTTCCCGATTATTTAGACTAGTGTTTTGAGTTCTTTTTTTTTTTTTTTTTTTTTGAAAGGGTGTTAAAATACAAATATAAGCAGCCCTGTCGCACTAAATTAACTTTTGTCATAGACAAAATTTCATTCATAGTTCTTTCTTTCTTTCTTTCTTTCTCTTTTCTTTTTTTTTTTTTTTTTTTTTTTTCAGGGAAAAAGAACTGATTTATAGGCTCATTTTTTTTATTGTTTTTACAATCAATTGCATTTTTTTTTTTTTTTTTTTTTTTTTTTTTTAATACTCATATTCAAAATTTAGTAACGAAAAGGGGTGGGGGGAGGAATTTTCCTAGGCGACTGTTCCTATTTTTAATACGTTTTTATATTTGTTAAAGTTCGGTGAACATAATCTTCATTTTGTGCAGGTGGAATGGTTGGGAACCGCTGCTTCTACGCATAAAAGAAAAAAAAAAAAAAAGTCTTCATTTAATGTTTTTGTTATAAACTAATCACTCTTCTTCCGTCTAGCTGTCGATAATTTCAAATGAACCTATATTCAAATTTGTTATATTCACCAAATCAAGTCATTGGGAAAATATTATAAATAGCCAATAATGTAAAAGCGATTAATTTAACTGTTCTACAGGGTGATTATAATTAAAGTTATGATTTAAAAACGCTATAATTTTAAAACTACCTATCAGAGCGATTTTATATTTTACCAGAGCAATCGTGAGTCAATGAAATTTTGTTTGGCAAAAGAAAATAAATAGTTCCAAAATGTGCCGTTAATTATCTTAAAGCATTTGTTTCACGAGGCTCCTCTTTTTATCTTTTCACTAGGACTTATTCCGCTGTAAACACGTATTATTGTCTTTTTGCTAAAAAAATTGTAGTAAACCCTTGAAGTCTATTGTTTCCTGCTGTTCCATTGTGTTGCTAACAACATTCCTGTGTTTAATGAGTTCATTTAGGAGTTTTCCCTGACGTTACCCTGACAGCGCCCTCTATAGGAACATGTTGGAACTACTTTTTTCCTTCCCCAAACAAAATTTCATTGCCTCGCGATTGCTCTGGTAAAATATGAAATCACTCTGATGGGTAGTTTTAAAATTATAGCGTGTTGAAATCGTAACTTATCACTCTGTATTTATAATCACTCTGTATTTATTTATTTATTTATTTATTTATTTATTTATTTTTTATTAAATCAAAATATGGAATTCCAGTAATGGAATAATTTTAATTTTACTTATTTATAACTTTAATTGTAGCACAATTTCTTAAAAATCTACGGTAGTTTGTTGTCGAAGGGATACATGAATACACAAAACTTATTATTATTATTATTATTATTATTTTTTTTTTTTTTTTACTTTACCTGAATCTGATCCCGATAATAGAAAAATACTATAAATTTCTTTGTTTGAATCTATTATCATTTATATTATTTTTAATATTAATAATATTATAAAATACAATCATTCTTTTTACTTTTATTACCCGACTACCGTAGGTAATGGAAGTATTGTATTCGGTCCAAATATTCGATATCGAGATTTCACCTGATTTACATGTTTTACATGTTTTACAGTCTCCTGAGTCCAAAAATTTGGCAATTGGTCAATGTGTGTGTGTGTGTATGTATGTGGGAAATCTTCTGGCTATTACATCTCGAAAACTAATAAAGATTGAACTACGAAATTTTATAATTGAAACAGGTCTGGTGTACAGATGAATTTTCCAAATTTTAGTGAAAATTGTATAAGCAGAAATGGGATATCCGAAACCGTAACTCCGTATCTCAAAAACGGCTCTAACGATTTTCTTCAAAATTGCTGTACAAATACTCTATTAGTTATCGTTTTGAGTGTAATAGTTGGTTAGTTCAGGAATATTGATAGGCGTCATGTATAAATAGCTGAATTTCCGGTCCTGGAAGTGCGTTTCTTTCAAACCGGCTGTATGATTTTTTTCGCAAACTTGATATATCAACCCTCTTTTAGAAATCCTTCTGCATGTAATTGTTGTTTTCTGGTCAACAATTAATTATGCCAAGTTTTGGTAAAAGTCGGTATCTCGAAAACAGCTCTAGCGATTTTTTTGAAAATTGTTACATAAACCCATTTTTGATATCTTTTCTCGTGCTTTACTTGGTTAAAACATGAGAATTAATAGTCATCCTGATCTAATACATCAGTTTTAGATCTCGAAATTTGGTGTTTAAATAAACAAATAAATGAATAAAAAACTCTACAATTTTCTTTTCTTTTATTTTTCTTAAAATAATAATAATAAGAAGAAATAAGTAAATAAATAAATAAATCGCTGCGTAAACTCTGCTTTACGTTTTTATATATGTATTAACTTTCTCTTACCCGAAAACATTTAGTATTCTATTACATTAGGTCAATTCTATATCTTCTGATCACATTATCTTTAAAAAGTGCATATATTACGTGTAATAGTGGGTAATGGAAGTCGTGTGGTTGTTTCACACCAGACTTTTTTTATGTTTTCTTCAATTTAGCTAAATGTTTTTTTACCATAACTGGATGATGTATAGCATTGGCCAAGGAAAAAATACCTGTCAAATCACCAATAGTTTTTCTTATATACAATTACTTATCACAATCTTATTAAAATCATTCTTATTACGATCATACTTACAGTCATACTTATTACAATCATTCTTTTGAATTATTATTTACTCTTACTTTATTATTATTATTAATAATATTAATATTTTGAAATCAATGATTTTAAACGAAAGATAAATTACATATATATATATTGCTTTAGTAATGACAACAGTTTCGAGCGTTATTTTTAAAAAACTTCGGCTTTTATTATTGAGGTAATTTTGTTTTTAATTTGACAATAGTTGGTTCAAAATAACACTCATTCTGTAAATTTAGTAAGAAATAATGTCCTGTGCCGCCAAATTTAAAATTAAGATAAACTGAGATAACCGTTGAGGTCTATGATTTTTCACAAAAAAGTACATTTTTAACGTGGTTGAAATAATTGGGTATTCAAATTAATTAAGCGGCGTGTGAAAAACAATTTAAAAAATTTCAACTCTAGGAAAATATCTAAAATCTAGCTCGTTCTTTTTAGGTTAATTTCCTTGATTTTTACTCTATTCAAATGCACTTTTGACAACATTTGCCCAATATATCTAGCTTTAAGCCTATGCAATAATATTTTTATTTTTATCTTTCGCGCATGCGCAGTGAAAACGTTTTATATAAAAATGCTCATATTTCATTAGATAATTAAGATGTTTGTGTTCCGATTGCAGTATATTGTTTTAAAAGCTTTTTTTTTACCAACTTATCTGAAAGTGGGAATAATTTTCGTTAAAAACTCTGCATATTATAAATAAAAATCATGCTGATTTTTTTTTCTTTCTTTCTTTTTTCTTTTTCTTTCTCTTTTTTTTTTTTTTTTTTTTTTTTTGAGTTTTAAAATAATCCCGTATATCTCCATTATTTAATATACTATCGTCACACAAATTCATCCACACATTGAACTGGGTCTGTGATAACATATCCTAAAGTTAAAGTTCGTTTCGTTCACTTTACGATACAGAGTGATCACAAATATTATTGTTTTTCCTCAATTTTTTACCGGCCCCCTAAATATTGTCTCAAACCATTCTTCACAGTAAAACATGAGGAAGACCTAGTTCTTTAAATACCCAAAGTTTGAAAACATTTCATTGACACATAAGTTTTTAATTTGAAAAAAACTGATAGTTTGCAAATCTTGGTAAACTTTTAAACAGGGCTGTAATTCTTTTATAATGCGTGTAGTATTAATTTCATTTAATTTCATTTTTTAATACTTTTCAAATGTTTTAATAATGTAACTTAGTCTGTCCGTTCCCGTTCTAAATATTTTCTATGAATAACTTTATTATGTGTTGAAACTGTTACGTTTTACTGTGCCCTGTCCCCTATTGCTCAATTTGTTACCGGCCCCCTAATTGTTGTCTTAAACAAATCTTCACCGAAAAACACGAGGAAAACCCAGGTCTTTAAATACCCAACGTTTGAGACATTTCATCGAGAGATATGTTTTTAAAGCGAAAAAAAAAAAAAAAAAAAAAAAAAAAAAACTGTTGTTTTGCAAATCTTGCTAAACTTTTTAGCAGGAGTTTAAATATGATTTTTTATGAAATCTTGTGAACTAGTTCTAGAGATAAAGTTGGTTGAAACGTTTTATTATAAATAAATCAGCAGACGAACATTTTCTTAAATTAATCAAATCTTATTCGGGTATCTCAAAGTGTGTAAATCAGTCAAAAATCTGAGGTCGAAAATTCATACGAAGAATCCATAAATATTTTCAATTACAATGCACTTTACATTATAATCACTAAAACAATCAATCTTTACATTTTAAGTAATAAATAATAACTAGATGATAAACACTGATAAACAGTAAACACGAAACAACGTCTACGTCTCTAATGAAAGTCATAGAGCCTACATCGGACGCTTCCGATTGGTTCAAAGCAAAGCTCCGGTTATGTCTAAAGAAAGGAATAGCCTTCGCGCATGCCCAGATCGTGCGATTTTGGTCGTAAAGAAATACCTTTGTGTTTTAATATAATGGATATATAAAATAGTAACTTTTAACATGAAATTAACAAGCAAAGCAATTTTAGCACAATTTTTAAAACAAACTTTTTTTTTTTTTTTTTTTTGTCTTTTTTTTAAATTCAATTATTTGCAATTTTCAAATGTGAAAGGTATAAATAAATCTTGTAAAATAAACTAATTAAAGTTCTTCAGTTAAAATATTTTTGTTTCGGAAAAAAAAAAAAAAAAAAAAAACATACTTTTTATACAACGTTTGTAACGAATCTTCAATAATTTGTCTGATTATTAACAATAATTACAATATTTAATGTTACAGTAAGTGGTAAAAAAATATTTAATAAAATTTAATTTATTTATTTTTCGAAAAAAAAAAAGAACTTTTTAAATAAAAAATAATTAATTACCATCATGAAACTGGTAATTAATGACAACAAAATTAAGCAAATATTAATATATATATTTAATTAAATTTTGTTTTTATATATTTTGTAAAAAACTAAATGCAAAATTAAACAAGAACAAAGTTAATTAAAAGAATGAAAACACTTAGTAATAAGATAAAACAAAAATAAAAATAAAAATGCAAAGTCTTTTTAATGTATTTTTAAAGAAATGTAAAAAACTGACAAAGAAAAAAAATACACATGGAAACCAATTAAAATTTTGAAAATACTAATTAATTACAAAAATACTTAAGATCTGTTAAATATTGTAATTGTAAAAAAAATAATAATAATTATACGTTTACGTGTTGTTGTAGTTTTAAAATAAGCACTTCATCTATTAATTATTTTCACAAAAATGTTTTAAGCCCTTTTAATACCTCTTGATTAAATATTGAAAAAAAATAAAAGGTTTCATTTCAAAAATAAAATAACTTTTAAACAAACACATCATTAATTCAGAATTAATAAATATTTTAATTTACTCTGAATTTGATATTGGTTTAGAAAATATAAAAATGTGACTGAAGAAAAAATATAGGCGGATGGCATTACAATTTATACGTCTCTCTTTGCTATTATACTTTTATGTTTAAAAAATTATTAAAAATAAAAAACAGTAATTTATTTAAATAAAGGGTTTGATAATTCTAAATAAAACATAACGTAATAAAATTTTCCAAATCACATTCTGTAAGTATAAATAGTCGCTTAAACGTTTTGGAATATGTTTTATGCTTATTAGCTAAAGTACCTAGCATTTTTCCGACTGATCAAATATAAATTTATTTAACCAAAAAAAAAAAAAAAAAAAAAAAAAAAATAGATACACCAAAATTTAAAAATAATTTTTTTAAATGAATTTGTTTTTTATAAGAAATCAAAATTGAGGACGGAAATCAACACCAAATTATTAAAATAATAATTGGGGTTGTTTTGAGTTGTAGGAATTAAGGCCAATTGAATACACAAGGGTCCTAGGCCTAAGGAAGAGTGCTTTCCGTTGGGGCGGGATTAAATATCACAGGCAATAACTCATGAAAAACTGCACAATAAATTCTTTTTGGCCTTTTAAAGTCTTTTTACACCATTTTTTTCCCTTAAAAAAATGAGAATATTTTTTAATACCGTAGTGAATATACACATTCATGAAGAGTTTTCATAACATATAGCAAATTTCTAGTTCAAGCGGGATCGAAATTATACAACAAATCCTCTCTTTTTACCTCCTATTTAACCTCCTGTCAGGAATATGAGCAAATTTTTAATAATGTACACTGTAAAAAATCGGTTCTTAAAAATATCTATATATTGTCTCAAAATAGCCCCAAAACAATATATACTTAAATTTTAAAACCCATGTACTCATTTTTAAGTATATTGACGTGCTCAAAAATGGGGTTGACCAATACGAATCCCAATATCCCCATGTTTGACATGTCAATGTACTCAAAAATGAGTACATGGGTTTTCAAATTTAAGTATATATTGTTTCGGGGCTATTTTGAGACAATATATACTTATTTTTAAGAACCTATTTTTTACAGTGTAGTTAATATGAGCTTCAATGAAGAAATTTTCTATTATATATCAAGTTTCTAGCTCAAATGGTTTTCATATAGCACAGCATACTTCTCTTTACCCTCTTGTAAGAAAGGAGCAATTTTTTAATAGCATAGTGACTCACTCCAGGTGCTAAAAAACCTGTGCGTCTCAAATTTTCAGAATTTCACTTGCTTAAAATTTAATTTTACAGCTTCAAAATAAAATATTAAAGATTAAATCTCAATTTTTAGAAAATCATAATCAGTTTAACAGTTGTAAATTTTTTTTTAGGGAAAATAGAATTTAAAAGTATGAATTAGTTAATGAGTTATATTGGAGATGATTTCCTTATAAAATACATTGGCTGTGGCTTCCAACAATGGTAAGTAGAAAGTAAACGGGAAACACATAACTACATAATTGAAAAAGGACTCGGCCATGAAAAAGAAACTTATTTGTATTGTTAAGATATGATTAGAAATATATATATATATATATAGCTCCGTTTGAGAACAGTTTTGAAGTAATTAGTATTGTTTACAGGGCGACAGCAATTTTATCAATACTTTCTGCCTATTTTTAAAGTGGTACAAATATTTAAATAACTAGCAGGCTACACCCGCTTCGCTGGTCACTAAATTTAAATGAATTTTCGAAAGAATTGAATTAATATTTATTTTCTTACGCCACATTATAGACAAAAACTTAAAGAAAACTGAAATTGATCCAAACCTCGCTTCGGGTACCCGCTGTCTGAGGCGGCAGCTCTTTGCCCGTACGCACTGCATCAGGTCTAGGTTTCCCATGCCTGCAGAAAGATATTTCCCGGGCACTTAAATCTGGATATTTATCGACGGCAGGGGTGATCCGCTACTATTTAAGAACTACGATTTTAAAGATGACTGTATCTCAGGTTCTATTAAATATTTTAGATTTGAACCATATATTTTATAGCCCATGCTATTTATACTATATTATGATTTGATTCCGACCAATGTAATAAAATAAAATAAAATAAAAAGTATATATATATATATAAACAAATAAATTTTAATCAATTTAATCCTTCTTACTATGTATATACTACCATTTTTCCCGATAAATACTGTAAATAAATAAATAAAAAAATTAATTAATAAAAGTTTTTTTTCTTTTAAAGGAATTAATTAAAAAATGAAAAATAAGAAGCTGTTCTACTATAAAAAATTAAACTGATATAAATACGTTTTTAAATTTAAAACTAATTATACTTAATTTTTTACATTAATTTAAAAAATTCAAATTCGAAAAAATCTCCATGACGTGCACACCTGCAGGGTCCCAGGTACCTATATGCCAAATTTGGAAGCTCTGCGATCAGTAGTGTGAGCACCAGAGCGCAGACACACACACACACACACACAAACACTCACTCACACAGACACTTCTCTTTATTTATATAGATTTCCAGTAGCCTTCAAAATATTTTCATTGTAGTAAAAATGTTTGCAAGTTATTCATATTATATTGCATTGTTAATCTAACAAAAGTATTATTTTAACGATAATAATCCGAAATAAGTGTCGCCATTTTGTTCCTTAACATGTTCTGACTGTTCAATTAAAATAAAACAAAATAAGAGGATTTAGAATGCTTTTCAAGATTTGTAATATTCGTAAAATAAATATTTAAACGTAATTATTTAAATTTGGTCCATTTAAATGTAATTTATAAAAAAAATAATCTGGTGTGTCACTCACACGACTTTCTCTTACACCGAAGTTTAATACTATAAATACAGTTTGGAGATTAAGATAATTCTGTTAAAATAATTCTGTTTTTAAAAAATAATTTATTAAAATTATTATTTAAACAAATTATTTTTTATGATAATGCAGACGATTTCCATATTAGAGAAGTAGTATACACTAAATATCCAGAATAAAGTTGAGTTTATTCTCAATATTACATTAAAAAATGAAGAAAAAAATTGTTAAAAATGAAAAAAAATCGATAACTTTATTTTAAATTATTGCAGATCGATGGTTCAACCATTCGCTTGAAATGTATTGACGAGCTCTTTTGAAAGATACCCATCATGAAAATTTACTCCCTTCAAGGGGGGAGGTGAGGCTCCTACATACACAAAAGAAAATTTCCCAGTTGACTATCTCTATTACAAAAAATTATATATTCGTTTCATTTAGATTAGTGCAGTCTATACATGTTAAACTCTACTTACCTGCAATTTCTCTCATAGACGTAATGTATTTGAATACTTTTGAGTGTCCCTGTACACGAACCATTTGCTTCATCTCAACGAAAATCTTACTGTAGCATCCCTATATGATACACATTTAGAATACCGAGTTTGGAATTTCTGCTACTATTTGTTCTTGAGATGTGCTGATCACAGACAGATACACAGACCATTCACCAAAAACATGATTTTCTTATTCAGGGGACCTCAGAACATGTAAATGTAACAAAAACCCACATTCAAAAATTTGACCCTAAAACAATACTTTCTCGACCTTATGGGTAAGAGAAAGTAACAAGAACTACTAATATTTTCATACATAGTTTATCAAGTGAACACATAACTACACAATAAAAAAGAGGTGGATCTGCCAGCACAAAGAAATTGACTTGCCTTATTTAGATATGACCAGAAAAAACATACATAAACCTCGTCAATATATATACATATATATACAGGGTAGTTATAATTAAACTTCCCCTCTACACAGCATCCTACAGCGCAAACGGGTGAACGGAATGCAACGAAATTTGGTATTAGACTATACACGATAAATAATAATATATTGTTTCTGTATTCCGTTTTGGTCATTTATTGACTTAAATTTAATGTTTTTACGGAAAAGGCTCCATCTGGTGGACATATTGGAACTAATTTTTATTTTTATTTTATTTATTTATTTATTTATTTATTTATTTATTTATTTTTTTTTCGAAATTTCGTGAGCGCATCGCGTGTATAGTCTATATACCAAATTTCGTTGCATTCCATTCGCCCGTTTGCGCTGTAGGGGTTTGCTGTTTATAGGGGAAGTTTAATTTTAAACAATCTATATATATAATTTTTTTTTTTCAAGTAATTAATATTAAACATACACGTTTACAAAAATAATGCTGGCAAAGTGTTATTTAATGATTTTACCTGATAAATAGCTTTTGTTGTGCTAAAATTGAAAATGAAACTAGTCTTTCTCTACCGCGTCAATACACAATTTTGTAATTTTCGTTTATTTCTAGTATGTTTCCATGATTAATTATAAATTAACATGGAAAAAGAACAAATACTACTATATAATTATATTAGCGAAAATGTCACGAAATAAATTGTGATGGTAGACATCCTGTATCGACAAAAATCTATACGTGATACAGAAAAACTGGTTTCAGTTTTTATTTCAGCATTTCAGAAAAGCATAAAGATCAATCAAAATTATCAAATCAAAAGCATAGATTTAGACCTGTGTTATGAAATATTCGCAAATTTACTTTCTAAAGATTTGTCATTACTCTCTAGCTATTTTTAAAGTGATTCAAATAATGGAAAACTATCCTATAACATTCGAAAGTATCTTCAATATAATGTATGCATTTGCAGGATATTTACACTAAGGGACAAAAGAAAAAATAAATAAATAAATAAATAAAGCCGCACTTGGATATTTTCCTTTTCTCTTTCTGTAACTGCTAATTTTATCGTTTAAAAATCAAATTTTCGAACAGATTTTATTACGTCATCCTCCACGTACACTTTAGGATTGAGCCCAGTGTTAAACTTGTAAATAAAGAAATAAACTAGTATATTTCATATAATAAATCAAAATAAAATACAAAGTGTATGTTTATTATATTAAGTTTAAAAAGAAAGTTTTATGTAATTTTTTATAAAGTACTTCGTAGAGTGTAATAAAGTGAATTATTAAATAAAAAATGTACACAGTTATCATTTCATCTCTGATATAATGCAAACATGACAGTTTTATTTGTTTCAACCATTAGTTTTGAAGTTAATACAAATAAAAAAGGTATAAGTCAATTTTTCTGCAGTGCACCTTTTTTTTTTTATTTCGTTCCCTAGTCTATGATGCATTTCATTTCTAGCGTTAACCCAATAAATATTTTTTTTTCAACAATATTAATCCAATACTTGTGCCACTATATTGTTGCTCTGTGCATTCTTAAATATATTTAAAATAAAATGAGATAATAATTTTAAAACAAGTAGAAAAAACTTTTAATTTCAAGACTTATAACATTCGTAATATATAACTACATTAAAAAAAAAAAAAAAAAATGAATAAAATAAAGTAAAATAAATTGAAAAAAATTTCGATCTGCCAGCACAAACAAATATATATGTATATATATATATATATATGTAATGTGATACTTGGATGAATATGTTGCAATGTTGGAGAATTTTTCAATATATATATATATATATATATATAGAGAGAGAGAGAGAGAGAGAGAGTTGTCAGAAAACTATTTTAACTATTTTGAAATAATCAGTATTGATTATAGAACGACAGCAGTTTTATTTTCTATACATTTATAATTATATTTTTACTAATTTCAAAGTGATACAAATAATTAAAAAATAACCATGCAACCATTTAATATTTATTAAAAATTTTAATTTTTGTAATTTATTTTAAATAACCATTTAATATTTAATATAAATGTTTGCAAGATATTCTTGTTACAATACATTTCCAGTGTCAAGCTAATAAGAATATTATTTTAACAGCATTATTATGATTTAAGAGACACCGTCTTCTTGCTTAGACATATCCTGTCTATTAAAATAAAATAAACTAAATTTAAAAAGTTCGAGACAATTTTCTAATGTTCCTTTAATAAATAGTTAATCTTCTTTTCTTTTTCTTTTTCTTTATTTTTTTTTTTTTTTTTTATTATTTAACAAAGCTCTTCGTCTGATTGTGATTTAAAAATGAAAACTACTACACTCCTAATTCATAGTTTATTAAGAGAAAACATAACTACATAATGAAAAAAGTGGATCGACCAGCATAAAGAAACTGATTTACCATGTTCAGATATGATCAGAAAAAAAATGCATAGCCTCGTCAGAAAACTATTTTGAAGTAATTAGTATTGATTTTAGAATGAAAGCAAACGATTTCTCTCTGATTCCAGATACTTCATGAAATTAGTGTATCCCTCTTCCACCCCACTCCCAGAATCGTATTAGGAACATTTCCTCGATTACGATTAAGAAGTTTGTAATTAAGCTAATTGATTTACTGTAGTTTTTCGTAAAGGCAAAAGGGAAAGTTTTTATTCTCAGTATGCAATCACTTACTTGGGAAGCTGGGAGTGGCATTTGCAAAATTGGATCATTAGGAATTTGTTTTTTCTTTTTAAGTTTCATTTAAGACTTTCTGGTTTAATCAAAAATATAATTTCTAAATATGTCTTTTTAATTTCCATCACATGTTTTGACACATTTGATCTTTCAAAAGAATTAATTATAGAAAATTCTCAAGAAATCAGTTATTTAATTAAGTATTTTTTGTAAAATAAAGATGTATTTTATAGATTATAACACAGAATGAATTTAAGTTTTTTATTTAGTAGAAATGATTTAATGATTTATTTCATATTTGTGTTATTAATATCCGTACAGTTTATGAGAAAATAGTTCTTCGGCATTAATGCATTTTAATTTAGAATTGTATAAATCAGACATTTTTTTTTTCTTCGGTAAGTCACGTATGAGAAGTTTGTAAAATGAAAATTAGAAATCTATTTGATTAAAGTATTTAAAATATTTAGTGATATTTAAATATTACTTAGTTAGTAATAAAACAATATTACTAATATGAATTATTAATTTAGAACAGGGTAAGAGTGCACCAGTGAAATTTAATTTAAGTTATTATGGTACACTTTTAGATCAATCTCTGATATTTTTAATGTTCTAGTATCTTAAGTTAGTACATGGGTAATTCTCTGAAAAGTGGTCATTTCATGTCCCAGTAGTCTTGAGGGTATACTTTTAAAAGCACAAAAACAAAAAGCTGTTTAAACTATCAATATTAATTGGTTTTACATATAAACTGTTATTCTTTGGTTATTGGAATTCAAATATAATTTTTAAATAATTTTTAAAATGCAAAATATCATTCCCTCACTGTGTCCCCATTCCCACATCTCTGTAAATAAAATGGTTTCTATAGTATTAAAGCTTGTATATTTTCATTATTTGAATTAAAAACTTATTAAACATACTTTAATAAATATTTATCCATTATACTATATTTATATATTATGCAACGAAAGAAATTAGAATACTTTTTATTGTTGTCCCTGGTAACAGATATCATTCCCTCATCAAACTATAATGACATCCTTACTTACTGTATAATGATAGCACATACTTTATATAAGTCAAACTTAATTTATATACCAGCAAAGTAAAGAAACCATTTTGAATTCTGTTGGAAGCATTTAACAATGAATAGCATATGGCTCTCAAACGTTAGATTGAAATACAGTATTTTTATTATATGTCATTCCCTCACTCATTATAAAGTTAACTAAAATAAATCAAATTTGATTTTTAATAATGTTATGTTAATAAAAATATGTTTTAATGAATATTTAGTGTTTGAAAATCTAACTAAACTTAATAATATTTTTATAAAGTAGTTTTTAGAAGAAATTTGTCATTCCCTCACAATCATTCCCTCATTTTTCTAATTAATAAAAGTAATTGCTATATCAAAAATTATCAAATACAGTTTGGTTTATATTATTTTTATTATTAATTGTAACATGTGTGTACATGTACAAAATGAAAAAAAAAAAATTAGGAGCAATTTTATTTGGACTAAGGTTTTTTCTTTTTTTCTTTTTTTTTTTAAAAAAAAGGCCCACTTTTCAGAGAATGACCCACATATGGTATGAAAGACATTCAGGACCACATATATGTTAAAATATATACATTTGATAACAATTATTATTATTTTTTGTATGAATTTTTATTTGACATCTACTCATTGTTCCAGTATTTGACACTGCCACTTTTTCATTTTATCAGTTATTGTCCCCTATGTTCCAGTGTTTGACACTGCTATTTATTCATTTTACCAGTTATTAGCACCCTATGCTCCAGTGTTTGACATAAAATGTTAAAATTTTTATATGTAAAATACATTATTTTATTATTTTTCTTATTTATTAATTATTTCGAGATAGATGTAAATTACTGAAGCATGCCAAGCACTGGAGCACCTACCCTATATGCTGAAAACCGGAATGAATAATTATGTACCTAAAAATTCTATATCATTAGCGACACAACTAATTATAAATATATTGTTTAATAACAATTTTAATTTATGGCTCTTTTTTTTATATAATTTCCCCTATTTCTTTGTTACATAAAATAATTGTTTATTCGAAATTTGGTAAAATGTATAATTTAATTAAGATTTTGTTTATTTTTTTTAATTATACCTCATCTCAAGAAAGAATCAAACATTTTAAATTCTGCATAAAAATCTGTTACTGATTAATTTTAAAGTAATTATATGTTATAATTTGTATTAATCAATATACATATAGAAAATTCTGCAATAAATTTACATGTACATGAATACATTGTATTTTGCACTTTGTTTAAATACGTACACACATATATATTTATACATGCATACACACACACACACACATATATATATATATATATATATATATATATATATATTAATTTTTGAGCATGCATTATTTATTTAAATGTAAAATCAAGAAAGCATGTGTTAAAAAAAAGAAGAAGAATTAAACATAGTGAAGACGTTTATAAAATGGAAGAAAAAAAAATGTAGAGTCTTTATATAGTTAATATAGTATAGTCTGGATATTTTCCTGTTTTGAACAGTGAACTCCGCCTTTTGGCGTTCTTTTAAAGCGTTAAATTATTTTACAAAATGGTTTTTACTGATTTATAATGAGACTTATTACATTTTCACATCAAAAATCGATGGAGTAAATATCATTGCCGTATATATACGTTGCCGTATATAAAGTTTCAATACAAATACGCAAATTACCAAGTAAAATATTTTTCTAGAAAAAAAGCATAAAAGCGGGGCCTTTTTTTTATGTACTGACCAGCAAGCTATATATTAACACACACATACACACACACAAAAAAAGAAATCGGTGTTTTAAATATTTAAAATACAAGTTAAATAAATATGGATGTATGAATAATAGTCTATCTAAGAATATTGTATTTCTAGTGTTATGTTTTATTACATTTCAAATGGTTTAGTAATATTTTCAATAGAATTTGTCTTCTAAATTTCTACGATATGTTTAGTTTTTAGAAGAATTAATATATTAAAATTCTCATACGAAAATATTAGTTAATTAACTATTTGTTTTAATAGTGGTATACTTTACTATTTCTGCTTCATTTCAGGAAAGAATAGTTATAGTATTATTATTATTATTATAAAAATAAAATAACTATTAATTTTGTATTAATATTACATTCATAATAGTCTCATATGGTAAATAAGAGATGAAACTAATAAGATTCTGAATGTACATTTTATCTTCGGCATCAGTTAAAAATATTTGTAAGAAAGTTAAAAGCCTGTCGGATGTTTTTTTCGCCTTACAACAACAACAACAACAACAACAATAATAATAATAATAATAATTATTATTATTATTGTTATAAAAGTTACTATATGAATGGCATCCTTAAATTACCAACTCAAACTAAAACTTAATTATCTTGTTTTATTTTTTATTTCATTTTGCACGCGCGCTTTTTATTATTAAAAAAAAAAAAAAACTTCTTTCATATTGTTCGTTTTGAAACTGCTTATTATTAATGTTCTTTTCCTTTCTTTTTTTGAAAAAAAAAAAAAAGAATTTTGAGGAAATTTTGGCAAAAGCAGAATTCAGTCTAGTACAGAGGACAATTCTTTTTTTTTTTTTTTTTTTTTTTTTTTTTTTTAACATCGCTTTCAAATTATTCAATTGTATTTTCGATAAATTTTCGATTTCGATTTATGCCCAACTATCGTAAAACTGGTATTGTAAAAATCCGTAAATTGAGATTAATAGTCCTCCGTCCTAAAGAAAGAATGGAATTATGATTTTTATAACTATCGTCATTTTTGTTCCGATGTATTTACAATACACTAAAAAGGAGTACATTGGTTTTCTAAAATCGGTACTTAAGTAATCAAAAATGTAGAATCTACAAAGATTACTAAAAAGCAAATACACTTAAAAGGGGGGGGGGGGGACAACAAAAAACTGGTGTGTTTCTACTCGACTTTCCGAAAATTAAGGGATTAACGGTTGTAGAGAAAATGTAAAGTAAGAGCAATCTTTAAATACAAAAAAATAAAAGAAATTTACAAAGGATATTTCAGTATTTTTCTCTTTAAAGTATGTTCTTTATTTTAATGCAAATGTATTTCAAATAATTTGAGCCGATAAATCATAATGATAAATAATATTTCATTGTGCCCCTATAAAAATCTATAAGTGTTAGATTCTCTAAAATTTATACAGTTTATGTGATAGTGACCTATAACATGTATATAAATTTACAATTCATTTGAATAGATCATTTAGACGGTGTCACATTTTAAATAATTTAAATCCGTACACTGTAAAAAATAGGTTCTTAAAAATAAGTATATATTGTCTCAAAATAGCCCCGAAACAATATATACTTAAATTTGAAAACCCATGTACTCACTTCTGAGTATATTGACATGCTCAAAAATGGGGTTGAGCAATAAGAATCCCAATATCCCCATATTTGACTTGTCAATGTACTCAAAAATGAGTACATGGGTTTTCAAATTTAAGTATATATTGTTTCGGAGCTATTTTGAGGCAATATATACTTATTTTTAAGAACCTATTTTTTACAGTGTAGGCAAAAATGATAGAGAACTGTTTCCTGTGACCCTGTAAAAGTCTGTAAGTGCTAGAGTCACATAGAGCTATACACTTCGTCCGTTAGTGATAACATGTATAAAAATTATCAACAAATTTCTATTAAAAAATTGTAAAAAAGCACCACAGAGCTGTTATTTAAAAGCAATAACTACAAATCTTTGAATAAACACCCTAAAATGCAAGAACTCGCAACAGTTATTCGGGTCGAAAAAAAACCCGACCCTTCGTCAGGCGAGCAAAGTAGGCACGAGTGCTGCCATGCAAACATTATGCGTTGACGTTTTGGCAGCTCAAATTCATATTGGATTAGCACGATCGCTTCAGATTGAATTTAGTTGGCATGATTAATATGGTACTAGAGCTGCTAATTGGACTACTAGCGACGTTCTGGGTTTCACCACTAATGGGGGGGGGGGTATGCAATTATAGCATGAAAATTTCGATCCTACTCGGAGGAATGGCTTCCAGCATTTGAAACCGCCCGTGCTAGTAATTAAACGGAGCGAGGAAGACATTGAAGCCTCGACAGATTTTACGTGCACCAGCAACCATTACTTTATACACACACTGGCTAATGAATTAGAAACCTTTAAATTAATATTTTATAGGATCTTCTTTTGTACGTTGTACCTCCTTTTGCATGAATAACAGCCAGTAGTCGTGTGAGCCAGCATTTCTACAAGTTTCTGGGGTGCATTTATGCCCAGAGTTTACCGTACATTGGCTATACACTGTCAAAAAAAAAAAAAAAGTCCTGTTTGCTGTAATTTGCTGCCAGAAATTTTCTGTAATTCCGAAAAATACGTTCTATCAACGGAAAAATTACGCTAATAGAACGTATTTTTCTGAATTACAGAAAATTTCTGGTTGCAAACTGCAGCAAACAGGACTTTTTTTTTGACAGTGTACAGACTTTAAGTTCTTGTAAATTGGATGGAAGAGGAGAATGCTGACGGATACTCCTTTCCAACATGTTCCAAACATTTTCAGTTTAATTAAGATCCGGGCTTTGCAGCATCTAGAGAAACTGTTAAAAGTCAGATTGGTGCTCACTGAACCAATCGCGAACGATTCATGCCACGACGTATGGTTGCATTATCGAGCACAAAGTATCCGTTAACTTCGGAATAAAATTGTAACATTGAGGGATGCACTTAATCTGCCAATATATTCAGGTGTTGTATGAATTTTTGTTTATCCCCAAGTAACACCAGGGGACCACTTCCGTACAAGCAGAACATTCCCCAAAAGTTTGTAATAGGTTTTGCATACCTTCGCTGCCAGCGAGCATTTGTACAAACTCTTACAGGTTTCTAATTCATTTTCCAGTGTGTGTACAAAACGTGTCTTGCTGAGCCAGGAATCAAACCTCTAATTCTCAGACTAGGAACTCAACCGTCTGCCATTTGAGTTACCGTGACCCTAAATCGTTTAAGAATTGTCACGTTGTGTCACGGATATAGGTTTAATTGTAGGCCTAGTTAATTTTCGCTCTCGCTAGAATTCAGTTCTCGTTAAAATTCTAAATTTTCCTTAAAAATGCATATTGTATTCAAAGGTCCAGTTTTGTTGCAGAAATGTACAAGTCTGCTGTTATTCGGAAGGTAATTTGGTCAGACTTTTAGAAAGTATAAACATTCAAAGCTGATGTAAAAATGTGCTTTTTACCGTCATAATAAAGGGTGGGAATTAAGGTGTATCGAAAAAAAAATTTTTTAATATAAAATTTCCAATAGTGCGGTAAAGTTGCCTTATGCTATTGTTAGTATGTGTGCAAAATTCTGTTGATCTGAGTTAATATCTTCAGTTGCCTCTGAGGGCGTTCATTATGCAAAATCCGTTAATTTGATCGTTTTTTCAATATTTATTTAAATTAAAAAATTGGAATCCTTAGTTCCAATAGGGCCGAAAAATTGCCATACGGTATCCTCAGAGCGTATGCAATTTTAGACTCGTAGAGGCAACTGAAGCCATTGACCCACATCAATAAAAATTTGCACACGCTCTAAGGATACCATTATGGCAATTTTTCGGCCCTATTGGAACTCAGGATTCCAATTTCTTATTAAAAAAAGATATTGAAGGAAACCGATAAAATTAACGAATTTTGTATAATGAGCGACCCCAGAGGAAACTGAAGATATTAACTCAGATTAACAAAATTGTGCACACATACTAACAATAGCAAAAGTCAACTTTCCCTCACTACTGGAAATTTGATACATATATACTTATATATATATATATGTGTATATATACATACATACATACATATACATATATATATACATATATTGATAGAGCCTAGTGGAAAATACAGAAAAATAGGTGAATCTCTGCCATTGATTTGCCACCCCTACAAAACCGTTTTCTATGGATTGACCCTCAATGGCCTTTTACCAAAATTCCATTCTATCGGTTGGTATAACCATGGTATAGTATAACCACGTTTCTTGCACTTAGATTTGAGAACAATTACAAAGGCTTTGAGGGGCGCCAAATTTACGGCAAGTTGGGATTCGGTAAATATTCACTCATTCAGCGTTCCCTTATCGCTATTTTGGCTCAACCACAAGGGTTATCACCTTATTTATCTCTACTGGGCACACTGATTCAATACTTGTGCAGAAGCTCTCATATTCACAAGAACGTTGTTAAATAATACTTTTTTTTTTCTTTTAATAGAAGTTGTAACATACTATTTATCAGTTAAAACGATTTTTATTGTTTTTTTCCTTTTAATTATATTAATTTCAAGGCATAAATAAAATATTTTATCTTGTTATCACTTTCAACACGTTAAGTGTTTTATAAAAATAAATTAAAAAAATCAAGGTTTAATCTTTAAACTTGCTTCAATGCCTGTTTCGTTTTATCCAATATAATATTACTAAAGTATGTCCTTTAAATAATTGACATAGCTATTCATGCAAAAGAAAATTAAATTCTCTAGATTGCCAATCCTTTGTGATTTGCTTTAAAAGAATGTTCGTTTATGTGATTTCGCTGACAGTTAAGCATTTTTGAAAGCCTCAAGCCGTAAATAATTTCCCTGCTATCTTAACTATTATAATGTTATGCATGATTTTCAAAAATGCCTGTGGTTTAGATGCTTATGCATAAGATTGTATTACACGGTTATTAATTTTTTTTAGAAAATGATTTTCTACTTTAAGAAAATTTGTTTTCGGCGGTATTTAATTAGTAATTTTTAACTATTAATGTTAAAAATTTGTATGTTAATCGATTATTACATTAAAATATTTAACACTGTATCAAAAGTTTTAAATTTAAAATATTGGGTATTTTATAGATGAAAATGTGATTTTTAATGGTAAACATATATTTTCAAATATACACTCTATATTAAAAAAAGCGACACACCAAGAAGAAGTGAGGACAAAAATTGGTAGATGGGGTGGAATGGGTGGTCCGAATGGGACAAAAATTAGTAGATGTGATGTATATGTGGAGAAAAACAATTGATTACAGTTTCAGAAAATTTGTATGATTTAATCAAGAGAAAGGGCCTCACAAAGTAAACAAGTCAATAATGTGTTGGTCCACTTCTGGCCCTTATGTACGCAGTTATTCGGCTTGGTATTCATTGATAGAGTTGGCAGATGTGCTCCTGTGAAGTACCGTGCCAGATCAACACCACCTGTAATAATGCCTCCGAGCTGAGCTCTACGTCACGAAAGATTGGCCGATTTCATCCAATCCCTACGATCCAACATGCATCATATGAAGTGTTGATTGGATAAAAGCGGCCGATCTTCCATGACGTAGAGCTCAGCTCGGAGGAATTATTACAGGAGGTGTTGGCCAGATTCTGTCCAATTGTTGCATCAGATTGGTAAAATCCCGAGCTGGTTGCAGGGCCCTTTTCATGATGCTCCAAACGTCCTCAGTGGAAGAGAGATCCGGGGACTGAGCTCAACCCCATTTCACTGAGCCGCCTATTAAGGGTATTTTAAGTCACTGAAGTACCAGTTGCACGTAGGATCGACGATAGTGATGAATTGGTGCTTGATTCCATCAAAACCTGTATGTATGTCAATTTGTGTCCAATTTGCATTACTCCTTCTTGGTGCGTCACTTTCTTTGTTATAGAGTATATAATAAAGTTCGTTGTAAAAAAGCGTTAAAAGAATTTGATATTGATAAAACATATATCACTGTATTTTTTAACGGTCCTTTTTTAATCTCCAATACTTTCTCGAGAAACAAATGTATTTGTTTTCTAAAATGAACTTGCTCAACCTATTCAAAGTTACAATAAACAAGAAATAGATCTTAAAAAAAAATAATAATAATAACTCTTAAATTTTAATCAGATAAATATGTACACTGATATACATTGGTATGCAAAAATTAAGGATTAAGCTAAGAAATCAGCATAAAAGTGACACAAAGCAATAGAATGACCGACAGACCCGTCATGATATAAGACTTGTATAACAGAGCATATACATTAATGGATTATGATGTAGCGGGAGAAGACATTTTTAAACAAGTGTGTATACCGAGACAACTAAGAAACTGGATACATCCGAATCAAGCCTGCAGTGGGAAATATTTATTAGACAAATAGTAATCCTGTATTTAACTTAAAGGGCTGGATAATGTCACCAAAATGGTAGAGCTTTCCCAGCCACACGAGAAATGTTACCTAACTGTTCATTTAGTTCACTAGAAGCTTTTCTACCTCTTTCGACATTTTAGAACTAGTACTAATGTCAATTAGTGCGTATATCGAATCAGCTGAGAAACTGGGTACATTTGAAGAAAGCTTGCAATAAGAAACGTTGATTAGATAAATAATAAGCCTCTATTTATATAAATCAAACAGTGGGATTCTGTTTCCAAAAGTGTGGACCTTTACAGCTGCACGAGCTACCAAACGGTTCCTCCTTCGACTGAAAAGCGGGAGAGTTTCACTTTTTTTTTTGTAGGAAACGAACGGCTTTAAAGGCCATAAATATAGAAAGAGATTGAGCCTGCCGATCGGCGGGTGTTGCACTGAATGTATTAACTCTGGCCGCCTATAGACCGCCAAAGTTGGCTCCCTATTGAGGGAGGGACCGCTAACTAATACCTTTTGAGACTAATATATTTGAAATGTCTTCATTGTTTACTACTACCGCTATTAATTTCTTCAGTTCTTCTGAAGCGCCAACGAAATAAGAACATTGTCGCTAAAAATAATAAACTTTTATCGCGACGAACAAAAAATCTTTTAAATGTTGCAATTAGAATCTCTGATATTAGATCTGATACAAAATCTAAATGCAAGCCTTTTTGTTGCCAAAAAAAGGCAACATAGGTATTTATGTAGACAATTACTTTATCTGGCAATTGTATTTTATGTCGAAAGGTCCACACAATTCTATTCCGAAGTTTAGAATTGGCGAATTAGGTGACACTTATTCCGGAGGAAAATTCTGCATACTTGACATTCATTCATCCGTTTGGTCTTAAAACATCGTACATACTCACGCATTGCATTTTTTATCATGTTTTGACAGCAACTGGACACCAATATTAATATTTGACCGTGTTTAAAAGTGCCTGGGCCCCACATAAAAATCTCATTTATGAAAATATTAAAAAATAATTTAAGTTAATTTGTTTCCTGACGGTAAAACTCTAGCGTTTTTGCTTTTAACGTAAATTTCAATTTTCCAGACGACCGCTAATTCTGATAAATCCTGTACTATTTGAAAAGGTATTAAGAATTATTGATTTCTAAGCTGGAGACTCCGCTAAGTTGTATTTCTAAGCCCTCTAAATCCACAATTTCTCGAGGACAGCTGGTTTCTTGAGACTTCCGAAGAAGAATGTTTCCTGTTAATGAAATTTATTATAGACAAATATGACCTTGAAACTTTCCAACTTAAAATTCTACTGTTATTCATAAATCTGAAAATATATGCTACAATTCTATTTACTTTTAAGTAATTATTAATTAAACTCAAAATATTAGATTGAATACAATTAGTTTGAGAAATGGAAAAATTGGAATTAATAAATGCTTTAAATTCAAATTTCAACGTTTTTTGGTCCAGTTTGTAATTGAGATTCTAATTACTGCATTGCCTCTTGCATATTGCATGGCATGTGATCTGTAGTGGAATGGTGATGTGATGGGATGTGATATCATGTGATCTGTAGTGGAATGGTGATTTGATGTGATGTGATGCGATGTGATATCATGTGATCTGTGGTGACATGAACTAAATTGCGGATTTGGTCCATGCCACCACAGATCACATGACAAAATATCAATCGCTTTTAATCCTCTAGAAACCACATCAGTTGGAAAAGTATTTTTCCACTTATAAGTACAGCAAGTTATTGTATCAACACCACACTGTTGCTCACAAAAATGTTTAGAAAATGCGGTGATTTGGAATCCAATCAAGAGAAATAGTCCACAAGATTTTGCTACCTACCTCAACGTTTAGAACAGGTAACACTTTGTGAATCAGCTTCGAGAGCAACAAATATGTGAACTACTCAAGCATGGAAACTGAGACTGTCTTTATGGGAGCTAGAGAACTTACGAGGAGAGGGGTGACAAAGCGAATCTACTTCTCATCGGCTTCAAATTTTTTTTGACAAAAATCCACATTTAAAAATGTTTTTCATGGGTTTAAAGCACTGTGCTCGAAACTATAGCTTAAAAAATATATATATGTAACCAAAAATCAACGATATTTATAAATATTTTGTTGTTGATATTCGACTAAGAAGTGTTCGAATTTTTTTACCAAAACCCAGTTTAGTAGGAAAACTGTCTGCTACGAGCATGCGCCGTAGAGTAACTTCACCATTTGTCATCTCTATCGTTGGAAGCTCTCTTATAAGAGAGACGTAAGGTTTTTCTTTACATAAGTCAAACAGCAGAGGATTCATCCACCGGAAAGCTCTGAACATGAATTACAGTTGCATAGGCTGCGGAAAATACATCAGCGAAGCCATGGATGCCTATGCAATTCTTATGCAAAACGTGTCTAGAAAGTCTAATGTTTATTAATTTCGAGAGAATGGATATGAAATTAATGTAATCTTCATCCATTGCATTGGATAACATCATGTCCCAGTCTAATTTAAACAACCAGAGTCTCTATATGGAGACATTTGCCTTTGATACTATAGTCGTGATTATACCAAAGGGGGTCAAATAATTTTGAAGTTATAAAAACACATTTCGCTTGCGGTAAAAGTCCATTTCAGGAATTTTAATTTCGTAAAATAATTAGTATTACTTAGAGTTTCATGACACACCTAAAGTTTTATTGAACAACTTGCTGATTGATCATCTAAATTATAGACAGAATCAATTATTTTATCTGACGTAAGTAATTCAAGGCGATTTACACACTATTTGCGAAGTTTCATTTTACCTAGTTTTAAAAATTCATGGAGAGTCTCAGAAGTAGTTTGCAGTTTTCAAGCGACGATTCTCTCTATCTACAATATAAAAGTTTGTTAAGGCACATGACGATGGTGAATTATCAGCTTCATCCGATGTTAATTGTTTCAAGGCGCGGGTAGTTTTACGGTTAATTTTTGAAGCTTTAGAAAATATGAATTCTGTAGGAAAGTTGCTTATTTTATTTTATTTTTATTTTTATTTATTTATTTATTTTTGAGTGTGCAACTATGAACAATATTATGCAACTATGCTTATTTTACAATATTTTCCCTTTAATTTTACAAATATTAACCAAAATTATGTATATTTTCTCCTCTTGTTATTTTCTTTCTAAACAATATGTAGTCAGTAAAATTCACTTCTTGTAGAATTTTTTCTTGAATGTTATTCAAAAATACATGTAAATTAATTAAATATATACATTTCTGAAATAGATCTTTCATACAGTTGCACAAAGTATGCTATATACTTAAGCATTTTTAAATAATTACACACTAAGGAAAATTAAATTCTTAACATAGTCTGTCTTTCATGATCAATCTCAAAAGAATGTTCAGCTGTTTTATTTTGTTCAGAGTAAAGAATTTTGAAAGCCTCAAGCCTCAAATAATTTTCCGTCTATCTTAACTTATATAACATTATACGTGATTTTGAAAAATTCTTTTGCTCTGGATGCTTCTTCATCAGGATATTTTGAGCTTATAACTTTTCGTTTCAAAGTGATTTTGTAATTTCAGAGTAATATGTAACCTCAAAGTTATTTAGTAATTAACTATGTTTGATAAAAGGGAGAAACATGTGTTGTTAAATAGTTTATAAAGGGTAAAATGTTTAACAATTATAAATTTAGTATTAGTAAATTAAGATTTTAGTAAATTCTTTTGCTGTGGTGGCTTTTACATCAGAATATTTTGAGATTATATTTGTTTCTTTCAAGGTAATGTTGTAATTTAAGAGTAATATCTACCTTCAAAGTTATTTATTTAGTAACTTTGTTTGAAAAAAAGGAAAAAGCCTATATTATTGTATTAGGTTAGAAATGGTTAAAAGTTTAATTATTATGTAAAAATAAATAATAGTAAAATATAAAAAATGCAGTTATCGAAAAATAACTTTATTTATCACAATATATTTTAATTAGTCTAAATTGATAGTTCATTTCGTAAAGATGGATATGTACCTAAATTGATTTTGGAAATATTTTTAATTCGGTAGAACACTTTAAGCTCATTAAACAAAAGTTGAAAAGCAATTATTTATTTCAAAAACGAAAGTATTGAAAAAATATGAGCTTACCTTTTCTGAACACTTTGGCGTCCCATATTGCTACCTTCTTAATATTTTATTTTTGTATATTGGTCATTTTTCTCACTGTAAAAGACTTGTATTAGTAATTTAATTAGTATGATGCAAAAAATCATGTTTGTAACACATTTTGTAATTTTAATTTGTACTTTTAATGAAAAATTAAAGAAAAAGAAAATTAAAGAAGCAAGAGTTAAATTGAGGCAGGTGCTTCTTGTGGAAAAGAAATTATGTCACAAGTTCTGATATATTCTCGGGCGATTTTCACACTAATCACCACATACAATAACATTAGAAATTATTCTATAAAAATAAGCAATATGTGTGCAAATATTTTTTATAGCAATGCCATCAATATTTCACCGGAATATTCATCTGTTCAAAGAAAAGTCGTATTATTTCTCAATGCACTCTAATGTAGACTAAGTATACTATTTATTTTTGCCACACTTCCTTTATAATTATAAATTGTACACTGTTTTTTTCCCAGTTAAAAGAAAGAAGTGCACTAAGAATTATGCAAATTATTTAATACTCATGAATTCTTAACCATTTTAAAGTTTGCATTTTTAAAATTCTCTGTCTCTCTCTCTCTCTCTATATATATATATATATACTAGCTGACCCGACAAACGTTGTTTTGTCATATAAATTATTTCTAGAGAATATTTCGCTACCAAAAAATAACTAACTTATTGTAAGTGTGTAAGGATGTGGTATATAAGTGGAAGATGTATGGAGCGCTGTGAACGGTGAAAGAATATAAAAATAACAAAATACCAATCATTTATTTTTTTTATTTATTACAATTGATTCTTTAAAATTATATACATATCGCTACTTATAACAATATTACTAAAAAATAATATCAATCCCTTAATGCAACACAGTGTACAATATTTTTTGTTATCCCATCTTTCGCCAATACAAACAAAGTGGATGGTTTGCCCACTCGAGAGCCACGTATAATTGTCCGTGTGAAAAACATGATGTGCTCAAATCTAAGCCACAGACAGACATGGTTTGGCCCTGAGACTTATTGATAGTCATTGCAAATGCCAATCTAATTGGAAATTGAGGGCGTTTAAATTGAATTGGCACATCTGTGGGTATAATAGGGATTCGCAGTAGTAACATATTTTCACCTCGGAATTTGTCATTTAAAATGATATCTTCGATAACATTTTTCATTAATTTTTTTATGACTAATCGCGTGCCGTTGCACAACCGTTGTGGGTTCAAATTACGAAGCAAAATAACCGGAGATCCAACCTTCAGTTGTAAAATATGCGGTGGCATGCCTGGTAAATCCAATGAGTTTAAAAACTTTGTTGGATAATTTACAGCTTCGGTGGCATCGCAAACTGTATCATTAGATTTGTATGACACCAAGTCTCCTGGTAACAAATGTTGTATCTTGAGATTCAATTCGTTGACGTCCACATTTTTTGCTGCTAAAATTGCTCTTTCTGCCAGCCACTCTTGATTTGTGTATCGTCTGTTTACATCGGGAAATATCTGGTCAATAAGAGCATCTTGAGAATCAATGATTGTGCAGAAATCGGTCGGTAATTTTATGCATCCAGTTTCATCTGTAGTAACTTTTCCATCGCCGTTATCTAACAATTGTTTTGAGAATGTTTCAGCGGATGGATCTTGAAGCTTTTGAACGCACAAATTTACTTTCAGTTGTACTTTTTCAACATTACGCCACAATGACGATGATTTCAAGCACGCGTTGATCTCATCAGCGTATGTTGAACGCGGAATAACGGGAAGTGCTTGTCTGAAATCACCTGAAAAGAGTAAAAGAGTGCCGCCAAATAGTTTGTCGTTGTTTTTTATATCTTTCAATGTCCTGTTCGACGCCTCAATCGAATGTTTGTGTGCCATAGTGCATTCATCCCAGATAAGAATTTTACACTATTTCAGCACTGTGGCCATGGACGATTGTTTTTTTATGTTGCACACTGCGTCTGGGTTATTTTGAATATTTAGTGGCAGTTTAAGTAATGAACGAGCTGTTTGTTCTGCCTCCATCTAATAAAGTTGCCGCAATGACAGATGATGCAACAGCCAATGCGATGCCATTATTTGATTGTATTTCGGCGAGAATTAGCGAAATAAGGAATGTTTTGCCAGTTCCACCTGGTGCACGCCCCCCCCCAAAAAAATAATCCACCTTGTCCTGCCAAAACTGCGAGCATGATACGGTCGTAAATGGTTCTTTGTTCTTCATTCATTAGTGGGACATCGCTGCGAGCAACAATCGCTGCCATTTCTACAGTATTGTATTGTAGTTCACGATTCAATTCAGTGCTTATTAAATCAGATGCATTTCGATTTGTTGAATGCATACCGAAATGACAGAGTGGTAAGTTGGCAATGATAATGCAAAGATCTTCAATAGCAATCAATGCTTCATTGTACATAGCGTCACTGAATACTATCGTTAGATCGTTGCACCGTGAACGATGTTGATGCAATATATCATCAGTCATTGAATCTTTGTGATTATCCCATAATGTCTCTGCTCGGGCCGGGAAACATGTAGTCAACAGTATAGCGAATAGTAGACAAATTTGTTTTGCTGTACAGTTCAGTCCTACTTCAGCAAGCATACACTCCCACTGGTTGTCGTCTTCCAGCAAGCCGAGTGCAAGGCATGCATCTTTATACGTTGGATACTGTTGTCCATTCACTTTACGTAAATCTTGAAATGACAAAGGGCCGATGACATTAACCAATAACAGTCGAAGATAAAAGCACTCAGTCTGCCTTGGATTGACTGTAAATACTCGTCCCAAGGTGTTTGATTTGAATAAACCGGGACATGCATCAATCGGCGTGCCTTGCTTGCGGGGCATCCATTTTTTTGTTGGAGCCCATGTGAAATAGCGTGGTACTTCTGAATAGAGTAATGTCCGTGCAAAAGCACCAAAAGCATCCGCACGATTACACAATTCAAAAAATTCGGTGAGTGTAGTTTTTGGTATATTTATAGCACGATCAATCGCTGTCTCGCTCGTGAAATATACGCGCTGGCCATTTTCAAGATGTACGGCTAAATGAAGAACTGCTGGATCCCGTTCATGAATTGGGAAACCAAAGATACGCCAAACAGCTTCACTGGAGCTGACGTACCGGCCAATTTGGTAAAGTGTTATTTCATCGTTGTTATTCACCGGAGGAGCATTCACATTGGTATTTTCAACTCGAAATACAGCCATATCACTGCCTTTATTCACATACTTGCAAATGTATTTGATGCTCTTCACTGAACTGCAAAACTAAACATTAATATGAGCACCAAAAATAAATTCAAAAAACTGGCGTACAGACAATAGCAAGAAATTCAAATTTCTTCACACACCATAAATTTTAAATCAGCACAACCGGTTTCGAAAGGACGTAGCCTTTCTTCATCAGGTGCAAACACGGGCAACTGCCTTGGAGGCAAAAGCAAGACTGAAAGCAGGACAAAATCCAGAGGGGGAGGAGCAACACAAAGAACCAATAGGAAGCAACATGCAGGACAGGACCAATCATAGAGGAACACACGTACAAACTATTTTTTTTTCAATAATATTAAACTAATAAGTAAATTTAATAAAATTTATCCATTAATTATTATTATTATTATTTAAATTAGAAATATTTTATTATAACTAATATGATGTTATAAACATTTTATAAATTCCAATTCCCTTCAACCAAATCCCCTGTTCCTGAGCTTCAAAAATGGGGTATCTATAATGTCCCTTGTAATAACTGTGATTTATCTTATATTGGTCAAACTAAAAGAAATCTTGAATGTCGTTTACGTGAACATTCTCCGTATGTTGTTAATCAAGAAATTTCTAAATCTTCTATTGCGAAGCACAGTTGGGAATTTGATCATAGTTTTAATTTTAAGAGTGCCAAAATTATCTTTCATGCCAAACGCGTTTCCGAACTGGATTTTTTAGAAAATTCAGCTATTTACCTTAATCGTGATAAAATTGTATATGAAAAATCTGATTCCACTTTGCTGTCTATACAGCCTGGAAAAATTTGTTTAATTCAATTAAATAATTTCCTTCGTTATGTTTATAACATCATATTAGTTATAATAAAATAATTCTAATTTAAATAAAAATAATAATAATTAATGGATAAATTTTATTAAATTTACTTATTAGTTTAATATAATTGAAAAAAATAATAATAATAATTGTTTACTCCTTTCCTCCCTCCTCATTTTGTGGTGTGTGTGTACGTGTGTTCCTCTCTGATTGGTCCTGTCCTGCATGTTGCTTCCTATTGGTTGTTTGTGTTGCTCCCCCCCCTCTGGTATTTGTCCTGCTTTCGGTCTTGCTTTTGCCTCCAAGGCAGTTGCACGTGTTTGCACCTGATGAAGAAAGGCTACGTCCTTTCGAAACCGGTTGTGCTGATTTAAAATTTATGGTGTGTGAAGAAGTTTGAATTTCTTGCTATTAATATGAGCATTGAATGTTTTGCTCAGCAGAGGCGAATATGGGACCAACCAACGGTTATCAATGTCAATATCTATGTTGTTGACATAGATGACCGCCATAGATGATAATATTGTCCGCCATTATCGAGATTTCTTCGACGATATATTGGATATCCGTCAACATTTGTGATCGTGAAATTTTTCGGAAAACTTTTAGTACATTTTCCATCTGCACAAATAATAATGGCCTAAAAATTCATTTTTCATTTTAACATAAAATAACTCCGTCGGATATTGACGAATTTTTTAAAAGAATATACCATTTTAACTAATTTTAACATTTTAACAATATTAACGTTGAAAAAATATTTTAAACACTTACGGTTAAAAATTCATTTTTCATTTCAACATTAAATAAATTCTGACATCGTGTTTACGATTCTAAAATATTAACTTTAAAAAAATATTTTAAACACTTCGTAAGATACGGTTAAAAATTCATTTTTCATTTCAACATTAAATAAATTCTGACATCGTGTTTACGACAACTCACGCCATCTAGGTGGAAAAGTTGTTGAAAGAGTTGGTTAAAAATTAATTACGAAAGAACTAATTAAGTTACAACTTTCATTTGTAAATCTAAACCATTCTCGAATCCACCTGAAGACACACAAAAACTTTCATTAAACTCAGTCCAGCCGTTTAGGAGGAGTTCAGTGACATACACACGCACAAAAGAAATATATATATAAAGATATATATTTTCTCTGTGTTGTGTGATCTAAAATAGAACTCATTTTATCAAAAGATTATTAATAACTTAAAAAAAAAAAATAATAATAATTCAGTATAAATCAATGAGGAATTTGCACATTTTCTGATTTTATTCTCATAGAATAGAATATGAAAAGGCAAGAAAATAAATACATACATTTTCTTTATTTGAAATCTAATGACTGATTTATAACAATTTTAACATCGCACTATTTCCTCTATCGAGAAAACGCAGTATAATATATCGTGACGTCACTCTTTATGACAACAAACGGGAGTAATCGTTGTTTACATTCGATTTCGTGCTTTGCTTTGCTTCTTGAATCCGTGAAATAAGTTTTGTATTTTATAATAACGACGGATATTAAAAAATCGTAGTATAAATATCATATTGTACCACTCTGCACTAATACAACGGCTAAATGCTTCTCAAAAGATATTCTTTAGCATTCCACAGGATCCTATTAAACGAAAACATTGGACAACCGCCATGAAAAGAAAACAGTTGAAAATAATGATAATGGAAAATGATGATAATGATATTAAATGATTATAAGATGAAAAAGAAATGCTCAGAAATCTCATGAACGATTAATAATTACGAAAGTTAAAACGTATTGCTGCTTGCTAACTAGGCTAACAAAATGTAGACATTGATGCATCATAAACTGTGACGTCAGGCAGCGTTTTGAAGTCACGTGATTCTTGGTTAATTTAAAAATTAATGAGAATTTTTTTCGCATTTTGAATAAACTTTTTTAACTTTATGGGCCTAAAACTACCAGAAAAATAGGATTTTGTTCAAATACCCCATGTGTGCAAATTGTCCATTCAAGAACACCAATAAACGTGCTTAAGTGTTTTACATATTATTAAAGTAGATATTCCAGAAGTTCTTTAATTACTAAATATTTGTGAAGAGACAATGATTGTGAGTGTATTGGAGTGTTTGTTTATTATACAAGTTAAATATAGAGCTTCTGAAAGACTTTTCATATCAATTTTGATTTCAAACTATTTGTTATTTAATTATATAATTCATTGATTAAGACTACAGTAGGGTAAAATATGTGGGTGTAATGTAATGTAAATTATTACTAATAGTAATACACACAATCCTTCACTATCGTCTCTTACAAATGAAATAGATAAGGAAGTTTATTTTATGTATATCCTGCTCGTGTATAGTTTTAAAATACGTTATAAGGTATTTTTATTTTTATTCAGGATCATCTCTTTTTCTCTACTTGTAAAAAACTTATTTTCTCTTATTATTGATGCACACAAGATCCTTTAAATTATTGTAGTAAGTAAGGTGATTTTTTTCTTTTTTTTTTTTATTAACAATATAGAAAATTACTGGAGCATGCACAAAAACGAAACATCTAAATCGTTAAGTTACGATGAAGATAAAACAAAACATGAGATTGAAAGAATAATGTTACGAATAAAAATTGAAAGATGCCACGTGTTTTTACCGTTTGCTCGTTTCCCGAAATAGTGGTACAACCCAAAATATCACAAATTTGAGTTAAATAGGTTATACTTTGGTAAGTAAAACATTATTCTATATACAGGGTGATTATAATTAAAGTTGTGATTTCAAAACGCTGCTATAATTTTAAAACTACAGGTCAAAATCGTTTGATTTTTTACCAGAACAATAGTTAGGCGAGGAAATTATTTTGGCAATGGTTGGTTGGTTGTGTTTTGCGCCGCACTAGTGCTACGCAATGCGTTAGATCTATCATCTGGTTATCTATCTGGTTAAGCCTAGGTAGCGCAGTAGGCAGCGAGTCAGTCTCATAATCAATCTGGTTAGATCTATCATCTTATCATGGGTTAGATCTATATGGATATAACACATACGTAACCATATATAACCCATCTATATAGATCTTACCCATGATAAGGTAATATATCTAACAAGATAGATAATCAGATGCCAGATCTAACCCGTTGCACAGCACTAGTGTGACGCAACCAGCCAACCAGCCCAACCAACAAACCAACCCAATCAACCAACCTTTGCCAAATAAAATTTCATCACCTAACTATTGTTCTGGTAAAATATCAAACCATTCTGACCATCAAACCATTCTGAGTTTTAAAATTATAGCGTTTTGAAATCATAGCTTTAATTATAATAACCCTGTATATATTAGGTCTTTGCATAAATTCGTGCGGTTTTTTATTTCTTCATTTCATAAAAATACATCAAATCAAATGACAATTTTTAATCAAAATACTCTCCATTATTTTTCGGGTAACAAATGTATACCACGGCAATAATAGAAGCTCTCGTCTTTGGAGGCAATAAAATGATCCGCGTCCTCACGAACTTTTGCAACGACCTAATATACGAGGTGTGGCTAATAAATAACGAGACTATTGCTGTAAAACATTTTATTTTAAATGTATACATATTTAGTTATTATCACCTTCAAAATACACCCCTCCTCTATCCCTACAACGCTCCATGCGAATTTTCCATTGTTCGAAACAGTGCTGGAAGTATTGTCCTGTGAGCTCCTGCATGAGGCGTGCCACTTTTCCTTTCACAGCTTTAACTGACTCAAATCTTGTTCCTTTTAATGCAGATTTAACTTTGGGGAATGGATAAAAGTAACATGGGGCCAGGCCAGGCGAATAAGGCGGATGGTCTAAAAATCTGGGATACTCTATTTGGCTAGAAACGTCTTGACAGACAATGACGCGTGAGCCGGCGCGTTGTCTCGATGGAGAATCCATGACTTGTTCTTCCACAATTCGGGTTGTTTTTTCCTTACCCCTTCATGGAGTTGAGCAAGCACCTCAAGATAGTATCGTTGATTAATACTTTGACATTCAGGAACCCAGTCAAGGCACACAATACGACGAATGTCGAAAAAAAGGATCATCATCGCTTTGAATTTCGGTCATCGTCTCCGAAGTCTTTTCAGCCATCTTGGAAACAGTTGGACCACTCATAAACTCGCACACGTGATAAACATTTATCGCCATACACTTGCTTTAATAAAAAATAAGTTTCACTTGCGGATTTACCAAGTTTCACGTTAAATTTCACGACAATTCGTTAGTCTACTTTTACATTTATCACGTTTTCGGCAAAACGAAACAAACACCTGTTACACAAACGAAGGTTACGGCCAGACTGATTTCTCTACAAACACGGGAGGCTCTGCAATCGAAAGAGAAGGCTTTACGCTGCACAGCTGTCGGTCGTTCGGATTTGGCGCATAGTTCATCTGTAGCAGCAAAAGTCTCGTTATTTAATAGCCACACCTCGTATATAATTGGATTATCGCAAATTTTAGCTACAATTTGAAGTCTAATCTATTCATTTAACATGAATGTAAAAATACAACTTTGCTAGATTGGGTTATTCTCAATTTAAATTGAAGTTAAAGATAACGATGCATTTTTAATAATTGAAAAGCACTTAATTATGCGGGGTAGTAAATATTGAACTTCCCGAATAAACAGCCTTCAATAGCTAAAAATTGGGTGAAATGCTACTAAAATTGAATTACATCTAAAGTCGTCAGCAAATTTGTTCAAGCGCTAGTAATAAATCTTATGTATTAAAAAAAAAAAAAAAAAAGTACACTTAATACTGTTTTGTTCAATAAATCCTTAACGAATCATGTGTGCTTAGCCTTAGACTGACTAAGAATATGATTCGACAAGGATTTATTTAACAAAAACAGTATTAAGTGTACTTTTTACATGAGAATTATTGCTAGCATTCGAAAAATTTTGCTGCCGACGGCATATGTTTCAAGACATGTGCACAATATATATTTTAAAAAAAGTTCAAAAAATATCTAAAAGGTGGCTCTTTGCAAGGAAAAATAGCAAAAATAACAAATAAAATATCCTTCAAGGGATCAAACACGAATCAATAAAATGTCTTTTGTTTTAAAATTTTTCGCGGCTCATTAATTTTGTTACATTTGCCATTTTATTAAATCAAAGCACCAGCGTCACCTAACATACATATATATATATATAAACTCCTTAAAAAAAAAAAAAAAAAAGAAAGAAAGAAATTCTACTGCAAACCACTACATTAGCATCGGCCGATATCGGTGTTTCTCGTACCGGTCAGTATTACACATTATACCATTTTATTAATATCATAGTACATCAAAACATCCCCTATGCATTGTATACCAGCTTACAGCATTTATAATGTTTCTAAAATTCCCTTCTGTCCTTCCTTCCTTTTTGAAGAATAAAATTAAATGTAAATTGAACTATCTGTCTAACTTTTTCAAAAATTCGAATTTATATGTCGAACATGGATCAATATCGTTCAAAATCGGACAAGATTTGTAAAATTGTTTGATCTTCGTAGATGTGAGATTATGAACGGTGATCTAGAGGGTTCGATACTCGATCCTGCAGCAAGACCATTGTGTATACTAAACATCATTGGTGCACCTAAATTCCATCGTGGCCGCTATGTTCTCCATGTTTCGTACAAATAATACAGTCTGTAACAAAAGTGTCCGAACACTAGCAAAAATTTCTATATTAAAAAGTTAATACTGTTTTGTTCAATAAATTCTTGTCGAATCGTGTTCTTAGACTGACTAAGAACATGATTCGACAAGGATTTATTTAACAAAACAGCATTAACTCTACTTTTTTTATTTAGGAATTTTTGATAGTGTTCGGACACTTTTGTTACCGACTGTAACTCTTGGGTTTACCAAAGTTCGGAAACCATATCCTCCACAAATGATCAAAATTATAAAAGTATTTCTTCGGATAACCACCAGAGATGAATTTCAATCTGTCGCCAATATTCCAATGTGTACAGTCGACAACAAAAGTGTCCGAACACTAGCGAAAATTCCTATGTAAAAAAAGTGCACTTCTTACGGTTTTGTTAAGTCAATCCTTATCGAATCATGATCTTACACTGACTTAGAACAGGATTCGACAAGGATTTATTTAACAAAATCGTATGAAGTGTTCATTTTTTACATATGAATTTTTGCTAGTGCTCGGACACTTTTGTTACCAACTGTAGATACAGTCGACAACAAAAGTATCCGAGCACTAGCAAAAATTCCTACATAAAAAAAGTACACTTAATACTGTTAAATAAATCCTTGTCGAATTATGTTCTTAGTCAGTCTAAGAATATGATTCGACAAGGATTTATTTAACAAAACAGTATCAAGTGTTTTTTTTTTTTTTTTATATATATAGGATTTTTTGCTAGTGCTCGGATACTTTTGCTGCCGACTGTATATACGTTAACTTGGAATCGTTATGAAATTTTTAAAAATCTATGATGAACAGTCAACCAATAAATAAATAAATAAAAGTATTAAAATTATTTATTTAGATTTTGTCTTAAAAAAAAAAAAAAAAAAAAAAAAAAAATCAGAAAGAAAGAAAGAAAGAATTTAAATAAAGTAATAAAAAAAAAAAAAAAAAAAAACTTATTAAAATGAAAAAAAAAAAAAAAAAAAAAAATATTTCATTACATATTGATATTGCTTTATGAAATACCAGCGTAAACGTGAAATTACACAATTCTTTGCAAAGAAAATTGAAGTTTGCTTTACATTTTCCTTATTCTTTCCTGTTAAATTCACTGAATGTCAGTCCCTCATTCCTGGAAATCCGAAATACTGATAAGGCACGGACTCCGGCTTCTCTTTTCAAGCGAATTAACAAACGCTCCTGACAACTTTCCGGAGATCTAGAACAACCCTGCAACAGTCAGAGCACTGCATCTGAGAAAGATTGTGAGAAGAGGGGTGAAGGAGAAGAACCTCTCAACTCAACAAGGTATCAACTTCGGCCGGGACAGAAGTAACCGCTTCACTCCTCAGATATCATTCCGCTTCAGTAATTAGTATTGATTGGAAGGAACAGATATATAGTGCTTTCCGGAATGTGTGTATTAATCCGTTTTCGTTCCTTTTCAGACGTAAAAGTTTCCGCAATGGGTAACTAGACGTCTAGTCAGACTGCGTATTCAAATCCGGCAATCAGGGAACTTTTGATAGAGTCGGGAATAGTTTTTGAAAAGGACGATTGACGTCGATAATTTCCGTTGAGTGAAGAAGAAAAGATTATATTTGATGTGTGTCTAAAGCAATGAGTGTGTGACAATTTCATAATTCATAAATCACGCTTTAGAAGAAGACTTTCTAGTACAATTTTAGATATACAGATATTATTTTATGTTTAATTTCTAACCATTATTTTTAAGCAATTTTGTCTGTTATTACTAGTTTAAAATTATTTAAAATTGAAATATATATATATATGTGTGTGTTAGTTTCAGTATTAAACGTGAAAAATGCAATGCAACAGATAAATAGCGATTCTTATCATTATCATATAAATCAGCAAATTTTTGTTTGAAACGAATAATTCAACAATTTATATATTTATGGTTTTAGGAGAAAAAGAAAACAATAATAATAATTATATATATATATATATATATATATATATATATATATATATATATATATATTATTTTTTTTTTTCCACAAAATTTATATAAAATATAGTTACAGGTTTTTGCCAAATTGATAAATTTCGTTTTAAAATATGATGTAATTGGATAAAAATTTCATTTCATAAAAATACGATTTAAGAGATGACAAATTTATAAAATGTTTAATCACGGATGTTACTCGTATAGATGTTTCTCAGCCAAGGAAAGGGAGATCGCCAATGCTACGCTAAAAGACTGCACCTAGTAACATGTACATATTTATTCTTTCTTCTTACTTCTATTTATAATATCGTAGCAGACTTGACGCATGCGTAATAGTGAGGATCAGACACCAGTATGAAAATAAACCGTATAAAGCGTCATTTGTTATGTATTAAATAAGTTTCATAAAAAAAGTTACTCTATTAAAAAAAAAATAATTATTTAAAGACAATCGAATGGCATTCCGCTTGATTTCTGGCAGACAGAGATGACTATATAAAGAGTAATAACTAGGTAAACAAACGCAATAAATTTAATAAAACGTACAATATTTGGTTCGAAAAAATAACACTACACTGAAAAAAAAAAAAAAAAAAATTGCGAGCCCTGAAACCATTTTTGCTGATTCTTATGTAAAATGACTTCCTGAATCCGAATAGGATTCCCATTTTGCCCAGTCACCCACCGTTTTCTTAGGACACCACCCCCTCCTCCAATTTTTATGATTGTTCGGTAATTTTATGGCCATTAATTTGATTTGGAGAATGAAAAAGAATTAATTTAACAATGAAAAACAGAAAAATATATAATGTTTAATAAATAACATTAATAAAAGATTAAAAAAATATAAGAAATGTAATATATAATTTCAGTGTCCCCCCCCCCACTCCCCCCCCCCCTAAATTTTCCTCTTGCCGTAAATGTTCATGTTTTAGAATTCTCCAACTCAGTAGCCCCTCAGAAGATATTTAACAGTTGAAATAATCCTTCTCCTACAACCCTCCTAAAAATCAAATTTACAGCCCTGAAATTACCGAAAAGTGATAAAAATAGGGGGCCGTCCCTAAAACATGGTAGGTGACAACAATGGGCGTCCTATCCGTATTCAGGAGGTCATTCTACATAAGAATTTGCAAACATAGGCCGCAGTAGCTTGGTCGGTAAGAGCAGCGAGTTCGAGATCGAAAGATTGCGGGTTCGGTCCTCGAGCTGGCCGAAGACCGTCGTGTACACTATTGGCGACTGGTGCACGTTTAACTCCGCCGTGGTCGCAAAGTCCTCCAAGTTCCCATCAAAAATTATACCTCTGGGGGTACCGGAACATGGGTTTAACTCGCTCTGAACCGGATTAAAATTCGAGTTCCTGTTGTTTGGCTGGTGCTGCCATCTTTCACCAGCTTCTGGAGATAAAGTCGTACTTCCTCCCTATGAGGCGCTCCTAAATAACGGAAGACGCACCCCTCATGCCTTAAAAAAAATCTGATCAGTTCCATTACCGGGGCTCGGAATTTCCGAGTGGCATACGACAACAGCAACAACATTTGCAAAAATGGTGTTTGGGTCAATTTTCATGTAATAAGAGCAGTGTAATAAGAAACACTCGTAATCAGGTGTGACATTGAAGTCACTAATTCATTAGTAAGCCTCAGTACATTGATGTTTATAATTTGTTTTCGTGAGCATGCATGGCTGTGGATCACGTATAAAACATTATATTAACCCTAACAATGCTTTCCATTTTTAGCATCTGAAAACAATAGATATTTTCCACAAAACTAAACTTTTTATATTGAATAATGCTTTAGTTAATTATACTTGAGTTCTAAACAAATATCACCGATCTGATTGAAAATTGTCCCAACACCATTTTTGCAAATTCTTATGTAAAATGACCTCTTGAATTCGAATATAACGCCCATTTTGCCCTATAACACACCGTTTTTTAAGGACGGCTCCCTATTTCTCTTAGTTTTCGGTAATTTTATGGCTATAACTTTGATTTTTAGGGGGGAAAGGATTATTTTAACTGTTAAACATATTCTGAGGGTCTACAGAGTTGGAAAATTCTAATACATGACCATTTGCGGGAAGGAGAAAAATTAGGGGGGAGATTTGTCACTGACATTATCTATTACATTTCTTATATTTTTTTAATCTATTATTAAAGTTATTTATTGAACATTATATGTATATATATATATATATATTTATTTAATGTTAAATTTCACTCTCCAAATCAAATTCATGGCCATAAAATTACTGAACAGTGATAAAAATTGAGGGAGGGTCTGGTGTCCCGAGAAAACGGTAGGTGACTGGGCAAAATGGGAGTCCTATTCGGATTCAGGAAGTCATTTTACATAAGAGTCAGCAAAAATAGTATCAGAGCTCGAAAAGTTTTTTTTTCTTCTTTTTTTGCTGAGCAGTGTATTCTGATGTGACGTAACTATTAATTAATGCTTTTATCATATTTAGCTTAAGACACTTTAAGGATGATGAACTATATATATTTTTATCATACTGAGCTTTACATATCTTTATAACATTGTAGCTAAGGGTAATCTTTTATGGAGAAAAAAATCCAACAAAAAACAGATGAATTGGTTAATACTATGTTGGTGGAAAAATTCTGTCGTATTGAATTAAACAACTGACACCGGAAATTCATCCTGCATAGCATTCATAGTACAAGGTTTAAGATTTTTTTTTTTTTTTTTTTTTTTTTGCCGGACTCATAGTACTTTTCCGTGATTCTTAGGACGTCTTGTACAGGCTCTCAGTTCCTATTTGCCGTCCGGACTCGTATCGTCAACGCACGCAACAGATAATGTATTGCACTTAGGATTTCTCAAGGAGTTAAAAAAGAAAAATAAATAAAAGTTAAAAAAAAAAAAAAAAAAACTATGGATAAAATCTATGACAGAATTTAATTTAGTACGAAAGGACTATTTATATTTGTATTTTAACACCTTTTCAATAATAATAATAAAAATCTGAAAACACTAGTCTAAATAATGAGAAAATATTCAGCCGAGACCCGTTGGATCTGTGGTCAGAGGACACCATTTAGAACACGAAGGTTGTGAATCCGATCCTCACCGATAGGAAGTGAAAAAAAAAAAAAAAAAAATCTTAAAACGCTAGTCTAAATAATCAGGAAACATTCAGCCCAGACCCGTTGGGTCTGTGGTCAGAGTGCACAGCTACGAACCCGAAGGTTGTGAGTTCAATCCTCACCGATGGGAATTGAAAAGAAATATATATATATATAAAGTTTTTGCGGATTTCATAAAATATTTTAAGATAGAGTAAGACATTAAATGCTAAAATTGGATATTGACTGGCATTTTTCAAATCGAAAACTATAAATTACTAACGACGCAAAAAGTTGAAAGAAATAGTCCTGTCGTGCTAAAAAAAAAAAAAAAAAACTCCTGGTGTTTCGTTCTGAAAAATCTCTGCGCACGTGGCTAATTTCTCAGAGATTAAATTCTAAATTATAAACCGGTTTGGCTTCTCTTTATATTCTGAAAATTTATTTTTATGTTTTTTACACTTCCCATGGTCTCAAGAATAGTAGTCGAAGAGTAATTATACTATAAAGTGTAAATAATTATACTATAACTATAATAATATTATAGTATAAACGAGTAATAATGTTTTTTTTTTTTTTTCTTTTAATTTCCTTATCAAGATATTCTTTGATGATAATATAAAAAAATTTTCTTCATGTGATAATTGTCTGTTATATATTTACGAATATTAATGCAAAGTTACGGTTCACTTAGCAAACCATTTCTATTGCTTTTTTTTTTTTTTTTTTTTTTTTTTTGGGGGGGGGGGGGGGATATACTTTTAAGGAGTATAGATTACGAAGCTCGCAGCTGGGTAATTATTATTACTCGCCGCAAGAAAAATAGTATTCCTTATTTGTTAACATAAATGATTAAAAAAAAAAAAAAATACGATCATTATTACAAATTTAATACTTTCATACGAGCACATTTGTACTGAAGTTTTGTTTCAATATTCAAATGGAACACAACAGAATTTTTTTGCATGCAGAAACACAAAGCTACTATATTTAGAGGGAAATATTTGATTGGAATTTTGGATTAGGGAATAGCAATTTTGGAAGTTCCGTTTTGATAATGAAGATTAAAAAAGAATTTATTTATTTATTTATTTATTTTTATTTTAATCTAAATCTAATTCTTAATATCATGCATCTAACGTTACTTGTATAAATTTTAAGTGCAAGACTTTAAAAGTATCGAATTTCAACTAGATGTACAATGCATGGTATTATTTAGATATATATATATATATATATATATATATATATATATATATATGACTATTTAAATTACACGCATAAAGATACTACTTGCATATATAAGAGCATAATTCTGCCCCTGAAAAACAGCAGAAATTAATTTATAATCCTCAACATGAAATAATAGAAAATTGCAATATCATTCTTTTGATGTATTAAAAATATATATACACAAATTAAACTTATAATTAATTGTTATAAATAGTATCAATGTTATCAATAATATAATGATAATATAATGAATAGATAATATAATGAATAGTAATAGTGAATCAATAATATAATGAATAGAACAATGATACAAGTAATAAGACTGTATATATGTATATACATATACATATATATATATATATATATATATACTAGCTGACCCGACAAACGTTGTTTTGTCATATAAATTATTTCTAGAGAATATTTCGCTACCAAAAAATAACTAACTTATTGTAAGTGTGTAAGGATGTGGTATATAAGTGGAAGATGTATGGAGCGCTGTGAACGGTGAAAGAATATAAAAATAACAAAATACCAATCATTTATTTTTTTTATTTATTACAATTGATTCTTTAAAATTATATACATATCGCTACTTATAACAATATTACTAAAAAATAATATCAATCCCTTAATGCAACACAGTGTACAATATTTTTTGTTATCCCATCTTTCGCCAATACAAACAAAGTGGATGGTTTGCCCACTCGAGAGCCACGTATAATTGTCCGTGTGAAAAACATGATGTGCTCAAATCTAAGCCACAGACAGACATGGTTTGGCCCTGAGACTTATTGATAGTCATTGCAAATGCCAATCTAATTGGAAATTGAGGGCGTTTAAATTGAATTGGCACATCTGTGGGTATAATAGGGATTCGCAGTAGTAATATATTTTCACCTCGGAATTTGTCATTTAAAATGATATCTTCGATAACATTTTTCATTAATTTTTTTATGACTAATCGCGTGCCGTTGCACAACCGTTGTGGGTTCAAATTACGAAGCAAAATAACCGGAGATCCAACCTTCAGTTGTAAAATATGCGGTGGCATGCCTGGTAAATCCAATGAGTTTAAAAACTTTGTTGGATAATTTACAGCTTCGGTGGCATCGCAAACTGTATCATTAGATTTGTATGACACCAAGTCTCCTGGTAACAAATGTTGTATCTTGAGATTCAATTCGTTGACGTCCACATTTTTTGCTGCTAAAATTGCTCTTTTTGCCAGCCACGCATGATTTGTGTATCGTCTGTTTATATCGGGAAATATCTGGTCAATAAGAGCATCTTGAGAATCAATGATTGTGCAAAAATCGGTCGGTAATTTTATGCATCCAGTTTCATCTGTAGTAACTTTTCCATCGCCGTTATCTAACAATTGTTTTGAGAATGTTTCAGCGGATCACTTTTTTTTTTTTTTTTTTTTTTTTTTTAAGGACTTTAGTAGAAATTTCTAGAAACGAAGTACTTAATATTTCGTAAAAACAAACTCTTGTTTGTACCTAAAACATGATTATTCGTATGCAGGTAAGCTCTTTGGGTTTAATATTAGGAGTTTTTCTTGTTTTTCCGTAACTTGCTTGAATATGGCTAGGACTCATTAGAAAAACAACTCCGATGATGGGCATTCCTACCAGGTTTATGAACCCATTAAGTCATAACCAAAGATAACTGTGATTAAATTATATATATACAGTAAACTCCCGATTATCCGCGGTGAACGGGGAATAGACAACCGCGGATAATCGAACCAGCGGATAATCCGCAAAATGATCAAAAAAGGGATATAAATAAACACATAAAGCCTTTTGAGCAATACTATTTAATTAACAGTTAAGCATGGCCTACATATACAATTTAACATACTAATAAAAATTTCTACTTACATTTTGCTCTATTTTTTAACAAAAAATCGGTCAAGCATTTTTGTTTTTTGTACTAAAACACTTTTTCTTCATTTGCGATTGCAGTTCTCTATCAGCATTTTGTCACAAAGTGATACATCGTCCTGTTCTTCGAGATATTTTATAAGTCCATCTGCATGTGCTAGGGCTGCGTCGTGGCTCATCCTCTGCTGAGTTTTATCTCCTTCTGCATCTTCTTCTTCACTATCTTCTGAAACTGGGTCTAATGCTTGGCCCACAAATTGTTCATCTATAAGGAGTTCAATACCTGGATCATTGGCATCACAATTAATCAACTGTTCAATGTTTCCTTCCTTGACTTTTTCTCCTCCAGTAACAGATTTAGCTAAATTTACCAAATCATGAGTAGAAAGTTCTTCCTCCTCTATAAACTCTACCAAAGTATTTTCTACATTTGGTAAATGTTTTCTTCAAGACCTTACCAATGTATACTGCTTAACTGCCTCCCAAGCAGTGTGTATGCCATAAATGCTGTCAAGAATCGTGTAATATATCCAAAAGTCTTGAAGGTCATTACTCTCTACGATCTTTTTGTGTAATAAGTTTGTACTGTATTTTTAAATTCATTTTTAATTCAGGCCCTTGAGGACCGCGGATAATCCGACCGCCGATAATCGGGAGTCTACTGTATATATATATAATAAGTATTTCGTATGTACAAAATGTTCATATTTAAGAGTTTCATCTTTCGAATCTGGCAAATAAGAGGTGTCAGGCTTGATTCCAGGTAGAGTTTCTCAGCCTAGACTGTTTGGTAGCTTTCCATCGTATTACCCGGAATTGTCGCAAATACGGGGTGTGACCCATTAGAAAAACTATCACAAAAGACATTGTATTTAGGCTTAGGACCCTCTCGTACGCAATTGGATTTAATTATAAACACCAACACATCTTGAGCACAAAATTCCACATGCGTAATAACCAAACACCGTCAAACACTAATTTATTTCAAATACATGAATGCCATAATTATTGCCTCTTAATAAATTTTTAGTAATTAAACAAATTATTCGAGTTGCCTCTTCAATAATTTGTAGAATGCTTAAACATGTTAACTGTTCTTCAATAAACCGCTTTATTTTAAGAGAGAGTCTTGAGTTCTTTTCCTTTGATATAACAACCTTTTGATAAAACGAGTTCTATTTTCATAATACTAGTGTTGTTTTCTTTATTTAAAAGTGTAGTTGCTTTGAACTATAGATCATTATAAAATTTGTAATAATTTTGAAGCAAAATCGAGGCATTTAAAGCATTAAAATTGTATAAAATAAAGCAATTTTTATATCAACTTCAACAGTTTAAATGATTTCTTCACTAGAAGTGTTTAATCTTGAGTAAGTTTTAAAATAAAAAAGTTGTTATATAATTTTAAGTAAATTTTAAGTGATTTTGAGTAATTTTTAAAAGTGATTAAATTGAAATGTATTGTTAAAATGTGATTGTTAAAATAGATTCTTTTAAAAGTGAATTTTTACGGAGTGAAATGTTTCTGAAGGGGACATGATATAACTAATGAATTTAAAATTGATCATAACTAATAGCTAAAATCAATTTATTCTGAAGTTAATTGCTACGAATTATAATGTCTCTGATGTTAATGTGCTATAACTTATGAATTTCAAAGTGAATGTAATTAATTGTTGCACTGTATTGTTTTTTAAATGAGTTTTTACAGATTAAAATATTTCTGAAGTTAATATGATATAATTTATAAATTTAAAATCGACCATGTTTATGGATAGACTTCTGATTTCATTTGTAGAGGTTTAAAATAAAAATTTTCTAGAAATTACATTTTTAGAGTATTTTAGAAATGTCTATATTGTACCTACGCTAAAATTATATACCCTCTCTCACTGTAAAAAAATTCTGTAAAGTTACAGAAATGTTTATTAAGAATGTGTAAATTTACAAGAATTCTCAGTTCAAAGTAAATAATCGAGATTCTCAATCTTCTTTTTGTATTTTTAATTTATTTTAATTATTGAATTTGTCAATATATATATATATATTAAAAATGACTGCTTCTACTTCATGAAAATTTTCTAAGTCACGAGTTTCTAAGTAATCTTCACCAATAATTATCCAAATGAGCATTAGCCATTCAAATGCTTGTATATATATATATATTAACATCTTCACTTATATTTCTCTGTTATTTTATTTCTTTCTTTTTATCTCGATCAGATGTTGTCAAAAGGCATACTTGGAAATTCTTGCAAACATTTTAGGTGTGGATCAGCACCATCCTCAGACGTGAATTCCAGGTGTTGTAGGAGTCTTCTAGAGGTACTGCTGTCAGTTCTTCCTTTTTCTCTCGATCAGATGTTGTCAAAAGGCATACTTGGAAATTCTTGCAAACATTTTAGGTGTGGATCAGCACCATCCTCAGACGTGAATTCCAGGTGTTGTAGGAGTCTTCTGGAGGTACTGCTGTCAGTTCTTCCTTTTTCTCTCGATCAGATGTTGTCAAAAGACATACTTGGAAATTCTTGCAAACATTTTAGGTGTGGATCAGCACCATCCTCAGACGTGAATTCCAGGTGTTGTAGGAGTCTTCTGGAGGTACTGCTGTCAGTTCTTCCTTTTTCTCTCGATCAGATGTTGTCAAAAGGCATACTTGGAAATTCTTGCAAACATTTTAGGTGTGGATCAGCACCATCCTCAGACGTGAATTCCAGGTGTTGTAGGAGTCTTCTGGAGGTACTGCTGTCAGTTCTTCCTTTTTCTCTCGATCAGATGTTGTCAAAAGGCATACTTGGAAATTCTTGCAAACATTTTAGGTGTGGATCAGCACCATCCTCAGACGTGAATTCCAGGTGTTGTAGGAGTCTTCTGGAGGTACTGCTGTCAGTTCTTCCTTTTTCTCTCGATCAGATGTTGTCAAAAGGCATACTTGGAAATTCTTGCAAACATTTTAGGTGTGGATCAGCACCATCCTCAGACGTGAATTCCAGGTATTGTAGGAGTCTTCTGGAGGTACTGCTGTCAGTTCTTCCTTTTTCTCTCGATCAGATGTTTATTGATATAATACAGAATGTATGCAATTGCAACCAGAACGAACCATCATCGGACATCGAAAATTGCAAACATCTGATGGAGAGAAAAAGGAAGAGCTAACAGAAGCATTTCCAGTGTAACCAATAATGAAACGAAACAGATCATCATCAGAGAAGGAATTTAAAAACTCAAAATACGCTATTAAAAGTATAATTTAAAACATTTAACAACCCAATTATTTTAACACATTTTAAAATGTTAACTGACATTACTACACTGAGAAAAAATGTATACGGCCTTCATTTAGAATGAATAAGTGGTCATTTTCTAAATCCCTTAACTAGAAATATAGATTTTCGAGCTATACGCATAAGACACGCTAGTAAACTGAATAGACGAAATGATCGAGAATTTCTAGTCTACATATATCTAATATTCTGTATCTTTTGTATTGCGAGAAATTCTCGCTTGGTTTTCTAGAATTGGGTAATAAACCAAGATTATAGTTGCAGAAACCCGCCTCTTCTACTCGCATTTATTTGCAGAGATTTTTAAATAACTTTGCCCTCGAAAATATAGGCAAACACTCTAGAATTCTAATAGGGGTTTCTAGAACTCGCTTTCAATGGGGTCTAGAATTTATAAGAATGACATGGAACTATTTTCTTTAGAACCACAATTTAGATTCTAGATGTCAGCTAAAGAATTTTTTCCCACTGTAGTGCATCTTCACACGCTTATACTGCACTGAGAAAAAAAATATACCGCCTTTCTCTAGAATGAATAACTGACCATTTTCTAAATCCCTTAACTAGAAATATAGATTTCCGAGCTATGCGCATAAGGCATGCCAATAAACTGAATAGACGAAATTATCGAGAATTTCTAGTGTACACACATTTCTAGATGGTGAAACAATATTCTGAATACTCTAAATATTCCAAATCATTTATATTACGAGAAATTCTCGCTTGATTTTCTAGAATTTGGTAATAAACCAGGATTATAGTTGCAGAAATCCGCCTCTTGTAGTCTCATTTATTTACAGAGATTTTTTAATAACTTTGCCCTCAAGAATATAGGCAAACGGTCTAGAACTCGCTTTCCAAGGGGACAACAATTTATAAGGATGACATGGAACTATTTTATCTAGAGACACAATTCAGATTCTAGATGTCAGTTACAGAATTTTTTCTCAGTGTAGTGCATCTTTACACGCTTTTACTGATTATAAACTTTAAAGTGAATATTTTCTGTTCTAGCTTAATCTAAAAAATTACATAGTAAGTATAGTAAAGAACTGCAAAATGAAATTAACTGAAAATCACTCTTTTAAATGTATATACTGATATACCTTATAACACGCTCAATTATACAAACGATTTAAAAATTTTAAGAGACCTTATTAGTACTTCTTCACATATTTTTACTACTAATTAGAAGTTTTTAAGTACTCTTTCCTTCATTGATTCCCTTGATAAGTTAAGTACTTATGCAAATTAACTGCCGCATTTGAAATATTTTTCATTTAAAATCAATTCCAGATCTCTTAAGGGTTTCTTCAAATTACGAAAATTTGAAGAGATGAGACTTATTTGTAAAAACTATTGTTGTATAAATGACTATCTATCTTATTTTATGTATTTTTTCAAAATATTTCGTCATTTTAATTGTCATTTTTAATTATGTATTATTATTTATCTATACATACACAGATATACATATATATATATATATATACAAACCTTTTTGTGATAGTTTTAGCAATATGTTATTATCAGTTTTATATTTGATGCGTTGGTATTGACATGTATCTATTAAATGCTAAAATATTAAGGTTAAAGTTTATTAAGATATCTATCATATATATATATATATATATATATACTCTATAACAAAAAAGGTGACGCACCAAGAAGGAGAAATGCAAACTGGACACAAATTGACATACATACAGGATTTGATGGAATCAAGCACCAATTCATCATTATCGTCGATCCCACGTGCAACTGGTACTTCAGTGACTTTAAGTACCCTTAATAGGCGGCTCAGTGGCGTTGAGCTCAGTCCCCGGATTTCTCTTCCACTGAGGACGTTTGGAGCATCATAAAAAGGGTCCTACAACCAGCTCGGGATTTTAACAATCTAACGCAACAATTGGACAGAATTTGGCACGATACTTCACAGAAGCACATCTGCCAACTCTATCAATTAATACCAAGCCGAATAATTGTGTACATAAGGGCCAGAAGTGGACCAACGCGTTACTGACTTGTTTACTTTGTGAATCCCTTTCTCTTGATTAAACCATTCAATTTTTCTGGAACTGTAATCAATTTTTTTTCTCCACATCTACCAATTTTTGTCCCACTCGGACCACCCATTCCACCCCATCTTACCCATCAGAGCGATTTGATATTTGGGGCAATGAAATTTCGTTTGGAGGAGGAAAGAAGTAGTTCCAACATATTCTTAAAGAGGGCGCTGTCAGGGTAATGTCAGGGAAAACGCCTAAATGAACTCATTAAACATAGGAACGTTGTTCGCAACACAACGGAATGGCAGGAAAATGTAGACTTCAAGGGTTTACTACAATTTTTTCAGTTAAAAGAGACAAGAATGCGTTTTTACAGTGGAAACAGTCACCGTGAAAAGATAAAACGAGGCGCTTCATGAAACAAATACTTTAAGGATAATTAACGTCACATTTTGGAACTTTTTTTTTCTCAAACAAATTTTCATTACCTCACGATTGCTCTGGTAAAATATCAAATCGCTCTGATGGGTAGTTTTAAAATTATAGCGTTTTCAAATCGTAACTTTAATTATAATCACCCTGTATATATGTATATATGTGTGTGTACGTATGTATAAATTTTATTAAGAGTAGAAGTTAATTAGATACACTGAGTAATTGAAAAAATATAATATTATGTGCCCCTTGATTTTATAGCATAAAATTAAACAGAAGGAATTTTACTTCAGATTACCGGGGCAAAATTTAAAAATTCTTATCCATATCTATCTATTTGAAAGCTACTTACTTGTACAGAGGATTGTTTCACATAAGCAAAACTATAAAAATTATTCCACTGCAAATAATATATATATAAATAAAAAAGTAAATACTAAACAGACCTAATAAAAAACAATCAGTAGATTATGGTAAGATAAATGTGTTAAAATAGGGAGAAGTTAACTTAGTGAGTGGAACATTTTAATCATCAGCAAAATTATTTACACTTAACTTGAATATAGTATATCTTGAAGTAGAAATTTATGATTGCAGACATGTAACAGAGATCTGAACAGAACCATTTAATAGCAATATTCCTTTAATTTGCTATTTAGAGTACATGTCTAAGATCAAAAACTTAAAAACTTAAAACAGAAGTTAAGGTTTTTCGATCACCCTGTATATTCAAATAAACATTTCATCCCAATTCTAATAATATATCAGAATATAACAAATCACTCTTCTTAAATAAATATTCGCTCAAGGCACTGATTCACCTAAACCGATTTTTGTAACATTTCTCTAAAACTATTTTTACAATTTATTTATTTATTTATTTATTTATTTACTTTCTCTTTCCCATATATGGTAAATAAATTATTACTTTCGAGTCAAATTTTTAAAATTTAGTTTTTTTTTCTTTTATATAAGTTTTGAGGTTTCTGAATCCGAAAATCATAATAATTTGCCATGACACTCTTACAATTATCTCTTACCCTTAATACCCTTAATACCACCGCACTTTAGAATGTAGAAAAAGAGGGGGGGAAAGATAAAACCCCATAGAAATAACATGGGAAGAAAACCCAAAAGACTCACAATGTCAAGTGTGTAAAAAAAAAAAAAAGGCTCGTACCGGAAGTAATAGAAGGATAAAATTGACTAGAAAAAGACATTGAAGAGCGGAAACGGGCGGTCTGGGGCATAGGTCCTATCGTCCAGGATTAATACGTCTCGCTTATTATGTGTGATTACAGATTAAAGGAAAACTAACAAGAACTGTATATGGAACTACATTATAAAAAAATCAAAACAGGTTTTTAACAGTTTTTATTTTACAAATAATGCTGTATGAGGAGCGAATCGTCCCTCTCAACCCCTACCCCCTATGAATATAGGAGTTACATTAATAAAAAAAAAAAAAAAAATTCAAAGCTATATTAAAATTTTATACCAAAAAGTTTATACCAAAAGTTTATACTTTTATATATATAGAAGTTTATACCAAATTACACTGCTCTGTATGAAAATCGGTTTCCACATCGTTTTTGCAAATTCTGATGTAAAATGATCTCCTGAATCCGAATAGGACGGCCATTTTGCACTATCACCCACCATTCTTTAAGGACGCCCCCTATTTTTAGAACTTTTTGGTAATTTTATGGCTATAAATTTTATTTGTAGGGAGAGAAAGAATTTTTTAAAATATTAAACATCTTCTGAGAGTCTACAGAGTTGGAAAATTCTAAAGCATGAACATTAGCAGCAAAGGGAAAATTTAGGGGGAGAATTGACATTGAAATTATATGTTACATTTACTATATTTTATCAATCAATTATTATTATTATTGTTATTTATTACACATTATATATGCATATATATATTTTTTCTTTTTAAGTGTTAAAATAATTCTTTTCCATTCTCCAAATCAAATTCATGGAAATAAAATTACGGAACAGTGATAAAAATTGGGAGAGGGGGAGGTGATTGGACAAAAGCAAAGTCATATTCAGATTCAGGAGTTAATTTTACATAAGAATCATCAAGAATGCTATTAGGGCTCGATTTATTTTTTATTTTTATTTATTTATTTATTTTTATTTTTTTTTCAGCGCAATGTTATTTAGAAAAGTTTCAGCCGCAAAACTGCATGAAAATCTTTACCAAATTTTCGAAATGACAATCTCGTATGAACTTCGAAATATTAAGGGGACCCGAAAATAATATTGTTTAAGAGCTTTTCGATATTCGATTGTCATTTATCAGCTTTTTGTGTGCTTAAACTCGTGTCAAAGACATTTCATGGCTAGAGTAAATTGTTTGCTCGTAAATAAATAAAGCTCTTTTTTTTTGTTTTTTTTTTTTTGTTTTTCAATTTATAGTGAAATGGGCAGCCAATTACCAGAAGAGGTATATATCCGGCATTGTATGCTTTTTAGGTTTCGAAATGGTAATAACGGAACATTTACTGCAAAAAGGATTTGCGGTATTCTTGCCAGTGGTTTAAACATTCGTAAATGCTAAAAGTATTTTTTTTTTTGAGTTCGAATTCATTAATTTTGATTTTTCTGACTCGTATCTATCAGGATCATAAACAACTTTACATAATGTGTCGTTAAGGACAGAAGTGGAAGCAAACCTATGTCAAATAATTGAGAAATTGTCAAACATTAACCAACCTTATTACACCATTCAAGAACATTTGCAGCAGAGTGGTAAAGTAAGCTGAGTGCGAAGTAGCCTATTACGCCAAATAATCCTGCCTCCTATAATAATACAGGGTGATTATAATTAAAGTTACGATTTCAAAACGCTATAATTTAAAAACTATCCGTGAGAGCGATTTGATATTTGACCAGAGCAATCATGGGGCAATGAAAGTTTGCTTGGGGGAGGAAAAAAAGTAGTTCCAATATGTTCCTACGGATGGCGTTGTCAGGGTAATGTCAGGAGAAACGCCTAAATGGACTCATTGAAATCAGGAATGTTGTTAGCAACACAATGGAATAGCAGGAAACAATAGACTTCGAAGGTTTACTACAATTTGTTTTAGTAAAAAAACAAGAATATGTGTTTAAAGCGGAAATAATCATAGAGAAAAGAAAAAAAGAGGAGCTTCATGAAACAAATACTTTACGGATACTTAACGGCTTATTTTAAAACACTCTTTTTTTTTTCTTTTTGCCCCCCCCCCCCCTAAAAAAAAAAAAAAAAAAAAAAAAAAAGGGCTCGTACCGGAAGTAATAGAAGGATAAAATTGACTAGAAAAAGACATTGAAGAGCGGAAACGGGCGGGCTGGGGCATAGGTTCTATCGTCCAGGATTAATACGTCTCGCTTATTATGTGTGATTACAGATTAAGGGTAAACTAACAAGAACTGTATATGGAACTACATTATAAAAAAATCAAAACAGGTTTTTAACAGTTTTTATTTTACAAATAATGCTGTATGAGGAGCGAATCGTCCCTCTCAACCCCTACCCCCTATGAATATAGGAGTTACATTAATTAAAAAAAAAAAAAAAAAAATTCAAAGCTATATTAAAATTTTATACCAAAAAGTTTATACTTTTATATATATAAAAGTTTATACCAAATTACACTGCTCTGTATGAAAATCGGTTTCAACATCGTTTTTGCAAATTCTGATGTAAAATGATCTCCTGAATCCGAATAGGACGGCCATTTTGCACTATCACCCACCATTCTTTAAGGACGCCCCCTATTTTTAGAACTTTTTGGTAATTTTATGGCTATAAATTTTATTTGTAGGGAGAGAAAGAATTTTTTAAAATATTAAACATCTTCTGAGAGTCTACAGAGTTGGAAAATTCTAAAGCATGAACATTAGCAGCAAAGGGAAAATTTAGGGGGAGATTTGACATTGAAATTATATGTTACATTTACTATATTTTATCAATCAATTATTATTATTATTGTTATTTATTACACATTATATATGCATATATATATTTTTTCTTTTTAAGTGTTAAAATAATTCTTTTCCATTCTCCAAATCAAATTCATGGAAATAAAATTACGGAACAGTGATAAAAATTGGGAGAGGGGGAGGTGATTGGACAAAAGCAAAGTCATATTCAGATTCAGGAGGTAATTTTACATAAGAATCATCAAGAATGCTATTAGGGCTCGATTTATTTTTTATTTTTATTTATTTATTTATTTTTTTTTTTTTCAGCGCAATGTTATTTAGAAAAGTTTCAGCCGCAAAACTGCATGGAAATCTTTACCAAATTTTCGAAATGACAATCTCGTATGAACTTCGAAATATTAAGGGGACCCGAAAATAATATTGTTTAAGAGCTTTTCGATATTCGATTGTCATTTATCAGCTTTTTGTGTGCTTAAACTCGTGTCAAAGACATTTCATGGCTAGAGTAAATTGTTTGCTCGTAAATAAATAAAGCTCTTTTTTTTGTTTTTGTTTTTTTGTTTTTCAATTTATAGTGAAATGGGCAGCCAATTACCAGAAGAGGTATATATCCGGCATTGTATGCTTTTTAGGTTTCGAAATGGTAATAACGGAACATTTACTGCAAAAAGGATTTGCGGTATTCTTGCCAGTGGTTTAAACATTCGTAAATGCTAAAGGTATTTTTTTTTTAAGTTCGAATTCATTAATTTTGATTTTTCTGACTCGTATCGATCAGGATCATAAACAACTTTAGATAATGTGTCGTTAAGGACAGAAGTGGAAGCAAACCTACACTACCGCTCAAAAGTATTTGCCCACCTTGTTTTTTTTTAATATTTTTACCATATTATTTTTTAGACATATAATTTTTATTAATTAATAAAATACACATCTAATCATTACTAAATATTATAAATTAATTAAGATATAATTATTTTTCAAGAAGTAAATTGATTTTATTAAAAACACCAATGAAAATGAAAATTTCATAGACGTTGTTTTTGGCTTATATTTTTAATTTGGAGATCTTAATTAACTATTTTATTATTTAATAATGATAATAATATACTATGTGTCTGACATATATATTTTGTTTTATAGGTTATCGCCATATTTGTGCTTTAATCCATTAATAATTGAGTAAATTGACAGTGTTCAATTAATACAAGTAGAAATTGAAATTATGCCAAAAAGAAAGGAACTTTCTACTCAGAAACGAGCTATGATTATTGGTCTACATCAGAGTGGTAAATCTAATCGCCAAATTGCGAAAGATTTACGAATTCCACGCCGAACTGTAGATTATAATGTAAAAAAATTTCAAGTATCAAATAGTTTTGCTAATAAAAAACGCAGTGGAAGGCCCCGCAATACAACTTCTACTGATGATAGATATTTAGTTACAACATCTAAACGTAACCGTAGACTCACGGCACCTGAAATCACTGCCCACGTAAATTTAAATAGAGATGTACCCATTAGCGTTTCTACAGTTAAACGAAGACTTCAAGCTGCTGGTCTTCATGGTCGTATTGCTGTAAGGAAACCTTTGTTACGAGCTGTAAATAAGAAAAAGAGACTCCAATGGGCCAAAATACATAAAGACTGGACAACCAAAGAATGGGAAAAAGTATTATGGAGTGATGAATCTAAATTCGAGATTTTCGGATCTAAGAGAAGAATATTTGTTCGCAGATCAGCTGGAGAAAAAATATTAGATCAATGCGTAGTACCTTCAGTAAAGTTCGGCGGTGGTTCCGTAATGGTATGGGGATGTTTTGGAGGTGGTTCTGTTGGAAATCTGGTTAAAATAGATGGAATATTGAAGAAAGAGGGGTACAAGAGAATTCTTCAAAAGAATGCTATTCCATCAGGGAAAAAATTAATTGGAAAGGAATTCATTTTTATGCATGACAATGACCCAAAACATTCTTCAAAGCTATGCAAAGCGTATTTGGAAACACAAGAACGAAAGAATGTCTTAAAAGTAATGCAGTGGCCTCCACAGTCTCCCGATCTAAATCCGATCGAATTGATGTGGGATGAATTAGACAGAAAAGTCAGAAAATCATGCCCGACATCAATTACCCATTTGTGGAGCCTTTTGCAAACAGAATGGAAGAAAATCGGCAAGGAATGCTTGGAAAAACTAATCAAGAGAATGCCAAGAATATGTGCTGCATTAATAAGAAATAAAGGAAACCATATTGATGAATCAAAAATATGATTTAAATATTTATTTTGTTTATCTTTCAGTTTACTTACATCTGTATTTTTGAATAAAATATAAATTATTATGAATTGTCACAATAAATTATTATTAAATCGTCTTACAGCATTATTTGGATGGTGGGCAAATACTTTTGAGCGGTAGTGTATGTCAAATAATTGAGAAATTGTCAAACATTAACCAACCTTATTACACCATTCAAGAACACTTGCAGCAGAGTGGTAAAGTAAGCTGAGTGCGAAGTAGCCTATTACGCCAAATAATCCTGCCTCCTATAATAATACAGGGTGATTATAATTAAAGTTACGATTTCAAAACGCTATAATTTAAAAACTATCCGTGAGAGCGATTTGATATTTGACCAGAGCAATCATGGGGCAATGAAAGTTTGCTTGGGGGAGGAAAAAAAGTAGTTCCAATATGTTCCTACGGATGGCGTTGTCAGGGTAATGTCAGGAGAAACGCCTAAATGGACTCATTGAAAGCAGGAATGTTGTTAGCAACACAATGGAATAGCAGGAAACAATAGACTTCGAAGGTTTACTACAATTTGTTTTAGTAAAAAAACAAGAATATGTGTTTACAGCGGAAATAATCATAGAGAAAAGAAAAAAAGAGGAGCTTCATGAAACAAATACTTTACGGATACTTAACGGCTTATTTTAAAACACTCTTTTTTTTTCTTTTTGCCCCCCCCCCCCCCCTAAAAAAAAAAAAAAAAAAAAAAAAAAAGGCTCGTACCGGAAGTAATAGAAGGATAAAATTGACTAGAAAAAGACATTGAAGAGCGGAAACGGGCGGGCTGGGGCATAGGTTCTATCGTCCAGGATTAATACGTCTCGCTTATTATGTGTGATTACAGATTAAGGGTAAACTAACAAGAACTGTATATGGAACTACATTATAAAAAAATCAAAACAGGTTTTTAACAGTTTTTATTTTACAAATAATGCTGTATGAGGAGCGAATCGTCCCTCTCAACCCCTACCCCCTATGAATATAGGAGTTACATTAATTAAAAAAAAAAAAAAAAAATTCAAAGCTACATTAAAATTTTATACCAAAAAGTTTATACTTTTATATATATAAAAGTTTATACCAAATTACACTGCTCTGTATGAAAATCGGTTTCCACATCGTTTTTGCAAATTCTGATGTAAAATGATCTCCTGAATCCGAATAGGACGGCCATTTTGCACTATCACCCACCATTCTTTAAGGACGCCCCCTATTTTTAGAACTTTTTGGTAATTTTATGGCTATAAATTTTATTTGTAGGGAGAGAAAGAATTTTTTAAAATATTAAACATCTTCTGAGAGTCTACAGAGTTGGAAAATTCTAAAGCATGAACATTAGCTGCAAAGGGAAAATTTAGGGGGAGATTTGACGTTGAAATTATATGTTACATTTACTATATTTTATCAATCAATTATTATTATTATTGTTATTTATTACACATTATATATGCATATATATATATTTTCTTTTTAAGTGTTAAAATAATTCTTTTCCATTCTCCAAATCAAATTCATGGAAATAAAATTACGGAACAGTGATAAAAATTGGGAGAGGAGGAGGCATCCCGAGGAAACGGTGGATGATTGGACAAAAGCAAAGTCATATTCAGATTCAGGAGGTAATTTTACATAAGAATCATCAAGAATGCTATTAGGGCTCGATTTATTTTTTATTTTTATTTATTTATTTATTTTATTTTTTTTTTTCAGCGCAATGTTATTTAGAAAAGTTTCAGCCGCAAAACTGCATGGAAATCTTTACCAAATTTTCGAAATGACAATCTCGTATGAACTTCGAAATATTAAGGGGACCCGAAAATAATATTGTTTAAGAGCTTTTCGATATTCGATTGTCATTTATCAGCTTTTTGTGTGCTTAAACTCGTGTCAAAGACATTTCATGGCTAGAGTAAATTGTTTGCTCGTAAATAAATAAAGCTCTTTTTTTTGTTTTGTTTTTTTGTTTTTCAATTTATAGTGAAATGGGCAGCCAATTACCAGAAGAGGTATATATCCGGCATTGTATGCTTTTTAGGTTTCGAAATGGTAATAACGGAACATTTACTGCAAAAAGGATTTGCGGTATTCTTGCCAGTGGTTTAAACATTCGTAAATGCTAAAGGTATTTTTTTTTAAGTTCGAATTCGGTAATTTTGATTTTTCTGACTCGTATCGATCAGGATCATAAACAACTTTAGATAATGTGTCGTTAAGGAGAGAAGTGGAAGCAAACCTATGTCAAATAATTGAGAAATTGTCAAACATTAACCAACCTTATTACACCATTCAAGAACATTTGCAGCAGAGTGGTAAAGTAAGCTGAGTGCGAAGTAGCCTATTACGCCAAATAATCCTGCCTCCTATAATAATACAGGGTGATTATAATTAAAGTTACAATTTCAAAACGCTATAATTTAAAAACTATCCGTGAGAGCGATTTGATATTTGACCAGAGCAATCATGGGGCAATGAAAGTTTGCTTGGGGGAGGAAAAAAAGTAGTACCAATATGTTCCTACGGATGGCGTTGTCAGGGTAATGTCAGGAGAAACGCCTAAATGGACTCATTGAAAGCAGGAATGTTGTTAGCAACACAATGGAATAGCAGGAAACAGTAGACTTCGAAGGTTTACTACAATTTGTTTTAGTAAAAAGACAATAATATGTGTTTACAGCGGAAATAATCATAGAGAAAAGAAAAAAAGAGGAGCTACATGAAACAAATACTTTACGGATACTTAACGGCCTATTTTAAAACAATCTTTTTTTTTTTTTGCCCACCCCCCCAAAAAAAAAAAAAAAAAAAAATCATTGCTTCACGATTGCTCTGGTAAAATATCCAATCACTCTGATGGGTATTTTTAAAATTATAGCGTTTTGAAATCGTAACTTTACTTAAAATTACCCTGTATATTAAAGTATTTCATTACACGTTTGTAGAATTTTTTTTTTTTTCTGTAAAACTAAGAAGGAAAAGAAAATCATCATAACCATAAAAAAAAAAAAAAAAAAAATGCTCTTTTAAAAGATATTACATGAACTAAATCTTATGAAATCTTTTTCAGTAAATATCTTCGTATTTATTCCTGTTTTTCAACTATAAAAGATAATAAGAATAGTTAAAAATTCTTTGCTGTTTTATCAAAGACAACTTACAAAAGAAAATATCGGTGACAACAATTTATATCACAATAGAAATACGCCTAGTTAATTAAAGATAACTTAAAATGACAGAAATTTTTTTTATTCAGTTTCTTTAATAATACGAATGTCAAAAATGTCAGATTTGTCGTCTTATTCTCTAATAAAATTGAGAATTCTAGTGAATTCTTTTATAATAATAATAATAATAATAATAATAATAATAGTCTAAGACCTTATGGACCAAAAACGCATCTAAATGATATTAACTATTATTATAAGGAAATATTTCATCATGATGGATGATACTAAAAAAACAATATATTATGTAATTATTCTACGAAAATTTTTAAGTTAAATTTGTCGTAAAAGTAAAATATTCAATAATACTGCATTCATTACTGCGATAAATGTTTGAGGATATTTTAAACGCCACTATTTCAGTACAGTAGTCTGTGTGAAATATTATCATAGAAGATTGCTACAAAATATTTCTATTTAAAATATGTTCTACTCAAAAAATTGTACACAATAAACCCTTGTACATGCCTGCCAATTTTTATGTATTTCTTGCTTCATTTAGTACTACAATTTTTGAACAGATAATGAATGATTCTATGAAAATGACCATATTTAACCCCTTACTTCTCGCGCCCGTGAAAATGACGGGGTGAGGTTTCGCTTTCTATTTCTCGTGCCCGTGATATTTCCGAGCTGACGTGTTTAACAGTAACCCACTAAAAAGATTTAAAAACAAACCATTTCTGATACCTGGAATTTTTTTTTCTTATTTTACACTCAGATGGAAGTAGTAGACTGTTTAAAATGTAATTGGACATAGTAAGTTTATTTTAAACTGTCAACCCCGTACAATATCAGCATATATAGTTACCCTTATCCGTGGCTGATTCTGTCACAACTTAGGCTTAAGGGATTTGCTTGGACTCAGTCTCCTAATTTTCATACTTTAGTTAATTTTTAAAATGTAACTGACCGATCGATAAGCTGTTTATACAGACGTATTCAGAAAAATTGCGCCTTTCATTTGATACATTATTTGTAACGAATATATAATTACATTTTTTAAAATGAATTAAAATATGAAAATAAAAGCTTTAAAATACATTTAAATTTTTAATTTTTGCCATTTTTTTTTCCAGCAAAAAATGAAATATGCTTTTCCGTAAAAATAAAATAAAATAAAATAAAATAAAAATAAAAATAAATTTTCTCATGCATATGAAAAAAATGACGTCTATAAAATAATAATTTTAAAGGTAACGAAGAGATAAGCAAAGTGAGAAAATTTCGCACGAGCTTGGTAGCAAATAAGTTATTTAAAGTGAGAAATAAATAAGATAAAATGATCACTTTTCAACGGGCGCTTTAGTCGCCCTACAATTAACTAGTTTTAAATATATTTGTAATAGTTATTTTGTAATCTTAGAATGCTTCTTAGTATGCTTAGAATAACTTTTGAATGCATGTGGTTTTATGCTCTATGGTAAAACACATTTTTTAATACTGTGCACATTATGTATTCAGAGTCACGAAGTGACTTGGATTCTAATTTTTGTAAAATTGCATCCGAGAGTGATTCGGAAATAAGAGATATTTATGAAAGTTTGGATAGCGAATATGTGAACAGTGTGTTATATCTATAGTGTTGTATTATACGTAAAATTATTTTCATAAATTTCTATTTTAATGCTTAATACCCATATCTCTTATTTTCTACTTACTGGAAAACAACCATTCAGTCATTATAACCCTAATTGTTGGTTTTACAGCAGAATTAAATTTCTTGATTTCAAGCTAAAGAAAAAATATATATATAAAAATTAAAAATGAATACACATATTATTCATACACTTTATTTTATGCAATTTCTTTGAATTAAAAAAAAAAAAAAAAAAAAAAAAAAAAAACTGATTCTTTTTTTACCGTTTTCTTGAAAATTACGAGATTCTTCAGGGGGTTAAGGAACTATCGAATGTTGTAAATTTTTAAACAGAACTTGCCAATTTGTCTACAGTTTTGAATATTTGAACCATTAAATTCGAACATAGGTGATATTATTGAATTATTAAATTTTGATGCCGGCATGAAAGTGAAATTCTTCATTATTATGAAAAAGTACGAAGAATATATGAAGAAAAATATATGAAGGAAATATATGAAGAATCTAAGCCAAGGTGTGAAAAATTATCTGAAGAAACTTGCTGTAATTATAGTTTACGTTATTTTTATTTTATTTTATTTATTCAGTTAGTTAGTTAGTTAAAAAAAGGGGGGTTGGGGGTATTTAAAAAAAGATTCTATAATGATTAAAAATAGCGCAAAATCATAGTTGCTACTTTAAGGGATTAACCCTAAAATCATCATTTTGGTAAAATTTTTCGATATATATATATATATATATTGTTGTTGTTGTTTATTTTATAGGCTACACATTTAAGATTCCAAAAATACTTCATTTTTTTGTTTTTACGATAGCTAGAAGCAAAGTTATAGTATAAATAATAAACCGGAAGTGGAATAGACATAGAACGAATTCAGAAATCGAAACGCCAATCTCTACAAGAAACAAAGTTATCCAGAAAAAAAAACCTAATAGCCAAAAGAAACTCAAAATTAGTTAAAAATGAAGCAAAAAAAGGGCTTGACATACAAATATGATGAGTTTTAAAAGTCTAAAGTGGTACAAAATTTTTGTGCTGTATTAAATTCTTTAAATGCGTTTTCTGAGAAACTGTGTTTTTCGTTACTTTTGTTTGAGATTACATTCATTTCCCAAAATATATTTAGAATATTGAACTGAAATTTTGCAAAAACGTTTTATTAATTTTTAGCTATGTTCTGTACCAAAATCTAACCTCTTTGTATTTATTTATTGATTTTACTGACAGTTTTTTGCAGAAATGAGGATTTGTCTTGTTCTAATTTTGAGCTTTTGTATCAAGTATGGAATATTTCAATAAATCAGGTAAATATGTTATTTCTATACTGTATAGAATAATTAAATATATTCAATAGAATCTGTTTTAAGAGATAATGTACGTAAATGAAAATTTTCACTAATTTTTTTTTTTTCTAAATATTGCCCTCATTTTAAAAGTTAATGAAAATTTCTGTAAAATTTCATTTAAATTCATAGTTTAGTAACCCATCATAATTAAATACATGTGTGTTTCATTGAAATTTTGAGTATTTTTAAAAAAGTGCTTCGCACGTAGGCGTGTAATGTATATTTTTTCATTGTTGTTTTGATTTGGGTGGTCTTTGTTTTTGATCATATTAATTATTTAAATACTGTTAATTATTCACTAATCTTTAAATTCCTACTGTACGCACTGATAATATTTAATAACCTTTACATTTCTACTGTCCGTTCTGTTTATCTGTATATATAAGAAAATTATTTAGAAGTTTTTAACGATATTTTCAAAAAATTTATGTTGCAGATTTTAATCAAATCAAAATTTAATGGACATTCTCTAAACTACCTTAAGAAAGACCATAATTAAATGATTTTTTTTTTCATTTTTAAATGATATCTACTCTTACATATAGAATAAAGAAGAATATCCAAAAATGCTGTATCAAGTCTAAGAACAAAAATCATCAATTTCATCATTAACGCAACTGAATTAAATATCTAAAGATAATCTTTCCCAAACAACATATTTGGTCATACATTCATCTACTCATAATTATACATCATCATCCAAACATAGTAACTGATTAAGATCATTCGAGGGTGCAATTCTTCGTTATTATGAAAAAGTACGAAGACTATATGAAGAAAAATATATGAAGAATCTATGGCAAATTGTGAAAAAAATATCTGAAGAATCTTACTGTAATTATAGTTTACGTTACTGTTATTAAATAAAAAAAAGGTGGATGCATTAAAAAAAAAAAAAAAAAAAAAAACTTCTATAATGATTAAAAATAGCGTGACATTATAATTGTTATTTTAAGAACAAATATACAGGGTGATTATAATTAAAGTTATGATTTCAAAACGCTATAATTTTCAAACTACCCAGCAGAAAAATTTTATCTTTTACCAGAGCAATCGTGAGGCAATGAAATTTTGTTTGGGGGAGGAAAATATATATATATATATATTCCAGAATATGCCGTCAATTATCCGTAAAGTATTTGTTTCATGAAGCTCCTCTTTTTCTCTTTTCCATATGACTGTTTCCGCTGTAAGCACGTATTCTTGTCTTTTTGCTAAAAAATTTTGTAGTAAACCCTTGAAATCTATTGTTTTCTGCTATTCCATTGGGTTACTAACAACATTCCTATGTTTAATGAGTCCATTGAGATGTTTTCCACTGACATTACCCTGACAGCGCCATCTATGGGAACATGTTGGAACTACTTTTTTCTTTCCCCGAACAAAATTTCATTGCCTCCCGAATGCTCTGATAAAATATTAAATCTTCCGATGTGTAGTTTTAAAATTATAGCGTTTTGAAATCGTAACTTTAATTATAATCACCCTGTATATATATATATATATATATATATATATATATATATATATATAAATATAAAAGAAAATTGTTTAGAAGTTTTTAATGATATTTCTCAAAATAATTATATTGCTGATTGTAATCAAATCAAAAGTTTAATGGACTTACTCTAGACAACCTTAAGATTATTATTTTTAAACGATACAATTATTTTAACATGATAATAATAATTATTTTTAAATGATATCTACTGTTACAAACAGAATAACGGAGAATATCCAAAAATCCACAGATGTCACTGTGACAAGTCTAAGAACAAAAATCATCAATTTCATCATTAACGCAACTGAATTAAATATCTAAACATAATCTTTCCCAAACAACATATTTGCTTATACATTCATCTACTCATAATTATACAGCATTATCCAAACATAGTTACTGATTAAGATCACTCGAGAGTGAAATTCTTCATTATTATGAAAATACCTCATTAGGTAAATTATTCGATTAGAAAATATTTCCTTGTCAAATACTTTCCAGAACACCAAAATTCTTCTTGAGAATGACGCCCTCTTACCTTCGCAACAGCACAAAATCATTTTAGTTGAGGCAACAATAAAATTAGTTAACTTTCCAAGAATATTTGTCCTTGTTTTGTAAAACGCGGGTACTAATTTTCTTGTCAAATGGATTACTTGGGAAGATGATCTAGAAAATACTTCCTCTTTTAGAACAAAAGCTCTTGAGAACAACGCCGAATGACGTAAAGTAATTAGTGCTACTGTATGTGTCTTTTGAAATATTTATCGAAAAAAGATCAGCGACCGCACGTTGATTGATTGCAGTAAGGGTTCCTTCGTTTGGCACGTAATTGCCAATTTTGATTTGTTTGTTCGAGAGAAAAGACCAAAGATTATTAAAGTGGGTAATATTTCAACATATTTAGAAGTTTACAAGATTTTTATTAAAGTCAATCATCTTTCTACTTAAAAATGCTTCTTTTGCATTTTTGTGAGAAAATTATGGTTTCACTTATGTGAGAAAATAAAGAGTAAAGCGCGTTCCTACTCATTATTTTCAAAATGGGGGAAAAATAAAATTTTTATAATATTAATTACAGTTAAAATTTTAATTACAAATGAAATGTCACATAGAAATAATGTTAATTACAGATAAAATTTTTAAAATTTACAAAGTCGTAAATAAATTATGCATGCATTTACATATATTCTATCCCGTTCATATATGAGCGATTTTGTATATAAAGTACAGTTATACGTCTTTCAAGGGACTGACGTAAAAGGACGTATAAATCTGTACTGATAAGTATAAAGGATTTAAGTCCAAAAATGTCGATTTTGAGTTAAGTACATAGTCAGATTCAGAAAAAAATTCTCTATCGATTGGTATAAAGGATTTAAGACCATGTCATTTAGTCTTTGAGAAAATCCATTGGTAAAATAAAGGACCAATTCAGAAATTCACCATTCATATATGGTATAAAATATTTAATTAAGTTTTTCCCGTTATTAAATGAAGGTTGACAACCACTGAATGGTATAAAGGGTATAAATCAACGAAATACCCTTTTCCTAATCGATTCTTCTGATTTGTTTTTAGCTAGTTAAATTTTATTTTTCGTCTCCTGAAAAATGAAGAATATGTACTTAAATCCTTTATACTTATCAGTACAGAAATGAAAAGACGTATAATAGAAATTTTAATAATAACACATTGATTACTACAAATTTAATGACACTTTAGCAAAATTTGTATGAAAATACTAATTAATAAAGTTTTTTAAGCTAGTAAATGTACATATTATACTTTTTTAAAGGCAATAATTAATTAAAATATACATATATATATACATTATAAAAAGTGAAAAAAATCACACTATTAATGCATGACTGGGTACTAATTACATATATCATATATTGATATTGTATTGCATTTCTTAAGAATTATATGAACACTGTTTGAACAATAAGTATGACAACGTATGAACAATAAGTATGAGTTTGAACAATATGTATTGCGCATCTTTAATAATAAGCATACGATTTATGTCCATACACATAGTTATTTAATAACATTAAAAATCTTTACTATTCGTCTTATTTGCTGCTTGTCTATGAGTATTAAAACTTCTACTGTAAATTCAATCAGTATTCTTCGATCTTTCATGTGTACCTCCATTAAGATGCTTTCTAGAAAAAGTCCGTCTTATTTAGAATAAAAAAAAAAAATAAGGACAGGTCGAGAAATTTTGCGAATTTTAGTAAAGTGGAAAAGATATATAACCGATATTAGCGGCGTATATAAACGAAGAATTTTTACATTAAAATGTATAACTTTGAATCTGTAAATGTTAAAACGATAACAATGTGAAAGGTTTTGCAATTATTTGGTGGCGTTAGTTTGCGTAATGTAACAGACGCACGATTTAAATTAGGTAGTTTAAATTTAGTTCAATTTAGTACCCATATTTTACAGCATAAAATTAGATCATGTATATTAATTCCACTAAAAGTAATACTTTTTTATGAATATTTTAATATATATTTATTTATTCTACATTCGTAAAGATGGAATTCACTGGAATAGTAAAAATTACCAACTACCGATGCTGATGTATTCTAACTTTTTAGAGTTTTTAGAATACAATTATATTATTTTCAGGAAGTAGCTCTCTGTTTGTGAGAAAAATATGATAAACACAGTAACTTGATCAGTTTTTTTTTTTTATTTTTTATTTTTTTTTTATTCTATGAAACTTTATTATATGTTTACAATAAGTTCAATTTACAAGATTTTATTAAAGTCGACCAAAACTTGGATTGTCTTACATATGTTACATTCTAAAAATTTTCGTGGAATTTATATCTAAGCGTATTTAATAATTTTATATGAAAGATATTTATATACATAAAGAGTTCAAAATTGATATGAAAGCTATACTTAGTACCATAAAATTGAAGAGAATACAACCGGTTTCGAAATGTTTTTGCCTCCAAGGCAGTAGCCCGTGTTTTTCGCACCTGAAGGAGAAAAGCCACGTCCTTTCGAAACCGGTTGTACTGTCTTCCTTTTTATGATATGTGAAGAAGTTTTGAAGTTTGATTATAGAGTGTACACCAGTTTTGAATTTAGTTATGGCTTTGATGTATATTCTTGAAATGTAGTTCTGGTGTACTCTGCTTTTCTCTATATGATTGATCACTTGATATGAAGCCTTAGTTTCCCTACTTATCATTTGTAAATAAAATTGAACGTTTTCTAAGATAAAAAAAAAAAAGAAAAAAAAAAAAGAAAGAAAGAACATCTCCTTATGAATATTTATTGTGTTCAATTCTTTCAGCTACATGAAAGCAAAACGTAATTTTTTTTTCTCCTTATTCAAAGCTACCAGGAAATATAGTAAAATGTCAGGAAGTTTTTTTTTTTTTTTTTTTTTTTTTTTTTTTTCAGTTAAACAAATCTTTCAGTAAAAGTGGTGGCTTTTTAAAATATATGTGGTTCAAGTTTATTATTCTAATAGAGTGTAACACCAACCCTGAGCGCAGGGCTGCTATCGACATACTGGTCAATATGGCCTTGAACCTCAGATATACAAATAACATTCTTATATTCATAATTTTTAATAATGAATTAGTCACAAGCGCAATTAGGGGACCAACCACAAAATGAAGAAAAGCAAAAACATTTTATATTACACTGTATCATAAAAAGTTACGAAGTTTTGTAACAAAAACACGATTCCACATACCTTTTATGATATTTATATGCATTTTCTAGGACTCCTAAGAATATTAAAAATAATATGATTTTTTTTCCAAAATTTATTGCTATTATGATTATTATTATTATTTGCAAGGTTTTACTTATAACATAAACAGATTTCAACAACAATTTACAAGATTTACATGAAAAAAATATTTCACACAAACGTAATATGTATGTTTTGTTTCCGATGAAAAATGAGTATTTGAAGAAAATATTTTTTTTTTACTGAGTTTGTCTAAAATATACAATCTTTGTTGTTATTATTACGCAGCTACATATATAGGGTACCTTATCTTATGAGACATAGTCCCATGTCATCATAAATTCTAATCCCCTTTTTAAGCGAGTTCTAGAAATTCCTATTAGAATTCTAGAGCGTTTGCCTATATTCTCGAGGGCAAAGTTATTTAAAAATCTCTGCAAATAAATGCGAATACAAGAGACGGGTTTCAGCAACTATTATCTTGGTTTGTTACCCAATTATAGCGAGAATTTCTTTTCAGAATATTCAGATTATTCAGAATCTTGTTTCACCATCTAGAAATGAGTAGACTAGAAATTCTCGATCATTTCGTCTGTTCAGTTTATTGGTGTGCCTTAATGCGCATAGCTCGGAAATCTATATTTCTAGTGAAGGGATTTGGAAAATGACCACTTATTTATTCTAGATGAAAGTGGTATATATTTTCTCTCAGTGAAGTTTTTCGAGAACAAGGCTTGTCGCAGAAAGAATAAAAATATTCTGTAACAGGGCCTGCAATTTTCCAGTATATATGTATTTACCAGTATATTACCAGTATATATGTATATATGTATTATCTGTAAGTTACAGTGTATATATGTATACATATATATTTACTTTTTCATTGTTTAAAATATAAATAGTGTCACAAAGTTACATACACGCACATAAAAAAAAGATCAAGTATTAATAATAATAATACATAAAATAATTAAAATTCTAATTCACATCAATACATAATTTTCGTTTACTTAAAGATTTTTTTAATTATTGTTTTCAATTACCAACTACTTAATATTCAAATAATACATTTAATTGCGACTGATTATAATTTATCGCAAGACAAAGCAAACACACTTCTCTTTAAAGAATAGAGCTTCTTAAAATTTTGGCGTGATAATTCCATACCGAGATAGCAACCCTGCACTTTACGGAATACATTGTGTCATCAGTAAATTCTTTAATGGGAAGATAAAGCACGTTGTTCAAGGCAATTTCTTTTCTGCTTGTCTTTAATAACTGCTTCCACACTTTAAACCAAATTAAATGAAAATATTTTAAAAGCGTACTGAGCAGTACGGCATTATTAAAGGCTTTTGATATCCAAGGAAAAGCTAGTGTAATAATTTTTGTACTTGAAGTGGAGGATTTTGAGATATATTTGACATATTTTGGCGACGCATTTATTTATTTTAGAAAGCCAAGTGCCGCACGTGAAAATTAAACACTTTAGAAAAGATAATGAGGAAAATTGCGTGAAATAAATAATTATTAAATGGGGTCTTTTCAAGCAGTTATAAGCGCATTTTGCATATTCTTTAAAAAGATTCATTAATTTTGTGAATTTAATTTAATTTAATTTCCGGTGTGTGTTGGAATTCATCGTTTTTTTTTTTTTTTTTTAACCAGGTTTTACAAGGAGTTGTTCAAAATTGAAAACAAAATGAGGAAATGGGGAAATTTTGCGTGAAATAAATAATTATCAAATGAGAATTTTTGAGTAGTTAAGAAAGCAATTTTGTTTTCTTTATGCTCGGTAACTTCAGGAATTTAATTTGATTTCTGTGTATTTTTTAGCTTAAAATAGTAGACAATTTTAATTTAGGTTGTTAAAAATAGAATACATTAACAAAATTTTAATTAAATTAATTAATCTAGAACGACCATTTATTTAAAAGTTCTTTTAAAACGATGTGACTAGGAATTTGATTCTCAGATTTTTTAAAAGTTTTTTTTTTTTTTTTTTTTTTTAATATTTATTTAATTTATAACTTTTTATTTTGTTATTTTGTTTTGCGTCAATCTACATTAAAATATCATTATTGTTTTGTGGAGGAGAAAAATGACGAAGTAGTTACCTCTACTAAATTAACCTGGAAATTTTTATTTGAAGATTTCTTTATAATAATTTATAATTCTTTGTAATAATTCTTAATTCTTTGTAATAATTCGTAATTCTTTGTAAGAATTTTCGATTAGTTACGAAAGCAATTTTTTTTTTCTAATGCTCGATAACTTCAGGAATTCAATTTAATTTCGGTGTATTTTTTAGCTTAAAATAGTAGAAACTTTTAATTTAGGTTGTTAAAAATAGAATACATTAGCAAAATTTTAATTAAATTAATCTAGAACGACCATTTATTTAAAAGTTCTTTTGAAACGATGTGGCTAGGGATTTGATTCTCAGATTTTTTTAAACCTTTTTTTTTTTTTTTTTTTTTTTTACATATTTACCTAATTTATAACTTTTTATATTATTATTATTATTATTATTTTGTTTTTTGTATCAATCTACATTAAAATATCATTATTGTTTAGTGGATGAGAATAATGACAAATTATTTACCTATACCAAATTAACCTGGAAATTTTTATTTGAAGATTTCTTTGTAATAATTCTAAAACATGAACGGTCTAATATAATAAAACAAAGTGTTATTTAGATAAATCGAATTATATATTTTTTTCTAAATAGTAGTTTCTTTATTTGAATTAAAAAAATAATAATCTTTTTAAATGACGATAGTTATAACATAAATAATAATAATAACAATAATAATAAGTATTTTTTAAAAACATAAAAGAGTAATTATACTTTTTTAAATGATACTTCTAACTTTGAATTTTTAAGTGTATTCACATTATATGCTCATTGCACTATAATATTACAGGACAGAAGTGCGTTGAGCGGATGGCTATAATATGCTTATAGAATAACTAACAATAACTATAAAACATATACTTATAAAAAAAATACAACTTACAAAATATGCGTACATACAATGCAGTAATTATAAGTTCACTTTTAAAGCTGTACGCGCTTACTTTGTTAGCCTGACGAAGGGTCATTTTTGCTTTCGACCCAAAATAATTGTTGTGAATACTTGCATTTTATAGTTTTTATTCAAAGTTTTGTAATAATTACTTTTAAACGCCAGTTCTGTGGTACTTTTTTTTTTTTTTTTTTTTTTTTTTTTTTTTTTACAGTTGGTTAAAAATAATAGTTATGCAACATATTATGTAAACCTGTAAAAAGGAATCTTCGATAGTTGGCGTGGATTAAAATTTAAATTTTGTCCGATCGATCTACAATGTTAAAAATGGTATCTTAAAAATAAGCGAAATTGTCTCAAAATAGCTCCGAAACAATATATACTTAAACTTGAAAACCCATGTACTCATTTTTGAGTACATTGACTTGTCAAACATGGGGATATTGGGATTCTTATTGGTCAACCCCATTTTTGAGCATGTCAAGATACTCAAAAATGAGTATATGGGTTTTCAAATTTAAGTACGTATTGTTTCGGAGCTATTTTGAGGCAATTTAGCTCATTTTTAAGAAACTATTTTTTACAGTGTATCCATGAATTAACCAAAATACATTTTCAACATAGTTCATTATCCTATCTTCACTTCTATTCATACTATATTCACATTACACCATAGTGTTGCATGCGTACAAACATTGCAATGAATACAATGTAAATAGTGTATACTCATTAACAACATTTGCAGTGCACACAGAACAAAAAATACAATTCAGAATTGTAGAAGTGTATATCATGCAATTTTTTCTTTTTTTTTTTCTTTCTTTTTTTTTTTTTTCACACTGAGAAAAAAATTCTGTAACTGACATCTAGAATCTAAATTGTGGCTCTAGAAAAAATAGTTCCATGTCATACTTATAAATTCTAGTCCCCTTGGAAAGCGAGTTCTAGAAGCCCCTATTAGAATTCTAGAGCATTTGCCTATTTATTGAATTTTTTTATTTTTCCGACTGAGTGAAAATAATGCCTGGACCGGGACTCGAACCCCGGATCTTTGACTTACAAGGTCAAGGCTCTACCAATTGAGCTATCCAGGCAGACATCCCGGTCAGCATTACTCACTCAGACAACCTTTTAGGCAGAAACAATCTGTTCTATCATTTAGATAGCTCAACAGAAATAAGCCGCAGGAAATGGAAAACACCATTAAACAATGGGAGAAAGAAATACAATTTTTTAATAAAATCACACAATCAACTGTGGAAGAAAATTATATTTATTGAATTTTTTTATTTTTCCGACTGAGTGAAAATAATGCCTGGACCGGGACTCGAACCCCGGATCTTTGACTTACAAGGTCAAGGCTCTTTGCCTATATTTTCGAGAGCAAAGTCATTTAAAAATCTCTGCAAATAAATGAGAGTACAAGAGGCGGGTTTCTGCAGCTATAATTTGAGTTCATTACCAAATTCTAGAAAATCAAGTGAGAATTTCTCGCAATATAAATGATTCAGAATATTTAGAGTATTCAGAATATTGTTTCACCCTCTAGAAATGTGCACACAAGAAATTCTCGATAATTTCGTCTATTCAGTTTATTGGCGTGGCTCATGTGCATAGCTCGGAAATCTATATTTCTAGTTAAGGGATTTAGAAAATGGCCACTTATTCATTCTAGAGAAAGGCGGTATCAACGTCAACGTAGTTGATTCGGAGTACCTGCAATCGGTCGCAACCGTTGCTTACCTCCATCGAAAGTGCCGAAAAACATAAAAATAATTTTACAGAAAAGAAAAAATTAAAAAGCCGAAGGCTTTTTAATTAAAAAATAAATTTAGAATTTAGTCTCAGAAACTCTCCCACGTTAGCAGGGGAATTAACCTGAGTAAAGCAGCAGGAGATTAAAAAAATAAATAAAAAAAAAAAAAAAAAAAAAAAAAAAAAAATTTAAAATCTCCTTGAAAATATAAGTGCAGCAGAACAGCTGCGTGCGTTGACGAAGACAGTCTGGTCGGTGAAAAGGAAAAAAGAGCTGAGCAGGGCGCCCCAAGGGGCACAGGAAATCGCTCGGAGTCCCGCAATTAATAAAAAAAAAGGGGGGCCATACATTTTTTTTTTTTCCTAAGAATTCAATCAGGAAATAAAAATAAAAAGGACAGAGGAGGATTAAAGAGAAATAAAATGCAGTTCCAGATCGAATCCCGGTTTCCATCCAGAAACTAAGTTCTGAGGTGGATCCGTGGACCAATCAGCAAACAGCAAGTTATTCCCAATCCTCTCTGAAAAATTTTGAGCTAAAAACGACGGAATTATGTCCTAGGCGACCCGGCCAATCAGAGCGCGAGGCTCTGACCAATCCGGGATCGCTTTTGGGCATCCCGTCAGAAGTCAGCAACTGAAGTAACAAACTTAATAAAAACGATAAAACTTAATAAAAATAGCCAAATAATAAAAAAAAATAAAAAACGGCAGTTCATAATTTTGAGAGGAGACAACAAAAATTTAGAGGAATTCATGAGTAGAGAGGTGGAAATCGCGACTGTAAAAAATAAAACAGTACATAGGCCTGATGCTAGGGTTAGCCAACTCTAGAGAAACATTTCGTTTGCTCTAGGGAGAAAAATAATTTTGTGAGGAAATACACTGTTATGTAACTCCAGATGTAGTAATTCTACTCTTCTTAGAGACGGGCAGAAAGTCGATTCCCCTAGTTAAAATAGCTAAGGGTCGTTTCTTTCCACGACCGACTCCAGGATCGTAGCGATGAATTGAGTTCAACAGAGGATTTCCAACATTGGGGATAGATCTGTGAAACTTCATCGTAAGTTTTCGAATTTCGGCAAAGATTGGCCTAATTCGAAGATCTCGGTGAATAGCATCATTGCGGACATAACGAGTAGCTTTGACAAACCTACGTAAAAGATTATTTTGGAATGTCTGAATTTTTCTTAACTGAGTTTGAGCAGCAGAACCATAGATCATGCACCCATAGGTAATGATCGGACGAATCATAGATTTGTATAATAATAATTTATTCTTAAGAGACAGGCGGCTATTATAAGCTAAAAGAGAATGAAGGGCTTTTGCGGCCTTGTCAGCTTTTATCAGAGATTCTGAAATGTGACGAGACCACGTTAATTTAGAATCTAGGTAAATTCCTAGGTATTTATAGCAAAGTTCCCAGGGTATCGGCTGATTATTAAGTAGGAAGTTAGTGGAGGTGTCATATTTTTTATTTGTGAAGAAAATGGCGGCACTTTTGGAGTTATTAACTTTGATTCTCCATTTTCTTAACCAGATCGAAAATTTATTTAAATAAGTCTGGAGTACTTCAAAAACGGCTTTTGTTGTGCGTTTGTGACAACAGATGGCAGCATCGTCAGCGAAAGTCGCTAATTTGACATCCGGATCTTTCGGCATGTCATTGACGTAAATATTAAAAAGAAACGGTCCGAGCAAGGAACCTTGGGGGACAGAACTAAAAATGGGTGAAGGATTAGAATAAGAATTACCAACTTTAACAGAAAAGGTTCTATTGTTGAGATAGTTATGCAATATTTTAGTTAATTGGTCTGGGAGACCGATAGATATTAGTTTGTTGATAAGGCCGTCATGCCATACCTTATCGAAAGCTTTTTGAACATCTAAGAATATAATTCCAGTGACTCCATTTTGGAGCCCGTCATGAATGATTTCACTCACCCTCCATAATTGATGTTGAGTGGAGTGTTTCGGACGAAATCCGAATTGCTCCGGCATTATGACGTCATGAGAGTCAGTAAACTCATTCAAGCGCTTTACTAGAACATATTCAATATTTTTTTCTTTCTCAGTGCATTTTTTTTAAAGAAGTTTAAACAAATTAAAGAAAGAAAGAAAGAGAGAAAGAAAGAAAAGAAAAGAAAAAGAAAAGAAAAGAGAGAAAATATTCTAGGATAATAAAGATGAATGTTTTGGGTAGGAAATGTAGGGTGTCGCTGTATGATCATTTAGTTTAATTATTTATTTTTTGCTCATTTAGGCTCATTAGACTTAATCCTAGAGCTTAAAGTGAATTTCAAACCAGTACGAACATTCATGCGTGAACTGAGAATCAAACGACACCATGCGACTAAAATCCAGTGTATTAACTATTTGGCTACCAGATGTGTAGTACTTCTTTAATTTTCACTAATATCTCTTTCTGACAACTTCTTAACAAGTATTTTTAACAATTAAAAAAGTTCCACTAGCGACCGAGAGGTTCTGCCTTCTAAGCTGGCAGACTTGAAGTGTCTGGTTCTACCCCAAATTGAGCTTGTTGGCTTAGCTATTTTGAGTTTTTCGTGTTTTTCTCTGAAAATTGAGTATATACGTTCTCAGACTTCTTAGAAAGACGCCCACGGATGGTACTTCAGGCCTGGGATCCTAACAACGAGATAAATAAAATAGAGTGATGAATGGTAACCCTGACAAGATCCAACATGAGTCATTTGACATGAACCAACTATGTGTTAGTTATTTTGGTAACAGCTTATCTTCAATAAATTTCTATGGTAACGGTTTTGAGATTGTACTTGGCGAAAATCATAAACGCCAATGTTTTTGTTTTCTTACGTAGTTTAATATTTTTTTTGTTCTAAATCATTTTAGTTTTATTTTCTATTTCGTGTAGTTGAAATTTAACCGACAAAATATTTAAAAATAGTTGATAAATAATTATCTGTTGTTAAATTTAGCTCTTTTAAAAGTTTAACTTTTCTTTATAAATACTTTTAAACTGCATTGGGAAATGAAGGAAAAGAAAAAAAGGATTTTATTATCTACTAGCAAACCTGTGTGAAATATTCGCATTTTATTTCTTTTCTTAAAATTTTAAACTCATAAATGTTATACAAATTTCACCACCTAATTAAAATTTTAATTTACCAGAAGCCAAATTATTAATAAAACGAAGTTAATATTTCACAATAGTGAAGCCAAAATCATTAAAAGAAAGGTTTTCAAATAAAATTCATGGTTCACAACCCAATTTTCATACTTCCACAGGCAGTACAATTTTAAGATAGGACTACCACGACGCCTTTTAAATTTTTGTCGTCATGTTGGCGATGACATTTTATTAATTTTGTTAATATTATTATTATTTTTTTTAATAAATAAATAAATAAATAAAATAAAATAATTCATATTTTGATTATCTTTTTTATGATTGTGTTTTTTAGTCAATAAAAAAGTTTATATTCTGTATATATCTTTAAAATATTGCTAGGTTTAAAATGATGCTTGCAAAGATTCTGAAGAAACAACTGTCAAAAATACATTTTTTTAAAATTTTATCTCAACAGGCAAATGTCGTGATGTTTTCTTATTAGTTCATTGAGCGTGCTTAAATATTGTTTCTGTATAAATATTATTTTTTTATCCTCACGTATCGTATCGTTTCGACAAAAAATAATTGAAACTGGTCAACATTAGAGATATATTTTATAGATTACAATGTGAAATATGTCAAAAATTACTTTAAAAACAATTTATTTCAGTTGTAGGACTGTTGTGTTAATGATAATTTGCCGAACTGAAATTTTAAATTCCAAAATAGAGATAAAGAACCAAACATAACAATCTGTTGGTGCATATCACGTGATTAATGCTGAACCACGGAAAGCTAACCTTTTATCCGTTGAATCAGCACTCCATTTTATTTATCTCGTTGGATCCTAGCGCAGTCAATCGGCCTTAATAGTAACACCAACACCAACAATTAAACTAGAATGTTGTGGCCACCACATGACTTTTTTCTATACTTTCCTATGCAAATTTACTCGGTAAAAAAAATTTATTAAAATCATTATTTAATAAAATTATCTTCGATAATAATGCAGTACGATTTCTATATTACAGAAGTAGTATAACACTAAATATCCAAAAAAAAAAAAAAGTTCATTTTATTCTCGATATTACATAAAAAATTAATTAATTAAAAAAATTGTAATGAAAAAAAAAATCGATAACTTTATTTTAAATTATCGCAGATCGATGGTTCAACCATTCGTTTTAAAGGTATTGGCGAGCTCTTTTGAAACATACCCATCATGAAAATTTATTACTCTCGAGGGATGACTTCTCCCCCAAGGGGAGGCGATGATCCTACATATACATTTTCTTTTTCCCAGTTGACTATCTCTATTATAAATAATTCTTGTAAATTTCCTAATGATTATGAAAAATAAATCTCTTTATGCACATTTATATAAAATTTTGTCCTATACCGGCATGTTAAAAATTTAGAAAAAGCGGGATGGCAACGCAACCTGTTAGATATTTTTTACCAAAAGTTCATAGGCACTAATTTTTGTCAAGGTGTAACTATATATCAATTTGTATGAAATTCTGTGCAGTAGTTTCTGAGATACAGTTGCCACAAAATTTTGTCACACACACAAACACGCACGCACAGACAGACAGACATTTTCAAAAAATGGTCAAAACGTGTAAATCAATGAAACACCCGATGTCGAAAATCTTTACGAATATAATACTTTCTTTTATTGAATATAGAACAAAGTAAAAATAGAAAGGTTGGCTTTTTTGACGTTATTACAGGAAGAAAAAAAATCAATTTTAATTTTATATCATATACTTAATATTATATGTGGAAAAATTCAATCATAATATTAAAAAATAAATAAATAAGGGATTAAAAACACATCGATTCTATATTGCACTTAAATTATCTATCGATTTTACGCTTGAAATCATTTTACACTCACCCATATGTTATAACCTTGGAATAAAATGCCGCACTTACAGATATATCTATATACTACACGTGGTATCTATTGACATTACCCAAAGCATACACATATATTTACCCTATCCAAACCAAACTGCCCGAGGCCAGAACAATAAACAGGCATTACCCCCATACGTCCAACCCTTTCTAAAACGAATAACACTGAACCTCCATTTTAAAGAATTCAATTTTCATCGAAACCAAAGAGTACTAAAACAAATCTATTACGTCACTTTCTCCTCCACCCCACTTTACTAACTTCATACCCAAATGACGAACTAAGCACTCTGAAAGCTTGGTCATTTGACACCCTAGGGAAACAGTCAGGAAACCCCCTTCCCACCATTTGTTAAGTGCCATTCTTTCATTAGCAGCCGACCGATGCCCCTATGGGACACATGGGACACATCTCTGTTGAGGTAAGTTTGGAGCGACGTTCCAAAAGCCCCTGGTGACACCGGGGCGTAGGGTGAAAAGCTGCTCTATAATTTAGCTGTAAAGCAAAAGCGTAATTGCTCTCGGTGGACTACGATTCAAGCTGTTGGAAATCGGTGGAGGCAATAATATAACGTGACAGTGTGGGCTAATGACATATTAACTATCGATGGTCGATAACAGTTAAGTTAATAGGGTTAAATTCAGAGATCTAAGGAGGGTGAAAGAAAGAGTAATATTAAGGTGATTTATAAATTTTGAATTTTTTTATACGCATTAAAAGCTTACGCTGTTTAAAATTTTAACAGAACCATTACTGGAAACCATTTATCGTAAAGGGTCATGTACCAATTATCATATAGAAAAAAAAAAAAAAAAAAAAAAAAAAAACATAATTTATTAATACTTCAAAAGATAATTTCTATTAAATCTTGTAAATTAAGCATGTGTTAAGAAAGGTTTTATCTCTGTATTACAGCACTTACAACAATTCTATATATATATATATATATATATATATTAATTTTGTTTTGTAAAAATGTTAGGGCAAATTATTTATAGATGTATTTTCTTGTGTGTAGAATATCCCCATGATGTTTAGCTAGAGTTTAATGGAAGTTTATCACCTTTTATCGTGTATACAAATATATGAAATCGCTAACTATTATCTTTCTAACATTAATAGTTCTGTAATTATAAGCATAATCACGAAAAAATAATGACAATTTTTAACACTGGAGAATTTTAGTAATTTTATTAATTTTTTACAGGGTGCCATACGTAAAAGTTCTGTTGTGTACAAAACTCTTTATTCAGAATTTAAAAAAATAAATAAATAAAAATTTGTATATATATATATATATATATATATGTATGGTATCAAAGAGCGAGATGTGATTGTTAGTTTATTAACAAGCATAAAGTGTCATGAGAAAAGGACAGCGAGGATATAATATAATAAGGAAAATTTATTTGAAAATATTCAGTCGATAATAATAATAATAATAATGTAAAGTAAGTTCAACTTCTGAAACAAGTAACAATGGGCGCAAAAAACATAGAGACATTTTAAAATTAATGCCACATATATAATATTAAAGAATGTGTATAGATATAAATAAAAATAAAAACAGGCTTTTACCCAAAAATATACCAAAATATTATTAATAATAAACGAATAAAATGAACTGAATTTACAGGCTGAAGTCCCCAACGCCTCCTTTCCGAAGTCCATTATTGTTTATACTTGTATTGTCATTGGTAATAAACATATATCCAAAGTATCAGCTCAATCGGAAAAGTCAGAAACAAATTTTTCACTGGAGTTGGTGGCCCGACGGTCCACAGACCTTCTCTAAGTCCCTACATTCCTACATATTAACTATCGATGGTCGATAACAGTTAAGTTAATAGGCTTAAATGCAGAGACGTAAGGAGAGTGAAAGAAAGAGTAGTATTAAGGTGATTTATAAATTTTGAATTTCTTAATACGCATTAAAGGCGTACATTGTTAAAGATTTTAACAGAATCATTACTGAATACCATAAAAAGAAAAAGAAGAAAAAAAAACTGCTGTACATATTTTTTTTTTTTTTTTTTTTTTTTTTACTATTTCCTCACGTGCATGTAATTCTATACATTTGTACAATGTGATTTAAAAAAAATGTATATAAATACAAATACTTTTAATAAGAAATAATTAGTAAAGGATATAAGTCTCAACCTGGAACTTCTAGCTTTATTCTATAAAAAATATCTTAAAAATTTTGGTTTTCTATTTATTTTCCTTTTCTTTCTATGTTTATTTTTTCTTCTTCTTCTTCTTCTTCTTCTTTTTTTTTTTTTTTATCGTTTTCTAATGGAAATTTCAACTGAATTATTTAATGAAATTTCGAAATATATATATATATATATATATAATATTAGATTTAAAAATCGTGGTTATATAATTATAAACAAAATAAAAGTAAAATTAAGAAAAAAAATATATTGATTTACTTTACAAGAGATAAATTAAAAGAGGGCGTTAATATGGACAGAAAAAAGAAAATTTGCTATTAAGAAAAAGAAAGAAAACATATTTATATTCAGAGTTTTAAGGGGGAAAAATGTTAAGAAAGAGCGAGATATGATTGATAGTGTATTAAACAAGCATAAAGTGACATGAGAAAATGACATTTAGGACATAATATAATACAGAAAATTGATTTGAAAAATATTCGTTGCATAATAATAATAATAATATAAAGTAAACTAAACTTATGAAGCAAGTAACAATTAGCGAAAAAACACAAAGTTTTTTTTTTTTTTTTCAATACAATGCCAAATGTATGAAAACGAAATTAAAAATATGCTTTTATCCCAAAATGTACAAAAAAAAAAAAAAAAAAAAAAAAAAAAGAAGAAGAAGAAGAAGAAGAAGAAGAACTAGAGTTAGAGGCTTAAGACCCCAAGATCTCCCTTTCCAAGTCCATTATTGTTTAAGCTTGTATTGTCTTAGATAATATACATGCATCGAAAATATCAGCTGAATCGTATTCACAAGAAGTGATTTAAAACTCAAAAACAAATTTTCAACTAGAATTGACACCCCCCCCCCCCCGACCCCGCAGATATTCTTTAAGTCTATGGCTGATTGAGCATGTGTGTCATCAGATTTATATACGTATGCAAAATTTTAATCTAATTGGATAAAAGAAAAGTGGTTAAGTTTTGATTGTAAGATTTGACCCTGACAGACAGCAATTGAGGTTAAATAAAAGTTTATAATCATAATAAGAAAAAAGTATAAATCCAAGTTGAGCATTTTTTTTTATCATATGAGTCCTGCATGTATTCAAAAATTTACTTCAATCCAATGATAGAAAGTAGGTTAAAAATCAAAAAGATATTCTAAACTGGAGTTTGTATCACAGGTCATTCAGTCCCCTACTGCTGCTTGAGTGCGCCATTGCTTTAGCATGTATATAAAATTTCAACTCAATTGGATGATAAGAAGATGGTTAAATGTTCCTTACAAGATTCGATCCTTGAAAATAACAGACTAAATTGAATAAAAGAGTGTGGATAAAAAATGTTATTGCAGTTTAAAATGTATTGTTTTCAAAACTATTAGAAATTGTTGATAATTATTCAATTTATGGGGTTTCCTTAAATATTTCACCCATCATTACCAGTTTTGCAGCGCATTTTATTCCATTATGAAACATTTATACTATTTCTAATAAAATTTTATTTATAACTTTAAGGTAAATAGATTTTTCATTAAAAGAAAATTTATTTTTCTAAAGTGCGGTGGCAACAATTCAGAGAGAAAGATCTTATTATTATTTTTTTTTTTTCCCAGCCATTAAAAAACAAAAAACTCTATTAAATTAAAAATAGCAAGTATAAATATTTTTTTTTTTAATTTCGCTTTGTTAGAATCAGCTGAAAGTTGCTACACTGAGAAAAAAAGAATATTCCGCCTTCATCTAGAAAATGCATAAGTGGTCATTTTCTAAATCCCTAAACTAGAAATATAGATTTCCGAACTATGCGCATAAGGCAAGTCAATAATCTAAATAGACGAAATGATCAAGAATTTCTAGTCTACACATTTCTATATGATGAAACAATATTCTGTATATTTTGAATATTCTGAATCTTTTGTATTGCGAGAAATACTCGCTTGATTTTGTACAATTGGGTCATAAATCAAGATTATAGTTGCTGAAACTCGCCTCTTATGTTCACATTTATTTGCAGAGATTTTTAAATAACTTTGCCCTCGAGAATATTGGCAAACGCTCTGGAATTCTAATAAGGGTTTCTAGAACTTGCTTTCAAAGGGGACTAGAATTTATAAGGATGACATGGAACTATTTTTTCTAGAGCCACAATTTAGATTCTAGATGTCAGTTACAAAATTTTTTATCAGTGTGCAAATATTATAGGGAACTATTGCGCAAACTGTATACATTTCGAAAAATCTATCAATTAGACTTTTTTATTTTTATTTTTTTTCCCAGAAATTCAAAGAACATTTCCTTATCATTGTGAGGTATGGGCTCAAGTTATTTAAAGTGCAGTAGCGTTAAACGATGTATTTGACTGATCTCATTAATTTAAGACTTCTCTTATTTTAATTTATTTAAACAATCATTAATTATTTAATGTTTGGAAAGACAACCAAAGTCATACCAGATTTTTTATATAGTAACAAAGTTACATAGAGAGAAGGTTTTTTTTTTTTTTTTTTTTTTTAAAAATCCTTTATAGGACAAATATATATATGATATTAAAAATTGCAAGTATATGTGTGTTTTGAAAATTTTAATTTTATTTAAATATTTACCTTACATAACACGAAAGAAAATTAATTAAATCTTTAAAAAGTCATATGATTATTTTTAGAAAAGATATCGTTCTAAAAATTTAAAATTTTAAGAGGAAAAAACTGCTAACTTTTTGTTTAAAACCATTCAAGAGCCGGGAAAAAAAAAAAAAAAGTAAAAAATAGACACGATGGAGAAGATCTTTATTTAAGAGGGCGAAGAAAAAATCTAAAAACAGGAGAAATGGGACAGGATATTAACAAGAATAAAATATAAAATATCCCCAGGTGAACGTGACAGCTAGCATAAAATAGGACATGAGAAAGGCTTTGACAGACCAGGACAGGTCAGAAAAGAGATAAAGGAAAAGAAAAAAATAAACTATTTTTAAAAATATGTTAGGAGTTGAAGGAATAAAAAATATGATGCATAGAGTGAGGATACGAAAAAAAAATCAACGGACATGCACCAAGATATTCATTCGCCATGATTTTTTCTTCTTTTTTTAAAGTTTGGTCCTCCTCTTTTTCTTATTGTAGTATATTATGAAAATTTGAATCAGTATTTTATTTTATTTTATTTTATTTTTTTATTTTTATTTTTGTAGGTGCTATACTGTACCTACAAATAGTCATTATGCCAATTTTTAGCAAATCCAAAATGTATGAAATTCATATATTTTTAAAGTGTAAAAAATCGAAATGTAGTGAAAGATATTGATTACATTTCTTCATTTAGTTATAATAAAACATAATTAGTCAAGATGCATTGAAAATATCTCCGAAAATGCAGTATATTTAATTTCAAATGTTTGTATGTATATAAATGCGGTAAAACGTAATAAACAGACAATGAAATGCCACTGAAAACCTCCAGAACCGAAATAAATTAATAAATAAATAAATCAAATAACCACTGGCATCTTTAGTAATGAATATGGTTATGATTTAAAATTCATTACCACTCTACACCACATTGAAGATTTAATGGCATAACATATACTGTTGCTAAGAATTATTAACTTTATAATAAATAAAGAAATTCATATATATTAAAATATTTCTATGTGTGTATGTGCATATATATGTTCATAGAATGAATTTCTTTATGATATTAATGAATGAATACACACATTTTAAAATGTGTGTATGTGCAATATATGTTCATAGCTTTTGATTCATTAATATACACATCCAATCAAGACCGTTGATAATACCGCGACTATTTGAAAAAAAATAATTAGATTAGGAAGGTTAGTTAAAAAAATTATAGTTTTATATTCATAATAGAAAGAAAAAAAGAAGACAAGAAGAAAAATAAAGAAATAGTCTAGTGTGCCACTCACACGAATTTTTCTTACCCTGAAATTAATATAAATACAAATTGGAGATTAAGGGGTAAGATAACGAATGCTATTATGCAAACCTTTGTTAAAACAATTCAAATTAGGCTTCGAAACAGCTTTATTTGACAAATGATTCTATGTAAAAGGGTCACCGCCCCCTCAACTCCCCCATTTCATTACTGTACCTACATTTATATAGAATTCAAATCTGTTATTAATTCCAAAAGATCATTTAAAATTATTCCGGCAGCATTCACACGCAACTTTTCTTGAAACTTATCAATCTTGATCAAATTTTTCAAGTAACAAATTTAAACTAACTTTAAAATACAACATTTGTATCACCTGAAATTACTTGTTTTTAATTTACTCTAACAGACACAGACAAAAATCAAACGTAAAAAACTTGAATTCGGTATTTAGGAAGACTGAAAACGTGTATATATGCAAAAAGCCAAGCGATGTATAGTAAAGGTTAATAATTACATTATTTATCATATGGCTAGGAGGAATTAATTTCAATTCCTGAGTACCTTTCCTGGACATGGTAAAATATTACAGTAAAGGACTTCTACTAACAATAAAAAAGAATTATATGGTTTAAATATTGACATCCCTGTATATATACTGAAATTTATGTACACATCACATGGTGTACATAAATATAATCCTATATTAATAACACAGGGCACAACCTGAAGTACACTTCCATCAATTTTCAAGTATTGTCGCGCTATATTCTACTTCTTTTGTGTCGTCCTGTAAACGGACAGTGAATGGTTTCTATACCATATTTTACATGAAACATTTTTTTACGTATATATAAAGAATATATACTTGTTTCATTTGGTTTAGTGCTGTATATAGACGTTACACAGACAGCACATCGCCTCCCCAGGATATCTTCAAGATGTCTTCTGGATGAAAAGATATCCCAGAAACGTCCTTAAGATGTACTGTGGATAAGTTAACCCTAACTGTTCTGTTAGGGTAAACTCTACTTACCTACAATTTATCCCCGATAGACATAATGTATTTGAATTCTCCTAGGTGTCCCTGTACACGAACTACTTGCTTGAACTCAGCGAAAAGTTTAGTGTAACATCCCTATATCATATTAATTTAGAATGCCAAGTTTGAACTTTCTGCTATAATTTATTTTTGAGATATGCAGTTAACAAACGGGCACACGGACAAACACATACACAGACAGACACGCAGACATACAGACCAACCATTTAAAACATGATTTTTGGATTCAGGGGACCTCGCAACGTGTTAATATAACAAAAACTCAAGTTCGAAAATTTGACCCAAACACAATACTTTCTCTACCTTATGTGTAAGAGGAAGTAAAAATAAAGTCAAGAAAAGTCAAGAAAAGTCAAGAAACAAAGAAAATTTAACTTTTTGAACGAAAAATAAATTGACATATAGAGCATATATGTAGAATAAAAAATGCTTATTAAAGTAAATAAAAAAAATATATATTCAGTGAGAAGAAAAAAACAGTCAACAAAAGTCAACACATGATTAATGGCGTATTTTGCGAGAAAGAAGCATTAAAAGAAATTGTCAGCTATGACATAATGCAATTAGAACAATTGATTTCGCTAATAATTAATCAACAAAAGTAAAAGTAATAACATAAAATATGTTACACTTTTGAATTAATAAACTATCAGCGAAAAAACTCTCAGTTTTAATTAAAAAAAAAGAAAATATATTTCTGAAGTTAAAAATGTATATTCCCTTTAATCGTCTTATTGTCTTTGAAAATAGCAAAATTGTAAAGTTATTTTCACTGCACAGATTTTTCAATGTATAAAAATTAGGCTTCATCCAACTTAAGATTATAAATATAACTGTGTACATCAGAATAGTACCATGACTATTATTAAAGATCTTCAAATTTGAAAAAGAAGACAAAAATTTATAACTATATAATGTTGAATTATGAGTACATTGGGAAAAAAGAAACAGCTCAGTGACCGGATATACGCGGTCAGCGGTGGTCAGACGGCATCTTTAACTGTTGGAAAATATTCAGTGAAAGAAATTATAGAAGCAGATTTGGGGTTCAATGCAACCCCACCTTAGTATAAAGAAGTTACTTTATGTTTCACAGAAATCTTTCACTTTTTTTCTTCTTTTTTTAAAATAATTAAATATATATATTAATTTTTAATTATATATATATATATATATATAATTTTTTTTTTCATAGGTGTGATTGCAGCAATAAAAAAAGATAGCTATAGCACATCTTTTATTATGAAGTAAAAATAGTAATTATCAATGCACTAGATTATTATATGTAAATTACACACAAAAAAAAAAATTGGTTATTATTAAAAAAAAAATGCATAAATTAAAAACATTAAAAAAATATCTACATCAGAATTTTTTTTGCATTTTAGAATATTCAATATATTTTTTTTAAACCTTTCAAGTGACGAAAAAAAAAAAAAAAAAAAAAAAATGGACATACGATGGAGAAGTTTTTTTTTTTTTTTTTTTTTTTTTTTTAAAGAGCAATTAAAAAAAAAAAAAAAATCGTTGGAAAACAGAATAAATGGGATAGGATATTAATAGAATTAAAGATAAAGTACCTCCAGGTGAGTGTGACAGCTAGCATAAAACAGGACATAAGAAAGGCTGCGACATACTAGCACAGGACAGCAAAGGGGATTTAAAAAAAATTAAGATTGAAAATCTTTTTTAAAATATCTCAGAATTGAAAGAATAAAAAATGTTCTGCATAGAGTGAGATTATAAAAAACATCAGTTTACATGAACCAAGATATTCAGTTTCCGGATTTTTATTTATTTATTTATTTTATTTTATTTTTTTTTTTTTTTTTTCTCCTCCTCTTTTTTTATATCGTATATTATGAATAGTTAAATTATCAACCTTTTTACTACTAGCAGACTACGTCGCTTTGCTGGTCACTAAATTTAAATGAATTGTCAAAAGAATTGTTTCATTATTTATCTTTTATATCACATTTTACGCTTTGTAATATATTTAAAAATTCCTTTTAAGGTCAAAAAGTCAAAATAACACATAATATATAACAAATTAAATTAAATTAAATATTTCTTCCGTTTTTCAACAATGCTCTATGATCTTATGCGAATGATTTTCAAGAATGAATCAACAATTGTTTACAAATTTAATGGATTATGTACAGGAAATAAGTACGCTGTAATTAAATTTCAGCTCATAGAACTTCAAAACTGAAAATTTTTAAAAAGTTATTCATTAATCTTTAATTTTAGACTGTTTTTTGTTTAATATTAGACTCTTATTTTACGATAAAAGCAATCGAATGACATCACGTTGTGAAACTTTGCAACGTAATGCCTTTAAATATAATAACTTGACATATATAGTGTCTTAAAAAATTAACAGTTTTTAGAGCTCTTTTTTTAAAAAAAAAATATAACATCTATGCAGTATCTTTTAAAAAAATTCATCAGATTTTCCAAAAAAAAAAAAAAAAAAAAAAAATGACCGACTTTCATCCTCAAAGTAATTAAATCTAGACCAATCAAAAATAGGAGTGGTCCGCCCGGATTGTTTTCCGCCGACAAACTCTTTGCTTTATTTATATAAACAAACCAGGGCATTGAATTACGCGTATACTAATGAAAAAAAAATTGTGTGTACGAGCATAATAAGGTGAGGAATCATATGCACAAATCCCAAGTCCCCGTTATTTTGAACGGAGACTTCATACCGGAAAGATTTTATAAATATTTTTAGTTTATTAAATTTTATGTATTCGTCAAGTATATATATGTGAGAGATACATTTATGGTGGATAAATCTGACTTAAAAATTAGTAATTTTGGGAGGTGTTCATACGTGTCTGTATGTATGTGCATGTGTGATATGTGTGTGTAGCATACGTATGAGTTAAGTATTCATATGTATGTGTGATATTCATGTAGTACCCCGTGTGTGAGACTATGTATATGACTGTAATAATATAAAATGCGTGTATGTATGTATGCATCTATGTGTAATATATATGAGTATATGTTTATATATAGCATATATATATATATATATATATACCTCAACATTCTGAGCAATCTGTATAATAATAAATAAATAAAGTTCAATACATTTAGTTTTTTCTCATATTTAGTTTTTGGTTCAAATCCCCATTGTCAGTTAAAAAAAAAAAAAAAATGATTACAGTCATTAAAAAACTCCTCTTTTTTATGTTTGTGTATGTTTTGTATTCTCATTGGAACTATTTTAAAGTGTCTTCTTTTCAAGGCCTTTTAAAGTCTCGCCTTTAAAATGCCTTCGTCTTCTGTTTTCAAAAATAAAGTTAAAAATACTGGTAAAATTATTTAACACTTTAACCGTAAGAAACGTCTTTTTCCGTATCTCATTACTTGAAATAAAAAGCTAATGCATAGCCTCCTAAACTACATGCCTGTCGCGTATCTCGGAAACTAGGCAACAGTTGAAGTGGTAGACAGTGCCACCTGGTACAGATTGCGAGACTTTTTTATTCAACTGTCACCATTTAAGAAGTGTTATATGATATACATAATCGACGTTTCTTCGATTCTATTCGCCTTTTATGTATATCATATCCCACTTTAAAAAAAATTTTGGTGGCTGTTGAATAAAAAAGTTGCGCAAGCAGTACCAGGTATCGCTGTTTACCGCTTCAACTGTTGCCAAGTTTCTGAGCCACGCGACAGGCATCAAGTTGACGGGACAAATTTTCAGAAAATATATTTGTTTTCCAGGAAATAAGATTTCTGAATAGCCATATATTTCAAAAATTATTATTATTATTTTTAATTATTATTCCTATTTGATTTAGTATTGATTTTATGAATTATTAAACAATTACTCTAAAAAACTACTACATGCCTAAAGGGTTTTAAATAATTTAATTGTGTTGACTAGTTACCAAATTGCTTTTGCGGATTGTTATAGCAAATTATTCATCTATTTATTTTTCGTTCTACTTATTCTCCTTATTATTGGTAAAATCATAAAAAATGGAAATTAACGAAAAATGCATTCGGATAGCAAGAAAAAAATAGTCACCAAAGAGAGAGAAATGATTGATTGGGTAGTAAAAAAAAAAAAAAAAAAAATAGGGCCTTTCAAGAAATAGGCAGCTAGTATGTAATATGTTAAGAAACATTGATTTAAAAAATATTCAATCAAACGCTGTTCAAAAATGCAGCTTTGCTGCCAGAAATTCTCTGTAATGACAAAAAAATACGTTTTGTCAACGTAATTTTTCCGGAATTTACGACTATTTTCTCAAATTGCAAGGTTGCATTTTTTTAACAGTGAAGATAATATTAATCATATTGTAATCTAAGTTAAGATTCGATGAAATACATTTGGATAAAATAATAATGGCTAAGAAACCTCAGTCTACAGTGTAAAAAAATCATGTTATATTAAAGAAAATTTCTGGCAACAAAAGTGGCAGGTAATACCTATGTATTTTATGGAAAAAATACATTGACAAAACATTTTCCGTAACAGAACAAAACAGAAAATATTTTTACGCGACATATTTTTTCTATAGGGTACATCATAAAAAAAAAAAAAAAAAAAAAAAAAAAAAATCGCTTTAACGCATTAACTCCCAGTGTCCTCATTTGAGGACAGCTAATAAAATAACGCGTGTATTTTTTGTGGTTTCTTGGAATGATTTCTGGTTTTTAATGACAGTTTATAGGATCAGTATAAATGATCCCTCAAAGTTTTATGTGCCTACTATTAATTATTATTTCATAATTTGGATAATTATTTTATGATTTTTTATTCATGGCATACAAATTTGTTTTTTGCGCAGATATACCAACTTAAATCAAGTTAAATATTAATATATATTATGATACTTTACTTTCGAAGTCTTTGGCAACATATAATAGGAAATTAATGTGTTATCTCGAAGTTATTTCGCTAGAACAGTAAATTTCCTTAAATGAGGATAGGCTTTAATTTTAAAACTAGCAGAAGAATTGTTTAATTTAATATATTTTACTGTCAGTTGTCTATATCAATTTAGAATTGAAATATTCATCAAAATATACTTTGCCGAATTAATTCAGGCGTTAACGTTTTAAATGATATCCTCAAGTTCGACCAACCGGGATCGAGCCAACACCACCTATAATAATGCCTCTGAACTGAATTTTACGTTATGAAATATCAGCCGATTACATCATTCCACACCATCCTAAGAAAGTGTTGGTTGGGTGTAATCGGCTAATCTTCAGTGACTCATAGAGGCGTTATATTATAGGAGGGCTAGGGCCCACCGCATAGTGACGTCTATGTTAACGTTTAGCCAAGGAATCACATCGTGTGCTGTCACATTTAGCACTTCCCAATCCTTCTTTCATATTAGATTTGTTTAGTTGGTTGGGTTTTACGTCGCACTAGCGCTACACAATGGGTAATTGGCGAAGGTCATGTATTCAACCCTAGAGGTGGCCCGAAGACATGCTATCACTTTTTGGTCCTACACGGAGACGATGGCTCTCCCGCTTCGGTAACCCCCCAGAGATATAATTTTGATGGGAACTTGGAGGACATTGCGGCCACGAGAGGTTTTACGTGCACCAGCCACTATTAGTGTACACGACGGTCTTTGGACGTCTCGAGTACTGAACCCGCAATCTTCAAATTACGAGCCCGGCGCTCTAGCGACTGGGCTACCGCGACTTTTAAATTCTCTGTATAAGAAAAAATATATAGGTAATCATCAGATAAAATATATATGAATGTGTGGTTACAGATTTTATCTCGTTACAGAGAAAAACATGTCTTTTGGCAGATTAAAATGGAATTTTATGGCAAATTTCTTTAGTTTTAGAAAACTGAAATTTTCCGTAGGAAAGTTACCGATATATTATATATATATATATATATATATATATATATATATAATTTTCTCTCTCGCTCTTTTTTTTTTTTTACAGAATATTTTTGCAGATTCTATTAAAAAGAGAATTTATTTTTACAGTGGAAAATGTATTATTTTTCAAAATACCCTAAAGTGTATGTTTTTGCCAGCTTTTGTATGTTTTTTTTTTTTTTTTTTTTTTTTTTTTTTTTTAAATCTTATACTATGTTTGTAAGTCTAAGCTTGGTTAAAGTTTCAAAGATTGTTTTATTTTATTTAAAAAAAAAAAAAAATATTACATTTCCATAGTATGATTTTTATATTTATTTCCAAAGTATTCGTTTAATTTCCATAATACCTTAGACAGAAGACTGTTTATCTCATCTAAGAGCAAAAGAAAACAAAAAGAACTCTTATTTGAAATTAAAAGTAGAATGTACAAATATTTTTGATAATTTTTAATTGATAAGGACATTTATCTTGCGACTATACGGAGACAAACTTGTTAGTTTCTTAAAATATATTTTTAGTTATTATCTATAATATATTTCTGTTTAAAAATTTAAAATAAAACTGTTCACCTTTATTTTTACAATATACTCTAAAAATGTTCAGACCCTTTAAAGTGCCGAAAAAACAGTAAAAAATGAACATGATGTAGAAGATTTTTTTTTTTAAGAGCAACAGAAAAAAAAAAAAAAAAAAAAAAAAAAAAATCTTAAAAACTGGAGAAATAGGATGGGATATTAACGAGAATAAAGGATAAAGTATCCCCAGGTGAACGTGACAGCTAGCATAAAATAGGACATGAGAAAGGCTGCGACAAACTAGGACAGCACAGCAAAAGAGATAAAGAAAGAAGAAAAAAAAACCAAAAGTCTTTTTCAAAATATGTTAGGAGTTGAATGAATAAAAAATGTGATGCATAGAGTGAATGTTATATTAAAAAAAAAAAAAAATCAACAGACATGTCAAAAATATAAAACTGAATTCTCGTGGAAGAAAGAGGTGATAACGTTTCCTCCCCCTCTTTTTATAAACATATAATAAATATATAAGTCATTTTTATAGTAAAGCTCAAAAGATGTGAGTAGCACATATGATTACGACTTAAATTATGTGTACATGTGTGAGTAATAAAAACACCCAGTGCGTAATATGTATGTGTAAAACACGCTGTATACATGTGTATTATATGTATTAGAGTATGTATGTGTCCGTATTATTATAAAATTTGTGCGTGCATAAGTATATAATATTTATGCGAGTAATATATATCAATACAAAAAAAAAACCTTAACGGGTTAAAAGTTTGTGACGCATCTACTTTATGGCTATAGAAAATTGAAATATAGAATTCGTAGAACTGAACGCAGTTTGCTAAAATGTTATTTTTGTAAAGGAGGTTTTTTAAGAAAAAAAAATAGTTACAGTTTTCGTCGATAGAGGGCGCTACACGGATGTGTAACGAGAAATATGCAAATCAGAGTCCTATAAATTGCGCGGTTTTTAGAATAACACAGCTTATTTCCTATTTTATCTCCCATTTGCGCATTCATGAAGTTTTAATTGCAATGCTGACTTGGTGGATAAAGCTTTATTGGTGAAGAGGTTTTCTCTCAGGTAAGAACCGTTGATAGAAGCTGAAGTTAGCGGTTCTGTAATTCGTTTCCAAACTATAATTTACCATGGTGATGGCGGACACATAGAATATGATTTATGTGCCTGTAAGCATTTGCATGGAGATAAATATGGTTTTTCACGAAAATGTGTGATTTACTGACAGCGCTCTCTGTCGACGAAAATTTTAACTATTGTTTTTTCCACACGAAAAAAAAAAAATATCCTTTCTCGAGAAAACCTTTTTCGCAAACCGCGCTCAATTCTACCAATTCCTTTAAATGTTATGAATTTTTAAAATGTCTACAGACTTACGGGACACTTGGTATATAATGTATATACTAGAATTCTGCATCGGGTCGGTAACCCGATTTTACCCGAACTCGACCCGGCCCGTGGTTCAGGCTCGGTTCGTGTCGACTACATTTTTTTCTCTTGCAGGTCGGGTTGACTGATTTAGTTTTCAGGTGGGTCTGGTTCGTGTCGGGTTGAGTGGATTTTTTTACTGCCAGTCGGGTTCGGGTACGGGTCAGGTTTAGTTTCCAACGAATCGGGTCGACTTAAGAACATATCTTTCAAAAATATTGTATCTTAAGAAAGCAGAAATTTGTTTGCTGTATACATCCAAGATGAATATACGCTTACCCAAATTATCATACTAAAATAAACATCCATATTAGACTAAAAAAATGAACAAAAAAAGAAAAAAAGAAATTATTATTTAGAATATAAGCTGTTGAAAACAGGCTAATTCTCCCACAGTAACCAGATGTATGACTCATCTATTTTGATTACTTACTGCATTATTTTAAAATAGATTGGGAATATAAACCAATAATTAATATTTTTTCTCTTGCAGATGTTTTTAAGAAGTTATAGAAATGTAGAACTAGATGAGTTTAGTGGACTTTTAGTCGGCGTCTGTAACATTGCATTATATTAATATTATTCTGTGTGCGATAAGCATTAAACAATAAAACTACAAACACCAAGCTTGAAACCCATTTTTGTACAGTTAAGTTTCACGACACCCATAAATAGTTAAAAATTATTATTAATCCATTTTCCAGATTTTTTTAACTTGTAACTTAGTTATAACTTAATATTAGTAATTACATTTTTAATTTTTTTTAATGATTTACTACACACACACAGCGGTGTGACAATTAAAACTTACTTTATTTTATAAATTAAAAATATTTTCCATGATTTTTAGATGAATTATTAATTTTCATCTAGATTCGGGTTTCGGGTCGGGTTTGGGTATAAAGAAATCGGGTTTGGGTCGAGTGCGGGTTTACAGAAATTTTTTAGTGCGGGTTCGGGGCGGTTTTCGGGTCGAATAAAATCTATTTGTCGGGTTCGGGTTGGGTGAAATCCGACCCGTGCTGGACTCTCTATATGCTAATGTCCAAATTATCTTTAGATAAATTCGCAAGGCTTCATTTTTTTCTTAAGTAAGGCTTCAAGTTTCAAGGCCTCAGTTATTCCATTTTTTTTTTTCTAAACTCTCTTTATTGTCACATTGAACTGTCATTCAAATTTTATTACCGATTTTATTCTTTCATGCTACAATTATATATTATATGAAGTGCTCTTAAATTTCCCCTTTGTATTTATATCATAATGTTATGTATCATTCCAGAACAAATCAAAATATTATAGAGAACAATTTCTGAGAAATTCGTGAATTATTGTATATAAAGATAATTTTGGGCATGAGTGCATATCAGGCCTCGCAACGTTCCTAAAATTTTACCCATACTTAATTATATTGTCACCACTATCGTCAATAATAATTTTTAATGTTTTATTAATAAAATATCATGTAAGAAAATATTGTTTTAAAGTAGTGGCGTCAATATAATAAGATGAGCGTAAAGTTTTAGGAACACTGAGAGGCCTAGTACCCTAATAGCACAACTCCTCCACATTACATCCTTTGGATATTCTATGGATAAAAAAAACCTCAGAAGGACATCCTTAGGATGAAATTTAGACAAGTGTGCTGTTATTTATATATATACAACTGTGTGTGTTCGTATGTGAGCATGATTTGTATTTATAATATGCATGTGTTACGTGTGTGTTAATGCGTGTGTGTCTATAATGATAATGAAATTTATGCATGTATTTACATGTAATATATATGTAAAATATGTATGTATGTATCATTTATGTAGTATTATAGTTGTGTGTATGTTTATTAAAATGTCTCTCTGTGTTTATTTAAATGTGTGTGAGTGTTACACTGAGAAAATAATTCTGTAACTGACATCTAGAAACTAAATTGTGGCTCTAGAAAAAATAGTTCCATGTCATCCTTATAAATGCTAGTCCAATTTTAAAAAGAGTTTTAGAAACCCCTACTAGAATTCTAGAGCGTTTGCCTATATTCTCTGGGACAAAGTTACTTAAAAATCTCTGTCAAATAAATGCGAATACAAGAGGCGGGTTTCAGACACTATAATCTTGGTTTATGACCCAATTCTAGAAAATCAAGCGAGAATTTTTCGCAATACAAAAAATTCAGAATGTTGTTTCACCATCCAAAAATGTGTAGACTAGAAAGTCTCGACCATTTTGTCTATTCAGTTTATTGGCGTACCTTATGTGCATAGCTCAGAAATCTATATTTTTAGTTAAGGAATTTGAAAATGACCACTTATTCATTCTAGATAAAAACGGTATATTTTTTGTTCTCAGTGTAAGAGATGCGCTGAATTTCTGCTTTATAAACTAGAGCAAACGATAGCGAAAATGAAAGATTTGTGACTACTTGAAAAAGTCGTTAGTGTATAAAGTGTTGAGGTAGTTAACAAAGAGTATTTTTTTCTTTTTTTTCTTCTTTTTGTTTTGTATTACTCGGATTTCTGATTGTATGTGTAATGCTACGACCTTCATATATACTAAGAAACAAATATATGCCGCCTTCATCTAGAACGAATGCATAGTCATTTTCTGAAACCATAAACTAGCAGCATAGATTTCCAAGTCATGCGTGGTAAGCAAATAAACTGAATAGACGAGAATTGATCGAGAATTTATAGTCTATACATTTCCAGATGGTGAAACAATATTCTGAATAATATGAAGCCGTTGTATCCGCGATTGTAATGAAATGCTCGCCCTCTGGTGGGCTAAGGTGAAATTACAATTAACATGCATAGCTTTCGAATTCATCTAGACACCATTGCTTGCCGATATTTAGTTTCACATATATTTATTGAATAAAAATGAATAAATTCGGTAAAAAAGATAACACTTACTGTTGTGTGCCTCAGTGTAACTCCAAAAATAAAAAATTCCAGAATTAAGCTTCCATTTATTTCCAAATGACAAATTTAAAATTTCAGTTGCTTCGGCTAACGGAAGTAAAAAATTAATCAGATGATTTGAAACTAATATTTTTTCAGCTTCAGTTAAAAATCTACTTCCGATCGAACGTTGAATAAACTGAAATATTTTTTCCAAAAGTAATCAGTTTTCCATGATATAATGGCGGAAAAATTATAGCACGAATATTAAGTAGTAATACAAATAGAACACAAATTAATACACGTGGCCATTATGTTTACTAACAACAAAAGCTGAAAAAGTGCCATCTATCGATCATTACAAACGCGGATTGCGAGGAATTCTCTCTTGATTTTCTAGAGTTGGGTCATATACCAAGATTATAGTTGCTAAAACTCGGCTCTTGTGTTCGCATTTATTTGCAGAGATTTTTAAATAAGTTCGACCACGATAATATAGGCAAACGCTCTAGAATTCTGATACGGGGTTTCTAGAACTCGTTTTCAAAGGGGACTAGAGTTTATATAGATGACATGGAACTATTTTTTCTAGAGCCACAATTTAGATTCTAGATGTCAGTTGCAGAATTATTTTCTCATTGTAGATTTTATTTTATTACAATTTAACATAATACTTTCTATATATATTTGAATGTTACTCGCTATATTTATTGATAAGTTATTTCTTGAAAACTATTTTTATGTATGAATACCGTAATTTTATGCAAATTTTAACATCCATGCATATATATATATAAATATATAAGCAAAATATCCAAGGATAGATGAAAATTAATGCCAAAACACACGAAGGGCTTCTTCAGGGGAGCTCCCCCAAGTAGGGAAGGAAATATAAGAAATTTCTGTCGAAAAGTTGGCTATTTAGCCAAAAAATACGTTTCTTCTCACAGATGGAAGTCTTATTCCATCTTAAAATTTATCATATATATATATATATATATATATATATATATATATATATATAAATTTATCAATAAATCCACAAAGTAGTGAGCATATATGTATAGAAATTATTGCTGAACTCCAATAATATAAAATGGGATAAGAAATTTAAGAAGTAGTTAACATGGAGCATTTAAAAAAAAAATTAATGTCTTAAGATGCAAATGCATCCATGTGTTACATTAAAACAGGATATTTTTATCTGCATTCACTTTTCTGTTTCTTCTTTTTTCTTCTTTTTTTCGCATGTGAATAACTTTTTAAAAAATAAACATAGAAACATGAAATTTGGATAAGGTGCTCATTATAAAACTGTTTATCGACATTTTTATTATTCTGATGATGCTCATAGTTTACAAATTATTAATTTTAATGCCTATTATAAAAGTAAAAGAAAAGTTAATATAGAAATATAAAATGAGTTTTAGAGTAACATTTCAAGGCATGTTTGTCTTTATCTATCTGTAATGCAACCTTAACACTACTTTTCATTAAGTTTTCTTTTCTAAAAATTGTTGAAAATTTTCTTTTTTTTTTTCAAAGCATACTTTTGAAAAATAATTAATAATTATTAGTTTAAAAATTATAACTCATGCTAAAATTATATAAAATTCGATTAATGGTATGGTAAGGAACATGACATCAAAATTTTATGTTCATATGTTTATCTGTTTAAAAAATCTGCGCAAAAGAAGAAAAAAATCTGGAGTGACTCCACTCGACTTTCCGAACATTGAGTAATTAACAGTTTTGTAGATAAAGTAAAGAAAGAGTAGTTGTTAAACAAACAAAAGAGAGAAAACCATAATAGAGTGTTTGAGTATTTTTCTCCATCTATTACACGTTGTTTTATTTAACGCTACTGAACTTTGAGCCCATAGATCATAATGATAAAGAATTTTTCTTTGTGTCCCTGTAAAAAAACTGTAAGTGCTAGATTCACCAAAATCTATACAGTTAGTTCAACTGTGATCTATAACATGTGTACAAATTTTTTGCTCAGATTCATAAGGCGTTTAGACGCTATCATATTTTTAAAAATTTGGCCCCATAGGCATAATATGTCCCTGTAAAAAAACTATAAGTGCTAGATTCTCCAAAATCTATACAGATTGAGTATTTGTGATCTATAATATGTGTATAAAATTTTTGCTCAATTGAATAAGGCGTTTAGATGCTATCGCACTTTTAAGATTTTGCTCCCATAGGCCCTAATGATAAAGAATTTTTCTTTGTGTCCCTGTAAAAAAACTATAAGTGCTAGATTCACCAAAATCTATAGGGTTCGTACTATGGTGACTTACAATATGCGTACCAACTTCCAGGTTAATCGAACAAAGCTTTTAGACGCTAGCGTGTTCACTCACAGACATACACACATACACACACATACATACATCATCGTAAAAACAGTGAAAACGGACTCAGGGGACCTCGAAACGTATAGAAACATCAAAATCTCGAATTCGGATTTTTGACATGATTACAATACTTTCCTCACTATAGTGTTCGGAAAGTAAAAATAGAATAGGTTGTTGCTTAAATTTTGAACACCTGAGTAAATATATTCAATTCTTCCAACAAAATAATTTTTAAATCGTTTCCTTTGATAACCAAAGAAACCTCTTTTAGTCGAACATGTTTAACCTATCTTAAAAGATAAATTACAAATTATATTTAACATATTACACACAAATATAATGCTACTCCATCAACCATTAAACAAATCAAATTATACGAGGTTTCCAATAAGACAATCTTAATACCTTCTTCCTTCCAAAATACAATAGTGAAAAAAAAAAAAAAAAAGTACACACAGAAAAAGACAAACTGTTTTTAAGGCCTTAAAAAAGTTCACACAGGATCACAGATGATGGATAGGATATTAGGAAGGATAAAGGATATATGCTGTAGTGCAGGTGAACGTGACAGCTAGTACAAACTAGGACATGGAAAGGCAGAATTATAGGGAGAAACACAAAAGGAATCTGAGTACACAAAAAATATGCTCGGAATTATAAGGAGAAAAAAAGCAGGGATGAAAGCCTTGTTTCTGGTAAAATCTTTAGCCTCGATGGACATCTCTAGCAGAAAAAAAAAAAAAAATGGAATTTTGCTTTGGGAAATAAAAAAATGGAAGGGGAAAAAAAAGAAGAATCATGTTTTATTTTATTTTTTCTGGTAACTGGTTGATTTGAAGATTCAATGTTTATTTTTATGTTTTAAACTGACCGTGTTGTCAGACATTTTGAAAGTAGTTAAAATGAAGAAATGTGCATGATTTATTCTCTCTTATGCCATTATTTAAAATTTTAGATACAGATTAGAGGTATTAAAATTAGCTAAAAATAAATAAATAAATACAATAAAATAAAAAATAAAGTGAACATTTTCATATTAATTGAAGAAGTTTGTTATTTAATAGGAAAGAAATGTAAAAAGTTATAAAAATTGTTTATTATACTATTTAATATTATTAAAGTTAACTTTCAAAATTAAGGTAAACCTTTGGATATTAATAATTGGTGTAAAGATTATAAAAATTATTATTTATTATAGAGTAAATTTGAAAAAAAAAAAAAAAAAAAAACTTTAGAATTATAATGACGTCAATTTTACCCTGCAAGTTTAATTTTTCACAAAGTTTTATATCAATTTTAATATATTTACGCGTGAATTTATTTTAATTTCAAAAAAATTTTAAATCAACTCGTAAACTTTTTTGGCAACAATGAAAATTTAAAATAAATCATGTATTCATGTATTATTGTCTAAATAAGAGCTTATTCAACTTTTTCGATACCGACTATTATTAATTTTCAAGTTTCTTTTCTTTTCTTTTTCTTTCAAAAAAAAAAAAAAAAAAAAAAAAAAAAAAGATTTTGTTGAATTTATGGCAAAGGCTGAATTTAGTTTAGTACTAAGAACTATTATTATTATTATTATTATTATTTTCAAATTATAACACATTGGCGGCTCGTGAACCGAAAACTGGTGAATAGGCACACTGTATTTTACGCTATATTCATTTATAGACTATAAATTTACATTTAAATAAGTATTTTTAATTAATTTAAGTTAAGACCATGCTTAATAAAAATTATGCATTAAAAATATTTAAATATTATTTTTGAGCTCTTCACCTATTTTCGGTTCACGAGCCCCGACTGTTTTAACATCACGTTCAAATTATTCATTTATATTTTCGATAAATTTTCGATTCCGATAAATGTCGAACCATCGTAAAACTGGCGACAACGTTTTATCCGTAGATTGAGACTAATAGTCCTCCGTCCTAAAAAGAGAAAGAAAGAAAAAGAATTTAAAAAAAAAAAAAATGTGGTAACAAAAATGGCAGGTTTATTTCATATCAATAGCAATATCTAATTATTACTGCAATAGGACCTGCTAATAAAGAGTTCGTATTTAACGAGATTCAGGATTTAACAAGGAATGTGAAATATCTTGTTTGGAATAATGTTATAAACACAATGGAGTATATTCTTAAACTGAGAATTTTTATTTTTTAATATTTAATATTATTACTTTGCTTGCATTTAATGGGAGAAATAAACATGGAAGCTTTGAATAATTACAGAAACAATGAAATTTAATATTTTTAATAATTAAGAAAGAACAGTTTCTCTAGAAAGTGTTGTTGTTATGGTTAAGGCCAATTGAACACACAAAAATCCTAGGCATAGATGGTAAATGTCTTTTGGGGGATATTTTTTCAAAAGACCCATAACCATATTTCTATGGTTTTTGGATTCATCTGCAAATATTTTACTTGTCCAATCAAAGTACTGCGTGTAATATTCCAAATCGTCAAAAAATCATCAAATTTCGTAGTATTTGAGAAATATTACAAAATTTGAAGACGTGGAAGTTGTAAAAATCGTGAGTAAAACTGAGTTGTTAAAAATAACACCAATTTCACTAAAATGTTACAATTCCGAAGCTTAACGGATTTTCAGAAAAGTTTTACCTCAGTATTTATAACCTTTAAGAACATTAAAGCTGATTTATGATCTGGTTGATATAAAAACTTAATTTGAGTGTATATTGGTTTACAAGCGCCACAGCTAAACACAATCTGTGATTTTACTTTTTGATATATCTCAGTGTCCATTGATTAAAACTGCACCAAATTGAATCTATATAACCTCTATTGTGAGAAACTATGTCGATTTTTTTTTTTTTTTTTTTTTTACATTAACCGTTATAGTTGGTGATGTCATATAGAATGATTTAGAAGAAAGTTTTTTAATGGCCGTAATATACTAGTTTGATTGTGTAATTTTAGAAAAATATTATACAATTACAACAAAAAAATTAATTAAAAAAAGCATGTATAATCGAATATCAGTATATTACAGAAACAAAAAATGCGCTATTGTGCATACACAGTCAAAAAAAAAAAAAAGTCCTGTTTGCTGCAGTTTTCTGCCAGAAATTTTCTGTAATTCAGAAAAATACGTTCTATCAACGTAATTTTTCCGCTGGTAGAACGTATTTTTTTTTAATTACAGAAAATTTCTGGCAGAAAACTGCAGCAAACAGGATTTTTTTTTTGACACTGTAGAATACATTTACATACCGTATTATTCGTAATAAACACAATGGAAATTACTGAAAGATCAGACCTAGTAAGTTTATATTCATGTATTACATTTCCTTGTATTGTACAACTTCAGAGAGTCCATTGTATTCACACTCAATTATAAATGGTTAAATAAACATCAATGAATATGCATCAGAATTTCATAATAATCCGTTACATGGATAATCGTGAAAATCCGCATTAAGCGCCACGCATACATTCAATAACTTACGATTAAATATTTGTTGGACCCTATTAATGTAGAATATAACGTATAAGAGTACTAATCTTGATTACGAGATGGTTATTACAAAAAGATAGGCATATTTTTTGTGTATATGAACCAATACCTTCAGCAATTTTCAGAATGGCTTATAACTCAGAATCAATTTGTTAAAATTGCACCTAACTGCATATGTAGTTTTTGAGATTCTACATTGATTAAATTCCTAACAGCACACTTATCTATAGTTCACCCTGAGGACGTCCCTTGGATGTACTTTCATCCATAGGATATCCTGAGGATGTCTTGTGGATGAGATGTGCTGTTAGGGATTTTTGCCTGATATTCTGTAGCCGGTACTGATACAAACAATGACATAAACTAAACTTCTTTGTATCCACACCCAGAGCCGATTATTTTTACCGAAGAATTAAAAAAATTCACTACCTTCCTTACACTGGACACTTTCGATTGCAGACGTTTTTTAACATTACTCAAAGAGTACAAAACAAATCATCTTGAAACTTCAGGATTGTAAAAAACATATTGTACCTCATATATTTTAGTTAAAGTTTTGCGCCGAAAGTGAATGGGGAGACTAGTAAAAAATTAAAGAAAAATGAAAGTGTTTGGCATTACCCTGTAAAAAGTAGTGCTTGGAATGCGATCTGGCTAGAGCTGTGATTATGGGGCTCTTCCTTATTATCTGTATGATATTTTATGTCTCTACCGCCTGCAATCAAGGACATATACAGATTTATTTAAAAAATTGAAAAAAAAAAATCGCTTTGTTTGCTATAACACGCAAGGTACTAAACACAGTGCAAAAACCCCAAATAAGTATCGTGTAAACTGAAAAAAGTTCTACGGAATAGAATGAATTGAATTCCAGCTGTTCCCCAAAATAAGAAATTGATAAGGGGTTTCTCAATATTCATTTACAATAATCGGAAACTGTATTACCATTCGTTGAATTAAAATAATAATGTGAGAAAAACACCTTATACTTTTGATTTTTTCCAAAAGCAACTGAATAGCAGTTAATTTTATGGCGTAGAGTTTTTATGGCTCCCTGAGTTTACACGATACTTGTTTGGGATTCTTACATAAGTAGCTCAATACATTTGACTATTAAATTATGCAAACGAAATTTCGCTAACTCTTACGCATGCGCAGCTAAAAATTATTTAGTAAAACTACTCATGTTTCATTAGATATTTAATACTTTTTCATTCTGATTGCAGTATGCTGTGTCTAATAATGTATGTAGTGTTTCCTGAAAATAGCTTTGTGCTGGGTTTAATACTTGGCGTGTTATAGCTAGAAAAGAGATTTTTTTTTTTTTTTTTTTTTTTGGCAATTTTTTAAAGAAACCTTTATATCTCCCTGATTACATACGGTAGAAACATAATAATTTATACAGATAATAAGGAAGTACCCCATAATTACATGCTGCAACCAGATCGCAATACTCAAATATATGTGGTAAGACATGTTCTTTACACTCCGGAAGTTTCAAGAAGGTTTGTTTCGTACTTTTAAAATATTTTTAAAAACGTCTGAAATCGAAAGTGCCCGGTCATTTATGAAAAGGTAGTGTATACTATGCATACACAAAAAAAGAATTATAGAGGAAACATTTATACTCAAATATCACCTAAAGAAAATAATAATAATAATGCATAATTTATGTAGTAGAAAACAATTACATAGTAATACTTCTTTATAAGACCCTCCGGGAAATTCTCAAAGGTTATTTCTAATTATTGTTTACGTATTATATTCCTTTGCATTACACTTATTTAGAGAGTATAGTGTATCCACACTCAAATGTAATTTGTTAAATAAACATCAATAAACGTGCATCAGCATTTCATAATAAACCGTCAGATGGTTAATCATCATAATCCTCGCTAAGCACCTCGCTTTTATTCATTTTTCCATCCTTACTTTAGTTGGTAGGTTTGGTTTTAACATCGCAATAAATTGATAATTGGCGACGGTTTGGGATGCATCCCTTATGATAGTCCGGAGACATGCCATCACACCTATAAACTCCACGGATAGGATGGTTTCCCGCTTTAATGATGGCCCCGAGGTATTATCCCGTACTTAGGATTACACGAGAATAAGTCGTAAATATTAAATACGTTTAACTATTCAGTGTGATAATGTACTTAACAAATTATGTACAAATGATATAAGTACATTATAGAAGGTATACTGTATTGTTTGATCATTTACGTTAAATTTTTTATGTAAGATGGTCGAAATTTACTCTAAATATTAGTCTGAATCATTTACGATTAAAAGTTAAAGGAAACTATCAGAGTAACATATAAAGTATAAAGGCGCTAAGCTTGATTTAAGAGATGACCATCACAAAAAGAAATATTGGCATATTTTTTATGGATAATTAATGTACTTAACAAATTATTTACAAATTATTAAATACATTATAAATGGTATACCGTGTTGTTTGATCATACATAGAAATATTTATGTAGAATGGGGGAAATTTTGTCTAAATATAAGTCTAAAATATATACGATTAAAAGTTAATGAAAAGCATCAGAGTAACACAACATATAAAGGCGCTAAACTTGATTTACGAGATGGTCATTACAAAAAGAAATATAGACATAATTGTTGTGGATATCGGCTGACACCTTCTGCGATTTTCAACATGGTTATAACTGAAATTATATCAAACTGCATATGCACAGTCGGTAACAAAAGTCTCCGAACACTAGCAAAAATTCCTATATAAAAAAATTTACTCTTAATACAGTTTTGTTAATTAAATCCTTGAACTAAGAACAGGATTCGACAAGGATTTATTTAACAAAAATTATTAAGTGTACTTTTTTAAAATAGGAATTTTTGCTAGTGTTCGGAGACTTTTGTTACCGACAGTAGCATGGTCGAAATTTAGTCTAAATATAAGTCTGAAATATCTACGATTAAAAGTTAATGGAGATTGTCTGAGTAACATATAACGTATAAAGGCGCTAAGCTTGATTTAAGAGAAGACCATTACAAAAAGAAATATAGGCATAATTTTTGTGAATAATTAACGCACTTAACAAATTATGTACAAATGATTAAGTACATTATAGAAGGTATACTGTGTTGTTTCATCATATGTAGAAAATGTATATGTAGCATGGGGGAAATTTTGTCTAAATATAAGTCTAAAATATTTACGATTAAAAGTTAATGGATACTATCAGAGTAACATAACATATGAAGGCGCTAAGCTTGATTTACGAGATGGTCATTACAAAAAGGAATATAAACATAATTTTTGTTGATATTAGCTGATAACCTTCTACGATTTTCAACATGGTTATAACTGAAAATCAATCTGTTGAAATTATATCAAACTGCATATGTAGGTTTTGAGATTCTAGTCTGATTAAATTTTTGCTTGTTAACCGGAGTAGTCGGTACTGATAGATATTATTACATTTAAGAAAATTGTGTAATGAACACAGGATATTATATTTATTTGATATTTATAAAAATATATTATGCAGATGTGACAAAAAATTGTTTTGTAAAAATGAAACAGTTATACAGAAATATTAACATAAAACTATAATACGTAACAAATAATACGTAATTATGCAGTAGAATACAGTTACATATTGCAACACTTCTCGTAAAACTCTCTAGAAAATACTGAAAAGTCCTTTCTAATAAATGTTTAATCAAGTAGTATATTTCTTTGCATTGCACTATTTTGGAGAGTTCATTGTATTCACACTCGATTATAAATGGTTAAATAAACATCAATAAATATGCATCAGTATTTCACAATAATCCGTTTGATAGGTAATCGTGAAAGTCTGCGCTAAGTGCTTCGCTTATATTCAATTTCCCTTACTTAATGTTACACCAGAATAAGTAATTTGCATTAAATGCATTTAAGTATTCAGTGTTATAATGTACTTTATGTACAAGTTTCATAAGTACATTAGACAAAGTATACTAAGTTGACTTAGAAATATTACTGCGCAGAAGAGGTTTAATCTAAAGCTATATATGAAACAGTTACGATTAAATGTCTGAGTAAAGCTATCAGTTTAATATATATAACATATAAAAGCACCAATCTTGATTTAAGAGATGATGTTTACATAGACCAAACATAATTTTGATGTACATTAGCGAACACCTTCTACAAATTTTTAGCAAGGTTATAACTCAGAAAAATAAATTTGTTAAAATTGCATCTAACTGTATGTATAAGTTTTGAGATTCTTCAATATTAAAATTTTTGCTTGTTAAGGGCACACTTCACCTAATGTTTACGGTAGCCCACGGTAGCCTGTGGAGAAATTACACTGTCAAAAAAAAAAAAAGTCCTGTTTCCTGCAGTTTGCAGCCAGACATTTTCTGTAATTCAGAAAAATAAGTTCTATCAACGGAAAACTATAAAAAAAAAAAAAGTCCTGTTTGCTGCAGTTTGCTGATAGAAAATTTCTGTAATTCAGAAAAATACGTTCTATCAAAGAAATTTTTCCGTTGATAGAACGTACACTGTCAAAAAAAGTCCTGTTTGCTGCATTTTTCTGCTACAAAATTTCTGTAATTCAGAAAAATGTCTTTTCAACAGAAAAATTACGTTAATAGAACGTATTTTTTCTGAATTACAAAAAAATTCTGGCAGCAAACTGTAGCAAAAAGGACTTTTTTTTTTTTCACAGAGCAGAGTAATCTATAACCTATAAAACCACCATGCTTGATTTACCAGATGGTCATTACAAAAAGGAATTTAGATGTAAATTTTATGTATATCAGTCGATACCTTCAACAATTTTCTGCTTGGCTATAATTCAGAAAAATGAATTTGTTAAAATTACATCCAACTGCATATGCAGGTTTTGAGATTCCATGTTGATTAAATTTTTCCTAATTCCTGGCCTGAAATCTTTGTGTATCTGAGGTTAGTTATCTGTGGATTATTCTAAGAAATGCAAGACAACATTCTTCATGTATGCGAGTATTATGTATATAGATACGACAAAAAAAAAAAAAAAAATTCGTTGTTTTTTTTCTTCGGAATTTTTGCCATCCTCCTGATTAATTTGTAAAAAAATTCACGCTAGTCCGTAAACCAATAAAATTAAATGAGAATCCGTAAACTTTACTAACGATCCATAAAAGTTGACAAGCATGCTGCCAAGTTGAGTACAACTACGATTTACGGGTGAAGATAAAAAAAAAAAATAATAATAATAAATATAAGATAAAAAGAACTTTTTATATACCATGTTTTTAAATTTTCTTTTGAATCATAGCTATACGTAAGCGAAGTGCGACATCACTAACCGTTAGTGGGGCCAAAAAAAAAAAAAAAAAAAAAAAACTAGCTTACTCTGGAAAGCTTTGATATATCATATACAGCAAATGCAATTTTCTTTCTAATTTTTTTATTTATTATTATCCAGTTTTAGCAATTTACACAACCAACCAGTGATACCACATGCTTTCAAAATCTTGGATAAAAAATTTAGGGTTTTTTATTTTTTTTTCTTAAAAAAAATGTATCACCAAAGGGTTCTTATACTAAAGGTGTCCTGCATGGGGAAATATGAAAACTGGGCTGTCAACATAAATTTTATTTTGAAACTTTTCTTTGGATGATTTGGTTTAACTATCATTAGCGTTTCATCCTACAAAAACTAATAATTTGGCTTCTGATGGATTAAAATTTAAATTGGGTGATGAAATTGGTATAAGACTTACAAGTTTCAAATTTTAAAGGTAAATAAAAAAAAAAATTGAACATTTCACTTGGATTTGCTAATAATAATATTTTTGGGGAATCAGCTTTGATGAATGCATAAATTTTATTAATTATCAAAAGAAATATTTGCATACTTCAATATGTAATTGCAATTACATATAATTTGGCGATATATTTTTTTTCTGCCAAGGATGACCGATATCAAATCTATTCCGCTGCAACATATTAGTACCTTATATCAGATACTTTATTTAGACATTTGAAAACAAATTTGACTTCAAATTATGATAGAATATTTATCATTTTCCTTTTAATTAGTATATTAGTTGGATATTTATTGTGTAAATATCATCCTTTGAAATGAAATGTTTGTGTTTTCAATCGAATATGGAAGTTTGCCATTTTTTTTTTTTTTTTTTTTTTTTTTTCTAGTGTTTTGAAATTAAAAATTCAAATTTTGTCTATTTTACAACAAAAACAAAAACATTAAATCATTAAATTCATTCTTTTACTTATTTTTATTTCATATTATTTCACGCGCACTTTTTATTACCTAATTCAAAATTATTAAAAAAAAAAACTTTTTCGATATCGCTTGTAACAATACTGATTATTATTAATTTTCTTTTCTTTTACTTTCAATAATAATTTTTTTTTTTTTTTTTGTCGTGTCCATGACATAGTCGAATTAGATTAAACCGTGGATCTTTATAACTGCATCTGCGATTTGTTGGATGTTGTCGTCATATAGGTCTATCAGTGACGGCAATACTCCAATTTCTCTCAAGTTCGCACTTATTGCCGGACACTCAAAGATATGGCAAGGTGTAAGCTGTGTATCTGGGCAATTGTTACAGTTTCTATACACCCTTCCACCCTCTTTATTAATTTTCATGCCTCTGTGATGACCGGTTCTTAGCCTTATTATAGTTTTTGTTATTAATCGATCTGCATTTATTTCACAAAGCTGGTGTTTCGTTTGGATTGTTTTTTCTCTAAGTTTAGATTTAGTTATTGCATTTGCATCTTGAAGAACTGTTGCTGTTTATAATAATAATAATAATAATAAAAAAGATTTTGATGAAATTCTGGCAAAAGGAGAATTTAGTTTAGGACGGAGGACTATTAGTTTTTTTTTCTTCCCAATTATAACATCGCTTTCAAATTATTCAATTATATTTTCGATAAATTTTAGATTTCGATAAATGTCCAACTATCGAAAAATGATTTCGAGAAATGTCCAACTATCGAAAAATGATTTCGAGAAATGTCCAACTATCGAAAATGACAACGCAAAAATTCCAGATTGAGACTAATAGGCCCTCAGTACTAAAAAAAAAAATAAATAAATAAATAAATAAATAAATAAATAAAATAAATAAATAAATAATAGTTATAATAATAATTTTTAATAAAGAAAAAGTTATACATAAATATTAACATTAAGAAATTACAAGTAATGCGTAATTATGCCTTTGAATACAGTTACATAACAACACACACTGTTAAAAATTTCTGTAAATTTAATGTAAATATTTATCCAGAGTCACTGTAAATTTACAGTAATTCTTAGTTAAAAGTGACTAATCGAGATTCTCAATCTTTATTCTGTATTTTTACGTAATTTTATTACTTAATTTTTTAATTAAAATTTAAAAATGGCATTTTAAATTTAAAATGGCACTTTTAAAAAAGCATATTCCAAGTCCGAAATATATTCTCAACAATAATGAATTAAATTAAAATTAGTTATTGAAATGAATGTATAAAAAAAGTTTTCTCTATAATTTTTCATAAGACTTAAGATAATAGATTACACAGAATTTTCTGTTGAAATTTTTAACAGTGCATTTCTCGTAAAAAACACTCCGCGAAATACTGAACAGCCATTTCTAGTAACTATTTACTCAAGAATTGTGTTTATTTGCATTGTACTATTTTGGAGAGTTCATTGTATCCACATTCAATTATAAATGGTTAAATAAACGTCAATAAATATGCATCAGTATTTCATGATAATCCGTTTGATAGGTAATCGTGAAAGTCCGCGTTAAACGCCTAGCTTATATTCAATTTTCCTTACTTTATGTTGCACGAGAATAAGCTGTTCGAAGTAAATGCGTTTAACTATTCAGTATGATAATGTACTCAATAAATTATGTAACAAATTATGTAAGTACATTATAAAACGTATACCTGATTGTTTGGTTGTTACATAGAAAATTCGCATATAGCATAAACGAAGTTGAGTCTAAAGATAAATATGCACTGCTAGATTTTTCATGAAATTGTAATAGTCTTTTCTTAAACAAATTTGTAATGTTAAAATAGTTTATATTAACTGAATTATAGTTTGAAGTAGATTCACAGTTTACTAATGAGAATACTATAACTAGTGTGTTGGGGCCACCACAAGACTTTCTTCTATATTTTCCTATTTAAATTTGCTCAGTTCAAATAATTTACAAAAATTATTATTTATTAAAATTATCTACCATGATGAATGCAGACGATTTTCATCTTAGAGAAAACTAACACTGCATACACAGAGAAACACAGTTTAACTAACATCTTAAAAGAGGCGTTTTCATAATTGTTATCTCATACATCAATTTTCGTATAGTTAAATGCCATAGAAGTTGAAATATAACCTTCTCATTCTCAGGAAAAATTGCACTATAGCAGCGCAACCTATTGGTAGATATACGTGTAAATTGAATTTGCATAATGTCTCAGTGTAAATTGAATTTGCACACTGTAAAAAATAGGTTCTTAAAAATAAGTATATATTGTCTCAAAACAGCCCCGAAACAATATATACTTAAATTTGAAAACCCATGTACTCATTTTTGAGTATATGGACATGCTCAAAAATAGGTTTGACCAATAAGAATCCCAATATCCCCATGTTTGGCATGCCAATGTACTCTAAAATGAGTACATGGGTTTTCAAATTTAAGTATATATTGTTTCGGGGCTATTTTGAGATAATATATACTTATTTTTAAGAACCTATTTTTTACAGTGCATAATGTCTCATAATGGCGTTCTCACATATCAAGTGATGTTTGATTATACACATTAGAACTTTACACATTAGAGATTATACACTTAGAACATTTGAAATATTGTATAGAAGTACTTGTTGAGCAATTTGTACCAAAACCTGGTTCGCAATAATTTATGTCAAAGTGCCTCCACATATAAATTTTTATGCAATTTTGCGCAGTAGTTCCCTTCCTTAAATTATGAAAATCTCTGAAAAGCAGCACCACCTGTTAAGCAGTTGACCTCAGAAATTAATAGGGACTAACATATGTCAATATGCATCTACATATAAATTTATATGCAATTTTATGCAGTGTTCCTGAGATATAGCCCTTTCTTAAATTGTAGAAATAGCTGTATAGCAGTGTCATCTATTGAGCAGTTGACACCAAAAGTTCATAAGCATTAACTTATATCAAGTTATATCTATATATGAATGAATTTATAAGCATTTTTGTGCAGTAGTTCCTGAAGTATAGCCTGCCATTAAACTTTAGAAATCACTGCATAGCAGAGCTACTTTTTGAGCTGTTGACGTTAAAAGTTGACAGGCACTAATTTATATTACGTTACATCTATATATGACTCTATATCCATTTTTATTCAGTAGTTCCTGAGATATAGCCTTCTTTAAATTCTGGAAATCCCTGCATAGCAGCACCACCTGTTGAGCGGTTGCCAATAAAAGTTGATAGGAACTAATTTTGGTCAAGGAACCTCTACATATAAAATTATGTGCAATTCTGCGCAGTAATTCTTGAGATACAGTCGCCACAAAATTTTTGTCATACTCACACATACAGGCAGACAGTCATTTTCTAAAAATGGCCAGATCGTTTTCTGAACTTCTCAAAACGTGTAAATCCACCGAAAACCGGAAGTCCAAAATTATTTCAAATCCAATACTTTCTACTATTGAATATAGAAGAAAGTAAAAATGATATAAGTATATTTCATAAACTAGTCGGAGTTCTTTAATTAACTTATTCAGTTATTTAGAAACTTGTATAGCCCCAAAAATATTTAGTATAAAGTATTAATGTGTGAGATACTTACATTTAAGGGTGTAATGGAGTTTAGGGAAAGTATACGGTTAATTTATATTAACTTAAATATAATTTAAAATATAATTTACTTGTATCTAAGATTCAAGTATAATATTCGGCGAATATTTCATAAATTATTTTACGTTAGAAATACATATATTGTTTTACGCTTAAATTTTTTGCGTAAGTTTGATAAAATATTATAAACTAACTTTTATATATAAGGTGTCCCATTAAGAATGTATCTTTTGAGGGCACAATACCATGCAATATTGATGAAATAAAATTGTGGATGGCATTCGTGCTTAATCACATGTCGCATACATTGCAAAAATCAGGAAATCACTTAATGTACTCAATAAATTTGTATGTTATTATGCTATCAAATATTCTGTTCTTTATTATATTTATTCTTCTGTTATATGACACTCTATATTTGAGTGTCAGCAAAAATTAATAACAAATAATGTGTCATTAGGGCAAAGTTACTTCATCATTACACGTTATTACAGTTAAATTGCCCCTCTTTTCAATTTATAGGAGAAAAAGTCTATATTTTATCTTAAAATATTGTTGTACATATTATAGTGATTTTAATTTATAATATTCTACTTAATTCTGCATCATTTTATGCATATACAAGTTGAACATTTTTGCTTTCCGAACACTATAGTGAGGTAAGTATTGTAACCATGTCAAAAATCCGAATTTGTGATTTTCATGTTTCTATATGTTTCGAGGTCCATTGAGTCCGTTTTTACAATTTTTACGATGATGTATGTATGTGTGTGTATGTATGTGTGTATGTATGCGTGTATGTCTGTGAGTGAACAATCTAGCGTCTGAACGCTTTGCTCGAATAAGCTGAAAGTTGGTACGTATATTGTAAGTCAGCATAGTACAAACCCTATAGATTTTGGTGAATCTAGCACTTATATTTTTTTTACAGAGACATCAGGAAAAATTCTTTATTATTATGGCCTATGGGGCCAAATTTTTAAAAGTGCTACAGCGTCTAAACACTTTATTAATGTGAGCAAAAAAAAAATTGTACACATGTTATAGGTCACAGTCGCACAAACTGTATAGATTTTGGTGAATTTAACACTTGCAGTTTTTTTACACAAAGAAAAAATATTTATCATTATGGCCTACGGGGCCAAACTTTAAAAGTGTGATAGCGTCTAAACGCCTCATTAATTTGAGCAAAAAATTTGTACACATGTTGTAGGTCACAGTTGTACCAACTGTATAGATTTTGGTAAATTTAGCACTTACAGTTTTTTTACAGGGACACAAACAAAAATTCTTTATCATTATGATCTATGGGCTCAAAGTCCAGTAGCGTTAAATAAAACATCGTGTAACATATGAAGAAAGATACTCAAACACTCTATTATGGTTTTCTCTCCTTTGTTTGTTTAACAATTTCTCTTTCTTTACTTTATCTACAAAACTGTTAATTACTCAATGTTCGGAAAGTCGAGTGGAGTCACTCCAGATTTTTTTTTTTCTTTTTTGCAAGTTAAACAATTTTTAACAAAAGTTTGAATGAAAAAAAAAATGTTACGTTAAAAGTACTGATGAATTATAAACACATGTTAAAAAAAAAAAGAAAAAACTCACTCTATATTTGAGTGTCAGTAAAAAATAATAACAAATAATGCGTCATTAAGGTCAAAGTTATTTCATGATTGCACGTTATTACAGTTAAATAGCCCTACTTTCCAATTTATGGGGAAAAAAATCTAAATTTTATTTTCAAGTGTTATTGTATATATTTATGATGGTTTTAATTTATGATATACTACTTAATGCTGTATACTTTTATACATATACTAGTTGATTTTTTTTTCTTTTTTGCAAGCTAAGCCATTTTTAATAAAAGTTTATATGTAAAATAAAAATAGGTCGATTCCTAAAGAAATCAACCTAAAAAATAAATGCAAGTTGTTATTAATATCTTCCATATTAAATAGAAGAAAGTATTGCATTCGTAAAAATTTTTGACTTCCGTTTTCTGACGCATTTACACGTTTTGAGCGGTCTAGAACACGATTTGACCATTTTTAGAAAAATGTCTGTCTGTCTGTGTGTGTGTGCCTGTGTGGCAAAAATTTTGTGGTAATTGTATCTCCAGAATAACTGCTCAGAATTACATATAAATTTATACGTAGATGCACCTTGACTTAAATTAGTGCCATTTTTTTCTACAGTTTTGAAATTTAAAATTAAAATTTTGCCAATTTGACAGCAAAACAATTTAATCCAACACATGCCCAAAATAACTTATACATATATATACCCAAATACTGGGATTAAAATTGGGAAATGATTTTCCTCGATTTTTATATATATTTTTTTACAAAAAATCCAATTGGCGATTAACATAGGAACTATTTTTCTTGCATCCACGTATAGAGCCCCTTAAATAAATAATAGGCCGGCGCATCACCGCCATTTTTTTGCCTCGTAAGAGGACAGCATTTCCGCTTGGCGATTTTATCGCTTCACTGGTGGTTTTAAGAAATTTTCATCTAAAAATAAAATCGACCAAAAAGGATAAGCAACACAAGTAATCTGTTTCTGTTTCTTAAATAATTCATAACATTTGAAAGGGGAAAAAAAAAGAGCGTACCAATTAAAATTTGAAAGTTTTTTCAACGACCTAATACTATCAGGACACGGAAACAAGACAACTTTGGCGAACCAAAAAAACGCCTCCAAGACTCTACAAACACACAGTAAAAAAGTGTTTCTTAAAATAATTTATGGTTTTAAAATACATATTTAGATTTAAATAATACTTTTTTTTTAAATTTTTTACTTTATAAATGTCAGAAATGCAAAGAAAAGTATAAGTGAATAACAATAAAACTTACTATGCAAAGCTGTGCATTAGGTCCCGGGATCCAAGAATCTGGACGACAATTTGCAGCCCATTTTCTCCTTCTTGGATTATCCGAAGGAAACCTAAACATTTTGTATCCTTTTCTGGAGTGTTTACAGCAGTTTATTGCTGAACAACCTCCCATATTGCAGTTTATTTCACTAAAATTACGAGCAAGACGGTAGAAACAATGGATGCCGTTTGTTTATCACGCTGAGTACACGCGGCAACCCTAAGGCAAAAAAATGTCGGATGCGCCAGCTCGTATATATAGGAGCCTTATCCACGTACGGTGAGTGACGTCACACTTCGCTTGCGTATTCTGTTTTGTTAAGTAAATATTTATCGAGTCATGATCTTAGTCTTGTGCTGTTTTTAAAAAAGTAATTTGATGATAATTAAAATCTAGTGTGTAACAACCACACGACTTCCATTACCCGCTATTACACGTATTACATACCTTTTTTGGAAATAATGTGATCAGAAGACATAAAATGGATCTAACGAAGTAGAACTCACAAATTTCCTACAAGCGAAAGCTAAGATTTAAAGCATACCTGCCTAATCAAGGTGACTGTTAATTTTCCTGTAATAACTACGTAATTGAGAATGCTTAAAATTTTGAAGGAAAAATTTCATATAATAGGGTAGGGGCTCCAGTTATTGGCATGCTCCAGTAATTGACATATATCCTGAAGTAATTAATAAATAAGAAAAATAAGAAAATCTTATATTTTACATATAAGAATTTTAACATTTTATGTCAAACACTGGAGCATAGGGTGCTAATAACTGGTAAAAAGAATCACTAGCAGTGTCAAACACTGGAACATAGGGTGGCAATTGCTGATAAAATGAAAAGCTGGCAGTGTCAACTACTGGAACATTGAGTAGGGGTCAAATAAAAATTCATTAAAAAAAAAAAATGTTATCAAATATATATTTTAACATATATGTGGTTGCGAATGTCTTTCATATCATATGTACTAACTTAAGATTTCTAAAAATATTTTCTGATGACTGGAACATTAAAAAAATTAGAGACTACTCTAAAAGTGTCAATCACTGGTGCACTTACCCTATGTACTTACCTAAAATTTTACCTTTAATGTTGCTTTTCTGCATTCTAAAAATTTCGAATAAAAAGTTTTATTCTTTATATTTAAAAGAGAGAGAGGGAGAGAGGGAAAAAATATGCTCTTTTTAGCTTTCGAAACACATGTGGCCTTTTAAATGTATTTTACTATTCATTGAGATCGGGCATTTATTTATTTATTGATGTACAAATTGTTATAAGTGTATTATGCAAATTATGTTGATATTATTATTATTGCGTCAAAAATCGAAGTACCACATAACAGAAGTTTACATTCAAGTTAAATGTAAAATATTACCATTCATATGCTTAATGAAAGTGCAATAATTTCTCTTTAACTAATTTGTGACGTTAAAATAGTTAATACTAACTAAATATTATTTTTAAGTTGAATTGCAGTTAACTAATGTCAATATTATAAAATTGATATATGTACTTTATAGGAAACAATCTGAGTTGTTTAATTTATTCAGTTGCTTAAATACTTACTATATAACAGAGAGCATATTTAGACTAAACGATAGCCTTAAATACTTACATTTAAAACTTTAATGGAGTTAAAAAAAAACTTTTGTTGTTAATTTAAATTAACTAGAATATAATTTAAACTATATTGGTTGAATTCAAATGTTAATTAATTTATAAGATCGGGATAAAATTGTTTTGGTAATTTGCAAATATTTGTGTATTGTTTTAATTAAAATTTTTTCTTATACGGCAGCTAAACGAATATAAAGAAAAGTTTGCATATGAATAAAAATAAAAATAATAATAATAATAATAATGATATGATTTAAAAAAAAACTAACAAGATTGATCTAAAAAATATGATACTGTCTAGATTTTACCCAGATTAACCCGTTAGTAGTAGCTAGTTGGTCGATTTGCCGCCCATATTTCTGTGTTGCCAGATTTTTTTTTATTCAATAGCCACCAAAAATTTTTAGAAGTGGCATTCGATATACATAAAATGCGAATAAAATAGAAGAAACGTCGATCACATCACTTCTTAAAATTATTGGTGACAGTTAAATAAAAAGTGTGCAATCTGTAATAGGTGGCGCTGTCTATAGCGACTACTGACGGGTTAATAAGCGTACCAATTTTCATAGCGATCGGTTGAACAGTGTAATTGTGTATAGCGAAAAACCTGAAATTTTCAAGCGAAACATAGAAAATAATGACGAAGTGAAATGTGTTATTGAAAGAAATAGTCCTGTCATACACTCCTGCTCAAAAGTTCAGTAAGATTTGCAAACGAACAGTTTTTTATTTTTTTTTTATTATTATTTTTTTTTTCAATTTAAAAATTTATCTTTGGATGAACTGCTTTCATTGAACATTGGGTATTTAAATAATGGGTCTTCCTCATACTTTTCAGTGGAGATTGGTTTAACCCTGTTGCTGTGTTCGGGTCCAGTTCGACCCAATATCGATATATACATGAAAATATATATTTTATGTTGACTACACTCCGTAAAAACATTATATAAATTGTTATGTAAGTTTAATTCAAACATAGGAAATGAAAGTACGGTTATATATTAAAAGTAGAATCTTTTGGTCTCCTTTGGAACCATTTCGTACATTTAAAAATGAATGTTCATTTCGTTCATTCATAATGAACACAGCAGCTGGGTTAATACGACATCTAGGGGGCCAGTAACAATTTGAGCAAAATCCATAATGTTTGTAGACACCCTGTATCGTTAAATGCACGAAATGATCGGTAACTTTAGGGTATGCTAATATAGACCCAGCGCAATTTGTGGATGAATTTGTGTGACGATAGTATATTAAATAACGGAGATATAAGCATTTATTTTTAAATTCTAAAAAGAAAAATCAGGTTTTTTTATTTATAATATGCAGAGTTTCAAATGAAAATTATTTCCACATTCAGATAAATTGAAAAAACACTTTTGAAACAATATACCGCAATCGGAATACAAATATCATAAATATCTCCTGAAATGTGAGTTTTTTTATGAAAAACATTTTCATTAGGCATGTGCGAAACATAGAAAAAGTTTTATTACATAGGTTGAAAGCTAGATATATTGCGCAACTTTTGTCAAAAGGGCATTTGAAAAGAGTGAAAATGAAGCAAATTGTCGGCTAAAGAACGAGCTAAAGGGGTTTTTCACATGGCGCGTAATTAATTTGAAGATCCATTTATTTCAAACACTTTGCAAAAGTTCTTTTTTGTAAAAAAAACTTATGATCTCACAAATCTTAGTAGTAAATAAACAAAAATATGTTAGAGCTACAAGCTTATAGGGATTTTTTACAAAAAAAGTACTTTTGGAGAATAGTTGAAATAATTGGATCTTTAAATTTATTACACGGCATGTGAATTAAAATTTCAACTCTTAGAAAATACTTTAAATCTAGCTAGCTCTCTGCCGACAATTTGCTTAATTTTTATTCTATTCAAAAGCATTTTGACAAATGTTGCATACCATATCTAGCTTACAACTTATGTTTGCTGCTAGAAATTTTCTGTAATTACAGAAAAAACGCGTAATTTACGAAAAAATTGCTTTGTAAAAACGTATTTTTTTAAATTACAGTAAATTTCTGGCAGCAAACAGGAACTTTTTTTTTTTTTTTTTTTTAACAGTGTATCTTTCCCACATGCGCAGTGAAAACGTTTTTCATAAAAATGCTCATATTTCATGAGATATTTAATGTATTTGTATTCCGATTGTCGTATATTGTTTCAAAAACATTTTTTCAATTTATCTGAAAGTAGAAACAATTTTCGTTTAAAACTCTGTATATTATAAATAAAAATCTGGAGTGACTCCACTCGACTTTCCGAACATTGAGTAATTAACAGTTTTGTAGATAAAGTAAAGAAAGAGGAGTTGTTAAACAAACAAAAGAGAGAAAACCATAATAGAGTGTTTGAGTATTTTTCTCCATCTATTACACGATTTTTATTTAACGCTACTGAACTTTGAGCCCATAGATCATAATGATAAAGAATTTTTCGTTGTGTCCCTGTAAAAACCTATAAATGCTAGATTCACCAAAATGCTTATAGTTAGTGCAACAGTGATTTATAATACTCATATAAATTTTCAGCTCAATTCAATAAGGCGTTTAGATGCTATCGTACTTTTAAAAATTTAGTCCCATAGGCCATAATGATAAAGAATTTTTCTTTGTGTCCCTGTAAAAAAACTGTAAGTGATAGATTCACCAAAATCTATACAGTTAGTTCAACTGTGATCTATAACATGTGTAAAAATTTTTTTCTCAGATTAATAAGGCGTTTAGACGCTATCACACTTTTAAAAATTTGGCCCCATAGGCATAATGATAAATAATTTTTCTTTGTGTCCCTGTAAAAAAACTATAAGTGCTAGATTCTCCAAAATCTATACAGATTGAGTATTTGTGACCTATAATATGTGTATAAATTTTTTGCTCAATTGAATAAGGCGTTTAGATGCTATCGCACTTTTAAGATTTTGCTCCCATAGGCCATAATGATAAAGAATTCTTCTTTGTGTCCCTGTAAAAAAACTATAAGTGCTAGATTCACCAAAATCTATAGGGTTCGTACTATGGGGACTTACAATATGCGTACCAACTTTCAGGTTAATCGAACAAAGTGTTTAGACGCTAGCGTGTTCACTCACAGACATACACACATACATACACACATACACACATACACACACACATACATACATCATCGTAAAAATAGTGAAAACGGACTCAGGGGACCTCAAAACGAATAGAAACATCAAAATCTCGAATTCGGATTTTTGACATGATTACAATACTTTCCTCACTATAGTGTTCGGAAAGTAAAAAGCAAACTGATTCTTTTTGGACTTTTAAAACAAAAGCTTATATCTCTGTTATTTAATATGCTATCATCACAGAGATTTATCCACAAGTTGTACTGGGTCTATATTAATATATTCTAAAGTCACAGAACATTTACTTTACTCAACGATACTGAATGATCACAAACATTATTGATTTCGTTCAATTTGTTACCGGCCCCCTAAATGTTGTCTTAAACCAATTTTCACTGAAAAAGATGAGGAAGATCCATTTCTTTAAATACCCAATGTCTGAAAACATTTCATTGGCAGCTAAGTTTTTCAACTGAAAAAACTAATCGTTTGCAAATCTTGTTAAACTTATTTGAGCAGGACTGTATTAATAATACGTTTTTATGCTGTAGGGTGCAGTTACATACAGCCGTTCCAACTATAATAAATATTTTTAAAAAAAACTAGAAGATAATTTCTAGTAAACTCTTTATTTACGTATTACAGTAAAGCACCGTTCATACGTCTTTCAAGGGACTTACGTAAAAGGACGTATAAACGAAAAGACGTATAGTCAAAATTTTAATAATAACACTTTAATTACTACAAATTTAATAACACTTAAGCAAAATTTATATGAAAATACTCATTAATAAAGTTTCTTAAGTTAGTAAATGTAAATTATACTTTTTTTAAAAGACAACATTTAATTAAAATAAAAAAAAAGAATTATTATAAAAAGTGAGAAAAATCATATTATTAATGCATGACGGAGTACTAATTACATATATCATATATTGAGTATTGTATTCCATTTCTTAAGAACTATATGAACACATTTTGAATATTATTTATATATACTGCATATCTTTAAATAATAAGCATACGATTTATGTCCATACAGATAGTGATTTAATAACATTAAAAATCTTTAATATTTTTTTGGATTGCTGCTTTTGTATGAGTATTAAAAATTATACTGTGAATTCAACTGACTCTTTGATCAGTATTCTTCAATCTTTTCTGCGTTCCTCCATTTAAGATGCTTCCTAGAAAAAATGCGTCTTATTCAGAATGGAAAATAGTGACAGGTCGAGAAATTTTGCGAAGTTTAGTAAAGTGGAAAAGACGTATAACCAATATTAGCGACGTATAAACAAAGCATTTTTGCTTTAAAATGGATAGGAATGAATCGGGACTTCACTAAAAGGACGTATAAATGTAAAAGACGTAAAAACGAGAGACATATGAACGGTGCTTTACTGTATTTTCATTTTCATTGTACTACTTTAGGGAGTCCATTATAATCACACTCGATTATAAATGTTTAAATAAACATCAATAAGTATGCATCAGCATTGCATAATAATCTACTTGATGGGTAATCGTGAAAAATCTGAGCTAAGCGCTTGGCTTATATTCAGTTTCCTATATTTAAGGTTACACGAGAATAATCTGTTTGCCTTAAGTACGTTTAACTATTCAGTGAAATCGTGTACTTAATAATTTATGTACAAATGATACAAGTACATTATAGAAAATATACTGAGTTGTTTGATTATGCATGGAAAATTATGTTACAGCGCATGTTAAGTCTAGAGATAAATATGAAATGTTTACTATTAAATGTTTTAATTATGATATTGTTAAGGAGAAATAAAGTCTAAAGACAAATATGAAGTGTTTGATGTAAATGCATATGGATAAAAAATGGTCTGTATAAGCATTTCATTGAGAGATAAGTTTTTTAAATTGAAAAAAAAAAAAATAACTGATCGTTTACAAATCTTGCTAAACTTTTGAGTAGGAGTCTACTAATAATACGTTTTTATGCAGTAGGATACATTTACATACAACCGTTCCAACTATAATAAATACTATCAGGCTACGCTCGCTTCGCTGGTAACTATTTTAAATGAATCACTATAATTAATGAATACTCAAAATTGCATTAATTTTGCTGATTGAAGAAAATGTCGCACCGGGTCTCCACTGCCTTCGGCAGCGCAAGCCATTGTGCGCTGCGCGCGCGCATTTATATTCGACACTCTTAATGAATCACTATATTATCGTAAGGAAAAACATAAACATAGAATACAAAAAATCTTCTCTCATCGGGGGAATAATCGGTCCGGGGCCCCACCGCCTGAGGCCGCGTATAGAGGCGCGCACGGCGCGCATGTTCCTTCACCTACCGCTCCCGCCCATCCTAATTATTTTAGACTTTAAAAAATACTCGCAATCGTTCTCTCAGGCTTTTAAACTAAATAATTTCCAACATTCTGTCTGAATGTCTTTATTTTTACCCCTGCACTTGCCCCCTTCCTACCCTTCGTAATAGTTCTGTACTTTTGAAAATATTCGCAATCGATTTGTCAGGCCTCAAAACCTAACAACACTAACACTTATTTATATATTTTTGCCCATCCACCCCCCTTCCCAATCCTCCTATTAACTTTACAAATTCGAAAATATCCGCAATCGATTTGTGAGTATCAAAAACCTCTAATGTACCAATTTTGAACGACCTAACTCTATTTTTATTTTATTTTTTTGCCCCTCCACCCCCCCCCCACCCTTCTGACCCTCCTGATAACTTTACACTTTCCAAAATATCCTCATTCGACTTGCAGGTCTCTAAAACTTATCTGTACCAATTTTGAACGGTCTAACTGTATTTCTATTTTTTTGCCCCATAGCCCCCCCCCCCCTTTTTCCCACCCAACCTGGGACGAATTTCTAAAATTAATGAAATTAGTGTTTATGTATTTGTGGGAGCTATATTTTAGAGCAAAAATCTCACATGTATCTTTTTATTCTGTTTGCGATATAAAGGATTATTTCAAATCACGTTTTGCCCCCTGTCCCCCCTCTTGGGGGCTGAATTTCTAAAATTACAGAAATTATTTTCTAGGTATTTGTATTAGCTATATATTAGAGCAAAAATTTTACGTATATCTGTTTTTTTGTTTGAGATATATAGGAGTATGTAAAACCACGTTTTGCGCACGTGAAATCACGTTTTGCCCCCCTTCCCCCCCCCCCTTGGGGGCTGAATTTCTAATATTCCAGAAATTAGTTGTTAGATATTTATGTTAGCTATATTTTAAAGCAAAAATTTTACGTATACCTGTTTTTTTCTCTGAGATATGAAGGTTTTTGTGAAATCCCATTTTGCCCCCTACTCCCCCTTAGGGGGCGAATTTCGCAAAATCGCTTCTTAGGGGGTACTTACACTATATGATCTATAATCTGACCCAGTTTCGAGTTAGTATATCCAGTAGATTTTTCTGTGCGTTGATGAGTCAGTGAGTAAGTGAGTGAGTGGAAGTACTCTTTTATATGTATAGATTAAAAAAAAAAAAAAAAAAAAAAAAAAAACTAGATCATTTCTAGTAGACTCTTCATTTACGTATTACAGTAAAGCATCGTTTATACGTCTTTCAAGGCACTGACGTAAAAGAACGTTTTAATAAAAAGACGTATAATCGAAATTTTAATAATAACACTTTGGTTACTACAAATATAATGACACATAAGCAAAATTTATATGAAAATACTAATAAATAAACTTTTTTATAAGTTAGTAAATATAAATTATACTTTTTTTAAGACAATATTTAATTCAAATAAAAAAAGAATTATTACAAAAAATAGAGAAAAATCATGATATTAATGCATGACTGGGTACTAATTACGCATATCATATATTGAGTATTATATTACATGTTTTAAGAACTATATGAACACATTTTGAATAATAATTATATATATTGCGTATCTTTAATAATAAGCATACCATTTATGTCCATACAGATAGTGATTTAATAACATTAAAAATCTTTAATATTTGTCTGAATTTCTGCTTGTCTATGAGTATTAAAAATTCTACTGTTAATTCAACTAATTCTTCGATCAGTATTCTTCTATCTTTCCTGTGTTCCTCCATTTAAGACGCTTTCTTGGAAAAATGCGTCTTATTCAGAATGGAAAATAATGGCAGGTTGAGAAATTTTGCGAATTTTAGTGAATTGGAAAGACGTATAACCAATATTAGAGACGTATAAACGAAGAATTTTTGCTTTAAAACGCATAGGAATGAATCGGGACTTCACTAAAAGGACGTATAAATGTAAAAGACGTAAAAACGAGAGACATATGAACGGTGCTTTACTGTATATTCATTTGGATTGTACTACTTTAAGGAGTTCATTATATACACACTCAATTATAAATGGTTAAATAAACATCAATAAATATGCATCAGCATTGCATAATTATCTGCTTGATGGGTAATCGTGAAAATCCAAGCTAAGTGCTTGGCTTATATTCAGTTTCCCATATTTAAGGTTACACGAGAATAATTCGTTTGCATTAAATACGTTTAACTATTCAGTGATATCGTATACTTAATAATTTATGTACAAATGATATAAGTACATTATGGAAAATATACTGAGTTGTTTGATTATACGTAGAAACTTATGCTATAGCGCATGTTAAGTCTAGAGATAAATATGAAATGTTTAAATTATGATATAGTTAAGGAAAAATCAAGTCTAGATATAAATATGAAATGTTTGGTTTAAATACATTCCTTTTTTTTATCCTAATTTTTAATGTTAAAATAACTGATATTAGCCAAATTGTAATTTGAAATAGATTCGCAGCTATAACTAATGACAATATTAGTTGAATAATATGCACACTATTGTAAATAGTGTAAAGTTGTTTAACTAAGTAAAAGCTTGTTATCTTATCCCAAAGTAAATTTAATATATATGAAGAACATGAAAAACAATAAAGTATTTAAAGGGACTATGGACTATGTAAATCGTAGTTGTAAATTACAGTCTTAGATGTACAATGTTTTGTATATGTATGTATAGAAATAAACAATATTAAGTATATTAATTTTTTTTAAGTACTTTCCTTCCTGGAATTTTTTTAAAATACTCTCAAAAAACTATTTTTTAACTTATTGTTTTTTTTTCTCTATTTCACATTATTACAGTTTTACTATATATGATAAACATATTTGTGTATTGGTTTATAGATTCGCTGAAATTGTTGATTAAAAAATATATCTTATATGTTTAAATGCTAGAATTTCATACGAATTTATCATTTAAATAACGAAAAAAATTTTTTTTTAATAATTCATTTATCAATATAAATTATTCAACAATTTTACAGAGTTTTACTCATAATTATACAACATAAATGTTTTAATGTATTTTGCTGCAATTCCTCGCCAATATGTAAGTTTATTTTACTGTACATTTATAATAATTTCTCATTAAAAGAATTTTCTTTTAAATATGTCGTTCAACTTTTAACAATATTTATTAGAATATTAAATTGTAACGCATGAATGATAAAAATTTATTTTAAGACTTCACCTCCGAATAAAGCCACTTTTATGAAGAGCATTTGTAACAATGTTAACAATACTTTAATTAAACTCCAATTAATTGAACGGTCGTTATCCTTTCAAACCCATTAACAGTTCTCAGATCCTTCGAAGCATAACTTATATATCTACACAGACATGTAAAGTTAAAGGCAAATAATTATACATTTACAGTTCTTTTCTTTACATTTTAACATTATTTTCTGCAGGAGGTTGTTATGTGAAATGTGTTCATTTTCTTAACACGGATTGTTTGACTGTTAATTTTAACGTAAAGGAATGTTGGGATTCTTAGTAAGACAAATAAGTGACAAATAAATAACACGTAGCATTGAACTAATAACACTGTTCGGCATAAAAATTGCATCTGGCAGTCTGACACCATTTCAGCATATTCTCATGTAAAATGACATTCTGAATTTGAATATGACGCCGATTTTGCCCTATCACCCACCGTTTTTTAGGAATGGCCCTCTATTTTTATCATTTTTCGGTGATTTTATGGCTATAAATTTGAGGAGGTGTGAGGATTATTTTAACCGTTAAATATCTTCTGAGGGGCTACCCAAACAGCACCGAAACGTTCTCTGAACGTTCAAATATTGTTCTGCAAACACGTTCTAAGAACGTTCCCTTTGAACGTGTTATAGACGTCTATTTGTCCATCTTGAAAAAGTACAATAGTGCGGTTCAGGGAACGTTCAATGAACGTGTAGCTATCACCATCGGTGTTATAGAAGCGTTCAGAGAACGTTCTATGTATACGGTCTCAGAACGTTCTAAACGTTTTTAGAACGTTTTCAAAACGTTATACACATTTTCAGAACGTTCTAGAAAACGTACTGTAAACGTTCTAAAATAGTGTAGAAACGTTCTGAAAACGTTCTATACACACGTTCTCACAACGTTATGTAAACAATTTTTGAACGTTCTTTGAACGTGCTAAAAATGTATTTAATGTATAATAAAATGGAAGAACTCGCAACAATTGTTTCGGGTCGAAAGAAGACACGACCCTTCGTCAGACGAACATAATAGGCACGAGTGCTGAAATACAAGAGCTACGTTGCAGATTTTTTGCAGCACTCGTGCCTACTTTTTCGGTTGATGAAGGGTTGTGTCTTTTCTCGACCCGGAACAATTGCTTCGAGTTCTTGAATTTTATAGTGATTGTTTATTTTATTTACTTTTTTTTTTCTTTTTTTTCCTTTCCTTTATTTATCTTTTCTTTTCTTTTTTCTTTTTTGTGTAGTTTTTATTTTATCTTTTTATTATTATTATTATTTTTCAAAAATAATTGTCTTAGTAATATAAAATTTTGCATACATGCATTGAAATATTGTATAACAAAAGATCAAGTATTTTGAATATTCTAGATAAATATTTGAATTCAAAAACAAACAAATAAATAAATTCAAGTTCTGGAATATTTTGAAATTTTTTAAGATAATATGCCCCCTGCTAACTAATTATTATTCCCCCCCCCCTAGATTTTGCATCATTATAATTTAACAATAGAATATAACCATATTTGGATATTAATTTAATAAGTTAACGGCCCTCTTCACTTACCGTCGCCGGTAGACCGAGCCAATGATATTCTATGGGGAAATTTACTTTACAAGTAACTTATTAACTAATACATATTTTTAAATTCTATTTTCACATTCAGAAAATTCCCAGCTGTTAAATTGACGGACCTTTTTTTAAAAAGTATTTTTTTAATTCTTAATATTTTATTTTGAAATTGCAAAATGAAAGAAAATCACATATCGTAAATTCGTATTTTGCAGCTTCGAAGTAAAATATAAAAAATTAAAAAAATATTTTTTTAAAAAAGGTCCGTCAATTTAACAGCTGGGAATTTTCATAATGTGAAAACAGAATTTAAAAATATGTATTACTTAATAAGTTATTTGTAAAGAAAAATTTCCCATTGAATAACATTAGCTTCGGCTTCCAGCGGCGGTGAGTGAAGAGGGCTCTTAAGCAAAAAAATTAAAAAAAAAAATGTCTAAATTTTGAAACTTACTACAAACTTTTGGCATTCAAACACAAAAGTATTTTATTAAATTTTAAATTATCAATGAAATCTCAAATTAATGCCCAGATATGTTACATATTCTATTTTTAAACTATAATAATGCACAATCAATGAAAAACAGAAAATAAAAATTAGCTAAAAGAAGTACACAAGTGTACAAAATTTAAACAATAAACTGTTTTCTCGTTTTTTTTTTTTTTTTTTTTTTTTTTTTTTTTCCACATAATTCTTAAACAAATAAACACAGAAGTATAAAATTTGGATAGTATGTTTTTTAAACTACCATAAATCGAATTTTATATAACTTTAGCATAAGTAATAATTGTTAAACTAAATATCAGTAAATTTTTCTCAAAAATAAACATTGAAAAAATGAAAAATTTCAGCAATTTTAGAAAAGAAAACTTAATGAAAAATGGTCATGAAGATGCATTACAGATAGGTTAAAAATGTAGGCTCATCCATGCGTTAGATTAAAACCGTATATTTCTTCATGTAGTCACTTTTTTGTTTCTTCTTCTTTTTTCATTTTTTCGCGTGTGAATAATTTTTTTTAAATTTTACATAGAAATATGAAAATCGGATAAGGCGTTCATTATCAAATTATTTATCGACATTTTTATTATTCTGGTGATGATCACAGTTTATACAAATTAGTAATTATTATTATTATTTTTTATTTTTTCAAAAATTCCGTTATTAAAGTAAAAGAAAAGTGAACACAGAAAGTAAAACTAGGATTTTGTTTAACATGTGAGGGCATGTGCGTCTTCACTTGTCTATAATGCATCATTAACACAATTTTTCATTAAGTTTTCTTCGCTAAAATTGTTGAAATTTTTAATTTTTTCCAAAGCTTACTTTTGAGAAAAATTAATAATTATTAGTTTTAAATTATCACTTATTCTAAAATTATGCAAAATTCGATTAATGATATGATAACGAACATGACATCCAAATTTTATGTCCATGTGTTTATTTGTTTAAAAGTTATGCATAAAAGAAGAAAATGAAAAAGCAGGTTTGTTCCTTTAATTTTGAACAGCGGTGTATTTTAAATACGTTTTAATATATATGTTACCGTTAAAACGCGAAATCCGTTAATCTGCAGATTACCTAGCTGATCTGCAGATTAACTAAAATGACCCGTTAAAGTGCGGAATAAAGAGTTTTCCGCATTTTAACTAGGTAATCTGCAGATTAACGGTTTCAGTATCGTTAAAGTTCAAATGTTTGTTTCGAGCCTTAGTTTTTTTTTTACCATTCACTATGACGTCAAACAGCCATGTGATACATATACGCGAATGACCTTCAAACATAACTAAAACTTTTACCCCTTCACTTCCGCTACGCTTTGATGATAAACCGATAAACGTCAAACGCAAAATGTGGAGGATGGAAGCCATGAATAGGTTTATTATTATGACTACACGAAAATTAAAGTAACAAGTAAGTTATAATTGTTTTAATTTCGATTTTATTTCTATCTTTTTTAATTCTGTCAATATAAGTTTGATAAGGGTCTGTATTTTATTAATGAAATTTAATCTTAATTAAAAGCTGTCTCTCGTGAAACTCCATTTTGAATTATGAATATTAGATTTACATTACAGTAATTATTTCCTTCCGAACTAAAACTATTAAACCATAACTTTTTAAAACTAATTTATTTTAAAATTGATTTAAATTACTTACTGAAAAAAAAAAAAAAAAAAAAAAAAAGATATATTAATTATTAACTTTGAAAAATATTATGACATTTAATAAATACTTAATATGAAATTTTTGTACATTTTTTAGCATTTCATTGCAATTTTTTTTTTTTTTTCTCTCTTTCAGTTTCAAGTTTCCTGTACATATTTTATATATCATGATTATATTTTTATTTATTTATTTATTTATTTAATTTTGTTCGCTTTTTCAGATAATTTCGTTGTAGTTTATCACATAAAAAGTGTTAATAAAGGTTTTTTTTTTTTTTTTTTTTGTAAAATTAATATATTTGCTAAACATGTACAGATATATGTATGCTGCAAAATATAGTTTAATAAAGCATTGAAAACTGTCATTTTAATTTTCATGCATTTTAAAAAATGTTAAAGCAGTTTTAATTATTTGAAGTACTTCTTAAATAATGCTTCTGATTTGTCTAATTTAATATTTCTAGTAGTATTTTATGTAATTTAATGTTTCTAGTATTTAAATAGTAATAGCAATATAAGTTGTTAATAAAACTTTTTTTTTTTTAATTGTTAAATATTTTTATTTTGAAAAGAAATCGTTACTGTATTACAATTCTAACATTCGTTTATAAAATATAATTTATTGAAAGCTATTAAAGCTATTATATTTCATATTAAAAATGCATAACATCTTCAAACTTATATTGACAGAATAAAAAAGATGAAATAAATAAAAAATAAAACAAATATAACTTTAAAAGATATAAAAATTAAAACACAAGAAATAAAAAAGAAAAGAAAACTATTTTTTTTCCGAATGAAAAAAACAAATGCAACACAGCGTGCTGTAAAATTACAACACCAGATATCTTATTTTCACTTTAACTAGTGCCTAGTAGGTAATGTGCAGATTATCTAGGTAATTCGCAGATTACCTAGGTAATTTGAGAAATAAAACAATTTTACTCACTTTAACGGATCACCCTAGTTAATGTGCAGATTACCTAGCTAATCTGTAGATTAACTGATTTCTGCACTTTAGCGGTAACATATATATATATATATATATATATATATATATATATATATTATTATTATTATTTTGTTTTTTTTATTTAAATAGATTACGTGAAATTTACTTAATATTTTCATATTTCAAATCATGCGTATGCGAAATTTATTTAAATTATTGATTTTGAGTTTATAAATTTTACGTTCACATGCAGTGAAATATGACAGTATAAAATATGGTGAAACATTTTGAAAAATAAATAAATAAATAATTAAAATTTTATTCTGTAAACAAATAAATAAATAAAAATTAAATAAATAAACTTCAAAATTTAAAATATTTAGCAATATTAAGATTCACCTTAGTAACTATTTCTTTTTTAATACTTCTCCCTGCTTTTACATTTCTACAGTGTAATGTAAAACGATCAAACATGATCAAATCTATCTATATATTTCTTTAACGTGGATCAGTTGCAATTAATTTTTGCCGAAACGATATAGTAGTGTAATTATTGAAATATGCGAGGATAAAAAATAATATTTAAAAATGAACAATATTTAAGCATGCGGACTCAACTCAATGAACTAATAAGAAAAAATTACGAAATTTGTCTGCTTACATTATTTTATGGAAAACTGTATTTTTAAAAATTGCTTCTTCAATCTTTATAAGCGTCATTTTAAACATAGAAATACTTTAAAGATTATACAGAATATGAATAATTGTCATAAATTGACTAAAAATCATAAACATAAAAATATAATCAACATAAGAATTATTATTATCATTTTTTTTTAAACAAAATACACCAAAATAAATAAAAAGTCATCATCAACATCGCGACAAAAATTTAAAAGGCATCATGGAAATCCTGTACTATAACTGTACTGCCTGCGGAAGTATGAAACTGGGACTTCAACCATGAATTTTATTTTGAAACCTTTCTTTGAATGATCTTGGTCTCACAATTGCACAATATTAATTTGGTACTAACAATAATTTGGCTTCTGGTAAATTAATATTTTAATTAGATGGGGAATTCGGTATAATATTTATGAGTTTCAAATTTTAAAAGTAAATAAGAAAAGAAAAGTTCGAAAAATTCGCATGGGTTTGTTTAAACTACAACGTTGAACTGTAATAATAAAATATCGAACGAAATAAATTTAGGAGTTAGCGTGAAAGATGTAAAAAATTAAAAAATTTCAAATTTAATTTTAAAATATTATATGTTTTTTTGATAAATTTTAATAAATTTTGTAAGATTTCAATGCATAAGTATGAAAATTTTATAAAAAGGAAAAGTAAGTGAACGAACTTATCTGTCTGTATCTTGAAGCTGTTTGCTGTTGTAGTGTATCCGAACGAAAGTTAAATTCAAATCTGAATGTAAATACAAAATATGTGATGAGTAAGCAAGCAGTAGGACTTTGGATCCATCGAGCCACGCCAAGAAATACCAACTTCCTGTGCAAAAACAGAGCAGGTGGCTTTTACATGCGGCGAAATTTTCTTGTCGATCAAGCAATTTATTCAAGAACACCCGTTTCTAATATATATTTTTTATACTGTTCAAAACTTAACCTTTTTTAAAATTATTATACTGAGGCCATCCTAAAACTTTCTTCTATATTTTCCTGCGCAGGTCGATGTCAAATATTATTTGCTGAAATAATCTATCAAAATTATTTTCCATGGTAAATGTATACGATTTTCATCTCAAACAAATATAACACTAAATATCCAAAAAAATCAATTTTACGGTATACAAAATATGTATCTTAAGAAATGTATTTTACATAATGAAAAATGTGAAAAGTCGATAACTTTGTTTTAAATTATCACAGATTTAGGGTTCATCCTTTCGCTTTAAGAGTATAGACGACTTTTCTGGCAAGAATATTGAAAATTTTAATACAATAGCGAAAGCGATGAACTATACAAATTGCCCATATTTTTTTTAATTAAATATTACTAATATAAATGTATATATATATATATATACATATTTAATTTTCCAGGGAAAAGTTAAAAACAATGCTGACTCATGCACATTTATACGAAATTTTGACCTATTATGACATATTAAAAATTCTGAAAATAATGGTACGACAGTGCTACCTATTGAACGATTTATTAACAAATATAATCGCCACCAGTTTAGGTCATAGTCCAAGTAAACAAAGTTTGAATAAATTACGTTCATTAGTTCGTGAGATACAGCATCCATAGAATTTTAAAATTTATTAATTTAATCATAAAAATTTAATCAACACAGGTTTTTATAATTAACATTTTTATATATGAAATTTTGTACATTTTTCACCAAAAAATGCTGAAATACAGATATCTGAAAAATCGCAGAAAGCAATAGAAGCACCATCCGTCGGTGGATATATACGGAAACTGAAGCAGCACATTTTGTCATTATATATATGTCTCACATACAAGGTTGGATAAGTATTCGTATTATAGAAGATGAGGTACAGGCTTCCCGTAAGTTGAAACGTAACAGTGCCACCTGTCATTTGATATGTACCCGAAGTGAATCAGTAAAATTTATGTAATATCTATTTCACGTACCAAATTTAGAGCATTTATAAATCATAGAAAATGTGCTATTGCGTTCCGTTCCCTTGAATAAAATTAATTTGCAGCATACCAGTGCCTCCAGTTGTCCGATATGCACGCAAAATTATTCTGCAAAGTTTTATATGATATTAATTTATATACCAAGTTCAGTGTATTTATAATTATTTATATCACAAAAACTGAATTATTGCCATTACGTTAACGGGGTTAAATTACAGGAGAGCAGCGCCACCAGTTGGTCAATATATGCACCCGAATTAAATCAGCGTACTGTTACATAATATCTGTTTCACATATTAAGTTTGGTGCATTTGTGCACCGTAGAAGCTGAGATATAATCTCCCCATAAAAGGGAGAATTTACAGAATAGAAGCGAACCCTATCTGGTGATACATTCCAGAGGCTAATGAGCACCAAAGCTGATATTTAGGTCAATATCTAATTAAATATTCCTGATATTTAGCAAATTAGTTTAAAATCTAACTAAACATCAAGTTTGGTTAAATTCCGTCCATTGGTTTGTGAGATACAGAGTCCACAAAACTTTGATAACACACACACACACACACACAAAAAAAAAAAAAAAAAAAAAAAAAAAAAACAGACAGACTGGCATTTTAAAAGAATGATAGAATTGTGTTCTGGACATCTCAAGAGTGTATAAACCCATGGAAAATCGGAGATCAAAAATTCCCAATTATCCAACACATTTTTCTTGGTATATACAAAATAATATTATTAATAATAATAATAAATAAATAAAATAAATAAAATAAATTAATTTTTCGTAACTTAATTTATTAACAATTTAAGAAACAAATAATAATGAATATCTGCAAAAGTAATCTGGAGTAATGTGTTTGACAGAATTGAACAACATAAAACTTAAATAAAATTATAAATAATTATTATGATTATAATAATTAAAGTTTAAAATTATGTAATTTTTTCTCACCGCATCTCTATTACATTTCAATGATTATTCTACATGTCAACAAAATTTAAAACTGAAAATAAGGAAAAAAAACTTTAAAAAAAAAAAAAAAAAAAAAAAAAAAAAAAAGGAATTTTCTCATATTCGTTATAATCACACTGTTACAGAACGTGCTACGACGGTGATACACTTGAACGTTTTTCATAGAACTAGACTTGTACGTTTTCTAGATGGTACAAAGCAAACCTTTTCAAAACGTTCTAAGTAATACTATTTTTGAACGTCTAATCGAACGTTCTCTTGACACGAAACACGGTGTTTGAACGACTGTAACCGTTATTAGACGTTCACAGAACGTTCCCGTGCTACTTCGGTACAGAGTTGGAAATTTCTAAAACATGGACATTTGCGACAAGGGAAAATTTTGGGGGGATTTGCCATTGAAATTATGCATTACATATCTTATATTTTTTTAATATGTTATTAATGTTATATTTTAAACTTTACATGTTTTTGTTTTTAGGTTTTTAATTAATTCTTTTTTATTCTTCAAATCAAATTCATAGTCATAAAATTATCGAACAGGGAAAGGAATTGAGGGAGGGGGTGGTGTATCTAGAAATTGGTGGGCGACTGGGCAAAATGGAAGTCCTATTCAGATTCAGGAGGTCATTTTACATAAGAATCATCAAGAATAGTATCAGATCTCGAAGAGAATATTTTTTTTTTTTTTTGCAGAGTAATCATATAAACAATGTAATGGAAATCTACGCATTAAGATTACTTTTTGACCATTTCGTGACTTCAAAATTCGCTACAAAAATCTTATAATTGTGTTTTTTGTATGACATTATTTTTTAATTTACTTTTATTTATTGTTATAAAATTCAAACACATTACTGACTTAAAAATTTAATATATATATATATATATATATATATTTAAAATTACTTGGTTAATCATCAATTTCCCCCTTAACAATAAATAACAGATCGGAATTCGTAGTATATTTACTTCTCACAAACACTTAAAATAAAATATTTATTTTCACCGTTTTCCTTGACGTTTTGACTTTTAAAAAGTCAGTATACCGAATTTTGACTGAACTGTTTTAAGATTATACATTTGCATAATAATTTTGCGCACATACATACTTGCCAACATACTAATTAATATTCCATAGTACTGTTAGCCCCGACTTGTTTTTCACACAAGCATCTTTTTAGAGTATCTTTTTTTTCTTATTTAATAGTGATTGCATTTGAAAAATACTACTCTAAAATTTTATTTGTGTAAAAAAGGGCGGGACTAACAACACTACGGAATATTAATTAGGATGTTGGCAAGTATGCGCACATAGGTTCTTTCTTATAACACATATCCATTCAAAAAGGTATATATTTATGTTTTAACGTTTTTGTTGTATATTTTAAATATTTTTATGTTTTACACGAATAGAATATGTATACTATATATACAGTCGGTAACAAAAGTGTCCGAACACTAGCAAAAATTCCTGTATAAAAAAAGTACGCTTAATACAGTTTTGTTAAATAAATCCTTGTCGAATCCTCTTCTTAGTCAGTCTAAGAACGTGATTCGACAAGGATTTATTTAACAAAACAGTATTAAATGCACTTTTTCTATATAGGATTTTTTGCTAGTGTTCGGACACTTTTGTTACCGACTGTATATATTAATGCTTTTTAAAAATAATGTGTGATACTCGGAAAAATATTAATTCATGTTTCATATATATTTTCTGATAAATGTAAGTATATTTTATGGCAATGGCGCTAATGAAACAATAATAAATATATGAACCACTTATATAAAATAAAAATTTTATACATAATCTTAGTAATACAAAAAAAAAGAATATATATATATATATATATATATATATATATATGTATAATTATGCTTCACCGAATTATAGCTTATTTTCTTAATATATCAATCTTTTTCTTTATAATAATAAAAGTTTCTGAGTATTCGTAACATAAATAAATGAAAAAAAAAAAGTTATTTCATGAAAATATTATTATATGCATAACCTTATACTGCTATAACACTATAACCGTGATTTATCTAACTTGTTATATGTCTAAGTTTTACTTGACTTGCATCGCATAACATATTTATAAGAACAAGATGTTTCCAAACACCTTGTTCTTATAAAATACCAGCCGCGCTTCACGTCCGTCTCTCTTGATCAAGAGGCTTTCAGTTCAACCCACCCCCGCAGACGATATTTCATTACTCCCCTCTTTACCCCTTTCGCTGCGTTGTTCGCGATCAAACAAGGATTTTGACATCAAAGCACAGCACAAAAACTAATTTTGCGCCGATAACTTTGCACCATCTGGCAGAGGTTGTTGTAAGGGCCCTGGGAAAAGGGGCCCTCGCAACAAAGCGGGCGGCATTTTTAGAAGTAGATGCTGCAAAGGGGTTGCAGATGGTTAGAGTCAACTTTGAGGATGTTGTCTCATCACTTCGCTTGATAGAACGAGCGTTGATTGTAATTTGTTTGATTGGAAATATTTCGGAAGATATATCGAGATCATGATAGGAAGAAATATTTCATTATATAAGTATGAGTTATTAGTTTATTAGGTTATGTATGTGGTTATACGTAATAGTGAAGCAAGATTTCAGTTTTTTATCATGCGTATATATATTTATCCTTTTTGCTAAGAAGGGATAAAATTATGCATGTTATTAGTAAATTTATTGTTGCTTCGCATATACACTGGTAAAAATTTCAACAGAAAACTACTGGTAATCGTTTATCTCAAGTCTTATGTAAAATTACAGAAAAAAATAAACGGAGATGTTAAAAATTTATTTTATATGCGAATGTTAATTACTAATATTAATTTAATTAATTAATGGAGAGAATATATTTGTGACTTCAAATAGTTTTTCTGGAGTAGAAACATTCCTTTTTAATTTTTATTGAGAAATTAAAGAATAAAATAGATAAAAGTACAAAATAAAAGTTATAAAACTCGATAAGTTCCTTTTAACTAAGAATTATTGTTAATTTACAGAGACTCTGAATAAACATTTCAGACAATTTACAGAATTTTTTTTGCAGTGTACATAACTTGACGTTCGTGTGAGAATATGTTTAAGTGTGTATGTATTATGTGTGTAAATGTATGTTTGAATGCCTGTGTGCATGTAAGACCGTTTATTATCTTACAGATATTGTATAGAAAACAAAGAATTAATTAGAATTTCAGAATGACTTACTTTGCATACTGAAAACAGATAAATATGTGTAATGTGCACAGAAATTAAAGAAATAAAATTCTTTTGTTATGAAAAATTTCTTAGATATCGTTATATCGAAATGTTTCAAGAAATATAACGAAGGATGAAATCAATAGAAATTATTATTTTAACCAAATAATGGCGCACGTTTAAATTTCTTTAATGTTTAAACCGATTAGTATCATATATAATATTAAAAATGAAACAAAAATGCTAATATACTGAGAAAATATTCTGCAACTGACATCTAGAACCTAAATTGTGGTTCCAGTAAAAATAGTTCCATGTCATCTTTATAAATTCTAGTCCACCTTGAAAGCGAGTTCCAGAAACAACAATTAAAATTGTAGAGCGTTTGTCTATATTATTGAAGTCCCGCTTACTTAAAAATCTCTGCAAATAAATGAGAATACAAGAGGCGAGTTTTAGCAACTATAATCTAAGTTTGTAACCCAATTCTAGAAAATCAAGCAAGAATTTCTCGCAATACAAAGGATTCAAAATATTCAGAATATTGTTTCAGCATCTAGAAATGTATAAACTAGAAATTCTCGATCGTTTCGTCTATTCAGCTTTTTGGCGTGCTTTAAATGCATAGATCGGAAACCTGTATTTCTAGTTAAGGGTTATAGAAAATGATCACTTATTCGTTCTAGATAAAGGCAGTATATATATATATATATATATATATATATTCTCTGTGTATACATCGTAAGAATTTAACATGTTTTACAATCATTTGACTTCAATTCGAATTCTTATTTTTGAAGAGTGTAATAGAATCTTTAACCCTTTGACGGTCCTACTTAAATTCATGCCTCTAGTCAGTGTTACCAAATTTAGGGACTTTTTTATTCAATATTCATCGCTAAATTTTAACTGTATCTTTTGCTTAATCTTTTCTAAGATTATGCGCCCATTATGTATATCAAAATTTACTTTTCAAAATTAGGAGTGATAAAGATAATTGAATTAAAGGAGTCCCTCAATTTGGCAAAACTTTTTAGTGCGCTTTAAAACAATATTATTTCGTAAACAATATTATTTCGTAATAAATACGAGGAAAAACAAGACTATATCTGGGAAAATATCGGTAAGACTTCATCTTAAACGTTTTAATCTGTTTATTTTAATATCTGGTTGGAATAATAATATTAATAATAAAAGTGGTACATTCCGCACACCGAGATAATTCATTCTGTTATTTAAAGGAAAAAATTGCTTAACCCTTTATCTAGGGACGTTATACTGTTAAAAATTTCAGTTTAAACTTGAGGCACTATATAGTAATGCTTTAAGCATTACCATAATTTGGTTCAACCTCACTTTTAAGTATTCTATTTTTAAATTGCACCAAAACTTGGAGTGACCATACATCCACTCACAAGGAAAGTGTGAATCAGTAAAATTAATACTGAAACCAAACCAAGCATAAATTAAAAAACGTGGTCGAAAACATAGGGTAAAGTACAAATTTGTTCAACAACGCACCCATGGGTCAAGATAAGATCCTAAAAAATTTAACCTCTTTTATCAAAATCAAGGAAACAGAATTAGCGGAGAAGAAAGCGTGGGACAGTGCCAGCGTGTTGAGCTTGAGACAAGAAGGTCTTCAGTTCAATACCCGTTTCGTTCGAATTCTGATTTTTTTTTTTTTTTTTTTAATTGAAAACATAATACCAATATTTGGTTCTACGTAAAATTTTCAAATCATGGTAAAAAGTTAAACTATTGGGTGGGTTGTAGCTAGTAAGTACTGTACCAAGTTTTGGTTCAAAGTAACATCAAATTTTCAACAGTATACTTTAGAGTGTCATTAGTTCATAAAGCGTATAAAATCGAATTTACTGCTGAAACTTCAAAAATACTTATAAGAATAGAACGTATATACTTCAGTTTATTATCATTACACGGCACTAGATGCTACATACAGCTGTTTTTGTTCAAGAAAGGATTTTATAGAGCTCTCTCGCTACATTTCCTTGGCATTTTCACGACTTGCACGTGCACTGTCAAAAAAAAAGTCCTGTTTGTTGCAAGAAATTTTCTGTAATTCAGAAAAATACGTTCTATCAACGAAAGAATTACGTTGATAGAATGTATTTTTCTGAATTACAGAAAATTTCCGGCAGCAAACAGGATTTTTTTTTTTTTTTGTACAGTGTTTGTTATAATTATTTCCTATATTACCTCAAGAATCTACCACCAATTTTACAAAAACTACGAAGAACATGAAAAGTAAATACTATTTTACACGCTTTTAAGGTTCAAATATTTTTTCCATCCTCTGTATACTAATGGTGCATTAAAGTATCACCTCACAAAATCTTCATCGCTATGATGAGGTGATCTGCAGAACTTTTACTACACATATCTTTAAAAAATACTCTTAAATAACTGAAAAATGTGTGTTACAAAAACTTTTTCATTTGGTTTATAATGTGGTACATTGTCAAAAGAAAGTCCTGTTTGCAGCAGTTTGCAGCCAGAAATTTTCTGTAATTCAGAAAAATACGTCCTATCAACGGAAAAATTACGTTGATAGAACGTATTTTTCTGAATTACAGAAAATTTCTGGCAGCAAAGTGCAGTAAAAAGGACTTTTTTCGACAGTGGATATACTTCAGTTTATTCTCATTACACGGCACTAGATGCTACATACAGCTGTTTATGTTCAAGACAGGATTTTATTGAGCTCTCTCACTACATCTGCGTGGCATTTTCACGTCTTGCACGCGTGTTATAAATATTTCCTATATTATCTTAAGAATCTACCACCAATTTTTGAAAAACTACAAGGAACATGAAAAGTAAATACTATTTCACACGCTCTTAAGGTTCAAATATCTTTTCAATCCTCTGTATACTAATGGTGCATTATACTATCACCTAACAAAATCTTCATTACAATGATGAGGTTATCTGCTGAATTTTTACTACACATATCTTTAAAAAATACTCTTAAATAACTGAAAAATGTGTGTTACAAATACATTTTTCATTTGATTTATAAAGTGGTGCACTGTAAAAAAAAATCCTGTCTGCTGTAATTTGCAGCCAGAAATTTTCTGTAATTCAGAAAAATACGTTCTACTAACGGAAAAATTACGTTGATAGAACGTACTTTTCCGAATTACGGAAAATTTCTGGCAGCAAACATGACTTTTTTTTTTTTTTTTTTGACTGTGGGGTAAAGAAAAGATTTAGATAATTGTTTAATATTGCTGCAGTTTGTACAAGAAAAATTTAAAAAGTTTTTTTGATAAGAAGTATAGATTGACACTGTAAAAAATATGTCCTATTTTCTGCCAGAAATTCTCTATAATTTGAGAAAATACGCGTAATTTACGACAAAATTACGTTGTCAGAACGTATTTTCTCAAATTACAGAGGATTTCTGGCAGCAAATAGGACACATTTTTTACAGTGCTATTAAAAATTTCAGCATATGGCGAGTTGAAAAAGTATGAATTAAATTTTTAATCAATGCAGAAACTCGTTTTATTAATGAAAAGTAAAAATCATAGAATTTTAATTTCGTCAGGTTTAAATAATTTTTACAAGACTTTAACTGATAATTTAAACACTGAGCTCCATAGGTGATATATAATGGGATGTAACCTTTATTTGTATATAAATATTACGCATGCATACATTTATATATAGACAGATAAATTCCCATATAGCTAGAGAGAAACAGGTGTATTGCAAAATATGAATATAGATATACTTAGATAGATGGTATGGAATATCAAAATATATAGTTCAAGTGGACATGAACTGTATATTTCGATATTAGCAAAACCGTGCGAAATTTTTGTACTTTATTTTTGTTCTTTTTACTTTCTTCTATATATAGAGAGAGAGAAAGTATTGTATTCGTGAAAATTTTCGAACTCCAGTTTTCGATGAATTTGAAAGCTTTGGGATGTTCTGAACACGATTCGACTGTTTTATAGAAAATGTCTGTCTGTCTGGTCGTTCTGTCAGTCTGTCTGTGCGTGTGTATCACGAATATTGTGGACGCTGTATCTCACGAACCAATGAATGATATTTAACCAAACTTGGTATTTCGTTGGACCCTGACATAAACTGGTGCTGATTAGATTTGGAAATCATTCGCTCAATAGGTGGCTCTGTGATCGCATTTTTTTCTAATTTTTAACATGTCAGTATAGGAAAAAATTTCGTATAAATATACATAACGAGAGTTATTTTAATCGTGTGATTGTAAAATTAATATGAATTATTGATAATAGTAGTAGTTAAATAGGAAAAAAAAATTGTGCATGTGGGGGCATCGCTTTTCCCCGGGGAGTAAATTTTCAATATCGGTATGTTTCGAAAGATCTCGTCAATACCTTTAAAACGAATGGTTGAATTACAGATCTGTGTTAATTTAAAGCAAAGTTATTGATTTTTTTTTTACTTTTAACAAAAAATAAACTTAGAAAAAAAATCACATTTCTTCTGATAATTTAAAAAAAAAAAAAGACTTTCTTTCGGCATTTAGTGATATAATTCTGTCAGATAAAAATCGTCTGCACTTATAATGAAAAATAATTTGATAATTTAAGAAACAATTTGTATTGAAAAAAATGTTGTATAAAATTATATAGAAGAAAGTCATGTTGTTTCCACGTCACACTAGTTTACCTTTATATTTGAAACTCATAAATCCTGAACCAATTTCCTCAACCAATTAAAAATTTTAATTCGTCAGGAGTTGAATTATTATTAGAACCCAATTAATAATGTAAGATGAAAAGCTAATCATTGTTGAACCAAAACCATTCAAAGGTTTCAAAATAAAACTATTGTTTAAAGACAGAGTTTTTTTACTTCTCACGCTTTAGTACAAGACTTCCATGGCGACATTTAAATTTTTGTCGCCATGCTAGCGATGCTTTTTTATTTATTTTGGCATAATGTTTTGTTAAAATTAGAATGATGTGGTCCCCACAAGACTTTCTTCTATATAATTTTATACAAAACTCATGTAATATAAATTATTTATTAAATTATTATTTTCAATTATAAATGCCGACGACTTTTTTCTGACTGAATTATACCAATAAATGCCGAAAGAAAGTCAGTTTTTTTTATCAATATCAAAAGAAGTACAATTTTTTTTCTAATTTTTTTTTTTTTTTCCCGAAAAAAAAAAAAAATCGATAACTATGTTTTGAATTATCACAGATCTATTGTTCAACTATTCGTTTTAAAGGAATTGACGAGATATTTCGAAAGATATCCATATTGAAAATTTACACACACACCCCCAAGAGCGGGGGGGGGGGGGGTTGCGATGCTTCCACATGCACACACTTTTTTCTCTAGTTTACGACTACTGTTATCAGTAATCCCTATTAATATTAAAATCACACATTAAAAATAACTTTCATTATGTACATTTATACGAAATTTTGTCCTATACTGCCATGTTAAAAATTTAGAAAAAATGGAATCACAGAGCCACCTATTGAGCGAACGATCCCCAAATCTAATCAGCACCAGTTTATGTCAGGGTCCAACTAAATACTATGTTTGGTTAAATTTCGTTCATTGATTCGTGGGATACAGCGTCCAAAAAATTTCTGATACACACACAGACATACAGATATTTTCTAAAAACAGTCGTTTAGGACATCCCAAAACGTGTAAATCCACCAAATCTGGAGTTCAAAATTTTCACAAATCCAATACTTTCTCTATACGTATATACATATAGAAGAAAGTAAAAAACCTGGTACTTATTTTGATTTTACTTTTTATTATTGAGCATTTTGGACAATTACGACAGTACTTCATATTCTCTTTATATCTTTAAAATACTGAAAAAGAATTCAAATAACGCTTGCACCGATTGTAACGATACAACTTTTAAAAATAAATTAATTATTAGACGATCTATCTCATCAGACAAATGTCGCATTTTTTCTTATTAGATTATGACTTGAGTCCACGAGTTTAAATTTTTTTCTGTATAAATATTATTTTTTATCATCGTGCATTTCAATAATTACGTCGATAATGTATCGTTTTGACAAAATTTAACCGTAAGTGGTCCTCGTTAGAAAAATATTTATATACATTCTATAAGAAACCAAGGCAGAAAGCCATTTTATTAATGAAAAAGGAAAAATTATTCAATTTAATTTTTGTCAATTTTAAATATTTTTTATAGGATTTTAACTGATAATTTAAACACTGACTTCGGTACGTTATGTGCAACATGTAACTTTTATATATATACAAATGTTACATATACATATTTATATACAGACAGGTAAATACACATATAGCAAGAGAGAAACAGGTATGTGGAAAATACGAATATAGAAATACCTAGATAGACGTATAGAATATCTAAATATATAGTTCAAGTGGAAATGCAAACAGTTATTGTCAGCTTTGAGGATATGCTCAATCTTCACTTCCCATGATGGAGTAAACCTTGATTAGAATCTGTTTGATTAAGATCGTCTTGAACAAGAAATGTTAATGAACAGTATTTGTAATAATATTTGATTACATGAGATCACTTGAACTGTTTCAAAATTAGTTCATTAAGTAATTTCAGTCGAGTCGAGAGAATAATTAATGGAATTAATTAATTAAGTTAGTATTAATGAGGTATTAAAATATACATAACGAATATACAGATAATGTGTATAATGTATAAATGTAATGTAATACATGTATAAATATATATAAATACAGTCGGTAACAAAAGTGTCCGAACACTAGAAAAATTTCCTATGTAAAAAAGGTACACTTCATACGGTTTTGTTAAATAAATCCTTATCGAATCATGTTCTTACACTGACTAAAAACAGGATTCGACAAGGATTTATTTAACAAAACCGTATGAAGTGTACTTTTTTTACATAGGAATTTTTGCTTGTGTTCGGACACTTCCGTTACCGACTGTACATATAATCTATATGAATAATTCTCTAACGTGGACTAGTTAGGAATAAATATTGTCGAACCGATACGATAGTGACGTAATTAATAAAATAACCAAAGATAAGGAAAATAAAAAAAAGCTAGTGTGTTGTAGCCATCACAAGATTTTCTTCTATATTTTTCTATACAAATTCACTCAGCAACAATATTAAAAAAAAAAAAAAAAAAAAAAAAAAAGATTTTTTTTTTTTAAGGTTTTTTTTTTTTTTTTTTTTCCGTTTAAAGTAAAAATATATATATATAACTTTGTTTTAAATTATCACAGATTTATAGTTCAACCATTCGTTTTAAAGGTATTGATGAGACTTTTCGAAAAATACCCATATTGAAAATTTACCCCCCCCCCTCCTGGGGGGGGGACAGATGTCCCCACATGCATAGAATTGTTTTCCTAGTTAACTACTACTATTATCAATAATTCATATTAATTTTACAATCACAAGTTTAAAATAACTCTCATTATGCACATTTATACGAAATTTTGTCCTATACTCTCATGTGAAAAGTTTACAAAAAATGCGATGAGAGCTCCAACTGTTGAGCGATTGATCCTGAAATGTAATTAGTACCAGATTATGTCAGGGTGCAACTAAATACCGAGTTTGGTTAAATTTCCTTCATTGGTTCGTGAGATATAACGTCCACAAAAAAAAAAAAAAAAAAAAAACGTGATACACACACACAGACAGACAGACATTTTCTAAAAACTATCAATTCGTGTTCAAGACATCCCAAAACGTGTAAATCCATGAAAAAAGGGAGGTCGAAAATTTTCACGAATTTAATACTTTCTCTGTATTAGATATAGAAGAAAGTAAAAAAAAAAAAAAAAAAGTAACATTTATACATGAACAATGTTTAAGACGCGAACTCAGTTCAAAGATCGAATCATAAAAATGACGGAATTTGTCTGATGACATAATTTTATAGAAAATATGTATTTCTAAAAGTTACATCTCTACAATCATGTGAAGCGCCATTTTTAATCAAGCAATACATTAAATGTATAAACAGAATAGGAATTATTGTCATAAATTGACTGAAAAACGCAATAATAAAAAGTATAATTAAAATTGGTACTAGATATTTTTTTAACAAAAAATTATGCCAAAAATAAATAAATAAATAAATAAAATAAAATCATTCAATCAAAAAATATCACGAACGTGGCGCAAAAACTTAAAGGTCACTATGGGTCCTTATGGTAAAGCTGTACTACCTGCAAAAGCATAAAAAATGGGTTGTCAAACGTAAATTTTACTTTGAAACTTTTCTTTGAATGATTTTGGTTTCCCTATCGCACAATATTATTTTGGTTCTATTAACAGTTTGGCGTCTGTTGAAATAAAATTTAAATTTGGGTGGTAAATTGGACTAAGATTTATGAGTTCCACATTTTGAAGGTAAATAGTAAAAGAAATAAAGTGCGAAAAATTCACGCGGGTTTGCTTATGTATACAATAAATATATAATGTAAAATATGATCAAATATCAAATTTATCTTTAAGAATAAACATTCATATTATACCTTTGGAGGTCATCGATGCGGGGTAGCTATCTCCTCCGTGTAAGATCAGAATTGTGATGGCATGTCTTCGGATCACCTTAAAGTGCATGTCCCAGACCGTCGCCATTTGCCTAAAGTGTAGTACTAGTACGACGTAATTCTCACTGGAGCTCAACGTTAACCACCAAATTTAATAAATATATATCCAGGAATAGTTAAAAGAAATATTAATTAAATCAAGACGCTCACGTTTTAATCAATAAACAATCACAGATGGAAGTGAAGTTTTACATAAAGCAATAGCACAGTCCTGCAAAAAAATGCTTTTTGAAAATTGTTTTAACTTTGATGACTGATTCTTACGTTATTTTTGGTGCTGATTCCAAAAATGAATTCCAATTCCTTCTATCACGTAAGGATTTTTTACAAAGTGATTGCATATTTTCATGGAAACAGTTGAAATTGCAAAATTTTGACATTTTATTTAAATTCCGTTAAGTATTAAACACATACAAATTACAATTATACCTAAGTTCAAATAATTTTTTAGTATATATAGAAAGTTACAAGTCCTTATAAAAACTTTTTTTTTTTTTTTTTACCTCAAAAGTCCTTTTTCCACTTTTCCTTTTGTGGAAATTGCTGGGATTGTCTCTTTGCAGCATCCAGCAGTAGTCGACAATCATACTGACATTCCATTTTCCTTGATATCGCTTTTCCATTTCCTTTATATCTTGATGAAATCTTTCACCCTGTTCCTCACTAACTGCTCCTAAATTTTCAGGAAAATAGTCCAGGTGTGAATCAAGAGAGTGAACTTTTAAGCTCATACTACAACCTAAAATCTTGAAATTTTTTATCATTTCTTCTACAATAGATTTGTAGTTAGGGTCTTTCTTGTTTCCAAGAAAACTAGTAATAACAAGTTTTAAAGATTTCCAGGTTTATCTTTCGTTTTCTTCCATTTTCTTCTCAAAATTTTCATCTTTCATCATTTTCCTGATATCAGGCCCCACAAACACACCTTCTTTCAGTTTTTGTTCGGATAAACCAGGGAACTGATCGCAAAGATATTTGAAGCATTCACCTTCTTTTGGTAAAGCCTTGACAAATTGTTTTATAAGACCTAACTTGATGTGAAGCGGTGGAAGTAACACTTATTTTGGATCAACCAGATTTTTTCTTTGAATATTTTTACTCCAGGATCTAATGTTTTCCTGATTGGCCATTCTTTCTTAATATAATGTTGTTTTCTGTCTCGGCTGTCCCATTCACAAAGAAAATAAGGGAATTTCGTGTATCCTTTCTGCTGCCCAAGTAACATTGCAATTACTTTAAGATCCCCGCAAACTATCCATTCGTGATCTGAATATGATAGTTTATTTAGAATTAAATCAATATTTTTGTAAACTTCTTTCAAATGTACTGAATATCCAACAGGAACAGATGCATACTCATTTCCATTATGCAATAGTACTGCTTTAAGACTTCTTTTTGACGAATCGATAAAAAGTCTCCATTCTTCAGGTTTATATTCAATTTTGAAACTTTTTATGAGGCCTGGAATATCACTACAATAAACAAGGTCACCAGCTTGAGAAAAATACGGAATAAACTTTTTTTCTCTGTACCGAAACCAAGAAAATGAAGTACCAGGAGCTAGCAAATTTTTTTCTTTCAATCTAGAACCTAAAACTTCTGACGAATCCTTGGGTAGATTTAAATCTCTGACTAAATCATTTAACTCAGCCTGGCTGAAAAGTTAAGGCTCATCGCTAGTGGAGTCATATACTTCATCAACCTCATCAATTTCAGATTCAGTATCTGAATAAGAAATGTTTTCAATAGTATCTGGAGGTGAAGGAACCGGTATACCAGGTCCATGAGGGACAGGTCGTATGGCAGATGGAATGTTAGGATAAAATATCTGTTTTTTGTTCTTCAAATTAAAACCTTTCACATTACAAGTACAAAAATAACAATCATCACTATGGTTTTTTGGTTCTCTGCAAATCATTGGAATACCAAACCGAAAAGACTGTTTTTTACTTTGACTCCATTGTCTCAATTCTTCTACGCAAATACAGCAAACTTTGTGTGGAGCCCAAGGCTTGTCTTGATCTCCTAATTTCATGCCAGAATAAACATAATAGATTTTTTTTACAAAATCGGAAATGTTTCTTTGTTGTTTTTTAACTATATAGTTACCACAAATATAGCAGAAACAATTCGGTGAATTCAAACATCCTCTGGAAGCCATTGCTCTTTAGAGCAAAAAAAACTCGAAGTAAAAATTAATACTATATCTTAAAACTTGCAGATCGTAATATAAATATGTGTATACAATACAGAGCAGAGAAAGACACTAAATGGGGAGTAGAGAAAAGGTCAGTGAAAAGGGGTGTGAGAAGGGATGAAGGACAGACACGTGCAAGGAGAGGTATCAGATTTCAACTGACTTCCGCGATCTTCAATATTATGTTTGACGGGCAGTTTACCGATTCAGAGAAACAGTTTGGATAAAAAATAATATATTCTTTCCTGTTTAGTAGTTTAATCTACTAATTTACTATCTAAGTCCTTAAATATAGTTATCAAACTCATATTAAAAAAAAAAAAAAAAACTTTTTTGGTCCAAAATATACTAATTTCGTAAAAACAAATTGCGATTTGTTATGAAACTGTACGTGATGGAATTTTTTCATTATTTTTCCAAAAATCAGCATCCAAAAATCTATAAAAAACACCACTCACTTTAACGACAATTTTTTCATCGCAGACCTGTGTAGTTATTGGAAAAGTTAATATGCATTTTTTCTGAGACAATGAAATATAAGATTATACATTACCAATATAAAACAGATAATATATAGAAAATGTAATACATTTATTAATATATATGAAGATAGTTATTAAATATATATATATATATATATATATATATATATATATTAGTTATTTATATGTTAAATTATATTAAATTAAGTTAGCATTAATTAGTAGTTAAGTAATATTAAATAATTTACTTTAAAATAAATTAAATTAATATTGAAAACGTAATTAGGTAATTAATAAACACTCGGTAAATTTTATTCTATCCTTTGTGATACTTAAGCTATACAAAAATAAATAAATAAATAAAATAAAATGAAATAAAATAAAATAAGTAAATAAATAAAAATAAAAACATTAGCTAACATTTGAATTGATTAAATTTTAAAAATTCAAATAACTGTTTGCGGCCGAAATAATCAGTATGAACATTTCTAAGCAAAATGAAATGGACAAGAGTGCAGCATGAAAGCAGCAACTCACAAAATCAATGCACAGTCAAGATAGTTAACCATTTAGCTACCGAAATCACTTTGAAATATCATTAAATAAAACGGCGTATAAAATCGAACTGATGGAAGGAATGTAAAAAGTATTTATTAAAACCGAGCGTATATATTTCAGTTTAATCTGAAACTAAAGCACTAGATACTACATAAAGCTGTTTTTATAAAACAACAACAACAAAAATATAGCATTTTGCGGCTGTTTTTGCTACTTATTTATTCCTATAAATTTGTTATAATTCATTCACCACTCCAAGAATCTACTATTAGTCTGAGGATCTTAGGGGAAATATAAAGATGAAATATATATATATATATATATATATATATATATATATTTTTTTTTTACTTTCTTCGATGTTTAATCGAAGAAAGTATTGGATTCGAAAAAATTATCTTCTTCCGATTTTCAATGAATTTTCATGTTTCAAGAGTTCTAAAATACAATTTGATCATTTTTAGAAAATGTCTGTCCGTCTGTCTCTGTACATGTGAGTGTGTGACAAAAATTTTGGTGTAACTGCATCTCAGGAACAACCGCACAGGATTACGTAAACATTTATATGCAATTACACCGGGACATAAATTAGTGCTTATCAACGTTTGGTGCAATTCGCTCGACAAGGGGTACTGTTGTATTGTGATTTCTCCCATTTAAGGGAAGGTTATATGCTATATCTCAAGCTGTATTGCATATAATCTATCAAAACTTGATTTGGGAGAGAAACATTATGCAGATTCAATTTGGGTACATTATCATCGAACAGTTTCCGGCTATGCTACAATTTTTCCTGCGAACATGAAGGTCTTATCTCAGACCCTATCGCTCTACATATAAATTGCTAAGGGCTTCCCGTCTGTCCGTTGTTAGACGCAAGTTGATTGGCTAAGAGAGATTTTCTTATGTTTGTCTGTGTGTTGTTGCCACCAGCTTTTCATAATTTAGTTAATTTAAAAAATTGTCATCTGCTTTTCATACTTTAAACCGACGGATTCAGAAAAAATGCCCCTTTTATTTGGTACCTTATTTGTAACGAAATTTTGATTAATTTTTTTAAAATTAATTAAAATGTAAAAAAAAAAAAAGTGTTTGAAATTGGATTTAAATTTTTAATTGTTGCCAAAATTTTTTTTTTTTCATTTTTTCTTTTTTCTTTTTTTTTTTTTTTTCAACATAAAATGAAATATGCTTTCACGCGAAAAAAATAAAAAAATAAATATTATATTTTCTCCTGCACTTGAAAAAATAAAAATATGAAAATGGAGTAAAAAATAAATAAATAAAATAAAAAACCTGAATTTAATTTTCCCCCCCTTTTGTTTAAATAGTATGTTTTTGGCACGGTAAACATGGCCGATTATAACACATTGTAATATTATATTTGGTGTGAAATTGTTGTCATTTTATGGTTAATCGAATAAATCAAATAAATATAAAAAAGAAAATGAAAGAAAATATTATGTACACCACGTATAGTGTTGTTCATATGTAACTGGGATTCAAATATAAAATTGCTACTTCAATTTTTTCGATACTGTCCGTTTCGAAACTGTCATCTGATAAATACCCAAATGGAAACCTGGTAAGATATTGCCACAGGCAATAGGGACAGACACCCGAGAGTCTGCGAATGAGTGGCATGCTTCCTAAGGCAGCGAATAACTAAAGCTGGCTTTAAAGCAGTTTCATGATTTCATTAAATTTTATTTTTGTTTGTAAAGCGATATAGAAAAGAGTTTCCTTTAAATATAGTGACCAGCAAAGCGAGAAAAGCCTTCGTTGATTCACTGTGTTCATTGTTTTTATGAATTAAAAAATGGTTTCGTTAAACTTTGATCTATTGGCACACAGGCAGCATCAGGCCGAGTTTTGTACATTTCGAGTTTGATTTTGAAACTTTTCCGGCTTTCGGAATTCGGTTTAGCAAAGCCCCGAACCGGGGCTTTGCTAGTTGTATATAATTGCATAAAACTTTGTATGTACAGTCACCCAAAAAAAAAACGCCACCCCCCCACCTAATTTTGCCGTAAATTATCGTAGAAACATGCGACTGGTACCGATCAGTTTGTAATAACGTCTAGTTTATAATGTTATAGTTAGATTTTACTTAGAGGGTCGTCTACATATTAAAACTGACATCAACTTCATTTTTTTCAATGGTAACCCCCATTTTTTATAATTTATTTGAATTCTTTGGATCAAATCATCACGGAAAATGGTATAGTTTATATATTTCGCTCAATTTTTCATAGAGTTATAAGCTGTCAAAGTTTGGGGGTGCTAATGTTAAATGAATGTGACAAACATTAAATCATATCTTCCGAAATAATTATGATATTTAAATTCTGTTTTTTTTTATTCGTTAGAATGAAGTAACCCAAACATATTCCATGCAAATTTTTGCTAAAAAAACATTTTTTGAATTATGAAAATTATTAATAAATTCATATTTGAAAAAATTATGAATTATGACCTATGTTAATTTTTGCACGAATAGAACGGGCATCATCAAAAACATAGGTTTCCAAATTTACAGCTCGTTCCTAACATAATTTTTTGAGTTACAGTGATATTTCACTTTTTATTCCTGTTAGGGGGCCGTCACTTGTTATAATCTGCATCCTCTATAAGTAAATGTTTGTATATAATTTGACGGAAAACTAATTTAATTTACCTTTATGTTATTTTTATTGTTTCCTAAGCAATATTTCGATGTTTATTATACAAATTGGCATATTTTTGTAAAGTTATCACAATGTAGGCGAGGGATTGTGAAAGAATTTCAAAAGAAAAGAAGCCCCGCCTCTGATTCGCTGAAACACTATTTAAAAAAAAAGACAAAGTTGCATATTCCTATTTGACTCTATATGTGACGCTGGTATGCATAAATCACAATGGTATTTACTACATCGATTATTGAAGGCAAAACTTAAATGATTTAATTACAAATATGCAAAATTATTTTGCTTTATATTATAAAGTTTTAGAAAATTTGTGAAAAGGCGTGGCTATTTACATTAAGCCTTGATATGGAAGCTATGTTGCTGCTTTTCGATGCTGCGAAATTTACAAAATATATTTGTGTTAATATACTATACAGATAGAAGAATAATTATATAATATCAACAAATCTTCTTTAATCAATATGTTTATATACATTACTGTATGGAAATGTTTATATATGAATATTGTATTTATTTTTAATGAGAGATATAAACACAAAATACTAAAAAAAAAAGAAGAAAATGTGTTATAATTTTTTATAAATCAAGCAAAATATATATGCATACTTGCCAACCTAACCCGTAACATTGTTAGTTCCCGCACCTGTGTGTACACAATTTAATTTTTAGAGTAATTAACTTCAAATACATTTACGATTAACTCATTGAGCGCCACGCGAATGCTTATGGAAATCCCATTCAGGCCACACGTGCTGCTTAGAAGCGTGTTATGTTTATCGAGTTTCAATAAACCCCATTAGGCCTTAACGATATAATCCTATAAAAATCCTATTAAAAAAAAAAAAAAAAAAAAAACATGAAGTAAATTTTAAATAAATTGTCAGTAATTACTTAAAACTATGTAAGTTCTGTAGTTTTATATCATATTTTACACTGCCGGCTGACTTAGCCTAAATGGAAAGATCAGTGTCAGCCACCGATGGCTGACACGGCTCTAAAAAGACTGATTTGAAAAATTGTACGGAAAGGGGCGGGACCAGTAATCTTCCGGGATAGGTTGACAAGAATGTATATACATAGAGCAATGCCAGAAAATGTTCTTTATTTTTCATGAACCAGATGAATGGTATTTTTTTTCTGAATAGTCTATGTATTAAATATAATGCTGCTTTAAATACTCTTTAAATGAAAAGTTTTATTACATAAAGTAATTTTCTGGCACTCTACAGCTCCCAAATGACACACAATACAAAACCCCGCCCTTTTCCAGTGTTTAAAGGGTATTAACGTTTAATATGCTTTATATTCGTTTTGATCTTTCTTTCTCCTCCTTATCTTCTTCTTTTTTCCTTAAAAAAAAAAAAAAAGAGTTATGTAGCATTTTGACCTTTTCAAGTGAAGATTTAGATTAAGGGTAGTCAGCCTTTCTACACCCACCGTCCACTTCGGTATCTGTGTTAAAGTGTAGAATTTTAGAACATTCCATTAAGTAGTAGGATTTATTATTTTACATATTAATTTGTTACACATTATAAAATATAAAAGCAAAAGAATATCGTGGAGATATATGTAAAAGTTTTTAGCAATGTCATGAAAATAATAATAATAATAATAATTAATAAAAAAAAAAATAAATAAAAATAAAAAAATCTGTTTTAATATTTTAAAAAAGTCAATTAAAGAAAATGAAAGTACTGCAGTATCAGAACAAACTCCCATTGTCACTGTGAAACGGCCGTGGGAACCAGGTTGAGTGCCGCCGTTTCAGACAATTATACGGCAGCTTGAGTTAAAATAATTTTGAATTTAAAACCATTCATCTTTTTTTTTTTTTCTTTTGATAGATATTTTAATATCTATTCAAGCTATTTAATTTTCTTCGTATGAAGTGAACTAACTATCTGATGTTTAATCAATAGAAACCAATAAAAATCTTTTAATTCATAAACTAACTCAGAAAGTTCTGTGAATTAATCATTTTTTTTATTTTATAATTAACATTTCTGTAATTTTTTTCCGGTGTGAAACTTAATATATGATGTATACTGGGTGGTAGATCGTGATTTATATTTTCTAAATGTATAAACGGACCCCTAATACATTTTCACGTGTAACTCTATTTAAAATTGATTTAAGGTATATAAATAGGTATGTTTTTCGAACTGCCTTGATCTCAGAAATCTGAATATGAAGTCAAAAATAGGGGTTGCCATTGAAGAAAATGAAGTTAATGCCAGTTTTAATATGTAGACGACCCCTTAGGCAAAATTTAACTATACCGTTATAAACTAGACGTTATTACAAATCGATCGGTACCAGTCAAATGTTTCTACTATAATTTACGGCGAAATTAGGTGGGGGGGTGGCGTTTTTTTTTTTGGGGTGACTGTACATGAGAGGGCCATTATGAAATACTTTGTGGATTTATTTGGAGTGTATATCGGCTTATGGGTGGCGCTGCTATGCTGCCATTTTTTCCGTGAAAGGGAAGGCTATATCTGAGATTCTATCGTATATAATAGTAAAAAACTTGGTATATGTGAGGGTGATTATAGGACGCTATGAAAACTCAGCATGGCTACTGATGAGCCGATATGTGGCACTGCTGTGCTGCAATTTACCACGTGATTACGAAGACTAAATCTTAACTTCAATGACATATAAACTCATAAAACTTGATATGGGTGATAACCATTATAAAAAAGAATGTTGATTGTGTTTGGATGTATATTGGCCGACAGGCGGTGTTGCTATTACTCATTTTCTCTGATATTTCACATCGCAACATCGCAGCATTTCTTGCTTAAATTTGCATTAAACTCCATGTACTAAATTTTTATTCTTAGAATCTAATAAACTTATATGTATGTTCAGCTGTAAATAGAGCTTATATATATATATAATGACAAAGAAGAAAGTTTTGTGATGGCCATGACATTCTAGTTTTTATGGACCTGTCTTTTTTTTTTTTTTTTTTTTTCATCTCTATCTATAAATAATACATTAAAATTTCACCTCATTAAATATTCATTAATTTTTATGATGAAGTACTATGAGTAAATTTTATTACACATAATTTAAAAAATTCGTGTTATGTAACTATAAAAAGTAACTATATTTTAAAAATCATATTCCGCGCTTCTTTATATTGTGATAACTAAAAGGACAAAGAGTAAAAATATTCGTAAAATTTCTGGTGTAAAATGAATAAAATAAAAGTTTCAAAAAAAAAAAAGGGGGGGGAGGCAAACAAATTTCTCTCAAAGTAAAAGTGAAATAACCTAAAAATATTCAAGCAAAATAAAATACACTTTTGAAAATACGAAATTAAGAAAAAATAAATAAAAATGGCGAAGAAAAACATATGAGCAATTCCTTTTGCATGATACATGAAAAGCGTTGAAGATGAAATATATGTTTCATGGTAATCAAAGTGAGAAGAGAAAGTGGGTAAAAAAAAAATAATAATAATAATAATAATATTTTCCTGTTTCATTACTCCGCTCGTACTGACACTTTTTCACCATACAGAGCCTATTTCAACACAAAACAATTGTTGCTTTTTTTTTTTTTTTTTTTTTAGGGTGTTAGTTTGCAATGATCTCGTTTCATTAAAACTGTTATTGTTTTTCTCACTATTGGTCGAAATTTTTCAACATCGCAAATTTTTTTATAACTTTAAAAGAATTGCAGCACCGTGATAATTTTCAAACTCTGTAACATCATAAAGGATTCTTAAACTATATCACTGTAAAAAATATGTCCTATTTGCTGCCAGAAATTCTCTGTAATTTGAGAAAATAAGCGTAATTTACGAAAAATTTACGTTGTCAGAACGTGTTTTTTGTAACTACAGAAAATTTCTGGCAGCAAATAGGACATATTTTTTACAGTGAGCAAATGCTACTTACAATGTCAACAAAACTGAAAGAAAAAAAATACTTAAAAGGCGAAAGGATCCTCTAGACAAATTAAACGGGGGAAAAAAATCAGTATCTATTTCTTCTAATAAAATCTCATTTTAGAAGCTCCCATGTACTTTGTCATATGCAATAAAGCAGTAGCTTTGCATATTTCAGCCCTGGGGGGTCCCGAGGGTAGAAAACTTAATTTTTCGTCTGCTCTGATATTATTGGATACTCACTGCTGGGTTATAAGTAGAAAAAGGGTAATAAGTTTTTTAGGGATTTTTTTTTTTCCCTGGCTGTTTTAATTTTCTCTATCGCATGTCTTTGAAGTTGCAACTTTTTTTTTTTTTTTTCTCGTACTTAGCCTGCGGGACTGGTGACAGATGGTGTTAACATTCGTTACAGAGTAAATTAGTTTTTTATTTAATTTTACCCCTTGGATTGGGGTAGAAAGAAGGGTAAAGAGGCGTGAGAAGAGTTTATTTTCTTATTTATTCTGTGGCAATACGGCTAATATGCAATGGTGGTTTTTGGATATAGCTGTAACTTTTTCATTTCAAAAAGTGACAGAACTTTTGAGTTGCAAAAAGTAAGAGGAAAGAATTTAGGATTTTTTTTTTTTTTTTTTTTTTTTTTTTTTAAACACGTGTTAAATTAGTAAATTAACACGTACTTTAAAAATTCCAAACGCTGTAAAGGTTTTGTGGTTGTTCAAAGTAAAAAATAAATAAAATAATAAAAATAAATAAATAAATAAATTTAAACGAAAGAAAATATGTCACTTTCCTATTATCGGAATCGGATTCAGGTTGAGTAAGAAAAAGAAAAAAAAAAAAACTTTTAAACCTAAAATGACGTCAATTTTACCCTGCAAGTGTTTAATTTTTCACAAAGTTTTATATCAATTTTAATATTTATGCGTGAATTTCGCTTTATTTCAGAAAAAATTTAAAATCAACTCATAAACTTTTTCGGCAACAATTAAAAATTAAAATGTAAATTATGAATTTTTGTCTAAATTAAATTATGTATTAAATTATGTTTTTTTTTTGTCTAAAAAAGGGCTTCTTCAACTTTTTCGATACTGTCTGTTCCGTTACCGAATATTATTAATTTTATTTCCTTTTCTTTTTCTTTCAAAAAAAAAAAAGGTTTTTATGAAATTCCGGCAAAAGCAGAATTTATCTTAGTACAGAGGACAAATAGAATATTTTTTTTTTCTTTCAAATTATAACATCGCTTTCAAATTATTCTATAATATTTTCGATAAATTTTCGATTTCGATAAATGCCCAACCATCGTAAAATTGGAGACAACGTTTAATCCGTAGATTAAGACTAATAGTCCTCCGTACTAAAAAAAAATATTAACAATACGATGCTTCTATTTTTTGTTAATTCTGTGATAATATGCTTAAAATGGATTGGTGGTTTTTAATTAAGAGTAACCTTTTTTACCTTAGACATAAGAGTTTTGATCTACAAGTTGAAAAAAAAAAAATGAATGAAATTTTTTTAAATTGTTTTCCTAGATTATCCAAAACATACATTGCATAAATAATTTATATTTCACTTTTTTCACTTGTCGGGAATAATGATATAACCTGCAGTTAGCATACGGCGTACACTGAGAGAAAAAATATAACGCTTTCATCTAGCATGAATAGGTGGCCCTTTTCTAAATCACTAAACTAGAAATATAGATTTCCGAGCTATGAGTATAAGGCACGCCAATACACCGAGAAAAAATTCTATATTTGACATCTAGAATCTAAATTGTGGCTCTAGAAAAAATAGTTCCATGTCATCCTTATAAATTTTTTATAAAAAATTTTCTAGTCCCCTTCGAAAGCGAATTCTAGAGACCTCTATTAGAATTCTTGAGCGTTTGCCTATACTATCGAGAACAAACCTATTTGAACATATCTCCAAATAAATGTGAATAAAAGAGGAGGGTTTCAGCAGCTATAATTTTGGTTTATGATCCAATTCTAGAAAATCAAGCTAGAATTTCTCGTAATACAATAGGTTCAGAATATTTAGAATGTTTTTTTACCATCTAGAAATGTGTACACTGGAAATTCTCGATCATTTCATTTATTCAGTTTATTGAACTATATAATGTAAAATTCTGGGATTCCACTGTAGCAAGTTCCAATTTATTGTCCAGGTCCATACAGCTGAAAAAGATTGTCGTTAAAGTAAAAAGACTAATTGTTCGCTGTATAATATATTTTATTTTGGAGAGGTTTAATAGGAAAAATCAACAGTTCCTTAATAGTGGAAGTACATCTTGACCGTAAGTTACGAGAATGCAAAAGGTAGAGGTGAGAGAGAGAGCTACGTGATCACATGTTACCTTAGCAGAAGTTTTAGAGCGAATGCTGAAGTTTTCATTTCAGCAATCAAGATCCAACTGCTGAATTACGCCAAGTTTTTTGAAATAGTGCCAAATTTTACAGCCAAACATAATCCATTGTCTCACGATTAAATTAATATAAATATTTTGAATTTAGAAAGTCCGTTATAACAGTTTATGCCAATTATTATGTCAAATTTTATCGCCAGAAAATCGTTGCGTAAGGGAGACACAAAGACTACGATTTATTACCACATTCTGTCATTTAGAAATATAAATTACCCTTTAATGATGTTACAACGGAAAACTATTGCTTAATTTATTTATAACAAAGTGGACTTGCGCAATTTAAAAGAATGAAATTATAATTATGTATCCACAACGGTTAATAAATGAAAATAATATTTTTTTTTTTTTTTATTTTATTTATTACATTATTTAGGAGAGATTAGAATTCTGAGAGATGTCATTTAAAAAGATGACTAGCAGAAATAAATTATTAATTTTAAAGAATATGTTTTTGTTCTCAGATGATTTATTTAATAGCTTAACGGGTAAAATATTATTAGAATTAAGATGTCTATTTATAGAGACAAATGCGAATAAATATAAAAGTAATTTAGAATTTCGTTAGATATTTTATTAGACATTTAATTTATTGAAAATATAGTAATTAAGTATTGCATTTATTTAAAGCAAAAACTCATATATGTGAAGGAACGACTTCACAGCGTGCTTCATGCGTATAGCTCAAGAATCTATATTTCTTGATTAAGGATTTAGAAGATGATCATTTATTCATTCTAGATGAAGGCGGTATATTTTTTTTTCTCAGTGTACCATCTTGTAGAGCAAATGAAGATAACCCTTTATCTACAGTCGGTAACAAAAATGTCCGAACACTAGCAAAAATTCCTATGTAAAAAAAGTACACCTCATACGGTTTTGTTAAATAAATCCTTGTCGAATCCTGTTCTTAGTCAATGAAAGACCATGATTCGATAAAGGAGTTGAATTAATACGGTTTTGTTAAATAAATCCTTATCGAATCATGTTCTTACACTGACTAAGTACAGGATTCGACAATGATTTATTTAACAACACCGTATGAAGTGCACTTTTTTTATACAGGAATTTTTGCTAGTGTTCGGACACTTTTATTACCGACTGTACCCAAGATGGCTGCCGAAATAGCAATGATACAGCAAGAGCCATATTGAATCTCCAAAACATTGGATATTGCTGTGTTATTTCACCGCTTTTGGTATTACGATTTTGGCTTCATTTTTTCTCGGACATGTCATCTTCTCCTTCAGAGTCCTGATTCCTCCTAAATATTCCAAACTATGGCAGTACTTAAGAGCAGACAATACCTAATCTCGCCTACAGCCGTGGACCATGTTATCCTACGGGATAATTTGTTTCCATAATGACTCATTACCTAATGAATATTTTTCAATTCTGTAGTCACATTCAGAAAATTCATGAGCGTTAAATGAGTACTCATTTTCCAAAAATTGGTTTTTAAATTTTTTAGTATTTCATTTTGCTACTAAAAAATGAGAAAAGTGCACTTTGTAAAAATTGAACTATTGAATTAAAAATTGAATTGTAAAAATTTTAAAAATCAATTTATCGAAAATGTGTACTGACGCGTCTATGCTTGTTTTTTTTTTTTTTTTTTTTTTTTTTTTTTTTTTAATATTCTAAAGTAAAATTGTGAATTTTTGTATAGTGTATACATTATGTTTGTGTCTTCAATAAACTTTATCGTGTTCTGAAATGGTCGCAGAGTTTTCATATGAGTTTTCCTCTTTTATTCGACGCCTAAAATTAGATTGTTTTTTTATGGGAAAAACTCTACTTTTATGCAAAACTCCACTTTTGTATTCCTCGGCTAGCTCAGTAGAGCACTAAATGTAGACATAAGACATTATTCTGTGCTTTTTCATAAAAACAATTTAATTTTAGGCGTCGAATAAAAGAGGAAAACTCATTTGAAAACTCTGCAACCATTTTAGCACATGGCAAAGTTTATTGAAGATACAAACATAATATAGCTATACAAAAATTCACAATTTTACTTTAAAACATTTCGAAAAATAAATAAATAAATAAATAAAAATTAATTAATTAATAAATAAATAAACAAGCAGACGACAACTCTGCAAACTTTTCTGGTAGAAAGAAAAGCCAGTTATTGATTACAGTTATTTTTTTTCCTAAATTTCATTGGGTGCGAGGTCACATGGATTTGATGAGGCAACAGTCGCACAGGTATTACAGTACTAATTTAAATCTTATGGATTTTCTGACTGTGAAAACAGTAAAAAAGAAAAAAAAAAATGAACAGTGACTGTGAAAACAGTTAAAGAAAAAGTCTAATAAAAGGAAAATATATATATATATATATATATATCAGACAAATTTTGACTGTGAAAACAGTTTAAAAAAAAATAACTGTTCATTAATGAGCAATTGTGGGTACAAATTTTCCCTCAGGACAACATTGGCAACGTCTGTCCGCGAGATTAGGTAATGTTCGGAAGAGCCATATTGATTCGTTGAGTGAACACTTGTGCAAATGCTTCCATGGTCGAAAGAAACAATACTTGTCAATCCAATAGTTGATTAATCGAATTTTTAAAATGTAAAAGATTTATAATTGACATACAATAATTGTCTGGTCCCTTAATTTAAATAAAAGAAAATTCTTGCACGTTCATTTTTCTCGACATTAAAATAAATACATTTATTATTCATGTGCAAATAAATTTGATTCCTTTTATGACGGAAAGAATAAAAAATAATAAAAAAATAAAAATAATAAATAAAAAAAATAAGGCGTATTCATTTTCATCACTTTGCTTTACTTTTTTAATAATTTCAGTGTTGAAAATAGGGCTTTTATTTAACAACTTTTTAACTAATTATCTGATTGAACGAAATAAATTTATATACTTTTTCAAATTTTGTTTAAAAGACTGACAAATTTTAACTAAAAAGAAGATTATTTATAGTGCAGTATTACTATAATAAAATAATTCATTAGCGCTTTATACAGAAATTGTCTATTTACAAAATTAAGGATTTCACACTTAAGTTAATCACGATTCTTTAAATTTCAATACAAACATTATATTATTATATTTAACTTCCGGTGGTATAAAAAAGTATTTTAGTAGAATAAAATTTAAAATATTCTAGCTCGGAGTAACTCGGCCGTTTCTCGCCAAGATGTTTACTTACGCAATTATGATACCCATTTTAATTCATCGCCAAAATGATAACAAAATTATATAAACCGTTCAGGGGTTCCTAAGCTAGATCTATATGAATGTGATTTTAAGAAATTAATATTGCAACCGATGCTAAGGAATGAAATACAGTTATCGTATGCCTTTATACGAATAACAAAAGAAGAATATATTAAAATAATTATAAGATAAAAAGCTTTTTATATACAATATTTTTAAATTTTCTGTTGAATCATAGCTATAGAACTACATTAGCACTTTATCTATGCGTATAAAATATTTAAAGTGATAATGACATTGATTTTTGTGAGCTGCATAACTTAACTTTTCACAATTTTTTAACGTTCACGTTCAACTAATTGTATTTATTTTTATGTCGAAAGAAAATAAACTCGTGTGTATATTTATTTTTTTATTTTATTTTTATTTATTTATTTATTAATTTATTTATTTTTTGCAACAATTAAATTATAGTTAATATTTTTATGACTATTTTTAAAGCTATTGGGAGGTTATTATTTTCATATTTTAATAAATAAAAGAAAACTAATCAAAAATTCGAAAATCGGGATTCGAAGTATTGCGTTGTCATTGGGTTCCGAGCTATTCTGAAAGTTTCAAATGTTTAGCTAGTCTAGGGAAGTTAGTTAAAAATCGATTGAGAGATTTGTACCGGACAAACATGGATAGAAGTTAATAAAAACATGGTAATAAGTCCTGTCGTACTAAATTAAATTCTGTTTACAAAGAACGTAAGCAGAATTTTTATTTTATTTATTTATTTTCAGTTTCTTACCAGAAAAAATAAATATATAAAAGTATTTTGGGCAATAACTTCCATTCATTGTTATATCGATTATTTCCGCAGGCATGTGACTGAAAAAGGCAATTACTTTATTTAGCGGGCTGTGTAATCAGCTTCGCTGCAAGTTACATTTTGTCAGTAACTGAGCCATGTAAAATGGCGGCTGTTTAATTTACGCTTTTAGAGTGGGCCAGCAACAAATACATGCAGTTAATGAGGTAAGGCACATCGAATCAAAAAGATCTGCGTTAATTAACTTTTATTACAAGACATATTAGCTTTCAAATGGGAGTTGGATGGTTTGAGATAAAGTTAATTTATTTAATTTATTTATTTTTATATTTATTTTACGGGAGAATAAGGGAAATTTTTCTTGCAACATTTTTCATATTTTTATGTATTATCACGCTTTGACCGACTTGTTTGTCAGTATATTTATTTATTTATTTATTAATAAACTGAATTCTTTCTTTTATATCACTTAATAAATAAAAACTTAAAAAAAAAAAAAAAAAAAAAAAAAAAAAAAAAAAATTCGTTGGAATAGGTCGTATCTTCATACAGAGTAAATTTATTGTTGTATATCTAAAGGGCTACAGGAGGAGCCATACAAAGTCTACCAAAACATCAGCTAGTGCTATAATATTGTTATGGATTTGTAAATAATTGTAGTTATTTTTATGTAAATTCGTTCAAAGCTTAGTCAGGTTATAAAATGTTAAAATTTCTGCATTTCTAGCTTTTTTTCACGTTAAAATAACTCATTTTCCTTGAAAAACCCGTTAAAAAGATTCACCCATGCGGGTAATGGTCTTGGCGAGAAATTTAGCGACTTTGGCGAGGAAATCCCTATTATCGATATCTCGAATATCTGAGCTCTAATTCCATTTCTGGAGAAGTTGCCAGATCTTTCCGCGTTTATAGGATACTATAAAAGAAAGCCCAATGCGGCTAAGTGAGTCTGTTTTCTCCAAGCCATTGCTGCGTAAAGAGTTCCTAACCGATCCGAGTTCATTACAGCCTGTTGCTGTGTGTTGATGCTATGCTGCAGTTTATGCTGTGAATTTGATGTGGCCAGCTGTCGTTTAAGCTGTGTTTTATCGCGAAACTGAAGTTAATTCTTGGTTTACGGACCTCTAATCTTCAAGAATTTTCTGTAAATAAACGTTTAAATCTTTGCAAGATTCGCCTTTCATTCACAGACAATTCACGAACCCCGAGTACGCAACAATATTTAATGGCTTCTACGGTTACGAGAAGCCATTAAATGGCAACAATATTTAATGGCTTCTGCGGCTCTTTGTTTTCAAAACATGCGTGATATATCTTTCCCCCAAGGTCTTTCTAAACTGTCCCGCTGCAGCTGGTTTTATTTTGCGACGCAACACCGCATTAGGCATTTGGTGCTGCTGTAGGCTGACATTTCTTTAGCAGTATGTTGGGCCGCTTATCATACGTTAATAACTTTTGATGATGAAACTTTACGAAATTGTAACTTTTTGCAGTAACAAAATTATAATTGTAGATTTTTTTTTTTATTTCCGAACATACATATATATGTAAGGAAAATTGTAATTATGTCAAAAATCCGAATTTGAGATTTTGATGTTTCTATACGTTTTGAGGTCCCTTGAGCCTGTTTTCACTATTTTTACGATGATGTATGTATGTGTGCGTGTAAACACGCTAGCGTCTGAACGCTTTGGACGAATGAGCTGAAAGTTGGTACGTAAGTTGTAAGTCACCGTAGCACGAACCCTGTTGATTTTCGTGAATCTAGCATTTATAGTTTTTTTACAGGGACACCAAGAAAAATTCTTTATATTATGGCCAATGAGTCCAAATTTTTAAAAGTGTGATAGCGTCTCAACGCCTTATTAAACTGAGCAAAAAATGTATACACATGCAATAGGTCACAGTTACACAAACTGTATAGATTTTGTTGAATTTAGCACTCACAGTCTTTTTACCGGAGCACAAAGAAAAATTCTCTATCAATACGGCCTATGGGAGCAAATTTTTAAAGAGCTATAGCGCCTGATCGCCTGATTCAACTGAGCTGAAAATTTATAAGAATATTATAAGTCACTGTTGCACTAACTGTGAGCATTTTGGTGAATATATCATCAATAGGTTTTTATAGGGACACAACGAAAATTATTTATCATTATGATCTATGGGCTCAAAGTTCAGAAGCGTTAAATTAAACATCGTGTACTATATGGAGAAAAATACTCAAACACTCTATTATAATTCTCTCTCTTTTATTTATTTAACAACTCTTCTTAATTTACTTTATCTACAAAATCGTTAATTACTCAATGTTCGGTAAGTGGAGTGAAGTTTTTTTTTATTTTGTGTGTGTGTGTGTGTGCACTGTCGCTATAATTGTAATAAATTTATATTTTACAATTAAAATTATTATTAAGTGCACTTAAATTAATTACAGTCATTTGTAATTATTTAAATATCAATTACTTTTTACGTCGCAATAATTTATAAATTTGAGAAAAGGTTAAAGAATATATATATATATAATTGTTATTTTTGAACCCTCTGTTAAATTTCGGATATTTCTTGTTAGAGGTAAAGGTAAAGTAATCTTCGAAGACAATTGAAGTTATTTCCAAGAAATTTTGTTGCCTATCATAACAAATCTCAAGAGCCTTTATCCGTGGTTATTCACCGTTAATTTTGATTAATATCGGATCAGTTCCATTTACTGCTCTTTTTTTACTCCAACTTATCATTTCAAGTACATGTTCGTCTTTTTTAAAATTTATTCTCCATTTTTTTCCAACAAAAATAATAAAGATAAAGTGAAGATAAATTGCATTCTTTTGTAATTTGAAAAAATAAAATAAAATAAATGATAACAATGATTAAAATCTATCTTTCAAACAAAGTGCTTTTAGATTGAAAACCGTTATCTTCCTCTCGCAAATCCTAAATAAAAAGGAAGTGATATCATTTTTATTTCATCTATACCTTGAATAATTAAACTAGAGGAAGTACCATTTATTATATTTGATGAAGCATGCAGGAATGCATGCATCATTCAGGGAATTCACACAATAAAAAAGCAAAGTCGAGATAATTTCAAGGAAAATTCTCCAGGTGTTGCGTTCCTGTTACGGCGGCATTTTTCATCATAAAAGGAAAAGGGAGACGCTGTGGAGTAAAATAAAGAATTGTAAAAAGAAAAATTCCTGTCTTTAAAGTCACATTTAATAAAAGAACATGGATGAGGATATAACTTGACATTCAATTTCAGCCTCGGATCTGAGGAGGCCGCACTGCCCCCTGGGCAATGATTTTGTCCCACTTTACCCTCATTTTCACCCCTCTACTCTTTTCTTTCGCAGTTTAACACAAAAGAGAGTTTTTTTTATAGTAAGTTCCAAATTACGGCGTTAAAATCTTGTCAAATGAGACAAGGCGTGTGGCCATTACACTTGACGGGGTATCCATCCGCTTTTGACAGGAAAGGAGGGGGGCAAGAACTATTTTTCTACGCTTTGTTCACCGAGCGCTAATAAATAGGGAGATTCAGAGATAGTGAAACGGTCCTCCTGTAATTTGGAGGGAAAGTTCACGGAGGGTTGCTTTGATTGAGGGGTCATTTAAGTTATATTTGATGGACTCTTCAACCATCTTCCCCCCCCCCATACCTCACACATGCAACAGCAGGAGATGATATTAAAGGAAATGTTTTGTCAGCACAGGTGCAGTGAATAAATGAAAATTGTTCATGTATTTTTTTTTTTTTTTTTTTTTTTTTTTTTTCTTTTTTGGATCTGTTTAAGCATTATGGTGATTCAAAGATAAATATTTACAGTAATAATTATTCAATTTCATGGAACTAACGGGTAACTTTAATTTATTCGATGTCTTTATTTCCTTTCTTAATTTTTGTTTTTCCTCTGGAAGGATAAAAGATCATCCAAAGCCCATGTTATTCTATAGGTAAGATTGTTTATAGAATTCTACAATACCTAATTGTTATATTTAAATTCGGTTTTAACGTTCTGAAAATACACAACCGTTAAATTAGTAATCGTTTTTCATTTTTTTTTTTTTTTTTTTTTAATTTTGAGTTTAAAAATGCGAATTTTCATTAAATACCTTTTTCTTTTAATTTAAAATAATATAATTTAAATTCCAAATATTCAATTTTTGGTAAATGAGTACTGATTTAACGGTTATAAATTTTCTGAATGTGAAAAAGGAGTTTAAAAATACCAATTAGATAAGGAGTTATTCTATAAACAAATTTCTTCATAGGCTTACACGGGATTTGGTGACTAGAGACGGAGAAATCGCAAGAAGGAATGAACAGGGGGTTATGAATGAATGACAAGGGGTTATGAAAATTATCAAAATCGATGCAATTAAAAATATGTAGATATTTATTATAGAATGTACTAAGATATGTATTCTTTTAAAGTAATATCATTCTGCAAATTTATCCAAACATTATTAAATATTTTTACAAAATTTTAAACTTTAAACTTATTTTTCTTGGTTTCCAAATTTCGGGAATAATGAATTACTTATAATGTTCCTTGCTAATTTGTTTTCGTCCAGTCCTCTTAAAAATTTGCGTGAATATTAATCAGTGAATTGGTCACAAAATTGGGCATTCATTTGGAAATCAAGAAATTATTACAATTACTACGAATTCAGTTGCATGACGAAAATTCTTGAAGATTTCAAGTTTTAAACTTTTTTACTTTCTCTTACCCATAAGGTAGAGAGGAAACATTGTTTTTGGGTCAAATTTTCGGAAGCGAGTTTTCGTTACATTTAAACGTTTCGAGGTCCCCTGAATCTAAAAATCATATTTCAGCGATTGGTCTCTGTGTGTGTGTGTCTGTCTGTTATCAGCATATCTCAAAAACAAATTATAGCAGAAAGTCCAAACTTGGTACTTTAAATGTAAGGGATGCTACACTAAACTTTCCGTTGAGATCAAGCAAATGTTTCCTGTACAGGGACACACACGAGAATTCAAATACATTACGTCTATGGGGGAAATTGCAAGTAAGTAGAGTTTAACATCTATAGACTGCACTAAACCAAATAAAACGAATACATATATTTTATATACTTAAAAACATGTCTCATGTAGAATATGGTATAGAAATCATTCACTGTTCGTTTACAGGGCTACGCAAAAGAACTAGATTATAGTGCGACAATACTTGAAAATTGGTGGAAGAGTACTTCAGGTTGCTCTTGTTTGTTATTAATATAAGATTATATTTATGTCCACCATGTGATGTGATGTGACCATATCTAGGAAAACGCTCAGGAATTGAAATTAATTCCTCATAGTAATGAAACGGGGGGTTGAGGGAGGCGGTAGCCTCCCTTACAGAGAACTTACTCGTCAAATAAAGCAGTTTCAAAATCTAATTTGAATTGTTTTAACATAGGTGTGCATAACTGTACTCGTTATCTTATCTATTAATCTGCAACCTGTATTTGTAGTATTAAATTTCAGGGTAAGAGAAAGTCGTATGAGTGACACACCCAATTATTTTGTTTGTGACTGATGCTGAAATTGAGATATAAAAAATTCAATGCACAAACATGGTTAGTTACATACAAATGACACACACACAAAAGGATGTTTAGAATAGCTTAAAATTATCATGGATCATTTAGCTTATTATTACTATTATTATTATTATTGCTATTATTATTATTATTATTATTATTATTACTATTACTATTATTATTATTATTATTATTATTATTTTACATAAAAGGAATCATTAACCATTTAATTTAAAAAATAAATTCCAAGATAAAAAAAAAAAAAAAAAAAAAACTTTTTATGTACCATGTTTTTAAATTTTCTGCTCAATCTCTATATTAGCACTTGTATATAAAATTTTTAAAGTGATAATGGCGTCACTTTTTTTGAGATGCATCATTTAACTTTTTATAATTTTTTAACGCCCACGTTTAATTAAATGCATTTATTTTTATGTCGAAAGAAAATGAACTCGTCAATTTTTTTTTGGCAACAATTAAATTGTAGCTAATATTTTAACAGCTATTTTTATTGCTATTAGGAACTTATTATTTTTATATTTTAATTAGTTAAAAGAAAACTAATCGAAAATTCGAAAATTGGGCTTCGAGGTATTACGTGGTCATCGTGTTCTGAGCTATTCTAAAAGTTTCAAATGTCTAGCTAGTCGGGAAGTTAGTTAAAATTCGATTGCAAGATTTGCACTGGAGAAACAAACAAACAAACAAGAAAACGAGTGAATGAAAACATGGTAATTACACTGTTAAAAAAATGCAGAAAAAATACAGAAATTCTCTGTAATTTCAGAAAAAAAGGCGTAAAATACGTTTTGTCTACGTAATTTTTCCGTAATTTACGCCTTTTTTTCTCAAATTACAGAGAATTTCTGTATTTTTTCTGCATTTTTTTAACAGTGTACTTTTTATCATTTAAAGCACGCTATAGACATAAAAATGATAGATTCCGCGGGAGTACTTGATGTGAGAAGCAATAAATAGAACATAAAATAAAAATAATTAATTTTAATATATCTTTTCCCTTTAAGTATTATTGTGTATGAAACATAACTATTTACTATAATAATTGTCATATTTCATAGGACTGAAGGATAACTTAATCTAATTTTATTCATTGTCTTCCTTTCCTTTTCCTTTTTTATTTTTTTCTTTCTTTTTTTTCCTTTTTATCTGTTTAAGTAGATGGTCACCTCTTTCTTTTAAAGTTCTAGTAAATTATTTTAAAATTTATAACAAATGATGATTGAGAGTTACTGTGATAAAAAGGAAAAGTTATTTAAACAACTAACTAATTTATTTATTTATTATAATTATGGATATGAAAATTCTGTATGAAATGGTTTGAAGTATTGCATGATATTTTTTAGAGCAAATGAAAAATACTTAGGTGATGATATCGAAGACACTGTTGTTTGCGCAAATGCAATGAATAAAAGAAAATAATTCCTGTAATTTTTTTGTTCATTATTTTGTTCATATTATTTTTCGGGATCTATTCATGCATTGTGGTGTTTCGAAAATAAGAATTTATGTTTATAGTTGTCCAGTTTCAAAAGACTAAAGGATAATTTTACTTTTTTTATTTTATTTCTTTGTTTTAATTTTCTTCACATTCCTGAAAATTCTAAAAATTGGTACAAACGGTGGATTATCTGGGTTATATGATGGAAAAAAACAGTTATTTGAGACATTAACTTATTCATTCATTTATTTATTACGATAATGTATAACAATTTTGTACAGAAATTTGTAATACTACAGTAGAGTGACCATATTTTTTTCATTGAATTTGAGGACAAATATGACGGTGTCCTCGAATTTCAAGGAAAAAAAAATGAATAAATAAACAAATCACACCTTAAATTGTTAAACTTTAGTATTTTTTATGTAAAAAGCACCTAAAAGAACTCATTTCAACTTAATTATTATACATATAATAAATTATTATTATAAAACATTAATAACTTTATAACCGGTGTGTGTCCCCAAATGTGTTGCAATTTTTTGGGGACGAAGGTAGTTTTCGAGGATGTATGGTCACCTTACAATACAGACTTTTTCTAAAGCAATGTGAAAAAAATTAGAAATATCGATATTCTATTATTATCATTTCTTTTATAAATGAAAGGGGTTTTTTTATTCCTTAATTTTCTATTTCTTATTTACAATATCTTATCACCTTTTCATTAACTCGCTTTCATGTTTGTTTGTGCAATAAAAATCTTGCAATCGATTTTTAACTAACTTCCCGATTAGCTAAATATTCTAAACTTTCAGAATAGCTCAGAACACGATGACAATGCCGTCTTTTAATACTTTTTAATAAATGTTTGAAAATTTCTTATAATTGCTCTCTTTATTTCGCATCGGATCATTTTCTTTCAAGTAGATGGGATAATCCATGAAAATACTTTTAAGAAGTATTTATTAATTCATAGAATCGTCAAGAAGTTTATATGATTCAACAGAAAATTTAAAAACGTGCTATACAAAAAGTTCTTTTTATCTCGTAATTATTTATGATCAGGTTATTCGTAATATTTCGTTATTTTAATAACTTCTGAAAATGTAGAATTTTAAAATAAAGTTTTTTTTTTTTCTTTATCATTACAATAATAAAGAAGAAGCTTAATTGAGTAATTTATTTATTTTTCCATTAAACATGATAGTTATGCATGCAATAAATTGAATATATTTCTAAGGAGACTTTTGAAGCATATGTCGCCTTATCCTAGCAAAGCCCAAGTGCTTTTTCTGTGGTTATTCACCGTTAATTTTGGTTCAAGAATACCAGATCACTTCCGTTTAGTGTTTCATTTTTCACTTCGGCTTATCAATTCAAGAATATTCTTGAATAATATTTAAGAATATTCTTGAATATATTTAAGAATATATTTAAGAATATTCTTGAATATAGTTAAGAATATTCAAGAATATTCTTGAATAATATTGTTCTTTATTAAAATTTATTTTCCCATTTTTTATTAAATGAAAAGATAATGAGAAGTTATAAAAGCATTCTTTTGTAATTTGAAATAAATAAATAAATAAATAAATAATAATAATAATAAAATAAAATAAAATAAAATAAAATAAATGAAAAGTAATAATAATGATTAAAATGTATCTTTCAAATGTTTCATATGCTTTTGTATACATAATGAAAAATAAAATAAAAATAAAAATAAATAAATAAAAAATCTGGAGGGACTCCACTCGACATTCGGAACATTGAGTAATTAACAGTTTTGTACATAAAGTAAAGAAAGAGGATTTGTTAAACAAACAAAAGAGAGAAAACCATAATAGAATGTTTGAGTATTTTTCTCTATATATTATACGATGTTTTATTTAACGCTACTGAACTTTGAGCCCATAGATAATATTGATAAAGAATTTTTCGTTGCGTCCCTGTAAAAACTTATAAGTGAAATTATTGCTTCACCAAAATGCTTATAGTTAGTACAACAGTGATTTATAATATTCGTATAAATTTTCAGCTCAATTGAATAAGGCGTTTAGTTTAAAAATTTGGTCCCATATACGCCATAATGATAAAAAAAAATTTCTTTGTGTCCCTGTGAAAAAACTAAATACTAAATTCACCAAAATCCATACAGTTCGTGCAACTGTGACCTATAATATGTGTACAAATTTTTTGCTCAGATTAATAAGGCGTTTAGACGCTATCACAGTTTTAAAAATTTTGCCCCATAGGCCATAATGATAAAGAATTTTTCTTTGTTCTCCTGTAAAAAAACTGTAAGTGCTAAATTCACCAAAATCTATACAGTTCGTGCAACTGTGACATACAACATGTGTACAAATTTTTTGCTCAGATTAATGAAGCAGTTAGAAGCTATCGCACTTTTAAAAATTTGGCCCCATAGACCATAATGATAAAGAATTTTTCCTGGTGTCCCTGTAAAAAAACTACAAATGCTAGATTCACCAAAATCAATAGGGTTCGTACTATGGTGACTTACAATATACGCACTAACTTTCAGCTTATTCGAACAAAGCGTTTAGACGCTAGCGTGTTCACTCCCACACATACACACATACATACATCATCGTAAAAATAGTTAAAACGGACTCAGGGGACTTCGAAACGTATAGAAACATCAAAATCTCAAATTCGGATTTTTGACATGATTACAATACTTTCCTCACTATAGTGTTCGGGAAGTAAAAAAAAAAAGTTTCTTTCAAAGCACTCGATGCTTCTTTATTTTTTCCAAGACATTTTTAAAGAATTTTAGTTATTGTGTTCTGTTCTTCACAATTTTTAAAGACTTTTATGTACTATTAATATGCTCAATGTAATTATGTCCAATTATGTGTAGCCAATAATAAACTTATAAAAGGGATGGACATATATAGACTGGATATATTAAATGGTAGAGCACTAATCCGTTTAGTTTAGGATCGAGGTTCGATCACTGGCATAACAACTATTCACTTTTGTTAAGTTCAAATCAACCTTCCCATTTAAAATATATTAGATACATATGGCTAAAATTAAAAATCTTACTTGCTCACAATTATCCAGTAATGCTGAAGTTGAAAACAAATACTTATAAATTTATCCACAAGAATATGGTACCTAAAAACATATATCGTCCGTTAAGACTGTGAGGTTATTCATTTAACAGGTTAATATTTGCATGTTTTAAGCGGTTGATTGGTTGGATATGTAACACATTAGTATTTTGCTTTATGGGCAATCGTCCCTAAGGATGATCCAGAGACATTCCATCACAATTTGAATTCTCAACTGAGGGGAACCCTTCAGGCAACCTTCAGTGTCAACTGGAGCCAAGTTTCATATGAGCGAATAACGACGGACAGATGTTGGCCGCATTACATCAGTGGAAGGAGCATTGCTACTTTATGCAATGTATCTAGGCTAAATTTCTGATATGGACTGTTTATGCTCTGTTAACATTATTTTTTGGTTATCTATATCATATTACACATTTTCTCTTCAAAGTAGACAAAATTGGAAAAAAAGAAAAATGTAAAAGTATAGAAAATATCAAAAAAGAGAGAAATAATTAGAAACGAAAATCGACAGTATTTTATACTAATCTAATGTGTTTCCTTTAATAATAGTATCAACTCATGTAAAAAAATTTTAAATTTTAAAATTAAATCTCATTAGATAAAATGGAATTAATCTTAACTGTAAACAGTATAACAAATGCAATGGAAGACTGTCATAGACTTTATTTCATTGTCTTTGGTTCATACTCCATTATCTGAAAACCTTCTTGGCATGGCTTATATCAGAACAAAGAAATAGAACAGGAAATTCATTAAGAAAAGGAATTCAATGCAGCGAGAAAAAGCGTCAGTTTGATAAAAAGCTAAAACTAAAGATGGAGGCTAACGTTTTTTATGAAAACGTTCTGGTAGGTAGGCAGGAGTTTTTTTTTTTTTTTTTCTTTTTTTTTTTTTTTTTGTATAGTTTTTCTTCTATCGAATTAAGAATATATGAAAAATTATAAAGAAAATAAAATCTACTTTGAAAAAGATTAGAAGAAAAAAAAAAAAAATTATACTTTACTACTTTAAATCGGGGATTTTAAGTATGATTTTAAAACAGAGCTTGATAAAAAAGTAAGCTAAGGTTGCCAGATTTTTTTTTTTTTTTTTTTTTTTTTTTTTAGGTAAAATAGTGTTGTTTATAGAGTAAATCTTATGTAGCCTTTGTTAATTGTTTCAAATGAAGTGAAGTAAACACATTCTTCAGGTATCATATGCACTGTAAAAAACATGGTTCTTAAAAATAAGTATATATTGTCTCAAAATAGACCCGAAACAACACATACTTAAATTTGAAAACCCATGTACTCATTTTTGAGTACATTGACATGTCAAATATTGGGATTCAATGGCATGTCAAATATTGGGAATATTGGGATTCTTATTGGTCAACCCCATTTTTGAGCAAGTCAATATACTCAAAAATGAGAACATGGGTTTTCAAATTTAAGCATTTATTGTTTCGGGGCTATTTTGAGACAATATATACTTTTTTTTAAGAACTTATTTTTTACAGTGTGGGCGTATAAAATGCGACCAGAGAGGCAAATTAAACAGAATGGAGGGGAATGATATTAATTTAAAACAATTCTATAGTTTACTTGAGAAAATGCGAAATTTTTTTAACATAATTTCTCTTTTAGCATATGTTCTGGAAGGTAAAAAAATCAACTTTTCTTTAAAGTAAACGAACAGGAATCAAACTAATGATAGACACAATGAGTATAATTATATACAAGATGTAACTTGTAACAATATTTATAAGTCATCTATTAAAATTAGTTACCACAAACTCTAGATTCAGAATTTTTTCAAATTTTGCATTGTAAGACTATTTTATTTCCTTGTATATAAGTCTCAAAAATTTATTTTTCAAAGCATTTTGACATCTTCTAAAGTATATGTAGTTTAATTATGTAATCTAGAAGAAATCCGTAAGTCACAGAAAAAATAAAAATATATACATTATTCAAAAAGTATTAACGATAGCGCTATGCATTTTTACCATGTTTTTATTAAATTCTATTCTTGCTTGTATGTATGTTTGTTTGTTTGTTTGTCCGATACAGATCTTGCAATCGAATTTTAACTAACTTCCCTACTAGCTAGACATTTCAAACTTTCACAGTAGCTCAGAACCCGGTGACAACACAATACTTCGAAGTCCGATTTTCGAATGTTTGATTAGTTTTCTTTTAATTAATTAAAATATGAAAATAATAACATCCTAATAGAGTTAAAATAGCCATTAAAATATTAGCTGTAATTTAATTGTTGCCAGAAAAAAAATTACGAGTTCATTTACTTTCGACATAAAAATAAATACATTTAATTAAACGTGAACGTTAAAAAATTATAAAAAGTTAAATTATGCATCTCACAAAAATTGACGTCATTTTCATTTTAAAAAATTTATGCACATCTATGATTCATCAGAAAATTTAAAACATGGTATATAAAAAGTTTTTTTTTTTTAATCTTATAAATATTTTCACTAAAATGCCCAAAAGCAGATGGGATTTTTCAGGTAACAAAAAGATTTATTAGTTAATTAATTTAAATGTTCTTCAACATGTGGCGCTTTCATCGCAAAATTACTTTTTACAATAACGCAGTATATTCAACAACGTAAAAAGAACTATAAATGCTCATTGTGACGGAAGTCCTTCATTAGAATGACCGTCCCCTGCTTTTCTGTACATTTCAGTGAAAACCGCATAATAGAACTACAGCCATTATTTTTCGAATTACGTATTTTTTGTCTTATCTGTGACTTTTAGATCGAAACCGTCGGTTAATAACCCGTAGTTTTTCAACCCTGAAGAAAAATCGTAGCTTTTCAACCCGGAAGTAAAATCTATCCCAAATAATAATGGATTTTATGTTTTTTGTACTTATACAGTAAAGCACCTTTTATACGTCTTTCAAGGGACTGAGTCTTATCTGTGACTTTTAGATAGAAGCCGTTGGTTTTGAACCCGTAGTTTTTCAACCCTGAAGGTAAATCGTAGCTTTTCAACCCGGAAGTAAAATCTATCCGGAATAATAATGGATTTTGTGTTTTTTGTACTTATACAGTAAAGCACCTTTTATACGTCTTTCAAGGGACTGAGTCTTATCTGTGACATTTAGATCGAAGCCGTTGGTTTTCAACCCGTAGTTTTTCAACCCTGAAGATAAATCGTAGCTTTTCAACACGGGAGTAAAATCTATCCCGAATAATACTGGATTTTGTGTTTTTTGTACTTATACAGTAAAGCACCTTTTATACGTCTTTCAAGGGACTGAGTCTTATCTGTGACTTTAGATCGAAGCCGTTGGTTTTCAACCCGTAGTTTTTCAACCCTGAAGATAAATCGTAGCTTTTCAACCCGGGAGTAAAATCTATCCCGAATAATAATGGATTTTGTGTTTTTTGTACTTATACAATAAAGCACCTTTTATAGGTCTTTCAAGGGACTGAGTCTTATCTGTGACTTTTAGATCGAAGCCGTTGGTTTTCAATCCGTAGAAGATAAATCGTAGCTTTTCAACCCGGAAGTAAAATCTATTCCGAATAATAACCGAATAATAATGGATTTTGTGTTTTTTGTACTTATACAGTAAAGTATCTTTTATACGTCTTTCAAGGATCTGACGTAAAAAGTCGTATAAATGAAAAGACGTATAATCGAAATTTTAATAATAACACTTTGATTACTACAACTTTAATGACACTTAAGCAAAATTTATATGAAAATACTAATTAATAAAGTTTCCTAATCTAGTAAATGTACATTATACTTTTTTAAAGACAATAATTAATTAAAAAAAAGATTTATTATCAAAAGTGAGAAAAATCATACTATTAATGATTGGGCAGTGGCGGATTTAAGGGGGGGGGGGCTAGGGGGCTGAAGCCCCCCCCCCAAAACACTGACCTTCACTATTGAATATTGCAATTGTAAATTTTTTATCGGTCTAGAATAACACTTTGAAAAATCTTAGCCCCCCCAGTCAAGTTCTGGATCCGCCACTGTGATTGGGTACTAATTACATATTTCCTATATTGAGTATTTTTTGTATTACATTTCTTAAATAAATGAATTGTAGAAAAAGAACAAAAAATGAACACATTTTGAATATTAATTATATATATTGCGTATCTTTAATAATAAGCATACGATTTAAGTCCATACAGATAGTTATTTAATAACTTTAAAAATTTTATTCGTCTGATTAGTTGCTTCGTTATGAGTATTAAAAATTCGACTGTGAATGCAATTGATTATTTGATCAGCATTCTTCGATCTTTCCTGTGTTTCTCCATTTACCATGCTTACTGGGAAAATTTCGTCTTGTTTAGAATGGAATATAATGATATGTCGGGAAATTTTGAGAATTATAGTAAAGTTCAAAAGACGTATAATCGATATTAGCGCCGTATAAACGAAGGATTTTTGCATTAAAATGAATAGGAATGAATCGGGACTTCACGAAATGGGCGTATAAATGTAAAAGACGTATAAGCGAGAGACGTGTAAAGTGTGCTTTACTGTACTTTGAAAAGTTAACTTCCCTTCAAACTTCATTCAGGTTTAGAACTGACAGCAATTGTTACTGCGGTGTTTGAAAGTTTTTTTTTTTTTTTTTTCTTTTACGCGCGTGTGTGTGTGTTTCTTTTATTTATTACAAATTACAATAAGACACTTACAAATTACACTCAAAATAATTTACAATTTAACATTTACATTTCAAAATTTACATATTACAATTATTCGAGTTTATGGATATTATGTTCTTAAGCATTTTTTAATATCCAAGGATATATAGTATACTCATCTAAAATTTTCCTTTTTCTTTCATCCAATTTCATATATTTCGGTTTTATTTTTTTACCTTCTAAACTTATGTATTATCTATTAAACAAAAAAAATCATTATATTTTGCTTCGTCTTCTAAATTTCTTATTAATGCACAGAAATTAGGATGTGATATATTTTTTACTATATCGTTAAGTCTAAAGTTCCATCCTTTGACGGTGTTATTCGTATGATGGCGACTTTCATTACAGTTCCACACGGTTGGTGTTATTACTTTATTTTCTAACCATTGTTCAACAAAATAATCATAATTTTTTTGTGGATTATCGTTGCAAGGAGAAGTTTCTTATATTTTAATCAACGCGTCATCAGTATGTTGTACACTGTTAAAATTTTCTCTTAGGTTGAACCAAAACATGGTACATTTTTGCTGCCATCATGCGATGGTGAAACCTTTTACCATTATTTGGTGCTTTACTAAACCAAGGCTTGGTACTTCAATAGCTACATCCATAAGACGGAGAAATTTTTTACCATAATTTGGTGCTTTTTTTAAACAATAAACGCCAAATCATAATAGAAGGTTTCCCCATCGCATGGTGGCAGCAAAAATGTACCATGTTTTGGTTCAACCTAGCAAAATGAAGCTACTGTAGTACCAACATTTGGTTCAACCTTGAACTGAAATTTTTAACAGTGTACCATAGCCTCTTAAACTAGATGCCTATCGCGTGCCTCAGAAACTTGGTAACAGTTCAATCGGTAGACAGCGCCACCTGGTATAGATTGCGCGACTTTTTTATTCAACATCCACCAAAAAATTTTTTAAGTGGGATTTGATATACATAAAAGGCGAATAGAATGGAAGAAACGTCGATTTTATATATCATATATCACTTCTTAAAATTATTGGTGAGAGATGAATAAAAAAGTCGCGCAATCTGTACCAGGTGGCGCTGTCTACCGCGTGAACTGTTGCCAAGTTTCCGAGCAACGCGACAGGCATCTAGTTTAGGAGGCTATGGTTGTACAGTTAAATATGCGCACAGTTAGAGACGCACACATTTTAATGGGAATTTGAATTTGGAGTGCGAACTACGATTTCTTTTGAGGGTTGAAAAACTATGGGTGGAAAATCGAAGACACCTTAGGATCACCGGATACTATACATAAAAGAAATTGGCAAATAAATAAATAAAAGGTTATAATAATAATAATTATAAGAAAGAAAGTTCCATTTTATAAGTATACCGATCTAAAGATATTTCTTTCTTTTAATAATAATACACTGTTAAAAATTTCAACAGAAAACTCTGTGTAATCTATTATCTTAAGTTTTACGTAAAATTACAGAGAAAACGGAGATGTTAAAAAACTTATTTTATACATTCATTTTAATGAAAATATTAATTTAATTAATTATTGTTGAGAATATATTTCGGACTTGGAATGCTTTTTCTAAAGTAGAAATAGTCATTTTTAATTTTAATTAAATAATTAAATAATAAAATTAGGTAAAAATATAGATTTAAGATTGAGAAACTCGATTAGACACCTTTACCTACACTGTAAAAAATATTTTCTTAAAAATGAGCTAAATTGTCTCAAAATAACTCCGAAACAATGTATACTTAAATTTGAAAACCCATGTGCTCATTTTTGAATATATTGACATACTCAAAATGGGATTGACCAATACGAATTTTAATATCCCCATGTTTGACATGTCAATATGCTCAAAAATGAGTACATGGGTTTTCAAATTTAAGTATATGTTGTTTCGGAGCTATTTTGAGACAATTTAGCTCATTTTTAAGAAACCATTTTTAACAGTATAAGAATTACTGTAAATTTACAAAGAATCTGGATAAATATTTACATTAAATTTACAGAAATTTTTAACAGTGTAGCAACTTGAATAAATAATGTATAAGTTCAAAATTAAAGCTCATTATATGAAATGTGTGTAATCTTCACATTTATCAGCATGACAATTGTAATAGAAGACTGGCATACTTTTTATCACATTATCTTTGGTTTTTATTTCATTATCTAAAGACTTTCATGGGCATATCTTAAGCTAGAACAAAGAAATAGAAAAGGAAATTCATTAAGAAGAAGTATTTAATTCAGCGAAGCAAAGCTTCTGTTTAATGAAAGCTCAAAACTTGAGATGGAGATACCGTTTTTTAATAAAACATTCTGATAGGTAGACTAGTAGAGTTTTTTGTGCATAGATTTTGTTCTGCCGAAGAAAATAAAATAGTAAAATTTGTAGAGAAAAAATACACCTCAAAAAGTATTACAGGAAAAATAATTTACAATTCTATTTTAGATCACTGGCTTTGAAATTTTAAATAAAGAATTCTGGATAAAAATTTAAAGTGTTATTTTATTTTATTTTATTATTATTATTATTATTTTTAGACAACGATGCGTTTATTTATTTATTTATTTACTAGCAAACCTGTGCGAAATTTCCACACTTTATTTCATTTGTTTTTTTACCTTTAAAATTTGAAACTTATAAATATTATATCAATTTCACAACCTAATTTAAATTTTAATTCATCAGAGGCCAAATTATTATTATAACCAAATAAATATTGTGCAATAGTGAAAAGACAATCATTCAAAGAAAAGTTTCAAATAAAATTCAGGGTTGACGACTCAGTTTTCATACTTATGCAGGCAGCGCAGTTTTAGTACAGGAGTCCCTTTTAAATTTTTATTGCCAAGAATGAAATGATATATTATTTAATTTGGCGTAATTTTTTGTTTAAAAAAATCCTATTTTGATTATACTTTTATATGATTGCATTTTTTAGTCAATTTATGATAATAATTCATATTTTGTTTATATCTTTAAAAATTTACTAGCAAACCCGTGCAAAATTTCCACACTTTATTTTGTTTGTTTTTTACCTTTAAAATTTGAAACGTATAAATATTATATCAATTTCACAACGTAATTTAAATTTTAATTTACCATAGGCCAAATTATTATTATAACCAAATAAATATTGTGCAATAGTGAACAGACAATCATTCAAAGAAAAGTTTCAAAATAAAATTCAGAGTTGACGACTCAGTTTTCATACTTCCGCAGGCAGTACAGTTTTAGTAAAGGAGTCCCATGACGCCTTTTAAATTTTTATTGCCAAGAATGCAATGACATATTATTTAATTTGGCGTAATTTTTTGTAAAAAAAAAAAAAAAAAAAAAAAAATCCTATTTTGATTATACTTTTTTATGATTGCATTTTTTAAAGTCAATTTATGATAATAATTCATATTTTGTTTATATCTTTAAAATATTGGTAGATTTAAAATGACGCTTGCAAAGATTCTGAAGAAATGACTTTAAAAAATATATTTTCTCTAAAATTATGTCATCATACAAATGTCGTCATGTTTTCATATTAGATCATTGAGCTGAATCCGCGTGCTTAAATATTGTTCATTGTTAAATATTATTTTTTATCCTCATGTATTTAATTACTTTCACCACTATCGTATCGTTTCGACACAAAAATAATTGAAATTGGTCCACACGTTAGAAAAATATTATATAGATTTTTAGACAATGATGCATTTATTTATTTATTAGAATCATGTTACTTAAATTCTAACATAAAGATACCGTTTTTTTACATTGTGATTGGCGGGATAGAGTTTTTTGTGTATACTTCTTTCTGCCGAACAAAATAAAATTGTTAAATATGTGAAGAAAAAAATATGCTTTGAAAAGGATTAGCGGAAAGGTAATTCACAGTTCAATTTAGATAGTTGCCATGCGAAATTTAAGTAAGGAAAGATGAATAAAAATATAATGTGGTACTGTAATTTTTTATTTTTATATTTTGCGACAACAATTTGTATTTATTTCTTTTAATTGTTTGTTTGAAAATAGCATATTGCTTAAAAGTTAAAAGAAAAGGCATCGTTTTATGTACATTCTGATAAGTAATATTTTTTTTTTTTTTTTTTTTTTTTTTTAAGCATAGCGTAGGAAAATTTATAAAGAAAAAAGGAATTTGCAAAGTATTTGAGAAAAAATAATTTTTGGATTGCAGTCTGTAAGTGCCAAAAAAAAAAAAAAAAAATCTTGAAATGAAGAAATCTAGGTAATAGTATGTTATAATGGTACTAGGTTTTTCTGATATTTTTTTTTTTTTTTTAGAAAATCATTTGCTTTATTTATAAAATAATGTTGCTTACAAAAAGTCTTTGCAAAATTTTGTTTTACGCTTTATTATTATTATTTAAATTGTAAATGTAAAATTATTAAAAAAGAAAAAAAAAAAAAAAAAAAAACGCAATTAAGCTACTTAATATTTATTAAAAACTTGAACAATACACTTAATAATAGAATCGTTATTTGTGTTATTTTTCAAATAAACTTCACGCTGTTTTTCCTAATCGTATATAAATAAATAAAACAAAATGAAATAAAACAATCTGTAAGAATTCTTACCCCATTCTGACCCATTGTTAATGTAACTGATGATTAAACTGAAATAATAATAATAATAATAATAACTGACGTAAATGTTTTTTTTTTTTTTTTTTTTTTTAACCCTCTTTTATTTGGAGTAAAATAAAATAAAATAGAATATTGTGTAAAATTTCTTATCCCATTCTTATTCATTGTTAATGAAACTAATGTGATTGAGCTAAAAAAAAAAAAAAAAAAAAAAAAAAAAAAAAACTTTTTTTTTTTTTTTTTTTTTTTTTAACAACTAAAGTAAATGATAAAAATAAAGAAAGAAAAACAGAAAAAGAAACTCTTATTCGAAAAGTTTTATATAAAGCTATTTTATTACTAAGAAAAAAAAGTAACATTCTCTTAATTATTACTGTTAAAAAGTATTAAAATAGGTGGATTTCATAATATTCAAATATAAATGTAAAAATAGTTTAAAAATAAATTAATGAACAATTAACTTACTGAATAATAACTGAAAACTTAAAATAAATAAAACAATTAAATTGCTCAGTAATAACTGTAAAATAATAAATAAATATATAAAATCAACAATCATTCTCTATGTTATTTTGCAAATTAACTTCCCGCTCTTCTATCCTACTATATATATTTAAAAAAAAAAAAAAAAAAAAGAAAGAAAGAAAAAAGAAATGAAAAGAAAGAAAAAATGCAAGAATTCTTATACCCCATGCCAACCCCTCCCTTCCTTCTTGAAAACAACTGCTTTTCCATACATCACAGCTCTACTAATGACCCCCTACTGGTTTTTCTGGCATTTTTCTGCCATGCCTTTGTACACCTTCTTCTGCGGCACATCCTTTGTGCCGTAATGGTTGTTCGATGATTTTCTGACGGCCTTTTGTCTTGTGCCGCTGGATTCTTCTCTATATCAGGTAACTTTTCTTCGTTATTCTTTACACAGCAAGAGGCAAATCTTTCAAAGACTAATAACGGAAGCAGTTCTAGCCATTCTTCTTAGCAGCGGCTACTGATTTGATCTTTTGCAGATTTTTTTTTTAGGATTATTATCTTTGGGCGTTATTGGAATTTTTGTGATTGCTTTTGGAAATTTATCTTTTTTAACTTTTTTTTTCTTTCGTTATTCGGCTGTGAGTAGAAGAAACTCGTATTTTACGTTGAATTTTTTCTTTCCTTTTTTCGCTTGGGATTAGATAGTAATGTTGTTATTCATTAGTGGGTATGTCTTCTTTTATATCCCAATGATGTCGCTGATATCTATTAAATTGATATGTGATTCTTTTGTATTGTAGGCAATCAAGATTTAGTGGGGAAAAAAAAAAAAAAACTTTACTAAGCGATATGTATATACATGTAGTCTTTTTTAACTCGGGAAAAAAAAAAAAAAATGTTCATTAAGTTAAAACAAGAGGGAAAAAAATGTCTTAGGGATTATATACTTAAATTTTCAGTTAATTAAATTGTTGAGTTTCTTTTAAAATACATATGATTCGTATGATTTTGAAACATCTGACTGTTCTCGACTATTAATTTAATATTTTGTGTTGAAATTTTCGTTTTTTTTTTTTTTTTTTTTTTTTTTTTTTTTGTTGTTGTTGTTTGAGATTAGATAGTAAAGTTATTATTTATTACTGGGCATGTCTTTTTTTTTTTTGTATATATCTCTAGGATATCGCTGCTATCTATTAAACTAATATGTGATTCTTTTGTATTATAGGCAAATAAGATTTGTTGAAATTATTTTTTTGAATTTTATATATAGTTAGAATGTAGTACGTACATACGTATAATCTTTTAAAACTTGACAAAAAAAAAAAAAAAAAATCAAAAAAAAAAAAAAAAAAAATCATCAAGTTAAAGAAAAACAGGAATGTCTTAGAAGTTATTTATTTAATGTTTCAGTTAATTAAATTGTTTATTCAATTATTATCTAAATGGCAATTTCGGATTTAAATTTAATAATTAATTTGTCTAGAAAATGTATACGATTCATATGGTTTTAAATCACCTGAAGTTTCTCGACTATTGATTTGAAAACTTGCGGATTTTGGCAGACTGTACGTATGTATGCATATAGATAGTATGTATATATTTTATAAATAGTATGTATGTGTAATCGTTATTAACTTGAAAAAAAAATCATTAAATTAAAAAGAGGAGAAAAAGATGACTCAGAGATGTATTTAATGTTTCAGTTAATTAAATTGTTATTCAATCATTAACTAAATGAAAATTTCGTATCCAAATTTAATAATTAAATTGCCAGGAATGCAGTTATTCGTTAGTGGGAATGTCTTTTTTCCCTCCTATCATGTCACTGATATCTATTAAATTGATATGTGATCCTTTTGTATTGTAGGCAATCAAGATTTATTGAAATACTCTTTTGAATTTTATATATAGATGTACATACGTCTATTTTTTTTTTTTTTTTTTTTTTTTTTAACTTCAAAAAAGAAAATGTTTATTAAGCTAACAAAAGAAGAAAAAATGACTGAGATTATGTACTTAATGTTTCAATTAATTAAACAATTGTTCATTCATTTGCTAAATGAAAATTTCAGATTCAAATTTAATAATTAAATTGCTTTGAAAACATATTAGATCGATTAGAGACATATTAGAAATATATTAGGCTGATTAGAGATTAGACATGCATGTTATTTTTCATTAGTGGGTATGTCTTCTTTTATATCCCTATAATATCGCTGATATCTATTAAATTGAATGTGATTCCTTTGTATATTGTAAGCAATCCATATTTATTGAAAGACTTTTTTGAAATTTATATAGATAGTATGCAATATGCGTAACTTCCCCCCCCCCCTTTTACAAAAAAAAAAAAAAAAAAACTACTTAGAGGTAATGTATTTAATGTTTTAATTAATTAAATTGTTATTCAATAATTAACAAAATGAAAATTTCAGATCTAAATTCAGTGTCTAACAAAAAATGTCTTAAGTATTTTCTTAAATATCTATAGAAGTTTTAGCATTATGCAGGCCGAGAAAAAGGAATTCAAATCTGTAAAAAAAATATATGAAAAACCATAAGAATTGTTTCCTGAATATATATGCGTAAGTAAAATACCGACTATACGTCTCTACGTCTCTGACATTTATACGTCTTTTTATTGAAGTTCCGATTGATCCCTATTCATTTTAATGCAAAAATGTTTCGTTTATACGCTGCTCAGTATCGGTTATACGTCTTTTCCACTTTTATAAAATTCGAAAAATTTCTCGATCGGTCATTATTTTCCATTCTAAATAAGACAGACTAAAAAGCTTCTCAAATGGAGGAACAGATAAAGGATAAATGTATCCTGATTTCAGTTCACAGTGTAGTTCTTATTTCTCACAGTGATTGTGAGAAATAAGAACTACACTGTGACGAGTATTAAAGTCACGATTCATTCCTATTCGTTTTAATGCAAAAATGTTTCCTTCATACGCCGCTCAGTATCGGTTATACGTTTTTTCCACTTTTATGATATTCGAAAAATTTCTCGACCGGTCATTATTTTCCATTCTAAATAAGACAGACTAAAAAGCTTCTCCAATGGTGGAACAGATAAAGGATAAATGTGTCCTGATTTCAGTTCACCGTGTAGTTCTTATTTCTCACAGTGATTGTGAGAAATAAGAACTACACTGTGACGAGTATTAAAGTCACGATTCATTCCTATTCGTTTTAATGCAAAAATGTTTCCTTCATACGCCGCTCAGTATCGGTTATACGTTTTTTCCACTTTTATGAAATTCGAAAAATTTCTCGACCGGTCATTATTTTCCATTCTAAATAAGACAGACTAAAAAGCTTCTCCAATGGAGGAACAGATAAAGGATAAATGTGTCCTGATTTCAGTTCACCGTGTAGTTCTTATTTCTCACAGTGATTGTGAGAAATAAGAACTACACTGTGACGAGTATTAAAGTCACGATTCATTCCTATTCGTTTTAATGCAAAAATGTTTCCTTCATACGCCGCTCAGTATCGGTTATACGTTTTTTCCACTTTTATGAAATTCGAAAAATTTCTCGACCGGTCATTATTTTCCATTCTAAATAAGACAGACTAAAAAGCTTCTCAAATGGAGGAACAGATAAAGGATAAATGTATCCTGATTTCAGTTCACAGTGTAGTTCTAATTTCTCACAGTGATTGTGAGAAATAAGAACTACACTGTGACGAGTATTAAAGTCACGATTCATTCCTATTCGTTTTAATACAAAAATGTTTCCTTCATACGCCGCTCAGTATCGGTTATACGTTTTTTCCACTTTTATGAAATTCGAAAAATTTCTCGACCGGTCATTATTTTCCATTCTAAATAAGACAGACTAAAAAGCTTCTCCAATGGAGGAATAGATAAAGGATAAATGTATCCTGATTTCAGTTCACAGTGTAGTTCTTATTTCTCACAGTGATTGTGAGAAATAAGAACTACACTGTGACGAGTATTAAAGTCACGATTCATTCCTATTCGTTTTAATGCAAAAATGTTTCCTTCATACGCCGCTCAGTATCGGTTATACGTTTTTTCCACTTTTATGAAATTCGAAAAATTTCTCGACCGGTCATTATTTTCCATTCTAAATAAGACAGACTAAAAAGCTTCTCAAATGGAGGAACAGATAAAGGATAAAAGTATCCTGATTTCAGTTCACAGTGTAGTTCTTATTTCTCACAGACAATCAGCATGTCAGACGAGTATTAAAGATTTTTTAATATAATTAAAAAACTACCTGTAAGGACATAAATCGTATAATATTGTATAATTAAAGATACGCAACATATGTAAGTAATACTCGAAATGGGTTCATTAAGTATTTAGGATATGTAATACAATACACAGAATATGAGATATATGTAGTATAATTAGTACTCAAATCACTCATTAATGGCATAAATTTTCTCAATTTTCATAATAAATATTTTATTTATTTATTTATTTTTTTATTTAATTATTTACAAATATAAATTCTACAATAAATTAATATACTAGTTATAATCTTAAAATTCATTATTAATTAGTCTTTTCACATAAACTTTGCTTCACTGCCATTAAATTTATAGTAATCAAAACTTTTTAAATTTCAATTATTCGTCTTTTCATTTACGCATATTTACCAAGCTATTACACGTACAAAAAGCCACATCCGTAAAAGGCTAAAACTTTCTTCTATCAAGGCAAGCTTAGCTAAGCTAAAACCCAGTAATGCTATAATTGGATGTACAGGGTGCTACGTTATACTGATCACTGTATTAGATTACATAAGTGGAGGGCTTACTATTTATTGGTATCTACTCCAATTTTTTGCAGGCATTTGGGTGATAGGTCATGGAATGGCTCCTCAAAAAAGCATCCCATCATGGGCCATGGGTCTATCCTGGTTAGTATCCACCCTTTTTTGCTTTCCCATAAATGTCTCCTTTGTCGTAACCAATAAGAATAGGCTGATCTTTGGCAATACGTCCAGATAGCAATTCTTTAGATAGGGCAATGAGTATGATCCGTTGTATTAAGCGTTTAAGCGGCCTTGCACCAAATTGTAAACTATACCCTTCTTGTGCTAGGTAGTCTATCAGAGATGCATCCATCTGGATTACTATACCATTCTTTTGTAGATCTTGCATTACTGTAGTTCGATTTATAAATATTAAATAGAATATAAGCTTTCATATGAAACTTTCAAGGGTGACAACTCAAAGCACTCTTAAAATGGGGAGAATGTAAGGGCTTGTCACCATGCCTTCCATTTAAGTACAGTAAAGCACCGTTCATACGTCTTCTACATTTATACGTCCTTTTAGTGAAGTCCCGATTCATTCCTATTCATCTTAATACAAAAAGTCTTCGTTTATACGCCGCTAATATCGGTTATATTACGTTTTTTTCACTTTACTAAAATTCGCAAGATTTCTCGGCCTGTCATTATTTTCCATTCTGAATAAGACGGAATTTTCCTAGAAAGCATCTTAAATGGAGGAACACAGGAAACATCGAAGAATACTGATCAAAGAATCAATTGAATTGACTGTAGAATTTTTAATACTCATAGAAAAGCAGCAAATCAGACGAAAATTAAAGATTTTTAATGTTATGAAATAACTATCTGTATGGACATAAATCGTATGTTTATTATTAAAGAGATGTAATATATATAACTGATATTCAAAATGTGTTCTTATATTTCTTAAGAAATGTAATATAATACGCAGTATGTGACATATGTAATTAGTACCGAGTCATGTATTAATAGTATGATTTTTCTCCCTTTTTATAATATTTTCTTTTTTTTTATAATTAATTATTGTCTTTAAAAAAGTATAATACATACATTTACTAGCTTAAGAAACTTTATTAATTAGTATTTTCATATAAATTTTGCTCAGGTGTTATTAAATTTGTAGTGAACAAAGTGTTACTATTAAAATGTCGATTATACGTTTTTTTTATTTATACGTCCTTTTGCGTCAGTCCCTTTAAAGATGTATAAACGTGCTTTAACAACTGCGCAACAATATAATATAAAACTGATCTTCCTCTAAATCTGAATCTCACCCCAAAATATCTTTCTGTCTTGTAATAAGTTCCGTCATTTGTACATAGCTACTAACGTACACCTATCCCTTAATTTACGCCTCACATAATGACGGTATCCTCCCCACACAATAACAAATGTTAGACATACTCATACTTACTGTAACGCACCCCGTACACGTGGCTAAAACAAAAGGAAGACATAAATTACCCAGGCAGGTAATAAATACACCCCCAAACAAAAATATTCATTCAAGCGTTTTGGGAAAATACAAAGGTCTATTAGTGGCTAGCATTTCACAGCTGTTGTAGACCCTCCAAATAGAAAGTTGTCAGCATTTGGTTGAGGACTTGAAAAAGTACCTCGCGCATATGCTGAAATTCAAATTCCTGCCAGCACTAGATCAATCAAGAACTGTCATACAAACACGTCATCACCTCACATGTTCTGTTTGTTCCATTTGTGTTATTCTTATGCCTTTTAGTAACTTCTGTGAGAATAAGTGTTCATTTATTTATTTATTTATTTATATAGTCGAGTAAATTTCAGGTTTTTTTTTTTTTTTTTTTTTTTTTTTTTTCGGTTTTTGATGTTAATTGGTAGTAGTCGTCCATTTCATACAAAATAAATTTTATTAATTTAATGATTTAAAAAATAAATAAATAAATAAAAAAATAAACATATATTTTTTTGCAGAATTTTAGAAGGATTCGATTCTTGATTATTTATCAATAGTAATTTCTGTGTCCTAAAAATATTTTTTTTTTAATTTTTTTTTTATATAAATCTTTTGAAATGGGAGTGCTGAATGAATTTTAGAACATTGCATACACTTTTTTATCATAGTGTCTCATATATTAAAATCGTACAACACATTTAGTAACACATTATGTACCATTTCCTTGACCAAGTGGTTCTGATCTCATAGCTTATAGACGAGAATCGCTGGGTTTGAACCGAGATCGTTTTCTACGGCTTAGTCATTTAAAGCTTCCGTGGTTTTCTCCAAATCTCGGGTGAATACGGACTAGGAATCCTTTAAAAAGACTCCTCACGAAGGGCATATTATACAGACTTGGATCTCACGCGTAGACAGTTGCCCTTAATCTCTACACTACACTACCACTACACTACCACTACACTGCTATTTCTACTATATTTTATTATAACTTAGTAAATTAATCATTAACTTTAATTATACCATATTATTTTAAGAAAATGCATTCGACAGTTTAAATAATATATGTTAAATTTCTATTTATTTTTTTTTAACAGCTTAAATACATTAAAATACACTTTAAAGAAATACTTTCCATAGACCATACTGTATCTGAATTATTTTGTAAGTGTCTGATCATAAACCAGTGGTGCTGTTTATTTTCATCAGTAACATGCCGAATAACCTACTTCAGTTTCAAGGTATTCTCGTGTTTATGGAATTGAGAGCACACATGGGAGGAGGTGTACTTTTCACATAGCTGCAAACATTTTAATTAATATTTCGTAAAATTGTGGTCCCAGGTCTCTTTTTTACACACCACTTAATTTTTAGAGTAATTTTCTCTAAATTTAATCTAAAAAAAAGACTGGTGTGAAAAATATTTGGGTACTTACAATTTTATGAAATATTGGCCGTTACGTTCTCAACAGAGATGGAAAGATCTTCAACGAAAAAAAAAAAAAAGGTTAAAAAGTCGGAAAAGGAAAAGAAGAGAAAAGTAACTAGAATTATTTTACAGAAATGCAAATAATTAAACCATTCAGAAGAGAAAAATATAATCTGAAATGAAGACTAACAATTTTGCGAAATAATATTTTAAAAATTAAAAAAGTTTCTTCAAGAGCAGAACATTTTTTACCAAGTCACCGGCAATTGTATTTTATTATTATTTTTTTTAAACAAATGTAAATTTCTTTCACAATATGTAAAGAATTCGCACACTACGTTACGGTCAGCGACATAGGCAAAAATATGTCGATTCACTAACCGTAAAACTGAAGTTATGTCCCTTTAATCTGTTATGATTTTTCTTAATACTAAAAGAAGGAAAGTTACCCGTAATAAAAGGTCGATACTCCGAATTGTACAGCAGTTGCTTACTAATACGGATAATGGACTTTTTTCTAAAAGAATGGAACTATCCGTAGAATATAACGTTCAATTCATCGGATTTTACAAAAATTTCTTGGATTATATTCCATACCTCATTCTCTAATACTAAGTGATAAAAGAGTATGAGAATAGCGCTTATTAAGTAATGTACACCAAAGCCCTTTCTGTAATAAAGAGTTTCAAGTAAAGTCTGGCATATTTTCATTCAACTTATGTAAAGCTACTTCTCTCATAAAAATTTGAGATTTGCTGAAAACAGCATATCAACTGTTAATATACAAAAAAATTATGAGATAAAAAACTTTTTGTATACCATGTTTTTAAATTTTCAGTTGAATCGTAGCTATAGAATTACATTAGCACTTTATCAATGCACATAAAAATCTTAAAGTGATAATGACGTCCATTTTTGTGAGATGCATAATTTAACTTTTCACAATTTTTTAACGTTCACGTTTAATTAAACGTATTTATTTTTATGTCTAAAGAAAATGAGCTCGTAAATTCTTTTTGGCAACAAATAAATTATAGCTAATATTTTAATGGCTATTTTTAAAGCTATTAGGAGGTTATTATTTTCATACTTTAATTAATTAAAAGAAAATAGTCAAAAATTCGAAAACCGGGCTTCGAAATATTTTGTTTTCATCGGGTTCCGAGCTATTGAGAAAGTTTCAAATGCCTAGCTAGTAGGGAAGTTAGTTAAAATTCGATTGCAAGATGTGTACTGGACAAACAAACATACGAACAAGAATCGAAGTTAATAAAAACATGGGTAAAATTGGAATGGGAATCGATTTACACACTACCTACCAATAAATGTTTGGGCACTTTCGAATTTAGACATTTTGTCAAATATCTGGAAAAGTTCTTCAGAAAACATCTTGGAATTTTGGGAATATGAAGAACATTTCAACAAAAGTTTTGTTTTGTCCTAAAAAGAAAATGACAACCAGTAAAAAAAATTAAACAAAAATCAAAATAATTTGGATTACCCTGTAAAAAGTAATACTTAAAATGCGTTTTGGCTGTAACATGTCATTATGATGATTTTACCATGTTTTTATTAACTTCTATTCTTGTTTGTTTGTCCGGTACAAATCTTGCAATCGAATTTTAACTAACTTCCCTACTAGCTATAGACATTTTACACTTTAACAGTAGCTCAGAACCCGGTGACAACACAATACTTCGAAGTCCGATTTTCGAATTCTTTATTAGTTTTCTTATAATTAATTAAAATATGAAAATAATAACATCCTAATAGCGTTAAATTAGCCATTAAAATATTAGCTATAATTTAATGGTTCCCAATAGAAATGTACGAGTTCATTTTCTTTCGACATAAAAATAAATACATTTAATTAAACGTGAATATTAAAAAATTATAAAAAGTTAAATTATACATCTCACAAAAATTGACGCCATTATCACTTTAAAATTTTATGCACATTGATAAGAGCTCTATGATTCATCAGAAAATTTAAAACATGGTATATCATTTTTTTTTTTTTTTTTTTTTTAAATCTTATAATTATTTCTACTTATCTGTACAAATTTGTACAAGGCACATATATTCATGGAGTCATGACAATTTCATTAAAAATTTCAGGGAAAAGAACTTTTTTATTTATAAAACGTAAATTATTAGTGTGTGTGCGTGTGACAAAATTTTGTGGCAACTGTATCTCAGAAACTACTGCACAGAATTTCATACGAATTGGTATGTAGTTGCACTTGACATAAATTAGTGCCTATCAACTTTTGGTAAAAATTGTGTTACAGGCTGCTTTGCCATTTCGGTTTTACTAAATTTTTAACATGATGATATAGGACAAAATTTTGTATAAATGTGCATAAAGAAAAATTATTTTTTAGTAATCATTATGAAATTTACAAGAATTATTTATAATAGAGATAGTCAACTGGGAAACATTTTTTGTATGTGTAGGAGCCTCGCCACCCCCCCCCCCCGGGGGGGAAGTGAGGGGGGGTAAATTTTCAAGATGGGTATTTTTCGAAAGGTCACGTCAATACCTTTAAAATGAATGGTTGAACTATAAATCTGTGAAAATTTAAAACAAACTTATCCAATTTTTTTTCTTTCAACGAAAAAAAACTCGTATTTTTTTTTAAACGAAATTTAATCAAACTTGGTATTTAGTTGGCCCCTGACATAAACTGGTGCTGATTAGATTTGGGGATCAATCGCTCAACAGGTGGCGTTGTGATCGTATTTTTTCTAAATTTTTAACATGGCAGTATAGGACAAAGTTTCATATAAATGTACATTAATGAGAGTTATTCTTAACCTGTGATTGAAAAATTAATATGAATTATTGATAATAGTAGTAGTTAATTAGGAAAAAAAATTGTACATGTGGGGGCATCGCTTCTCCCTGGGGGGAAGTACCCACCCGGGGGGGGGTGGGAGTAAATTTTCAAGATGAGTATCTTTCGAAAGGTCTCGTCAATACCTTTAAAACGAATGGTTGAACTATAAATCTGTGATAATTTAAAACAAACTTATCGATTTTTTTTACTTTTAACGAAAGAACCTTGGAATTTATATATATATACATATATATATATATTGTTACTGAGCGAATTTGCATCGGAAAATATAGAAGAAAGTCTTGTGGTGGCCACAACATACTAGTTTTTTACAGGGTGATCCAAAATATTTTCAATGTTTTTAAATTTTTTTCTGGTCCCCTTTTCCTCTCAGGGCAAACGTTTAACTGAATATATATGAGGTGGTATAATTTGTTCTCTATACTCCCATAGTTTCAAGATGATTCCTGAAAAACTTTTCCAGATATTTCAGAAAACGTCTAAATTCGAAAGTGTCCAGGAATTCATTGGTAGATAGTGTATCAAAATCAATCTAACATACATTTTTATGAAATGCCAAGCCTATATTTTTACTTTCTTCTATATGTATATATACAGAAATTATTGGATTCGTGAAAATTTTCGAACTCCAGTTTCGAACTCCAGATTTACAGGTTTTAGGATGTCCTGAACACGATTTGACTGTTTTTAGAAAATGTCTGTCTGTGTGTATCACAAATTTTGTGGACCCTGTATCTCACGAACCAATGAACGAAATTTAAACAAACTTGTTATTTAGTTGGATCCTGACATAAACTGGTGCGGATTAGATTTGTGGAAAATTTACTCAATAGGTGGCGCTGTGGTCGCATTTTTTCTAAATTTTTAACATGGCAGTATAGGACAAAATTTCGCATAAATGTACATAATGAGAGTTGTTTTAAACTTGTGATTGTAAAATTAATATGAATTATTGATAATAGTAGTAGTTTACTAGAGAAAAAAAAAAAATGTGCATATGGGAACATCTGTGATAATTTAAAACAAAGTTATCGATTTTTTTTTTAATCTTTTAATGAAAAAAAAAAAAAAAAACGGAAAAAAGAACTTATTATGATTTGCAAAATGTTGACATCTTTCAGCATTTAGTGATAATGCAATTCTGTCAGATACAAATGATCTGCATTTATAATGGAAAATAATTTGATAATATAATAAAAATTTGTATTGAAAAAATTTTGTGTAAAAGTATATAGAAGAAAGTCATGCGGTGGCCACATCATACTAGTTTATATATAGGGCACGGATTTTTTCGGCAATACATGGAAACAAATAGACAGATATTTTTAAAAAGTCAAATCGAATTCAGGTATTTTCAAAATTTGTAAGTACTTCAAAAAACCGAAAGTCAGAAAATTTCATGAATTAACGATTTCCTTTTTATGTATAGAGGGGGGGGGGGGGAATTAAGTGGTCAATGCTCAGGAAAAGTAAATCGTGGTAATAAAATTTCAGTAAATTAATTACGGAAAAAGTATATATAAAAATATTTAGAATTTAATATAGTAATATGAATTATAAAGTTGGTACGTCATCATACATCTGTACTTCTTGATTCATGTACTAAAGTATCAGAGTTTGCATATTTTCATCAAGATTTAGAACATACTCTACTGAGTATATCATGAGAATAGAATACTTTTCATTATTTATTAAATTAACAGTTAATATACATATATATGTATATATATATATATATATATATATATATATATATATATATATATACATATATATTCATTTAAATCCTAATTCAACAATTCGTTTTGTTTTTTGTGTCATGATTCATTTTAAATTATGCCTCATGCTGTTTTTATGTTTCTTTCTTTCATTCTTCTTCTTTCTTCTTCTTCATTTCCTTCTTCCATTTTTTTTTTTTTATTATTATTATTTGTGTGTGTTTGTTATTTTCATTCTCTTGAATTGATTAAATTCTCAAACCTACTGCAATTATTAGTTTAATTAATATTTATCTGGTAATTTATGAAAATGTCTTATGTATATTTAAAGAATTTAGTAGAAATTTAAATACATTAAAGGTAAGAAACATAATTGAAAACGCAGCATTTTATGATCCTCCGCAAATTAAACGAACATTTTATTCTCGAACGCAAACAAGTATTTCATATGATAAGAAACTCTCTAGAGAATAAAAAAAAAAAAAAAAAAAATCGATTTACTTCAACTATTACAACCCCACTGCATATAGTCACATGACTGATGAGTTCTACACGTCATCACTTATCTAAAATTTCTCATTCGTACGCGAACACGGCAGCTTCTGTGTATTTTCAGATGCATATGGATCATATTCTACTGTTTCCATGGAAACGTATCATCCATCACCAATGACAACAAGCGATAATGAAATCCTAACGAGATGAGGGGAATACACAGAAGTGGGTACAGTGTTAAGAACTATCTCTAGAGAGTACCACACCAGGTATTATAATTTCCTGTTATTGCCATCAAAATATATCCATTGTGTGGAGGATAAGTAAGTTTTAATTGAAATTTAGAGATGGGGAAAGATAAGCGTATTTAGACATGAGATTTCGGACAAAATGTTTGCAATGTATATTAAAAGTAAAAGGAAGGATATAAAGATGTTTTCAAGTAATTTACTATATTTATTTTAATATATTTTTTAAATGATAAGTCATTGGTTCACCTAAGGGCCCTCTTCACTCACCGCCGCCGGAAGCCGAAGCTAATGTTATTCTATGGGAAATTTTTCTTTACAAATAACTTATTAACTAATACATATTTTTAAATTCTGTTTTCACATTCTGAAAATTCCCAGCTTTCCCTTGACGGACCTTTTTTAAAAAATTATTTTTTTAATTTTTTATATTTTATTTTGAAGCTGCAAAATACGAATTTTCAATATGTGAATTTTTTTCATTTTGCAATTTCAAAATAAAATATTAAAAATTAAAAAAAATACATTTTTGAAAAAGGTCCGTGAATTTAACAGTTGGGAATTTTCTGAATATGAAAACAGAATTTAAAAATATGTATTAGATAATAAGTTATTTGTAAAGAAAATTTCCACATAGAATAAGATTGGCTCGGGCTTCAGACGACGGTAAGTGAAGAGGGCCGTTAAGCAGAAAACATTAAACATACACTATACCATAATGAACTTGAAAAACACACAATATCACCAAGGAATTGTAAAAATAATTAAATTGAGAAAGCTTGTCGTCACACGGAGAGACGGACGGACGATCCGAAGTTAAATATTTTTTTTTTAATTTGTAGGAAAGTACTACTACTACTACTATTACTAATAGTAATAATAATAATTCAATTAGAAAATTCCTAGCATTTATTTTCTTATATACCCTAATGCATCTAAATCCTTTTTAACGTCTTGTAAACCAAAAAATTAATATTCAATAAACAATGTTCTCTAAAGATAAAACAAGCTGTTGTGCATCTAAATAACGTATGTTAAGTTCAATATGTAGTTACTAGTATAAAGATACTTTAACATCAGCATAATTATAAATTTAAAAAATATTCTTTATAATTGCAATGTATTGGAATTTTGGGAGTGCCTATACACAAATTACAACATAATTGCTACAGCCTGCGATTAGTCCCTGACTCTGCCATATCTATATTTATATAGCAATCATCCACAGTATATTTTCAAGATCATTAAGGAGGAAAATTGTTATATAAATACAGTGGTGGAATATTCTTATAGAAAAAGCAGTGCCGTAGCAGCACTATATAAGTAGTACAATTTATACTATTTTTAAAAAGGGAACATAGCTTAGTAATACATATCAATTTCAACACACAATAAAGCTATTTATGGAAAATATTTAGAACGCGAACGGACAGACGAAATAAAATTTTTAAAACATTTGAAAAATATTAAAAAATGAAATAAAAGGAAAATAATCTTACACGCACAGTAAGAGTATATATACATACATACATACATACATACATATATATATATATATATATTAAATATCTTTTCATCTATTGCATTCATGTATTTAACCAAGTATCACATAAAGAACCAAAAAAAAAAAAAAAAAAAAAACATAATAAAATAATATGAATAAATATGATTAAAAGTTGAGCAATATGATATTATAACATGCAACTTCATTACGTTTTCAAGGGCATAGAAGGAATCTTGCATGTAAATAGGGTTGGTTGGTTGGTTGTAGGATTTAAGGCCGATTGACTCCTGATGTGTCCTAGGCCTAGGGGGAATGCCCTCCGTGGGGGTCTTTCTAAGGGGTCCTAGCCCGTATTTACGCGAGTTTCGGAGGAAACCACGGAAAACTCCGAACGGCTAGGTCGATGAGCGCGACCTGGGATCGAACCCGGCACCTCCCATCTACCAGCTTTGAGCGCAGAACCGCTCGGCCGCTGGTGGGCGCATGTAAATAGGGTGATATTTCAGTTGTGCTGTATGTACTTTGATAAACATTTATAGCAATCTATGCCGCATAACACCCATAAGACATGAAAATAATTTAAAACTCAAAGAAAAAGAGGAAAAACCAAAAATATAGTTAATGCAACATGCAATTTCGTAATCTGGATATAATCGAATCTGATATTTAAGCTTAAAAACACACTTTAATTCGAAGCTTTAGCAAAAAAAAAAAAAAATAGAAAAACCACAATTTTTCATATTATCCTCTAAAAGTCATTATGTCCATAATGATTGCACAAGTAATATCATTCTATAAAAATTAAAGAAAAAAAATAAACATTTTCAATGTTTAATTGTGTTTGTATATCTAAAGTAATACAATATTTGTTGCCATGGAGTATGTTAAAGATTTATTGTAAAGGTTCAATAAAGAGAAAAAATTTCTTATTATAACAAACGATACTTTAAAACAGGAATAAACTACTACGTCAGAGACGTCAAAGAAAAATTATTGAGGTGCATACAGCTGTTTCGGTAGCCTAAAGCGTACCGTCTTCAGTGCAAAAAGAATTCTGAATCTGGAGAAGTGCTCGTATATATAGGAGAGGGAGAGCTAAATTAATTTGCAGACCTAAATCCATTCATGAACTCGATTTCTTTGAAGCTTTTCATATTTATAAAAATTCTAAAAACCTTGTAAATTGTGATTTCGCTGTTCCCTATTTGTCTGATTGTTGGAAATTTTACATTCAGTCCACATTTTCTTAATTTTTCTACTGTTTACACAGCTACACATTCCTAAATTCCTATTGGCCACACTCCCCACCTCTTCCGTAATCCTATTGGTTGAACTAAATCCGGTCCCTCTCCTATATATACGAGCACTTCTCCAGATTCAGAATTCTTTTTGCACTGAAGACGGTACGCTTTAGGCTACCGAAACAGCTGTATGCACCTCAATAATTTTTCTTTGGCGTCTCTGACGTAGTAGCTTATTCCTGTTTTAATATTCCAACTCCAAGTCTCCTGCTATTAAACGATACTTTGTTCAAACTGTGACTGCATGGAAATATACTGTAAAATTTATATGGTTACGAATGTATTTGGGGAACAACATTATTGTTGGCACGGAATTTTAAAGTTTAATTCGTAAATCAATCTAGTTACGAAACTAAATTTTCTGAAGAGCGTGACACGCAGGACGTTTTTTGAACTTACCGGCGGAAGAAGAAGTAATGATGAACCAAGACATGTGAATTAATACCAATAAAAGGTACTAAAAAAAAAAGTAATTAATCACGTTCAAAGGAAAATGCACAGTCTATCAACAACATCTAATTTAATTGGAGTATTAAATCACTCGTGAATTATTAAAATCCATTTTGAATCATACTGAAAAAAAAAAAAAAAAAATATGCATATATACCGTCATCATGTAGAACGAATAAGTGGTCATTTTTCTAAATCCTTAAACTGGAGATAGATTTCCGAGCTATGTCTATATAAGGCACGCCTTTAAGCTGAATTAAAGAAATTATCGAGAATTTCCAGTGTATACATTTCTAGATGGTGAAGAAATATTCTGAATTTTATGAATAATGTGAAGCCTTTGTATTGTGAGAAATTTTCGCTTGATTTTCTAAAATTGAGTCATAATCTAAGACAATAGTTGCTAAAATTCGGCTCTTGTATTCCCATATATTTAAAGAGATTTTTTAAAATAAGTTTGATTTCGATAACTAAGCATACACTCTAGAATTCTTATAGGGGTTTCTAGAACTCTTTTTCAAAGGGAGACTGTAATTTATAATGATGACATGGAACCATTTTTCGAGAGCCACAACTTAGATTCGAAATGTGAATTACAGAATTTGTTTTCAGGGAAATCAAGGAAGCGCCGAGAAATTTCTTAAGGCTCTAAAAAAAAAAAAAAAAAAAAAAAAGGAAAAAAAAAAAAAAATTAAAAGACCAAACAGTTTTCATTAAAAGGTATTATTATTATTTTTTTTCAATTATAATATCAAAATTTGTTATACAATTTTGAGCGAACGATAATTTTTTTCTTTTTAAGTGATTGATTTGACAAATATGAAAAGCAAACATTTCAAATGCGTTTCACGTCTTTCCAAACTCCGATTAAAACGTTTATCAATCGAAATTAATTTATGCGTTTAAAGACCAAAATACTTTATACAGAAAAAAATCATATTTTATATAAATCATGATAAAAATGATATTCCTTGCAAAATAAATGAATAAAACTCTTTTTTAAAATATAAAATACTTTCCTTAGACATATTTTGATTTATTCTTATTTATGTCAGAATGCAAACATAAGTTGTTTTAATAAATAAAAGATTAAAATTAATTTATATAGGAAAAAATTTCAATAAATAATTTATAGAGAAAAGTTCGATGTCAAATTTTAAACAAATAATTGAGTAAAATAGTTTCAAAAGCGTAATTAAAAAAGAAAAATCTGATAATTAAATAAAATATAGTGTATGTAAAATTGGGGTGTTCTAACATCGTCACCAGAGCAACTACTCATTTTTAAGACAAAGTATTAGAAACTTTAGATTGAATATTATATAGTAATATGGAATTTGAAAAGGCTGTGAGACTTAGAATCCCAGTCCAATCCTATATAAAACCATTCATAGCAAACGCAACTCAAGAGGAAATGATTAACTTCTTCTCATAATGTAGACGGGCAAATTTTAATGGCACTAAAATATTACCTAGAACAACACACAAATGTGTTCGATAGAGTTGATTTTGTTTTGAGTTATGAGGAAGATTTCTTCTCGGGAATATTTGAAAAAATAATTCGTTCTGAAGCTGACATCGCAGTTAAAAATATAATTATGGATGAATCTACTGTTGAAATCGTGGATTTCTGTTATAACTTCAGAATGTCGGATTTTACGTTTATAACTCAAAAACCAGAATATAAACCACAATTATTCGGCATTTTTCAAACATTTTCGCTGTCAGTTTGGTTGACAATTGTATTAGTATTAATTGCGATGTTTTTAATCAGTCAAGCTGTTTGGAAGGGGAAATGTAGTGTCAATAAAATTTTATTCAACGTTTTTGCAATACTGATGAAACAGAGTGCTCTGATTACACCTTTGTCAATTTCAGAGAAACTCATGATGTATTCTTGGGTTTTCGGAACGATGGTTCTTTGCCTATGTTACGACTCCGTGTTTCTTTCCTTCCTCTCATTCCCCCCTGTTGTGAAGATAAAAGATTTATCGGAGTTGGTCTCCGCCGTCGAAAATGGAGATTTCCATTGTATGACTTACGTAAGTAGTGGCGTTCTGAAGGATTTCAATGCATGTTTCCTCATATCAGCTGTTAACTAGCTCACCACCTGTCATGACGTCAGATGTGACGTAACTGTATTACGTAATCAACAGCACATCTTCGTCTCTCTGAGAGAGAAGTTTATATGAGTCTGTACGAGAAAGCTTTGCTAAGCGAGCGGCAAGAAATGCCCGCATTATGTTATTCTACTTTTCTATATATTATTAAATGTTGTGATTGTTCAAAAGACTCTGCTTTTCACTCTGCGGACCCATTTATACCAACAATGGTTATGGGCCCAGAGACACGCATCTTACTGCGGACTTTTTAAAAATTGAAATTAACATTCGTTAAAACGAAAGTGCGACTTACTGTTAAGCCTAAGGGCTGAAATCGAAAGTATTTTTGATTCTATTTTTATAAAGAAGCTACTATAGCTGATTAAATATGTCGCAAATATTAAATATAGAAAAGTTATCGAAAAACAATTTCGATACATGGAAGCTGCAGATAGAAGCTGTTTTAATCAAGAATGATCACTGGAGTTATGCTAACGGAACGAAAATTAAGCCCGATGAAGGCGCCGAAGGTGAAGAAAAATGGCTCGAAATTGACCGGAAAGCTAGAGCCGATTTAATCCTAGCAATTACCCCAAGTGAGTTGTGTCATATTAAACATTGTACCACCTCAAATGAAGTATGGAATAAATTAAAAGAAGTTTACGAATCGAGAGGACCGGCAAAGAAAGCCACCCTGTTGAAGCAGCTACTCTTTAAGAAAATGACTGACAGTGAAAATATGTCCGATCACCTAAATATTTTCTTTGATATAGTGGACAAGCTAAAAGAAATGGACATTCAAGTAGCCGAAGACCTATTATCAATTTTGCTCTTATACAGTATTCCTGACAGCTATGAAAATTTCAGGTGCGCCATAGAAGCAAGAGATGAATTGCCGCAGCCTGAAGCTCTGAAAATTAAAATGATGGAAGAATACGAGTCAAGAAAAAATAAAAAGAATCAAGAATCATCAAATGCGTATTTTACAACTCACAAGAAAAATCTTCCTGAAAAGAACAAAAGAGAAATCTTAAAGCCTGTGCAGAACAAGAACACGTATGGCGAAAGAAATTATGCAATCTTCAAATGCAATTACTGTTCAAAAGTAGGGCATAAAGCCTCAGAATGCAGAAAGAAGATCTCAGACAGAAAATTCACTTCATCGAATAAATATAAAGATAGATCTTTCATGGTTGAAGATAGTACAGAGTTCACGATGGCAGCCAGTAACTCTTTCCAAGAACATTCCGAGTGGTGTCTCGATAGCGGTACGACATCACATATGGCTCATGACAAGAATTTGTTTATAGATTTCGAACCTAGAATTGGATCATTTATAAAATTAGCTGTAGATGAAACAGCGGAGATCACAGGTGTTGGAACAGTCAAATTAAAAGTTCCCGGTAATCACGGTGTAACCAATTTAAAGTTAACAAATGTTTTGTGCGTTCCAAAATTGAAATGCAATTTAATGTCTATATCAAAAGCTACTGCAAACAACTGCCGAGTTGTATTTACCGAAAAATGTGCAAAAATTACGGAGCAGGACGGCTCTCTGATTTTAAGTGCTACGAGAAAAGGTGATTTATATTTTTTTCAGCCGCATGTGGATATCGCTGCATCAACTCAGGTAAGCAACTTTCATAAATGGCATTTAAAATTAGGACATTTAAATGAAAAAGATTTAAAATTATTAAAATCTGAAAATATGTTAAGAGATTTAAATTTTAATGAAAAAGATTCCTTAAAAGATTGTAAAGTATGTATTAGGTCTAAACAAACTGTGAAACCATTTTGTAAAGAAAACAAATTTCATAGTGATGAATTATTAGAAGTAGTTTATTCTGATTTATGTGGCCCTATAAATGTTAAATCCCATGGCGGATCACGTTACTTTATTACTTTTTTGGATGATAAATCTCGTTACATTGAAGTAAATTTTCTAAAAACAAAAGATCAAGCTAAGTACGCGTTCCGGAGATATAAAGCAGCAGTCGAAAATCGATTAGGAAAAAAAATTAAAATACTGCATACTGATAATGGTTTGGAATATTGTGGCGAAGAATTCAATAAATATATTGAAGAATGCGGTATTAAACGCGAATTTTCCTCACCAATGACCCCTCAGCAAAATTCTAGAATTGAAAGACAAAATCGTACATTATGCGAAATGGCGAGGTGTTTATTAATGCAATCAAACCTTCCAAATACATTCTGGGCTGAAGCAGTAAAATGCGCTGCATATATTAGAAACAGGTGTCCCACTAAAGGAATTAAAGAAAACAAAACACCTTTCGAATTGTTTTTCGGTTATAAACCAACTGTTAACTATTTTAAAATTTTCGGACAGAAATGTTTTGTTCTAAATAAAAAATCAAAAGGGAAGTTTGAAGCTAGGTCACACGAACATATATTCGTTGGCTATTCAAATGAATCACGCGCTTACAGGTTATGGAATAAGGATACCAGAAAAATTGTCATAAGTCGTGATGTTCGATTTATAGACGAATTTGAAATAAATGATTCAGCCACTACTGATCAATAAGAATTAATTTTTCCGTCTGAGAATAAATGCAATGATTGTAATATTAAAAATGAAACTCCTATCCCTACTCAAACTGCAGACAGGGGGGAAAACAGCGGATCGATTTCCTATCCCCCTGAATGCAACGGAGAAAGTTTCTCTTTTTGGAAAGGGGGGGAAGGCTCGCTTTCTGAAGGGGGGGACGTGAAAGATGTGAGTGGAGGGGAGGAGAGTGTTGACGATATATGTAAACAAGAGAAAGGGATTAATAAAAACAATCCTATTTTTAAACGCGGTCCAGGCCGACCTAAAAAAATTAAAAGTTGGAACTTTCAAAAGTCTCATAAGGAGTGTATTACAGATACAAAATATAAAGATGAAACTTCTCAATTAGCTGATAACTCATTTAATGAAATTAATCCCAGCGTAATCGACGCGCTAAATGGAGATTATGCTAAAAATTGGGAAAACGCGATGAAATTAGAATATGATTCTTTAGTTAAGCAAAACGCTTGGGAAATTGTAGATAGACCAAAAGATAAAAAGGTAATTGGGTGTAAATGGGTTTTAAAAACAAAATTCAAACCAGATGGTCAAATTGAAAAATTTAAGGCCAGATTAGTTGCCAAAGGGTGTTCACAGAAACAAGGTATAGATTTTGAGGAAAATTTTTCACCAGTAGCCAGATTAAGTTCTATAAGAACTGCAATCGCGTATGCTATCCAGAATGGTTTCACAGCATACCAGTTAGATTTCATTATGGCATATGTTAACGGCAATTTGAATGAAGAAATTTTTATGGAACTTCCTGAATTTTTTGAAAATGATATACATGAAAATAAAGTGTGTTTATTAAAGAAGTCTTTGTATGGACTTCAGTCAGGAAGACAATGGTTTAAGAAATTAGATGAGAAATTGAGAAAAATGAAATTTAACCCTTTGAATTCCGACAAATGTGTCTATTACTCAAAATATCCTTTTGATGCTATTATAATCGTCTATGTCGACGATTTAATTTGTCTCACTAAAAGTGAAGAGCACTATTTTGATATAAGAAATAAATTAGCAGAATCTTTCAAAATGAAAGATATGGGCCTTCTGCATTATTGCTTAGGCATTGAATTTAATCAAGATAGGGACAGCATCACTATAACACAAAAGAAATACATTGAAGATTTATTAAATAAATTTAATATGGAAGATTCTAGAGTGGTAAATACACCTTTAGATAACAGTGTAAAATTAACTAAACAAATGTGTCCAAATACAGAAGAAGAGAAATCATATATGTCAAAAATTCCTTATAGACAATTAATTGGTTCTCTTATGTATCTGTCGGTTGCTACCAGACCAGATATCACCCATGCTGTAAATTATTTAAGTCAGTTTAATAACAATCCAGGAAAACCTCACTGGATAGCTGCTAAAAGAATACTAAGGTATCTCAATGGCACTAGAAATTTAGGAATTGTGTATTACAGAGACGATAAACCATTGACAGCATTTGTTGATGCCGATTGGGCATCGGATATAAATGATAGAAAATCATATACAGGATACGTCTTTAAGTATGCCGGTGGACCTATTTCTTGGGAATCTAGAAAACAGCGAACCGTTGCTCTATCCACAACAGAATCTGAATATATGTCTCTGTCCGAATCCGCAAAAGAGACAATTCATGTTAGAAATTTCTTAAAAGAACTGGATCCTGAAATTGTATCAAGTCCAACTGCAATCATGTGCAACAATCAGTCCGCACTGAGATTAGTAAAAAATCCTGTTCATCACAATCGATCTAAGCACATTGACATCCGTCATCATTTTGTGCGAGAAGTTTACAATAATAAACTAATTGACATTAAATATATTTCATCAGATGAACAACCTGCAGATATTTTAACAAAAAGTTTAAATGCATATAAACATGAAAAATGTTGTGATATTATGGGACTTAATACTCAGGACTGATGAACTTAAAAAAATATATATATTTAAACTGTGTTTCCATTAAGAAATTAACTGCTTATATTTTACGTATTTTATTTTATTATATTAACCATAATTATTTGCTTATAATTCTATTTCTTTACTAACACTTTTCTTATTTTAAGTAACTCTTGCATAAAAATAATTTTCTGTAATTTTTAATATGCTATTATAATGCATAAATATGTTTTATTTTCGAAACATTTATTGAAAAAGGGGGAAATGAAGGATTTCAATGCATGTTTCCTCATATCAGCTGTTAACTAGCTCACCACCTGTCATGACGTCAGATGTGACGTAACTGTATTACGTAATCAACAGCACATCTTCGTCTCTCTGAGAGAGAAGTTTATATGAGTCTGTACGAGAAAGCTTTGCTAAGCGAGCGGCAAGAAATGCCCGCATTATGTTATTCTACTTTTCTATATATTATTAAATGTTGTGATTGTTCAAAAGACTCTGCTTTTCACTCTGCGGACCCATTTATACCAACAATGGTTATGGGCCCAGAGACACGCATCTTACTGCGGACTTTTTAAAAATTGAAATTAACATTCGTTAAAACGAAAGTGCGACTTACTGTTAAGCCTAAGGGCTGAAATCGAAAGTATTTTTGATTCTATTTTTATAAAGAAGCTACTATAGCTGATTAAATATGTCGCAAATATTAAATATAGAAAAGTTATCGAAAAACAATTTCGATACATGGAAGCTGCAGATAGAAGCTGTTTTAATCAAGAATGATCACTGGAGTTATGCTAACGGAACGAAAATTAAGCCCGATGAAGGCGCCGAAGGTGAAGAAAAATGGCTCGAAATTGACCGGAAAGCTAGAGCCGATTTAATCCTAGCAATTACCCCAAGTGAGTTGTGTCATATTAAACATTGTACCACCTCAAATGAAGTATGGAATAAATTAAAAGAAGTTTACGAATCGAGAGGACCGGCAAAGAAAGCCACCCTGTTGAAGCAGCTACTCTTTAAGAAAATGACTGACAGTGAAAATATGTCCGATCACCTAAATATTTTCTTTGATATAGTGGACAAGCTAAAAGAAATGGACATTCAAGTAGCCGAAGACCTATTATCAATTTTGCTCTTATACAGTATTCCTGACAGCTATGAAAATTTCAGGTGCGCCATAGAAGCAAGAGATGAATTGCCGCAGCCTGAAGCTCTGAAAATTAAAATGATGGAAGAATACGAGTCAAGAAAAAATAAAAAGAATCAAGAATCATCAAATGCGTATTTTACAACTCACAAGAAAAATCTTCCTGAAAAGAACAAAAGAGAAATCTTAAAGCCTGTGCAGAATAAGAACACGTATGGCGAAAGAAATTATGCAATCTTCAAATGCAATTACTGTTCAAAAGTAGGGCATAAAGCCTCAGAATGCAGAAAGAAGATCTCAGACAGAAAATTCACTTCATCGAATAAATATAAAGATAGATCTTTCATGGTTGAAGATAGTACAGAGTTCACGATGGCAGCCAGTAACTCTTTCCAAGAACATTCCGAGTGGTGTCTCGATAGCGGTACGACATCACATATGGCTCATGACAAGAATTTGTTTATAGATTTCGAACCTAGAATTGGATCATTTATAAAATTAGCTGTAGATGAAACAGCGGAGATCACAGGTGTTGGAACAGTCAAATTAAAAGTTCCCGGTAATCACGGTGTAACCAATTTAAAGTTAACAAATGTTTTGTGCGTTCCAAAATTGAAATGCAATTTAATGTCTATATCAAAAGCTACTGCAAACAACTGCCGAGTTGTATTTACCGAAAAATGTGCAAAAATTACGGAGCAGGACGGCTCTCTGATTTTAAGTGCTACGAGAAAAGGTGATTTATATTTTTTTCAGCCGCATGTGGATATCGCTGCATCAACTCAGGTAAGCAACTTTCATAAATGGCATTTAAAATTAGGACATTTAAATGAAAAAGATTTAAAATTATTAAAATCTGAAAATATGTTAAGAGATTTAAATTTTAATGAAAAAGATTCCTTAAAAGATTGTAAAGTATGTATTAGGTCTAAACAAACTGTGAAACCATTTTGTAAAGAAAACAAATTTCATAGCGATGAATTATTAGAAGTAATTTATTCTGATTTATGTGGCCCTATAAATGTTAAATCCCATGGCGGATCACGTTACTTTATTACTTTTTTGGATGATAAATCTCGTTACATTGAAGTAAATTTTCTAAAAACAAAAGATCAAGCTAAGTACGCGTTCCGGAGATATAAAGCAGCAGTCGAAAATCGATTAGGAAAAAAAATTAAAATACTGCATACTGATAATGGTTTGGAATATTGTGGCGAAGAATTCAATAAATTTATTGAAGAATGCGGTATTAAACGCGAATTTTCCTCACCAATGACCCCTCAGCAAAATTCTAGAATTGAAAGACAAAATCGTACATTATGCGAAATGGCGAGGTGTTTATTAATGCAATCAAACCTTCCAAATACATTCTGGGCTGAAGCAGTAAATTGCGCTGCATATATTAGAAACAGGTGTCCCACTAAAGGAATTAAAGAAAACAAAACACCTTTCGAATTGTTTTTCGGTTATAAACCAACTGTTAACTATTTTAAAATTTTCGGACAGAAATGTTTTGTTCTAAATAAAAAATCAAAAGGGAAGTTTGAAGCTAGGTCACACGAACATATATTCGTTGGCTATTCAAATGAATCACGCGCTTACAGATTATGGAATAAGGATACCAGAAAAATTGTCATAAGTCGTGATGTTCGATTTATAGACGAATTTGAAATAAATGATTCAGCCACTACTGATCAATAAGAATTAATTTTTCCGTCTGAGAATAAATGCAATGATTGTAATATTAAAAATGAAACTCCTATCCCTACTCAAACCGCAGACAGGGGGGAAAACAGCGGATCGATTTCCTATCCCCCTGAATGCAACGGAGAAAGTTTCTCTTTTTGGAAAGGGGGGGAAGGCTCGCTTTCTGAAGGGGGGGACGTGAAAGATGTGAGTGGAGGGGAGGAGAGTGTTGACGATATATGTAAACAAGAGAAAGGGATTAATAAAAACAATCCTATTTTTAAACGCGGTCCAGGCCGACCTAAAAAAATTAAAAGTTGGAACTTTCAAAAGTCTCATAAGGAGTGTATTACAGATACAAAATATAAAGATGAAACTTCTCAATTAGCTGATAACTCATTTAATGAAATTAATCCCAGCGTAATCGACGCGCTAAATGGAGATTATGCTAAAAATTGGGAAAACGCGATGAAATTAGAATATGATTCTTTAGTTAAGCAAAACGCTTGGGAAATTGTAGATAGACCAAAAGATAAAAAGGTAATTGGGTGTAAATGGGTTTTAAAAACAAAATTCAAACCAGATGGTCAAATTGAAAAATTTAAGGCCAGATTAGTTGCCAAAGGGTGTTCACAGAAACAAGGTATAGATTTTGAGGAAAATTTTTCACCAGTAGCCAGATTAAGTTCTATAAGAACTGCAATCGCGTATGCTATCCAGAATGGTTTCACAGCATACCAGTTAGATTTCATTATGGCATATGTTAACGGCAATTTGAATGAAGAAATTTTTATGGAACTTCCTGAATTTTTTGAAAATGATATACATGAAAATAAAGTGTGTTTATTAAAGAAGTCTTTGTATGGACTTCAGTCAGGAAGACAATGGTTTAAGAAATTAGATGAGAAATTGAGAAAAATGAAATTTAACCCTTTGAATTCCGACAAATGTGTCTATTACTCAAAATATCCTTTTGATGCTATTATAATCGTCTATGTCGACGATTTAATTTGTCTCACTAAAAGTGAAGAGCACTATTTTGATATAAGAAATAAATTAGCAGAATCTTTCAAAATGAAAGATATGGGCCTTCTGCATTATTGCTTAGGCATTGAATTTAATCAAGATAGGGACAGCATCACTATAACACAAAAGAAATACATTGAAGATTTATTAAATAAATTTAATATGGAAGATTCTAGAGTGGTAAATACACCTTTAGATAACAGTGTAAAATTAACTAAACAAATGTGTCCAAATACAGAAGAAGAGAAATCATATATGTCAAAAATTCCTTATAGACAATTAATTGGTTCTCTTATGTATCTGTCGGTTGCTACCAGACCAGATATCACCCATGCTGTAAATTATTTAAGTCAGTTTAATAACAATCCAGGAAAACCTCACTGGATAGCTGCTAAAAGAATACTAAGGTATCTCAATGGCACTAGAAATTTAGGAATTGTGTATTACAGAGACGATAAACCATTGACAGCATTTGTTGATGCCGATTGGGCATCGGATATAAATGATAGAAAATCATATACAGGATACGTCTTTAAGTATGCCGGTGGACCTATTTCTTGGGAATCTAGAAAACAGCGAACCGTTGCTCTATCCACAACAGAATCTGAATATATGTCTCTGTCCGAATCCGCAAAAGAGACAATTCATGTTAGAAATTTCTTAAAAGAACTGGATCCTGAAATTGTATCAAGTCCAACTGCAATCATGTGCAACAATCAGTCCGCACTGAGATTAGTAAAAAATCCTGTTCATCACAATCGATCTAAGCACATTGACATCCGTCATCATTTTGTGCGAGAAGTTTACAATAATAAACTAATTGACATTAAATATATTTCATCAGATGAACAACCTGCAGATATTTTAACAAAAAGTTTAAATGCATATAAACATGAAAAATGTTGTGATATTATAGGACTTAATACTCAGGACTGATGAACTTAAAAATATATATATATTTAAACTGTGTTTCCATTAAGAAATTAACTGCTTATATTTTACGTATTTTATTTTATTATATTAACCATAATTATTTGCTTATAATTCTATTTCTTTACTAACACTTTTCTTATTTTAAGTAACTCTTGCATAAAAATAATTTTCTGTAATTTTTAATATGCTATTATAATGCATAAATATGTTTTATTTTCGAAACATTTATTGAAAAAGGGGGAAATGAAGGATTTCAATGCATGTTTCCTCATATCAGCTGTTAACTAGCTCACCACCTGTCATGACGTCAGATGTGACGTAACTGTATTACGTAATCAACAGCGCATCTTCGTCTCTCTGAGAGAGAAGTTTATATGAGTCTGTACGAGAAAGCTTTGCTAAGCGAGCGGCAAGAAATGCCCGCATTATGTTATTCTACTTTTCTATATATTATTAAATGTTGTGATTGTTCAAAAGACTCTGCTTTTCACTCTGCGGACCCATTTATACCAACACGTTCTTTATTATTTGTGGAATACAAACAAGAAAAAAAAATCTGGTGTGAAACAACCACACGACTTCCATTACCCGCTATTACATGTATTATATGCATTTTTGAGAGATAATGTGATCAGAAAACATAAAAATGACCAAAAAAAGGAAATCGTTAGAGCCGTTTTTGAGATACCAACTTTAACAAAAAATCAGTTATTGACCGGAAAACAATAAATACATACAAAAGCATATTTAAAAGTGAGTTAAAATGGCGAGTTTGAAAAAAATCCGTACAACCGTTTTTAAAGGAACGCCTTTGCGAGGCCTGAAATTGAGCTATTTATACAGGACGCCTATCAATTTTCATGAACTAACCAACTATATCATTCGAAAGGATATCTGATAGAGTGTTTATATAGCAAATTTGAAGAAAATCGTTAGAGCCGTTTTTGAGATACGGACTTACGGTCCCACTTCCGGTTTCCGATGTCCCATTTCCGGTTAAACTCAGTTATTGACAGGAAAACAATAATTACATACAAAAGTATATTTAAAATTGAGTTAAAATGGCGAGTTTGAAAAAAATCCGTACAACCGTTTTTAAAGGAACGCCCTTGGGAGGCCTGAAATTGAGCTATTTATACAGGACGCCTATCAATTTTCTTGAACTAACCAACTATATCATTCGAAAGGACATCTAATAGAGTGTTTATATAGCAAGTTTGAAGAAAATCGTTAGAGCCGTTTTTGAGATACGGACTTACGGTCCAACTTCCGGTTTCCGATGTCCCACTTCCGGTTTTTCAATTTTCACCAAAATTTGGAAATTTCATCTGTACGCCAGACGTATTTGAATTCTAATGTTTCGTAGCTCTATCTTTATTAGTTTCTGAGCTATAATAGCCAGAATATTCTCCACATACATACACACACACACACACACACATACATACACACTGACCAATTGCCAAAAACCACTTTTTTGGACTCAGGGGACCTTAAAACGTGTAAATCAGGTGAAAACCCGATATCGAATTTTCAGACCGAATACAATACTTCCATTACCTACGGTAGTAGGGTAATGGAAGTAATAAGAGTCATAGCAACAGACATTATAAAGAATAATTTGAGTTATGGCAATGCGTTTGTAAATTTTCTTCGTGAGAGTAAGAAGCTAAATTTGGCTTTTTTTGTAGATACGCAAGTTCAGGAAATTTTCTTAGAAGAAAACTTTATATCAGAAGATCATTTCTATGAAACTATGCCTGCAATAATGGTCCGAAGAGACTTTTGTTGCAAGGAGCTGATAGATACCTTTGTGCATAGATTAATGGCATCTGGTCTTTTTTTTAAATATAACATCGATACTATATTTTTTTCTACCAAGCAGTATCATTCCCTCCTTGCATCCCAAAATTTCAAATCTGATACCACTAATCGAAAACTGACATTGACAGACGTCGCTCCAGCATTCATATTCCTCTTGTGCGGCTATTTTGTATCTTTTCTAGTTTTTATTGGAGAGTTGTGCTTTGGTCGCAAGAAAATAAAGCGTAGGAAAGTCAAAAAGGCAAAGAGGAGATTGTGGAAAATAACGTCAGCAGTATAAATTTCAAATATATATTATTATTATTATTATTATTATTATTTTAAGACCATTTCGCATATTTCTTTCTATATTGTTCATTCATTAAAAGTTATATTTTTATTTGAACATTTTTTCGTCTAATTAAAAATACTTTTTGGAAATCAAGAAACTATTATTATTATTATTATTATTATTATTATTATTATTTTCGTTTTACGTTTTACGTTTTTAGAAACTTTTCATGATATTAACTGCCACTATAGTACCTCCTATAGCAAAAATATTGTAAATAATAAGTGTCTGATTTCCAATTTAGTAATTTTTAACTGAATTATGTTTGATATACAAAATTTAAGAGTCATTCTATTACTCTTTATATTTCAAGTGAATTTAATGACATTGATTTTTCATGTCATGAAAGTTTCGAAATCACAAAAATATCCCTTCGATACCTATGTAATGACACATTGGATGAATATTTTCTATTTTATTTAATTCAGTTTTAATGTGCTTTTTCATGGGTATATTGTAACATTTTGTCGTGTAATTTACTGTTAGAAAATCTTAAGATTCTCGAGTAATTCCGCGATATCTAACGAAAATAACAACAGAACAATGGCTTACTGTTCATCCCATTTAGTTCTATACAAGTTTCATAAGATTTTTGCTTGCAGATAATGATACCGTTTCTTCCTCATGAGATTTATGTATGTGCATAATGATATTATTACTTCGTATGCAGAAGATCAAGCAGATCTCAAGATGAACACTATATTACAAGTGCAATAATACAGCAGATAAATAATGTCTAGTTAATTCAATTTAGTGCTTCATGTGTTTTTTACTTGATCATATAACGATTGCATTTCTTCGAATTCATTAAATTCAAAAAATTATAAGATTAAATAATTCTCGAGTAATACCTCAATATCTACGGAAAATTACAACAAAACAAAATCTTATATTTCATTCTATTTAGTTCTTTACAAGTTTCGTAAGATGTTTGCTTCAAAATAATGATACCGTTCCCTCCTCATGAGATTTATGTAAGTGAATAATGATATCTTTACTTCGTATGCAAAAGAGCAAGAAAATCTCAAGATTAACTCTACATTACAAGCGCATTTACGACAGACAAATAATGTTTAGTTAATTCAGTTTAGTGCTTCATGTGTTTTTTACATGACCATATAACGATGTCAATTCTTCGAATCGATTAAAGTAAAAAAAAAAAAAAAAAAAGTTTAAATGTTTAAGTAAAAATGTAACAAACAAATAATTTTTATCTTTTTCATTTAAGTTCTTGATGTGTTTTTTGCATGAACATGTTAATAACCAATCTTCATGTGCACAAACTTTCAAATATATGAAATGTAATAAAAAAAAATCGTAAAATTAATTCACCGTTATCTATACAATGGCCGAACAGATGTATATTTTTTAGTTCATTTTAATTAGTACTGTAGAAGATTTACGCATGTACATAGTGATACCGTTTCTTTGTGTGTGCAGGAGAGCAAAAAATCTCAAGATTAACTCTATGTTGTGTCATTGCAATAAAGCAATAAACATATAATTTCTCGTTAATTCCAATTAGCGCTTCATACGTATTTTGCATAAATATAATAATATCATTTCTTCGAATCCACTGAAGTCAGAATATCACTGTATCAATCTTATCTACGCAAAATTTCTTAGCTCTTGATTTTTTTTCTTTTGTGTGCATAATGATATTATTTCTTCGTGTGGAAAAAAGTTAAAATATCACTATATTTACTTTGTTTCTTCTTGTTCTAACAATTTAGAAGATTCCGTTAGAAGATATTATTCTGTTACTTCTTAAGCATAAAATTTAAACGATGACAAGATTCACTGATCATTATTTAAGTAATGTTTGTACAAACCAATACATTTAAGTTCATTCGATTTCTTTTTAACTCTGTTATGCACTCAGTTGTCCAATAGATAAATATTTTATGGTTCATTCAATTTATTGCTTTAGGTGTTTTTTCCATGCGTATAATAATGGTGATTCTTGGTGTGCATTAAGAATGAGCATTTAATCTTCAATGTCTCTGCAATATTACGTGTGACCAATACTTTCTATTTCACTCAATTGTGCTTTTGTATGTGTTTAATTATTCCGTTACTTCTTGAGCATAAAATTTAAACGATGACAAGATTAACTGTTCATTAACTACACAATTTTCGTACAGACCAATAACTTATAGTTCATTCAATTGTTTTAACTCCCTGTTATGCTCTCAGTGGTCCAACACATCAATATTTTCCAGTTCATTCAATTTATTGCTTCAGGTGTTCTTTGCATGTGTATTATAATAGTGATTCTTCATGTGCATTAAGAATTAATAGAAGATCACAACATTTACTCTGCAATGCTTGTGCAACATTATATGTGACCAATACTATCTATTTCATTCAATTACGCCTTTTGTATGTATTTAATTATTCCATTACTTCTTAAGCACAAAATTTAAACGATCACAAAATTAACTGTTCATTATCTACGCAATAATCGTGCAGACGAATACTTTTTAGTTCATTCACTTTTTTTTAACTCTGTCATGAACTCAGTGGTCCAACAGATCAACAATACATTGTAGTTCATTTAATTAATCTCTTTTGTAGTTTTTGCATGTGTATAATAGTAGTGTCTCTCCGTGTGCATTGAGAATGTGTAGAAGATAACAACATTTAATCTTCAATGCTTGTGCAACGTCAAATCCCATACACCACAGAATGTATCAGTTATGTTGCAAAAAGCTCACAATCTTTCATTAATGTAAGGCATTCTCTGAAATCTTTCTGAAAAGTTCAGCCGTTTCAATGTTCTATGTGTTAAGAGTTTGAAACCTTTCTGTAACGTTTCTGATTCTTTGTTACGATCGCGAACATTTCTGCGTTTATGAAACAAATCTGAAAGCAAACTGAACGTTTCGAAACATTCATGAAATATTTGCAATGTTTCGATGTTATACGATCGCTACGTTTCTCGAACATTTTGTGCTCTTAGGGATATGACCAATATTTTCTATTTCACTCAATTGTGCTTTTTGTATGTGTATAATTATTCCGTTACTTATTGAGCATAAAATTTAAACGATGGCAAAATTAACTGTTCATTATGTACACAGTGTTCATACAGACCAATAACTTATAGTTCATTCAATATTTTTAACTCTTTGTTATGCAATGCACTCAGTGTCCCAACAAATCAATACTTTCTCTTTCATGCAATTTATTGCTATAGGTGTTTTTGGCATGTTTATAATAATAGAATTTCTCCGTAAGCATTAAGAATGAGTAGAAGATCACAAAATTTAATCTTTAAAGCATGTGAAACATTACGTGTGACCAATACTTTCTATTTCACTCATTTGTGATTTTTGTATGTGTTTAATTATTCCGTTACTTCTTGGACATAAATTTTAAACGATGACAAGGTTAATTGTTCATTATGTACACAGTGTTCGTACAGACCAATAATTTTTAGTTCATTCAATGTTTATAACTCTTTGTTATGCATTCAGTGCAGTGTTGCTAAATTGGGGACTATTTTTATTCAACTATTACCAATAATGTTGGGTAGTGATATTTGATATACATAATAGATTATTTATCTTCGATGTGATTAGGCAATTGTTACAAATAAAATTAGTGGTGGATGTTGAATAAAAAATGTCCCCAATCTTGCAACACTGACTCACGAGCCTAACACATCAATACTTTATGGTTTATTCAATTTATTGCTTTAGGTGTTTTTTGCATGTGTATAATAATAGTGTTTCTCCGTGTGCATTAAGAATGAGTAGAAGATCATAACATTAAATCTTCAAATCCTGTGCAACATTACGTGTGACCAACACTTTCTATTTCACACAATTGTGCTTTTTGTATGTGTTTAAATATTCCGTTTCTTCTTGAGCTTAAAATTTATGTGATGACAAGATTATCTGTTCATTATCTACGCAATGTTCATACAGACCAAAACTCTTTGGTTCATTCAATTTTTTTAACTCGCAGTGTTGCCAGATTGAGGTCTTTTTTATCCAACTATCACCAATAATTTTGGGAAGTGATATTTGATATACATTATAGACTATTTATCTTCGAAGTGATTTGGCAACTGTTACAATTAAAATTTACTGGTGGATTTCGAATAAAAAAAATTCCCCAATCTGGCAACACTGAGTCTGTGGTCCAACAGATTAAATACACTATCTATTTCTTTCAGTTTATTGTTTTAGTTTTTTTTTTTTTTTTTTTTTTTGCATTTGTATAATAATAGTGATTTTTCGTGTGTATTAATAATGAATAGTAGATCACAACATTTAATCTTCAATGCCTCTGCGATATTACGTGTGACCAATACTTTCTATTTCACTGAATTGTGCTTTTTGTATGTGTTTAAATTTTCCGTTACCTCTTGAGCATAAAATTTAAGTGATGACAAGATTAACTGTTCAATATCTATGAAATGTTCGTACATACCAATACTTTTTACTTCATTCAATTTTTTTAACTCGCAGTGTTGCCAGATTGGGGACTTTTTTATCCAACTATCACCAATAATTTTGGGAAGTTTTTTGATATACGTAATAGATGATTTATCTTCGAAGTGATTCGGCAACTGTTACAATTAAAATGTAGTGGTGGATTTTGAATAAAATTGTCCCCAATCTGGGAACACTGAGTCTGTGGTCCAACAGATTAATACACTATCTATTTCTTTCAGTTTATTTCTATAGGTGTTTTTTGCATTTGTATAAAAATTGTGATTCTTCGTGTGCAATAAGAATGAATAGTAGATCACAACATTTAATCTTGAATGCCTCGGCAATATTACGTATGACCAATACTTTCTATTTGACACAATTTCTGTTTTTGTATGTGTTTAATTATTCCGTTACTTCTTGAGCATAAAATTTAAACGCTGACAATATTAACAGTTCATTATCTACGCTACAGACCAATAATTCTTAGTTCATTCAATTTTTTTAAACTCTGTTATGCACTCAGTGGTCCAACAGATCAATACTTTCTAGCTCGTTCAATTAATCTCTTTCGGTGTTTTGAAAGATGTATCTTCTGTTATGTATGGTGTACTCAAATGAGACAATATTTTCTGTTTGAAATAGTTTAATACTATTCTTCTATATCTTAGTATTGAATTAAATTAAATCAATATTTAAAAGGACACATTTATTTACAATAAATAAACACAAAACTGCAATTTAAAATGCATTAATACCATGACAAAAAATTCAGTTATAAATCAACCTTCATCAGAGTCGACTTATGATGGCTTTCGCTCCTTATTTCACTCCTTAAGCGTATTGTTATTATTTTCTACGCAAACTTTATAGTATTAATGGTTGTATACCTTATAAAAAATGTATTTCGCCACAAATAGGTGAAATACGAAAAAAAAAAAAAAAAAAAAAACAATTAGAAATTTATTTTTTATATATTGATCATGTTCCTGATTTTGAAAATGTTAAGGTCCTGCCTTTGGCACAAATATCTATGATTCGCGCATAATCCTAGAGGGCGTCTTTAGAAAGTAACAACCCTCTTCCTCGATAAAAGTAAAATCGGTACCTGTCATACATTGATACATTCTTTTTACTTTCTCTCACCCATGTATATATAATACAGAAAGTATTGTTTTTCGGTCAAATTTTCGAAATTTCGTTTTTCTTATATTTACACGTTTTGACGTCCCCTAAATCCGAAAAACTATACTTCTAGCCGTTGGTCTGTAATTGTGTTTGTGTTTGTGTCTATGTGTATGTTATCAGTATATCTCAGAAACCAATAGAAGCAGAAATTCAAACTCGTCAATTTCTACATCAATATCATATAGAAATGCTACACTAAACTTTCCATTGAGATAAAGCAAATGGTTCATGTACAGCGACATCTAAGAGAATACAAATACATTATGTCTAAGGAGAGAATTGAAAGTAAGTAGAGTTTAACATCTGCAGACTATACTAAACAAAATGAAATGAATGTAGAATTTTTATAGGCACAAAAGCGGGTTTCATGCAGAATAAAAATCATTTACAGTTTGTTTACAGGTCTTCACAAAAGAACTGAAATATAATTGGAAAATATTTGGAAATTCGATGAAGCCCATTTCAGGTATGTTATTAATATTGGATTCTGTTTAAGTGCACAATGTAGGGTGTGAATAATTTTTAGAAGATGTATAGCGCTGCCAATAACTTAGGAAATTCATTATTTTTATTGAATATAATTAGTGGAAGCGTTTAACTATAATAAAGGGTGTCTCAAAATTAACGCAAGGTTTGAATTTTCCACCATTCGTACAGTAAAGTGTTGACAACTCTATTAAGAAAACCATTTGACAACTGATAGTTTAGCGTTAGAAAAAATGAAGAGTTACACGATAAATCGACATGTTTTCATCGTTGAACAATATTTCAAAAGTAACGAAAGTCTGGCGGCCACAGTTTGAAAATTTTGTACAAAATATGTTCGGAATAATGATTTAACTTCCTCAGCTGTGAAGAGAGTAATCGAAAAATTCAGGTAGACTGGATCCATTGGTGATTTTAAACACACTGGTCGTCCAAAAACAAGCCGATCGAATGTCAATATCGAAGCAGTGCACTGTTAAAAATGGTTTCTTAAAAATGAGCTAAATTGTCTCAAAATAGCTCCGAAACAATATATACTTAAATTTGAAAACTCATGTACTCATTTTTGCTTATATTGACATGTGAAATATAGGGATATTTGGATTCTTATAGGTCAACAACCCATTTTTGAGCATGTCAATATACTCAAAAATGAGTGCATGGTTTCTCAAGTTTAAGTATATATTGTTTCGGAGGTATTTTGAGCCAATTTAGCTCATTTTTAAGAAACCACTTTTAACAGTGTGTGTGAGAGTGTTGGTGAAAATCCAGGAACAAGAACTGCAAATTTCAATAAGCTCTTTACAGTGTATACAGGTTGATTCAAAATTAGTCTGACCAATTTTAAAAGCCTTTAACTATCTATGGTAAATTTTAATCACTTTACCACCAGTTTTATTTTAAAAGTGAGACGTTTAAATTACCATTCTAACTATTTTTATTAGTGGGAGTAAATTATATGGCTCCGAAATTAGGTCCTCAAACCCGAAATGAAATTTTAAAGCTTTTGAAGGATAGTTGCTAAACATTGTGTTATAAATAACACATTTAAAAATCAGAAAAGACATTTTTCTAATGGATTACTATCTGAACTTCGAAAATAAATAAAATTTGGCTGGCAATCAAAAGTTCCAGGAAAAAAATGTGGACGAAAGGAAGTCTTTGGTGAAAAAGGAAAAAAGAAGCTGAAAAGATTTGTCGCTGTAGAAAATCCTCTGCCTCAAACAACTTTAGCAAAGAAACTACAGGTATCGCAATAGACAATCTGTCGTCAGATAAAGAAAATTGGCTATAAAAATGTGAATAAAGCAGTCTGTCATCAAATGTCCGCAAAGACCATAGAAAAACTAAGAAAACGTTCCTGGCCTATCTGTATTTAATGTTACGCAAAGGTAGATACAAAACATGCATAACTTAGGATGAAACAATGTTTCATATGTCATTCAATACTAGAAAAAAGAAAATACAATATATTTCACGCGAAAAGCGTTGCAAAGACGCAGTTGTTTTGCAAAAGGCAAGTTGGCCGTCAGGTGTTGTGGTATGGATGGGAATGTCCTCTAGGCTTAACAAAACCATTTTTTCTAGAACTAAAGACTAAAATAAATGTTAAATACTATCAGAATGCAGTTTTTAAGCAAATGTTCAAAGAAAGTAAACGGCTTTATCCTCAAGGAAACTTTGTTTTTCACCAAGATTCTGCAAAAAGTCACACTGCAAAATCAGATATAAAATGGCTGAAAGATTATAAAATAAATTTATTTCCTCCCGAGAAATGGCTATCATCATCCCTTGACTGTGCTGCTTATGATTATGTTTTATGGGTATAGTTAGGAAAACAATTGAGTAGCCGTAAAGTAAGAAAACTTCAAGGACTTCAAAAAGCAATCAAAGTGGAAGATGGAAAAATACCACCAAAAATGGTCGAAAAAGTTCTTTTGGCTTGGCCTAAACGATTGTGTAAAGTGTACTATGCTAAAGGAAACCATACTGAAAATTTCATGTAAATAACTTAATTCAATAAAAATTTCTGATGTCCTGAAATTGGTCACACTAATTGTGAATCAACCTGTACTCACTGAAGATCTGTGTCTCGATGCTTATAAATTTCAATTAGCACAAGAACTGAAGCGTAATGACACCCTGCACATCGAAGAGACTTCGTTGAATGGATTATTGAACATCAGCAAGTGGATGCCGAGTTTTTGAACAAAATCATTTTCAACGATGAATTACATTTTCACCTCGATGGCTTTGTTAATTTCAAAATTGCCACATTTGGGTTTCAGAGAACCAGGATGTGGTTGTCGAAAAACAAATGTATTCTCGAAATGTCAATGTTTGGTGAAGATTTTGGGCTGGAAGCTTCATTGTACCATGTTTTTTAGAAAATGAAGCTGATCAAGCAGTGAATGTTACTGGTGGTCGATATCGTGACATGAGAACACAGTTCTTTCTGCCTAAATTGGATGATATTGATGTAGACAATATGTAGTTTCAACAAGACAGTGCCTCATCCCATACAGTCCGTGAAACAATTCAGTTACTGCATGAGACATTTCCTGGCCGTGTGCTCTCCTGTTTCGGTGATCCCAATTGGCCTCTTGATCGTGTGATTTTACACCTTTGTTTTTCTTTTTATGGGGTTATTTGAAGTCAGAAGTCTCAAAAATCTTAATAAAATCAAATTATAAATATTTACAATTAAGATGAGAGCACAAAAACCTCATAAGTCACATAATAGAAATGAAAAATATTGTTTTACTATAGGAAAGAACAGTGCAACTTAATTAAATAAAAATTTTAAACTAACGTCAAATATCTCTAGGAAAATATTTATCCACACGCGAATTCCAGATCAAAAAAGAAAAAAAAAATCATTAACTTTTTTAGCGTAACAATATATTTTCGGTAATTTCATAGTATAATATTGTGAGCCGTTGCTATAGGAACACACACGATTGAAATGGAAGGAATTTTAAGTATAAAAGATTACAGGTATAAAATGAAAAGGTGCATAAAAAAAAGTATTTTTTAAATATCTCTTTGACATCGTAAGAAAATAATTTTTGTATTCTGCAAATCTGGCTAATCATATCTTTCGAATGATACCACTTTCAATCCTATACTCCCATAATTAATATGTTAAAGTGTACCAAAAATTTCTAGATTGCCTATTAATATACATATTTTATTTTATTTCCGGAAAATAAATAAATAAATAAATAAATAAGCGTACATTTCATTTCCTTATTTTCGCATCAAGTATTTCGTTCTTTTTAAGTTTTAGATGTTAAAATGGGGTTTTTACTTAATATCTTTTTATCCAATTATCCGTCTGGACTAAAAAATACGGTGTTAGATAGATTTGTTCCTGATTCAAAAGTGTACCACTTTTCGTAGTTGTCACTTGAACGGTTTAGATTTGTATAGCTAACTAAAAAATCCGGGCAAACAAATGATCATATATATATATATATTAAAAAAATCATTTTTATACATCATTTTAATGTGATTTGAAAAGTAAATTACTACTTTCATTTATAGTTACATTTTACACATGAAAACAATAACCATCATATGACATTATATACGATGCATTTTTTGTAACCATTTTTATTCATCTTTTAAGACTCGCTTTGCGACTAAATTATTTATAATTTAATTTATCATTCAACTTAAAATGTATTCATTATCCTCCACTCTCGTTAATTATTTCTGTTCTATTATTTTGAAAGGTAATATAATTCTTTGATTGAGGACAATAAATAATTGATTCATTTATTGCTACAACTTTCTCTTTCCCATTATTTATTTTTAATTTAAATGAAAATAAATTGATTTTAAATCTGTTCAATTAAACCATTACAAAAACTCCGAATGAATTCTGTGTGTTTGCAGATAATATTCCGTCTGTTTTAAGACAATTAGACGTGATTTATTCTAAAAGACACGTACAAATTATTTTCTTTCCTTTTAATTAATTATATCAATTTAAATTTATATTTGATTCCCGTTTTTTCTTTTCTTTCTTTTTTTTATTATTATAAATATATATATATATATATATATATATATATATATATATATATATATTATTTTTAAGTAAAAGGAAATCCAGTAAACGTAAAGTATTTCCTATCCAAAAATGCAACTATCAACAAATATGGTAAGTAAATTTAAAAATACTTAAACATTTTTAAGGGTTTGACTTAGGTGAAACTTTGGATCGTTTATATACCCTTTCACAAAATTCAAATTATCAAATGGCCTTTTCTCAAAATTCAAATAAATGAAAAAATGTTCATTCACATAATTTAACTTTAAGAAAATTATTCGGTTATATGCAGTATTATTTCCAATTCGTTCAGACTGCGTCCGCGCCGCGTAGTGTTCCATTTTCACACGAGTAATTATTATTATTCGTTTTTACCAGTTTTATTACTAAACATTGGATTACATGCTATTTAAAAGAAATGTTTTCATCTTTAAGTATGATATTTATGTGTGTGGAAGTCCAAATGTCTCCAAGAACCTAAAAAATAACATCATAATCCTTTTATGTAAATTTCCTAACTGCATGTTAATTTATTGGTTTTTGTTAGTTATTTCTCATGATGCATTTGAAATCTACATATTTAATTTATTATGATTATTTTCCCATGATTTATTAATATTCTGTAATGTAACGAAAAGAGTTTTTTCTATAAATAGAACTTTTTCGTTTTATTTATTAAGAATCAATGAACGAATCTTTCAAATACTCAAGACATTCATAAAATTTATTTTCTCTATCTGGTTACATTTTCGAGATTGCGATGTAAGTTTTCGCGTTAAATTATCATTTTCATTATTTTATTCATTTGGAATGCACGCATAAAATCCATACGTAAAACTTCGCCTTCTTCTTTTCCAGTACTTTGTTTTAGCTATAGCATCATCTTCAGCATCACATTCGGGAAACTTTAATTTTTATTATCAAGAAGATGACATGGTTCATTGTTTAACTTGATATTAAACATTATAGAGAGAGACTGTTTTAATGGAAAATTTTACACACTAATATTACTTTTTTAGAGATAAATAAATTTATATCTGTATATATTATGTATTTATAAATATATACATGTGCGTGTGTCGTATTAAACTGAAAAAGTACATTCAAATAATTAAAATGCAGTCGCTGAGACTCGTGGTTGTTTAATAAACTCAAGATCTTACATCCTTCGCGCAAAGGTGACACCTTCTCTTAACAACTCATACTCAAATCTTGAAAACCAACCTCAGAACTAAATTGAAAATTATCTTTTTCATTCCAGGCGGGTGCGGTCACATGATCGTAACCTTCCCGATTGACTTTAGAAGGAAGCCATACGGTACATGGGAGTAGGGGACAGTGGATTCCAGATTAAAATTACGTTTGAATTCCACAATTTAATAAATAACGATTTTGTTTCTTTAGGAAATAAAATAAGTTTAAGAATTGAGAAAAAGTCAGCGAATTTGAAATTACTGAAATATTTAGAAACTGTGTTTATAAAAAATTAATTACAGGCCGCTATCAGTTGATAAGTTTGAGGCAGATTTATTTAAGTTTGAGAAATGAAGCTTTAATTTGAAGGGGGCTCTTAATTATATTTCATATACATACATACACATATATATATATATATATATATATATATATATATATATATATATATATATATATATATATATATATATATATATATATATGAATATATGTATACTTTTTTATTTATTTATTTTTGACAGAGAGAAAAATATTTGTTTCTAGCAAAAATAAGACCAAAAAATTAAAACCTTGATTGACACCTGACTTTTCAGTTAAAAAGTTTTGAAAGAGAATTTTATGGAAATACATACTGATAAAAATGATATTTTAAGAAGTTTTAGTAAACTTTATAAAGTTAACCGTTGAATTATACAGCCAAATCCTTTCTTTAAGAAGAAAGTCTAATCATAGCCTCCTAAACGAAATGCCTATCACTTAGCTCGGAAACTTGGCAACAGCTGAAGCTGTAAACTGCGCCCCCTGGTACAGATTGCTCAACTTTTTTATTCAACTATCACTAATAATTTTAAGAAGTGATACATGATATATATTATCGACATTTCTTCGATTTTATTCGCCTTTTATGTATAACATATCCCACTTAAAAAAAATTTTAGTGGCTGTTGAATAAAAATGCCACGCGATCTGTAGCAGGTGGCGCTGTCTACCGCTTCAACTGTTACGAAGTTTTCGAGTGACGCGACAGGCATCTAGTTTAAGAGGCTATGGGCTAATATCCGTATTTGTGACAAATTGCTGTAAAATTTAGTGTATTAATTGCTTATTAAATGATCACATCCTTTCTTCGAGAAAAAGTTTATAACTTTAATTCGCATAACTTATTTTTACGGCCAATGGATAAAGCACATATTACTTGTCACTGATTGTAATGTAGCGTTCAAAATTATTCTCATATATACACCCAGCGACAAAAAGATAGGAACAAAGGGTTTTTTCTTTGATTTTTCATAAAATAACGTTATCTAAATTGTGCTTATCATTTATTATTATATTAAAATAATACTATTCCTGAACTTATTTTTGTTTTAAGACTAATTTAGAAAAGTTTCAAGACTAATTTTTTTCTAAATTAAGACTACACTCCGTGACAAAAAGATAGGAACAAAGTTTTTTTTTTTTTTTTTTTTTTTTTTTAATTTTCATAAAATAACATTATCTAAATTGTGCTGATCATTTATTATCATAACAAAATATTATCATATCAAAAACATATTAAATATTTTAATCATATTTAAAATATTCATATTCAAAATAATCATATTCAAAAATTAAAAAAAAAAAAAAACCTTTGTTCCTATCTTTTTGTCGCGCTGTGTAGTCTTAAATAAGAAAAATTTTAGTCTTAAAATTTTTCTAATTTAGTCTTAAAACAAAAATTAGTCCAGGAATAGTGTTTATTTATAATAATAATAAATAATAAGCACAATTTAGATAACGTTATTTTATGAAAAATCAAAGAAAAAACAAAGAAAAAACCCTTTGTTCCTATCTTTTTGTCGCGGGGTGTGTTTATTATTCTTAATCATCTTAACTTTTTATGTTTAGATTCAAAGATTCAAAGACGGAAGGAAAAAAATCAGAAATACAATAGTTATAATAAACAATTACAACATATCTATCTTTTATACAAACGGAAACATTAAGTAAATCAAACACCATCAAATACTTCTCAAATAAAAATTTTCTTCCAACAGTTTCGTGGAAAACTTTATGTGTTTTCAAAAAGATATTTTTATTTACGAAATGATGAGTGATAATCGTTATTTATCATTATTTTTAATGCACACGTTTTGGTACTGTTTATCCTAAATTCATTTACAACTGTCTTAATTAATCAATTTAGGTTATGAAAATTTTCTCCAATTTGTTAATTACTTTTTTCTAAACAACTTACAAAAATACAATTTTCTTTTGATTGCTGGAACAAAATAATTGTTTCATTTGTTTCAATTCTTTTTTTCTTTTTTTTACGAGCATTATATTTTCATTCCGATGAAAATAAATTTTCCTTTAAACTATTTTATCACAGAAGTTCCGAATAACTTTTGGGTATTTGTAAGTAGTGTGTCCTCTTTTCTCATGTGTAATGAGGTATTAATTATACGAAATATGTTAACAAACTGTTATCTCATTTTTTTTTCTGTTGCAGGTTTTTATTTTTTCGTATTCTTTTTACTGGTATTTTAGACTTTATAATTCTTTTAGATATCCTTTAAAGTAAAGTTTCCTTTCGAAAAAATCAAGTGATGTAGAAAACTAGTGTGTTGTAGCCACCACATGAATTTCTTCTATATTTTCCTATACAAATTCACTCAGTAAAAATAATTTATTAAAATTATTATTTAAAAAAATTATCTTCCATGATAATGCAGACGATTTCCATATCGCAGAAGTAGTATAACACTAAATATAAAAAAAGAGTCAATTTTATTGTCAATATTTAATAAAAAAAAATGTTAAAAATGAAAAAAATCAATAAATTTATTTTAAATTATCGCAGATCGATGGTTCAACCATTCGTTTTAAAGGTATTGGCGAGCTCTTTTGAAAGATACCCATCATGAAAATTTACTCCCAGGAGGCGTGGCGAGGCTCCTACACATACAATTTTTTTTTCCCAGTTGACTATCTCTATTATAAATAATTCTTGTAAATTTCATAATGATTACAAAAAATAATTCTCTTAATGTACATTTATACAAAATTTTGTCCTATATCACCATGTTAAAAATTTAGAAAAAGCGGGATGGCAACGCAACCTGTTAGATATTTTTTACCAAAAGTTCATAGGCACTAATTTTTGTCAAGGTGCAACTACATACCATTTTGTATGAACTTCTGTTCAGTAGTTCCTGAGATACAGTTTCCACAAAATTTTGTCACACACACACAGACTGACAGACAGACAGACATTTTCTAAAAATGGTCAAATCATGTTCTACAGCTCTCAAAACGTGTAAATCCATCAAAAACCCGAGGTCGAAAATTTTTACAAATCCAATACTTTCTTCTATTGAATATAGAAGAAAGTAATAATAAAATGGGGATTACGTGTTTCAGAAATATTTTGTAATCTAATTAAAAGGTAATGTAATTGTAAAGTGTTTGTAAAGTAATTTTTGTAGTTGTAACTAATACGCAAAAATGTCGTTAATAAAAATATCATATTATTGTTAAATAAAAATCAAATGAATTTAAAATCTTTCATATTCACAAAAAGAAATATCAAATGATACACAAAATGTAAAAATCAAAAACATCAAATACTTCTAAAACAAAAACTTTCTCAAAACAATTCTGTTCCAAAATTAAATGAATATGTGTTTGTGAAAAGACGTTTATCTGTGAAATTATAACTGATAATTATTATTTATAATTATTTAAAATAGATGTGCGTGTAATTTTTTTTATCTACATTTTTTCTATTCTTTATTCTGAGATTATTATCTTAATTAATCAATTTAGTCTACATTAATTACGTTTTTACAAATAAATCAAAAATGTACAAGTTTCTTTTGATCGGTGGCATAAAACAAATGGTTCATTTTTTGTAATATATATCTTTTATTCTTTTACACGCATTGTCATTTTACTCTATTGAAGAAAATTAATTTTCTTTTGAACTATTTCATCACAAAACCCTGATTTAGTTTTGTATATTTATAAATGGTATTTCCTGTTTTCCCATGATTATTGTGCTATTAATTACACCAAATAGGTTGACAAACTGTTATATTATTTTATTCTTTTAAAAGTTTTTTAATTATTTTTAATTGGTAGTTTAGAGATTATAATTGTTTTAGATATCATTTAAATTTAATTAAAAATAACTAAATAACATAGAAAAAAATAAAAGATAGTTACGTATCTAAGAAACACTTTGTAATGTAATTGAAAAATAATGTAATTATAAAGGCTTTGTAAAGTAATTTGTAGTGTAATTATAAGTAAAACTTGCCTTAATAGAAGTATTTTAAGTTAAAAAAAAAAAAAAAAAAAAAAAAAAACACTATTGAACAGAAAGTATTTCACAATCACCCACACACACACAAAAAAAAGGCAAATACTTTTGAAACAAAAATTTTCTCTTTTAAAACAATTTCGTTAAAAACTTCGCTGAATACATGTTTTCGAAAAGCTATTTTATCTATGAAATGATATAAATGATAAATATTATTTATAGTTATTTCCAATAGATACTCGTGTATTTTTTACTTCATCTTTCGTACATTTCATCCTGAGTTTGTTTACAACTGTATTAATTAATTTAATCTACATTATTTTTTTTCCCAAATCGTTAATTACCCTTTTCCAAATATCTTACAGTGATACAAGTTTCTTTTGATTGCTTGTAGAAAACACTTCTTTTCTTTCTTTTTCTTTTTCTTTTGTTCCTTGTAATACATTTTTCTTTTTCATTTTACGTGCATTACATTATTATTATTCTGATGACAATAAATTACAGTTCTTTGAATGATTGCATCATTTAAGTCCGGAATCACTTTGTGTATTTGTAAATATATCTCTTTTCCCATATATGATGGGCTATTAATTGCGCCAAGCATGTTAACAAGCTGTTATTTCTAATTAAACTGTTAAAGATTATTAATTTACTTTTTCGTTAGTAATTTAGATTTTATAATTATTTCCGATTTATGTTAAAGCTAATAAAAAATAATCAAGTTGTAAGGAAAACAGTAAAAGGGGGACAATAAAAATAATACGTAAACCAATACAAAAAACAATAAAAATAATGCGTATCTAAGGAACATTTTGTAATGTAATAAAATATAATGTAACTGTAAAGGATTTTAAAATAATTTTTGTAGTGTAATTAAAGCGCAAAATTTTCTCTAAAAAAATATTTTAAGTTAAAATAAATTAACTGAATACAAAGACTTTCATATCTGCAAAAAGAAATCAAATGATACATGGAAAGTAAAAATCTAAACCACTTCTAAAACAAAAACTCTCCTAAAAAATTGTTTCATTTAAAACTTCACATAATATATGTTTCTGAAATGACGTTTGTATCTATGAAATTAAAGGTGATAATCATTATTTATAATTATTTATAATGAATACGCACGCATTTTTTCTATCTACATTTTTTGGTATTCCTTATTCTGTGAATATTAACAACTATCTTAATTAATTAATTTAGCCTACATTCATTTATTTTCAAAATCGTTAATTACCCTTTCCCAAATAACTCGCAAAGATACAAATTTCTTTTGATTGCTTGCAGAAAACAATTGTTTCATTTGTTGCAATACATTTCTTTTTTTTTTTTTTTTAATTCTTTTTGCATGCATTATGTTTTTATTCCAATAAAGATAAATTATTTATTTATTTTTAATTATTTCATCATAAACATTACATTATGTATTTATAAATAATATTTTTTATTTTCCTATGTGTAATAAGCTATTATTTACACTAAATTTGCTAATAAACTGTTATTTTAAATTAATCTGTTACAGATTATTAATTAATTTTTTTATTGGTAATTTAGACTTTAAAGTTATTTCCGATATTTTTTAAAGATAATAAAATATAATCAAGTTGAAAGGGAAACAATAAAAGGTGATAATACGTATCCAAAAAACATTTTGTAATGTAATAAAAAGTAATGTAATTGTAAAGTTTTTAAAAGTAGTGTTTAGGGTACAAGCAAAAGTAGAGTATAAGCGAAAAATGCTCCAATATATATATATATATATACACCCCACGACAAAAAGATAGGTACAAAGGGTTTTTTCTTTGATCTTTCATAAATATCATTATCTAAATTGTGCTTATCATTTATTATTATCATAAAATAACACTATTCCCGGACTAATTTTTGTTTTAAGACTAATTTAGAAAAATTTTCAGACTAAAATTTTTAATAATTAGCAGCACAATTTAGATAATGTTATTTTATGAAAAATTAAAAAAAAAAAAAAAAAAAAAAAAAAAAAAAAACCTTTGTTCCTATCTTTTTGTCGCGGAGTGTAGTCTTAAATTATAAAAATTTTAGTCTTAAAAAAAAAAAAAATCATCGAATGTTCCTTAGAAAGTAAAAACAAATACGTCTATCTAAAACAAAATTATTCCAGAAAAAAATCTCTTTTAAATCTTCATGGAATTCTGAAAAGACATTTTCATTTATAAAATGATAAGTGTTAATCATTATTTATAATTATTAATCGTGTATTTTTTCTAGCTTCATGTTTTAGTATTCTTTATTCTGAGAATATTAAGAACTATCTTAATTAATCAGTTTAGTGTACACTAATTTCTTTCCAAAACCGTTAATTACACTTTTCCTAATAACTCACAAAGATACATAACAAGTTTCTTTTGATTGCTTGCAGAAAACAATCGTTTCATTTGTTGTAATACATTTCTTTTTCTTTTTACACGCATTATCTTTTTATTCCGATGAAGATAAATTATTTTCTTTCGAATTATTTCATCACAAAAGCTCTGAATTGCTTTTGTTTTTTTTGTAAATAGTATTTTCGCTTTTCCCATGTGTGATGAGCTATTAATTACTTTAAACATGTTAACAAATTGTTATCTCCTTCTATTCTATGGTTTATACATGTTTGCATTTCAATTGTTCGTTATTTTATTAAATTAAAAAAAAAAATTCGATGGTTTTAAAAGTTAATAAAAAAATAAAAAATAAAAAATAAAATAAGTAATATAGAATATAATAAAAAGTTATTTATTTATTTATTTATTTATTTTTTCAAATTTTGTAATATTATTAAATGGAATTATACACAGAAACTACTTCGGTAAAAAAAAAAAAAAAAAAAAAAAAAAAAATTCAAGGAGTTTAAACTGTACAGTGTACAATATAAAAAATTGCAGTGGAGAAACTAGGTGGCAGATTTAGACTCTGCTCAGTTCCCCATCAAATACTTGTTGTCATAAATTTTTATTATAGGTCACACTGTATTCGTTTTAAGAGAAATATATCTATAACTCAGCACGGTCGTAGAAATATATGCTTCACCCTCTAAGCTAACCTAAATCCACTTTTATACATTTACTTAATTTGTTTAATTTTATTAGGATCAGTTTCTTTATTTCATTTTTCATGTAACTCTATAGTCTTTCCTATCGAATAATTCTCATAATACAAACCTATGTGAGGTATTCTAACATGTTAAAGAAATTGCAAATTTCAAATAATTTACGATGTTTTTAAAATAGAATACTCATAATTAATGATGGTGTTGCGTATTAAAAAAAGTGTTAGATATTTTAAAACTGATCTAACTTTTATATAATGAAAATAATCTTCTCGTTTATGCGAAATTTTGCCCTATTCACACACATTCAGAAAATCGTAAATTTTCAGTAACTTACGACATCTTCAAAGTAGAATGTTTATAGTTAATGGTCTACATTCCAATTTCATAAATGATATTTTAATACTGGTTCAAAGTCTTTACGATGAAATTAATACTTATAATGTAAATTTATGCGAAAATTTCCCTCTATTCTTCCATGTTGAGAAAATTGTAATGTTCTAATAATTTACAAAATTTTCAAATTAGAATATTAAATACAAATAGGTTTATTGACATTCCATTAATGATATTTTAAAACTGATCAGACCGATCCCTCAGCGATCATTTATTCTTGAATATCGTGTACACTGATTAACAAATTAACACACTAACAGACTAAGAAACTGACACCGAACAACATCGCGATTTTGTGATTTTCAGTTTCATCACAACCCAAAGCGTGTTAAAGCATTAAGGGGAAAAACTGAGACAGAAAATTTTCAGGATAACCTATGTTCTCCATTTCTATAGCATGGTGGATAACTAAGAATTGTACATATATGTGAATGAGCACGATGACGTCTAAACGTTTAAATCGAATGAGCTGGGTCACCGTGGCATGAGCTGTAAATATTTTGGTGAGTCTAGCACTTACAGTCTTTTGTACAGAGACACAAAGACAATTTCTTTGTCATTACGACCTAGGGTGCCAAATTATTTAAAGTGCGATAGCATCTGAATGCCTTATTAAAATGAACTGATAATTTATATATGTAACATAGGTCATCGTCTCACGAACTGTATTAATGTTGATAACTTTCAGATTTTTTTTTTTTTTTTTTTTTTTTTTTTTACAGGGACACAACACAAATTTTTTCAAATGGGCTTGATTTATGTCAAACGAGCTGAAATACTTTAAAGTGCAACAGTGTCTAAATGCCTTATTCGATTGGGCTTTAAAATTATATATATGATATAGTTTATAGTCGGATAAATACTGCATATATTTTAGTGAATCTTGCACTAATAGATTTTGACAGGGACACAACGAAATTTCTTTTATCATTAAAACCTAAGGAATGAAATTGCTTGAAGCGTAATAGCGTTAAATTAAGCAACATACTATTTGAGTAAAAATGCTAAAATTGAATTAAAGATTAAATAAACAAATACCATATAATTTCATCTAATAATATTTATAAGATGCTTCTTTTCCCTTAAACTTCTTTTTAAGAAAGAAATATTATTAAACAAAAATGTTTGGTATTCATTTTGTAAAAAAAAAAAAAAAAAAAAATCTTGTAGATTTTTTTTTTAAAATCTAATATATGTAATACTTGTAAAGTGTTACACACATTAATAAAAACTTTTTTATGAAAAAATATATATATATATTTAAAATTTAGCTATTAATAACATATTAAAATTAAGCCATAATAAATATTTAATCTTTTTTTTTTTTTTTTCTTCATTGCGACTAAATAAAAGTTTAGACCTAATTTAATAAAATGCAGACCTTTGTATATCAAAATCTTAACCCAAAATTTTTTTACTAGAGGATATCCTATCAGTAGATTTATTTAAATTTACACAATATTAAAATTTATTCCCAATTTATTAAAATTTATAACTTTATAACTTTGTTTTTTAAAATTCTGACATAAAAAAATATTTACTATAAGCAATCCAATCGATGGATTTTTGGAAAGCAGAATTTAACCTTTCCTTACTGCTTTATATCTAAAATTAATTTATAGCAAATTGAAAACTCTACACTTATGCATTAAGAAGTTAAGTTACTCATCACTGTCAAACTTAATTAGTATTCTAACGCCCTTTAATTATACTTCTTCGCGTAAACAAAGTAAAGAATAACTTAAAAGCTGTCTAAAATCTGATAGGGCTCTATTTATGCGAATATTAAATATTAAAATCTAAGTTAAAAACTGGAGAATTTTTAAATATATAAGAAAAATTTGACGTTTTAATTAGTTTATCAAATTTTTTCACATTATGGAACTATAAAACTTGATATAATTTTTATTTAACTTTTTTTTTTTTTTTTTTTAATGTGCGTGAAAAGAATTTTTTTGCAATCACAAGAAATAGTTTTCAGCTCACTGATTTCTGATGTTTCAAATATAATACCTTCATATAATATGATGTATATTGACAACTAAGAAAAAGTGTGATATTACCAAAAATATTCGAAATTAGAGAGAAAAATTTTGCGTTTCGAATAGATTATGAAACATTTTCTAACTATACTTACTTGTTATAAAGTTGAAATTTTAATTTATATAACATACATTATGATAACTTAAGATGTATTAGGTCTTTGCATAAATTCGTGCGGTTTTTTATTGCTTCATTTCATAAAAATACATCAAATCAAATGACAATTTTTAATCAAAATACTGTCCATTACTTTCTACAACCTTTGCCCATTTTTCGGGTAACAAATGTATACCACGGCGATAGAAGCTTTCGACTTTGGAGGCAATAAAATGATCCGCGTCTGCACGAACTTTTGCAACGACCTAATATTATCTTTTTAATTATAAAAGAAAATATCTCTCAAGAATTTTTAAAAGTAAGAAAAAATAGATTGCTTTTGTATAACACTGTATATTGTACATTATAAATTTCATACTCAATACATGATGATGATGATCATCATCATCAATTTCAACTTTTATCAATCTATTAAAGGATGAGTGCCTCTCCTAAGTGATTCTAATTTGCCCTGTTTTCTGCAATTCTTCTGCAATATGTTCTTCCAGAATTGACGATCTCTCCAATGACACTTTGAGTTCTTCCTGGATTTTTCTTATTTCTCGCTATCCAAAACACGACTGGTGTATAGCCCAGTTTCATTTCAATTTCTTTACACTCAAAACACTAAATCTGTTCTAAAGACACAGGGTAACTCTTCTTTACACGCTGTCTTTACTCTACAAAAGACATCAGTAACTTTGGTTTGCTCCATAATCCTTAATCTTCGCTTTCTGTCTCTTCTGATGATTTTTAACATGCATCTCTCCATGTTTCTGTGGATTATTTGATGATTTTGTGTAGTTTTACACATTAATATATAAATTTCTGAGATTAATAATGATTCAACAATGTACTAAATTTTATTAGATTGAAAACAACATACAATACAATAGAAAATGCACTTTTATTCCATAATGTATCTGAATATTTTTGTATTTTTCATGCTTCAAATGCGATAGCGCTATGTAATATCATGTATGATGAGAAGAAGAAAAGAGATGAGACTACCGAGGATATTGAAAATAAGAAAGAAAATTTATGCCTTTTCGTCGATCCCTTAGACTATAAATCCTTTTCCAGTTATACTTAAACATCACATTGTTGAAATTTTAATGCATTTTATCTTCATTATGACACCCTGAAATATATTTTCTCTTTATAATGAATGGAAAGAACTCACATTAGCTTAAAATGAATTTTTTGTACATCCCTGTATCTTGTCTAAAAGTAGCATATGAAGGGACATAACACACAACTTGAAAAAAAGAATAAATCAAATTTTTTTTATACATCCCTGGATATTGTCTAAAGTACAGTCGGTAACAAACGTATCCAAACACTAGCAAAAATTGCGATATAAAAAAGGTACACTTAATACAGTTTTGTTAAATGAATCCTTGTTGAGTCGTGTTCTTAGTCTGTCTAAGAACAGGATTCGACAAGGATTTATTTATCACAATTGTATTGGCTCTACTTTTTTTATATAGTAATTTTTGCTAGTGTTTGGATACTTTTGTTACCGACTGTAGTACATGCAACATATAATGTGCTAAAAATTCTTTACTAAAAAAAAAAAAAAATTACAACCTAACTAAAAATGCAATTATATCATGTATTTCCGCTTATAAATAACTTTACAATTAACTCACAACCGTTTTACAATTAACTCACAATGTTTTAAATATTTTTGGATATGTCCTTGTGAATAATCAATTAATGCCATATATATATAACATAATATTCTGCAGAAAACATGAATTTTTACACCTGTATGTTGTACGTTAAATTTGGTATGTTTTATGCATTTGAAAAATATTAAAATTTGGTAAAAATGTACCCCAAGTAAGATTTATATCTTACAATGCTAGGTGTCCCATAAAAAAAAAAAAAAAAAAAAAACGCAATTTCCAGAAAGGTTATTCTCGTGAAGTTATACATCTATATTTCTATATTTACAGTTGGTAAAAAAAGTATACGAACACTAGACTATTAAAAATTCCTATGTAAATAAATTACACTTCATATGGCTTTGTTAAATAAATCCTTATCGAATCATATTCTTACACTGACTAAGAACAGGATTCGACAAGGATTTATTTAACAAAACCGTATGAAGTGCACATTTTTACACAGGAATTTTTGCTAGTGTTCGGACACTTTTGTTACCGACTGTATATAATGGTTAAAATTTTCGGCGATGGAAGGCGCTGAACAGACATGTAACAAAAAATAGACAAATTAGGATCCTATATATTGCACGGTTTTACAATTAACAGCTCATTTATTATTTTCCCTGCTATTTCTGCATACATGAAGATTTAATTAGGATGCTGACTTAGATTGGGAATTTTCTGTTTTGGTGGACAAAGCGTTATTGGTGAATATATTTTATCTCATCTAAGAATCGCTAGGGGAAGCGGTGTTGCAACACTTTACACACTGTATTTTGTTGTAAAAGCATACACATAGAATATGATTTATATGCTTGTAAACATACGAAATTTCTAATAACTATTTTTTTTTGCAACCTCTGCCCCCTTTATTAAAATAAATTCTCGCAAAAAGCGTTCAATTTCTTTAATTTTTATGAATTTTCAATACGTCTACAGTCTTATGGGAGACCCAGTATATTAATATGACTGTGTTAGTTGTCATTATTGTTAATAAAACACATTTAAAAGGGGTAAAATTGCTCTTTTATAACTGAATAATGTACTTTAATTCCGTTATGTTTTTTGAAATATAAAAGTTTTAAAAATATTTTTAATAGGAAAACCTCTTATCAGTTATTTTATAAGTAACTTTAACAAATACAAGTAGTTTTATTTATAATGTTTATAAGTAAAAAACATTCCATATTGTCCTGAATAACTTACAACAATTTCAAGAAATTCTAGAAATAGTTACAATAAATAGCACGCTCAGACTTGCAGAAAGAGAAACTGAAAGTGAATATTTTTAATTTTGCTGGAAAACTTTCTCGGAAGGGGATGAACGATAGAACTCGGAAGGGGATGAACAGATATTCGAATAAAATATTTGAATAAAGGATAAAATGCAGGATTAAATATTTTTCTCAGCACGGTACTGTATACTTTTAAGACAAAAAAAAAAAAAAAAAAAAAAAAAAAAAAAAAAAATTAGCCCAGTTCTTAATATTATAAGAAATATTGAACCTTAAGAAAATTATTTTTAACTAGCAAACACTTGCGAAATTTTCGCACGTTTTTTGTTTTCTTATTTACCTTTAAAATTTGAAATTCATAAATATTATACCATATTTCCCACCTAATTAAAGTTTTTATTTACCAGAGGCCAAATTATTATTAAAACCAAATTAATATTGTTCAATAGTGAAAGCAAAATCATTCAAAGAAAGGTTCAACATAAAATTTCTGGTTGTCACTTTTTTTTTTTTTTTTTTTTTTTTTTTTTAACTAATTTCTATTTTGATAATACTTTTTATGATTGAGTTTCTTAGATAATTCATGATAATAATTCCTAGTTATTAAAGTAAGGCACATATATCTTTAAAATATTTCTACGTTTAAAATGACGCTTGCAAAGATTTTCAAGAAGCAACTGTTAAAAATACATTTCCCCATAATAAAATAGTCTCTTCAGACAGATGTTGTCATTTTTTCGTATTAGATCAGTCCGAGGGCTTAAATATAGTCGAGGATAAAAAATAATAATAATTATTATTTTTTTAAATAAATATTATTTACTAACAAACCCGTGCGGAATTTTCGCACTTTATTTCTTTTCTTACCCCAGTAGCACATAACGTAGTTTTAATGTTGTTATAACTAATTTTTCACTATTCAGACTTATTTGCAACGCTATAACAACGTTGTGTGCTACCTGGGTATTTACCTTTAAAATTTGAAACTCCTAAATCTTAGGCCGTTTTTTTCACTCAATTTTAATTTTAATTCGTCAGAAGCCAAATTATTATTAGAAACAAATTAATATTGTGGGATGAAACGCGAGTGATAATAAAGCCAATATCAATCAATGAAAGGCTTAAAAATAAAATTCATGTTTGACGGCATATTTTTCATATTTCGCGAGGCAGGATAGATTTAGTATAAGATCCCCATGGCGACTGTTTAATTTTTGTCGCCATGTTGGTGAGGCATTTTTATTAATTAAATTATTTAGTTTGGCAAAATTTTGTGTTAAAAAAACTTAATACCTATTTTGATTATTGCGTTTTTTAGTCAATTTATGACAAAAGTTCATACGTGCTTATTATCATTAAAATATTGCTAGATTTAAAATGACGATGGCAAAGATTGTAAAGATGCAACTTTTAAAAATACATTTTTGTATAAAATGATCTCACCAGACAAATGTCATATATATATATATATATTAGATCACTGAACTGAGTCCACGTGCTTAAACATTGCTTATGTATTATTTTTTATCCTTACGTATTTTATTAAGTCATTATCGTATCGTTTCTAAAAAAAAAAAATAATAATCGTAACTGGACCACGTTAGAGAAATATTATATTGATTTTAAAAAAAATAACTATTTTTTTTTTATCCTCGCGTATTTCACATTAATATCGTATCGTTTCGACAAAACATTATCGTAACTGATCCACGTAAGAGAAATATTATATAGATATTTTTGTGTGATTAAATTGATTACATATTAATACATATTATATGTCTATAAAGTATTTTAATTAGGTTTTATTTACGTTTTATAATAAGTTAAATTATTTGTGTTACCCACTTCGTTATTTATAATGCTTGTCTAATGTATGTAACTGCAGAAAACAACTAAACTCTTAATTTGAAATTAACACAAACGTACGTGTAGCTTAGTTTTTATTTATTTATTTATTTATTTATTTATTTTTTTTTTTTTTTTGTATTTTCTCATTTTTGTTATTCTTTCAATGGGCTCTTCTCAGCGTCGTCTGCTCAATCACGTGATATAGGAAAAAAAAAAAAGAATCGAATTCTGTAAAGCGAATTCAGTTAAATATTGTTCTTAAGAATGAAAGTATTACTATTTAATTTAAAATAAAATAAAAGTAATATTGTGCATTTGTAAACAGTATAAGAATTGTATTCGCAAGATTAATAATAAAAAAAAAAAAAAAAAAAAAAAAAAACACTTTATATGTTTATTTATTTTGACAAGTAAGAATCGATTTTTGTATGTTATAGTGTAACTGTTACATTAACTGATCTAGCAATAAATAATGGAATGTTTATGGATTAAAACTTGAAATTAATTTAAAACTTCTTAAGTTAAATTTAATCGCGCAAAGGTGTTACAACAAGATAATTAACTTAGTTAGTCTCCGAAATGGCTTAACATCGTACGATGTTGCACTGTTAATGATATACAGTCGGCAGCAAAAGTATCCGAGCAATAGCAATAATCCCTGTCTAAAAAAAGTACACTTAATATTAGTTTGTTAAATAAATCCTTGTCGAGTCATGTTCTTAGTCAGTCTAAGAACATGATTCGCCAAGGATTTATTTAACGAAATAATATTAAGTGTACTTTTTTGATATCGGAATTACCTGCCGACTGTAAGTACCAAAATTCATCCATCAACATTAATAATAAATATAAACTAAATGATGATTGTATATGTATACAGCAAACAAAAGATGATGAATAATGATGTAAAATGGATTAAAAATTATGATGTTTGAAAAAATAACACAGATTAAATCGGATTGATCAACAATAAGAATAGAAAATGCGTTATTTTAGCGATCACTGTAGATATAGAAGACTCTGTCTGCTCTTTGTTTATCTATGTCATGTAAACTCTGATGTCATGTGGAAATAGCCCATTATCATTTTACTAAATATTTTTCTATCAATTGTTCATTTTAAATTTCAAATTTATTTGTTTTTCCTTGAAAAATTTGTCACCCCTTTAGCAATTTAGCTTAAGACGGTACTAGATAAGAAATCTTGCATTTTGTTGATTATTGAAGAAATAGCATGATTTTGATGATTGATTTCTTCAGTTTAAGCGTTTTTCCCAAATTTAAACTTTCAGTAAGGTTTTATTGTTTCTTTTTTTTTTAGTACAAACTGGATAGACAATTCTGAATATATCATACATATGTAGTTTCCCTCTCTAATTCTGAATAGGAAATTTCTTTTTTAAAAATGTTACAGATGGACATCATTATTTAATTCATATTTTTATTTACGAGTTTTTTTCTGGGTATAAAGCTCCAGTGAGTAGAAGGGTTACTTTCATACTTTTAAAGCTATTACTGATTAATTTTTTCATATATTTTTTAAGGATGTTACGGGTTAATTTTTCTTCAGCATTATCATGGTTTTTCATTATATATTTTCCCACATTCTACTATGGTACCTTATATATATATATATATATATAGTTACAATGAGTGTAGAAAAAAAAAAAAAAAAAAAAAAAAAAAAAAAAACTGATGACCATACACCGGAAGAGTTTGCCACAAGAACCAAAAAGAGTAATAACCAGAAATAACTTTATTAAACACATGAAAAGCATTCCACAATACTCACTCATATTTTACCGATTTTTATTTATTTATTTATTTTTAATTTATTCACAAAAAACTGTATTCACAGAAAATGCAAATAATAAAAATAAGATTATCTATCCAAATAAAATTTATTAAACAGAAAGGAGCAAAGAAAAACTAATTAAAATTTGGAGAAAGCTCAAATGCTACACTGAGAAAATATTCTGTAACTGACATCTAGCATCTAAATTGCGGCTCTAGAAAAAATAGTTCCATGTCATCCTTATAAATTCTAGTCTCCTTTGAAAGGGAGTTCTACTAGAAGCCCCTATTAGAATTCTAGAGCATTTGCTTATATTCTCGAGGGCAAAATTATTTAAAAATCTCTGCAAATAAATGAGACGACAAGAGGCGGGTTTCTACAACTATAATCTTGGTTTATTACCCAATTCTAGAAAATCAAGCGAGGATTTCTCGCAATAAAAAAGATTAAGAATATTCAGAATATTGTTTCACCATCTAGAAATGTGTAGACTTGAAATTCTCGATCATTTCGTCCATTCAGTTTATTAGCGTGCCTTAAGAGCATAGCTCGGAAATCTATATTTCTAGTTAAGGGATTTAGAAAATGACCACTTATTCATTCTAGATTAAAACGGTATATTTTTTTTTCCTCAGTGTAACGAATTGCATCTTCAAGAAGCATAAAATTTAGCAAGATTTCGGTTTATGGCGGCCATATTAAGCTAAATGCAATGGGGAATGACCAATCTTGTAAAGAAAAATACAGCGGATTTGAAATAAGAAATGCGCTAATAAAAGAATAATTACTAATTGTAGTAATTAAAAATAGCAAATTGCAAGAGATATAGCATGGCGAAATCCAGACACGTGTTAAGTGGCATTCAAAATACTTAAAGAGTTGAGATGTTCTCAGCATGTACCATGTTAAGTGGATCACAAAAGTATATGTCAAGCAGTAACTCAATTAAATTACCTTTACTAATACAAAAATAATAAATAAATAAAAAATAACCAATTCACAATACAATATATTCGTTAAAGATGTATTAGAAAATAATATTAAGAGGAAAGAAAATTTTATAAAAATGTGATAAATTATATTTTCTATAACTTTAATATACACGAAGAATGTTATACAAATCTATAGCTCAGTGGATTTGGAACATTGCCACCACCAATCGAGTAAAAATATACTTATATATCATTTACAGTTTGATTTCACAGACTAATAAAATTTAATTACAAAGAAGATTATTTATTGTGGATTACATATATAGATAGATATATAGGTAGAGATGGATAGATAGTTAGACAGATACCATGGTGAAAACGAATGATTAAGAGAAAACCAAATATTTTAAGAACTTAATTTACTAGGAAAAATATCGCAGTTTTATTTCTCAAAAAGAATTAAATAACAGAATGGGTTCAGCTTATTAAATTATCCTCATAAATAATTAATTATTCATACAAATACTTATTTTCACGTTGGCAGCTTTTACAAATTTTTTTTATATTATCGTCTGCATATTCATTTCGTTACAAAGATTTCAGTTTGCAGAATTTATTATCTGAAGTTTTATTTTATAAAATAATACAGTTATGTGTAGTACAAAAATTATCTATAATAATCGACAAATCTTCTTGTTTTATTTCGTTTCATGTATTTTGCATGTGTAACATACATATATAAAGGAGAATGAATCGGTTTTAGAATAATCTTTATCAATTTCATCTCAGAAAAAAACCGAGTGATCAATCTTTTTCAGTATATTTATCTTATCAGTTAAATGAATCACCGAAACGGAATATAAAATTAGATTTTACAAAATTTACATATCCATCATTATGAAATGAAAGGCGATAAATAAAAAGAGTCTGGAAACATAATATTTACATCGTTCTTTGTGTTATAAATTATAATAGAATGTAAATTTATTTTTATACATTATTTTATTCAATTTCTTTCTGAAATTTTAAAATTATATTACATGAGAGACGTTTATAGTAAATATACATTTCATGAGTTCTCTAATTAATATTTAACCACATTTCTTGCGACCATGAAAGCCTCTGCGCAAGCGCGGACTCAACGAATCCACTGTTAAAATAAGAGTGATAACCTTTTCATTGAAAGAAAATAAACGATAAGGGAACACCGAATGACTGGATGTTTACTAAATCCCAACCTGTCAGTCGATTTCGCACCCCTCAAAAGATTTTGGTCTCGTCCTCACTGCCAGGCGTAAGAAACATGGCTACTTTTCCTACCGGAACATTTTTTCATTAAAACGTTACATTCTTCAGTTTTGACCGGCTGAATGAAAACTATGGAGTACAACCACCATTTGTTGCAAAAATTTTTGGAATTTGATCATAGTTTTAATTTTCCGTTCTAATTAGTTTGATAGTTTTAATTTCTAAAAAAATTTTTCGAAATAGATGGAAGAAATTCTGGCAAAGATTTCAGAATAAATAGTATTTTAGCAACAAAATAAAATAAAACAAACAGATAATTCTGCATACATTATTTTTAAACATAATTTAATTTAGCACGACAAGACTCATTTTAATCTATTCTTCCATATGAAGCCACGCAGTAACTACATTTCATTCCCTCATATCGGTTACTATAATAATTTCTCAAAATTACTTTGGTATAGTTTTAGCATAGGAAACACTTAGCGGTTTTTATATTTTTATTATCATCTTAGCGATGAATTAATATGGGTATCGCAACTGCGAAAGTAAACATCGTGGCGAGAACGACCGAGCTACTTCGGTGGCAAATTTCAAATTTTGAATATTTGTTTGTTATATGCAGAAGATATCTTCAACAAACATTCGGAAGCTGTCATCATACATATCCAGGAGAAATAGCTAACAAATATTCAGAAGCCATCATCAATACATATTCAGAAGATATCGTTAACAAATATTAAGAAGTCATCATCAATATATATCCAGAAGATATCGCCAACAATTATTCAGACGCCAACATCAATACTTGTTTAGAAGATATCGCCAACAATTATTCAGAAGCTATCATCAACCCTTATTCCATTATTTCGTCAAAATTTCAACAGTAAGGAGTCTTGACGTCTAAAATGAAAAAAATAAAATAAAATAAAAAACAATACACACAAGTGAAAAGGCTACCATAATAGCTAAAGGATAAAAGTAAATATTCTTATTTTTTTTTCAATTTTTTTAAACTAAAAGCTAAATAAAATAAAATAAAATAAATAAATAACTTCTTATAATATAGAGTTCTACAGAGTTTACATACCGAGTAACTTATACTTCATTGGTAGTTATTTACCATAGGAAAATTACTAAACGTATTTGGATGACAAAAAGAAAGAAAAAAGCATATATATATATATATATATATATATATATATATATAATGTAATAAAAGAAATAAAAAAAGATAATTCTGAGTGCTGTATAAATATTATATAAATGAAAATCTGTCATAATAATAAGACGATAAAAATAGAAAATAGACAATTCTTTATTCCGTTTTAAAATTTCATTTAAAGAAAAAAAAAATAGTATAGAGAAAGAAGAATTTATTATAGTAGTGAGATATACGTAGATTACATAACAAGTAGTTCATATTATTGGAAATTATTTATTTAATGGAGATTACTGAACTTAATTGCATGATAAAATATAATTCTGTAAACCGACTGACGACATTTTCTAGTAATTACTTTTTGATAAACACAGAAAGTAAAGTAGAAAATAACAAAGAAAGATAATGAACTTTTTTTTTCTTCTTTCTACAAAATATGCACAGTTTGATACAAAAAAAAAAAAAAAAAAAAAAAAAAAAAAAGTACTGTAATGAAAATTATTCAGCAAAACATGCATTAATAACAATAAGTAACTTTTTATTTTGTTTTAATTTTTTAAAAACTTTTTTAATAAAAATGATATAAATAAATAACAGAAATATTTCATATAGTAGAAAGATCTCTAGATCTTACACTGGAAAAATGTTTTTGTAAGAATACACAACATTATTCAGGGAATTTATTTTCCTCAACCATGTTGAAAATGTTATCAGCTATAGCAGTGTAACAGAGTCATACCGTGTAATGTTACGCAATTACAACTGGTAACATTTCTCTACATGGCTGTAGCCTCAATATTGAGGCAGTTTACTTGCCACGACCATGCAGAGGAATGTTACCAGTTGTAAATGTGTAACATTCCACTGTATGCCTCTGTTACACAGCTATAGCTGATAACATTTTCAACATGGTTGAGGAAAATAAATTCACTCAGTAATGTGGTGTATTCTTACACAAAATATTTTACAGTGTACATACCAAATAATTAAATAATATATTGGAAGTTATTTACCCCATGAAAATTATCGAACTTGCTCGAATGACAACAACAACAACAATAATAGTAATAATGATTCAGCAGCCGAATAAATATATATGTGTAAAAGTTGCTATAATGTCAAAATGACTGTAACACATAATACTTTATTTTATTTATTTTTTTAAATGTTTCTTAAAAAAAAAAAAATAGAGAGAGAGAGTGATTTATTATACTAGTGAAAATCCTATAGATTTTATATACCAAACACCAAAAGTTATTGGAAGTTATTCATTAAATGGAAATTAAATAAATAACTTCCTTGAACTTTCTTAAATGGTAAAATATGATAATATTGTACACCTACGACAACATTTTTTTAGTAATTACTTCCTCAAAAATACAGAAAAAAAAGAAAGAAAGAAAGAAAGAGGTAGGAAATAAAAAAGAAAAATAATGATCTTTTACTTTTTTCTTTCTACAAAGTATGTGTAGATTTATGCAGCATAAAAACTAAAAAGCTTTTAACATAATGAAAATTATTATGCGAAACTTGCATAGAATTTAATACTTATGGCAAGAAAGAGATTTTTAAGTAAGTTTTAAGTTGTGTCGAAAAATTGTTTCATCAAACTATGAAAATTACTTTATTAAATATATGAGATTACTAACATTTGATTTTTTTGCTGCTATTTGCTCGAAAAGGGAGATATAAAAAAAGAACGAAACATTTTTTGAAGAAAATTAATTTCTTTTTTCATCGTTTGGTGTACAATATAGTATGGAAAATTTGCAATGCAATATAAATTTTCAAAAATTTACTTTTTCAATAAAAATAATTTAATTTTTCTGATGCAACATTAATATCGCAAGAGATAATTGTTTAAAAATTGTTTATCACATAACGTACAGTTAAAACTTTCGCCTTTAAAAAACATTCTTCTACATAATTCTTTATAATGTCACCAAACTACATTATTTTACATGACAGCAAACTATATCTGTTGTTAAGAATATATTAATAGTTTTTATTATTTATTACAGTATTAGTAGAAGAAGCTGCCATAAATTTATCATTTTCTGATATGTATATAAATATATTTTTGACATTTTCATCTTAAGAAAATAGTAAATTTGTACAGAATTAATTAATGAAATTCCTTCCTTTTTATAAACAAATAGGATAAGAATTATGGAAAAAGTTCCTATTTTATTTACTAGAATTTTAAGAGCATAATTAATCTTACTATCTACTAGTAAATCAATTTGGAGCTTCTTTTGAAATTTGCTTTTTTTAAATATATTTATTCGTGTAGCAAAATCACAAAGAAAATGAACAAGGATTAAAAAAATTTAAACACATACTTGTTTAAATGATAAGTAATGTGACATTCAAAAATTTACGCAATAAAAATTTACATACAAAGATTTTCAGATGAGCTCGGAACGTTAATCCGATAATTTATTTAGTATTATATGCATAGCTAATATATATATATATATATATTAATATAATATTATCAGTGCAAAAATTTGAAATTTAAAGATGATATAATTTCAGTCTTCAAATAATTAGTCTGATCAAAAGCGAAGACCACACAAATCAAACCAAAAAATAAAGAAGAAAGACCACCCAAATCAAACCAAAAAAGAAAGAATATATATCTATGTATACATATATCTTAAAATTGTTTCTTATTTTAGTATTTTATTTATAAGCAAAGAATCGGACTGCCGCAATGTGGTATTACATCTGTTCTACTTGATTTACATCTACATTGTTATGAAAGAAATATATTGTGTATGGATTATTTAGGTATATTGATTATATTATTGTATTTGACTTAAATATGCATAACAATAACCAACATTACCAATTAATTATCCAAATAATCTTTCATTTAGCGAATATGCTTTAAAATGTAATGAAAACAATTTTTTAGATTTAAAAATTTTACTTAATCATAATTTACAATTATATTTTAATTTACATAATAACAGTAAGGATTTCCATTTTAAAGTTTTTTTTTTTTTTTTTTTTTTTTTTTACTTATTTACATAAAACTTACATAAATCTGAATTTTCTAAGATTCTTATTAATTTTAATTTACATGCACATATTAAACATTTAGTGTCCAATGTATGTGTAAAAAAATTCAATATAACTGTAATTAAAATCTTGTCTTTTCAATGGTTTTCTGAAAATTTAAATAAAACGTTTTCCATAATTAAAATCATACTTATTCTCTTTGTTTGTAATTTCTTACAAATTGTCTGAAAGTGTAAATCTACTTCTTTTTAAATAAATGATTATTAATATTTATTGTCAATAAACCATCTATTAGTTTCTTATATAGTTTATCAAGTTTCTAATGTCAATTTTTACTTTAGAATAGTCATTATGACCCATTTAATTTGCCTTTATTTTATGCTTAAATTTAATGCTTATTATTATTTTAGAACATTAATATGAATTGTATAAGAATATTTTACCCTCAATTTATATAATATTTATATATAAATTATCAATTTATATGCTATTTTAATTTAGTCTGGTGACAACATAATCTATATATTAATAGGCAAGCATAAAATTTGTTGTCCCTTTTTAACATATTAATTATGGGAGTAGAGGGTTGAAAATGGTATCATTCGAAAGGTATGGTTAGCCGGAAGGTGCGAATACAAATATTATTTTCTTGCGATGTCAAGAAGATATTTAAAAATACATTTATTTTTTATGCATTTTCCCCCATTTTCCTTTTTATACACGTATTCCTTTACATTAAAAAATACCTAAAAGTAGAACGTTGTTAAATCTGGCAATTTCATAAAGCTAAAATAAAACCATAGACACAGTAATTTGTATAATGTAGCATCACTATACGCAAGCGAAGTGATGACGTCACTGTCTGTCCATGGAGCCATGTAAAAGATTTTCTATGTTAATTGTCCATTGAATTTTTTGTAAAAAATTATTAAAAAATAACGGAAATTATCTGCCGATTTTAATTCCGATATTTGGGTATAGTTATATATAAGTTACTGTCTACATGTGTTTGATTGAGTTATTTTTTCTGTAAAATTGATAAAATTTTAATTTAAAATCACAAAACTCCAGAAAAAAAATGGCAAACTTCCAGTTTCGAATGTAAACATAATCATTTCATTTCAAAGGGTGATATTTAGACAATAAATATTGAACTAATATACTAAATAAAAGGAAATTGGATTTGTTACTAACTGCTGCATGTATAAGTAGACGATACGGAAAAAATTCCGATTTCCGTTTTTTGCTGAATTTACATGTTTTGAGCTTTCTTTACGTTTCAATTAACTGAAATTGGCTACTTATTTTTTAAAAAAGTGCCTTTATTGCTAGCTTTTGTGGGTAAAAGAAGCAAGTAGAAGATACATAAAAAATTTGATTTCCGGTTTTCGATGAATTTACACGTTTTGAGATTTCCTTGCATTTTAATTAAGTGAAATTAGTGAAATTGACTACATATTTTTATTTTTGAAAAAGTGGATTTATTATTCTTTCCTCTGCATATATAAGTAGAAAATATAAGATTCAGAAATGTTTTAGATTTTCGGTTTTCGATAAAGTTACACGTTTTGAAATTTCCCGAGCTCAATTCGACCATTTTTGAAAAATATCTTTTTTTTTTTTTTTTGTTCAAACACTGTACTTTATGAACCAATCGAATTAATTTAACAGAATTTGATACTTGGTTGGACCTTGGTCTGACATGATACCTATTAGCTTCTGGGCTGTATCACACAACAAGGGGCGTTTTCACGTTGCGATTTTCTCTCATTTCAGGAAAGGCTAACATCTACAGAGAGAAATAGTTATATTAAGTAAAACTCTGCTGATTCAGTTAGAGTGAATATTGACAAACAATTGCCGCAGCTGTGTTGCAATTGCATTCCGTTTAGGACAAGGCAATAACTTTGCTTTGCCTCGCTTTGCAAAGAAAAAATGGTCGAGTTTCGACCACTGGGCGATACTAGTATTTGTAATTTAATAAACTAGATTAAAGTTAGTCATTGTATTTTTATTTTTAGGTAGATTCCTTATAGGAAATCTATCTATTGCAATAGTCCTCATGACACGACTTCTGGAAAATTTCTTCATATCTTCACCGACCATGACCCCTAGAACCCAAAACCACCTTCCGTTCAAAAGTTTATATATATATATATATATATGTATAACTTTTTTTTTTATGTGAAGTTGTGAACACGATAACTGGAGTAATTTTTATTTAAATTTAACCAGCTCAGGATATGTTGTCAGGACAGTAAAAATCTCGGTCGAGTTCGTAGAGGATGTATCTAGCTCAAAGGGATGGAAATGGTGTGTGGGGGGGGGATTTTCATTTGGCCCTAATTTCTTTAAAATTGAAAATAGGAAAAAACTTCAAATTAGGCGAATTACCGTCTTACCCCAAAGAACAATTTTTGTATTTAAACTTTATCGATAGCTTCAATTGCTTAAAAGTTATAAGTTAAAAAGTGATTTTTCGTCAATTGTGATGAAGCCGACATTCTATAGCTTTTATTGCTTAAATTTATAATCTGGTACTTAGTCACTTGCAAACGATAATAAAAAAGATCACTGAAAGTATAAAAACCATGTTAATCGCTTTAATTAATCATTTAAAAATATAAATCAAAATAATACGTTTGTCTTAATACAAATATCGTTTATGTTGAATAGTTTAAAATGTTGGTTTATACAAGAATTTAAAATTTACGATTGAAATTGAGAGTAATACGTTACAGCTTCCTTTGATTTTTTATCTTGTGGGAACAAGATATTGGTCTGTGAAGAGATATCACGTTTTCGAGTGGGAACAAAATATAATGACGCCAAAGCTGTCGTTCTCCATCGCCAAGCTCGCCAGATTTTGTCGTCAGATAACGAATTTCATCGACAAGTCAAAATTTTGTCGTCAACTATCGAATTTTGTTGGTAAATCACTTAGTTGCTAAGTTGCAAGTTTTGCTACCAAAACCTCGCGAAACCATACAATTTACTAAATTCGTAACAATTAACATTGAAATTTAGTGGCGACCAAATGGTCTAATGTTAACTAATGTTAATGTTAATGTTGATGTTCCAGCTTATGTGAACCAAAACAGTTTTACTTGACAATTTTTACTCATTTGACAATAAGAATCACAAAAACACAATACAAAACTTTCAGTAATTCAATAAAAATTACAATGAAATAACTATCTAAAAACCGTTACTACTTAACTATATTTGACTTGACCATAGCAACGTCAGGCTCACCCACAGATTATTATACAGATAGGACACTCCCGTATATTCTTCGGTAACCAAAATTTGACTGCAACGACCCTATTGTCAACGGCTATAAGTTTTTCGAGCTCTCCAGCTTACGCAATCGCTCGTCTTATTTTTATTGTATCTATGTTCATATCGTAATATTAGTGCAACGTTAAACCCAACATCCAACCAACTAACCATTGTATTGATGTTTACGTTTGATTGTCGAAAGCAATTTATTTTAAGAAGCAAGTACTAAATATGAAGCAAATAAATTTCGAAAATTAACATAAACCAGAAATATTTTTTTTCATTTAAAAGCATTTTGTATTATTTAAACCAAGCAATGTTAAATATTTAATATTTCATACCATACTGCTATTTCAGCATTACAGTTTGTTATATTAATTTGTACACTTCAACACGAATGTGTTTGGCAAAATTTATTTTCAAACATAAAAAAAAAATTAGTTTTATTTCTTAGAAAATAGCTGTGAATGTTATGATTTTGTGAGTTTAAAAGTAGTAGAAAAAGTGAAGGAAAGAAAACTGCACATACGTTTTCGTTTGGAAACTTTATTATTGTTTACAAACTTGACTGTCAAAAGCAATTTATTTTAAGAAGCAAGTGCTAAATATTAAGAAAATAAACTTTGAAAATATACATAAAATAAAAACATTTTTTCATTTTAAAGCATTTTGTATTATTTAAACCAAGCAACGTTAAATATTTAATGATATCATACTGCTATTTCAGAATTACAGTTTGTAATTTTAATTTGTACTTAAATATGAATATGTTTGACAAAGCATATTTTTAAACATTATAAAAATTAATTTTTATTTCTTAGAAGAATAGCTGTGAATGTTTTGAGAATAATTTTGTGAATTCAAAAACAATAGAAAGTGAAGAAAAAGAAAACTTCCCATACTAACCTGCTTCTAACTACTCACGAAATAGAAAAACAATTTTCAAACAAAGAAGCTATTCATGTAGACTTAACACATGTAGTTCCCCTCTGTTGACACTAGTGGTGCTACTGTATTTCCGGTTCGCGTTTTAGCTTCACTGTCCTATCTGTATGATAATCTGTTGGCTCACCAGTGCTTGACCATAGTAAGGTCACAAGTGCATTTTAGCGTTTCTATTATTTTTTCTTTAAAAGAAAGATATTGAACCAACAGTTATATGGATTTTAAATAACATTTATTATTTTGATTCACCTTGGGTGAGGAGGAGGCTGTAGCCCAATAGCCTCTTGTCGGATTCACCATTGCTGGGATTGTATATCTTAATGACTTCTATTTGTTGAATGATTATGAGCTTGAATTAAAAAAAAAAAAAAAAATGAAACACTTACAGACCAATAAATCTAGCATAAAATTTTAAGTAGAATAAATAAAACCGTTTTGTAGTTGAAAATTAAATTCTTGAAAACAGAATAGCGACGTAAATAATTCAATGTGTGGGAACCAAGCCATTGGTGAAGTATGTGTTAATGCATATGTAATATTTCTTTACTTTTGTAATATTAACGTAACCTTTGCCTTTAAGCTTGCCGAAAAGTTTCTTTTTTTTTAAAATGTATTTTTTATCTTTTAATAATATATAAGTGGCAGTACCTCATGTATACATATATATATATATATATATATATACATACATACATACATATATATATATATACCTAGGTATATATATATATGTAATAGAATAGAAGGGAGGTAAGACTTGAATTAGTGTTTTTGTATTTTGGTGTATTATTTTCGTATTTCAGCTTATTGTTTTCATATTTTAAATTAGTACTGCAAAATGAATTAAAGGAAATCTCATATTAGACAGTAAGCTATTTTAAAAGTGGTAAAAATAAAAAACGGAATTTCTTAATCGCGACCATTCAAAAATGAATAAACTTGTTAATGACTTAAATTGAATGAGCATTTTGATGCCTGAAATATCCCATAAGTTAAATGATGTTTATAGATGAAGGTTAAGTTTTATGACGATAATTGAGTAATAATTGATGAAAATTAGAGTTTGATTACTTATGTCAGATGCAGTAGCCATAAATGTTGTTGTTTGTGACTTGGCGTCTTTACGAGTGTAAGCGCCATCTTGCCTAGCCACTCGAAATCATTGACCAATATGACACAAAGAAGCATTGCGTCATTAAATAATATAACCAATAAAGAAATAGATAGGTTTATGACAGAAATATGGCAAAATTATGACTATAAAAGTTGAAACACGCCAAAATTAAAGGACTTGCAAATTCTGATACCCCGTCGGTCTCCTTTGCCTTTCAGGACCCCAGCCACGATTGACACTTACTCCCGTCAGAATTACGCTACACACACACACACATATATATATATATATACTTTTTTTTTCAGTAAATAAGCCTAAATTATTATAATTTATTATTTTTAAGTATTTATTCATTTTATAAAAAATATTATCATTTTAATTTAATTTAATTTAATTATTTCTAGTTATATAATAAGAAGAAAACATAGCTGCGTCCACATTTTCTCCATGTTTTAAACATCTTAAATGACTTAGATTGCTTCTTTAACTATTAACTGCATTACTCCACATTTCCTAATATGCTTATGTAAACAAATATATTAATGAATCATTGAAAATATTAGCTATCATTGTCAGTATAATTTGGAAGAGTGTTAAAAATGAAATAAATCTACAATTTTATTTCCTTTTTCGCAGAAAAAATAAATTTTCCTTTTCGATTTCACGTCTTTTACAATATCTGTCTGATTAGAAAAAGGCACAAAAGAAATGAAAAAGTGTCGAAAATTAAATAAGCCTTTGTTTAAATATGAAGAGATATGATCTGTCAAACATTTATGTAATATTCAGAAACGATTTCAGATAAGCTGAGACGTTTCATCTGTTAATTAACTCGATATAAGCTGCATACATATCATAAACGAATAAGAAAAAAAAAAAAAAAAAAAAACTGAGATTTTAATATAGATATCACAGATGCTTTTCAAAAGGGGACAGAATAATTAATTTGGTTCAGATTATAACATATGAGTAATTAGTTAATAAAAATTTTAATTTGGGTTTTATAAATAATCACAATATATATATATATATATATATATTTTGTATGTGTGTGATTGAGGATCAATTACAAAATTTCACAAAAGATTTTGTGTTGTAATTAAAAGTTTTTGTGTCTTTGTAATTAAAATTAAAAGGAATTGTGAACAATCACATTTTTTTTTGTGTGTGTTTGTAATTAATAGTGTATCGATTTAAAAAAAAAAAAAAAGAATGAAAACGGATTTTGTGAATATATTTCTGTCAATGCAAATTTTTAACGCTGTACGTCAAATAGATTCTTTCTTTCCCTCTCGCCATGTTAACCAATAGGATTTTCGTTGTTTCAGAATATCTCACACAAAAATGTTTTTCAAATTCTGTTTTTTTTCCTTAATGTTACTTTTTTAATATGTCGCCTATTATATTAGTGAGCAATGTTTTGAAAAAATAAATTTAAATATTTCCTATTGAGACCTAAACTTCGAGACTTAAATTTATTTATTGAAGTAAAATATTTATTTATTTATTTATTTATTTATTTATATTTTTTTTTTTTCAAAAATATTGCTCACTAAGCTAAAAGGCGAAATATTCAATGAGTAAATTCGAAGAACAGAATTTGAAAAACTATTTATTATTTTATTCGAAATATTAATTAATAATTAATTTTAATTAATTTTAATAAAAATTTTACAAGATTTAATTTTTTGTAGTTAAAATTTAATTTTTTGTATTAATATTAAAATAATTAAAAGACACATGAAAACGAATACTATGAATATATTTGTGATAATGCTAAATGTTTAATTAATGATATATTAAATATGATTGAATAAAATGATAGTACGGGAAGCTGTCCATAATCCATTATTTAACTCTTCCTCTTTGAACAATCATTCATACAAATATAATTTTTCGATTTTTTTTTTTTTTTTTTTTTTTTTAATCGTGGCGAACTTTCAAGGACTGCTGTAAGTTTATTTAAAACGAATTTAATTTTTTTCTATGGGTAAACAAATATGGACGGTTCATTGTAAAAATGGTGTAACTCCATATTTTTTAAATATGTATATTTTTGCTTAATTGTATTACATTTAGTCACATATTGCATAATAAAAAGAAAAAAACTCCAATAATTGCATTAAAATATCATAAATGACATTACCTTTTTTTTTTTTTTTTTTTAATCAGAAAACTAGAACTTCTAAATATTTATTATAAAATGAAATTTTTAAGTTATTTTAAATTATTTGTCTTATAATTTGTAAGTTTTCTTTTAACTCCTATTTGTTTTAAACACTAAAACTCGATAATATACTTACTGACTCTTGACTTTTTCTCGACACATAAATTTGTAAAAAGCTCGTTACTTCAAAATCGATTTACAGTGAGATAATTCGCTTTTACATTGAACTACCCGTATGTTAACGCATTATTGAAAACTTTAACCATCCTCATCAATATTATTTTAAAATGATTTAAAACAAAAATATAGCTCCAATTTTATTTAATTTATTCACAGTAAGACAAATTGCTTCTTTTGAAATTTGCTTCTTTTACAATATTTATTCACTTAGAAAAGTCACAAAAGTAATGAAAAAGAATCAAAAATTAAACACACCTTTATTTAAATTAGAAAAGATATGACCTGACGCAAATTTAGTGTAATAAAACCGACATTTTTTTAGATCATTTGGGAATTACGGTAGGTTAATTAATTCCGTATAATCTGCATACATATAATATATTCTGATAAAGAAAAACTTGATTTATTATAAAGTAGTTATACACAAATGTTTTCTTGAGAGGAGACGATGTAAATAATCTTAATTAAGCTACTGTAGAAGTATGAATAAACATTTAATCAAAATGTTAATTTGTGTTTTATTAACATTCACAAATTTTTATTTTATTGTTGTTGAATGTTGCCCTTGTCAAAAAAATAAAATGGTTTGTGAATGTTTATTTCAAAATGATAAATTTCAAATTTAGAAAATTTTATATTTCAAATACAAGTTTAAAATACATAAAAAAAAATTACAATACTTTTAATGTATTTAAACTTATAGATTTAGAATTTTTTTAAATATATAACTATATAGCAGTGTTGGGCATAATTGATAAAAAAGTAATTGAATTACAATTGAATTACAATTATAATTATTTTACTGTCAATCAATTAACAAGTAATTCATTGCAAATAAATTGAATTATACAAATAAATTGAATAAGTAAATCAATTTATTTGTAATCAATTACTTGTTAAATGATTAACAGTAAAATAATTATAATTGTATTTTAATTGTAATTCAATTGTAATTCAATTACTTTTTAATCAATTATTCCCAACACTGCTATATACATAAACAGAATATTTATCAAAATTTGGACTAATTCAGAAAGAAAATTTTGGACCAGAAAAAAGGGACTAAAAAAATCTGTCTTCAACCTTATCTTAAGCATTCATAAATATTAAATGATTATTTAATAAATCATGTCAAAACTTTAAACATTGCACTGAATGCTGATTTTAGTGAAATGATTTCAGGTAAATTTTTCAATAACATTTGGAATGACAAAAGTTATCGAGTATAAATATCAATATTTTGCATTAATAAACGGAAAGGTTATTAGATAATCTCAAGAATTTACTTGATACGTTAATTGATTTAATGTGATATCTTCATGACAAAATTAATTAATTTTTAAGCAGTTATCGCAGATGCGTATTTCACAGAAAATAAATAAATTAATCTTGACAAGAGTTTTATTTTACAAATGTTGTTAATTATTCAGCCAAATTGTGAATTATAATTTTATGAACATTCACAACATTTATTTTATTGTAGTTTAATGTTACGCAAGTTAAATGATAAAATTAACAAAATTAACAAATAATGTCAGTTCCTTTGTAAAGACTGGTTTACAGCCTGCTGATGTTCTCCCATCTTGACTACTAGAAATGTCTATGTAACTTAAATTAAGTCGAATAAAAAAAATTAATTTGAACTTCAAATAAGAGAAGGAATATACTTTTATATTTAATATTTAACTTCCATTTAACAGATCTTAAATCATATCTTAATATTAAAGATGGCACACTAGTGGCCGAGTAGTTCTGTGCTGATATCTGGTAGACGTGAGGTGCTGGGTTGGATCCCAAGTCGCACTTGTCGGCATAGCCATTCGGAGTTTCCGTAGTTTTATCCAAAACAAGCATAAATACGGTCTAGTACCCCTTAGAAAGATCTCCAAGGAGAGTACTCCCCCTCAGGCTGAGGGTCCTTGTGCTGCCAATCGTCCCTAATCCCTAGAATCCAACCCTTCATATTAAAGACATGTATAAAATTAACGCCTGTTGAAATTTGTAGTAAAGTTGATAACCTCATGTTTTTAACTTCGCATGATAAGTGTAATATCACTATTAACCTTGATTACGATTAACCTTGAAGGATTTTACAAGCTTAATTGAAAACCATGATCTAAAATTCATGATCCAGTAGCACTGCCCAAAAGTACACTTCAATGATTTAAGAAGTTTTTCAGATTGTTTTAAAGTAGGCATGTACATGTTTCCATTTCGAAATGGCCGAACTGGAAATCCATATATATATATATATATTTCTGTCAGCATTACGTGAATACCATGAACGCTCACATATATTAGGACCTTAAATAAATTCTCGCTCTTTCTTAACAAATTTCATTACAAATCAAAACAGACGAATCAGACGAATATTACAGATTTTCAATGCTATTAAATAACTATCTGTATGGGCATCAATTGTATGCTTATAAAAAAGATACGCAATATATATAATTAATGTTAAAAATGTGTTAATATAGTTCTTAATAAATGTAACTCAATATATGATGCATGTAATTAATACCCAGCCATGCATTAATAGTGTTATGTTTTCTCTCACTTTTTATAATATATTTTTTTTTAAAATTAATTATTGTCTTAAAAAAAAAAGTATAATATACATTATATAATAACTTAAGAACCATTATTAAACAGTATTTTCATATAATTTTAGTTACGTGTCATTAAATTTGTAGTAATCAAAGTGTTATTATTATAATTTCGATTATATGTCTTTTCATTTATAGGTCCTTTTACATCAGTCCCTTGAAAGACGTATAAACGGTACTTTACTGTACTTTACATTTAAACGGATTTGACCGCAAGAATACAAATTGATGGCGGTTTTGAGAAAATTACGGTTCTTGCATTTAAAAAATCGCTGTATTCCAAAATTATGCTTTTATGACATCAGTTTACGGACTTTGACTATTAAACTAGAAAAACGGCCATTTCCCGCAAAATAATTCGGTCAAATCCTAAAACTTTCCTTCTTCTTCTTTTTTTTTTTTTTTTTACAGTGTATGCTCTGTCGGAAACGGCATGCAGAGACTGATTTCAATGCTTTAAAAATAATGATTTTGATCTTGGAGAATCAGGCGCATCGAAAATATTAGAAACGAAGAATTCGAAGAATTACTTAATGGAGACCCATGTCAGACCCATTGCAAAACCATTAACAGTGGCAAAACAGTTTCGAAACGTTTGAAAGCATTAAGAATTATCCAGGAACAAGGACATTGAGTGTCGTATACAAAAAAAAAAAAAAAAAAAAAAAAAAAAAAAAAGAGCGCGGTTCTAATACATACTAGGTGAAGATTTGGAACAGAATACATTGAATTTATTTTTTTTCTTAAAAGAACTATAAAACTGTCAAACTTTTGTGACTATCTCTATATATTAAAAAAAAAAATCTGGAGTGACTCCACTCGACTTTCCGAACATTGAGTAATTAACAGTTTTGTAGATAAAGTAAAGAAAGAGGAGTTGTTAAACAAATAAAACAGAGAAAACCATAATAGAGTGTTTGAGTATTTTTCTCCATCTATTACACGATGTTTTATTTAACGCTACTGAACTTTGAGCCTATAGATCATAATGATAAAGAATTTTTCGTTGTGTCCCTGTAAAAACCTATAAATGCTAAATTCACCAAAATGCTTATAGTTAGTGCAACACTGATTTATAATACTCATATAAATTTTCAGCTCAATTCAATAAGGCGTTTAGATGCTATCGTACTTTTAAAAATTTAGTCCCATAGGCCATAATGATAAAGAATTTTTCTTTGTGTCCCTGTAAAAAAACTGTTAGTGCTAGATTCACCAAAGTCTATACAGTTAGTTCAACTGTGATCTATAACATGTGTACAAATTTTTTGCTCAGATTAATAAGGCGTTTAGACGCTATCAGACTTTTAAAAATTTGACCCCATAGGCATAATGATAAAGAATTTTTCTTTGTGTCCCTGTAAAAAAACTATAAGTGCTAGATTCTCCAAAATCTATACAGATTGAGTATTTGGGACCTATAATATGTGTATATATTTTTTGCTCAATTGAATAAGGCGTTTAGATGCTATCGCACTTTTAAGATTTTGCTCCCATAGGCCATAATGATAAAGAATTTTTCTTTGTGTCCCTGTAAAAAAACTATAAGTGCTAGATTCACCAAAATCTATAGGGTTCGTACTATGGTGACTTACAATATACGTACCTACTTTCAGGTTAATCGAACAAAGCGTTTAGATGCTAGCGTGTTCACTCACAGACATACACACATACACACATACATACACACATACACACACACATACATACATCATCGTAAAAATAGTGAAAACGGACTCAGGGGACCTCAAAACGTATAGAAACATCAAAATCTCAAATTCGGATTTTTGACATGATTACAATACTTTCCTCACTATAGTGTTCGGAAAGTAAAAAGTTACTGTCGTTGACGTCAATTTTTTTTGTCTGCGACCTCATCTCCTCGCGAAGAGCACTGTCCTTCGCGTCATGGGAAGTATTAATGATTGAGGAATACTTTAAGGAAGATATTTCAGTGGGTTAAAAATTTTATCATCTTAATTAACAAAGTTATTAACTAAAAACGTCGGGTTTATAAAGGTACTCTATTTGCCATTTTCAAAAGAGTTTCTTAAATCGTTGTTATTTTAGCCTTATGACGTCATTTTCCGCAGGAAAATTAAAATGTGATCAATGGTGTAAAAAATAAAATAAAATAAAACAATAAAATAAATGTCGACGTAGCTATTGTTAACAAAGATATCTTTTTTTTTTCTACTTTTAGAAAATTAAATTTTCTTACTGGCAATTTCGTATGTAGTTTGTAATACTTTTTTAAATATATTCTTTTTTTCTTTTCTTTTCTTTTTTTTTTTTTAGTAATGAAATAATGTCGCATCTGTATAATTAACTGCATTTTTTTTTTTTTTTTAATGTATTTATCTTTTTGATTTAAAAACGCATTTTAAAATACTTCGGATATATTTCTAGATTCAAATTCAAACTCATTTTATAAATCACAGTATCTCCTAATTTAGCATTGATAATATTTCAACATTACAGAATTATACATTTCTATGATTAAGACATTTCACATTTCTAATTATGGCAAGAAAAAAATTCATCTCGTAAAATTCTTATATAGAATCGAGTAAATTTTATCCTTCGTTGTTTTAAATTTTAGATAGGAGAGAATTAAAAGTTGAAGATGTAGAAAATTTGGTACTTTTCCATTTCCAGAACGCAAATCTCGCCAAGCCAACGTTATTGGCGACAACAATGGATTAAAATGTTAATTTGTAATTTAGATTTATCCATTATTTATTTATATATTTAAAGTTAATTTATACCCGTTATTATGAATTTGATAAAATAAGTTTTATATTTGTTATGGACCAACACTTTTAAAAGCTAGCTTAAAGCAAAATTTCAGAAAATATACTAATTAAAATCAAACAATTACTCTTTCTTAGCTGTTTAAAGATAGACATTGGTTGTATCCTTTTTGGCGAGTTTATAACTTAGGCCGGTGAAATGGAAAAGTACTGTAATTTTTTTCAAATTAAACTAATAATAATAATAATTTCTTTTAACATATTTTTGAAAGTGTAACGTTATCATCTGTCTGTACATTAAAAATATACAGAGAGTATGTTGGTGAGAAATAAACTCAAAATGACATTCTTTCAATAATTACAAAAACTTTCATTTTCATATTATTCTAAAAACATTTCATTTGACTCTTTTATTTCTTCATGCATATATACATCTACATTGTGACGACGCTATGACGCATTTGTTTTTCTGATTGGCCGTCTGTGTTTCTATGTACATGTAATAATGTATTTTTCGTTTTTTTTTTTTTTCTCCTTCTTCGATGTTCAGGTTTTCATAATAAAAGATGTGATTAAAAGGATAATACGTGGGTTCATTTTTATTCCCACAAAATAATGCAACATAAAATAATATATAATTTCCTAATACACAAACCAAGCTAAATGAGGCTGGTTTAATTAAATTGAAACATCATTATTTATATATTTGAAATTATCTTTTGAATAGCTTAGCAGAAAAGATATTTATAAAAGAAAATAGAAATTGGTTCTTCTTTTCATACATGGAATAAATTCATCTGTTTTTGCAAGCCTCATGGGATACTCATATACAAGGTGAGTGCATTTTACTTACCTTATAAATCTTGAATTTAAATATTTGATAAAAGTTTCTTCTGTGAATTCTATCAGATTATGCTACTGACGCGCTAAATCGAAACTTTGAATTTATTCTTGACAGTTTTTTTTCTATAATAATGATAAAAAAATGTAAGCGAAAATAAATAAATATGTTTTCTTTTTTGTTTCTTGAAAACGAAAGTATAGAAATAAAAGAATGTTTAAAATAAACATATGAATGATTAAATATAAAATTGTAGTTATTATAAACTAGAAAGAAAACAAAATTGAAATATTAAAATGAGTATCCTCAAGGACACTATAATTGAAAAACTTAACGCACAAAATTATGATGTGTGGAAATTTAAATTAGAAATGTTTCTCCAAAAGGAAGATTTATATTCCGTGGTTCTTAACGATGCTCCGAATCCTATTACGGACACATGGAATAACAAAAATAGGAAAGCACGAGCCATTATAAACCTCTTAATAGAGGATAATCAAATAATCCATGTCAAAAATCTTGAGACCGCTAAAGAATGCTGGAACGCCTTAAAAGCTGTACATGAGCGTTCAACCCTCAGCAGTAAACTATTTTTGCTTAGAAAGCTTTACTCTACGAAATTAACTGAAGGTGGCGATATGATAGACCACTTAACTAACATCTATCAATTGCGAGATAAGTTAGCATCGCTTGGAGAAGAAATAAATGACAGGCACCTTTCAGCCCTAATGCTCTGTTCCTTACCTCCAAGTTATGATGTATTAATTACCGCTTTAGAATCGCGTGATGAAAAGGATCTTGTACCAGAGTTTATACGCTCGAAATTGATTGATGAATTTTCTAAAAGAAAAGAAAACAAATCTGAAAATAATTCAGTGTTAAAGGTTAAATTTAAACCGAAACCAGAAAATTCAAAGTTCTGCCGTTATTGTAAAAAAAAATCGCATACAATTGAAGAATGCTGGCATCTTAAAAATAAAAATAAAGAAAAGACTCTGAAACAAACAAAAGCCAGCAATGCCAGATCAACTTTCAAATCTGGTATGTACTCTCAAGACAGACATAACGCGGATAGGGCTCTTATTGCTGAGAGTGAAAATAAAAAACCTAACGATAAAATATTCACTCTATTTATCGGTGAGAAATCTAACAATTGGTATGTAGACTCAGGTTGTTCAACGCATGTATGCAATGATAGGAATAAATTTCATGAATTTAATCATAATAATTCACGCGTAACAATCGCGAATGGACAGGAGATAGAATCCCTGGGTCATGGGTCTGTGAAATTAAACACCATAAATTCCAATAACACACATAATACTATAATATTGAAAAATGTTTTATATGTACCAGAGATAGAGACAAACCTCATATCTGTAAAAGAAGCTACTGAAAATGGTTGTGTAGCAATATTTGAAAACAAATCATGCAAAATAATGCATGAAGGAGAAACATGCATTGAAGGTTACATTAACAACAATTTATACGAATGCAAAGTTAACTATGATACAACACACACTATAAACATGGTAAAAATATGTGAAAATACAAATTGCATTGATAAATGGCACATTAAATTAGGCCATAGAAACATTAGTCATATAAAACGATTGGTAAACAACAACATGGCAGTTGGGATAAAACTAGACAACTGCAAACATGATAATGCATGTGAAACTTGCATATTAACTAAATTAACGGACAATCCTTATCCCAAAAAGGCTCAGTTTAGGGCAACTAAAGCACTAGAGTTGGTACACACTGACTTGTGTGGACCAATGACAACCCCCACGGTCGGTGGAAAATACTATTTTTTAACTTTTATAGACGATTTTAGTCGATTTACAGTAATATACCTACTGAGAAAAAAGGATGAAGTTTTTGCAAAATTGAGGGAATATATCGCAATGACATCAAATAAATTCGGACGAACTTTGCATGCAATCCGCTCCGACAACGGAGGAGAGTATACCGGGACAGAATTAAATGAATACTTAACAAAATTAGGTATAGACCACCAATTCACTGTTCCCTATTCAGCTTCTCAAAATGGAACTGCTGAACGTAAAAATCGTACCTTAGTTGAAATGGCACGTTGTTTATTAAAAGATGGCAATTTACCAAATTCTTTCTGGGGGGAGGCAATAAATACCGCAGTTTACTTGCAAAATAGACTCCCAACATCTTCGTGTGAATTGACACCTTATGAATTATGGACAGGTCGAAAACCTGACTTATCAATGTTAAAACCATTTGGTTGTCGTGCCTATGCATACGTACAAAAGGTACACAGAGGAAAATTAGATAATACGGCACAGGAAGGTATATTCGTAGGGTACGACAATAGAAGTAAAGGATATAGGATCTGTACAAATGGCAAAAACATAATTATTAGTCGAACCGTAAAATTTGTAGAAAATGAAAAACAAGCGATACTTAAATATGACACATCACAAAACAATGATGAGAAAAGTGATAATAAAAATCCATCACCAAATTTGCAAATAATAGACTCAGAGATAGATGAAACTAATGATAGTGTTGTGTCAGATAATTCTCAAAATACTCCACGTAGATCACAAAGATCTAATAAAGGGGTACCACCAGATAGATTCGCATTCACATTACACAATGAAAGAATAAGTGAACCAAAATGCTGGGATGATATAATAAGTATGGAAAACCCTGTAGAAAAGGAAAATTGGATCAATGCTACATTAGATGAAATAAATTCACTCAAGCAGAATGACACCTGGGATTTAGTTGAGGTTTCACCAGGGATGAAAATAGTAGGGTGCAAATGGGCATTCAAAGCAAAATATAACAGTCAGGGCCGTGTTGAAAAATACAAAGCTAGGCTGGTTGCGAAGGGTTTTTCACAGAAATATGGAATAGACTACGATGAGACTTTCGCCCCAGTGGCGTCTCACACAACCTTGAGAAGTTTTTTGGCAATGAGTCTTTATAAGAATTTAAGTCTTAGACATATTGATATCAAGACTGCATTTTTACACGGTAAATTGAGTGAAGATGTTTATATGCATCAGCCAGAAGGATACGTGGTATCCGGGGAAGAACATAAGGTGTGTAAATTAAAAAAGGCAATATACGGGCTAAAGCAGGCCGCGAGAGCATGGAATTTAAAATTGAATGAGTCATTACTTAACTTAGGCTTTATTCAAAGTCAATTCGACAAGTGTCTTTATAAACGTAAACAAAACGATGTAACTACTTATGTACTTGTGTATGTCGATGATTTGTTAATAGCGGGGAATGATCAACAAATAAATGAAATTGTAAACAAACTAAAACAAGAATACCCGTTAACAGACTTGGGAGAAGCAAAACAATATCTTGGGATAAATATTAATCGCCCTAATGAAAATACAATGACTCTTGATCAAACACACAAAATACAAGAACTTATAGTCAAATACGGTTTAGAAAATTCAAAACCTACAGACACTCCTATGGACACAGGTTACATAAAATTAAATGACGAGGAAAACCTTTTACCAGAAAATACACAATATAGACAGGCTGTAGGCGCATTGTTATATATTTCAACCGTGTCACGTCCGGATATTAGCGCCGCGGTAAATATTTTGAGTAGAAGAAATGAGCGCCCAAGAGCAAAAGATTGGGAAGCGGTAAAAAGATTAATGAGATATTTAAAAAGTACAATTAATCTTAAATTGACATATAATAATATTGAAGAGCCTGTCTTGAGGGTATATGCAGATTCCGACTGGGCAAACGATCCCAGTGATCGTAAGTCTACAACCGGAAATTTGTTCTGCATAGGAGCAAATACTGTATACTGGACAAGCAAAAAACAAAAATCTGTATCAATGTCATCAGCGGAAGCGGAATATATTTCTGCAGCAAGTGCCGCGCAAGAAGTAAAATGGCTTATAAACCTTTTTGAAGAAATTGATATGCAACAAAATTGTCCTATTACACTCTATGAAGACAACCTTTCTTGCATTAAATTAGCGGAAAATGATAAGTTTCGACAGAAAACTAAACACATCGAGTTAAGATACCATCTGATTCGAGACCTTGTTGAGCAGGGCACAATAAAGATTGAGTATGTAAGCACGGAAAATATGATCGCCGATGTGCTCACGAAGCCTCTGCCGAGACATTCTTTTCGAAAATTGCGAATTTCCTTGTTGAACTGTGATTAAATGTCATCGAGTTTACGCAGGGGTGTTGGTGAGAAATAAACTCAAAATGACATTCTTTCAATAATTACAAAAACTTTCATTTTCATATTATTCTAAAAACATTTCATTTGACTCTTTTATTTCTTCATGCATATATACATCTACATTGTGACGACGCTATGACGCATTTGTTTTTCTGATTGGCCGTCTGTGTTTCTATGTACATGTAATAATGTATTTTTCGTTTTTTTTTTCTCCTTCTTCGATGTTCAGGTTTTCATAATAAAAGATGTGATTAAAAGGATAATACGTGGGTTCATTTTTATTCCCACAAAATAATGCAACATAAAATAATATATAATTTCCTAATACACAAACCAAGCTAAATGAGGCTGGTTTAATTAAATTGAAACATCATTATTTATATATTTGAAATTATCTTTTGAATAGCTTAGCAGAAAAGATATTTATAAAAGAAAATAGAAATTGGTTCTTCTTTTCATACATGGAATAAATTCATCTGTTTTTGCAAGCCTCATGGGATACTCATATACAAGGTGAGTGCATTTTACTTACCTTATAAATCTTGAATTTAAATATTTGATAAAAGTTTCTTCTGTGAATTCTATCAGAGTACAGTCGTTAACAAAAGTATCCGAACACTAGCAAAAATCCCTGTATAAAAAAAAGTAGAGTTAATACTCTTTTGTTAAATAAATCCTTGTCGAATCATGTTCCTAGTCAGTCTAAGAACATGATTCGACAATGATGCATTTAACAAAACAGTATTAAGTGTACTTTTATTATTTAAGAATTTTTGCTAGTGCTCGGATGCTTTTACTGCCGACTGTAGCTTCAATGTAAGTTGCAGGCACTGTCTGCTTAGACAAATAGTTGGACCAGCACACCCGCACCTCCAATATAGCACAATTGGAGCGCACAAAGACGCTCCCGAAAGCCAATTTTGAACTACAGTCGGCAGCAAAAGTATCCGAACACTAACAATAATCCCTATCTCAAAAAAGTGCACTTAATACTGCTTTGTTAAATAAATCCTTGTCGAGTTACGTTCTTAGTCAGTCTAAGACCATGATTCGACAAGGATTTATTTAACAAAACAGTATTACTGTCTTTTTTTGATATCGGAATTATTGGCTAGTGCTCGGATACTTTTACTGCCGACTGTAGCTTCAATGTATAAGTGCTTAACAAGCAGGAAATAATAATTTTTAAAAAGTATGGGGGGTGGGGAGCAGGCCAAGGGTTCTGCAAATGGTCAGCTCAGACTAAACTCGACTAGGAACTTCATCTCTACCAACTCAACGCTCCATGGACAACTGAGCGCGATTTTGAGCTCGAAGTTTGAGCTCGCTATAATTTTTCAGAACACGAATAAATTTCATATACATTCCATATGAAATTTATTCCATAAAACACGAATAAAATCCATATATTTTTTTAGAACACGAATATTCTAATTTATTAAATTTATTTTCATAAGAGAAATGTCATGCAAATTTTTTGGATTAGAAAACAATTTAAATTTTCTTACTTGCTCATTATACCATTACGTCAGCTGAGTAGTAATATAAAGAAGACACTTGCAGAAATGAGTATGTTCAAAGACGGACAAACAGACAGACAAGTAGACGTTTAAACGACATATGTACGCCTTTCAACTTCATGCGATGATGTAATTATGCACATCCCAACTGAAAAAAAACTCTCAACAATTTCCAAATATCACCCGTCACGAATCTAAATATTTTTATGCAGTTCTATAAACAATAAATTAACGATAATAATAGCACTTTCTAAAGACAGCATTAATCTTTCTTTTTAAAAGTACCATCAAAATATTATTTGGATTTAACTTTACCTAATTAATGTCATTTTTTGGTGGAATTTTGGACAATTTTTAACAGTGTGTGTGTAGGAAGAATAGTTGGCACAGGTAGACCCAGCTGATTTCCTTACTATACATTTGACCTAATAAATTTCTATTATTCCTGGAACATATAACAGTCAAGTTAACCCTTTCACGCCCAAGGGAAATATTTTTCCCTTCTACAAAAATCGTTATCGATTGTTCAATTAATATTGAATCGATATTTTTTTTTACTGAATGTCAAAATAAAACGTATGTCCAAGGCAGCAATTGTGTTTCTGAACGAATAAAAAAAGAAGAAAAAAAAAAAAAAAAAAAAAAAAAAAAACGTATAGAAAATAGGACACATAATAAATGTGTTGTGTGCATTGTCCACTTGTGCTTCCCAAATAAACGAAATTGTTTCGTAGAATAACTAGCTATTTATTTTACTTTTCTGATAATTTTTATTTACGAAGCAATAAATTTGTATTACAAAGCAATAAGTAAAATACCGATATAAGCAACCTAACTCTTCGTTTATTTACTTTTATAGTCCATAGCGAAAATATTTCCCATGAAATTATAGGAAACCTATACACCCTGCTATGTTTTTCTGGTGATATTCTCTTACTTTACACCCACAATAGCTAAAATATTGTGTTGTACTGGCATATTTAGCCTTGGAAATCTTATGGTCTTGAAAGGGTTAAGAGAAAACAATTTGACCGATCACTTGACAAGGTTGCAGAGTAAAAATACCGCGCTTAACAAGCTGAGACACCTCTCATTTTGTACATTTCCCTTATCCTAATGTGGTGATTAAATTTATTAGGGTTAATTTAGCAATTCAAATTTCATGTAATTATATTATCTCCCGTGCAATAAAGCCCATAACGTCAAGTTATGTAAAATATTGCTCTATTCTTCCATGTAAAAAATAACCTTAAATTTCGAATAACTTATAAATTTTTTAAAACAGAATATTGCAAATATCTCACAAGGAAACATTCAAAAGGTGTCATCTTCAAAAAATATTGAAAAAAATATGTGTGATTCTACTCTTCTTAAAACACCAGAAAGTGAAACAATTATCGCCTGAAATGAATTACAGCAACCACAAAAAATTATCAATATTAAGCATATTTGGCGATTTCACATTGTTAAGCGATTGATTTTGAGTACTTGGCGGAGAAACAAAACATGGTTCTGTTCGTACACGGCAATCCAGGTGCTAGCGAACTGAACGCCTAGCAGCGCTAAATCACCAAATATGCTTAATTTTGATAATTTTTTCTGGTCACTGTAATTCATTTCAGCCGATAATTTTTTCACTTCCTGGTGTTTTAAGTAGAGTAGAATCACATATATTTTTTTTCAATATTTTTTGAAGACGACACTTTTTAAATGTTTCCTTGTCAGTATGATTCCTGCCAGTATCATAAGTGATATTTTAAAACTGGCCCTGCCTTTTTAAGATCTGTTGTATTTTGAAATCGTTTCTACCTAGACTAATAAACTAAATAATATATTTACAAACTAACTACTTAAAAATGGAGAAGATATTAATTTTGTTATTTTCGGATTATTCGTTGAAAAATGTCCAAAAAAGTAAGTAGCTTATATATTTATGAGAAACAATTTCTGGGAAAAATGGGTGTGTGATAAATTTACAGGATTTTTGTAAGGGGAAAAAAAAAATATATATAAATAAAATGGAAATTTCTAGTTTAAAGTAATAATAATAATAATAATAATAATAATAATAAATCTTTTCGTTCTACATTTTCTTTCTTTATGTGTAATATATACTGATATTTTTATTTCAGTTTTACGTGTTTCGATTTATACGAATATGAAAGAACTAATATATAAATTATATATATATATATATATATATATGTATGTATACAGTCGAACCTTGTTAACATGAATCTAATGGAGAATAAAAAAAAATGTTTTTGTTATCAGTAGTCCATGCTTTCAGTAACTAATCTTCATTTTGGTAGGGGATTGAGGAAACAGTTCATCTTAAAAGTAATTCACGTTAAGCGTGTTCATGTTAACGAGGTTCAACTGCTTATACACTCATGTTTGTGAATATTGCAACACCAAGAAGGAATGGGAATATCGGAATGATATTTATTGGGCACATACATTATAGTAGGAAGAACAATTGGTTAAAATTTCAGAAAATTTGGGTTAATATGTTCTGAGAAAACAGTACATAAAACAGCGACCTCTACCTAGGCATTGAATTAAACAGTCATTGGATGACATGCACGGGTAAAGCACTTCATGAAGCTTCAACACGATGCCACAATTCCTCGATCGTAGTCACTGGTGAGTGGTGGGGATCCAGTCGCTTTTCAACGATTAAACAGTCATTTTCATTGGTGCGAGATCAGTAGAACGCGCGGGTCAGAGCAGCAGTCGAAAACAATTTGCATCAATTAAGGTCCGGACAATACAGAAAACTTGCGGCCGTGCATTGCCCTGCTTAAGTATTGCGCTTCGGTAGTCTCGAATATAAGGCAGAGCGACGGGCCTTAACTCATCAGAAATGTAATGGCTGGTATTCAGAGTGGCGAGGATGAAAACAAGAGGTGATCGAGACGTGTATCCAATGGTATCTCATACCATGACTCCAGGTGGTGACTCAGTATGCGGCTACCAAAATTTTTATTACCCTCAAAACTGCATCACTGATATAGGTGCCTTTAATGTGTAATCAACAACAAACCTGGATGTAGGAATGTCGTAATTTAGCCTTTCAGACAAATCACAATCCTGTTTACAGCATCAGGATTACATTGTCCGTATTTAATGGCATTGTGAATAATGCACATTGCGAGCTACGATTCGACATCATTACACTGTCCATCGCCTGCAGTGATTGTATGGGATCCCATTGGATACATGTTCCGATTACTTCTTGTTCGCATTCCCAGCACTCTGAATAGCGACCATTAAATTTCTGGAGAGTTAAGACCTGCCCATCTGCTCTATATTCAAGGCATTCGTAGCGCAATATTTAAGCAGGATAATGCACGTCCGGAAGTTATCTGTATTGTCTGGACCTTACTTGATACAGAATGTGTTCAACCGTTGTTCCGGCCAGCATGTTCTCCTGATCTCGCACCAATGCAAATGATTGTTTAATCGTTGAAAAGTGAGTGGCCCGCCACCACTCACCAGCAACTACGATCGATGAATTGTGGCATAGTGTTGAAGTTTCACGAAGTGCTGTCCCCGAATATGTCATCTAATTCCTGTTGCTGTTCGATTCAAAGATAACTGTACTCATTGCTCTTAGTGGTCGCTGCTTTATGTACTGTTTTCTCAGGATATATAACTCAAAACTTCCTGAAAATTTAATCAACTGTTCTTCCTACTATAAAGTATGTGCCCAATTAATATCATTCTTACATTCGCATTTCTTCTTGGTGTTGCAATTTTCACAACATGAGTGTATATAAAATATGTGTGTGTGTGTGTAGAGAGAGAGAGAGAGATAAACCTTACATATATTTAAAATTTATCAAAATTATCATTTCCCTGGGGAAACGGAATAATTAATCTTTCTCGGATCTTATCAACGAAACTAACCTTTCATACATATTAAATATTTATTTAATTAATTATCACAGAATTTTAATTCGAGAACGAAATATTGATTTAGTTAAAATGTTTAAATATAGATTTAATATCTTGTGAATAAAATATGAAATTATATAACGCGTTAAAATTTTCTTACGTAGAATTCTATTATCAAAGCGCGTGCTAATATTAATGTTTAATTTAATTTTATGTATTAGATCTACGCATTATATATTTATGTAAGGCAGACTAAATCAACTTTTCGATGATAATCAAATTTATCTTTAACTATACGTAAAAGGGATAATATTTATTCATCTTAAAATATTAAATTATCCTCAAAATTTTTCATTTAAACTTGACATAATATCACATATTACAAAATTTAAATTTATGTGTTCATTAGATAATGATAAGGATTTAAAATTATTTTAGAATAGAGTATATATAATTTCAGTATGCAAACATAAATTAAAAAAAAAAAATAATAATAATAATAATTTGTTTTTTCTCATAATTTAATTCAATGCTTTATGAAATCTTAATTTTTTAATCAAATGTGTATGATTTTTTCTTCTTTTGTTTTGTTTTACATAAAATTTATTTGTAATTTATAATGTTTAAAAGTTTACCGATGGTTTGTTTTAATTTCTACGATGAATAATTAAAATTTAATTTGCATATACTTCTCTATAAGTTTGCATTTAAATATATAATTCTTATATTTTAACTAAAAGTATTTACATTTAGGAATATTTTTTTACGATAAATTATTGTTTCAAATAGAAATGCGTATGTGTGTGTGGGGGGGGGAGGGGGGAGCTATTTTTACAGAAATAGAAAATTATCATATGGTTCTAAACTTCTTCTCTTCCATTCATTTTTCTTCATTTTCAAGTTAGACTTGGACCATGCTCTACTGCCCGAATTATTCTGTTTCAAAAACTTATACATAGCTAATTACTGCTATGATTCGTGACTACCACTAATTTGTAATACAAAATTTTCCTAATATTATGGGACGATTTTCTCTTCTTAAATAAGATAGACATTTTTACTCAGAAAAACTGATAATGTAAAATCGCAGTTGTTATAACTTACACTTAATCAAATTAGAAACTTACATTAAATGTTTAACTTGGAAAAAATTTAAGTTACCTCTAAATACGTTAAAACATGTCTACACTGCAAATAAATAAATTTAAAATATATAAAAAAATAAAAATTAATTAATTAATTAAAAAAAAATCTGTTAAAATAGGAAAAAAAATATATATAAAATTTATCTTTTCTAAAACTACAGAAATTTAGTTTAAAATTAACCCTCAGACTGTCAAAAGAAACATTTTTCTGCAACAAGATAAAATCTGTAACCATTGATATAGTCTGTGGGTTACATATTTTTTCTTTTTTGCATACGGAAAATTGGTATCTCATCAGGATTGTAAAGTGCTGTATAGCGTACCAGCTTGTACTTCCATGACCGTAAAGTAATATCGAGGACTACAATGCTGTGGGTACTAGCTAAATTCTCGCTGGTAGAACTGAAAAATTTTATTAAATGCGAAAAACTTTTCGGGGTACTTCACGAAAAAAAATGTATACGAATTTTTTCTATATTGTTATTTTACGGATTTTTTTTTTTTTTTTTTTACCTTATTTCCCACTTACCATACGGATATTTTATATCAACTATACTGCTAGGAATTTTCCAGAAATTTGACAATGTATATATACATATATATTTAAACGTTTACCATTGGTTGATACTGTACCAGAAGAGAAAACGTTTTAATATGAACTCAAAAAAAAAAAAAAAAAAAAAAAAAAAGCTTTTTTAAGTCGTTCATGACCTCACTTCGCATTATGGGGCAAATACAGGGGAATATAAGGCTGCTCCTTTAAAAAACCCTTTTTTTTTTTTTTTTTTGTAAAATGGGCCCCTTCACATAGTTCGAGTCTATAAATGGGCCCATTTACAAAACTAAAAATCTATAAATTGGCCCCTTTATACAAAATTCAATTACATAAAAACGGCCTTTTTGCAAAATTCCGTTTTACTAAAAAATATTCTTTTAAAAAACTTTTCTTTGCTTTAAGTATTATTTCAAATGATTTTCAGAGATCTGGAATGATATTTTCTTTCTTGATTGTGATGTATTTTTGATGTTGATTAATAAATATGTTTTCAAAAATTTTCATCATGTACTTTTTTTTTCAGAAAATAGTATTATTTGACAAATTTGAGCTAGAAACTCAACTAGTGATATAATTGAAGAATAAGGAGAACTGATTTTGTCAAAACACCAAAGAATTGTTAAAGAGGTGCCAGGGCCAATGGAATGTTAATATGTTAGCAGAATTATTATTCGATGCTGCATACAGACTGCCTTCACACCGTGTACACTGTACAAGAGCAAACTCTGGAGCTTCAAAAAGAGCTTCGATGTAAAGGGGAAAAAAAAAAAAAAAAAAAAAAAAAAGGTAACGGGTAAATAATAGCCTATTTTAATGCATTTAACACATAAAAAGTTTCTATTGTACTATAGTCTCTGTGTGAGAATTAGTTAGATATTCATCCTTATTTTGTGAGCAATCTTTACGGGAAGTATAGTGCATTAAATACCATGAGCAGCTCATGATAAAATAACACTGCGCTGCAAAAAAAATATTTTTATTTTTTTTCGAGCCTTGGTACCATTTTTCCTGATTCTTAAGTAAAATGACCACCTGAATCCGAATATTACCTCAATTTTGCCCAATCCCCCACCGTTTTTACGGGACACTACCACCTCCCGCAATGTTTTTCATTCTTTGGCAGTTTTATAGCCATGGAATTTATTTAAATGGTAGAAAATGATTTTTTTGACTGTTAAAAACAAAAAATTATAAGGTATAAATAATAATAATAATAATAATATATTAATAAATACATAACAAATGTAATTTCTACTTTTAGTGGCGAACCCCCCATAAATTATCCCTTGCTACAAATGTTCATGTTTTAGAGTTTTTTTTTACCTCAGTGGACCCTCAGAAGATATTTAACAGTTAAAATAATCGTTTACCCCTTTTCAAATCAAATTTATAGCCATAAAATTGCCGAACAGGGATAAAAATAGGATGACATTCTCAAAAAATGGTGAGTGATGGGGCAAAATGGACGTCATATCCGGATTCAGGAGGTCATTTTACATGAGAATTAGAATGAATGGTATTAGGGCCAATTTTTGTGCAGATCAGTGCAATTGTTAATTAAGCAGTGGTTTAGAAAAGGTTCTGTATAGTGGAAAAGTAAGTTTCTGATTTGAGCGTTTAAGTCTGAGAATATATGAACGATATCATCAACTTCCTTTCCTTTTGTATGTCATTTGAAATAAAAGTAAAGAAAAGTAAAATTAATTACATTTTTGTTGTTTTTACTAAATACTGGATGATCCAAAATTCACAGAAAAATTAAAAAGTACATTATAAACAAAAGTATTGACCATAGATCTATGTGGTTTTCATTAAAATGCACAGAAGACTTGTGATTTTTTATTTTATTTTATTTTATTTTATTTAAACCAAGAAATTAGTTTTAATTTTATGTATCAGGTTGCGCTTTAACTGTAAAATTGTTCTTTTACAGTGCCTCAATACATTCAACAACGTAAGTAGGACTATAATTGCTCAGTGTAATAGGCGTCATTTGATAGAATGACCTTTAGATGTTGCGCATTGGGAAACCTCCTACACTTAGAAAAAAATATATACCACCTATATCTAGAATGAATAAGTGGTAAAGATTTCTGAGCTATGTGCATAAGGCACTCCAATAAACTGAATAGACGAAATGATCGAGGATTTCCAGTCTACACATTTCTAGATGCTGAAACAATGTTCTGACTATTCTGAATCTTTTCTATTGCGAGAAATTCTCGCTTGGTTTTCTAGAATTGGGTAATAAACCAAGATCTTAGTTTCAGAAACCCAATTCTTGTATTCGAATTTATTTGCAGAGATTTTTAAATAACTTTGTCCTCGAGAATATAGACAAATGTCCTAGAATTCTAATAGGGGTTTCTAGAACTCGCTTCCATAGGGAACAAGAATTTATAAGGATGACATGGAAATATTTTTCTTACAGTCACAATTTAGATTCTAGATGTCAGTTATAGAATTTTTTCTCAGTGTAATAAAAGCTTCAATCAGTGAAAATTGCATGGAGCTACAGTCAGTAATTTTTAATAATATACTTTTAGGACGGAGGACTATTAGTTTCAATATGGAGTTTTTGTAGACCAGTTTTGTGTAATACCAAAATAAATTATAAATATCAAACCTGTCATTGCAAATTCGGTACCAAATGAAAGGGGTGATTTTTCTGAATCCAGGGTGCAAACAGTTTTTTGACACGATAATTAGATTTTTTAAATCAAATAAAGTATGAAATTTTTGTGGAAACACTTCATTTTAATTCATTTCGTTCATTTTAAAAAGTATGTGGCCCAGTTCTACGGTCAAAAAATAAGATTAAAAAAAATAAAAAAAATAATTAAATTAATTAATATTAAAAATTAAAAATTAAAATTTTACAGATTGAAATTATTAATCCCCATTCTAAAAAAAATTCTGTCTTTGACAGAATTATTTATTTATTTATTTTTTTTTATTTATTTTTTTTTTTTTTGAGTGACTTTAGGATGACCGGTAATTCAAAAAAAAAAAAAAAAAAAAAAAAAATGGATGAAATTCTGTCCATGACAGAATTTAGTTTAGTACAACAATGCTACTTATATTTGTATTTTAACAATCATTCAAAAAAAAAAAATCTTATAACACTTGTCTAAATAATCAGGAAATATTCAGTCGAGACCCGTTGGCTCTGTGATCAGAGTACACAACTGCGAACCCGAAAGTTGTGAGTTCGATCCTCCCCGATGAGAAGTAAAAAAAAAAAACTAAAATATTTTAAAACACTAGCTTAAATAATCAGGAAACATTTAGCTAAGACCCGTTGGCTCTGTGGTCCGATTACACAACTTCGAACCCGAAAGTTGTGACTTCGATCCTCCCCGATGAGAAGTAAAAAAAAAAAAAAAAAAAAAAACTAAAATATTTTAAAACACTAGCTTAAATAATCAGGGAACATTTAGCTAAGACCCGTTGGCTCTGTGGTCAGATTACACAACTGCGAACCCGAAAGTTGTGAGTTCGATCCTCCCCGATGAGAAGTAAAAAAAAATATATTTTAAAACACTAGCTTAAATAATCAGGAAACATTTAGTTAAGACCCGTTGGCTCTGTGGTCAGATTACACAACTGCGAACCCGAAAGTTGTGAGTTCGATCCTCCCCGATGAGAAGTAAAAAAAAAATATATTTTAAACACTAGCTTAAATAATCAGGAAACATTTAGTTAAGACCCGTTGGCTCTGTGGTCAGATTACACAACTGCGAACCCGAAAGTTGTGAGTTCGATCCTCCCCGATGAGAAGTAAAAAAAACCTAAAATATTTTAAAGCACTAGCTCAAATAATCAAGGAACATTTAGTTAAGACCCGTTGGCTCTGTGGTCAGATTACACAACTGCGAACCCGAAAGTTGTGAGTTCGATCCTCCCCGATGAGAAGAAAAAAAAACCTAAAATATTTTAAAGCACTAGCTCAAATAATCAAGGAACATTTAGTTAAGACCCGTTGGCTCTGTGGTCAGGGGGCGTACAACGAACACTTCGTAAAGCTCACGACGTGAGAACTTCACGATGCCGAGTTTGGAAGATCTCACCAAAATGTTTACGACAATCACTTTTGGCCCTACAATGAACTGATCGTGAGCGCTTATCGAGAGCTAAACGGTGAGTTTGAGATTCATTTGAAATCGGATAGCATTAACCAATCACAGTGAAGTAAAATCTCACCTCCATACTCGAAAACTTTTCGCGAGTTTCAGCTTCGTATACTATCTGACCAATCACAGTGCGTGAATGGTCGAAAATGAATACGCTCAGATATTGTCAGCCATGTTTTAATAAAAACTGGTGATTTAAAAAACAAAAATGATGAACATAAGTTATACTTTTTTGAAAAGAACTTTCAAAATTATAAATTTTTTGTGTGAACACTATACAAGTTTAATAATTTGCTTTAAAGATATTTGATTAGGAAGTTTACGAGTGACGATAGGTCTGTTGCTATCACCTTAAAATAATAAAACAAAAATAACCCTAAAATTAAAGACTAAAGAATAACTTTCTGAAAATAATCAATTTTGACGTCCTCAGAGCTATAAATTCTAAGTTAAATCATGTGAATTCATCATTCATAATAAAATAATTGTAAAAATGCTCATTTAAGGACTCTGTTATAAATAACATAAGTAGTACACTATACGTCTCCTAGTGGCTTGGACGCAGAGCATCTCATTTCAGATCAGCGGTACCCGGGTTCAAACCCCGTTGCGTCCTTTTTAGTTTTTTTTTTTTTTTTTTTATTTATAAGTCTGGAAAAAAGAAGTTTAAAATAAATAATTTGCCAGTCGTAAGTTTTAATTCAGCAATTAATTTCTACTTCATTATTAGTTGAATTTAACTTTTATTTCAGTATAAATTCAAGTAAATATTTCAAAAGTAAGAATTTTAGTTTTAAAATTTAATTGCTTTTTTTTTTAAATATTTTTTTAATTTAATTAAAACAAAAAAGTTAAATTTAATGAATAATTAAGTAGAAAAAAATTAGTAAGTTAAATAATACATATATACACAATAACAAGAGATTAAATTAAGAATAAAGAAATAAATAATAAAGAAAAAATATATCAGTTTAAAGTTTAATTTCTGTTTAATAACTTTTCAAAAGCAGAAAAATGATCAAACATTTTATTTTTTAATTATTTTATTTAAACTAACAGAAAGAAGAAAAAAAAAATAAAATAAAAGAGGGAGAGAGAGAGAGAGAGAGAGAAGTAGAAGAAAGTTCCATTTTTGTTAAATTAAATTAATAACAACAATAATAATAATAATAATAATAAATTATACATTATCAAATTAACTTAAACATTTTTATTTATTTATTTTATTATTGGTGTACGTGCTCTTACTCTAGCGAAATATTTGAAGGGATAATAATAATTTATGGGCGGAAAATTAAATTAGTTACAAATTGTAGCTTCTGGTATATAATAACTATAATTAAATTTAAATGTAATATATATATATATATATATATATATACATATATATTATTTTATTTCATTCAGAAAAGGGGGGGGGGATTTTTTTTTTTTTTTTTTTTTCAACATTTAAATTAAATATTCATATTTTCCTTGTTAGTAATAAGAGATATTAGGGAATTGCTAATACATGCAACATTGCGTATAATATATATATATATATATAAAACTGTGGTGCTTTTATCACAAAAACCAAGAGCATTAATTAAGAAAAAATAGTCTATTAAAGACTGAAGAATAAATTTCTAAAAATAATCACTTTTGTAGTTCTCAGACCTTTAAATTTATGCTAAATCATGTGAATTAATCGTTCGTAATGCTAGTTTCATAGCAATCCTATCTTAAAGAGAATATAATTATGATAACTAAGGTGGCTCCTTTGCTGTATCTTTTGTGAGTTCTTTTTCCTTTTCATCCCGTGCTTTTACTATGGATTTTTAGCTTCCCTTCCCTCCCCCCCCCATGAATTTTACATATTAAAGTGCGTTGATTAAAGAACTTGCTTATTGCCTTAAAAAAATTTAACCGAGGGTTCCCAAATTGAATCCCTGGCAAGAGATAATAGTTTATATACATGCGTATATTTTATTGCATTAAAAAAATAAAAAGTTTTATTTATATATGTATGTATTTTATGCACAATATTCCACATATTAGCAATTCCTTAATTTATTCTATTACTAATAAGAAATATACTAATATTTAATTTAATGGTTACGGGAGAGAAAAAATAAAGAAAGAAAGAAAATCTTTCTTTCTTTCTTTCTTTCTTTTTTTTTTTTTTTTTTTGTTTCTTTCTCATCGAAATAAAATAATTTAAAAAAATGCTTATATTTCGACTTTTTTTTTTTTTTTTTTTCTACATTTAATTTTATTTATTATTTGCCAGAAGTTAAAATTGTAACTAATATAATTTTCCCCCATAAGTTATCCTTTCAAATATTTTGTTAGAGTATGTATACAAGCAACAAAATAAATATATAATAAAACTTAAGTTAATTTGATAATATATAATTTTTTTTTTAATTATTAATTTAATTTAACAAAAATGAAATCCCCCCTCCTTTTTTTTTTTTTTTTTTTTTTTTTTACTTTATTACTAATAAGAAATATACGAATATTTAATTTAATAGTTAGGGGAGAGAAAGAAAGAAAGAAAGAAAATCTTTCTTTCTTTATTTTTTCTTTCTTTATCTTTTTTTATCTTTCTCATTGAAATAAAATAATTTAAAAAATGCTTTTATTTCGACTTCTTTTTTTTTTTTTTTTTTTTTTTCTACATTTAATTTTATTTATTATTTACCAGAAGTTAAAATTGTAACTAATATAATTTTCCCCCATAAGTTATCCTCTCAAATATTTTGTTAGAGTATGTATACAAGTAACAAAATAAATAAATAAAAATGCTTAAGTTAATTTGATAATATATATATATTTTTTAAATTATTAATTTAATTTAACAAAAATGAAAATCCTCCCCCCCTTCTTTTTTTTCGTTTTTTTAGTTCAAATTAAATAGTTTAAAAGTAAAATGTTTGATCTCTTTTCTGCTTTTGAAAAGTCATTAAACAAAAATTAAACTTTAAACAGGAATATTTTTTCTTTAAAATTATTTATTTAATTTCTTGTTATTGAATGGATTACTTTTAATGGTTACTTTTGAAATATTTATTTGAATTTATACTGAAACAAAAGTTAAATTCAATTAATAATGAAGTAGAAAATAATTGCTAAATTAAAACTTACATCTGGCAAATTACTCATTTTAAATAAATTTATTTTTCTTCATATATATAATAATTGGAAAAAAAAAAAAAAATCTGAAACAGAATTAATGGGGTTTGAACCCGGGTACTGCCGGTTTGAAACGAAATGCTCTGTGTCTAAGCCACTAGGAGACGTATGACGATCTCCTTATGTTCTTTATGATTTTTTTCCTTAAATGAGCATTTTTACAATTATTATATTATGAACGATGAATTCATATGATTTAAATTAGAATTTATAGTTCTGAGGATGTCAAAAATGATTATTTTCAGAAATTTATTCTTTAGTCTTTAATTTTTAGGGTTATTTTTGTTTTATTGTTTCAAGGTAAAAGCAACAAACTTATTGTCACTCGTAATCTTAATAATCAAATATCTTTAAATCTAATCATTAAATGTATACAGACTTCACACAAAAAATTAATAGTTTTGAAAGTTCTTTTCAAAAAGTATGACATACGTACATATTTTTTATTTTTTAATTCATCGGTTTTTTGTACTAAAAATGGCTGACTAAGTTCTCACTTCGTAATCGCGATTTCACTAGCTTTCAGTGGGTGATATTTCAAAGGTAGATAACGAAGATAGATACCGGCAGTGAGAAGCTTACGATGAGTTCGTTGTAGCACTTTTGGGTGATTGTCGAAAAATGACGTCACAGCACAGAATTCTCGGCTAGAACTCGGCAGTGAAAAGATTACGAAGTGCTCGTTGTAGGGCCCCAGATTACACAACTGCGAACCCGAAATTTGTGAGTTCGATCCTCCCCGATGAGAAGTAAAAAAAACCTAAAATATTTTAAAGCACTAGCTCAAATAATCAAGGAACATTTAGTTAAGACCCGTTGGCTCTGTGGTCAGATTACACAACTGCGAACCCGAAAGTTGTGAGTTCGATCCTCCCCGATGAGAAGAAAAAAAAACCTAAAATATTTTAAAGCACTAGCTCAAATAATCAAGGAACATTTAGTTAAGACCCGTTGGCTCTGTGGTCAGATTACACAACTGCGAACCCGAAAGTTGTGAGTTCGATCCTCCCCGATGAGAAGTAAAAAAAAAATATATTTTAAACACTAGCTTAAATAATCAGGAAACATTTAGTTAAGACCCGTTGGCTCTGTGGTCAGATTACACAACTGCGAACCCGAAAGTTGTGAGTTCGATCCTCCCCGATGAGAAGAAAAAAAAACCTAAAATATTTTAAAGCACTAGCTCAAATAATCAAGGAACATTTAGTTAAGACCCGTTGGCTCTGTGGTCAGATTACACAACTGCGAACCCGAAAGTTGTGAGTTCGATCCTCCCCGATGAGAAGTAAAAAAAACCTAAAATATTTTAAAACACTAGCTCAAATAATCAAGGAACATTTAGTTAAGACCCGTTGGCTCTGTGGTCAGATTACACAACTGCGAACCCGAAAGTTGTGAGTTCGATCCTCCCCGATGAGAAGAAAAAAAAACCTAAAATATTTTAAAGCACTAGCTCAAATAATCAAGGAACATTTAGTTAAGACCCGTTGGCTCTGTGGTCAGATTACACAACTGCGAACCCGAAATTTGTGAGTTCGATCCTCCCCGATGAGAAGTAAAAAAAAAAAAAAACTAAAATATTTTAAAACACTAGCTTAAATAATCAGGGAACATTTAGCTAAGACCCGTTGGCTCTGTGGTCAGATTACACAACTGCGAAGCCGAAAGTTGTGACTTCGATCCTCCCCGATGAGAAGAAAAAAAAAAACTAAAATATTTTAAAACACTAGCTCAAATAATCAAGGAACATTTAGTTAAGACCCGTTGGCTCTGTGGTCAGATTACACAACTGCGAACCCAAAAGTTGTGAGTTTGATCCTCCCCGATGAGAAGTAAAAAAAAAAAAAAAAAAAAACTAAAATATTTTAAAATACTAGCTTAAATAATCAGGGAACATTTAGCTAAGACCCGTTGGCTCTGTGGTCAGATTACACAACTGCGAACCCGAAAGTTGTGAGTTCGATCCTCCCCGATGAGAAGTAAAAAAAAATATATTTTAAAACACTAGCTTAAATAATCAGGAAATATTTAGTTAAGACCCGTTGGCTCTGTGGTCAGATTACACAACTGCGAACCCGAAAGTTGTGAGTTCGATCCTCCCCGATGAGAAGTAAAAAAAAACTAAAATATTTTAAAACACTAGCTCGAATAATCAAGGAACATTTAGTTAAGACCCGTTGGCTCTGTGGTCAGATTACACAACTGCGAACCCGAAAGTTGTGAGTTCCATCCTCCCCGATGAGAAGAAAAAAAAAACTAAAATATTTTGAAACACTAGCTCGAATAATCAAGGAACATTTAGTTAAGACCCGTTGGCTCTGTGGTCAGATTACACAACTGCGAACCCGAAAGTTGTGAGTTCGATCCTCCCCGATGAGAAGAAAAAAAAAACTAAAATATTTTAAAGCACTAGCTCAAATAATCAAGGAACATTTAGTTAAGACCCGTTGGCTCTGTGGTCAGATTACACAACTGCGAACCCGAAAGTTGTGAGTTCGATCCTCCCCGATGAGAAGTAAAAAAAAAAAAAACTAAAATATTTTAAAACACTAGCTTAAATAATCAGGGAACATTTAGCTAAGACCCGTTGGCTCTGTGGTCAGATTACACAACTGCGAACCCGAAAGTTGTGACTTCGGTCCTCACCGATGAGAAGTAAAAAAAAAACTAAAATATTTTAAGACACCAGCTCAAATAATCAAGGAACATTTAGTTAAGACCCGTTGGCGCTATGGTCAGATTACACAACTGCGAACCCGAAAGTTGTGAGTTCGATCCTCCCCGATGAGAAGAAAAAAAAAACTAAAATATTTTAAAGCACTAGCTCAAATAATCAAGGAACATTTAGTTAAGACCCGTTGACTCTGTGGTCAGATTACACAACTGCGAACCCGAAAGTTGTGAGTTCGATCCTCCCCGATGAGAAGTAAAAAAAAAAAAAAAAACTAAAATATTTTAAAACACTAGCTTAAATAATCAGGGAACATTTAGCTAAGACCCGTTGGCTCTGTGGTCAGATTACACAACTGCGAACCCGAAAGTTGTGAGTTCGATCCTCCCCGATGAGAAGTAAAAAAAAAAACTAAAATATTTTAAAACACTAGCTCAAATAATCAAGGAACATTTAGTTAAGACCCGTTGGCTCTGTGGTCAGATTACACAACTGCGAACCCGAAAGTTGTGAGTTCGATCCTCCCCGATGAGAAGTAAAAAAAAAAAACTAAAATATTTTAAAACACTAGCTTAAATAATCAGGAAACATTTAGCTAAGACCCGTTGGCTCTGTGGTCCGATTACACAACTTCGAACCCGAAAGTTGTGACTTCGATCCTCCCCGATGAGAAGTAAAAAAAAAAAAACTAAAATATTTTAAAACACTAGCTTAAATAATCAGGGAACATTTAGCTAAGACCCGTTGGCTCTGTGGTCAGATTACACAACTGCGAACCCGAAAGTTGTGAGTTCGATCCTCCCCGATGAGAAGTAAAAAAAAATATATTTTAAAACACTAGCTTAAATAATCAGGAAACATTTAGCTAAGACCCGTTGGCTCTGTGGTCAGATTACACAACTTCGAACCCGAAAGTTGTGACTTCGATCCTCCCCGATGAGAAGTTAAAAAAAAAAAAAAAAAAAAAAAAAACTAAAATATATTTAAACACTAGCTTAAATAATCAGGGAACATTTAGCTAAGATCCGTTGGCTCTGTGGTCAGATTACACAACTGCGAACCCGAAAGTTGTGAGTTCGATCCTCCCCGATGAGAAGTAAAAAAAAATATATTTTAAAACACTAGCTTAAATAATCAGGAAACATTTAGTTAAGACCCGTTGGCTCTGTGGTCAGATTACACAACTGCGAACCCGAAAGTTGTGAGTTCGATCCTCCCCGATGAGAAGTAAAAAAAACTAAAATATTTTAAAACACTAGCTCAAATAATCAAGGAACATTTAGTTAAGACCCGTTGGCTCTGTGGTCAGATTACACAACTGCGAACCCGAAAGTTGTGAGTTCGATCCTCCCCGATGAGAAGTAAAAAAAAAAAAAACTAAAATATTTTAAAACACTAGCTTAAATAATCAGGGAACATTTAGCTAAGACCCGTTGGCTCTGTGGTCAGATTACACAACTGCGAACCCGAAAGTTGTGAGTTCGATCCTCCCCGATGAGAAGTAAAAAAAAAAAAAAAAAAAAAAAAAAAAAAAAACTAAAATATATTTAAACACTAGCTTAAATAATCAGGAAACATTTAGCTAAGACCCGTTGGCTCTGTGGTCAGATTACACAACTGCGAACCCAAAAGTTGTGAGTTCGATCCTCCCCGATGAGAAGTTTAAAAAAAAAAAAAACTAAAAAATATTTAAACACTAGCTTAAATAATCAGGAAACATTTAGCTAAGATCCGTTGGCTCTGTGGTCAGATTACACAACTGCGAACCCAAAAGTTGTGAGTTCGATCCTCCCCGATGAGAAGTAAAAGAAAAAAAAAAAAAAAAAAAACTAAAATATTTTAAAACACTAGCTTAAATAATCAGGAAACATTTAGCTAAGACCCGTTGGCTCTGTGGTCCGATTACACAACTTCGAACCCGAAAGTTGTGACTTCGATCCTCCCCGATGAGAAGTAAAAAAAAAAAACTAAAATATTTTAAAACACTAGCTTAAATAATCAGGGAACATTTAGCTAAGACCCGTTGGCTCTGTGGTCAGATTACACAACTGCGAACCCGAAAGTTGTGAGTTCGATCCTCCCCGATGAGAAGTATAAAAAATATATTTTAAAACACTAGCTTAAATAATCAGGAAACATTTAGTTAAGACCCGTTGGCTCTGTGGTCAGATTACACAACTGCGAACCCGAAAGTTGTGAGTTCGATCCTCCCCGATGAGAAGTAAAAAAAAAACTAAAATATTTTAAAACACTATCTTAAATAATCAAGGAACATTTAGTTAAGACCCTTTGGCTCTGTGGTCAGATTACACAACTTCGAACCCGAAAGTTGTGACTTCAATCCTCCCCGATGAGAAGTTTAAAAAAAAAAAAAAAAAAAAAAAAACTAAAATATATTTAAACACTAGCTTAAATAATCAGGAAACATTTAGCTAAGACCCGTTGGCTCTGTGGTCAGATTACACAACTTCGAACCCGAAAGTTGTGACTTCAATCCTCCCCGATGAGAAGTTTAAAAAAAAAAAAAAAAAAAAAAAAAAACTAAAATATATTTAAACACTAGCTTAAATAATCAGGAAACATTTAGCTAAGACCCGTTGGCTCTGTGGTCAGATTACACAACCGCGAACCTGAAAGTTGTGAGTTCGATGTTCACCGATGGGGAGATAAGGGAATATATATATATATATATATATATATATTTAAGTCTTTTTGGATTTCACAAAATATTTAAAATAGAGTAAGACATTAAATGGTAAAATTGTATATTGGCAGGCATTTTCGAAGTGGAACACTATAAATTGGTAATGACGTAAAATGCCAGATTAAAAGAAATAGTCCTGTCGTACTAACAAGAGATTAGACAAATAATTTAAAAAATTACTTTTATTTTTATTTTATTCTACTTTACTTTATTTTTGTACACAACACGATAACAACTGCACGGAATAAATTTATTTGAGTAATTTTTCATTGTGTCAATAACTTTGAAAACCATAAATATCAAAATTCAATTTCTATTTTCTTTTAATTTTTAAGAAGTAAAAGTAATTAGTACTTTCAAAACTAATTAAAATTCTAATGAACTTGCAAATTACTCATTTGATTGACAGTATCATCGACAGAGTTTGGGGAAGTCGGAAATTCAAACTCTCTTTGTTCAGGATAAAGTGATATTGTAAATCAAAACTTCGTGTGATAAATAAGACAGTTTTTGAATAATCTGATAATATTTAGTGTTTTAATTAATTCAACTTTTAGTGTTGTAATTAGTTTTAATAAATCACAGACATATCGGAAATTGCACATCTTTTGTCACATGCAAACTAGTTTTTCTTTAGATAAAATTGATTGCTGTAATAAGCATTAAATTTTATGTAATGGGATTTTTTTTTTTCAATTATTAAAGATAATTAATATTTTATAGAAACTTTTACTAAAATTTTCAGTATTTTTACTCATTATATTGTTTTAAGAAACAAAAAGTTGTTTGTGATTAAGCGATTTAAGGAGCGTTATTCTTTAAAAAAGTCGACATAATATACAGGGTGCACTGTAAAAAACATTCCGGCCCTTTCCTGGGAAATTTTGGGCAGTGAATGTGCCCAATATTTACCAGTAATGTTCCTTGATTATATCAGTAACCATCAAATAGATACTCATTCAAAATAATACAAGGGAGAGTGGGGTTGAAGGGGACGCAGAATTGTGTTTCAGAATTGTGCTATCCATAGAAGGGCAGAAAAAAAATTAAAGTGTGTTTTTGCATCTGCCAAAGTAAGTTTTTACTGATTCAATTAAGTGTAGTTAAGACATTAGCTATTTGCTTAAAGTTATATAACTGTTATATGGTGAAAAGGCATAATCTTTTATTGGGTTTAGGATATTCAAGAAGAATATTGACAATTGTTCATTAAGCCTATTTCCTGTTTTTTATGATCATGTGGTGGTTGGGATGAATGGGACAGTTAAGTGGGAATGAATGGGACATTCTCCACTGTGTGCTACTATAAAACTGTACACAAGAATTACATTTAAACAAATCTTAAATAGATTTTCAATATTTTTATAACCTGTAGTTCAGTAGTTATAATATGGAATTATAAAAGTAGCACGGATTTTGAAAAAAATAGATTGAAATTAATTGTTCTAATTTTTTGTTTATAATAATTATGATTAAAAAAATTATAAGTTAGAATATTCAATGCAACTTAAATCAATCTATAAAAAAATTAAATAAATAAACTAATAATAATTTGATTAAAATCACAATTTCAATCAAGCTAATTAAATAAATCCTGGTGATTATTAATGTAATACAGAATAAAATGCTGATTTTTCCCGATCAGTGGGAAACAAAAATTTATCTCGATAATTTGTACTCTATTATAATGATTTATCTCTTTCTAGTGTCTTATTTATTTATTTATTTTTAGATTAGATCTTATTAGATTAAATTACCAAAGCCTAGAGCACTGGGAACTGTGCGAACCGAAGGACTTTTGCCTTTTGATGTTAATTTGAGTCAATACATCACTTTATGTTAATTTCAATAAATTCATAGTGTGTAATAAAATCACATAAACCGATTTAACTTTAAAGAAATTATTTACTCTCCATTTTGTTTTCTTTTCTTTGTTAACTCCAGTCCTGTACCATTCAAACCCAGTCCTGTCCCATTCATCGCCATAGGTGGGGATGAATGGGACGATGCACATGCATGTAAAAAATATATATATATTAATTAAAAATGATAACTTTTTATTAAAGTTAGTAGATTTATATAAAACTGATTATTGAAGCGTACTTATTAGCAATGTTACAAAATTCCGAATTACATATGGTGAACAATATCAGTAAAATCATGAAAAACGTCCCATTCATCCCCACATTCTCTTTTCACTATGACTGTTCCCGCTGTTAACACATATTGTTTTTTTTTTTGCTAAAAACAATTGTAGTAAAACTTTGAAGTCTATTGTTTCTTGCTATTCCATTGTGTTGCTAACAACATTCCTGTGTTTAATGAGTCCATTTAGGCATTTGCCCTGACACTGCCTGATAGCGCCATCCATAGGAACTTGTTGGAACCAATTTTTTCCACCCCCAGACAAAATTTCATTGATTCACGATTTCTCTGTTAAAATATCAAATGGTTCTGATGGATAGTTTTAAAATTATAGCATTTTGAAATCGTAACTTTAATTATAATCACCCTGTATATACAGTCGAACCTCGTTAACGTGAATTTCAAGAGGGATAAAAAATTTGCTCATGTTATCAGTAGTTCATGTTTTTAGTAACTAATCTTCATACGAGGGTTGTAAATTAAATAGTGGCAACTTAACCTTGAAACTCGCAGAAGGGCGGGCATGCGCAAATAGGATATGGGAGTGGTGAGGTAGCGCTGTTGTCGATGTGTAGAGTGCAAAAAACAGTCGATCTGCTAAGAAGAGTAGTTGTTGTGTGGCGTTAAAGTAACGAGTTTCGTTTCCATCGCTCTAAAGCATGTTTTCAAAAGGTGATCAGCGGTCGTGGTTTAAAATCGAAGTTGCCCGTGGCAAAAGTGCGACAGAATGCTATCGAGGATTAGTAAAAGCCTGTGGCACAAATGCTTTACTGTATAGGACAGTAGCACGATGGGGTAGCACGAATACTTCGATTTTAAGCAACGACTACTGATCACCTTTTGAAAACATGCTTTAGAGCGATGGAAACGAAACTCGTCACTTTAACGCCACACAACAAGTACCCTTCTTAGCAGATCGACTGTTTTTTGCAATCTACACATCGACAACAGCGCCACATCACCGCTCCATATCCTATTTGCGCATGCCCGCCCCTCTGCGAGTTTCAAGGTTAAGTTGCCACTATTTAATTTACAACCATCGTATAACTAAAATAATGACAATTTTGACGGGGTTTGGGGAAACAGTTCATGTTAAAAGTAATTTACGATATAAGTATTCACGTTAACGAGATTCGACTGTATATGTTTAATGTATTTTACTCATTATCTGATTATTATTATTATTATTATTATTATCTTTTTTTAGCCACATGCCATTGTTAAATAATTAAACGATAAATTGATGTACGCATTTTAATTAGAATGTTAAATAAATAACAATGTTTTTAACACAGTATAAAAAGTAATATTTTAAAAAAATTACTAGGAATTTTAAATAATTTTAAACATATAATAAAATTACTGTCCGTTTTCGTAAACCATGTCTACCTCTCGCGGAACGATCCTACTCGGAAAAGGGGTGATGTGTTGAATGAGATGGGCACTTAGCCAAATGCGCTTTTCGTTCTACACGTGTTCGTTTTCTTTTTATGAGTCTTCAATATTTATTTTACCTTTTTACGCGAATTTAAAGTTTAATTTTTAATTTTAATTAACAATATTTTATTTAATGTAATTTATATGACAATATGCGCGAAAAATAAAAGGTGTAAAATAATCATGATAAAAAAATCTAATGATTTGATTTAAATACGATTTTCTGTAAATTTCTGTAAAATAGAGATCCAAAAATATGGTATTTTTATTTTAGCAGTATAATTTAAAAGAAAAAAATATATTACTTTTACTACAGGTAAAGTCTACTGTAAACGTTGTTCTTTTTCTCTTCTTTTATTAATGAATTATGTAAATTTTACCTAATTTAAGTCATTTTTAATTAATTTACTACTATAATCAGTGCATGAAACAAGTGTTCAGGTATGACAGATATAGTACGAATTTAGAGATCAAGTAAGCAAATAAAAATAATTTTAACTGAAAAAAAAAAAAAAGAAGAAGAAGAAAGAAAACAGGCATTTACTTTTAAGTTTACGGATTTTATTTTGCATCGAAGAATAAAACTGATCTTCTACACTTATTTAAAAATTACAAGGGGGAAAAATCAGCATTTTGCCTTTATACGAATATAACGAAGAAGTATCGCCTCAAAATTCAATAATGTCCTGAAAAGAAAAAAAAAAGAAAAAAGAAACCGCAACTTATCTCTCACTCGTAAAAATGTAAACATTCTCTCATCTTCTACGCTTCTACCCTATTTTAACAAAATCAATGCAGACCTCACGCATGCGCATAGGTGAGCAGGGTCACAGCTAACGAAAACAAACAATATATGCTTATGAAATATGACGTTTTAATTCTTTATTTTTATTTTCTTAAAAACAAAAAGACAGATTTTTTTCTTATAATGAAAGCAGGAGAAATTTTAAAATATTTAATACTTAACGGTTTATTAAAAAAAGTTCAATACCTGAAAAAAAAAAAAAAAAAAAACAATGTAATAGTATATCTTGTATCAACATGCTTTCCAAAGTTTAATAATTATATGATGTTAAAATATTAGTAAAGTTTTTTTGTATTATTTCTTAGAACACGAATTTTACTCAAGCACGATATCGTGTTTGCGCATTTTTTCTTTACAAAGTTCTGGAAGTAATAAAGTTTTATTTTAAAAAAAGCTTAAGCAAATTTTAAACATAAAATTAAGTCCTTGGAATTTTTGTGTGTATTCTACTACACATTCCAAAATACAATTATCATGCATTAATTAATTATTATTTAAGTTTATTTATATTTTTTCTCAGATTATAAATTTTAGTAAATCTTAATTTAGTCTTATTTAAATTTGCTTTCTAAAATTTTAAAAACTATAAAGGTTTCCCTGGTTTAATCTCAAATACACTTCGTTGAAATAAATTTTTGGAAAATGTAAATCCTTTGAAATTTCATCCATAATCTTAAATGTGTATATGTTATTTTGAAAATTATACATAAAAGCGACGAAATTATTATATTTAAAATTTAGATTTTTCTGACGTACAAACAAGCGTTATACTCTAGAGTAATAAAATTTAGAATAAATTACTCTATTCCTTAGTGTAATGGTTATCATTTAATGGAATTTGTTTAAATTTATTGGAAAAATATGTAAAAGATATGTTTTAAATAAATGTAAATTTTATATAGAAGCTTAATATTATACTGACTTTTCATAAAATTTTGTTTTGTAGAAATTCAGTTATACAATAATAATATCAAAAATTATTTTGCTTAACAATAAATCTTTATTACTATTATTACTACTAATAGTGTTAGTAAAATTGATAAACAGCGCGCCTCACAAATTTGTAAATAGTAAAAAAATTCAGAAAAGAGCACAAATTGATGTATTTTATTATGAAATGAGAAAAAATTATGCTCATATAGGGGGATTATTTTTCAATAAAGATTAAAAGTTAATTATTTATTAGAAGATTTTGTTGATAAAGAACGATGCATGCAAAAAAAAAAAAAAAAAAAAGCACGAAATTTCTAGAAAAAGTATGATTATTTACACATACACTAGAGCTTACAATTATATCACTACAATGTGTTTCTATGTATTTGCCATGAGAATTGAGTTTTTGATCATTTATTCTTCCATTTATAGGATTTTGATTCGTATATAGAGATCCTGCATTATGAGAGACTCGACATGAGGAGCCGGCATTTTTATAAAATCAGCCATGCAAGTGTCAACTGTCGCATTACTTGTCATTACGCTGAGCAAGATTTCTTATTATTCTGTTTGATATTTGTAACAGAATGTATTATGGATTGCATTACATTATCAGCTGTTGAATAGCTTTTGTTTTAAAAAATTTCCAAAAACATAAATTTTTTTAATTATTTTATAATGCGTATTAAATAAGATAATTTTTAATTCCAATAAAATTGAGACAATTACTATATACAATTAAAACATTTAAAGTATTAAAATATTACATGCACAACATAAATTGTACGTTTGGAGCTCTTTTAAGCCTCTCGTGTGTAAGGACATCAGAAAACAAACGTTGAATCAAAAAGACAGAATTCCTCTATACAAAAGTGCTGTGTACTCAGCTGGAACTGCGCGTGCCTGATTGAGAGGTGAAGATTAAAATCTAGAAAATCAACCTTCCAGGAAAATTCGAGCAAAATTCAAATAATCTGATACAATTATTTTAACAGGTAAATGATCAGTTTCTACGACAAAGCTTCCTGAAGCTCAGCAAAGACACGATATCTTTAAACGCTTATCAGACACGACAACTTTTGAAACAACCAATTTTAGAACCGATTTTTCATCAACGAAAACGCTTTAAAGGTTACAGCAGAAGGATGAAAAGTTGGATGAAAGTAAGCTAACTTTTGACGCTAATCACTTTTTTGGGTGCGAATAAAATACGCGATGATTAATGTTTAGATTCGCATTCGCTTATATAGTATATTGCGCAATTATTTCTACTTTGATTTTTGCTACATCTTATGTCATGGAAAATTATGTATCAAAATACACACCCAGATTGGATGCATCTGAGGAAAAATTTAATGTAGAGACAAGATAGCTCTGTAAAAGTTGGGCAAGTCCAGTATATCACACGAGGGGTAGAGACAATTTTTTCAGAAAAATCGGCGCTACTTAGTGGTTGCCTCTAAAGTAGCCTGATAAGCCCTTTACAGGTGATTTCAGAGGCAACTGCTGATTAGCACCGATTTTCCGGAATAGATTGTCTCTACTCCCAGTGTGATAGCGCATACTGGACTTGCCCAACTTTGTCAGTGCTGTCTCGATAAAGTTGTCTCTATACTGAATTTTTCCTCAGATTCATCTAATCAAGAAGCGCTATTTTGATACGCCATTTTCCAAGATGGCAGAACACGGAAATCGTTCTAAGTGGATATTTGAACAGGAAATATTATCACTATAATTTATTTATTTTATCGTTTAATGAAAAGAATTTTGAATTTAATCGTTTTTATTTGTGTATGGCGATATGACAATAGCTGCAACAAAGATCAAAATATAAATAATAGTGCAATATACTACACAAGAAGAAAGCGAATCTTAACACAAATCATCGTTGATTTTATTTACGCATAGAAAAGTGATAAGCGTTAAAAGTTAACCTTCTTTCATCCAACTTTTCATTCATCTTTTGTAACCTCTGTGGTGCAATCGTCGAGGAAAAATCGGCGCTAAAATTGGCTCTAAAACTGGATGTTTTAAAAGTTTCCGTGTCTGATAAGCCCTTAAAAGATTCAAACTGTTTTCCATCATCATATACTCGAAAAACAAGTACTGCCAGATGTTTTACTCTCTGTTACAATCAGGGCTTTTAGCTGGCTGTGGAACATTATTTGCAGCAAACCAATTTTTAACTCCATTGGTGGTGTGAATGAAGATTCTATATCGTTGTAACAACCACTCTTCTCCTCCAAATTCGGAACCACGAGGAAGATGTTCAGAATTCACCATTTCAATAGAGTCTGTATGTTTCTGTCAACTGCTGAAAAAGATTAAACTTGTTTTTCTTCCATATCCAGTTGCGTACCAGACCATGAACTATCCCCCTCCCACCTATTTCTTGAGTCAAATAAATTTCTACATTGTTCAGACAATGCTAGAAGCATTGATAACCATCTGGATCGTTTAAGTTAACAATCTTATAGTCTGAAAATATTACAGAAGTCCCATCTGAGGTCTGTGGCATGTGTTCCTTGTTCCAAGATAAACGGTTACAGAGAGAAAAAATTTTGTAACTGACAACAAGAATCTTAATTGTGGCTCTAGTAAAAATAGTTTCATGTTATTCTTATAAATTCTAGTCCCCTTTGAAAGCGAATTCTCTAAAACTCTGTTAGAATTCTAGAGCGTTTGCCTATATTATCGAGTGGTCAAAGTTATTTAAAAATCTCTGCAAATAAATGAGAATACAAGAGGCGAGATTTAGCATCTGTAATCTGGATTTATGACCCAATTCTAGAAAGTGAAGTGAGAATTTCTCCCAATGCAAAGGATTCAGAATATTTAAAATATTGTTTCACCGTCTAGAAATGTATAGACTAGAAATTCTCGATCATTTCGTCTATTCAGTTTATTGGCGTGCCTTATACGTATAGCTCGGAAATCTATTTCTAGTTAAGGGATTTAGAAAATGCCCACTTGTTCATTCTAGAGGAAGGCGGTATATTTTTTTTTTCTCAGTGCAGTTTCTCAAGGAAGTATTGGGGCAAAACAAACTTTCAAACAATTTTTGAAAGAAAAGTAAACTGTTCAATTTTAACAATATATTTATTTCTAGTTTAAAGATTTAGAAAATGACCACTTATTCGCTCCAGATGAAGGCGGCATATTTTTTTTTTTTTTCCTTAGTGTATCAACGTATTTTTTTTTCTACTGTGGATGATGCTTCCGCTTTTTAAAAATGAATTAATAACTAGTTGTAAACTGTTTGTCTTCACACATGAGTAAGTATTGCTTGATTTTGAGCCTTTTCAGTACTTCCACTGCCCTTTTTATGCACGTGAGCAAGTTTTCTTTCATCGCGAGGCGTTAACTTTTTAGGCCTGCTAGTCTTCTTTCTTTTCTCATTCCTCTCTGACTTTCTGGTAAAGTTGGGACTGACATGTAATATACGTGCAATCTGTCTACCATTTTTACTATGATTTTTATATGCAACAGTTTGGAACGTTTGAATATCATTTAAATGTAATCAACTTGACGGCCCGAAAAGAAAATAACAATGCAATTTTTAACAAAATACGTTTTCCTCAACAGAAGCAGTTAAAAAATTCTATACTCTTTTACTCGAGCACAATTCACCAAATAACAAATTGTGGCAGGTGTTCTTGTACTCTTTTTACACTCTCGAAATCATGAATGCTAGTTTTTCTACGATACACTAATTAGCATTAGTGGTAGGTATTTCATTTACGTGAAATTAAAGAAAACTTTGTTAAACAAAATGTGCATTAGAATCAAATATCCAGGATAAAATTACGGAAAATAATTCACAAAAATCGACTGCTCTACTTTTTTTTACGCAGTGTATAGTAAAGAAAAAACGAAAAAAGCATTACGTTCTACAGCGATAGTTCCGATTCGGCACTAGGTTGACCGACTTCACACACCGACTTGTAATACAGGGTTTATAAATTGTATATTTCCAGCAGCGATCTCTAGCTACATTTTTTTTTTTTCTAAAACGTCTTTTTGCCCCTTAGAAAAAAAAATATATTTTGTTAAATCGCATTAAAATGTGCCAGATTCGGCATTAGGTTGACCGACTTCACACAGCGATCTCTAGTGAAATTTTTTTTTTCTTTCTGAAACTTCTTTTTTACTCCTTAGGGAAAAAAAAAAAGGATTTTTGTAAATCGCATTAAAATGTGCCAAAGTTTTAAAAAGACTTTTAAAATCGCATTAAAATGTGCGAGATTCGGCACTAGGTTGACCGACTTCACACACCGAATGTATTTTGGTAAATCGCATTAAAATATGCCAGACCCTTTAGAATCTATGAAATTTTAAACAATGTAAAAATTTTTGGAGCAAACTCATGTATATAAAATGATAATAATAATAATAATAATAACTAATATCTTATACTTTTAATTTTCGGTACATATTTTCAATTATAATTTACTTTCAATTTTACTAATTATATAATAGAAAAGTGACCATATGATATATCATGCATTACCCTTTGTAAAATATTATATGTAATATATAAATTTTTAAAACAATTTTTTTTTTTTGAAAGAATAATAAAATTTAATTTTATTAAATAATAATCTTTTTGGTATAATTTTATATTTGAAAAAAATAAATATAGGCCATTTATTTACAAAATACAATATTTTTCATCGGAAATTATTTATATTATTTTTATTATTATTTGATTACCAAAATATTCTTATCCAAAATGCAATTAATTAATTTTCAGATTATTATTTTAAATATCAAAGTATTTCATTTAATAACCGTAATAATATTTTTTTTTTACATTTCTTAAGACCTTTGTTCATATTTCTAAATGGCAAATCACTTGAAATAATTTAAGAGTGGAAATTTCATCAAAATTTGACTGATTTTCAAATGGTACTACAAAACAAAATTTAGTTTTGGGATCGTTTTAAATTAATCTTGGTATACCGATATTTTAATTGTTTCAGCATATTCTCCCACAAAATTTCATGCACATGAAAAATAAATAAATAAATAAATAAATAACAATAAAATAAAATAAATAAATAAATATCGCATATTTAATAATTATCAAAATATATTTTCATCAAATGAATTGTAATAACTAATGTTTGTTAAATATATCTTAACAATAAAATCAAAGTATTTGTAGAAAATACTAATTTCAGTTCTGCATGTCGAAACATAATTCCTAATATAATTACTGTATAACAATCTAGCTACATTAATAATAATAATAATAAAATTGTTTAGTTACACGAACTTCTTATTAATACTTTTAAAAATAAAATAAAAATGTTTTAGAAAGACTTTAACGGAGAATAATGAGCTTAATTTTTTTTCATTTTAAAAAGAAATTTAAAGTGAAGAGTCATCTGTTAATTTCTTTTTCAGTTATAGTTAGTTGAAATAAATTTTCATTGTAACACGCACTGAATATATATATATATATATATATATATATATACCGCCTTTATCTAGGATGAATGGGTGGTAATTTTCGAAATCCCTAAACTAAAAATATAGATTTCCGAGCTATGCGCATAAGTCACGCCAATAAACTGAAAAGAAGATATGATCGAGATTTCTAGTCTAGACATTTCTAGATCAAACAATATTCCAAATATTCTGAAACTTTTGTATTGCGAGAAATTCTCGCTTGATTTTCAAGAATTGGGTAATAAAAAAAGACGATGATTTAGTTTGTTTGTTCATTGATTGAAAAGTGGCACTGCTACACTGAGAAAAAATTTATATATATATATATACCTCCTTCGTCTAGAACGAATAAGTGGTCATTTTCTAAATCCATAAACTTGAAATATAGATTTTTGAGCTATGCTTATAAGACACGCCAATACGCTGAACAATATTCTGAATACTTTAAATCCTTTGTATTGCGAGAAATTCACGCATGATTTTCTAGAACTGGGCCATAAACCGAGATTATAGCTGCTGAAACCCGCTTCTTGTATTCGTATTCATTTGCAGAGATTTTTAAATAAATTTGCTTTCTATAATATAGGAAAACGCTCTAGAATTCTATTAAAGATCCCTAGAACTCGCTTTCAAAGGGGACTAGAATTTATAAGGATGACATTGAACTATTTTTTCTAGAGCCACAATTTATAATATAGGTGTCAGTTACAGAATTTTTTCTCAGTGCGCACACTGACATTTATAAAGCCGTTGTTTTCGATTTACTTAAATTAAAAAATGTTTTTTGGCTATTTTACAAACCATATTCTGCAAACCATAACATAGAATAATTTTATTTAGTAGTTCTATAAAATAATACAATTCCTTCACTTATGACAATCTATGTTATTCTTGTGTCAAAAACATATAACATATCTCCTTAACTTTATCTTAATCTAATCTAAAGTTTGGAAGTTAGCACACTTTAAATGATTTATTTAAACTAAAAAAAAGAAAAGAAAAAAGATTTTTGGCTATGCAATGCAGTAAGTTAAGGAGCATTAAAATAATTTTAGTCTGCAGAACGTAACGTATAATAATTCTACTTAGTATTTTTATAAAATAATATAAATCCTTCATTTATGACATTTTATATTGTTCTTGTGTTTAAAACCTATAACATGCCATGCCTCTTTAACTTTATCTTAATCTAATCTAAAGGTTAGATGTTAGCACACTTTAAATGATTTAATTAAACTAAAAAAAAAAAAAAAAAAAAAACGTTTTTTGACTATTTCATAATGCAATAAATAAATAAGCATTAAAATAATTTTAATCTGCAAACCATAACGTGTAAAAATTCTACTTAGTATTCATATAAAATAATATAATTCCTCCATTTATGACAATCTATATTGTTCTTGTGTCGAAATCCTATAACATACCTTTATCGTAATATAATCTAAAGTTTAGAAGATGGCACACTTTTAATAATATGAAACAATATGTCTTAATCTTAAAGAATTCTTCTTCATGTCCCTATATACAAAATCCACAAATCCTACACTGATAACAATTTGTATAGATCGTGAAACGGTGACCTTTAACATACCTCACCAATTTTGAACTTAATGAAGCAAAGAGTTTAAACACTATCTTGATCATTCATACTTTTACACGTACATAGGTTACCGCAAAAAATAGCAAATTTAAATTCTGGAGACATCAAAACGTATAAATTTGATAGTCTGGAAACCTGAAGATTCAATGTCTGATAACCGAATTTTTTCACGATTGCAAAACTCTCTTTATATAAATATATTCGGGAAAAAAATAATAAATAAATAATTACTGGAATTATATTATTGTGCAGATAACACGAAAAAAAAAAAAAAAAAAAACAGACTTCTTTCGCATGTCAGCTAAATAATTAGTCTCTTTTCCTATTAAAAATAATGAAGTATTTCAGCTGTTTTCACAATTTGATGATTATAAATAAATGATAAATTAGCTAAAATGATTTATGGGATGAGTATTTTTCTACGTTTCGGTTGAATGTAAAATGACATAATGCATCAAAAATTTTTAGTATAAATAGAACAACCGTATCTAATTAGCTTCTAAATGTTGATTTTATCAGACTTTAAATAATTATCAAATTATCCTTTTCTCAGATAAAACAGTTTTTTTTTTTTTTTTTTTTTTTTTTACATATTTTATCATTATATCAGCAAATTTTTTTAACTAAAAATAAATGTTAATTTAAAATTTGAATTCATTATAATGGATGACTAATAATGGGTGATAATGATTTAATTTAATGGATGATAATTAAATCACATATATAATATAAGAATTTATTCTTATATTATATATGTGATTTAATTAATAAATTTTATTTTAAAGTTGAATATGTATCTCAAAAATATTTCTGTAAAAAATATATTTATAGGGGAATGTCTCTAGTTGTGGGCACAGTTTTGATTTTGGCTTATAACTTTTGATGGAGCAGATATTAGGCAAAGTTATGAATACCAATGGAGAGCTAGAACCTTTAGCCAACGTTCGATGAAGTAACTGTATTGATTCCGTCAACCAGAAAAAAAAATTATTACAAATTTTCTGAATTGGTCATTTTTGCTCCCTTCCTCCCCCCCGCCCCAAAAATAAATAAATAAATAAATAAATAAATAAAAAAATAAAAAAATGTAGTCGGTTGTGGGCATACTTGAAAAAGTCGCTAAAAGTGGGGAAATAAAAAGAAAACTACCATAAATACAAAATACAACAAAATTTATTCATTTTGTAAGGATTCAGTGGCCAAAATAATAACAGGAAAAGGCATTTTTACAATTTTATTCGTCATCATCTTTGTCCTCGTAATCAGAAGTGCAATGCTTGCAAGTAAAACAATTCGCATGTATATTAGCACACTACAAATGCATCAGGCGGTCACATGCGTTGCATTTGACTAAAATGACTCTTGTTAGACATAGTGGCAGGTACTTCAAGCAGATGACACATAAGTCGACATCGTTTTTTTATTGTGACTCCAATTTTTAGCTTGTTTTTAGCCTGCACTTTGAAAGTAGGAGTTGCCTTACTTTCTCTAGGCTTCTTCTGGAGGGACTCAGATGCTGCAAGAAAGTTCATATTCTCGAGCAGTTGATTTTACGGATTTCATATTCATTAAGTAATCCTAAATGGCTTTAACAAAGGCTTTAATATTTCTTTTGGATCGGTTGACTTTTTCGGGATTGACATTGCTAAAAAAGCCTAAATATACATATAAAACAAATAAAATATATTATTTTGATAAAAACGACCATATTTGACAGTTTGTAAGTCAAACACACGTTTTAAATGAAAAAAAAGAATGTGCCCACAACCGGGAATGACAGCCATTTTTATAGTGCCAGAAAAAGCAATTTTCGGTCAACATTTTGGTTTAATTCGATACTGCATCGCAAAATATAAAGAATATATTGCATAAATATACCTTGCATTTACATTTTTTAATTGATTCACTTCGATTTATCGCATTCTGGAAATATTCACAAATCATTTTTGTGTCGCATTTACTTTTTATTTCGGTGCTTGCACTTACTAAGAAAATGGATCTATTCACTTCGGTGTTAGCACAAAAACTCCGTACTGTCACAATACATGTTTGACAGTACTTACATCTACCATTTTTTTTTTTTTTTTTTTTACTAAAAGATATGGCGGGGTTCCCATAACAGGAATATGCCCATAACGGGAGACATTCCCCTATATTTCATTCTACACAAATATATAATGTTAATTTGAATTTAAAAAGTGCCTATTATCGTATTAAATCGAATCGATGTGGGTAAATTGATAAAAATCGATTTACCTACAAGGAAATTTTTTTCTAAAAATCCTTGACATCATACTTTCATCTGATGATTATAATGTGAACTAATTCTTACTTTCTTATATATCCGTAGTAATAATTTAATAGATTCAGAGATAATTTTAATTTATGTTTCCTACGGTTTTCTACGTTTTAAAGTTGCTGAACGTGTTTTGAATAATTTTAGAATGATGTCTCTCAGTGCCGAAAAATTTGTGGCAGCTCTAGATAAAAAGTTAAGACGTAGAATTTTACAAAAAAATTAGCTTATTTGCACTTTGACATAAAGGTATGCCGATCAACTTTTGATGCAAATCGTTTAACAGGTGACATTGCTATGCTTCGATCTCTCCTATTTGCAGAAAAGTTACATCTCAGCTTCTGTAGTGTATAATTGCACAACTTTTGATATGTGAATGGTCTATTATGACACATTAGGTCGATTCAATGTGGGTGGTATATCGGAAGATATGTGCCGCTGCCAAGGCTTCAATATTTGCTTCAGTAATGGAAAGCTATACATCAGCACAGGGAGACTATTCTACTGTCATGTAATTTAATGCACATAATCTCATGAAATATTTATTTAGTTGCACCTTCACATAAACTTGCGTCTATAAAATGCATAGTATTCGACGAGTGGCAGTACTGTGTTCCAACTTTCTCCCGTAATTGAATGCTATATTTCAGCCACTGTACTGTGTAAATGCACCAAACCTAAAAAGTAAAAAATTAAAGTGGATATTACACAAACACACACACACACACACACACACACACAAAATAAATAAAAAGTCGATGATTTAGTTTGTTTGTTCATTGGTTAAAAAGTGGCACTGCTACACTGAGAAAAAAAAAGTATATATATATATATATATATATATATATACCGCCTTTGTCTAGAACGAATAAGTGGTCATTTTCTAAATCCATAAACGTGAAATATAGATATTCGAGCTATGCTTATAAGACACGCCAATACGCTGAACAATATTCTGAATACTTTAAATTAATATAGAAATTAATATAGAAATTCACGCATGATTTTCTAGAACTGGCCCATTAACCAAGATTATAGTTGCTAAAACTTGCTTTTTGTATTCGTATTTATTTGCAGAGATATTTAAATAAATTTGACCTCGAGAATATAGGCAAACGCTCTAGAATTCTATTAGGGGTTTCTAGAACTCGCTTTCAAAGGGAACAGTAATTTATAAGGCTGACATGGAATTATTTTTACTAGAGCCACAATTTAGATTCTAGATGCCAGTTACAGAATTTTGTTTCAGTGCGATGACGTTGCTTGTCTCTATTTCCAACTGTATCTTTGCTTTGATAGTGTACAATTGTACAAAACTTGATATATAGTAAGATTATGATGATGACAAATTATATCTATTAATAGGGCTATGAAGAAAGAATTTGTTGTTTTGGGTTATTTTGTTGAGTGCATATCATCCGACAAGGGACATTGTTATTCTGCAATAATTCCCATTTACGAAAATGCAATTCCTGAGCTTCTATGATATGTAAATGTAGCAAATTTAATGTACTAGACTCTATGAGGCAAAATTATGCTTATTAAATTTGGATGTATACCAGTCCACAGGCGACGTTGGTCTTATTCATTTTCTTCAATTTTTCATATAGCTATAAATCGGCTTCTATTGGTATAGCACCAAACTGTAAATTTAAAATTTTTATTGTGAAAATTTGTACTGATTAAATTTTATACTTATTAACCGGTAGGTGGCACTGTTTAATACAATAATAAATAAATAAAGTGTAATCGATTTAATGTAGTGTATATAGTATACTCTGTCTTTATAGTTAATTTGTTTTTATACAGACTAAGAAAATGTTTTTAACTATGCAATTATTTATAGTTTGCATGAATGTTAACGAATTAAGTAAATGAAATCAAAAACTGAATTGCAGAAATATATTAACTAACTTTATTCCCCAAATTATTTGAAAATTATAAATACATTTACATGAAGAAGCAATCCAAATGTGTAAATGCCAAGTCCGTTCTTTATAATTTAACATAAACATTTTCAAAAGCCCGTGGTACAATTATATTTATTTATTCTTGCTTAAATCCCTGCTAATTCTAATTAACAGAGAAAATTATTCGAATTCTCCATGTCCGTTCAGATAAAATAATGTTCATTTTAAACACATTATGTTGGTAAGAATTTCATTTAACTGTAAGATTTGCCAATTCAGTTCATATTGTGTGGAAGATTCTGAATCTTTTGTTAGTACGTTGAAACAGCGAACAAATTTTGAAAGGAGCGACCTATGCAGTGAATTAAACAAATTAAATTTGCAATTAATTATTGGCAAGGAACGTTACGATAGATTTTCAATTAAAGGAGCACCTTTTCGTTTTGGTATTATTAAAAATGGCGTTTTTTTCCTGCCCTTTTTCATTACCATTGTTTGCTTAAAAAAAAAAAAAAAAAAAAAAAAAAAAAACTGTGTAACTTTGTTATGAGTGTTATCTATTATATAACAATTATTAGAAAATCTATAAAAATTATCAAGGGAATGAAATTAGTTGAATCAAGGCCAGATTTAGATGAATAGTAATGATAAAATGAAATTGAATAAAGTTACTTAATATACAGGGTAGTCCTAAACTATATGTCAAAAATGTAAAGACAGGTAGAGGGGACCTAAATAAGCAGATTTCGTACAGGGATTTGTGTGCGGTAATGATATATTAAAGCGCCAGCTTGTGGATGATTCCTATCCGGGAATCGATTCCTGTACACATCCTTTGAGAAGCTAATCCACTTCCTTGTGCAGCCCCATGCATGAAATGCATGTGAGCCAGAAATGATCCTCAAGATCCGTGCGGGAAATGATGAATGCAGCTAGCGAACCGCTTTTATACGTCACTATAATCAGCGCTCTCTACCGGCTCAAGGCAGCATTACCGCACTCACAATACTTTACGAAATCTGCGTATTTAGGTCCCCTATACCTGCCTTTACATTTTTGACATATAGTTTAGGACCACCCTGTATAGTACGTACTTACGTGCTTTTGTCCCTTTTTTTAAATGTTGGGTTTAATAATTAAAAAAAAATAATCTGCATAATCGAAACATGAAATACTCACCAATGAGTATTACCAACCTTACGGTATAGGAAGCATAACCCATTGTAAGCAGAGCTGTTTGTTCTATCAAAACCCCCGAGGAGGGTCGAAAGACCCAAGAACCTCAGGGGGACAGATGACCTGTACATATTTTAATCCTAACATTAAAAGTTTCGAAGTTTTTTTTTTTTTTTTTTTTTTTTTTTGTGTGTGTGTGTGTGTATGTTTTCTACGCATCGGACGAGAGAAGTTGGGAAGCAGACAAACATAACAAAAATAAGTACCAAACCACCGCACTTTAGAATGTAGAAAACAAGGAAAAAAAGCTAAAAACCCATAGAAACACGTGAAAAAAGAGTCAAAATTCAGTAGAAAAAGGCATGGAATGAAAAAAAAAAAAAAAATAACCTCACAATGTCAAGTGTAAAAAAAAAAAAAAAAAAAAAAAAGCTCACACCGGAAAAAATAAAAGGACAAAATTGACTAGAAAAAGACATCGAGGAACGGGATAGTAGGGTTGGGGGAATTAAACCTATCGTCGAGGGTTAATAAGACTCGCCTAGAAGTATAACAAAAATGTTATAAGATACCTTTTCATAATGGTTATTTCACATATCAAGTTTGGTACATTTATATACCATACAAGCTGATATATATTCGTTCTATTCATGGGATAATTTGCAGAACACCAGCGCCACCTGTTGGCCAATATGCACCGAGATTGAATCAGCATAGATTTTTATAATGGCCCTCCCATATACCTAATTTTCTGAAGTTATATACAATAGAATCTGAGATACAGTTTTCCTTTTCACGGGGCAAATTGCAGCGTAACATAGTCGCCTATCAATCCAGCTACAATCAAATTGAATCAGTATAATGCTTTATAATGACTCTCTCCCACATCACACATATCAAGTTTGTTTCCATTATACACAATAAAACGCGAAACATAGTCTTCTATTATTAGGCAAAATCACAGTGTAGAAGTGCTACTTGTAGAGCGATTTGTACCAAAAGTTGATACACACTAACATTTGCCAATGTGCAATTACATATAAATTTATAAGTACACACTTTTGTGCAGAAGTTCCTGAGATACAGTCTTCAAAAAATTTTAGTCACTCACACACAGACAAGCAGACAGACATTTTCTAAAATTAAAGGTTTGATATATTTGAGAGAGAAGAACTGCACTGTTTTTGCACAGGAAATAATTTTGGATGCACAACACTTAGTACTGCGCTCAGCACTGTCAAGTAACTGCAGTTGTGGTAGATACTTTGAAGCATATGGTCTGATGAGGACGCATGGCCATTAGCCAAACTAGTTTTTGCAGTTGAATTCAGTCTGGCTGCAAAGTTTTTATATGCCAAATTGTGTTCTGGAATTCTCAAAATGTGTAAATCCATCGAAAACCGGAGTCTACACTATTTACGAATCCAATACTTTCTTCTATTGAGTAATGTAATAAATATCAAGTACACCGAGAAAAAAAATATACCGCCTTCATCGAGAATGAATAAATGGTCATTTTCTAAATCCCTAAACTAGAAACATAGATTTCCGAGCTCTGCGCATAAGGCACGCCAATAAACTGAATAGATGAAATGGTCGAGAATTTCTAATCTACACATTTCTAGATGGTGAAACAATATTCTGAATATTCCGAATATTCTCAATCTTTTGTATTACGAGAAATTCTCGCTTGAATTTCTAGAATTGGGTCATAAACCAAGATTTTAGGTGCTGAAACCCGCCTCTTGTATTCACATTTACTTGGAGATATTTTCAAATAGGTTTGTCCTTGATAATATAGGCAAACGCTCAAAAATTTTTATATAAGTATCTAGAATTCGCTTTCGAAGGGGACTAGAAATTTTTTTATAAGAATGACATGGAACTATTTTTTCTAGAGCCACAATTTAGGTTCTAGATGTGAGATATAGAATTTTTTCTCAGTGTATTGGCGTGCCTTATACTCATAGCTCGGAAATCTGTATTTCTAGTTTAAGGATTTAGAAAAGGACCACCTATTCGTTCTAGATGAAAGCGGTACATATTTTTTTTTTTCTCAGTGTGTGTGTAATATCAAATAAATTTATGTATCAAAGTATTCCAATTATATATGATTGACAAATAACTTATTTTATTAATGTTGGTCACGCTCAAGAATTCTAATAGAGGTCTCTAAAATTCGCTTTCGAAGGGGACTAGAAAATTTTTTATAAGAAATTTACAAGAATGACATGGAACTATTTTTTCTAGAGCCACAATTTAGGTTCTAGATGTGAGTTATAGAATTTTTTCTCAGTGTATTGGCGTGCCTTATACTCATAGCTCGGAAATCTGTATTTCTAGTTTAGGGATTTAGAAAAGGACCACCTATTCGTTCTAGATGAAAGCGGTACATATTTTTTTTCTCAGTGCGTATGTAATATCAAATAAATTTATGTATCAAAGTATTCCAATTATATATGATTAACAAACAACTTATTTTATTAATGTAAATTATTAAAATAAAAAAAAATAAAATAAAATAATACGTGTTTATGGATTTTGTACATAAAATTTTTACATAATAAAAAATATTAAGTTTCATTTAAACGCGAGGTGCTTTTAAATAGCATTTAAATAAGCTATAAGTTCTATGAATAATATATTTTTATATAAATTAATCCCTAGAACTTTAAATAAGTTTAATACATATTTGTTGAGAGCGTTACATATCAAAGACTTTTAAAGAAAATACTTCATGCCTTTATAAAGTTACGCTAAATCCTTTCTATCCACACATACTGTTGAAGTATGTAAACACATTAGAGTATTGTGCGCGCATAAAACTAAAGTGTATGTTTGTCCACTCATGTGAAATTTTCTGCCGATTTAACACTTTGCGAGCTTACAGCTCAATCTGTTTGAATAACTTTAGAGCGTGTACTGATCATCGTTTCCACGCTTGTATTTCCACAAGAAGTTCATACGAGAAAACTTTATATCCGAACTTATTTTAGTGGCTTTAATAGTTTGTTAGATTTGTTTATTTATGTATCTACTTTATTTATGTGTTATTTGAAGGATATGTATATAGATAGAAAAATATAGATGGCACATATCTTAATAAACATTAACCTTAGTATTTTAGCATTTAATAGATACATGTCAATACCAACACAACAAAAAAAAAAATCTGGTGTGAGACAACCACACGACTTCTATTACCCACTATTACACGTATTATATACATTTTTGAGAGATAATGTGATCATAAAACATAAAAGTGACCTAAAGAGAAAATCGTTAGAGCCGTTTTTGAGATACCAACTTTTGAAAAAAATCAATTATTGACCAGAAAACAAAAATTACATACAAAAGCATATTTAAAAGTGAGTTAAAATGGCGAGTTTGAAAAAAATCCGTACAACCGTTTTTAAAGGAACGCCTTTGCGAAGCCTGAATTTGAGCTATTTATACAGGACGCCTATCAATTTTCCTGAACTAACCAACTATATCATTCGAAAGGACATCTAATAGAGTGTTTATGTAGCAAGTTTGAAGAAAATCGTTAGAGCCGTTTTTGAGACACAGACTTACGGTCCCACTTACGGTTTCCGATGTCCCACTTCCGGTTTTTCAATTTTCACCAAAATTTGGAAATTTCATCTGTACACCAGACGTATTTCAATTCTAAAGTTTCGTGGCTCTATCTTTATTAGTTTCTGAGCTATAATAGCCAGAATATTCTCCACATACATACATATACACACACACACACACACATACACACTGACCAATTGCCAAAAACCACTTTTTTGGACTCAGGAAACCTTAAAGCGTGTAAATCAGCTGAAAATCCGATATCGAATTTTCAGATCGAATACAATACTTCCATTACCTACGGTAGTAGGGTAATGGAAGTAATAAAACTGTTAATAACACATTGCTAAAACTATCAAAAAAAGGTTGCGATACCTGTTAAGATCCAATAAGAGACAAAAACAATTTTGAATTACTTACGCCCACTTGAACAAAAAAAAAAAAAAAAAGGACCATTAAGCATAATGGCGGAGAAAGTAATTAAAGGACTTCAGAATAATAATTGGAATAAAACATGGATTAATAAGTGGAATAAAAAATGCTTAAAAGTTGAAGTATTAACTCATCAGGGGCAAGTGCTTCATAAAGCTGTGAAAGTTGCAACGATTGCGTAAAACAATATAGCTAACAATAGCAAATTTATATTGTTCAATCCCCAATCGAGCAGCAAAACCATTTTGAATGAGAAATGAAATAAAATATTAAATCAAATCATCGAGGAAACCAGTGAGAAAAATAGAAAAAAGTCGGAGTAATCACATGTAAAGCAATCAACCCAATATGGAGAAAAGGAAGTTGCCATCCTGTTAATGAAATTAAAAATAAATTCTTTGCAAACTTCGATTAATCGATAAAGAATTAACAACTAAGCATTTTCATTAACGATAAAATTCAGAGTGTAATTGTTGATTAAGTTAGTTAAATTTTAATTTTTAATTTTAGTTAAATCAATGATATATATAAAGAGATAGACATATAGATAAATAAATAGTTATGGGTTACATGAATTATAACAATATTTGTATTTATTTCTGAAAATGCAATTTTTTAATTCACGTTTTGGAAAGAAGTGTTTATAAATTTTCCTAAATAACATAATGTAAAACTGCAAAATTGTGATTCTGAAGTCGTGTTTTTTATTCGACAAAAAAATGTAAAACGTAATTTAAAGGATTTTTATATAATGATAATTGATTTATATTATCTGTTAATTTCTACGTCCTCAAAAGTAAAACTATATGTTTTTTTTAATGTAACCAAAAACAACACGATTTCTTTACACTAAATAGTATTATGTGGTTATATTCTTTTAAAGTTAGTTGTTGGTGTTAGGGTTAAGACTATCTGACAACGTTAGAGTCCTAGGCCTAAGTGGGAGTGCCTACGTGCTAGCTTTTCTAAGGGTCCTAGCCCATATTTACGCAAGTTTTGAAAAAAAAAAAAAAAAAAAAAAAAACATGGAAAATTCCGAAAGGCTAAGCCAGCAATTGTGGACTGAGATCGATACCGGTACCACACGTCTACCAGCTTTGAGACCAGAACTCTCTGACACTGTTGGAACTGAAAAAAAGAAGAAGCATATACTTATCAATACGGCATCAGGGAATTGGTTAAATATTTTATGCAAAACGAGGTAAATTTCTGTGAACCTGCTGACTAAATTTCTATATATACATCATATCACACATTTTGTGCTTTGCATAAAACTATAATACATTTTTTTTTTTTTTTTTTATCATGTGGAATTTTATACTGATTTAGCAGTTTGGAAATTTGAAGCTCAATGTATTTGAATAACTTTAACCGTGCTCTGATATAACCGTATTCACGCTAGTGTTTTCACACACTGAGAAAAAAATATATACTGCCTTCATCTAGAATAACCGCCATTTTCTAAATACCTTAACTGTAAATATAGATATCCGAGCTACGCGCATAAGGCACACCAACAAACTGAACAGACGAAATGATTGTGAATTTATAGTCTACACTTTTCTAGATAGCGAAACGATATCATGAATATTCTGAATTTTTTGTATAGAGAGAAATTCTCGCTCGATTATCTAGAATTGGTTCATAAACCAAGAATATAGTTGCTGAAACCCGCCTCTTGTGTTTGCATGTATTTGGAGATATTTTCAAATCGGTTTGACCTCGATTATGTGGACAGACCCTCTGTAATTCTAATAGGGTTTCTAGAACTCGCTTTCAAAGGAGACTAGAATTTATATAAATGACATGGAACTATTTTTTCTAGAGCCACAATTTAGATGTCAGTTGCAGAATTTTTTCTCAGTGCAAGAATTTCACACATAAGATATTTTATTATTTAAATTTATTGCAGTAACTTTATAATAGTTTGTTGGTGTAATATATCTATACTACGGAGGTAAAAGATAACATGTTCATTTTGCGAAAAAAGTTAGCATCATGTCCTTTTTACTTTCCGAACACTATAGTGAAGAAAGTATTGTAATCTTGTCAAAAATCCGAATTTGAGATTTTGATATTTCTATACGTTTCGAAGTCCCCTGAGCCCGTTTTAACTATTTTTACGATGATGTGTGTATGTATGCGCGTATGTAAGTCTGTGAGTGAACACGCTAGCATCTAAACGCTTTGTTCGAATAAGCTGAAAGTTGGTACGTATGATATAAGTCACTATAGTACGAATTCTGTTGATTTTGGTGAATCCAGCACTTATAGTTTTTTTTTACAGGGACACCAGGAAAAATTCTTTATCATTATGGTCTATGGGGCCAAATTTTTAAAAGTGCGATAGCGTCTAAACGCTTCATTAATCTGAGCAAAAAATTTTTACACATTTATTACTTTCCGAGCACTATAGTGAGGAAAGTATTGTAATCATGTCAAAAATCCGAATTTGAGATTTTCATATTTCTATACGTTTCGAAGTCCCCCGAGTCCGTTTTAACTATTTTTACGATGATGTATGTATGTGTGCGTGTATATGTGTGTGAGTGAACACGTTAGCGTCTAAACGCTGTTCGAATAAGCTGAAAGTTGGTACGTATATTTTAAGTCACTATACAACCCTATTGATTTTGGTGAATCTAGCATTTATAGTTTTTTTACAGGGACACCAGGAAAAATTGTTTATCATTATGGTCTATGGGGGCCAAATTTTTAAAAGTGCTATAGCGTCTAAACGCTTAATTAATCTGAGCAAACAATTTTTACGCATGTTATAGGTCACAGTTGCACGGACTGTATAGATTTTGGTGAATTCAGCACTTACAGTTTTTTTACAGGGGCACAAAGAAAAATTATTTATCATTATGGCCTAGGGGGCCAAATTTTTAAAAGTGTGATAGCGTCTAAACGCCTTATTGATCTGAGCATAAAATTTTGTACACATGTTATAGGTCACAGTTGCACCAACTGTATGGATTTTGGTGAATGTAGCACTTACAGTTTTTTTACAGGGACACAGAGAAAAATTCTTTATCATTATGGTCTATGGGACCAAAGTTTTAAAAGTGCGATAACAGCTACACGCCTTAATCAATTGAGCTGAAACTTTACATGAATATTACTGTTGCACTAACTATAAGCATTTTGGTGAATCTAGTTTTTATAGGTTTTTACAGGGACACAACGAAATATTCTTTATCATTATGATCCATGGGCTCAAAGTTCAGTAGCTTAATAAAACATCGTGTAATATATGGAGAAAAATACTCAAACACTCTATTATGGCTTTCTCTGTTTTATTTATTTATTTATTTATTTATTTATTTATTTTGTTTAACAACTCCTCTTTCTTTACTTTATCTACAAAACTGTTAATTACTCAATGTTCAGAAAGTCGAGTGGAGTCACTCCAGGTTTTTTGATTTATATAGAGGCATTAAGTACTAATGTCCAGTTACTATAAAGGAGATAAGACTGTGAAGAATAAAACCAATTCCATTTCCTTTACACATGACAAATATGTTTGTTATTGTACAATTTTAATACATCTTACAACTGATATTAAGTTATTTGAATATAAAAGTTTTTTTTTTTTTGTTTTTTTTTTTGTAAATGTAATATTTTATGTTGAAACTTGTAAAGAAGTATTGGTAAATATTGCATATAAATGTTATTCTTTGAAGCAATAGTGACTACAATTATAAATTTATTATTGCAAAAAGTTTGCAGTTCCATATAATGTTATCTTCAGATGAGAAATGCCATATTAAAATTGAAATGTGCATTATAATTAATTAAGATATTTAATTAAAATTATTAATTAATTGTTAAATTTCAAATTTCTCCTTTGTGAATTAACTTTTGACTTAGACTGTCAAGTATTTTTTAAAGGTTGCTTTAGATAATTTTAACAAAATCAAGTATATATATATATATATATATATGTATTTTTTTTTCAACTTTCTTCAACTTTCTACTTCTTTTTTTTTTTTTTTTTTTTTTTTTTTTGTTTCTTTTACAGTTTTTTTCTTAAAAATTTATTAATATATGTATTTTTAATTTCAAAATTTAACTTTTTTTTTCTTTTAAGTAAAAAATTTTAACTAAATTTTGTTTAAGGTGCGTTAAAAACCATTAAAAGGATTTTCATGAACATTCCACAAAAAATAAGGAGCGCAGAACATTTTAAATTTGGTACAACTCCGTAAAAATTAGTTTTGTAAAAAGGAATTTTAAAGTTTTCTTTTGCAACAGATTCAATATTTGTTTGCAAATATAAACGCTTATAATTCAGAAATAAACAATGGTAATAGAAAAATTTATTTTAGCAGTTTTTAATACTGCTATGCAGGGTTTAAACTGCCATTAGTTTTTTTAGCATTTTGCTAAAAGTTATCATATTTTGCTAAAACATGTTGGTCAAAATTTCGCTAAAAAGCTAAAACTGGATAACTGTATAAAATATCTCTATAATAACTCAGATTTTTTTTTTTCTTTTTGTAATATTTGCAGGCAAAAACTACGAAAGGACTGAAATTTTTGGGAATGATTATTTATGTAGTAATTTGGATTTATTTTTAATTTTTAATGATTGAATTTAAATGCAAAAATATTTAAAAGTATGTCAGAATTCAGAATTTGCTTCATAGAAGCATTCTTAGCACTAGTATTTCACGATTATCTACCACTACACTTTACTTAATTTTTCAATTGCTTTTTCATTTTACACATATGATATGAATACCTCTTTTTCTATTGTTAAAATCAAAACATAGTTTCCCTGATTCATATTTTTAAAGTCACAAATATGGATGCTTGGTTAAAATCATCAATGAACAAAAGAATAGAAAATAAAACTGAGGATAACAAAGCTAAGTGAAAGAAATCAATGGTATCCAAAGAATTAACTTTTGAAAAAAGCTAAAATAGTGCTTGCCTATTTTCGCTAAAATGCTAAAGTAATTTTTTTGCCAGGTTAAACCCTGCTGCTATGTAATTTCATTTATTAGTAAAACTGTAGTATTGAATTTTTGGTCTAATTTTGCCACTCATTATTACTGCTATGTAAATTTATATTTTAGTCAAACTGAAATATTGAATTTGTAGTCTAATTTTGCCATTCATTATTATTGTTATGTAATTTCATATTTTAATAAAACTGAAATATTGAAATTTTAGTCTAATTTTGCCCCACATGATTACTGTTATGTAATTTCATATTTTAATAAAATTGAAATATTGAATTTTTAGTCTAATTTTGCCACACAGGATTACTGTTATTTAATTTTATGTTTTAGTAAAACTGAAATCTACGAGCTGACGCATCCAACTTTGGTTTGCATTTAAGTTGTTACTTGTGCCCAAAGTAGATTATCGAGAAGAACCATTGACTAGATATTAGAGTAGACCCTGGACAAGTAACCATGTTTTTTTTTTGTTTTTTTTTTCCCGAACATCACATCCCCAACAGTCCACCGCCACTTCATTCGCCAAATCTATTTTTCTACCGCCAAATCGACTTTCTACTTCCACCAAAGTAAGTTTCTTCCATCTTTGTTATCAATGTTTTACATTTCGATTGGGTGTAAATTAAACACAAACCATAACACTAGCTGAAACGAAAAGCAAGTAATCTAAGTCTTGTTATTGATTGGAAGCTGTTCTGTTTGACTTTGCTTCGTAGTTTTGGTGGTAAGAGGAATAAAACATTTAAAACATGCAAAATACCAAGAACCAGTTGCCAAGAAAGCGAATATCGCCAAAAGAAGGCGCAAAAACCGCAGTGATGTTCGCGAAATTTTTCTCAATAGCCAGTATAGGAAATCAGTGTTGTGATATTTAATCTCAGAACATTCTTTTATTGACTTTCGTTTTTCTTGTTCCGGACTTTCTTTTTGTTTTTTGCTTCCCGCCAACTGATTGTTTGGTGCACCTGCCGCATCACGTGACGATGTGTCGCGTTTCTCTACGAGTACACTGTAATACTTTTTTCAATCATGTAACTTTTGTTATTCGGAACTGACGTTCCATTTTCTTATTCTATTTAATCATAATATTTTTTCTTTTGTCTAAGATGAATAAATTAAAGGTCTAAACATCTAGGCATTCTTTCATTACGCAGCAATGTGTGAATTATCCTAAATAATAATTGATCTACATATTATGTAAGAATATCACAGTCTAATCAACATTTATTATAGGAAAAGAAGTAGTTATTGTTTAAAAACAGAAGTCCTATAAAATATACATTCATGTATTCTTCATCTAATTTCAAGTGTACAATCTGATGATAAGTAAGGAGATTGTTCTTCATCAATGGGATATATGATTACCTGTGACAACCCAGGTAAGTCCGAAGCAGGACACTTTGGTCCCGCCGTTTTGGTCCCGCCACTTTGGTCCCGCCATTTTGGTCCCGCCGTTTTGGTCCCGAGGAAATTTTGGTCCCTGGCCATTTTGTCCCGAGACATTTTGGTCCCACCAATTTTTTGCAATTTTTAAAATATGTATGAGTTTTTTAATATGATAACATATTTATTGATACGGGAAAATTGAAGTGCTCTTAGAATATCTTTAATTAAGGAATATCTTACACACAAATATATAAATTTTCGACATTACGATTTCTGCCTAGTTATTGAGATTCGGAGAATTTTGTACTAATTTTTTTACGAACACTTTATTTATTTATTTTATGCAATTGCACTTTTTTTTTTAAAAAATTGATATTTTTTTCATTTGATTTCGATTTAACTTACTTCAATTGTAATTTGAATTTTAATTTACTATCAGTGACAATATTTTGTCATTTTAAAAGCATTGTTAACAATAACAACAGTAGATAAAGTTTGAATTATTTTAAAAATAATAAAATACAGAAAAATTTTGTTTAAGAAAAGGGAAAAAGAAAGAAAGAAAAAAAAAAAAAAACTTACGATATTAAATATAATTTGCTTTTAGTGTCAGAATGCTATTTCTTTCAAAGAATTAATTATTGACCTGCTCCCATCATAGACTCTTCTTCATAAGCATAAGCTTGGGATCATCTATGAAGTTCTTTAATTTATATATGAATTGATTCATAAGTATATATATGTGTGTGTGTGTGAAAGAGAGAGAGAGAGAGAGAGAGATACGTTTCATTCAATTTGATTGTGATTTAATTTTTATCATTAATCTAAGAGGAATTTATTTCAAAATCTGTGTTATATTGATAATAATAATAATAAAATGCATGTTTATTTGTCCGTGATACTTAATTACGTTAACCGTGTATATATGTGTATAAATTACTGTTCTTTCAATTACAATGGTTTTATTTTAAAAATGAAAAAATGTAAGCAGTCCAATATTTAATTAACTGTGCGCATTGCAAGCATAAATGTTCAGAAAATGTTGATGTACAATTTTTTATCTTTTTAGTTTAATATTATGTTTAAAAAATAAAAATAAATAAATAAATCTGTCTGATATGTCTCTATGAATAAAAGCAATGCCCGCATTGAAATCTCTGTAGCACATTGAGATTCGCTTCGCACCTGTTTCTCCCACAGACAATAAAAAGGCATTTTACTGTTTCGTTTCAGCGCATTTGAAAAAAAAAAAAAAAAAAAAAAGGGGGGTGGGGGTGGGAGGGGATTTTAATGGACATTTTCTTAAACAATATTGTAAGGGGTTATAATGGAATAAAAATGCTTTTCCAATTCTATGTGATATGTAACTATTTCCTGTGTTTGACAAATATATCCGGATTGACAGAGAAGAAAATGACTTAAGTTTAGCAGATCTGTACAAATTATTCCTGAGATCATTATTTAGGTTCCTCGCATCTTCTTTTATTATTAAACTCTAACATTTAGAAGATGCGTCGATAAAGCATTGATTTCCTACAAATTTTGTATTCGAGCACTCTAAATGTGAATGTGATAATTAAGAGCCGCATTACACTGTTTTATATTAAAAACCTTGTATTTTATTTAAACTAAAATTTTGCAGACTTAAATAAATTAACAATGCTTAGATCTTCGCTGATAACTAATACTTTTATCATTCAAAATTCGATCCGAAATAATAAATTTTCTGTTCCATGTGTCCTATAGTTACATCATTTTCAACAAAGGTTGTAGATATTCAACTCTCCAAAATATTCGTCTAAGTTCTCTTTTGCCCGAAGTTCCCTCATGTACGAGTATTTGCTGCCCTTTTTCCTCTAGCGTACAAAGAAAAAATCTAAATCTCAAAATTTTAGACATTTTTTCAGTTTTATTTGTTACTACAACTTTCTGTTGCAAAATAATAATAACAATAATAATAAAAATAATAATTTTCCTACCCCCATGTTTCCAAGTCAAATGACAAAAATTCGAAATATGAAGAAGAATTTCGCTTTTTTCCTATAATACTTTGATTATTCCTGATATTGGGACCAAAATGGCGGGACCAAAGTGGCGGGACCAAAACGGCAGGACCAAAACGGCGGGACCAAAATTTCCACGGGACCAAAGTGGCGGGACCAATTCGGCGGGACCAAAGTGGCGGGACCAATTCGGCGGGACCAAAGTGGCGGGACCAAAACGGCGGGACCAAAGTGTCATGTACCCGGTAAGTCAAACTTTATTTAATTATATGACTGTTGTTTTTACAAAGAATTATTAGTAAGAATTATTTGTTATAAAATATATTTAAAATAACTAATTTGAGGAAACTGCGAACTCATGCATTCATTTATATAGTATTCTTCCAACAGATTATGATTCTGAAATTTTGAATTGAAAATTTAGATTTATTCTTGACAAAAGTTTATTCATTGCACATTGGAAGAAATTGCTACATTTAAAATAATAAAATAAAAAATGAAAATGTAAGCGAAAATATTTGTTTTTGTTTCTTCAAAACTGAAGTGACACTAAATCGAAAGTATTGAAAAGTACTTATTTTTATGAAAACTATTTAATTTTATTTTCTTCTTCAAGTACTATTTATCCAAACTGTGTTGATTTAAAATATTAAATGTATATTTACGAATTGAACAAATATTAACAAAACTATTACAAAAATTTTGTTTAAGTATGTCAGCAACAAAATATATACAAATTGAACCGCTGAACTCCACAAATTATAATGTGTGGAAGTTTCGTATCGAAATGTACTTGCAAAAAGAGGATCTTTTTACAGTCATTACTGACGATCCTCCCAACCCAATAACCGATCAGTGGCGTTCAAAAAATAGAAAAGCCAGAGCTATTATCAATTTACTTATTGATAATGAACAAATCGTGTACGTTATGAATCTAGATACAGCACGAGAGTGCTGGAATGCTCTGCGCCAAGTCCACGAAAGATCATCGCTTACCAGTAAGCTTTTCTTACTTAGGAAACTTTATTCCATAAAATTAATTGAAGGTGGTGATGTTAACCAACATATAGCTGATATATATAAAACACGCGACAGACTCACCGCCATAGGTGAAGTCATAGATGAATCGCACCTAGCTGCATTAATGCTATGCTCACTCCCTCCTTCGTATGACGTTCTCATAACAAGTCTCGAATCGAGAGACGAAGCCCAATTGACACCTGAATATATACGAAACAAATTAGCTGATGAATATGCCAAAAGGCTTGAAAACAAAACTATTCAAAATTCAGCGTTAAAAGTCCAATACCATAACAAATCGGAGAAATTCTGCAAATACTGCAGGAAAAGCAATCATAATATAGAAGATTGCTTTAAGTTGAAAAATAAAAATAATTCTGCTGTTAAAAGTCACAGTAAAAATTTCAACAAAAAACCCAACTTCAGATCCAACATATGCTCTCAGAACAATGAGAAGCCAGATAGCGCTCAAATTGCAGAGGGGACCAATAAACCAAAAGCTGATAAATTGTATTCTTTTTATGTTGGAGATAAAACTGTAAATTGGGTGGTTGATTCAGGGTCGTCTTCACATATCTGCAATGATAAACTAAAATTTCGCGAACTTAAAAATAACGTTTCTAACGTCACTATCGCGAACGGCACGCAGCTAAAATCTTTGGGTTCCGGTACTGTGGATTTGTATACCGTAAATTCGGAAAACACACAGAACAAAATAACACTTAAAATGTTCTTTATGTCCCTGAAATAGAAACTAATTTAATTTCTATAAAAAGAGCAACAGAGAATGGCTGTATCGCTGTATTTGATGATAAAACCTGTAAAATTGTAAATCAGGGAAATACATGCATTGAGGGATATGTGAAAAATAACTTATATGAATGTCAATTAAATTATTCTGAAAACAAACACACAACGAACATTGTAATACAAACTTGTGATAACGAAAATTGCATAAACAAGTGGCATGTGAAACTTGGCCACAGAAATACTAACCACATTAAAGATTTAGTTAACAAGGACATGGCTGTGGGTATAAAATTAAATGATTGCAAACATAATACTGAATGTAAAACATGCATAATGTCAAAATTAACTGATTCACCTTACCCCAAAGCTGCACAATTTAGAGCCTCCGTACCACTCGAACTGGTGCACACAGACTTATGTGGCCCTATGAAAACCCCCACTGTAGGTGGAAAATATTACTTTCTTACATTTATAGACGATTACAGTCGTTATACTATTATATATTTGCTAAGAAATAAGTTTGAGGTATTTTGTAAGTTAAAGGAATATGTGGCTATGACCGCAAACAAATTTGGCCGAAAAGTGCAAGCAATTCGCTCCAATAACGGGGGTGAATACACTAGTATGGAAGTAAATGAATTTTTGAATAAAGAAGGAATTGAGCACCAGTTTACCGTTCCTTACTCTAGTGCTCAGAACGGCGTGGCAGAATGTAAAAATCGTACGCTGACCGAAATGGCTCATTGTCTGCTTAAAGACAGCAATTTACCGAATTCCTTTTGGGGGGAAGCCGTAAATACTGCAAATTACATACAAAATAGGCTCCCGACCTCCTCATGCGACTCAACTCCTTACGAAAAATGGACCGGCCGTAAACCCGATTTATCAAATATAAAAACATTCGGATGTCGCGCATACGCATATGTACATAAAATACATAGGGGAAAACTAGATAGCACCGCTCAAGAAGGAATTTTTGTAGGATATGATAATCGTAGCAAAGGCTACAGAATTTGCACAAATAATAAAAAAGTAATAATTAGCAGAACAGTAAAATTTTTGGAAAATGAGAATAGAGAATCCCACAATAATGAAACATCACAAATCAAGAATGAAAATTCAAATGATGAAATTCCGGTGTCCAAATTACCAATATTAGATACTGATATAAATATAGATATAGCGGGCGATAACGATAGTCCGGATGACACGCAAACTCTGTCGCGACGATCACAACGATTAAATAAAGGTGTTCCGCCCGACAGATTTGCATTTGCAGTAAATGACAAAAGAATTGATGAGCCTAAGTGTTTTGATGATATACTAAAAATTCAAAACCCAGCTGAAAAAGAAAATTGGCTGAATGCCACACTCGACGAAATGAATTCACTCAGACAAAACAATACTTGGGAACTTGTTGACGCTCAACCAGGGACCAAAGTAGTAGGGTGTAAGTGGGCGTTCAAGGCCAAAAACTATAGCCAAGGACAAGTCGATAAATATAAAGCCAGGCTTGTTGCCAAGGGTTTTTCTCAAAAATACGGGGTGGACTATGACGAAACTTTTGCACCAGTTGCATCGCATACCACTCTAAGAAGTTTCTTGACCATGTCACTATATAAAAATTTGAATCTAAGGCATGTAGATATCAAAACTGCTTTCCTACATGGAAATTTGCAAGAAGATGTATACATGCATCAACCCGAGGGTTATGTTATCCAGGTCGAAGAAAATAAAATATGTAAGTTAAAGAAAGCGATATATGGCTTGAAACAAGCCGCTAGAGCGTGGAATTTGAAAATTAATGAATCATTGTGTAAATTAGGATTTAAACAAAGTCAACATGACAAGTGTTTATATATCCGTAACAAAGATAACACAGAAACTTACATTCTTGTGTATGTTGATAACCTACTTATAGCTGGTAAAAATCACAATATTGACATACTAATTAATCAACTTAGGGAAGAATATCCATTAACCGACCTTGGGGAAGCCAAATATTACCTCGGCATAAATATAGAAAGACCTTGTAAAGGGGTAATTACGCTTGATCAAAATAATAAAATACGAGACATTGTAACCAAATTTGGGCTAGATAACGCACGGCCCTCTGACACACCAATGGAACCAGGGTATATAAAATTAACTAATAATGACAATCTCTTACCAAACAAGCAATGTACAGACAGGCTATAGGCGCGTTACTTTACATTTCTACAGTATCGCGACCTGATATAAGTGTTGCCGTTGGCATATTAAGCCGTAGAAACGAAAATCCTAGAGCGAAAGACTGGGAGGCAGTTAAAAGGGTTATTAGATATTTGAAAAATACCCAAGATATTAAATTAAAACTTTGTAACTCTGGTGAACCTGTTCTTAGAGCATATTCGGATTCGGATTGGGCCAATGATCCAAGTGATAGAAAGTCTATCTCAGGAAATTTATTTATATTGGATAAAAATCCAATATTTTGGACTTCGAAGAAACAGTCCTGTGTGTCCATGTCTTCAGCAGAGGCTGAGTACGTCGCAGCTGCGAGTGCTGCACTTGAAATACAGTGGCTCAACAAACTACTGGATGATTTAAATTTGCCGCAACAATGTCCTATAGTGTTGTACCAGGACAACCAATCTACCATCAAGATTGCTGAAAATGATAAATTCCAGTCCAAAACAAAACACTTAAAGCTGAGATATCATCTTCTGCGAAACCTAATACAAGAAGGCCTAATCAAGCTTCAATACAAACCTACCAAAGAAATGACCGCCGATACCCTAACAAAAGCTCTGCCAAAAACTGATTTTAATAGACATAGAAATGCATTAATGAACAATTGAAAAATTTCTGAGCTTAAGAGGGGGTGTTGTGATATTTAATCTCAGAACATTCTTTTATTGACTTTCGTTTTTCTTGTTCCGGACTTTCTTTTTGTTTTTTGCTTCCCGCCAACTGATTGTTTGGTGCACCTGCCGCATCACGTGACGATGTGTCGCGTTTCTCTACGAGTACACTGTAATACTTTTTTCAATCATGTAACTTTTGTTATTCGGAACTGACGTTCCATTTTCTTATTCTATTTAATCATAATATTTTTTCTTTTGTCTAAGATGAATAAATTAAAGGTCTAAACATCTAGGCATTCTTTCATTACGCAGCAATGTGTGAATTATCCTAAATAATAATTGATCTACATATTATGTAAGAATATCACAGTCTAATCAACATTCATTATAGGAAAAGAAGTAGTTATTGTTTAAAAACAGAAGTCCTATAAAATATATATTCATGTATTCTTCATCTAATTTCAAGTGCACAATCTGATGATAAGTAAGGAGATTGTTCTTCATCAATGGGATATATGATTACCTGTGACAACCCAGGTAAGTCAAACTTTATTTAATTATATGACTGTTGTTTTTACAAAGAATTATTAGTAAGAATTATTTGTTATAAAATATATTTAAAATAACTAATTTGAGGAAACTGCGAACTCATGCATTCATTTATATAGTATTCTTCCAACAATCAGTACCCTACGCCTTATTTTTATCACTATTCGATGAGAAATACTAATTTTTCCGGTGATCATATGTTAAAACATTTTCTTTATTGTTTACAATGAACTTGAATAAGACAAAAATCAACGATTCTTAAAAAGTTATTTTTAATTTTTATAATTCTCGCTTATTCACTCTTGAATAAGGAATTATCAATTATTCTGTCTGTATATGGTCAGTAATACTAAAATACCTGGATTTTTTTTTTTTTTTTTTTTTTACTTTCTTCTATATGTAATATAGAGAAAGTATTGGATTCGTGAAATTTTTCGAATTCGGTTATCAATGGATTTATACGTTTTGGGATGTCCTGAACACGATTTGATAGTTTTTAGAAAATGTCTGTCTGTCTGTGTGTGTGTATCACGAATATTGTGGACGCTGTATCTCACGAACGAATGAACGAAATGTAACGAAACTTGGTATTTAGTTGGACCATGACCTAAACTGGTGCTGATTAGATTTGGGGATCAATCGTTCAACAGGTGGGGCTACAATCGCATTTTTTCTAAATTTTGAACATGGCAGTATAGGACAAAATTTCGTATAAATGTGCATGATGAGAGTTATTTTAAACTTGTAAATGTAAAATTAATATGAATTTTTGATAATAGTAGTAGTTAACTAGGAAAAAAAATATGCATGTGGGGGCATCGCTTCCCTCCCTGGGGGGCGTAAATTTTCAAGATGGGTATATTTCGAAAGATCTCGTCAATACCTTTAAAACGAATGGTTAAAATATAGATTTGTGATAATTTAAAACAAAGTTATAGATTTTTTTTATATATATATATAGAGAGAGAGAGAATAAAATGGACTTTTTTTTTTTTTTTTTGGATATTTGGTGTTATACTACTTCTCTAATAATGAAATAGCCTGCATTATCATGAGAGATATTTCTTCTTTTTTTAAATAATAATTTTAATAAATAATTTTAAAATTATTTTCCCTGTGTGAATTTGTATAGGAAAATATAGAAGAAAGTCATGTGGTGGCCACAACATACTAGTTTTTTAGTTCTTAAAATTTCTCGCAATTTCATTTTCCATAGGAAATTTGAAGCATTTTGTTTTTCGTTTCATCTTACTTTTATTATAGAAATTACTTAACATGATTACGTTTATCTTACTTTACTGAAGTGAAAAATTTTCACTAATTTTCCAAATGCAAACACGCAATTAAATAAGCTTAACTTTTCGAAGAATTCTACTAAATGAAACATTTTCTGGAGAATATTCCGTTATTTAAAATATTTGCTATGCCAGAATAACGCCATTTCAAATGCTGATACGGATTAAGATTTTTGCATAAATGTTCTTAAACGTTTACGTTACGTTAAATTTCTGTGCTTAATATGAAATTACTTTATGATGGGGGTATATTCTGTGTTAAAGAACGAAGATATTTGTGTAAAAATACAGGAAGAAATTTAAAAGATGTATCTTAAAATAGGATAATTTTAAAAGTAAATAGCAGGCTTTGCCCATTTTGCTGGTATGTATATTTAAATGATTTTATTTTCAATTGAATATTTGAAAAGTTTAAATAAATATATTTCGATTAGCGATTATTTTAAACAAGTCAAAATCATGACTAAATACCATGATATACAGCAATTAATTAAATATATAGAAAATTTAATTATTTCAGTTTCATTATGTTTACTAGAGATAGGTTTAATTTAAAATAAACTAAATAATTATACACATTAGGAGAGAGCTTTAGCATAAGACCCCTTGGCGAAATTTGAAATTTGGCACCGTAGTAGCTTGGGCGTTTCTCATCAAGATTTTTATTTACGTAATTGCAATAAATATTTTAATTCATCGCCAAAATTGCAAATATATATATATATTTATATATAGGGTAAGTGCACCAGTGATTGACACTTTTAGAGCAGTCCTGATGTTTTTAATGTTCTAGTCATCAGAAAATATTTTTAGAAATCTTAAGTTAGTACATATGGTACGAAAGACATTCAGAACCACATATATGTTAAAATATATACATTTTATAACAATTATTATTTTTTTTTATGAATTTTTATTTGACACCCACCCAATGTTCCCGTAATTGACACTGCCAGTTTTTCAGTTTATCAGTAATTGACACTGCCAGTTTTTCATTTTATCAGTAATTGGCACCCTATGTTGCAGTGTTTTACACTGCTAGTTATTCATTTTACCAGTTATTAGCACCTTTTGCTTCAGTGTTTGACATAAAATATTAAAATTCTTATATGTAAAATGTATGATTTTATTATTTTTCTTATTTATTAATTCTTTCGGGATAGATGTCAATTACTAGAGCATGCCAATCACTAAAGCACCTACCCTATATATATATTAGAAATCTTCAAGTGGATTCTATTCTAAAGTTACACACACATTACTTTGCAAACGATAAAATCAAAGAAAAAAATATCTAAGACTTTGATTAATTGAAATTAATATTTTTAAATTAATACATGAAAATAAAAAAAATAAATCTAGAATGACGTTTATTTTTATACGTTTTTTTTATGATACAGGTTTAATTTTTTATTTTGGTTTTTTATTATTCACACGTAAAAAAAAAAAAGAGAAAAAAAATGTTTTTTTCCAAATGGAATAAAATGCTTTAAGCTTTTTATTTCATTAACATTAATTTAAAATTACAACTCAAAGAAAAATGTTGAAAATCACATAAAACACTTTTAAAAAATTCTAATAGTTATGTTGAAAATTTGAAGCTATGTTAAAAATCTGCGCGCATTCTTTTATCTAGAGGAAAAATTGTACTTCGCACATAGACAGATAAACATTTCCTTTTATTACTACAGGTAACTAGTATCTGTGATTATGATAAAAATTTCTTCTTTAATAATCTATATACACCCGGTAAAAACTTTTGTTGAATTAATAAAATTTTGTTGGTGTAAGAAAAAGTTTTGTTTAAATGTGTTTCAATGGCAATTTTGTTTAAAAAATATTTGTAAGAATTTTTTTTTTTTTTTTTTTTTTTTTAATTCTAACAAAAACGTTGTTTTCTTTACAACATATAAATAAATAAATACAATTTAAAAACTAGTATGGTCACCACATGACTTTCTTCTATATTTTCATATACAAATTCACCCAGTAAAAATAATTTATTAAAATTATCACTTCAAAAATTATCTTCCATTATAATCAGGACGATTTCCATATTAGAGATGTAGTATAACACTATATATATATATATATATATATATATATATATATATATATATATATATATATATATAAGTCAATTTTATTCTCTATTTATTATTTATTTCGTTAAAAATGAAAAAAAAAACGTATGTAACTTTATTTTAAAGTATCGCAGCTCTATTTTTCAACCATTCGTTTTAAAAGTATTGGTGAGCTCTTTTGAAACATACTCATCATAAAAATTTACTCTCCTCGGGGGGTGGGGGAGACGAGGCGCCTACATACACATTTTTTTTTACCAGTTGACTATCTCTGTTACAAATAATTCTTTTAAATTTCATAATGATTATTAAAAAATAATTCTCTTTATGCACATTCATACAAAATTTTGTCCTATACCACCATGTTAAAAATTTAGAAAAAGGGGGATGGCAATGCAACCTATTGGACAAATTTTACCAAAAGTGGATAGGCACTAATTTTTGTCAAGGTATGGTCACAGAACAAGGTTTGATCACAGAATTTCATACCAATTTGTATGAAATTCTGTGCAGTAGTTCCTGAGATATAGTTGCAACAAAATTCTGTCACACACACAGAGAGACAGAGTGACATTTTCTGAAATTGTCAAATCATGTTCTACAGCTCTCAAGACGTGTAAATCCATCAAAATCCCGAGGTCGAAAAATTTTACGAATCCAATACTTTCTTCTATTGAATATAGAAGAAAGTAAAAAAAGAGAGAGAGAGTCCTTAGTTTCATTTTCTTCTAAATAATAGATACAAAATTCTGTACAAAACAGAATTTTTTTTAGTATGATAGGACATATTTAATCTATTCTCTATTATAAAGGCATGGGGTAGCTGTTTGTTTCTAAACTGATTGTTTCTAAGCAACGGTTACTATATTCATCCCTCAAAATATCTTTGGTACAGATTTAGTATAGCACCCTCTTGGCAGTATATAAATTTTTGTGGTTTCGTTTTGGAGAGGAATTAAAATCGCTATCGAAATTGCGTAAGTAAAAATCTCGGCGGGAAACGTCCGAGCTACTTCGGTGTCAAATTTCAAATTTTACAAAGGAAATCTTTACTAAATCTGTTGCATTTCTTTTGCACGATTTTTAAAATCTTATTTTAAATATATATATATATTTTAACTTGATGCGAGAAGGGAAAAAAGAAGAAACATTTTTTAATTGGTCTAAATATAGTTGGTTAGTATGCAGCTAAAATGCAGCAGTGTTGTTATGCATAATGACCTTTCGAAAAATCAAATTTGGTGCAGTTTTACACTGGTGAAGCTAAAATTTAACTTTTCTGTAAACATAATATATTGCAGCATAGCAGCGCCAATTGAAGAGCTTGTTTCCAAATGGCGTTAAGTCATCTTTTTTTTTTTTTTAGTTCTTGAAAAAATGCGATTTTTTTATGTAAGATTTATTATTGAATTTAAGGAAAATATAATTTTCCCCAGTAATCAATGGATGATAATAACACTAAATTACATGTTTAAAAAAATCCTGACAGTATAGTTATTTAGAAATATAGAAAGAAAAAAATGACTTAACCCTTTTGGAACAAAACTATGACTTACGCTCTTTTGGCACAAACAAATACCGAAATGAAATTACTTACTTCCATTTGAAAGTAATCCAAGTATTTTTTTTTCCATGCAAAGACAGCATAAATTTTAACTATACAATTTTAGGTAGTTACTGCAAATCTTCATTTACAAATTCTATTTCTCCATCTTTATCATTATTTTCACTTATGTTACAATTAGCAGTATTGTTGCAAAATTATTCATAAAATTAAAAACATTCGCGTAATTTGATAATTCCCAAAGCGTTAAGTAATTTTAAAACATCTATTTTTACTTTCCGAACACTATAGTGAGGAAAGTATTGCAATCATGTCAAAAATCTGAATTGGAGATTTTGATGTTTCTATACGTTTCGAGGTCCCCTGAGTCCGTTTCCACTATTTTTGAGATGATGTATGTATGTGCGTGTGTATGTGTGTATGTGTGTGTGTATGTGTGTATGTATGTGTGTATGTCTGTGAGTGAACACGCTAGCGTCTAAACGCTTTGTTCGAATAAGCTGAAAGTTGGTACGTATATTGTAAGTCACCATAGTACGAACCCTATAGATTTTGGTTAATCTAGCACTTATAGTTTTTTTACAGGGACAGAAAGAAAAATTCTTTATCATTATGGCCTATGGGAGCAAAATCTTAAAAGTGCGATAGCATCTAAACGCCTTATTCAATTGAGCAAAAACTTTATACACATAATATAGGTCACAGATACTCAATCTGTATAGATTTTGGTGAATCTAGCACTTATAGTTTTTTTACAGGGACACAAAGAAAAATTCTTTATCATTATGGCCTATGGGGCCAAATTCTTAAAAGTGTGATAGCGTCTAAACGCTTTATTAATCTGAGCAAAAAATTTGTACACATGTTATAGGTCACATTTGCACCAACTTTATAGATTTTGGTGAATCTAGCACTTACAGTTTTTTTACAGGGACACAAAGAAAAATTCTTTATCATTATGGCCTATGAGACCAAATTTTTAAAAGTGCGATAGCATCTAAACGCCTTATTCAATTGAGCTGAAAATTTGTATGAATATTATAAATCACTGTTGCACTAACTATAAGCATTTTGGTGAATCTAGCATTTATAGATTTTTACAGAGACACAACGAAAAATTCTTTATCATTATGATCTAAGGGCTCAAAGTTCAGTAGCGTTAAATAAAACCTCGTGTGATGTATGGAGAAAAATACTCAAACACTCTATTATGGTTTTCTCTCTTTTGTTTGTTTAGCAACTCCTCTTTCTTTATTTTATCTACAAAACTGTTAGTTACTCAATGTTTGGAAAGTCGAGTGGATTCACTCCAGATTTTTCTTTGCTTGTTTCATATTGTTTTTTGGTTTTATTTCAGGCACGGTAGAATTCTTTTCCCCCTCGTTTTAGGACCTTTTGACGGCAAAACGAACCACAGCACGTTGTCTTGATTCCCACATATTGCTTCGTTATTTCCAGTACTTTTGCCTCTGAAATAAAGAAACATTGTTTGCTTTTCAGACGACTATGGGCAATTTTCTTCCAATCTAAAACATTCCACTGCTTCTTATACTCGAAAAGATTTCCAACCTTAGAGAAATGTTCAAAATATTCATTATAGAGTAAAATTGCATCCACTTTCTTTAAACTAGTCTCCACTTGGCCGAATGTTCTATCTGCTGGTAAGTAGGAGTTACCACGCACTGGTAAATAGTATGTGAAGGAGAGGTCCTTTTGAGCAGCCACTGCTGAAAGCATTCCTAATATGGTATAATTTTTATTTGGGTGGTAATTCCTGATTTTGCATCAAGTCAAAACATATTGTAATTTCATCTTCTCCTATAAGCTTTTCCCCTAAAAGTGAATAAATTTTTTTGCTCCGGTGTGTATGAATCAAAAGTTCGGTTAACAGGGTCTTTTCTTTTTTCTGTAAATTTTTCTAAATTCATTTGCATTTTTTTCCCTAATACAGAAGGAACAAATGTCTTTTTTCGGGGTTCCAAAACCAAGATTAAAATTTTTTACAAACACATTATAATAAATGTTATAAGTACATTCCTCTTTATATTTTTCTATGGGGAAAAAAAAAAAAAAAAACTGTCTCAATGTGACAATGTAAAACAAAATATTTTCCCTTACTTTTGACTTTTCACCCAAGGCCAGACAAACCACGTGAAAACAAGGCACGCTACAATTGGTTAAACTTGACTTAATCCTTTTTGGCATAAAACTTACTTGTTACTTAATTCTTTTTGGAAAAAAACACGGATTTCACTTTCTCTTTTCATTATGACTAAACTTCGTTTGAAAATATATTGTTAGACGTGTGCTGCGACCTTTTGCATCGAAAAGTCAATTTTTGAAATTTTTGACTTAACGCCTTAAGCTCTTCAATTGATACGAGAATATCGATTTTGCATTAATTTTTGTCAAAATCCAACCAAATATAAAATTTCGTAGAATTTTATCCATTGTTTCGCTACACTGTGCGTCCACAATATTTTAATAACACACAGACAGAAAGACGTTTTTAAAAAAATTGTTGAATCATGTTCGAGACATATCAAAACGTGTAAATTTAAAAGAAACTTAATATCGAAGATTTTTACGAATCTATTCAATATGAACCAATTTAACTGATTTTCTTCTTATGACATAGAAGAAAGTAAAATATAAATTATAAAAACCTAAATTCAGAGTAAAAACGCTTTAAAGCATATGAAAATTAGATGACAGGTGTGAACTCGGTTCAGTTTTCCAACATACATATTTGTCTTATACATGTTACTGGGCATACTATATTCATCTTAAATGAAGTTAATTTTACAAATCGCCTGTTACGGTCGCAGATTGAAATGCTCAACCCAATAGGCTATCCTTTCTCTATATAATAAAAAAGCACCACAAAACTGGCGTTGTAAAAAATATTACTTACAAACTTTGAATAAACACCATAAAATGCAATAAACTCGCAACAATTGTTTCGGGTCGAAAAAACACACGACCCTTCATCAGGCGAATAAAGTAAGCACGAGTGCTGCAGTCTATTTTATTTTATGCATTGCCGCTTTGACTGCAGCACTCGTGCTTACTTTATTCGCCTGATGAAGGGTCGTGTCTTTTTTCGACCCGAAACAATTGTTGCGAGTTTATTGCATTTTATGGTGTTTATTCAAAGTTTGTAAGTAATAGTAATATATCCTTTCTCTGTTTCGATACAGTTACCTTATCCTGATTAATTTTATCCGGTTCAGCTTTGTATTTTAGTTTTCATGGTACTGCATACGATTCCTAAACGAATTATCCCAATAAAACGAATTTGTGTGAACTAGTGTACAAATTCCTCCGTATTATATAAATTTTTATTTTCAATAACTTGAGAATTTTTTACAGTAGAATGTTCATATTCAATAACTTTCATGGCAATAGCCTAAATGATATTTTACAACTAATCCGACTTATTTACTATGAAAGTAATCATCGGGCCCCCCGTGGCCGAGTGGTTATATCACCTTCGAGCGTAGCCTTCGAGCCTTCGAGCGTAGGAGCGAATCGCCTTCGAGCGTAGGAGAGCGGGTTCGATTCCCGCGCTGGCTCTGGGTGTTTTTCCCTTTCTTCGTATTGTAATTCTGTCATGTGCTATCTGTAATTATTGACGAAGATTTACAAGCGGACTAGGAGTCCAGCATACAAATTTGATGTATATGTTATCAATAAACCAATAAAGTAATCCTCATGATGCACGTTTATGCAAAATTTAGCTTCTATGCACACTGAGAAAAAATTATGTAACTGACATCTAGAATATAAATTGTGGCTCTAGAAAAAACAGTTCAATTTCATCCATATAAATTCTAGTTCCCTTTGAAAGCGAGTTCTAGAAACCCCTATTAGAATTCTGGAGTGTGTTCCTATATTCTCGAGGGCAAAGTCTGCAAATGTCTGCAAGTAAATGCGAATACAAGAGGCGGGTTTTCAGTAACTATAATCTTGGTTTATGACCCAATTCTAGAAAATCAAGCGAGAATTGCTCGCAATACAAAATATTCAGAATATTCAGAATATTGTTTAACCATTTAGAAAAGTGTAGACTAGAAATTCTCGATTATTTCGTCTATTGAGTTTATTGGCGTGCCTTATGCGCATAGCTTGGATTCTAGTTAAGGAATTTAGAAAATGACCACTTATTCATTCTAGATGAAGGCGGTGTATTTTTTTCTCAGTGAGAAGTTATTAAAATATATATATATATTTTTTCTAACTTTGTAAAGCATATGAGAAAACTGGCACATTTTTATTTTTCCTTATAAAATTTTACAGCGTTAAAATTTCTGTATAAGAAGTTTATCACAAAGTTTCAAAAATTTCTCGTCTTTTCGTACAAATTTGCACCCATTTTTAAGCTAAACTCATCTAAATGCTTCAAATTACACGATTTGTATCAAATGTAAGTTGATCCTCAGAAGAGAAAAATTTCATTGATTTTCCTACTTGAATTCTGCAATTAAATCGGTTTAAATTTTCCAAGATTACGTTTAAAGATTTTACATTTGCAGAAAAATCCTTCTTTATTTTAATAGTTTTATATCAAACAGATTGGTGTATTCAGATGCCAATATCAATTAACATTAAGAAGCTAATGATTGTACGCCACAACAATTTCAGAGCTACAAAAAAAAAAAAAAAAAAAAAAAAAGACTAAAATAAATAAAAATAATTATAAGATAAAAAGAACTTTTTATATACCACATTTTTAAATTTTCTGTTGAATCATATAAACTTGACAATTCCATCTATTAATAAAAAAAAGTTTATTTATTTATTTATTTTTGCTGAATTATCCGATGAACTCGAAAGAAAATGATCAAATCTGTAATAAAGAGAGCAATTATAACAAATTTTCAAGTATTTATTATTTGAATAAAATTATTAAAAGGAATACATTGTTATCGTGTTCTGATCTAGTCTAAAAGTTTCAAATGCCTAACTAGTCTAATGTATATCTGTATTCTAATGTATATCTATAGAACTATATTAGCACTTTACCAATGTGTAAAAATTTTTAAAGGGATGATGACGTCAATTTTTCTGAGATGCATAATTTAATTTTTTACAATTTTTTATTGATCACGTTTAAGTAAATGCATTTATTTTCCTGTCGGAAAAAACAAACAAATTCGTAATTTTTTTGGCAACAATTAAATTTTAAATAAAACTTCAATGGCTAATTTTAAGGCTATTATGAGGTTATAATTTTTACATTTTATTAATTAATTAAAATAAAGCATTTATTAATTAAATAAAAGTATTAAAAGAATGCATTGTCATCGTGTTCTGAGCTAGTCTAAAAGTTTCAAATGTCTAGCTAGTCGAAAAGTTAGTTAAAAATCGGTTGCAAGATTTGTACTGGACAAACAAACAAACAAGAAAGCGAGTTAATGAAAGACCCAACCCTTTTGTGGAGGATCAAAATTGTGATGGCATGTCTCCGGACTTCTTCTAGGGGTGAGTCCCAGACCGTCACCAATTGCCTATTGTGCAGCGCTAATGCAACGTAAAACCCATCCAAACAACCCAAACCTACCATGTTTTATCTACCATATTGAAAAGAAGAATTTTCAGACCATAAGATTAGCATCTGATGGCAAATAGCAACACATTTATTTAAGAGAGATTTGCAATTCATTATAATATATAGTTTGAGTTAGCTGTTCGAATCCAGAGCAAGACAGTATCGTTTGATATAGGAGGTGGGCTGGGGTTAGTTGGGAAACCAGAGAATAGAGAAAAAATTTAAACAAGAAAAAAAATATTACACAGTTCGTATAAATAATGAAATTTAGTTTTTTTAAATTTCAGGGTTAAATATTTTTTAACGACAGAAGTATACCAGAGATTTCTTATTCTTTTGGGGTAGATTTGTTTTATGAATATTTATTTACTAAAATATATACTTGTATAATTCACTTTTGGGCCTTCTGTGGCCGAGTGGTTATGTCACCACACTGCTAATCTCCTTCGAGCGAAGGAGAGCGCTGGTTCGATTCTCGAGTTGGCCCTGGGTGTTTTTCCATTTCTTCGTATTGTAATTCTGTCATGTGCTATCTGTTATTATCTGACGAAGATTTACAAGCGCAGTATAAGTCAAGCATACAAATCTGATGTATATATTATCAATAAACAAACAAACTAATTCACTTTTGGCACAGGGTCACGTTTTCACAAAAAAGTCTTTTTTCAAGGAATTTAAAATGACCTTTGACTTTTGCGCCATGAGTCAATGGAGCACGTAGAATACAAAATAATTGTTTTTTCCATGGTTTACTTTTAGAAAAATAATTATTACATACTTTAGGTAAATTGGTATGTTTTTCATAAAATAACAAACGACTTTCAATTTTGACTTCCCAAAACCTTAGGATTATTATTATTTTTTTTTTTTTTATTCAAAATATAAAAGTACTCATCTCTGTAGTTTTACATAGAGAACATATGTATAACATTTCAACAAAATGAAAAAGATATAAATATAAACTACCCAAGCCTATCTGTTTATTAAAAACTGACTCTAAAATAGAGAGTGATTTTAATTCGTTAAAAGAAATTCCGTTTGAACTGTGAACCTATGATTTAGTTTAAAAAAAAAAAAGCTATACCACGTTATGCTTAAAGTAATTTTATGTTTAAAACACGAACGAAAAATCCTGCGGTACGCATTAATTATTAACACTTTGCAATTGTGCACTGTTAAAATTTTCTGTAAATTTAATGTAAATATTTATCGAGAGTCTTTGTAAATTTACAGTAATTCTTAGTTAAAAGTGAATAATCGAGATTCTCAATCTCTATTCTGTATTTTTACATAATTTTATTATTTAATTTTTCAATTTAAACTAAAAATGACTGTTTCTACTTTAGAAAAAGCGTTCCAAGTACGAAATATATTTTCACCAATAATTAATTAAGTTAATATTAGTTATTAAAACGAATATATGAAATAAGTTTTTTAACATCTCCGTTTATTTTTCTGTGTAGTTTTACGTAAGACTAAAGGTAATAAATTACACAGAGTTTTCTGTTGAAATTTTTAACAGTGTACGTACTTCTTCTAATGTATAACTTTCAAAGTACTTTGCCTAAATTATCACACAACAGACATACAGAAGGACTGAAAGGAATGCAAATAGACTAAATGAATTCATAATCACTCTGAAGCATTGTTGAAAAGTGTTAAAAATGATTATCGCACAATAAAACGACGATTTCTTTAGGATTTTTACAGCAGAAAATTATTTAAATGCAATTTATAAAAATGTCTCCCCTAAAACGCAATGCAATGCGCTGACGCTTATTACTGACGCTTGGGACGAGCTACGGACACATGGACAAATGGACAGTCGGACAGAAATATATGCAAATTGAAATCATATTTATACTTAAAAATTGTTAGAATGTGTTAAAATCGCATATAGTAAAGGAAAATGAAATTCCTGCAAAATTCCAGTAATAGCTCTTAATGTAACCGAATATGTTTCTGTGGCCCTTCTTATGCTAATCATAATCTTATGCTATTCATACTATATTCTATAGAAAGCATTCTTTTACGCATATAAATAACATATTTCAATTTCATTAAGATATGTGCAAAGTAAAGTTATTAAAATCCATATTATAGAAATACTTCTCATATTACCCAATGCTTTATAATACTTTCGGGTGTCCCTGTACACACACCACTGGTGATATTTGCTCCATTTTCTGTAGAAAACATTCGATAGTGAACTCAAATAACATATTTAAATTTCATTAATATTTGTGTAAATTTAAAGGTATTAAAGGTACAATCACAATTTAAAGGTACAATCACAAGTTAAAAATAACTCTCATTATGTACATTTATACGTAATTTTGTCCTATACTGCCATGTTAAAAATTTAGAAAACATGAGATCACAGCGCCACCTGTTGAGCGATTGGATCCCCAAATGTAATCAGCACCAGTTTATGTCAGGGACCAACTAAACACCAAGTTTGGTTAAAATTCGTTAAAAAAAAAAAAAAAAAAAAAATACGATTTTTTTTTTTCTAAATTTTTTTCGTTAAAAGTAAAAAAAAAAAAAAAAATCGATAACTTTGTTTTAAATTAACACAGATTTATAGTTGAACCATTCGTTTTAAAGGTATTGACGAGACCTTTTAAAAGATACCCATCTTGAAAATTTAACCCCCCCCTCCCCTGGGGGGTGCATGTGAGCTATGCACCCCCATGCACAAACTTTTTTACTAATTAACTACTACTATTATCAATAATTCATATTAATTTTACAATCACAGGTTAAGAATAACTCTTATTACGTACATTTATACGGAATTTTGTCCTATACTGCCAAGTTAAAGATTTAGAAAAAATACGATCACAGCGCCACCTTTTGAGCGATTGATCCCCAAATCTAATCAGCACCAGTTTATGTCAGGGGCTAAATAAATACCAAGTTTGGTTAAAATTCGTAAAAAAAAAAAAAAAAAAAAAATACGATTTTTTTTTTTTTTAAGTTTTTTTCGTTAAAAGTAAAAAAAAAAAAATCGATAATTTGTTTTAAATTATCACAGCTTTTTTGTTGAACCATTCGTATTAAAGGTATTGAGGAGACCTTTCGAAAGATACCCATCTTGAAAATTTACTCCCCTCGAGGGGGGACTTCCCCCCAGAGGAGGGGGGGGGGGTGGCGAGGCTTCTACACATACAAAAAAATTTTCCCAGTTGACTATCTCTATCATAAATAATTCTTCTAAATTTCATAATGATTACTAAAAAATAATTCTCTTTATGCACATTTATACAAAATTGTATCCTATATCACCATGTTAAAAATTTAGAAAAAGCGGGATGGCATCGCATAGAAAGTAATAATTATAAGATAAAAAGAACTTTTAATATACCACATTTTTAAATTTTCTGTTGAATCATATAAACTTGACAATTCCATATATTAATTAAAAAAAAAAAAAAAAAAAAAAAAAAAAAATTTTTTTTTTTTTTTTTTTTTTTTTTTTTTTTGCTGAATTTTCCGATTAACTTGAAAGAAAATGATAAAATCTGTAATAAAGAGAAGAAATATAAGTAATTTTCTAGTATTTATTAATTGAAAAAATGTATTAAAAGTACACATTATTATCGTGTTCTGAGCTGGTCTAAAAGTTTCAAATTTCTATCTAGTCTAATATATATCTATATTCTAATGTATATCTATAGAACTATATTAGCACTTTATCAGTGAGTATAAAATTTTTAAAAGGGTGATGACGTCAATTTTTCTGAGATGCATAATTTAATTTTTTACAATTTTTTATTAATCACGTTTAAGTAAATGCTTTTCTTTTCCTGTCGAAAAAAAAAAAAAAAAAAAAACCGAATTCGTATATTTTTTTGCAACAATTAAATCTATACATATAAAAGAGTACTTCCACTCACTCACTGACTGACTCATCAACGCACAGCAAACTCTACTAGAGCCACTGACTCGAAACTAGGTCAGATTATAGAACATATTGTGTAAGCATCCCCTAAAAAGCGATTTTGCGAAATTCGCCACCCAAGAGGGAGTAGGAGTCAAAATGTGATTTCACAAAAAACTTCATAACTCAAAGAAAAAAGCAGATATCCGTCAAATTTTTGCTTTAAAATATAGCTAACACAAATATGTAAAAAGCAATTTCTTGAATTTTAGAAATTCGTTCCCCAAGGGGGGAAAGGGGGCAAAACGTGATTTCACATGTGCAAAACGTGGTTTCACATACTTCTGTATATCTCAAACAAAACAACAGATATACATGAATTTTTTGCTGTATTATATAGCTAATACAAATACCTAAAAACCAATTTCTAGAATTTTAGAAATTCGGTCCCCAAGGGGGGAAAGGGGGCAAAACGTGATTTCACATGTGCAAAACATGGTTTCACATACTTCTATATATCTCAAACAAAAATAACAGATATGCATGAAATTTTTGCTGTATTATATAGCTAATACAAATACCTAAAAACCAATTTCTGGAATTTTAGAAATTCGGTCCTCAAGGGGGGGAAAGGGGGCAAAACGTGATTTCACATGTGCAAAACGTGGTTTCACATATTTCTATATATCACAAACAAAAAAACAGATATACATGAAATTTTTGCTGTATTATATAGCTAATACAAATACCTAAAAAACAATTTCTGGAATTTTAGAAATTCAGCCCCCAAGCGGGGGGAGAGGAGGCTAAATGATTTGAAATAATCCCTTATATCGCAATCAGAAAAAAAAATATATGTGAAATTTTTGCTCTAAAATATAGCTCCACAAATGCAAAAAAACTAATTTCTTTAATTTTAAATTCGTTCCAGGTAGGGCGGGAAAGGGGGGGGGGGTTATGGGGTAAAAAAAAAAGAACTACAGTTAGACCGTTCAAAATTGGTGCAGATAGGTTTTAGAGGCCCGCAAGTCAAATGAGGATATTTTCGAAAGTGTATAGTTATTAGGAGGGTCAGAAAGAGAGAGGGGGGGGGCGTAGGGGCAAAAAAATAATGTATACATATAAAAGAGTACTTCCACTCACTCACTGAATCATCAACGCACAGCAAAATCTACTGGAGACACTAACTCGAAAAACTGGGTCAGATTATAGAACATATAGTGTAAGCACCCCTAAGATGCGTTTTCGCGAAATTCGCCCCCCAAGGGTGAGTAGTGGGCAAAATGTGATTTTACAAAACCTTCATGTCTGAAAGAAAAAAGCAGATAGCCGTAAAATTTTTGCTTTAAAATATAGCTAACACAAATATCTAAAAACCAATTTCTGGAATTTCAGAAATTCGGTCCTCAAGGGGGGAAAGGGGGCAAAATGTGATTCCACATGTGCAAAACGTGGTTTACCATACTCCTACATAACTCAAAAAAAAAAAAAAAAAAAAGATATACGTGAAATTTTTGCTCTAATATATAGCTAATACAAATACCGGAAAACCAATTTCTGGAATTTTAAAATTCGGTCCTCAAGGGGGAAAAGGGGGCAAAATGTAATTTCACATGTGAAAAACGTGATTTCACATACTCCTATATATCTCAAACAAAGAAACAGATATACATGAAATTTTTGCTCTGATATATAGCTAATACAAATATTTAAAAAACATTTTCTGGAATTTTAGAAATTCAGCCCCCAAGAGGGGGGAGAGGGGGCAAAATGATTTGAAATAATCCTTTATATCGCAAACAGAAGAAAAGATATATGTGAGATTTTTGCTTTAAAATATAGCTCCCACAAATACATAAAAACTAATTTCTTTAATTTTAGAAATTCGTCCTAGGTGGGGCGGAAAAGAAGGGGCTATGTGGCAAAAAAAAAAAAAAAAAAAAAAAAAAAAAAAAATAGAAATACAGCTAGACCATTCAAAATTGGTACAGATAGGTTTTAGAGGTCTGCAAGTCGAATGAGGATATTTTCGAAAGTGTAAAGTTATTAGCAGGGTCAGAAAGGGAGGGGAGGGCGTAGGGGCAAAAAAATACAAATAGAGTTAGACTGTTCAAAATTGGTTCATAAAGGTTTTTGATACCGACAAATTGATTGCGGATATTTTCGAATTTGTAAGATTATTAGGATAGACTGGAAGGGTAAAGATGCAAAAATATATAAATAGGAGTTAGAGTGCTGAAAGTGTTGTTAGGTTTTAAGGCCCGATAAATCGATTGCGGATAATTTCAAAAGTACAGAATTAATACGAGGGGCAGAAAGGGGGGCGGGTGCTGGGGTAAAAAAAAAGAAATTCAGACAGAATGTTTGAAATTAGTATTATTAGGTTTAAAAGAACGAGAGAACGATTGCGAATATTTTTTAAAGTCTAAAATAATTAGGAGGGGCGGGAACGGTAGGTGAAGTAACATGCGTGCCTCTATGTTCTGCCTCACTCTGTCGGAGCCCGGACCGACTATTCCACCGATGGGTGAAGGTTTTAGAGTGCTCGCGCTGCCGAAGGCAGTGGGGACCCGGTGTGACATTTTTTCCAATATTTTTTTTTCGCATGATAAAAATTAATGCAATTTTGAGAATTCATTAACTGTAGTTATTCATTTAAAAATAGTGACCAGCGAAGCGGGCGTAGCCTGCTAGTTTTAAATAAAACTTCAATGGCTAATTTTAAAGCTATTATGAGGTTATTATTTTCACATTTTATTAATTAATTAAAATAAAACATTTATTAATTAAATAAAAGTATTAAAAGAATGCATTGTCATCGTGTTCTGAGATAGTCTAAAAGTTTCAAATGTCTAGCTAGTCGAAAAGTTAGTTAAAAATCAGTTGCAAGGATTGTACTGGACAAACAAACAAACAAGAAAGCGAGTTAATTAAAACATGGTAAAATAAATGGATTTTACTCAAGATTATGGTGATTTATTTCTGTGACTTTCTTTTTATACCACATAAAAGTAGAAAAATTTATTCTCAGTTACGTAGAAGAATTTACTGCCTATTTTTTTCCCCTTTCAGATTTTAACATATTTACTTAATTTGAGACATTCCTAAACATGATCTAATAGATTCTGACCCATTAAACTTATTTGTATGTGACCAAAATTATGTGGTGGCTCTAGTTCTAGAATAATGCACAGAATTTTCTAAAAATTTAGGTTAGTTTCACTATTACATATAGTGATGCTTCTTAAATTTATATGCAGATTAATTGGTGGCACTGTTTGCTTAGCGTCCTATCCTTTTAGTGCTTTCCGTGGTTTTCTCGGAAACTGACAGAAATATCGGATAATACCCCCAAATACTGGGCGAGTCGTATTAATCCTCGACGATATATTGAACGCCCCAGTTCCCCCCCCCCCCCGTTCCTGCTGTTCAATGTCTTTTTCTAGTCAATTTTGTGCTCTTATTACTTCCGGTGTGAGCCTGTTTTTTTTTTTTTTTTTTTTTTTTTTTTTAACACACTTGACATTGTGATTTTTTTTGGTTTCCTTCCCATGCTATTTCTATGGGGTTTTTTAGCTTCCCCCCCACCCTCTTTTTCTACATTCTAAAGTAGCGGTGGAAAAGAGGGGGGCGGAAAAGCTAAAAAACCCCATAGAAATAGCATGGGAAGGAAACCAAAAAAACTCACAATGTCAAGTGTGTTAAAAAAAAAAAAAAAAAAAAAAAAAAAAAAACAGGTTCACACCGGAAGTAATAAGAGCACAAAATTGACTAGAAAAAGACATTGAACAGTGGGTACGGGGGGGGGGGGCTGGGGCGTTCCAACATATTATCACTCTTATACATAAATCCTGAGAAAATTTTAACAAAATCCAGCAAAACAATTTTTAAGTTTTCCTCGAAGAAAAGGTTTAATATGAATCGAAGTAATGTATTTGATCAAGGTAAAAGTACTGTGTATTACACTGTAAAATAATTAAAAACACTGTTGCCAAACATAAATAATAAATTTTACGGGCAATCCTTACATTTTATACTGTATTTGCCGCACTTGATGTAATTTACCGTTTCTTTAAGTAAATTTTATGCGGAGTAGTAAAATTTACGTCTAAAAGTTGAAAGTGAGGATTCAGATTTTAAAATGTAGACTGTGCTCTCTGCTATAATAAGGATGTTTTCTTTTTAAATAATTTAGTTGGTTGGTTGTTTATGGGGATTAAGGCCGATCGACTGCTCAAGGATCTTAGACCTGAGGGATTTGCAGAGATTTTTAAATAACTTTGCCCTCGGGAATATAGGCAAACGCTCTAGAATTCTAATAGGGGTTTCTAGAAAAGTACTTTTTTAAATAGGTACACCGTGAAAAAAAAAAATATATATACCGCCCTCATCTAGAATGAATAAGTAGTCATTTTGTAAATACCGAAACTGGAAATATAGATTTCCGAGCTATGCGCGTGAGACACGCCAATAAACTCAATAGGCGAAATGACCAAGAATTTCTACTCTACACATTTCTAAAAGGTGAAATAATATTCTGAATCCTTTGTATTGTGAGAAATTCTCGCTTGGTTTTCTAGAATTGGGTAATAAACCAAAATTATAATTGCTGAAACCCACCTCTTGTATTATCATGTATTTGCAGAGATTTTTAAATAACTTTGCCCTCGAGAATATAGGCAAACGCTCTAGAATTCTAATAGGGGTTTCTAGAACTCGCTTTCAGTGGGGACAAGAACTTATTAAGATGTTATGGAACTACATTTTTCTAGAGCCACAATTTAGGTTCTAGATGTCAGGTACAGAACTTTTTTTTCTCAGTGTAATCAGCATATTTTAGAATAAGTAACAAATTGCTCTAAAATACATAAAAAATTTTAGTGTTAAATAATGAAGAGGAGAAATTGTGTATGAAAATGCACTAATTTTCATACGTAGAAATGCATACACTAATACACTAATTTTCCTATACAGTAATTTTCATCACTAATCTTCTAATTATCATGAAAATACACTAAATTCCATCTGCAGTAATTTCATTTGCAGTAACACTGGAATGTCGCTGCATTCATGCTAGCTTTTTCGTTTGAGGAGAAGTTGTTCTTAATTATTTCAATTCAAAACAATTTTTAAGAGCTTTTTCTAATGTATGTTCTTTTATTACAAACTTTTTATTCCTCATGGTAAATAAAATATTCAAATCTGTCTACTGTTCGAGTTTTTCATTAAAAACTCGAAAATTTTCAATTTCTTTATATATAGAGTTTCTCACAAATTACTTATAATAGTTTAATATTTAATTTTTTTACTTACCATCGGAAGTAATCTTAAGACAGGTTTTGACATGCTTATTAAATCAAAAGTGTCAAATTAATATTTAATTTTCACATTAATTTAATTTATCAAATCCACCAACCATATAATTAATGTACTAAAACCTATAAATGCTTCATCTATTAATTTCTATAGGACAGTGTAAACACTCTAAATATATTCGAGGACATTTATGTTTAGTCACTTAGGCGAAAATTTCTCCCGATTTAGCTAATGCAAACATTAAAGTTGTTTGAATTGCCCGAGATCACCCTTTCATCGTAGAATAATAGCGCCACATTGAAGTGAATACCCTTTAATGGTAGGAAGCTTCCTTGAATCACTATTTTCTAGGCTGTGTTTAGACACAAAACAAATAACACTAAATCAGAAAACATGTTTTTCTTTTATAAAATTACTTTTTATTTTTTTGTATATATATATATATATATGTGTATATAATGTTACGAAAAATTGTCGACATTCTAGTTTGAAGAAAGTAGTTTGTAAAGAAATAGGCAGGTTCTAGTTGACGGATGGATTTTATTTCGAGAGGCGTACTATTTTAACAATCGCAGCTATCGTAGATCACTAGTCAGATTGTACAGTCGGCAGCAAAAGTATCCGAACACTAGCAATAATCCCTGTCTAAAAAAAAAGTGCACTTAATACTACTTTGTTAAATAAATCCTTGTCAAGTCATGTTCTTAGTCTCTAAGAACAGGATTGACAAGGACTTCTGTGATTTACGATAGCTGCGATTGTTACAATAGTATACCTCTCTCAGTGGAAGTTTTTGAATACGTACAACAAAACTATAATTTCTAGAAATATTCTCGGAGTGTGGTAGCCCAGTCGGTAGAGCGCCGGGTTCGTAATTATAAGATTGCGGGTTCGGTACTCGAGTCGGCCAAAGACCGTCGTGTACATTAATGGTGGCTGGTGCACGTAAAATCTGTCGTGGCCGCAATGTCCTCCATATTCCCATCAAAATTATACCTCTGGGTGTCACCGAAGCGAGAGAGCCATCCCTTCCGTGGAGAATCAAAATTGTGCTGGCATATATCTCCCGACCACCTCTAGGGATGAGTCCCAGGCCGTCGCCATTGCCCATTGCGCAGCACTAGTGAGAAGTAAAAAACTGAACAACCAACAACAACCATCTAGAAATATTTTCGAAACAGTTCAATAGTACTGTTACTTCATCAAATATTCTCGGAGCAGTTCAATAAAGCTGTCGCTTGGATAACAAAAGTCATTATTCGACGAATGTTCCAGAAGTAATCCAATTAAACAGTCACTTGTTCCATAAGAGTGAATGTTTTAAAGTTTTGTTTTTGGGTCAAATTTCTGAAAATGAGTTTTTGTTATACTTAAACAATTTGAGGTTCCCGGAATTCGAAAATCCTGTTTTTAACGGTTGGTCTCTGAGTGTGTCTGTTACCAGTATATCTCAAGAACAAGTATCTGGAAGTTCAAATTCGGTATTCGAAACGTGTATCATATAGTGATGCTACGTTAAACTTTTCGTTGAGATGAAGCAAATGGTTCATCTACAGGGCCATCCAAGAGAATTCAAATACATTACATCTATGAGGGAGATTTTTGGTAAGTGCAGTGTAATTATCTATAGGTTGCCCTAAATGAAATGGAATGAAGATTATTATTATTATTTTTTTAATAAGCATAAAAGCATGTTTTGTGGGTGTTAGATGTTTTTCATATAAGACTAAATTTATGTACACTTTAAGTACACAATGTGATGAGCATATAGAGAATATACAGGGCTATCAAAAATTAAGCTAAACGTTCTTTTCTATCGAATGTAAAAGTGCTTTGCTAGATTTTACGATATCGAGGAACACTGCTCAGTTAAGAAAATTCATTTTTATAGCCATGCTGTAAAAAAAGCATTTCTTAAAGTACTATTTACAAGTCTAGTTTTTTGTATAATATCACGTTTTCAGGTGCACTGAATACGAATGTTTAATTTTTAGCGGTTTTTCGATGCACATATCTGATATCAGCATAACTTAAAAACAAATAACTGCAGAAATTTTTAATTTGGTGTTTTAAAGTTCATATTAGGTATTCATTGAAAAATTTTATCAAGATTGGAAAGATTGGCACTTGTATTTTTAATAACATAAATATAGTCAAGTAAACTTTGTGAGGGCGTTAGACCACGTCACACAGAATTATATGTCAAATAAAAACATTGTTAAACTTATTTTAGATTATTTTTAAAGTAGATTGAACTTTATCACCTTACCTCATTGATCTTATGATTTAATCTGAAATCTATCTTTGCAGTATTGAAATGCATGGTAAGAGAAAGTCGTGTGAGCGACACACTAGATCATTTCGTATATAAAATTATTTTTTATTTAGTTATGTATGTATACATTGTTACAAAACATTATCTACATTCTTGTCTGAATAATGTAATTTGTAAAGAAATATGCTGGTTCTAGTCGATGAATGCGATCTATTTAATAGAATATCTCAAATCATTACAATAAAACTGTGATTTCAAGAAATATTCTTGAGAAAGGCAACTGTCAATTCAACAAATATTATTGAAGTAGTTCAATAAAACTCTTTTGTAAGCCGTTTTTATAAATGTTTATCGTAATTGTAAGTATTTTGGTCTCGATTTACAAAGAACATAAAATTATATTCCTACTTACAGAATTGTAATAATTACACTGCTCGGCATGAAAATTACCTCCAACACCATTTTTGCAAATTCTTATGTAAAATGATCTCCTGAATTCGAATATGATGGCCATTTTGTCCTATCACCCGCCGTTTTCGGGGAACGTCCCCTATTTTTACCACTTTTCGGTAATTTCATGGATATAAATTTGATTTAAAGTGGAGAAAAGAAATATTTTAACTGTTAAATATCTTCTGAGGTCCTAAAGAGGTGAAAAATTCTATGACATGAACATTTGCAGCAAGAGGAAGATTTAGGGGGGGGGGGGGGATTTGCCACTGAAATTATAAGTTACATTTATTATATTTCATTAACAAATTATTATTATCACTTATTATACTATTTTTATTTTTTATTTTTAAGCGTTAAAATAATTATTTTCCATCCTCCAAATCAAATTCATGACCATAAAATTACCGAAGAGTGATAAAAATTGGGGGAGGAGGTGATGTCCCGAGAAAATGGTGGATGATGGGACAAAATGGGGTTCATATTCGGATTCAGGAGATCATTTTACATAAGAATCAGCAAAAATGGTATCAGGGCTTTTTTTCTTTCAGCGTAGTATTATTAACGCTTTTAATTTATAAAGGTACTTTAACCTGACCACCATAATTTAATAGCTAAATTCATAAAATAAACTACATAAAATAAAATTGAATTCTATTATATTTGTTGAATTAAGCGAAAAAGGGAAATTTTAACTTTTAATGAAGTCTTTAAAAAGAGCCATAGTGATATCAAATTTATAAACCTTCCTTTCTAAATCCAAGACCAATGAAAACTGCCAGAAATGCTCGCCATTATATGCGTTTATGTTTATTCAGTCAAGTGGAATTTCCTCAGATTTTCCCAATGGAAACATATAATTAAATTGGATGAAGTTTTCGATTGCTTTGTTGAAATTATCATGTTCTGGAGAAATGCTTGTATTATAAGTGATAAGAAGGCATTTATACATACCATATACTGTTGATAATAACATAACATTTATGAATATAGCTAAGTAAAGATTTACAAAAATAAATAAATAAAATAAGTTTCTTTTTAAGAAGAAATAAAAATAAAGAAAAGAAATTTTAGCTCAAGTAATAAAAAGAGTCTGACAGTAAATTTAGCATAGCAGTAGTGCGTGAATTAAGAACATTTTGTTCGAGGGGAATGGTCCTGTGTAAGACACTGGTCTTTCTAAGAGGACCTAGAATCTATTCATGCAAGTTTCGAAAAAACCTAGGAAAAATACGAATAACTAGGGCATTAAGCGATAACTAGACCCAATTCTAGCATGTTTTATCTACGATATTGAAAAGAGGATTTTTAGATCATAAGATTAGCATCTGATGGCAACATTTATTTAAGAGTGATGTACAATAAATTATAATGTATAGTGGGAGTTAGCTATTAGTATTTAGAGCAAGATGGTTTCGTTTGATAAAGATACTAATTAATTTTTGATATAAGAGGAGTTGGGATCAGTTGGTTAGCGAAAGAATAAAAAAAAAAAAATAATAAAACAAGGAATGAATATTACACAGTTTGTACAAATGTTGAAATTTGGTTTTTCTCAATTTCACGGTTAAATATTTTTGAACGGCAGAAGTAAAAACACAGATTTCTTATTCATTTTGGGTAGATTTTTTTTATTAATATTTATTTACTAAAATATATACTTGTATAGTTTCCTTTTCGCACAAGAAGGTTTTTAGGGTCAATTTCACGAAAAAGTCTCTTTTCATAGAATTTGGAATGACTTTTGATTTTTGTGCCATGAGTCAACCGAAAGTATTTATTATGTCTTAACAGTTAATGTGGAACAAGTAGAACACAAAATAATTGTTAATACCATGGTTTACTTTTAGAAAAATAATTATAACATACTATAAGTAAATTGTTATATTTATCATAAAATAACAGACGACTTTCAATTTCGACTTCACTAAACCTTACGATTTTTTTTTTTTTTTTTCCAAAATATAAAAGTAGTCATCTCTATAGTTTTCCATAGAGAGCATACGTATAACATTTCAAAAAAATAAAAAGATATAAATATACACTATCCAATTCTATCTGTTTATTAAAAACTGACTCTTAAATAGAGAGTGATTTTAATTCGTTAAACGAAATTTCCCTTTGAACTGTGAACCTATAATTTAGTTAAAAAAAAAAAAAAAAGCGATACCACGTTATGCTTAAAGTAATTTTATGTTTAAAACAAGAACAGAAAATCATGTGGTAGCCATTGATTATTAACACTTTGCAAATGTACGTACTACTTGTATCGTATAACTTTTAAAGTTCTTTGCTTAAGTTGTAAGGTCGAGACTATAGAACGTCTCCACAGTCCGTTTGAATTTCAGCTGAATCCAGCAATCTAAAGTTGGGACGGTTAAATTACTTCGTCGCCAGTAGCTCGGCGAAAGTTGAGGTCGAGTGAGTTTTATGTCAGCATGGTGCTGCAGTGAAATAATTAGGATCTCAGTGTTAGATGATTTAGAAGTAATTTTATAAGGTTTTGATTGAAATGAAATGAAAGGGAGTTGTTGAATGGAGTATAAAAGGAAGGATAGTGAATTAATAGATATAGGATGTGATGTAATGGAATGGTAAGGAGTTGGTAGCTGATTAGTGTGGAGTTAAGAGTAATGTTGATGGTGATGGTGATAGCTTTATGCGTATGAGGGTAGAGAGGTGTAGTAGTGTGGCCTAAGTTAAAAGGATCAATCGTGCTTTCGGGAATCCGGCCTAAATCCTGGTGTGAGAAGAGTAGTGATAACAGAGAGCTACCATCGACAAGATCAGTATTGGTGAGATTGCTGCTTTTTAGTTATGCTTTGTTAAAGTCATTTTCTGGGGTTTATTAAAAGTTATAATAGTTCGCTCAACGCCCTCCTTACTATAGATTGCTAAATAAACTTTGTGTATTTATTTGTTAACTTTGTCTCGAGCTCTCCTCATTACGTAATTAAGTTAATCTTTAAGGATTTAAGATCTAAAATAGAGAATCATGGCTCACTCTGATTCTCTACAAAGTTATCACACAGCAGACAGACAAAAAGGCATGAGTGACTGTATGAATTCATAGTCACTCTTAAGCATTATTGAAAAGTATTAAAAATACTTAACGCACAATAAAACGTCGGTTCCTTCAGGATTTAAACAGTAGAAAATTATTTAAATGTCCTCCCTAAAACGCAATGCAATGACACTTTTTGAATGCCTCTATATACAAACAAGTTGTACAATACCTATTAATGGCACTGTAAACAGAAAACTTTCCATAGTGAACTTGAATAATACATATAATATTTAACTATTCTGAAAATATTTAAAGAAGCTGGGGGCGAGCAGACGGACAGATGGACAGTCGGATAGAAAAAGATGTAAATTGAAATCATATTCACACTTAAAAATTTTTGGAATGTGTTAAAAACGCTTAATGTAAAAAAAAAAAAAAAATCAATTTCTGCAAAATTTCTGTAATAGCTCTTAATGTAACTGAATATATTTGTGTAGCCCAGTAAATCTTATCCTAATCATACTATATTCTATGGAAAAGTCTTTTATGCAAATAAATGACATATTTCTTTTTCATTAAGATTTCTGCAAAGTAAAGTTATTAAAATCCGTATTATAGAAATACGTCTCATATTACGCAATGCTTTATAATACTTTTGGGTGTCCCTATACACACACCACTGGTGATATTTGCTCCATTTTCTGTAGAAAACATTCGATAGTGAACTCAAATAACATATTTAAATTTCATTAATATTTGTGTAAATTAAAGATATTAAAATAGCGTTTATAGAAATACCTCTCATGGAACACAATACTTTGGAATACTTTCGGGTGTCCCTGTACACAAACCAGTAGAGGTATTAACTCATGTCGGAATTTATTGGGAAAATCCGATAGTGAACTCGAATATCATATATCAGAGTTTCAAAAAATTGCATGAATATTTACGGGAGCGCGGACAGACAGACGAACACACTGTTAATGCCTTAAATGTTGACACTCATTAACACTTTTCAACCTTGTTCGAAAGTGTTAAAAAAATATTATTTTGGTTTCACTTGTTAGATTGGTATGTTTTTCTATGATTATGTGAAAAAGAAACATTTGTGAGGAATTCGAGTCTGCCATGATCTCGATTCCTCAATCTTAATCTTGAAGATTAACTTAATTACTTAATAAGATAATAAGAAGAGCTCGAGACAAAGCTAAAATATAAAATAAAGAAGTTCATTAATGCTTAATTTCAAGGTGGGTGTTGGGCTAACTCAGTTTTAACTCTCCAATTACCAAAAGGAATAAATTCAACAAAACATAAAATAAAAGGTAACTTATCTCACCAATACTGATCTTGTCGAAGGCTGCTTTCTGTTACCACTAACTATTCTCACACCAGGGGCCCTACAACGAGCACTTCGTAATCTTTTCACTGCCGAGTTCTAGCCGAGAATTCTGTGCTGTGACGTCATTTTTCGACAATCACCAAAAAGTGCTACAACGAACTCATCGTAAGCTTCTCACTGCCGGTATCTATCTTCGTTATCTATCTCTGAAATCTCACCCACTGAAAGCTAGTGAAATCGCGATTACGAAGTGAGAACTTAGTCAGCCATTTTTAGTACAAAACACCGATGAATTAAAAAATAAAAAATATGTACGTATGTCATACTTTTTGAAAAGAACTTTCAAAACTATTAATTTTTTGTGTGAAGACTGTATACATTTAATGATTAGATTTAAAGATATTTGATTATTAAGATTACGAGTGACAATAAGTCTGTTGCTTTTACCTTGAAACAATAAAACAAAAATAACCCTAAAAATTAAAGACTAAAGAATAAATTTCTGAAAATAATCATTTTTGACATCCTCAGAACTATAAATTATAATTTAAATCATATGAATTCATCGTTCATAATATAATAATTGTAAAAATGCTCATTTAAGGAAAAATATCATAAAGAACATAAGGCTGTCGTCATACGTCTCCTAGTGGCTTGGACACAGAGCATTTCGTTTCAAACCGGCAGTACCCGGGTTCAAACCCCACTAACTCTATTTCGGATTTTTGTTTTTAAATTATTATATATATGAAGAAAAATAAATTAATTTAAAATGAATAATTTGCCAGATGGAAGTTTTAATTTAGCAATTATTTTCTACTTCATTATTAATTGAATTTAACTTTTGTTTCAGTGTAAATTCAAATAAATATTTCAAAAGTAACCATTAAAAGTAATCCATTCAATAACAAGAAATTAAATAAATAATTTTAAAGGAAAAATATTTTTGTTTAAAGTTTAATTTTTGTTTAATGACTTTTCAAAAGCAGAAAAGAGATCAAACATTTTACTTTTAAACTATTTAGTTTGAACTGAAAAAACGAAAAAAAAGGAAGGGGGCGGGGGGGAGGATTTTCATTTTTGTTAAATTAAATTAATAATTTAAAAAAATATATATATATATTATCAAATTAACTTAAGCATTTTTATTTATTTATTTTGTTACTTGTATGCATACTCTAACAAAATATTTGAAAGGATAACTTATGGGGGGAAATTATATTTGTTAAAATTTTATCTTCTGGCAAATAATAAATAAAATTAAATGTAGAAAAAAAAAGTCGAAATATAAGCATTTTTTTTAAATTATTTTATTTCAATGAGAAAGAAAAAAAAAAAAAAAAAAAAAAAAAAAAGAAAAAGAAAGAAAAAATAAAGAAAGAAAGATTTTCTTTCTTTCTTTCTCTCCCCTAACTATTAAATGAAATATTCGTATATTTCTTATTAGTAATAAAGTAAATTAAGGAATTGCTAATATGTGGATTATTGTGCATAAAATACATATATATATATATATATATATATAACATTTTTTTTTTTAATGCAATAAAATATACACATGTATATAAACTATTATCCCTTACCAGGGATTCAATTTGGGAACTCTCGGTTAAATTTTTTTAAGGCAATGAGCAAGCTCTTTAATCAACGCACTTTAATACGTAAAATTAATGGGGGGGGGCTAAAAATCCATAGAAAAAGCACGGGATTCTCTTTCACATAGGATTGCTACGAAACTAGCATTACGAACGATTAATTCACATGATTTAGCTTAAATTTAAAGGTCTGAGGACTACAAAAGTGATTATTTTTAGAAATTTATTCTTCAGTCTTTAATGGACTATTTTTTTTGTTAATTCTCTTGTTTTTGTGATAAATATACCACAGTTTTTTATGTATATATATATATATATATATATATATATTATACGTAATATTGCATGAATTAGCAATTCCCTAATTTCTCTTATTTCTAACAAGGAAAATATGAATATTTAATTTAAAAGTAAAAAAAAAAAAATCCCCCCTTTTCTGAATGAAATAAAATAATAATAATAATAATAAAATGCTTATATTTCGATATATATATATATATTACATTTAAATTTAATTATAGTTATTATATGCCAGAAGCTAAAATTTGTAACTAATTTAATTTTCCGCCCGTAAATTATTATTATCCCTTCAAATATTTTGCTAGAGAAAGAGCACGTACACTAATAATAATAATAAAAAAAGATTTTGATGAAATTCTGGCAAAAGCAGAATTTAGTTTAAGACGGAGGACTATTAGTTTTTTTTTTTTTTCAAATTATAACATTTCTTTCAAATTATTCAATTATATTTTCGATAAATTTTAGATTTCGACAAATGTCCAACTATCGAAATCGACAACGCAAAAATCCCAGATTAAGACCCTCAGTCCTAAAAATAAATAAAAATGTTTAAGTTAATTTGATAATGTATAATTTATTATTGTTATTAATTTAATTTAACAAAAATGGAACTTTCTTCTTCTTCTCTCTTTTTTTGTTCTCTCTCTTCTTTTTGTTAGTTTAAATAAAATAATTTAAAAATAAAAGGTTTGATCATTTTTCTGCTTTTGAAAAGTTGTTATTAAACAGAAATTAAACTTTAAACTGAAATGTTTTTTCTTTATTATTTATTTCTTTATTCTTAATTTAATATCTTGTTATTGTGTATATATGTATCATTTAACTTACTCATTTTTTTCTACTTTATTATTTATTAAATTTAACTTTTTTGTTTTAATTAAATAAAAAAAATATTTTAAAAATAGGCAATTAAATTTTAAAACTAAAATGCTTACTTTTGAAATATTTACTTGAATTTATACTGAAATAAAAGTTAAATTCAACTAATAATGAAGTTGAAATTAATTGCTGAATTAAAACTTACAACTGGCAAATTATTTATTTTAAACTTCTTTTTTCCATACTTATAAATAAAAAAAAAAAAAAAAAAAAAAAAACCTAAAAGGACTTGACGGGGATTGAACCAGAGTACTGTTGGTTTGAAACGAAATGCTCTGTGTCCAAGTCACTAGGAGACGTATGACGACCTTCTTATGTTATTTATTACAGAGTCCTTAAATGAGCATTTTTACAATTATTTTATTATGAACGATGAATTCACATGATTTAACTTAGAATTTATAGCTCTGAGGACGTCAAAATTGATTATTTTCAGAAAATTATTCTTTAGTCTTTAATTTTAGGGTTATTTTTGTTTTATTATTTTAAGATGATAGCAACAGACCTATCGTCACTCGTAAACTTCCTAATCAAATATCTTTAAAGCAAATTATTAAACTTGTATAGTGTTCACACAAAAAAATTATAATTTTTAAAGTTCTTTTCAAAAAAGTATAACTTATGTTCATCATTTTTGTTTTTTAAATCACCAGTTTTTATTAAAAAATGGCTGACAATATTTGAGCGTATTCATTTTCGACCATTCACGCACTGTGATTGGTCAGATAGTATACGAAGCTGAAACTCGCGAAAAGTTTTCGAGTATGGAGGTGAGATTTTACTTCACTGTGATTGGTTAATGCTATCCGATTTCGAATGAATCTCAAACTCACCGTTTAGCTCTCGATAAGCGCTCACGATCAGTTCATTGTAGGGCCAAAAGTGATTGTCGTAAACATTTTGGTGAGATCTTCCAAACTCGGCATCGTGAAGTTCTCACGTCGTGAGCTTTACGAAGTGTTCGTTGTACGCCCCCAGAATCGTCGGCTTGATTCCCTAGGCGCGACAGATTCTTCTCTTACTTTATGCTACAGCACTACACCTCTCTACCATCACTTAACACCCGCATAAGAACTATCACCACCAACATTACTCTTTACTCCACCTCCTCACACACTAATCCGCTACAGTTCTCTACCACTACCAATTCACTATTTTATACTACATTCTACAACTTCCTTTCTCTTCATTTCAATCAAAACTTTTCAAATCGTTTTCCATTCATATAACTCTCAGAACCTAATTCTTTCATTACAGCACCATGTCGACATAAAGCAAACTCGACCAAGACTTTCGCCGAGTCACTGGCGACGAAGTAATTTAACCGTCCCAACTTCATACTTTGCTGGATTTAGCTTAGTTTCAAACGGACTGTAGAGACGTTCTGTCGTCTCAACCTCACACTTTCACCCAATAAAGACAATTATACTGTAAACAATTATACTGTAAACAATTATACTAGCTCAATTGGTAGAGCCTTGACCTTGTAAGTCAAAGATCCGGGGTTCGAGTCCCGGTCCAGGCATTATTTTCACTCAGTCGGAGGGATAAAATTTCAATTATACTCTAGCACGGAAAATTAATATTGCAATAGAGAAAGTTGAACTTACTGTGATTTCTGGAATGTTTAATTTACAACACAAGCTCTTTAAATACAGGGTAATACAACAGTAAAAAAAAAAAAGTATTCAAAAAGTGTTGACTTTAGAACTGTGCAGCTTTCCCTGAAATGCACAGAAGGACATGTGATTTTTACCATGTTTTTATTAACTTCTATTCTTGTTTGTCCAGTACAAATCTTGTAATCAATTTCTAACTAACTTCCCTTCTAGCCAGACATTTGAAACTTTCAGAATAGCTCGAAACCCGATGACAACATAATAGTTCGAAGCCCGATTTTCGAATATTTGATTTATTTTATTTTAATTAATTAAAATATGAAAATAATAACCTCCTAATAGCTTTAAAAGTAGCCATTAAAATATTAGCTATAATTTAATTGTTCACAAAAAAATGCTTACGAGTTCCTTTTCTTTCGACATAAAAATAAATGCATTTAATTAAACGTGAACGTTAAAAAAAATGTGAAAATTTAAATTATGCATCTCACAAAAATGGACGTCATTATCACTTTAAAAATTTTGTACGCATTGATAAAGTGCTAATGTAGTTCTATAGCTAATATTCAACAGAAAATTTAAAAACATGGTATATAAAAAGTTTTTTATCTTATAATTATTATATATTTATATAATACTGTTATTATTGATTTTGTCATTAATAAAAATAATCTGATGTGTTTTAAAAATATCCGTTACTTATGGCTTAGTATATTATAAATTCTTTACTAATATTTTGTTTTGTTCTTCAATTAAGATAATCCTTGATATAAAAAAATAAGCCAATACAATTCGTACATCGATAAAAATAATCCCTTACAGGTTTAATATTTAATGTATACTATACACTTCTATACGTTTTTTAATTAATGGCTTGAAATATTCGAAGTTTTACTTACTCATTTATGAGAGTGCAATAAAAGTCAATATTACATTACGAATTCATCAGGAAATTAGAACCATATTTTCAATAGACCAATAAAAATCCTTTTACGTAGCCTGGTGAAATCTTCACTGATTTCACAAAATTCAAAAGCAGCATAATTATATTCGTTAATGCTTCCGATATCTGTGTAAAAATTATCGTTTTCTAAAGAAATTCCTTCAACAGATATTACTCTCTTGCTTTACTTAGCGCCATTTCATGCAATGTAAATTGATTTTTTTTTTTTTTTTTTTTTTTTTTTTTTTTTTTACCCTAAATTTAAAATTTCGTCGAGGGGTTCTGTACTAAAGCTGTTCCATTTCTTTAGCGTGACTTTTCCCAATTTTAGTTTAATTATTATCATTATTACTTTTTTTTTTTTTTTTAAGAAAAAAGATGGCACTTTCAGGTGTTATCAGAGATCAAAAGAAATATATTTGTTTACTTATTTTTTATTTATTGTTGGTATCAATTTGTTTTATTCTTTTTAATAATTTAATTTTAAAATTTTTGGGTTCGTTTACTAACTTTGGACCAATTATTCGATTGTACTAAATAATATGGCGTAAGCGAGATTTTCTTTGGTTTAATAAGTGCACCAAGTATTGATAAAATCTAATAATCCGGATTAAAATTCGGACAGATACATTTAAAAATTTTCAGTTTTATATACTTAAATGAAAACAAAAACATTTGCTCGTTCATTCAAGGTTATAGATAAAAAATGGTAACGACGCAAAAGTAGCTGACTAAAAGAAATAGTACGACCCCTCGTACTAATAAAATATAAAATAATAAATTTAAATAAAAATAAAAACTATATCAAAAGCAAACGGAAAAAAAGCATTTGAGTAATTTTTATGCAACACAAAAGAAAATCAAAGAAGAAATGGCATTAACATAATTTTTTGAATTTTTAAATATGTAAAAAGCTCCATGGGCATATAACTAGGAAGAGATGATAGGAGAAGATTTGAAGATCTCTTCATTCCGAACATTCTGTGGATGCTCACTCATTCAACATTTCAAACACCTCCTATTTTGATCAATATAACCTAAATTACAAGAAGAATAAGGGATTAAATAAATGCCAAACAAGGATTTTTCTGGACGGCTAAGTAGAGTCATGTCACAAATTAAAGAAAAAATATGTTTGGCGTCACCCTGTAAAATATAATTTTTGAAATGCACTGTATCTGAAACAGGAGATTATATATATATATATATATATATATATATATATATATATATATATGTATATATTATTGTCATTCTGTTTTGTGAGATAGCATATACATTCATGGATATTTAAAAGTCAACGTCTTTTGTAGAATATCTGACAAACTACAGTTGAATTAATTTATCACAATCATAATATATGAACATAAAACATAAGATTAAACAAGGATGATTTTATTAAATAATGTTTGACTGAATATGCACAAACGTTAAAAAAATCATATTTCATTTCTATATTTTTTCAACTATTTTATTTCTTTTGTATAATTTATCATCACATTTTCCCTATGTAAAAGCGACGCCCTTATAAATGCATTTTATTTTTCTCTTTATCTATTATTATTATGAATTTTTTTAATTTTCCACTAAAAATTTAAAATTTATTCATTTTATGGAAAATTATACGAAACACTGAGAAAAAAAAATATACCGCCTTCATCTAGAATAAATAAGTAGTCATTTTCTAAATCCCTTAATTAGAAATATAGATTTCTGAGATATGCGCATAAGGCACAACAATAAACTGAATAGACGAAAACATCGAGATTTTCTAGTCTACACATTTCTAGACGGTGAAACAATATTCTGAATATTTTGTATTGCGAGAAATTCTCACTTGATTTTCTACAATTGTGTAATAAACCAAGATTATAGTTCCTGAAACACGCCTCTTGTATTCGCATTCATTTGCAGAGATTTTTTAATAACATTGTTCTCGAGAATATAGGCAAAGGCTCTAGAATTCTAATAGGGATTTCTAGAAATCGTTTTCGAAAGGGTCTAGAATTTATAAGGATGACAGGGAACTATTTTTTAGAGCCACAATCTAGATTCTACATGTCAGTTTCAGAATTTTTTCTTAGTGAATGTTGTCCTATACTCACTCTCAGAAGTGGATACTCAAATTTCACTAAAATTTCTTCATTTTTTCACGAAAGTGTTTCCAGGAATATGCTCCAAGCGAACATTTCGTCAAACTGACGAAATTTGTTTCGTTACTTATTTGAGAACACGAATTTCGTCAAAAAAAAAAAAAAATATATTTCTCCTTCTTATTTCGTGAAATTGAGAAAATTACTTTCGTCACTTGTTTGAACATACGAATTTCGTCAAAAGTAAAGATACATTTTTTCATCCTAGTTTCGTGATACAGAATAAAATACAAATTATAGAATTATAAAATCACTTGCAAGTTCACTGCTTTAGGAATTAAATCCTAATTCTATTTAATGAAAATATAAATAAAACAGAGCAAACAAATAAAAATCATTTGGACATTTATTTGACAGCTTTAAGACCTATAGTTAAAATGATTTTTGTCTCAATTGATCCATATTTATACAGAAATTCACAGAAACGAGCGCACACAATATTTTATAAGACGTAGGACATCACAAACATCCATGCCCGCACCACGATTCGAACAAGAGACGTGGGAATCCAGAAGGCAGCGCCCTATCGAACGAACCACCAGGCCGGCAAATAAAAGTCATTGTAACGTAATGTCCAAACAACACAGGTAAAAAACCAATATGGCGGCAATGAAAGCTAGCACATGCTATTGTGAGTAAACAGCTTCGTCAAATATTTGAGAGTTCACGATCACGTCATCGCTTGACGAAATGGTTGTCAAAAACAACGAAGTTAAGCCCGAGGATGTCTGAATCGTCAAAATTTAGTATATTATTTCTGAGAGTGCTGTCATACTAAATGCTATAAAAAAATGGGATGACAACACTAGCTTGTTGAACGATTGGTTTGCAAATATAATCAATACGAATTTATGTCAAGATACAGGAGAAATTACTTATATTTCTTTATAAGACACAGCACCTACAATTTTTTTTAAACACGCACACATACAGACACACTGACTGTCACACACGCAGATGTTTTGTAAAGATTATGAAATCATGTTCAAGACATCTCATAACGTTTAACTGCATTGAAAACAAAAGGTTGGAATTTTTCATGAACAAAATATTTACTTCTTTTATCTATACAGAATAAAGTAAAGTAAAGTAACAAAAAAAAAAAAAAAAAAAAAAAAAAAAAAATCTTGCTTTCGTAATTTTTATAACCTTTATTTAAGATACATACAATCAAATACTAAGATAAATTGCATTAAAAAAATTTAATTTATAAATTTATTAATAAATATTGCATTCATAATTTAAATTTAATAATCGTTCACATAAAATAATAAAGCTATTTTTTTTTCTATGGCATTTAACACTTTTCATTTTATTTAACACTTCTTTTCTCTATTTTTGTGAAATAAATGCTGTATTCTGTTGTTTTAGCAAACCTGAAAAACTGATCAACTTTAGGCATAAATAAAATTAAATCACAATTATTGATTGATTATCTCCAATAACCACATCTGTTACCTCTATATCTATGATAGTACTCGCGAAAAAAATTAATGATAAAACCATTATAGTCATAGCTGTTATTTCTTTCCGAAACAGATTACGGCCATTAAATGTTAACTAATAAATATAAATGTATATTAGAAAAGGTGCCTAAAAACCATACATTTTTAGAATATTATGTATAAGGAAACAGCTCCAAATTATTTTCTCAATAAATATTTTTATTTTTTTCCATATATATACACATATATACAGGGTGATTATAATTAAAGTTACGATTTCAAAATGCTATAATTTTAAAACTACCCATCAGAGCGATTTGATATTTTACCAGAGAAATCGTGAGTCAATGAAATTTTGTTTGGTAAAAGAAAAAAAAAATAGTTCCAAAATGTGCCGTTAATTATCTGTAAAGTAATTGTTTCATGAAGCTCCTCTTTTTATCTTTTCACTATTGCTGTTTCCGCTGTCAACACGTATTCTTGTCTTTTTGCTAAAAAAATTGTACCCTTGAAGTCTATTGTTTCCTGCTATTCCATTGTGTTGCTAACAACATTTCCGTGTTTAATGAGTCCATTTAGGCATTTTTCCTGGCGTTAGTTTGACAGCGCCATCTATAAGAACATGTTGGAACTACTTTTTTCCTCTCCCATACAAAATTTCATTGCCTCACGATTGCTCTGGTAAAATATCAAATCGCACTGATGGGTAATTTTAAAATTATAGCGTTTTGAAATCGTAACTTTAATTATAATCACCCTGTATATAAGAAGAAAGTATTACATACGTGAAGTTTTTCAACCTCCGGATTTAAATGGACTTCCACGTTTTGAGATCTAAAATGCCTGACTGTCTGCGTATGTGTTAGTATGTATGTATCATAAATTTTATGAACGCTGCATTTCACAAAAATGAATCAAATTTAAACAAACCTGATATTTAGTTTGAATTTGACCTAAACAGATGCTGATTGTATTACTGAATCAACTACTGATCTGGTCACGCTGTCAAACCTATTTCTTTATTCGTAATTTTTAATATGGCAGGGTCGGACCAGATTTGGTAAAAATATCTACAGTGAGAGTTATTTTTAATAAATGTCTGTGAAAATGATATGAATTATTTAAAATAGTAGAGGTTGGTTGGTTCGATTTTTACCTCGCACTAGTGCTGCGCAGATGGGAAATTGGCGACAGTCTGGGACACACCCCTAGAGGTGGTCCGGAGACATGCCATCACAATTTTGATCCTCCACGGAAGGGATGGCTCTCCCGCTTCGGTGACCCTCAGAGGTATAATTTTTGATGGGAACATGGAGGACGTGGAGGACATGGAGGACAGATTTTACGTGCACCAGCCACCATTAGTGTACACGACGGTCTTTGGCCGGCTCGAGTACCGAACTCGCAATCTTCCAATTACGAGGCCGGCGCTCTATCGACTGGGCTACCGCGGCCCTAAAATAGTAGAAGAAAAAATTGTACGCATAGGTCTTCCCTGAAGAAGAAGTAATTCCAGCTGGTGTACATTTTCAATACCAGTAACTTTCTAAAGAACTCGCCAATCAATTTAAAACGAATGATTAAATGATAGATATATGATTAAAAAACATGCAGAATTTGCATATAAAAAGATGAATAAATCACCCCAAAAGATTCGCGTATATCAAAATATGTTTTTAATCACACAATATATTAAAAATATGAAAAAAATATATCTTATAATAAACTTACATGAAAACCAAAATTGTAGAACAAACTAAAGTAATCCAAAAACATAGAAAAAAAAATGAATTGAACATCCAAAAATGCCCCGTATGGCTTGAGACATACGTTTTAGGTTACAGCATGCTTTTATGTGATAAAAAATCTCTCCATAAGCAGACAGTTTAACAAAAAAGCACAGTTGAGGTTAATGTCAAAATGAGTTAAATAAAATGGAACAAACAAGAACTAGTCAATATTTACTCAAACTGCAGCATGAAATTTTATGAATCTTTAGCTAATTAACTTAGTAAAATCCACAACCACTGTAGACTATATATCTATTATTTTTTCTAAATAACATAAATATATGTTGTTACGAATTTGTAAATGATTGTATTTATTTTTATGTAAATTCCTTCAAAGAGGCTAAGTCAGGTGATAAAATGTCAATTTTTAGCATTTCTAGCTCTTTTTCGCATTAAAATAGCTAATTTTCCCTTAAAAACGCATTAAAAAGTTTTATAAGGCAGATAATTCGCGCCAAACCTGGTGACTTTCGCTCTTTGGTGACTTTTTGTCAAACTTGGCAAGAAAATCCTTATTATCGATATACCAAATATGGAAGCTGTAACTCCATTGTCTGAGCAGTTTCTGGAATTTTCTGCAGTTTTCTAAGTGGGTATTTAAGAAATTGCTTTACGCCAAATCAGTCAGTCTCAGTTGAGTTTCGCCAATGCTTTCAAAGCTTTTGAAATAGCTCTGAGTGAGCTTCTTTGATACAGCCTTGCTGTATGTTAATGTTCTCATATAACTTGTACTGTGAGATTACTGTTTTCAAATGTTATTTGAGCTGTGTTTATTAGTGAAACTGAAGTTGATACTTGGTTTATAGACCTGTATTCTTCCAGAAATTTCTGAAAATAAAGTTACCAGCCTCTTCAAGATTCGCTTTTCTTTCTCGGACAATTCACGAACCCCCATCACAACAATGTATATATATATATATATATATATATTGATTTTTTTTCCACTTTTTAAATTTAAAAGCCGCCAAGGGTCTCCCATGCTTAAGCTATACCAAAGAAATTTGTAGAAATGTACATAGTAGTCGATGCTAGAGAATGAAACACGGCTACTACATGGCTTTACATGGAAAAATAGATTAAAATAAGTCCTGTCGTACCAAATTAAATTATGTTTTGCACAAAATTTTACATCTATTATTAGGAGAAAAAAAAATAGGTTTAGGTTTTTTTTATTTTTTTATAGTAATTTTCTATTGTGTTTTGCTTACCAACAAAGTATATAAAAAGCAATTAATCATCTCCTTTTAATTAAACTGTTAACTTGGCAGTAAGTTTTAGAAAAAAAAAGTAAGATAGAAAGAAAGAAATAAAAATGATATTCCTTAAGCCATAAATAACTACAGTTACGATCTTCCGATAATGACATATGTTTCAAGCCATCTGAAGTGAAATTTCCGGAAAAAAAAAAGACGATAAAATCATTGCTGGTAAATATCTCCTTTCAAGATACATAAATAAAGACATAAAAATAGCTACCGTAAAATTTCTGGACATATACATCTTTTTACATTTCTAAAAGAAATATTTTATAACTGGATCTTTCATTTACACAAGGATTTTCATCAGATTTTTCTAATATAACTGCTTGAATAGATAGGTATAGGAAAAAATTAACTTTTTTTTCAACATTCGTTTTTAAATAACATATTTATTCTATGTATGTTAATAACGGATAATACAGAAATTGCACAATGATAATTCAGAAGTCTCCAATATTATTTATATTATTTATCAATGTTGCAATATTAGTGAGATAAGGATTATTTATTAATGTTGCAATATTTGTGAGATAAGGCTACTATTAAAAAGTATTGATAAATATACACTTCGTGTTTCGAAAGATTTTAACTTTCTTTGTCACGTGCAAAAGAAAGCTATTCTACGGAATAAGAAAGCAAAGTAGTTACAGACTTACAGAAAAAATAAATCAAGGGAAAATCTAGAGTATATATATCTAATAAGGGGAAAGTAAAAGCAATCAATGCAAATAAGACTATGGATGAAATTCTGTCTATGACAGAATTTAAATTAGTACGACAGGACTAATGATATTTGTGTTTTAACAACCTTATAAGAAAAAAAAAGTAATAGACTGCGTCCAGTAAAATTCTGAAACGTATATTCAAAAAATGTATTGATTTTTAATTCCAAATAAATGAATGAAATTTGAATGCATTGATTGTATAGTATCTTCTCTTAATTGCTCAATACTTATTTACTAAATATTTTAATTAGTAAAATAATCTTAATAACCATTTCGTATTTTTGTTAATAATTAACAGTTTCAATTTCTACAGAACAAAATATAATATTAAAGAAAGCATAAACTAATTATTCGATATTTAAATTATACTCAAAATTCATCACAGGTTAATTAATATTAATACATTAATATTCAGCCAAGACCCGTTGGCTGTGTGGTCAGACGCTGTAAAATATACGTTCTATTTTCTGCCAGAAATTATCTGTAATTTGAGAAAATACGCGTAATTTACGAAAAACATTACGTTGTCAGAACGTATTTTCTGAAATTACAGAGACTTTCTGGCTGCAAATAGGACATATTTTTTACAGTGGAGGACACAATTACGAACCCGAAGGTTGTGAGTTCGATCCTTTCCGATGGGATGTGAAAAAAACAAAAAAAAAAACAAAAAAAAATATATATATATATATATATATATATATATATATATATATATATATATATATAGTTAAGAATTTCACAAAATATTTTAAGACAGAGTTGGAATAAATTAGAGAACTAAATAGTAAAATTAGAGAGAGAGTATTTGAGTAAGAGAGAATATTAGAGAATTAAATAATAATATTGGATATTAGGAGGCTTTTTTCGAAGTGGTGCACTATAATTTGGTAAAGACGCAAAATAGCAGATTGAAAGAAATAATCCTGTTGTACAGAAAATATTTGAAAACACTAATCTAAATATTCTGGCAAAACTTTTACTAGATCCGTTGGTTGTGTGGTCGGAGTACAGAGCTACGAACCCGAAGGCTGTGTGTTCGATCCTCACTGATGAGAAGTGAAAAAAAATATGTAAAAGTTTTTGCGGATTTCACAAACAAAATTTAAGATATAATAAGAAATTAAATAGTAAAATTGGATATTGGCAGGCATTTTCAAAGTGGAACACTATATAAATTGGTAACGACGCAAAATAGCAGATTGAAAGAAATAGTCCTGTCGTACTAAAATGTAAGGTTAATTAACAGGAAAGTGTTATAGAACTTGTCCTTTTATGATTTATGGTAAAACCCGAAAATTTTATGTGTACGTATTATTTTATGACTATTATATTTTTATGAGTAATATTTTTTATTCTAATGTATAAAATGAAATTCTAATTAAATTTAGATTTAAAATTTATAAACCAATAAATTAGTATAATTTCTGTACTTTATTCTGACTTTTGAATTAGTTCAGAATATTTCAATTTTTTTTTCTTTAATTGTTATATAAGACCCACATTTGACTTGGTCATAAGATTCTGCTCTAAAAATTGTTAACTTGAAGGTGAGATCGTTGAACTTAGAGAGCAATCACTTAAATAGAAGTTTTGTGGTTTTTCGTGGTTTTCTCACCAACTCACGTGAATGCATGATAGAACTCCATAATAAGATTATTATGAACGGCATTTAACCCATGCTCCCCACCCCCCCTAGATCAAGCAAGGAAATCGTGTGCAGGAATTATTTTTTTTTAATCATTATGTAAGACATACGTTTGACTTGGTCATAAGATTCTGCTCTAAAAGTTGTTAACTTGAAGGTGAGATCGTTGAACTTAGAGCGCAATCACTGAAGTTGGGGTTTTTTGTGGTTTTCTCCGCAACTCACGTGAATGCATGCTAGAACTCCATAATAAGATTATTATGGACGGTATTTAAGCCACCCCCCCCCCCTAGATCAAGCAAGGAGTTCGTGTACAGGGACATCCAAGAGAATTCAAATGAATTACGTCTATGGGCGATATTGCAGTCAAGTAAAGTTTAGCATCTGCAGGCTGCTCTAAACGAAATGAAATGAATGTACATATCTTTATATGCATAAAAGTATTATCAATGCAGAATATTGTACAAAAATCATTCATCACTCATTTACAGGGCTACACAAAATCACTAGACTATAGTGGGATAATAATTGGAAATTCCAGGAAGTGCATTTCTGATTTTCATGTTGTGATGTTGAGACTGTAGAAGGTCACTACAGTTTGTTTAAAATTAAGCTGGATCCAACAAAGTATTAAGTTGGGATGGTTAAATCGCTTCGGCGCCAGTGACTCGGCGAAATTTTAGGTCGGATTAGTTTTGTGTCGACATGGTGCTGCAACGAAGGAATTAAGTTGCGAGAGGTAGATGAACTGGAAGCGATTTTGAAAGTTTGGTTGAAATGAAGAGAAAGGAAGTTGGTAGAAAGTAGTATAAGATGAAGATGGTTTTCGTAAAAGGTGTGGTGTACTGGAGTCTTGTCCGATGTCTGTCTACGACAAAGTCTAAATCTTAGAGTTTGGAGAAAGTTATATTTCGGTAGTTGAGATTAAGTTGTGCTTAAGTTAAGTAGCTTGATAAGTGTTGTCGTGCTTGAGTGCGAGTATTCGTGAATGGAAAATAGATTCAGTCGGGAATCCGCGGATCTGTTGAAAGTCACGGTATCTACGTAAAGGAGTGCATCCGTCTCTATACTTCTACTCTTCTGGGGTGAGATATTTCAAATTATCTAAATTAGTTATTATACATATACATTTATTTGCTAAAGTTTCTATATCGGCTGACTGAGCTACATATTCCAGATCATCCTCCCATTATTCTAGTTGAATAAACTCTTAGTTTTATTTTTATATATCTGAGTCTCTGCGCTAATTTCATATTTAATACTTAAGTAGTTAAGTTAACTAAGTTAATCATTGAAGAATGGAGTCCACTTATTCCTCACAATGTGTGCTATAATTACAGGATTTTATACACAATGTGGTTTTTACATAATTTTTAGAAGAAATACAGGGCTGACAAAAGTTAAGCGAAGACATTCTTTTTTATTGAATGTAATTAGATCCTTACTATAATATTTTACCGTGACCAAGAAAACTGTTCAGGAATTAAAGATAATTCATCACATGAATACGGTAAATAAAGTATTTTTAAGATAAATATTCAGCGCTTGTTTTTTATATATTTACATTTTTTGAGGTTCCATGAACAATGAAGCAAATTTTTTAAACTTTTGATTCTTTCTATGTCTCTTATCAGAGTCGCTTAAAGACAAATAATTTCAGACAATAAAAATGCCGTACTTTGGAGTTAGTATAAGGTTGTTTCTTGAAAATTTAATAAAGATTAATAAATTTAAAGGAAGTATGTGCTGGAAAGTTGTATGAATAATTTGTAACGAGCTTTAAATTTAATTAAAAGCTTTGAATTCTGTATGAATGTGGTTACAATATTGAAACCGGGTGTTGAGGGTTCAGCAGACCCCCCCCTCCACACACACACACACGCAGAATTATTTGTCAGAAAAAGCTGTTCCAAAGTCTAATTTGAATTGTTTTTATCGTAGGTTTATATAATAATACTAGTTACCTTAAACCATAATCTCCAATCTACCTTTATAGTATTGAATTTCAGGGTAAACGAAAGTCATGCGTGTGCCTCACCAGATTATTAATTTCATAATGATTCTTAAAAAAATATTCTCTATATACAAATTTACATAAATTATGTCCTGTACTGCCATGTTAAAAAATTTAGAAAAGACGAGGCGGCAATCCCACCTGTTCACAATGATTTTCATCAAAAGTTGATAGATACTAATGTGTGCCAAGGTTCAAGTACATTTTAATTTGTATGAAACTCTGTGCAGTAGTTCTTTAGATATAGTTGCCACAAAATTTTGTCATTCATACACAGACAGACATTTTCTAAAAATCAACTACGTTCTAGATCTCTCAAAACGTATAAATCCATCGAAAACACGCGTTCAAAATGTTTTTGCGAAGGCAATACTTTCTTCTATTGAATACGAAAAGAAGTAAGTAAATAAATAAATAAGTATGATTAAGTAATTTGAAATTGTAAATGTACTGAAAAAAAAAGCAACAGATCAGTGGACGAATATATCCAATTTCGGCGGTCAGAAAATTAAATTATACTTAAAGTATTTACATAAAATACACGTTTGTAATATTTTGTGCTATTCTCCCTGTGCTTAGTTGATTTTAAACGCATTACACTGAGAAAAAACATATATCGCCTTCATCTAGAATGAATGAATGATCATTTTCTAAATCCTTAAATTAGAAATATAGATTTTCGAGCTATGCGCATAAGGCACGCCAATAAACTGAATGGATGAAATGGTCGAGAATTTCTAGTCTACACATTTCTAGATGGTGAAACAATATTCTGAATATTCTGAATATTCTGAATCTTTTGTATTATGAGAAATTCTCTCTTAATTTTCTAGAATTGGGTCATAAACCAAGATTATAGCTGCTGAAACCCGCCTCTTGTATACACATTTATTTGGAGATATTTTCAAATAGGTTTGTTCTCGATAGTATTAGAAAATAGAAATTCTAATAGAAGTCTCTAGAATTCGCTTTCGAAGGGGACTAAAAAAATTTTCATAAGAAATTTGTAAGGATGACATTGAACTATTTTTTCTAGAGCCACAATTTCGATTCTAGATGTCAGTTATAGAATTTTTTCTCAGTATATATAGCTCAGCCTTATAGCTCTGAAATCTATATTTCTAGTTTAGGGATTTAGAGAAGGACCACCTATTCGTTCTAGATGAAAGCGGTATATTTTTTTTTTTCCTCAGTGTATGATTATTCGATATATTTTTCTGTCAAGGTAATTAAGTAGTTTTTGGTATTTATAAACCAGTAAATGCTGTACCACATTACAATTTTCAAAAGCGATCTATTTCTCGAAAATCCTTATTAAATGAATGCAAAGAATTTCCTTACATTACTATTTTTGATAATTAAAACACTATCATTTCGATCCATGGTAAAATTTATTGAAGAAAAGACAACAAAGGATAGCCACTAAATGTACAATACTTTGACGTAAGAGAAAGGAAAAAAGCAGGTATTGTTGATAACTTTCAATTTTGCAACAGTGTGACAAACATTCAACAATGCACATTATATTTCACCTAAACAAAAACAACAATGAAATCTTCGTAATCATAAAAGGGATTATGGCTGTGTAGCATAATTTCTGATTATTTCCTAATATCAAAGCATTTTATAAAATATAACTACTTGAAAAGTTGTTTTAAAGTGATTAAAATGGATTATTTTGGAGGCAGATATAAAGCTGGACTCATTGGAAACAAATTTTACGAATAATTGATTGATGTGTTGGACCATCTTGAATCAAAGAATTATTGCTTCGTAGACATGCTTGGGCAGGGATCCTATGGATCCGTTATTAAAGTAAAAAACTCGAAATCCAATAAAGAATACGCTGTTAAAATAGTGTCTAAAGATAATGTCACAGATGGTGAAAATGTATTATGGTCCACGTTGGAGCATAAGAACTTGCCCCCTTTAATATCTCGTGATTTTGTTGATTTCTCTGATTCTTATTTATTTTTTACCTCTGCCCATCCGTCAACTTTGAAGAGAAAGTTATTTGACTTCTTGTTTAGAGATAAAGAAAATAGTCTATGTCAAGTCGTTACTTGGATGAAACACACATTGGATGCAGTCAACTACCTTCATGAAAAAAACCTATCTCATCTGGATTTGAAATGTAACAATATTTTAATATCTCGAGATAATACTGCAATCCTTACTGATTTTGGTCTTTTAACATCAAGTTTAAAGCCAGTCAAAAAATATGAGCGCCTTTGATATATCGTTGTCCTGAATGTTGGCCAACAGAACTTGATTACCCAGAAATTGATGGAAAAGTGTTTGATGTTTGGAGCTCGGGGACCTTGGTTTTCGAATCGTTCACAAAAATGAGTTTATGTACTGAAATATTGAAATGGCAGTGTCCGTTGACCAGCTGGCAAGGACAGATTTATCCGTTATTAAAAATCAGCTTACAGAAAGATACATTTTCGAACTTGGTTCAAAATGCTTTTCCAGTTGCTCTGGAAACTGAGAAAAAAGTTGAAAGTTTTATAGATTTTGTAAAATGTTGCCTTGTTATACAGTCTAAAAAGCGTCCAAATGTCCATCTCTTGCAAGAACATGAACTATTCGGAGGCACTTTCAGAAGTGAGGAGTTAAAAATTTACGAGACTATATGGATAAATGAAATTGATGTTTCAGAATTTAATTCACTTCTCCAATTTAATACTTTGGAAATGGAATCGGATGTAAGCATTGAATGTGGCAAAATTAGAATGAAATAATGAAATTGATAAAGAAGAATCATTTGATGTTAAAGTGATTAACCTTAGTTATACAACAGATGTAATAATTCCGTCTGAAAAGTCGAGTCAATGTTCTGTCCAAATTAATAATGAACACTATATTTTTGACTTCGATAATGAATCTTATATAAGTGAGCAATCTGTTGAAAAGTCCGACTCTAATAACGAATTTTCTAACGGTGAGTCTATGAAATTGAATGGGAATTTTTTCTCGTCAAAAACTCTATCTGCCTCCCATTCCACCCGATGGCAGAAATTCAGAAGGTGGTGGAATAACCGTATGAAACATCTTGGCAGACTGTTGATTGACTGTATATCTTGAAGAAAACTTTGAACAATGGTTGTTGAAATAATGACTGAATTAACGTGACATTTTGAATATGACAAAATTAAGATACTCCACCGTGTCTCCTATATTTGATAACAGTTAAGATCTGTGGATGAATCTTCATCATTCATCTTCATGTTTTGTGACTAAATGGAAAAGAAATCGACTATGCCTATAGCAAGTCATCTTTTGATATAAGAGCATCTATATACTTTCATCATCTCTTCTCAGCCTAGTTAACATCATCTATCAGCAGCTGAAGAAGAATATGAAGTCGACTAAGCTATACCTCGACTGTCATCCGGGGTGTCAGTCGGCTCAATGTTTAAATTGTTACAGCATCCAATATTTAAACTGAATATCAGATGCAGTTTCATTGTATTGCATTGTATTTGAGATATATCATTGCTAAAAAAATCCTTACACATGTTAAAATGAATTAAAAAAATTATAAAGTTACATTTGAATAGTGTGTATTTTTTTTTTCATTTGTAGAAGGAATAAAACTCATTTTATTATTTTGCAAGTACACCATTGTAATGTTCAATTTATTAAAATTATTAATTTTGTAGGAATTGTACTGCTAAATTTTACTAGAAGTGTTTCCTTGGCCGTCTCGCCTAGGCCGATATATCTATTAATTTTCTCCGAATGAATAGCATTATTAATACTTTAAGTACACTATTGAATTTAGTGAGAAGCTACTTAAAACTAAGTATATGAGTATTAAGTTATAATTAGTTACTTATAACTAAGTCAGTCAAGAGGGGTTAATAGAATTATTAGTCCCATAATATACAATAAATACTATAATTAACTCGGGTCGTAAACGATTATACCTGTTTTCTTATTTATTTATTTATTTATTTATTCATATATATACTTTTTTTTGAGGTATTAAGAATCTGAAAATTACACAACTAATTTAGACTCCGAGTAGAAGGTAATCACTTTGTCAGTTCATTTGTTAGTAGTACTTTATAGTATTGTAATTTCATTACATATATAAATTAATAAATTCTATAGAATTCTATAGAAAAGGGAGATGGGTGGGAGGGGGTCTAACAATACTCCGGAAAAATTTATAAAAGCTGGCAACTCTGTCTTCATATCTCATTTTTTTTTTTTTTTTTTTTTTTTTTATGTTATTAAAATTTGAAACAAAAGCATCTGAATCATTGTGTAAAATATTTCTTTCAAACTTAAAATATTTAGAAAAGTATAAAAAGTTGCAGCTTAAAATTAAATCATAGGAGATACATAAAAAGAAAGCTGATGTTTTACAAAAAATGATAACTTAACATGCATATTCACAAATTTGATGTAATTATTTTCGCGTAATTTATTCATGTTTCTATCAAGAAGTTAATATCGGTCTCTCCCTTACAAAGCTGTGTAAACCGCCTACTGCAAAGTACATTTAATTAAATTCCTTATTCTACATGCATATCATAAAACTAAATACTATGTGACATTAAATTATGTGATTTTTTTTCTTGAAATAAAATACTGAAGAAATAATAATAATGTAATTATACCGATATATCGAATAGCAATATTGTATTATCTAAGTATTATTAAAAAATGAATAATATATACAGTACTAAAAACTATACAAATAAAAAGCCAGTGTGAACAATGTGAATTTTTCTATCAATAACTATTGTTCCATGCATATATTATATCTTACGATTGTTTATCTTGTCTGTTATACATACATAATTCTTTCAAAAAAAATTTTTTTTTTTCTTTAGGGAATCTTGTAATACATGTCCTCAGATATGTAACCCATAAATATTTATTGATCTTCAGCTGCAACACATCTGCCGTTTTCTTACTTCTAAGGTATCGAAAAAATGTAACATTTACTAGTAGAGTTTCTTCTTCTGGATATCCATACATTTAACGTTGAGCTATAAAAACATTCAGCACAGATGTCATAAAAATGATGTTTTCATGCGTTCTTTAAATGCGAGATAAATTTTCCGTGAATCAATTTGCAGTTAGTTTAGTTGCGGTGAGTACGTGTTATATAATTGACACTCTGCCGTTCAAAATTAAAGCAACAACATTTTCTTCTTTTGCACATAATTTTTAAACAAATGAACAAATGTAAGATAACGTTTGAATGACGTATATGTAATTAAATCCTTAATAGAAATTTATATGAATTTAACAAAAATAATAATTTTAAAATTGATATCAATTTTTTTTCCTGAAAAGCAAGCTTTGGAAGAAAAGAAAAATTTAAGTAATTTTTTCAAGGGAAACTGAATGAGAATTGGTGTTGCGGATACATTATACAGATAAGTGAAGATGTAGATGCTTCCAAATTCTAAATTTAAACCGGATGTTTCTTCATGTATTCACTTTTCCTTCTCTTCTTTCTTTTCTTGTGAATATATATATATATGTATAGATAGATAGATAGATATAGATATAGATAGATAGATAGATAGGTATTAGTATACAGGGTAGAAGATAATGTCTACATAAGTCTGTAGACGTTTGAAAAAATCATAATTATTGAAAGAATTGATTGAATTGAGCGCGGTTTGCGAAAAGATCATTCTCATGAAAAAAGGTTTTTTTTTTTTTTTTTTTTTTCTAAAGAAAAAATAATAATTAAGCTATTTGTCGACAGAGGGCACTGTGCGTGACCAGATCACACATTCTCATGAAAATGTTTACAGGCTTATAAACAATATTGCATTCGTCGCTACAAATTACAGTTTGCAAACCAGTTATAACACTGCTAACTGCGGCTTCAGCCGGCGGTTCTTGCCTGAAGGAAAACATTTTCACCCATAACGCTTTATCCACCAAGTCAGCATCGCAATTAAAACTTCATGTATGCACAAGTAAGAGGCAAAGTAAGAAATAAACTGTTCTAATCACAAATTTGTGCAATTTATAGGATTTTCGTTTGCATATTTCACTTTTACATCCGTTCGAAAAATTTAACTAGTTGTCTAACTATCGTCGACAGAAAATTTAACTATTTTTTTCTTTATCAAATATATATATATATATATCCCCCTTCACGATAGCGATTAACCGCGTTCAATTCTATCAATTCCTTCAATAGTTATGAATTTTTGAAATTTCTACAAACTTATGGGACACCCTGTACACACGAATAAGAAATTTTGATGAGATTTCTTTGCAAAATTATTTATTAACAATTTGATTATTCTTTATTATTTTGATATTCATAGTTTGTGAGGAATAAATGGTCTCCATATCTCAATTCCTCAATCTTAAAGATTAACTTAATTACTTAATTAGATAGTAATAAGAGCTCGAGACAAGGTTTTAAATATGAAATAACAGAGTTTATTTAGCATTCAATATCAAGGAGGGTGTTGGGCTAACTCCATTTTAATTAAATCACCTCAAGAAATAACTTCAACAGAGCATAAAATAAAAGGTAATTTATCTCACCAATACTGATCTTGTCGGCTGGATTCCCAAAACGCGACAGATACTTCTCTTACTTTATGCTACGACACTACGCCTCTCTACCATCACTTAACATACGCCTAAAACTATCACCACCAACATTTCTCCTTAATCCACCTTCTCTCACACTAATCCGCTACAATCCTCTACCACTACCAATTCACTATCTTACTATATTTCTACCAAAACAATCTCCGTCCTATACTAAATTCTACAACTTCCTTTACCTTCATTTCAATGGAACTTAAAATCACTTCCCATTCATCAAACACTCAGAACCTAATTCTTTCACTGCAGCACCATGTCGACATAAAACTCATCCGATCAAGACATTCGCCGAGTCACTGGCGACGAAGTGAATTAACCTTCCCAACTTTGGTGACGGTCTATAGTCTCGACCTCACAAGTTTATAAATTAATAACTATATTTTTCTAAAAAGCCCGTTATGGAGGAAAAAGAAAAGCGAGTACATAAAGAAAAAACAGGTTTTAATATAGCATTTGGAGACATGGATATCGCCACCTATCTGTATAAACACCATTAATGCACAAACACCATTTCTTATTTAATTTTCTTTTTTAAAAAATAATCAATTTTCCATTTCTTTGAATGTTTACTTTTCAGAGAATTGGAATTAAGACCGGTTTAAAAATTATTTCTTATATTAAGCTTATATAAAATTCAAATAATAATATTTAATGTCAAACACGTCATCCAAATTGTATTTTCATATCTTAATTTGTTAAAAAGTTATACGTAAAAGAAGAAAGGTAGAAAATATTTGGTTGTTTTAATTTTTCATGCCAATGTAAAATTGAATCAACGTTGTGTTGATATTGATTAATGGTAAATGGAGGCATTTTGTGCTAATAAAATTAAAAAAATAACGGAACAACACTCGGATGTCACGAGATATTGAATAAAATAAAATTAACGTGTCGGAACCTCTAAAATTACATCAGGGCTAGTGAAACAGGACTGAGACATATAAAAGTGATTCTATTAAAATCCAAATACGGACTGATCCAAATAAATATTTGGCTGTCTCCTTATAAACCGGTGAACGCAGAGAAAAGCGAAATGTATAAAAAAAGACGAAATAACTCAAGAATTCCAGATTGATTATTTAAATTATATAATACAAACTGATTAAAAATATATCTACTTAGAAAACAATGTGATAACAAGATAAGCAACTCAAAGTACTACTAGAAAAATTCCAATCTATTGCAGCGCCAGCTACCTGAAGCAGTTGACGTAACATTATTTTCTAAATGATTGATTAACATTAAACTAACAATCTTGGTGTTTGAAAAGTAGTAATTTTTAAATGTTTTTCAATTAGCTACATTCAGACACATCCTAAAAATTTTCTCTTCTCGACTGTTATGCTACCACACAATATAATTAAATTAAGGTAATACATTTTCCTCATATATGTTATCCATAAATACATATTGATCTTAACGTCTGGGCATAACATCCACACTGAGAAAAAAAATATATACCGCTTTCCTTTGGAATGAATAAGTGGCCATTTTTTAAATCCCTTAACTAGAAATATAGATTTTCGAGCTATGCGCGTAAGGCACGCCAATAAACTGAATAGACGAAAGGATCGAGAATTTCTAGTGTACACATTTCTAGATGGTGAAACAATATTCGGAATATTTTAAATATTCGGAATCCTTTGTATTGCAAGAAATTCTCGCTTGATTTTCTAGAATTGGGTCATAAACCAAGATTATAGCTCCTAAAACCCATCTCTTGTAGTCTCATTTATTTGCAGAGATTTAAAAAAAAAAAACATTGCCCTCGAGAATATAGGCAAACGCTCTAGAATTATAGTAGGGACTTCTAGAACTCGCTTTCCAAGGGAACTGGAATTTAAAGGATGACATGGAACTATTTTTTCTAGAGTCACAACTTAGATTCTAGATGTCAATTACAGAATTTTATCTCAAGGCACCACTATATTATCTGATACATTAAAAAAAAAAAAAAAAAAAAAAAAAAACGCATATGTCATAAAATCTGTTTTGACATGCGCTATTTTTAATCATGAACTGAGAAAAAAAATACATACCGCCTTCATCTAGAATGAATATGTGGTCATTTTCTAAATCCATTAACTAGAAATATAGATTTCCGAGTATGCACATAAGACACTCCAATAAACGGAATAGAAGAAAGGATCAAGAATGTCTAGTCTACACATTTCTAGATGGTGAAACAATATTATGAATATTATGAATCTTTTGTATTGCGAAAAATTCAGGCTTGAATTTCTAGAATTGGGTCATAAAACAAGATTATAGTTGCTGAAACCCGCGTCTTGTATTCGCATTTATTTGCAGAGATTTATAAATAACTTTGTCTTCGAGAATATATAGGCATGCGCTCTAGAATTCTAATAGGGGTTTCCAGAATTCGCTTTAAAATGGGACTAGAATTTTTATGAATGACATGGATCTATTTTTTCTAGAGCCTTAATTTAGATTCTAGATATCAGTTACAGAATTTTTTCTCAGTGTGCAGCGAATTAATGTGAATTTATTTTGTATTAGTTAATTTTAGTTGCAGTTATTTTGTATAACGTAATTTATCTAACGGTGTCAAAAATATGTTAATACGCAAATTTTTGTATTAGAAATCTACAAAAATTAATAGTTATTAGACGCTTTGTTTATAATTAATTTGCGTTGAGTACTATAAATTTTGAAAATACTTAACCATTTCCCGAATAGTTTAAATTAGTCAATTCCTCAATTTTTCCGTTTAAATGCATCATTTATAAGCAATATATAAACTTGAGTTCTTCCATAGACTAAATATTTTAATTTATTTTATAACATCTTGTAATACATTTTCCTTAAAATGTATTAGTCAGAAGTATTTATCGATTTTTAGCTACTGAGTATCACATCTGCCATTTTTCTTCCTAAGGTATTGGAAAGAAGTAACGTTAGAATCTGTACTTACTGTTCTTTCAATCGAATGTCAAACTTTTAACGTGGAGCTATAAACAGATTGAATATAAATATCGTAAAACCTATGTTTTTATGTGTATTTTTCAGCGAGATAAATACTAGGTGATCCCAAAAGTCACAGGAAAAATAAAAAATTCGTTGTTAAAAATTATTCACTGTAGCTCTATGCGATTTTCACTGAAATGTACGGAAAAACATGGATTTATATATATATATATATATATATATATATATATATGTAAATAAATAATCTGGTGTGTCATTCACACGACTTTCTCTTACCCTGAAAATTTAATGGTACAAATACAGGTTGGAGATTAAGAGGTAAGATAACGAGTAAACCTATGCTAACAATTCAAATTAGGCTTCGGAAGAGTTTTATATGACAATTAGTTCTGTGTGAGGCCCCCGTTTCATTAATGTACCTACATTATTTGTATAGAATTAAATCGGTTGTTAAAAAATAATTCTGTTTTTTTTAAATAATTTATTTAAATTATTTATTAAACAAATTATTTTTTATAATAATGCAGACGATTTCCATATTAGAGAAGTAGTATAGCAATAAATATCCAAAAAATAGTTGAATTTATTCTCAATATTACATTTTTTTTTTTTTTTTTTTTTTTTTTTGTTAAAAATGAAAAACATCGATAACTTTATTTTTAATTATCGCTGATCGATGGTTCAACTGTTCGTTTTAAAGGTATTGGCGAGCTCTTTTGAAAGATACCCATCATGAAATTTTACTCCCCTCGAGGGTGGACTTCCCCCCCAGGGAGGGAGGCGACGCTACTACATACACAATTTTTTTTCCAGTTGACTATCTCTATTACAAAAAAATATATATTCGTTTCATTTGGTTTAGTGCAGTCTATAGATGTTAAACTCTACTTACCTACAATTTCCCCCCATAGACGTAATGTATTTAAATACTTTTGAGTGTCCCTGTACACGAACCATTTGCTTCATCTCAAAGAAAAGCTTACTGTAGCATCCCTATATAATACACATTTAGAATACCGAGTTTGGAATGTCTCCTGCTATTTGTTCTTGAGATATATGCTGATAACAAACAGACACAGAGACACACTGACAGACCATTCGCTAAAAACATGATATTGGTATTCAGGGGACCTCAGAACATGTAAATGTAACAAAAACTCACGTTTGAAAATTTGACCCTAAAACGATACTTTCTCGACGCTATGGGTAAGAGAAAGTAAAAATATCAGTTAAATTTTTCACCAAGATATGAAGCTGTGTTCACAGTACCTTCTTACATTTTAAACAGATCAGTCTGATCAAGAAATGTCATACTGCAAATATTGGATGTTTTTTTAAAAGAATTTTGAATGTGTAATGTCTGACGGTCATTCTAGTGAATGACGCCCATCACATTGAGCATTTATAGTCCTAGTTACGATGTTGAATCTACAGCGCCACTGTAAAAATGAAAATTTACAATTATAATGCCATTTGATTAGGAAATATTAAACTATAATCCACACTTCTTAATTTTCCACGCATATTTATTAACTAACATTAAAATTATTTACATATGTACAATTTAAACTTACGACATTTTCACGCACAGCTACATATCTGTAGTACATTTCAAAACAACAACTACAACTGATTCAGCAGCAAGTCAGAAACGAAGAAAAATCTGGTGTGAAACAACCACACGACTTCCATTACCCACTATTACACGTATTACATGCATTTTTTGGAGATATATGCATTTTTTGAAATTTTCCAGTAAGAGAAACTTGACACATGTGTAAAGACATATTGTATAAAACAGAGTTTGCACAACGAGTTAAAAAAAAAAAAAGGTGAGTTAAAATGGCGAGTTTAAAAAAAATCAGTACAACCGTTTTTAAAGGAACGCCTTTGCGAGGCCTGAAATTGAGCTATTTATACAGGACGCCTATCAATTTTCCTGAACTAACCAACCATATCATTCGAAAGGACATCTAATAGAGTGTTTATATAGCAAGTTTGAAGAAAATCGTTAGAGCCGTTTTTGAGATACGGACTTACGGTCCCACTTCCGGTTTCCGATGTCCCACTTCCGGTTTTTCAATTTTCACCAAAATTTGGAAATTTCATCTAACACCAGACGTATTTCAATTCTAATGTTTTGTAGCTCTATCTTTATTAGTTTATGAGCTATAATAGCCAGAAAATTCTCCACATACATACATACACACACACATACATACATACACACTGACCAATTGCCAAAAACCACTTTTTTAGACTCATGGGACCTTAGAACGTGTAAGTCAGGTGAAAACCCGATATCGAATTTTCAGACCGAATACAATACTTCCATTACCTACGGTAGTAGGGTAATGGAAGTAAAAACATTCTAACTGGCTAAATAGCTCTTTGATATTTTACCAAAATTCTACAATCGGCTAAATAGCTTTTACATTGCATTACCAGAATGACGAATATCACTATCTCTTAGAAAGGAAGGTAGTTAACCTTTGTTACTTTTGTTACAAAACTAATTTGCTAATAAATCTTTTATTATTTAAAAAAATTCCATGCTTTTCTATGCATTTCAGTGAAACCCGTATACTGTTTCGGTCAATAGTTTACGAATAATAACATTTTTATTTTCTCTGCGACTTTTCAATCACCCTGTATTTCTTGAATGAATTTGCTTTCAAATATTGGAAGTTTCAGCAAATATGTTTTGCATAGTTTCTAGAACGGAATATAAACATGAGTCAACATTCATTTATAAGTATTAGAATCTAAATTAATATGAACACTCGGTAACAAAAGTGCCCGAACACTAGCAAAAATTCCTATGAAAAAAAAAAAAAAAAAAAATCCTTCATACGGTTTTGTTAAACAAATCCTTGCCGAATCCTGTTCTTAGTCAGTGTAAGAACATGATTCGATAAGGATTTATTTAACAAAGTCGAGTGAAGTGCACTTTTTTTACATAAGAATTTTTGCTAGTGTTCGGATACATTTGTTATCGACTGTATATATTAACTAACCTCTTCGCAATTATTTAAGGTAAGATATAATTTTAGAAATACAAAAACAATTTCCGATACATTTTATTTCAAAAAATTTTCATTTTAAATATATTACTTCCATGAAAGTAATTCAAGACCAGTTCATACACAACTTATTTTGATTTTGATTTATAGAAACTTTTAATGCATATCGTAGTATGTGTTACCTATAGATATTTATTGATCTTTAACAACTGGATATCTCATCTGTCCTTTTTAAGACTTTCCGTAGAATTAAGAGTTTTTATAATTTCGATTTAAATGTTTCTCTATCCGTCTGTCTGTCTTTCCGTGTTCTAACTTCCATAAATATTTTCGGAATTTCTTCAAACGTGTATAGGCTAAACAAGTTCAGTGTGATATGATACTATTTAAAAATATAAAAATACCACGGTTGGTTTGTGTACAGGGACATCCAAAAGACAAACTTTTTATTTATTTACTTAATATTATTATTTTTTTTTTATCTATTAAGATGTTTCTGTGAGACTGATTGCTGTTCTTCTGTTTACTGTATTTACACTCAGAAAAAAAAATATATATATGTATACCGCCTTCATCTAGGACGAATAAGTGGTCATTTCCTAAATCCCTTAACTAGAAATATAGATTTCCGAACTTTGCGTAGAAGGCACGCCAATAAGCTGAATAGACGAAATGATCCAGAATTTATAGTCTATTTATTTCAAGATGGTGGAACAATATTCTGAATATTCTGAAACCTTTGATTTGCGATTAATTCTTGCTTGATTTCCTAGAATTGTGTCATACGTCAAGAATATAGTTGCTAAAACTCGACACTTGTGCTCTCATTTATTTGCAGAGATTTTTATATAAGTTCTAGAATTCTAATACAGGTTTCTAGAACTCGCTTTCAAAGGGGACTAGAATTTATAAGGATGACATGGAAATATTTTTTCTAGAGCCACAGTTTAGATTCTAGGTGAAAGTTAAAGAATTTTTTCTCTGTGTAGATAGTATACTCTAAAAATAATCACTAAGTGAAGGCTATACAAACCCGATTCTATGTTTTTTTTTTAATAAATAAAAATCTGCAGTGTCTCTATTTGATTTTCCGAACATTTATTAATTAATGGTTGTTCAAATAATTTAAAGTAGGAGAAGTCTGAAGTTAGCCAGCTCAATTAAATAAGGCGGTTAACACTTTTGTACTTTAAATAATTTAATCCCGTCAGTCAGAATAATGAAGAATTTTCGTTGTGTTCTTGTAAATATCTATAAGAGCTAGATTCACCATAATCCAGATATTTCTTGCGACGTTTATCTATAACATGCATATACAATTTCAGCTCAATCGGATAATGTTTCCGATGCACTTTATATAATCATTTCACTCCCAAAACCTGACAATCTGCAGGTAATAGAAGTATTCTATTCGGCCAAAAGTCTCAATATCGAGTTTTCATCTGTTTTACATGTTTTATGATTTCCTGAATGCAAAGAGTAATTTTTGGGTGTGTATATACGTGGGATGTGTATATATGTGTACATTTGGCTAGTGTATATATGTGCGTGTAGAGGAGGAATTTTTTTGACTATCATATCTCCAAAACTTCAAATATTAAATAGATCTAGTGCACAAACGATTTCTACATCGTTTGTGAATTGGCAGACTAGAAGTGGGACCGTATGTCCGTACTTAAAACACGGCTGTAACGATTTTTTTCAAAGTTGCTTGGAATCTTGGAAAGCTTTGGACGGCCCCTACCTAGACTACTCTAGACCAAGCTCAATGGGCTGATACCGTTCAAAGGGGCGAATAACGCCAGTTCACTGCATGGCGACCAACTACTCTACGAGTTACTTGAGCATCCCATAGAAATGAGCTGTGTCCGGAAGAACTGGGGTAAGACTTCTAACTGTGGACTTCTATCTCATAGATAGGACTTTGTCGTTGCGATTTAGCATTTCAGAGTTTTTCTTTGACACGAAGTTCGACCAACACAACCGCATTTCTAAGAATGCGCACCAGAAATACACAGAGCATGCGAAAAGGTGGTGGAATATTTTGAAATAGGCGTAGACTTAGCTGAGAAAACAGAGAGGGAAAAAAAACACTTTAAGACGAGGGAAATGAGCAGGGGAGCCTCAAATCACAGTTGCTATAAATAAATCCTTTTAGATGTTCTTTTTTATGCATTAGTTGATTAGTTCAAGAAAATTGATACACACCCTTTATAAATAAATCAATTTTTGGCCTCACAAATGTGTTCTTTTAATAAACAGTAAAGATTTTCTTCAAAATTGACATGCTAACTCACCAGATATCGTTTCGTATGTAGTTGTCAGTTTCCAGTGACCAGATGAGCTTGCCAATCTTTGGTGAAAGCCGGTTGTGGCACCGAAAGTCCATATCTCAAAAACGACTTTAAGGATTTTCTTCAAATTTGCTACACAAATTCTCTTTAGATGTCCTTTAGTATCATACTTGGATACTACGAGAAAAATGACAGTTCTGGATAGGCAATTCAGTTGTAGATCTCGGAAATGGATGTTTCAAAAAACGGCTCTAACGATTCTTTTTTAAACTCGCTATCCAAACTCTCTTTTATGTGTCATCACGATGAGAAAATAGCTTTGATTATAAAGGAAAATTGTCAGGTATCTCTTATTTTAAGTTAGTTTTATTTCTTCTTACAACACATTTTCCAAAAAGAGTATAGAATATGTGTAGTAGTGGGTATATGAAGAAGTCGTGTGGCTGTTATAGATTTTATTTTTTTAATGGGTAAATGTTTATCTTTCTTTTATACATTTTTATAATACATTTTCTCAGACATATCCTTAGACATTTTCCCCATAATTTTTTATTGATGTTTAGTGACTTTTTATTAGATTTGTCATTTTATTTCCCAAGATACCGAAAAAATAGTATAACGTTAGGGTCTTAACTAGTACCACTTCCTCTTTCCAATATCAATACGTTAAATGCTGATCAATAAAACCATTAAACCCAGATGTTATAGCACTCATGTTCTCATGGGTTATTTTTTACGTGAGATAAATATCCTGTGAATGAAACTGATATTTGTCATTTTTGTTATAAGTATATTTTATATTTTTTCTATAACGGGTGGTTGGTTGGATTTTAAGGCACAAGGTCAAACCTATAATGTAATCAAAGATAGTATAAACTGAATTTCTGTGGATTATAATCCAGATTAGTTTTTATAGTTCAAGTGATTTCCTTCTCATAAAACTAAAATGACTCTTCATTTATAGCATATCTCGCTTCTCATTTATATCATTCTTTTAAGCCAGTGTTATTATTTTTGATTCATATCATCCGAATATCTCATTCAAAAATAAATTCTTTGGAATTATGTTTTTTGAATTTCACTTTTTGATCATGTCACCTTAATTCTTAGTGACTATTATTATTTATTATTATTTTTTTAAATAAATTAACATTTGTGTTTACGAGATTGAATATTAGAGCTCTGATCTTACTTAATGAAGTAAAATATCTAAATTTATTTTTAAATACATGCTTATTAATATAAAAGGCAACATGTTCAAAGAGTAAAATTGAAAAAAAGATAATTCGAAAACGTTCAATTTTGAATAAGATATCCTTGTAATACGAAATAAAAAAAAGAAGATAAAAAAATCTTGAATGAAACAACCACATGTCTTCCATCACCTACTATTATACGAATTATATGCACTTTTTGAGGACAATGTTTTTAACAAAGACTTAGCAAAGTAGACACCTAAAAGTTTTCCGGTAAGAGAAATTTGATACATGTGTAAAGACATATAAAACAGAACTTATATTGCGAAATAAAAATAATTAAAAAAATATATCAGTGGGGTTATTTTTTGAAACACCAACTTCCGAGATCTAAAACTGATCTACCTAATCAGGATGTCTGTTAATTTTCCTGAAATAACCACGTAATACATGAAAAAAGGTATGTAAATGGGTTTATGTAACAATTTTCAAGAAAATCATTAGAGCTATTTCTGAGCTACCGACTTTTACCAAAACTCAGCATACTCAATTGTTGACTGGAAAACAACATTTACATACTAAAGGATATCTAACAGAGCATTTATATGCTGAGAATACCGTTGAGCCGTTTTTGAAGTAACGCATTTGTGGGACCTAAAATTCTGTATACAGGACGCCTATCAATTTTCATGAACTAATCAACTAATACATATGAAAAGAATTCTAAAAGAGTGTTTGTGTAGCAACTTTCAAGAAAATCATTAGAGCCGTATTTGAAATACGGACTCACGGTCCCAGTCACCTGTTCCCGATGTCCCAGTTCGCGTTTTCCAATTTAAGCCAAAAGTTGAAAAAATCCTCTATACATCAGATCTGTCTCAATTCTGAAATTTCGTAGTTATATCTTTATTGGTTACGGATATATAATAATCAGAAGATTCCTCATACACATACACACACACTGACCAGTTGCCAGAAACCGCATTTTTGGATTCAAGAGACCTTAAAACGAGTAAATCAGGTGACAACTCGATATCGAATTTTTGGACCGGATACAATACTTTCATTACCTACGGTAGTCGGGTAATGGTAGTAAAAAAATCGCATAGGGAATCACACAAGGGAAATCGCATAAGGAAATTACATAGTGAAGAAGAATGGGTAAACCTGGTTAACCTGTTAACGCCCGAATTAATTTTGCAAAATATATTTTGGATGAATATTTCAATTCTAAATAATGTGACAACTGAGAGTGAAATACATGAAATTTAAAAACTCTTTTGATAGTTTTAATTTTGCAAAATATTGTTAGCTGATTTTCACTTCTAAATTAATATAGACAACTGACAGTAAAATATATCAACTTAAACAATTCTTCTGACAGTTTTAAATTTAAAGCCTATCCTCATTTCTTGACATTTAGTGTTCTAGTGAGAAAACTTCGAGACAGAAAAACATTGAGATAACAGATTAATTTCCTATTATATGTCGACAAAAATCTCGAAAGTAGAGTATTATAATATATATTATTATTCAACTTGATTTAAGTTAGTATACCTACGCAAAAAGCAAATATAGGTGCGACGAATGAAAAATCATGAAATGATTATCCAAATTATGAAATAATAATGAATAGTAGGCACATAAAACTTTCAGGGATAATTTAGAGTGACGCTTTAATGTGTCACTAAAAAGCAGAAATCACTCCAAGAAACCACAAAGAATATACGTGCCATTTTATTAGCTGGCCTCAAATGAGGACACTGGGCGCTAACGGGTTAATGTGAAAACTTAAAATTCCTACTTGAAATCCAATACGATATGTAGGTTGCATCCATATAAAACGAATATCACCTTTTAACATACTTGTTTTCATATTCTTAAAACCTCCTATATTTCCCAACCTAAATGAACGTTGAAACTTCCATTTAACACCACATTTCACCTTAACCGCCGATCCATTACTTCCTTCACTGTCAAGTAAATCTTCATATAGCTATTTGTTTCAGCGATGTCGTGGGATTTTTATGGCTGTTTTGCAGTTCATACAAATATATAGGAAGGCTGTTTATGATTGTACGCTCATAACTTCAGCGATTTTAGCGAGGTTCAACCCAACCGAGAAGGTCATTGATTTTTGAGTGGGATTATATGATCGAGATAGTAAAAGAGATGAAACGTGTATTAATGATGTTGTTGCAACTATGTAAACGCAATAAATGCAATTATTAAACGAAATTTTTATATGACAAATAATAATTGTGAAATGATAAATTATGTTGTTGTTATGCCAAGATAAAAAGAAAGATTGGGAGAAACTTTTTTCAGAATTCACACATTTTTTTTTTTTAATTATTTAAGATAAATTTAAACTACAAAAACCGTAGAGTAAATAAAAAAATTAATATTTTTTTAAATATATTTTAATAATTGTCAATACAATTTATTGAGAGGTTACATTTGTTTCGAAATTTTAAAAAATGCCTACTCTCTCTCCTTCTTTTTCTTTCTCCTTCTCCTTCTTTTTATTTTTTTATTTATTTAATTTTAAAATAATTCTTTTTTTTTTTTTTTTTTTTTTTTAGCACATCTTTAAAATATAATTGATTAGTTCTTGAATGAAGTTTTCTCTTTTATTTTCTTTTACAACTATTTTTCAAGGCTATACGTGGTGGTACACTGAGAAAAAAAATATACCGCCTTCCTCTAGAATGAATAAGTGGGCATTTTCTAAATCCCTTAACTAGAAATATAGATTTCCGAGCTATGCGCGTAAGGCACGCCAATAAACTGAATAGACGAAATGATCGAGAATTTCCAGTGTACACATTTCTAGATGGTGAAACAATATTCTGAATACTCTAAATATTCTGAATCATTTGTATTGTGAGAAATTCTCGCTTGATTTTCTAGAATTGTGTCATAAACCAAGATTATAGTTGCTGAAACCCGCCTCTTGTAGTCTCATTTATTTGCAGAGATTTTTAAAAAACTTTGCCCTCAAGAATATAAGCAAACGCTCTAGAATTCTAATAAGGTCTTCTAGAACTCGTTTTCCAAGAGGACTAGAATTTATAAGGATGACATGGAACTATTTTTTCTAGAGCCAAAACTTAGATTCTAGATGTCAGTTACAGAATTTTTTCTCAGCGTAAAATGTATCAAAAATTGAACTGGTTTTTCATACAACTCTTTCAAAAATTTAAATTTCATTTTTTTTAATAAAATAATCGGTCAAGTACTCTTCATTGTTTGTGCAACATTACAATAATACAGGTGCGTTAGTTTCTGCGAAATCATGTCTGCCTTTTTTCTGAAGGATCTCCGAAATCAGATCCCACCGACTGAGTATTCGAAAGTTTTTAATGAAAGTTTTATAAAATATTGATTAAATGTTGCTTTTTTATATGCTCAAAATTTTGAATAATATTTTTCTTATTACATTGAAAACAGAGAAATTATGCTTTTCTTAGCATTCGAAGTCCATGTAACTCTTAAAAATGTCTGAACTAAACTACTAAACTTTATCTAAATTTTTTATAAATTCACTGAAAAAAAATTCTGTAACTGACATATAGAATTTAAATTGTGGCTCTATAAAAAATAGTTCCATGTCATCGTTATAAATTCTAGTTCCCTTTGAAAGCGATTTCTAGAAACCCCTATTAGAATTCTAGAGCGTTTGCCTATATTCTCGAGGGCAAAGTTATTTAAAAATCTCTGCAAATGAATGTGAATAAAAGAGACGAGTTTCAGCAAATGTAATCTTGGTTTATGACCCAATTCTAGAAAATCAAGCGGGGATTTCTCGCAATACAAAAGATTGAGATTATTCGGAATATGTTTCACCATCTAGAAATGTGTAGACTAGAAATTCTTGATCATTTCGTCTATTCAGTTATTCGTCTGCCTTATGAGCATAGCTCGGAAATCTACATTTTTAGTTAAGGGATTTAGAAAATGACCAATTCTTCCTTCTAGATGAAGGCGGTATATTTTTTTCTCAGTGTTTTAACTATAAAAACTATTTAGATGGTATAAATAATTTTTATTAAAGAGAAAACGTTTACTAAATGTATTTTAAATTGCTTTAATATCTTTTAAGTGTATTTTAATAATTGTAAATTACTATAGGTATTCCAAAGTTTTTATTTATTGTAATCAATTTAAAATATTTAGACAATTAATTCAGAAGTTTTATATTAAATAAAAACATGTAGTACATTTTGTATTTATAATTTCTTTTAGCGCTTTTAAACCTATTTTTTAAGCTTCATTGATTATAATATTTTTATAGTTTAGTTTTGAAATTATATTAGGACTTATTATTCTTTAAATAATATTTAGTTACGATAAATTTATATTAAATATCAGTCTATATTCACTTTTTTTTGTTATGTGCCTATTCCAGAGAAGTGCAAATAATTAACGTAAAGTTTAAAAAATAATAATACAATATATGTCTAACATGGTTTTTATTATTGTATTTAATGAATACTAAATGTGCGAAATTCAAGAAAATTTTTGCAAGTAATATTATTATTACGTGACACTTGTTATTATATTTATTTTTATTGATATATGAAGATTAATATTACATTTCACGTTACATAGGAGTATTACAAAGTCATATGATGAACATTGTAATGTTAAAACTATTTCTAAAAAATAATCATAAAAAAATCGTGTAATCTATTACTAACAAATAGAGAAAAAATATATGTTTTTTTAATTATTTTTAAGACTTTTCTAGATAGAATCATTTAGGGTTATACACTTATCCTAGTACTTCTTGGCTTTTCAAAGGAGGTAGTAGATAAACAGTGGGATTGTGGGTTATTTCTAATCTACGTTTTCCGGAAATCAAAGAAATCAACATTTATACCTGTAATTTAGAGTATCATGAAAATAAGAATAAATTAGTATGCATATTAAATTTTAACCAGATATCTAGGTGATGTAATAGTATTATGTAAAATTTAACGGTATTTCTCCTATATAAAAAATAAATAATATGTATAAAACTTGTCTGATTTAATTATAATCAGATAACTTAATTGTGCCAGATAGTATTGTTATAACTTTCGTTTAATTATATCCGTGTTAAGCATTTTTTTAAAAATATTTTCTTATGTTTTGTGCTTTTATTTAATACAGCATGTTAAACTAAAAAACATACAGTAAATCTTTTACATAAATTCATATAAACTGGTGGAAAATTTAAGCAACAACTTGTTTTCTCGTTCTCTTCTTTTGCACATAATTTTTAAATAAATAAACATATGAACATAAAATTTGGATAGCCTATTCTTTATCATATTATTAACCGAATTTTATGTAACTTTAGCATAAGAATAATTTTTAAGCTAATAAATATTAATTTTTCTCTCAAAAGTAACCTTTGGAAAAAAATAAAAAATTAATTTCAATAATTTTAGGAAAGAACACTTAATGAAAAGAGGTGTTTAGGTAAAGACGCACAAACCCTGAAATGTTAAACTAAATAGAGATTTTTATTTCTGTATTAACTTTACTTTTACTTTCATAATGGACTTTAAAAAAAAAATATAATTGATAATTTGTGAACTATGAGCATCACCAGAATAATAAAAATGTGGATAAATAGTTTTATAATACACACTTCAATTTTCATTTTTGTATGTATATTTTTTAAAAAGCTATTCAGACGCGGAAAAAAGAATAAAAAATAAGGAACAGAAAAGTGAATACATATAGAAATATTTGGTTCTAATCTAACACATGGATGCGTGTGCATATTCACCTATCTGTAAGGCATCCTTATGACCATTTTTCATTAAGTGTTCTTTCCAAAAATTATTGAAATTTTTCATTTTTTCCAAAGCTTACTTTTGAGAAAAATGAATATTTATTATCTTAAAAATTTTTATTATGCTAAAGTTACATAAAATTCGGTTAATAATATGATAACGAATAGGCCATCCAAATTTTATGTTCATATGTTTATTTGCTTAAAAAGCATGTGCAAAAGAAGAAAACGAAAAAACAGGTTATTGCTTTAATTTTGTCCACCAGTGTAATATTTAATACATTTAGTTATTTGATGGATTTTCCTCTTATACTCTTTTGGATTACTATTTTTTTTAATAATCTTCATTATTCTTTTTAATTAATTAAGCGCATTGTTGTAAAATAGTTAATCTGAATTAACGTGTTAATTTGTAATAGCAAATTCAAATCAAACTGACTCGCTGAAACCCAAAATGTCGTGATAAAAATGAGCTGAAATCTCATGACAGAAATGTAATTTAATTCACATTAATTATAGTTATGTAAAATATACAATGACGTGACAAAGCATGTCATAACTGGATGATAAGACCATTTCCTGTATGAAATAATTGAGATTAGTATTGTAATGGGTGCTGTAAACCATACGTTTTTGTCAGAACATTATTCAGGATGATAAAAATGGAATACGAGGTCAGTCCAATAAATACGCGAACTGGTGCCATCTGTCGGCCATGACGCGGACTATAGCCTCGCTCGCTAGCGGTGCTAGTTGCCTGAGACCCAATGAACCATCAGTGTATGGCGGGTCGTCGAGCTGTGCGTATTGTGCCAATTGTGTTAGTGTCTGTTGTCCTTGTTTTTACTGTGTGCCCAAAATAGAAATTGACGAAAATAATAAATTATTTTTTTACAGTTCTCAAGCGTTTGAGAGATCGCGTGCGTCGCGTGCGACGAAATTTGACTGAAGGCGATGGATGGATCCTTCACCATGACAATGCACCTGCACATTCAGCATTGACTGTTCACCAGTTTCTGGCAAAAAATTCAATCACAATCCTTGTTCATCCTCCTTATTTGCCAGATCTCGCCCCATGCGACTTTTTTTTTTAATTCCCAAAATGCAAAAATGCGATGAGGGGACATCAATGGGAAGATGTTGACATAATAAAGCAAGAAATGACGAGAAAAGTAAAACGCCTGACTGCCGAGGACTTCCAAGAGTGCTTTGAACAGTGGAAAATAAGATGGGATAAGTGCATAGCAACGAATGGAGAGTACTTTGAATGGGACAAAAGCGATGTAGACTAAATTTTGCAAAAAAAACTTTTTTTTGGCCTTAGTTCGCATATTTATATGACAGACCTCGTATAGCGGTTACAAACGAGTACAAGAATTTAATTAATCTTTTATCTATTGATAATACTTTTAAGTGCCATTAGTTTTAAAAGTGTATAAAATTCAATTTACGGAAGAAACGTGAAAGGGGCATTTATACGACTAGAACGTATGTACTTCACTTTAATCTCACTACAGGGTGCTGGACGCTACACTAAGCCGCTTTTTGTTTATGGAGGATTTTATAGAGAGCTTTCGCTGTTTTTGATTGGCATTTTTCACAAAAGTCTCTTGTGTTATAATTAATTCCTATGTTATCTTAAGAATCTATTATATATCTTAGAAAAAATGTAAGACACATGAAAAGCAAATATTTTTACACTTTTTTGAGGTCCTAATATCATTTTTCGACCTCCATGTACCAATGATATACTAAAGTACCTCCTCACTAAATCCTCATTAATTACTACGGTGTGGTGAAATGCATAATTTTTTATTGTATTTATCTTTAAATAAAATATTAAAAAATAAATAAATAAAGGCTTTTTCTATTAGCTTGATTCGCACTAAAAAGTATGAAAAGATTAAAATGAAGTGTTTCCACCTAAAATTCATACTTTAGTTAATTACCGAATTTCTAACGATAGGGTTGATATTTTTAATTTATTTTCCTCTTTTTTTGTTTTTAATCCGGATTCGGCAGAAGGTTTATGACGAAGAATGTAAGCTAAAAAAAAAAAAAATCTCTTAAGCAAAGTAATACAAACTATGCGGGAAATACATTTTCTGCCTATTTATGAATGCGGCAGATAAAGGGTTGAAAAAATTATCGTTAAGAATTACACAGATTATAAAAGGAAGTTCAAAATCTTGTTTGCATGTACTATAAGTGTTATACCCCTAACAGCACAAAATGTTCCAGAAATGTAACAGTCATATAAACTCAAAGCACTGGAAATGCTTCAGAAACGGTTCAAAACGTTCAGTTTGCTTTCCAATTAGTTTCAAAAACGTAGAAATGTCCTCGATCGTAACAGAAATGTTTCAATTATTTAACAGATGAAACATCAAAAAGTGCGAATGTTTCAGAAGGGAATCAGACAGCATACTTAAATGAGCTAAGCCATAGTCTATTTCACGCTATACATTCTAAAAGATACAGTCGGTAACAAAAGTGTCCGAACACTAGCAAAAATTCCTATGTAAAAAAAGTACACTTCATACGGTTTTGTTAAATAAATCCTTATCGAATCATGTTCTTACACTTACTAACAACAGGATTCGACAAGGATTTATTCAACAAACCGTATGAAGTGTACTTTTTTTACATAGGAATTTTTGCTAGTGTTCGGACACTTCTGTTACCGACTGTATATATGGAGTCTAGCAATGGAAGAGCATTAGAAATGTACATTTTGAGTTCTAGAATAGTTTTCGGCGATAGAAGTTAAGTGAAAAAAGACCTTGTTCATATGCTTTCTTTGCTGAAAACAATTCTAGAACTCAAAATGTTCATTTCTAATGCACTTCCAGATATCTTTCAGATGTTATCAGTGTTAACAAAAATATCACATAGAACATTCATAAAGTACAGTCGGTAACAAAAGTGTCCGAACAGTAGCGAAAATTCCTGTGTAAAAAAAGTACACTTCAAACGGTTTTGCTAAATAAATCCTTGTCGAATCCTGTCCTTAGTCAGTGTAAGAACATGATTCAATAAGGATTTTTTTAACAAAACCGTATGAAGTGTACTTTTATTACATAGGAATTTTTGCTAGTGTTCGGACACTTTTGTTACCGACTGTATGTAAAAAAAAATTTGAGCTTCTTTCTACATTTTGTTTGATGCTTATTAATAAATTCCTTTTTTAAAAAATAGCCATAGCCGTTTGTGATCGCTATATTCATTTTTAATCACTCTTAATAAATTCATGTAAGTAATAATAATAAAAAAAAGAGTCTGTAACTCTGTATGGTACAGTCGATAACAAAAGTGTCCGAACACTAGCAAAAATTCCTATGTAAAAAAAGTACACTTCATACGGTTTTGTTAAATAAATCCTTGTCGAATTCTGTCCTTAGTCAGTGTAAGAACATTATTCAATAAGGATTTATTTAACAAAACCGTATGAAGTGTACTTTTATTACATAGGAATTTTTGCTAGTATTCGGACATTTTTGTTACCGACTGTACTTCCTTGTTATAAGTATAATTGCCAAGATCATAATTTATCCTGACAGCATTAAAAGTAAATTTAATTATTATTATTGTTATTATTATTTACATTTATAATAATAATAATAATAATAATAATAATTATTATTATTATTATTTTATTTATTTATTTTGTTGGGGGGGGGGGAGGTGTTGTCTCCAAGTTGGCTGAAACTATTGAGCTTAATTTAGCGGTTTATTTCGGGGGTGTTTATAAAAAAAAATTTCTGAGTACTTAGTTTTTTTTTTTATTTTATTCACCAGGAAATGTGAATTTCTATTTTATTATACTCTGTGTGCAACTTAGGTAACACTTAATAAAATTATCATTATTTATTTATCGTGCAATAACGTACGTAAAATAAATACAAAAACCATGTTATTTAATTTGTAATAAATACGTTATTTTATATTTTTTATTGTATGTATAATAAAGTTTCTTATAATACTACCAATACATATATTTAGACAATATATATACTTAGGTCCCAACTAAGCTTTTTTGAGGCCCAAGGCGTAAATTATATCTGAGGCTTCGCTCCGCACATTTAAGAAATTCAATGACATAGTCCATTTTCATAGAAGTATGGATTACAAAACTCAAAAGAAGAGAGTGGGAGGAAAACTTCAACAACAATTTACTGTAAAACACGAATAAAAAGTGTTAAAAAAAACATTGTAAGGAATTTTAATATTAAAAAACAACTTAGTAAAAACAAAAACATAAAATCTGAAAGAAATGTTATAACAAGTTACAGACACTTTATTTTGCGTACTTTGAAATAAAAACACTATTAGTAAGTACCATTAATACGCACTTAATTGTGTAAATTAGCGTTAAAACCTATTATATTAAAATTTGTAGTGTAATTTCAGATTTATTTATTTAAGGTCTTAAATTTTAGTACCTGGAGTACTAGTACTAGAATACCTAATGTCTAGTGTTTTAATTTAGATCCGTATATACCAGGGGTCGGCGCAACCTGCGGCTCGCGAGAAACACGCAAATTTTTCGCCCCTTGAGATTTTAGCAAATGTCGACTTAGGAATACTCAAATTATATTAATAAGAATGAATGAGTCAATATAAATTAGGTTAAAAACTTTTGGCTCCCAAAAGATATTTTAATCGTTGTATTGTTGACATTTGGCTTTGTTCAGAAATGAGATTGCCGACCACTGGTATATACTATTATTATTTATTGAAAACATATTATTATTGTCCATATCAGTAATATTATTATCGTCTGTTATTGCAAGCAACGTATAATTCCGTTTAGCCAAATATAATGTTTATTTTCTTTAAAATTATTTAATCTTAATTTTTTTGCAGTCGTTTAGATGTTTGCATGTATACTCATTTATTTTTTCGTGGCGAAAAATATTAATACAATTTTCACATTTTTTATTTCTCATTTTCCTCTCTCCCGCAAATGTTCCAAAACTGAAACCACGAACCTATCAACACGTCACCGTCGATCCCACTTCGATTGCGAGCAAAACGATTATCGATTACAAGTCGTTTCAGTGGCTGCACTCCACCATTCCACCAGCTTGCGACAAGTCCCGCGTGCATTAAGAAAATGAGTCTTTTAACATTCTACATTTTAAGGATAACAGTTCTGCAAAGTCGTTAAAGATACGTCGTCATCGAAAAGGGAAGGGAAGAAGGAAGGAAAAGGGTGTTTTCCAAATTAGATACTTCCTTAAGATATATTCCACTGCCGTTTTAGAATTCGTCGAAAAGGGAAAAAGACGTTCGGTAAAGAATTTCTTTTGAATGTCAGAAAATATTTCAAAAAATATTTGCATAAATGCGAAACAGTACGAAAGATAAATAAATGATGACTCTTGTATTTCAGTCAAATTGCATTTTTAGTCATGTATGTATAACATATTTCATATTGTGTGTAATATGACGGAAGTGACATTTATACATAAAACAATTGAAATTAGAAAATATTTAAATATATGCCTGGAATTTTCAGAATAAGGCACTGTCTTAAGGTAAATTTTATTGCCGTTTCAGAATTCTTCAAAAAGGGAAAAGAACGTTCGGGGAAGAATTTCTTTTGAATGTTAAAAAATATTTCAAAAATTATTTGCATGAATGAGAAACAGTACGAAAGGTAAATAAATAATGACTCTTGTATTTCAGTCAAATTGCTTTTTTATTCATGTATTTATAAAATATTTGATATTGTGTGTAATATGAGGGAAGTGACATATCTATTTATACACATAAAAAATCGAAATTAGTAAATATTTAAAAGTATGCCTGGGTTTTTCAGAATAAGATACCGTCTTAAGAAAAATAATATTATAGTTTCAGAAGTCACCAAACAGGAAAAAAGACGTTCGAAGAAGAATTTCTTTTAAAAGTCAGAAAAAAATGCATGAATGAGAAACAGTACGAAAGATAAATAAATGATGACTCTTGTATTTCAGTCAAATTGCTTTCTAGTCATGTATTTATAATATGTTTGATTTTCTGTGTGATATGAAGGAAGTGACATACCTATTTTTACATAAAAAATTAAAACTAGCAAATACTTAAAAATATGCCTGGGTTTTCCAGAATAAGACACCGTCTTAGGATAAATTTTATTTCAGTTTCAGAATTCGTCAAAAAGGGGAAAATGGAGGTCGGAGAAGAATTTCTTTGGCATGTAAGAAAATATTTCAAAAAACATTTGCATAAATGAGAAGCAGTACGAAAGATAAATAAATGATGACTCTTGTATTTCAGTTAAAATGCTTCTTTAGGCTTGTATATATAACGTATTTGAAATCGTGTTTATTATGGAGAAGTGTCATACCTATTCATACATAAAAATAAATTAAAATAAAATTGGCGAATATTTAAAAATATACTAGTGTTTTCGAATTAGATACTGCTTTAAGATAAAATTTACTGCAGTTTTAGAATTCATCAAAACGGGAAATTGACGTTTGGAGAAAAATTTCTTTTGAATGTCAGAGAATATTTCAAAAAATATTTGCATAAATGAAGAAGCATAGGGAATAAAAATTGATGAAGGCAGTATCTGGAAAAGGAGGAGTTGCTTTTTTCTAATAAATTTATGTATTAGACATATTTGTAGCAGTATATAATATAAAAAATGTGACATATTTATTTTTAGATATTTTTTAAATTAAGTTTGAAGATTATTTAGAAAAACTGTGCTTTTTTTTTATTATATACTTCCCTGGATAATATTCAATTGACGTTTAAAATTTATCAAAAAAGGAGAAAAGGTTTTCTGGAGAAGAACTTCTTTTGAATGTGAGAAAATGTTTAAAAAAATATTTACACAAATGAAGGAAGAAACGAAAAAGAAGTTGAAACTTGAATTTCGAGCTGCATTTTATTATTAATATTATATATAAGACATTTAAAACAATGTATATAGTATAGGACAAGTGACATATGTATTAATATACTTTTTAAAATTGGAATTGCCCAATGTTATGTATGTGTTTTCCGTATTATATACATCCTTGTGGTATATTGTATTGGTGCTTCCGAATTTTCCGAAGAGAAAATAATGTTTCAAGAAGAATTTCATTTGAATGCCAAAAGAATTTTCCGAAAATATTTGCATAAGTGACAACTTAAGAAACAAATGTAAATTATGTAATTCTTAATTCAGTGAAGTTGCTTTTTATTAATATTATGTACGACACATCTGACATATTATGTGATATTTTTCTAAGATCAATTCCCTCAATACAAATAATTAAAAAAAAATGATTATATATTAAAACTACCTTCCTTAAGATATGCAAGAGATTTTTATCCTAGAGTAGTATAGCGTTATGTATAGTAAAGAATTAGTAATGTCAGTTTTCATTCTCTACAAAATGAAATCTTAAAAATGCGCTTTTTCTTTCTCATATTATTATTATTATTATTATTATTATTATTATTGTTAGAACTGAAAAAAAAATTCGGTAACTTTCTTTTAAATTATCACACTTCTTTACCATTCATTTTATAGGTATCGACGAGTTTGAACGATATCCCAATTGAAAATCAACCCACATTGGAAATGGAGAAATGAGATGAAGGAAGGAGAAGTGAAGGGATCTGAATATTTTTGAGTGGCAAAGCAAAACAAACATTAGCAGTTTCGCGACTGTTGACTTGAATTCACGTCATATGAAAATCTGTAACACCGCCAGTTGGCGTTTCTTCATAGGTTGCATTATTTCTTAAAAAAAAAAACCCAATATTCATATTTGTACAGTCGGTGTACTATGAATACAAATACTTTGATTAGAATCAGTATAATTGTAATATATATTCATTTTTATTATAAATATAAATACAGAAAACATTGATTTGAAATAATTCTATGTGTAAAAATATCCGCCCATGGGCGAAGCTTTCTGTCAAAAAAGACAAAAGCATGCGGTCGTGAAAGTGCTAATTCTAATTATATCATATTGTTCGAATTAATCTTATGTACCTTTGAATAACAAATGTTAATTTCTTAATACTTTGTGCAGTAGAAATATATTAAAGTAAGCGTAAAAGAAGGACGTATACGTAACCACCGAACGTAATGAATCCGAAACCTTTTGCGAGTCCCGTTTGAAAACTAAACATATTTGTTGTTTATATAATTATCATTGTAAAATATACTATGGTAAACCAGAAAAACATATATCGGTTATAAGTCATTAGGAAAATAATTTTGAAAATGAGAATGCGGAAAGACAGACTGACAGAAGGCCTGAAATCGTGAATACAATTAAACTTTGTGCCGAGATAATAAATGAAGGTTATAATGTAGTATATAATGTGGTAAAAGAAATATAAATATTGACGATTTAGGACTTTATTATCCCAATATTATATAATCTTACTCGATTGCCAAGAACATCGTATTTAATTTAGTCATACGTATCAAAATGAATGTAGGGGAATTTTTACACCATTTCAAAAATTTATATCATTTTATATATTTCCAGTTTGAAGTATTGGACTCGTAAAAAATTTGTAATTAATATTTCAGACTGATTTGCACACTTAGAATTGTTTTAAACACGATTTGACAATTTTTAGAAAATAGCTGTTTTTATGACTATGTGTCTGTGTAACAAAGTCACTGAAATAGTTCTAACTCATAAACGAAACCGCAGAATTTTATAAAAATGTGTATTTAGCTGCACCGTGACATACATAAGTGTTTATAAACTGTTAGTACATATCGCTCAAACACTTGTGCAACTAAAATTTTAAACATTAATTAGAAGACTATATATCAGCTTCGATACACGAACAAACTGAACAAAACATGATACGTTAGATAGCTATTGTATAAAACTACTCTAATTCAATTTGAGTACTTATCACACGACAATTCGTGAGACTATGCAGCAATTTCTTCGTGCAGGGTAAGGCTATATTTCAGTTTTTACTTGGAATAAGTGCAGTACAATTGATATACTATATGTTTATTGGGAAATAAAATCTCAGTTTAAGTGCATATAGACCAGAGAGGAGAAGACAGCTATGCTGCAACATTTTGTATTACCAGAAGGCTGTATTTCAGCTTCTATTATGTTATTGCACCAAATTCCGTACGTGAAATGTCTTATATGAAAATCTATGCTGATTAACTCTTTATATATATCAGTTGATAGATGGCGATGTTTCGCAGACTTTTTCAGGTTTTACTTAGTTCTCCAATTATTTAATAATTTAAGATCAAATAGGAAAAACGTTTATGATTCCTGCATTTATTTTTTCTCGATTTTTAGTAAATTTAATAAAATATATTATATTTCTTGAAGTATCATTATTCTTGAAAGCAAATGCAATCAAAAATTATAATTCAAACATTTCATAAATGTTGCCATCTTTGATGTTTTGTCAAGAATTTTTATCATGAAAAATACTGTTAAAATATATAACTTTCATTCACCTTTCTTGAGCTTAAAATTTTAAACGTTCTTTAATCAAAGTATAAATAAATGCTTACAAAATAATATTTACTTTATTAAAATGCATTTTAAAATGTTCCTAGTCAAGAATGTTTACGCATTTTTGCAATCTATTTAAAAATTCCATTAGCGAAATATTTCCGTGGAGAAAATTTTAGTAAAATATATTCTTCGAAAACAACTAAACTCCTACTTTTGCTAGACATCTAGATTCCTTCAATCCCGTCATTTAATTAACTGTTAACCGTGCCTATTTACCGAACGTAAGAAAATTTTCGCCAGCGCATTTTTGAATGAAGAGTTTATTTAATTATACTTCTCAAAACGTAAGGCGTGAATTCTAAAGTATGTAGTCCATCTGAAATATAAATTCCGAAATAGAGCTGTCATGGAGTAGTTAGTAAATATATTCCTTTAAGTGGAACTTTAAAGGAATATAATTAATAGTTACATTTCAAAGAAGTTACTGTATATATTTACTCAGATGAAGTATTTTATTTAGTAAATTACTATATGCTTTAAATTTACGCAGTTTTCTAATTTTATGTCATTATTTTCTAATGTTATAGAAAAGGATTCACTTTGTAATTGAGTGAAAGTTTATTAACGTAACTATGTAACTGCATAAAATTTAGTGATCTAGATATTAAAAACAGCAAACTGAAAATGTTACGTAAAAAAGAAAATATTAAAGATTATATTAATTTATATAAAGATTGGTATTTTACCGATAGCTCGGCGCCAATGATTTGTTGGCGACTCTTTTTTTCTATAATCCTCTTAGTTTTCTATGTGTGTAAATATCTTAGATATAGTTTATGGTTTATGCTATAGTTTATGTTTGCTTCATATGCATATATATATCTTAGATATATGTTATATCTATGTATATCTTAGTTTCTCTTAGTCTGTTTGTTAACAAATTGCTATATTCTATATAGATTTGTTGGCAATAACTCTTAGTTTACAATATCCTGACTCTTAAATTTCTGTATCATAAAATAATGTTTTGGTTCGAATTTTGAGTTTGCTATATTCTACCACGTTGGCAATATTAATGCAACATTTGGCTTTTTTTTTTTTTTTTTTCGCTCAGCTAACGGTAAAGTACCTACAGCCAGCATCAAAATTATTTAAGCACTAGCAATAATTCCTATTTAAAAGATGTGCACCTAATACTGTTTTATTAAGTAAATATTGTGGAGTCATGATCTTACATTGTTAAAAAAATGTAACTTTGCTGTCAGAAATTCTCTATAATGACAGAAAAATACGTTTTGTCAACGTAATTTTTCCGTAATTTACGAGTTTTTCTCAAATTACAGAAAATTCGCAGTAAAGTTGAATTTTTTTAACAGTGTAGTCTTATGTTGTTTATAAAAAAGTAAGTTGACGATAAAAATTAACGATCAAACTAAGAGGGAAAAAATAAAAATGTGGATGTGTGCTTTAATAGTTTTTCTGCCGTTTCTAACGATTACATTAATACAGGTTATTTAAAAAAAATAAACATTAAAAATTAAATGAAAAATTAATCATTAAAATAATCCCCTGTTTCTACTGATTCCCTTGCTCAGACGCGTCTTTTTAAATTCTAATAAATTTATTTTTTTATATGTACTAAATTTGTCATAAGGGTATTTTTCAGTCTACTTTTCTTGAAATATATTTTTTTACAGTTTATTTTTAAATTTCATTTATGTTAATTTTTAATGTTTACATCTTTCAAAATTCTCAAAACTTTTCGTTGTTATCTTTAATTATATAATAAATTTAAATATTTAAATTATATAAATTTCATAACGGAAAATTCTGATTTTAACAATTTTATTGCATTTACAGGTCTACCAATACATCTATTATATTGATAAGCATTGTTAATACTAATCTTTTTCCACACCATTTTTCTTAAGAGTAGGATATTGTTCCTTTTTAATCATAATTACATATTGGAGAAAATGACTCTACAAAAGTAAAAGTCACGTATGGTCCTTTTACAAAAAAAAAAAAAAAAAAAAAAAAAAAAATCATGCTAAATTAAACAGCCAAAAGAGGGATTTTGGGCTGAGTTGTTGCCCTATTTCCTCTGAATATTACGCGAATTGCTTCTGATGAATGGCTAACACATTTCATATATGTATCGAAAAAAAGTTAGAAGCTACATAGGATAATCAATATATAAATATGCGTAATATATATATACAGAATATATATTGAAGAAACTATCTGCCTAGTATGCACTGATAAATATATATATATATATCGCATTCATCTAGAACGAATAAGTGGTTATTTTCTAAATACTCGAACTAGAAATATAGATTTCCGAGCTATGCGTATAAGGTAAACAAATAACTTGAATAGACGAAAGGATCGAGAATTATTAGTCTATATATTTCTAGATGGTGAATCAACCATAGTCAGTCCTTCACAGGAAGAAGGTATCTACTAGATGATTCCAATCTGCCCTGTTTTATGCAAATATTCTTCATTCTACTCTTACAAACTTCAGAATTTCCTCTCTACGGCGACACTGTGGTCTCTTTCTCGATCTTTTCTTATGTCTCGTTATACAAAATAAGATTTTGGTGGTCCATCTATGATCGTTTCTTCTGTTGAGGTGCCCATCCCAACTCCATTTTATTATTTTTATTCTACAAATTACATCACTAACTTTGGTTTGCTCCCTACCTCCTTTTGTCTAGCCTTTTTTTAATTCGAGGATGGATGGTTGGATGGTTGGGTTTTACGTCGCACTAGTGCTGCGCAGATGGGCAATTGGCGACGGTCTGGGACACACCCCTAGAGGTGGTCCGGAGACATGCCATCGCAATTTTTATCCTCCACGAAAGGGATGGCTCTCCCGCTTCGGTAACCACCAGAGGTATAATTTTTTATGGGAACATGGAGGACATTGCGGCCACGACAGATTTTACGTGCACCAGCCGCCATTAGTGTACACGACGGTCTTTGGCCGGCTCGAGTACCAAACCCGCAATCTTCCAATTACGAGGCCGGCGCTCTACCGACTGGGCTACCGCGGCCCTTTTAATTCGAGTGAATCCTAACATTGCATCTCTCCATGCTTTTATCGGTTGTTTGAAACTTTTGCATATAGTTTTACACGTTAATGCACAAGTTTCTGAAGCATAAGTTAAAACGGGCAAAAGTACACTTATCAAAAACTTTTTTTTTTTTTTTCAAATATACACACATACATGCATTATATATATATTAATATTACAACTTCCTCTTCGTATATGTAGAATATTTTTTATTTAAAACTACACATTATTAGATTGCAGAATAGCATAAATATAAACGAATTCTTGTTTGAAATAAAATTTTCGATTCTAAAAGACGTTTTAAATGATTTACAAACTTATCTCTGAAGAATTGAAATTTATGTAGTTAATATGAAAACGGATTTTCATGCGTAGATAATAAATTAATGTAATTTTAGAACGGCCTCTTTTTAGAAAATTCTGTTTGAGATTAAAAGAGATGTGCTTGTGCTCATTAGTGGATAAATTTTCCTCGAGGAAGTTTGCACTTGGGGATTTGCCTGCTTTAAAACTGTACAATGGTGATATGCATAGTAAAATGAACATCGGTTCTGTAATAATTTTGAAAGTTTAAATAAATTTATGGGTGTCAGTAAATTATAATATAGAATTTCTTTCTCTCAAGGAAATTTTAATTTATTTAGTAAATAAAAAGAATGACTAATATATTACAGGTTTTAAATTCTTGAAATGGATTTATGGTGTAAATAACATAAGGAAATTCATCGATTTAATTTTGACTGTAATCGTAATAAAAAATTATTTATAAAGAATTCATGTTTATTAGAATAAATTTATAGATGTTAACAAATTATAGTAAGAGAGAGACTGGAAGTTAGTTGCCGTAAGGGGCTAGTTGGCTCACAGATTTTATTTTCTGCCACCTTAGTGCTACAGCGTTGAAGACTTGATTGTGGTGAAAGGATGGATGAGTGCACTGTCCAACATAACTTTAATTTGCTTCGAAAAGACACGAAGGAAAAATATGTGTTTCATTTTTCTTCTGACTAGTAAACTTTTATTTTTATTTTTTATCACTAGTTTTTTTGCTTGATGAACAAGTATATCAAATTCAAGCGCTTCTTATAGCAGTTTTCGAAAGAGCGATTAACTGTGGCTGCATGTATGTATCCTAATTTTCTTTCTGATGTTAGGGATTCGGTGATATTCCTCTCGTACTGCATTTCCCAGTTGCGGAAGATTGCATAGTTCGGTATGGGAACAGCTGACATAGCTAATAACATATCTTCATCATAGCTTGGCTATCTTTAAAGTAATAATTCAAAGGCTAAAAATTGCTCACCATGAGGGAGAGCATTCATCATCAGCCTCCTGTTAAGACGATGGTGAGTGTTCCCACTAACCTCGGAAAACTTCAGAAAGACGACAACAGATTACATCGAATAAGATCGACAATGAATTCCTCAAAATAGCAAGGTCCTTATCACGATTCGAGAATTCTTACGAACCTCGGAAATCTTGAAATGATACCAGCAGATCACATCGGAAAAGACCAATAAAGAATCCTTTACAATATCAAGATCCATATCAAGGTTTGACACAATTCCCACGAACCTCGAAAATTTTTAAATGATACCAGTAGATCACTCCAAACAAAACCAACAATGAATACCGAAGAATATCAAGGGCCTCCTGATTACCCCTAATGAAAGATAAATGGCTTTGATTTTACGAATACCAATCTTGCCAATACCTTGGGAACATGGACGAAACCGATGACAATGAGATTCGCGTGTCTACCATCACCAAAAAAGGGGAAAAAATAGAGATGGTCAAGCGAGGATAATTAAAATTTTTACACCAAATATAAAAGTATAAAAATTGAATCCACCTGATCAAACAAGCGAGCTTGCACCTTCTAGACTCTTGATTGATTTCAAGCATTGGGTTAATTCTATTGGAATAACCATGAGTAGCTATAATGATAAGTGAAATTTACTTTTCTTGACTACTTCGTTATTTGTTCATACTTTTAGGCAAAAATGTTTGGTGAAATATTATTGAAATACAATGCGTTTTTAACGAAAGTTGCTGTGCTATACTTAATATCCCTCTTCATATTATGTTATGCCAGATCATCCCTACGGATATGATAACTAATCCCGTAACCAGGGTTAGTTGGCATAATTCCAAGCTTTTCATGAAAAGTGTTGATGTTGCATAAACACGAATTGGTGGGTCATAGAGAATTTTATGGCTAAAATGTTATTTTATTTTTGAATCCAACAGAATTTCGTCTGTTTACACGGACACATCGAAATGTTCCGATCGTCGATTAGTTATGTAGAAGTATATTTTTTATAGAAATTATAGAATCAAAGATATCGTAACAGCAATCCCACTGGCTAATTCCACATTGAATTTTTTTGACATGTTTACCATCATACCTTTTTTTTTTTTTTTTTTCTTTTAAGAGTAACAAAGGATTAAAACCTAAAATTTATTTTAAAATGGTACGTGAACATGATATTGTGCATTTGACTATCCAAAGATTTCGATATATTCGTAGTAGCATTCTTCATTAAGTGATACAGACGCACATAAACACACACACACATAAATATATATATATAAAGAAAGAAAAAGAAAGAAAATTCAAAAACCAATACGTCAACTAGCACTTGCCAACTAGCAATAGAATATCTTCCAAATAAATTTATTTTTCTTAGAAAAAAAATTTGCTTATTTCTTTACTTGTTTGAAACTCATGGACGGGATATGTGATACTATAAATATATTAAATAGAGTCATCTATTTAAATCTGACTGCAACCGTAATAAAACAAGAAAGAAAAATAATGCAGTACGCATTGATTAGTAACACTTTCCAACTGAAAACAATTGTATCGAATAACTTTTAATATTCTTTGCCTACTTTATCACACAACAGATAGAACAACTGAAAAACATGCAGATAGACTAATTGATTTTAAAATTACTCTTAAGCAATTTGGAAAGTGTTAAAAAGGCTTAACGCAAAAGAAAACGCAGCCGTCAGATCATAATTACAGCTTTTAATCTCTCTGAATATTTTAGTGTAGCCCTGTAAATCTGAAAGTTAATCATATCATGTTCTATAGTTAACATTATTTTAGAATATTAATAATGCATGTCAATGTTTCTATGATTTTTATAGCAGAAAGATTTCTAAATATAACTTTTAAAAAATTCTGTCCTAAAACGTAATAAATTTTTTTTTATTGTTGTTGTTGTTGTCCCTGTAAACAAACTAATTGTGCAGGACCAATTAATGGCATTTTAAATACGGAACATTCCATAGGGAACTTGGGTGTATCATTTTTTAAATATTCTCAAAATATTCACGGATGATAGGAGCCGGAGACAAACAGATAGAAAGGTAAACAATCGGACAGACAGATGCACAAATTGAAATCATATCCCCACTAAAATTATAAGAAAGTTTTAAAACGCTCATGCAAACAAAAGTGCAATTCCAGCAAATTTTTATTTATAGCTCTTAATGTAACTGATTATTTTTGTGTGGCCCTGTAAATCTAATGCTAACTATACTATATTACATAGAAGGCACTCTTTTGTGCATACGAATAATATATTTCAATTGCATTGAGCTTTGTGGAGAATAAAATTATTAAAATTTTGTTTATAAAAATAACTCTCATACAACACAATGCTTTCGAATACTTTCAAGTGCCCCTGTACACAAACCAGTTAGAAATGTACTCTACTTTACATAGGAAACATCCGATAGGGAATTGAATAACATGTTAAAATTTCATTGAAGTTTCTATACATTAAAGGTATTAAAATATGGTTTATAGAAACTCCTCCCATAGAACACAATGCTTTCGAATACTTTTGGGTGCCCCTATACACAAACCAGAATAGGTATTCACTCCATTTTCAATAGGGAACATCCGATAGTCAACTTGAATAAAATATATCGGTTTAAAGAAATTCCATGAATATTTACGGGAATTAGAGCGCAGTAAAACAGACAAAGAGACAGACAGATGGAAAGAAGAACAGTCAGACAGATACAGAGATTGAAATTATATTCACACTAAAAAAATGATAGAAAGTTTCAAAAACGCGTAAAGTAAACGAGAGTACAATTCTAGCAATTTTTTATTAATAGCTCTTAATATAACTGAATATTTTTGTGTCACCCTGTAAATCTAATGATAACCATGCTATATTCTACGCAAACAATTCCTTTGTGCATATAAATGACATATTTCAATTTCCTAAAACTTCGTATAAAGTAAAGATAATAAAATTTGATTTATAGAAATAACTCTCATAGAACGCAATGCTTTGGAATACTTTTAAGTGTCCCTGTACATAAATCAGTAGTGGTAATTCCTCCATTTTATACAGGAAACATCCAATAGGGAATCTGAATAATATATTTCAATTTAATTGTGATATGTCTACAGTAAAGGTAAGAAAATATGGTATATCGAAATACCTCTCATAGGACATAATGCTTTGACATAATGCACTTTCGGGTGTACTTGTACACAAACCAGTAGAGGTACAAACTCCAGTTCCAATAGGGAACATCAGATCGTAAACTTGAATAACATATATCAGTTTCAAGAAATTCTATAAATATTTACGGGAGTTAGAGCTCGGACAGACATACAGGCAGACAGACAGACGGACAGGCAGATACACAAAACTGAAATCATATTCACACTAAAAAAATGTTAGAAAGTGTTAAAGACGCTTAACGTAAACGAAAGTACAATAATAGCAATTGTTTATTAATAGCTCTTAATGTAACTGGATATTTTGGTGCCATCCTGTAAATCTGATGCTAATCATGCTATATTCTGTGCAATGCATTCTTTTGTGCATATAAATAACATGTTTCAATTTCCAAAAACTTCGTGGAAAGCAAAGTTATTAAAATTTGATTTACAGAAATATCTCTCATAGAACGCAATGCTTTGGAATAATTTTGAGTATCCCTGTATATAAACCGATTGTGGTAATTCCTCCATTTTAAACAGGAAACATCCAATAGTGAACTTAAATAACATATTTCAATTTCATTCAGATATGTCTACACTAAAGGTAAGAAAATATGGTTTATAGAAATACCTCTCATAGAACACAATGCTTTGAAATACTTTCGGGTGTTCCTGTACATAAACTAGTAGAGGCATAAACTCCATTTTCAATAGAGAACGTCCGATAGTGAACTTAAATAACATATATCAGTTTCAAGAAATTCCATAAATATTTACGGGAGTTAGAGCGCGGACAGGCAGATGGACAGACAGACAGACAGACAGACAAACCGAAGTGATAAATACTTTTCAACCTTGTTGGAAAGTGTTAAAAATATTAGAAAGTGTTAAAAACGCATATCTAGCAATTTTTTTTATTAATAGCTCTTAATTTATCTGGATATTTTTGTGCCACCCTGTAAATATAATGCTAAACATGCTATATTGTATGCAAAGCATTCTTTTGTGCATATAAATAACATATTTCAATTCCTTAAAATTTGTGGAAACTAAAGTTATTAAAATTTGATTTATAGAAATATCTCTCATAGAACGCAATGCTTTGGAATACTTTTGAGTGTCCCTGTGTATAACCCGATGGTGGTGTTCCCTCCATTTTATACAGGAAACATCCAATAGTGAACTTGAATAACATATTTCAATTTCATTAAGATATGTCTACAGTGAAGGTATTAAAATATGATTTATAAAAATACCTCTCATAGAACACAATGCTTTGAAATACTTTCGGGTATCCCTGTACACAAACCAGTAGAGGTACAAACTCCATTTTCAATAGGGAACGTCCGATAGTGAACTTGAATAACATATTTCAATTTCGTTATGATATGTCTAGAGTAAAGGTATGAAAATATGGTTTATAGAAATACCTCTCATAGAACACAATGCTTTGAAATACTTTCGGCTGTCCCTGTACACAAACCAGTAGAGGTACAAACTCCATTTTTAATAGGGAGCGTCCGATAGTGAACTTGAAAAACATATTTCAATTTCACTAAGATATGTCTAGAGTAAAGGTATGAAAATATGGTTTATAGAAATACCTCTCATAGAACACAATGCTTTGAAATATTTTCAGGGTTCCCTGTACACAAACCAGTAGAGGTATAAACTCCATTTTCAATAGGGACCGTCCGATAGTGAACTTGAATAACATATATCAGTTTCAAGAACTTCCATAAATATTTACGGGAGTTAGAGCGCGGACAGACAGACAGACAAACCGAAGTCATAAACACTTTTCAACCTTGTTGGAAAGTGTTAAAAAGACGATTAAAAGCTTTAGATGAATAATGAATAAGATAGAGCTTATTTGTTTTGGTTTCGGTACAAAAAATCAAAGAATGTTGGGTATAGGATTATAGAAATGCTGCAAAGTGATTGTTTGGCGATATATTGGCAACATTTTTGAATTGCTTCTGTTTCTTGTCGCCGTCGCCTTCGACAGGAGATAATAATAATTTGATTTAGGGCTCAGGGCCCTCTGGTTTCATTGCGTTACTGCTTGATCGTGTATTGCATAGATTGATTATATATCTATGTATCGTCACCCGTTCGCAGAAAATAATAAAGTAATTAATAAATAAAATAAAACGCATTTTTTAAAAGAAAGAAAAGAAAGCCAAACCAGTGATAAATGCGCCAAGAATGGATACCCTACTTCAAAGTACTTGAAAGCTTAGTAATAAGCGCTGGCAATTTGCTAGACGGGGAATGGAAGCATTTGAATATTGAGACACACTATCTTGTTTATAATTCCTCTAAGTTAAAATTTGAGTAACTTTACTGTATTCGCATTTAGGTAAAAAAAAAAAAAAAAAAAAAGAAAGAAAAAGATTAATTACCAAATTTACTATCTCTAACTAACCACATATAAAGCAGTTTAGATTAAATGTTAAGCATAGTGGTAATAAATCAATGTAATGCTAGAAATGCTCCTTTTTGAGGAAATGTGAGATGAATGTGTATGTCTGGTCATTACTGCACAGTCTAGAGAATTTAGTCGTGGGCTTGTCTGGAGATAAAATAGTATAATGAAGATATGGTCTGCTAAATGACCATTTAGTCTCGCGATAACACTGAAAGTTAGAGTAAGTTTACAGACACCGTTAATTAATATGGAGGAATTTCTCTTAAATAAAATGGCTATTAATGCTTTAAGTAAAACCTCTATACCCCTTTTCCCATACCTCGTAGAAAACGTAGTGTAAATGGTTTATATGGTTTGTTAAGAATTATTTTTAGTTTTAGTTTCTTCTATATGTATATATAGAGAAAGTATTGGATTCGTGAAAATTTTCGATGGATTTATATGTTTTGGATGTCCTGAACACGATTCGACAGTTTTTAGAAAATGTTTGTCTGTATGTCTGTGTGTGTGTGTTACAAATTTTATGGACGCTGTATTTCACGAATCAAAGAACGAAATTTAACTAAATTTGGTATTTAGTTGTACCCTGACATAAACTGGTGCTGATTAGATTTGGAGATCATTCGCTCAACAGGTCGCTCATATTACATTCTTGTTAAAAAAAGAAAAAAAAAAAAAAAGAAAAAAAAAAAAGAATTTGGCACATTAGTTGACACAATCGCAGACTAAAATGCCTCACACATATTTATGCTACCTTCTCCCACTTATTCAACATAATTTCACAGATAAAAAAAATAACTAATAAACTAACAAACGAACTAACTAACAACTAAACTACAGAAAAACACCACATGGATTTCTTGACTTTCGAATCACTTCAACATCAAAACGTGTTAAAACGTCAAAAACTGAGGCCGAAAGTCTTTACAAATAGTTAATTCTTGATACATATTTATTTTCTTCATACATATTTCTTCATACATAATCGATACTATATAAACAATAGCGCAAAATTATTTCTAGTTAATGGTTTCAGGAAATGACTAGTTAGTTATTCGTTCCATTTGAAGGCTATATATTTATTTTTCTCAGTGCAGACTGTATTATTTTATCTTTATTTGTTTTTAATCTATAAATATTTAAAGTTTTTATGAACTTCTAAATCATTAGGTACACTTAAACTTCATTCTGAATGCTGTAAATTTTAATTTTTCTTGTTTTAAAAAAGAAAAAAAAAACTAGACAGAACAGGTGAATTATCTCAGTTTCCCACCATTATTTGTTCTCATCAATTTCTATTCTATGGCATGTTTTATTCTTGTTAAAAAAAAAAAAAAAAATGTGTTTGGCCGATCACTTGACACAGTCACAGACTAAAATGCCCCTACCTACTAAGCTACCTGTTCACTTATTCGATATATTTTTACAGACTAAAAAACTAACCAATAAACTAACTGACAAACTGACTAATCTACAGTCAGATATATCGATGTCGTTATTTTCGAATTTCTCAACCTCAAAACGTGTGAAAGTCTCAAAAACCAAAGTCTAAAATTTTCACAAATACCTAATTCTCCCTACATATAGTATGATGAGTGTATGATATTCATTCACATGGGACATTCAAACAAGTTTTCCTTGCTGGTGTGTAGACATTTTAAAAATTTATATAAAAGTTGAAGGAATCGGTAGATTTGAACGCAGTTTGCGAAAAAGTTATTCTCGTGAAGAAGGATTTTTTTTTTTTTTTTATTAAAATGTAATAGTTAAGATTTTCGTCGAAAGAGGGCGCTGTACGTGGAGAAATATATTTACTTCCATGCAGATCATTACAGGCATATAAATACCATTTTATGTATTCGATATCACCACAAATTATTTTCACACGAGTTCCAACACCGCAAATTACAGCTTCAATGGCCATTCTTTAGTCGACTCACGAAAAACATCTTCACCAAAAACGCTTTATGCACCGAATCAGCACCGCAATTAAAACGTCATGTATACACAAGTAGGAAGCAAAGTAAGAGATATGTTAATCAGAAAACCGTGCAATTTACTCTTATTTGCATATTTCTCGCTATTCGCCTGCAGCGCCCTCTGTCAACGAAGAAATTAAATAAATTTAAATAAATATATATATTTCCTTACCAAAAAAATTCCCTTCCATAATTTGAGCCATAATATTATTTTTTATTTGTTAGTGGAAGTGCTTTACTATAAAATACTATATCATATAATATTTTACCATGTCCAGGAAAGCTGCTCAGGAATTGAAATTAATTCTTCAAAGACATATGGTGGGTAATGTATTTTTTAAATCTAAATATTTATCGATTGGTTTCTTGTATATTTACACGGTTTGGGGCTTCCTGAATACCGAAGTCAAGTTTTATAGTTTGATCTTTGCCTGTGTCTGTTAAAGTAAATTAAAGACAAATAATTTCAGGCAATCCAAATGATGTATTTTGAAGTGAATACGTTTGCTACTAGAAAAGTTTGTTGATTGATAAGTTTCAAGTAATGATGCGTGTGAAAGTTGTCTCAATAATTTTAAATGAACTTTTGAACTTGATAACAGATTTAAATTCTCTATAGATATAGGTACAATAATCAAACGGGGGGGTTGAGGGAGTAGCCCCCCTCACATAGAATTATTTGTCAAATAAAGCTGTTTCGAAGCCAAAATTGAATTGTTTTAACATAGATTTACATAACAGTACTCGTTACCTTACCCCTTAATCTCCAATCCGTATTTATAGCATTAAATTTCAGGGTAAGAGAAAGTCGTGTGAGGGACACACCAGATTATTATTTTGTTTATTTATTTATGTTTTCTTTACCAAAAAAATTTCTTTTCCATGAGAATAATTTTTACGCAGACAGCGTTCAATTGTATCGATTACTTCACTATGAAAATTTCAAAACATATAAATTAAGGATATCAGTTATTATGAATATTAATTTAATTTAAAACTGTGGAATAAAACTGAATTTCATGTAATGAAATAAATGTGATGCTCGAATTATCAATTTTCGAAAACTTCGGTATTCAAGATTATAGAAGATAGGAGCATATATTTATTCATTAGCCCATAACATTACTCCAAGAAACTGAAATTCGTTTCTGAGTAAACTAGCAACAAGAAGAAATATATGGTTAAATGAACACAGAAACAAACGATTTGAAAGGATAAATTATAATCTAGAACACGTTTATGAAAATTGGTTAAATAGTTGAAATTTTCTAAAATTAATTTTAATTTCCTTGAATAAATTATATGTATTGGGAAAAGTTTTAATACTATATAGGGTAAGAGCACCAGTGATTGACACTTTTAGAGCAATCTCTGATGATCTTAATGTTCTAGGCATCAAAAATATTTTTAGAAATCTTAAGTAAGTACATTTGGTATGAAAGACATTCAGAACCACACATATGTTAAAATATATACATTTGATAACAATTATTTTTCTTTTTTATGAATTTTTATTTGACACCCACTCGATGATCCAGTAATTGACACTGCCAGTTTTTCATTTTGTCAGTGATTGCCCCCCCCATGATCCAGTGTTTGACACTACTAGTGATTAATTTTACCAGTTATTAGCACCCTATGCTTCAGTGTTTGACATAAAATGTTAAAATTATTACATGTAAAGTATTTGATTTTATTATTTTATTTACTTATTAATTATTTCGAGATAGATGACAATTACTGAAGCATGCCAATCACTGGAGCACCTACCCTAAGTGTTAAATTGTTTATCTGAAGACATTTAATATTTCTTAAAGAATATAATTTTAAATAATAAAGTTTATCCATTTGATAATGCATTAAAAAATTATAATAGGAAAATGAACTTAAATACGAGTGTTAAATCAAGATGAATGAAAATTTATAAATAACATCATACGTTACAAAAAGAAGCAACAATGGTGGGATCTTTTATTACAACCCATGCAAAATACTATGGAATCATTTATTATGAGCCCTGCAAAATCGTGCATTTATTTCTAGGTACACTGAGAAAAATTTCTGTAACTGACATCTAGAATCTGCATTTTGGTTCTAGAAAAAATAGTTCTCTGTCATTCTAATAAATTCTAGTCCCATTTGAAAGCGACTTCTTGAAACCCTTATTAGAATGCTAGAGCGTTTGCCTATATTCTAGAGGCAAAGTTATTTAAAAATCTCTGCAAAGAAATGTGAATAGAAGAGGAGGGCTTCAGCAACTATAATCTTGGTTTATGACCCAATTCTAGAAAATCAAGCGAGAATTTCTCGCAATACAAAAGATTCAAAGTAATCAGAATAATCAGAATATAGTTTCATCATCTAGAAATGCCTAGACTAAAAATTCTCGATCATTTCATCTATTCAGTTCATTGGCGTGTCTTATGCACATAGCTCAGAAATCTATATTTCTAGTTAAGAGATTTAGAAAATGACCACTTATTCATTTTAGATGAAGGCGGTATATATATATTTTTTTTTCTCAGTGTACAATATATATATTCCTTTATACGAGAATAATTCTTACGCAAACCGCGTTCATTTATATCAATACCTTCACTTATGAATTTTTAAAATGTCTACCGTCTTATGAGATGTATAAAAATTTCAAAACATATTAATTAAGGATATCAGTTATTATTAATATTAATTTAGTTTAAAATTGCCATGATAAAACTGAATTTCATCTAATGAAATGAATGTGATGCTCGAATTATCAATTTTCGAAAACTTCGGTATTCAAGGTTATAGAAGATAGGAGCATATCTTTATTCATTAGCCCATATAACATTACTCCAAGAAACTGAAATTCGTTTCTGAGTAAACTAGCAACAAGAAGAAATAAATGGTTAAATGAACACAGAAACTAATGATCTGAAATGATAAATTATAATCTAGAACACGTTTATGAAAATTGGTTAAATAGTTGAAATTTAGTGAATTTTAATTTCATTGGATAAATTATTGGGGTTATTGGATAAATTTTTTTAATTAAATCACACAATCAACTGTGGAAGAAAATCATATTAATTGAAATTTTTTAATTTTTCCGACTGAGAGAAAATAATGCCTGGACCGGGACATTTAGGCCAGGCGCCAGGCATTATTTTCACTCAGTCGGAAAAATTAAAAAATTTCAATAGTGGATAAATTATTATTGTTAAATCAAGAGGAATGAAAATTTACAAATAGTATCAAAAATTACAAAAAGAAGCAACAATGCTGGAATCTCTTATTACGAACCATGCAAAATACTATGGAATCTTTTATTATAGATCCATGCAAAATTGTGCATTTAATGCTAGGTACACTCAGAAAAACTTCTGTAACTGACATCTAGAATCTACATTGTGCCTCTAGCAAAATAGTTCCTTGTCATCCTAATAAATTCTAGTCCCCTTTGAAAGCGATTTCTATAAACCCTTATTAGAATTCTAGAGCGTTTGCCTATATTCTCGAGAGCAAAATTATTTAAAAATCTCTACAAATAAATGCGAATGCAAGAGACGGGTTTCAGAACTATAATCTTGGTTTATTACGCAATTCTAGAAAATCAAGAAAGAATTTCTCGTAATACAAAAGATTCAAAATATTCAGAATATTGTTTAATAATCTAGAAATGTGTAGACTAGAAATTCTCGATCATTTCGTCTACTCAGTTTATTGGCGTACCTTATGCACATGGCTCGGAAATCTATATTTCTAGTTAAGGGATTTAGAAAATGACCACTTATTCGTTTTAGATGAAGGCGGTATATATATATATATTTTTCTCAGTGTACAAAATATATATATATATATATTCCTTTATATGAGAATAATTCTTACGCAAACCGCGTTCATTTATATCAATTCCTTCACTTATGAATTTTTAAAATGTCTACCGTCTTATGAGATGTATAAAACTTTCAAAACATATTAATTAAGGATATCAGTTATTATTAATATTAATTTAGTTTAAAATTGCCGCGATAAAACTGAATTTCATGTAATGAAATGAATGTGATGCTCGAATTATCAATTTTCGAAAACTTCGGTTTTCAAGGTTATAGAAGATAGGAGCATATCTTTATTCATTAGCCCATAACATAACTCCAAGAAACTGAAATTCGTTTCTGAGTAAACTAGCAACAAGAAGAAATATATGGTTAAATGAACACAGAAACTAATGATTTGAAAGATAAATTATTAACTAGAACACGTTTATGTGAAATGGTTAAATAGTTGAATTTTTCTAAAATTAATTTTAATTTCCTTGAATAAATTATAAGTATTGGGGAAATTTTTAAAACTATGAAAGTGTAAATTTTTTTAGTTGAAGACATTTAATAATTCAAAAAAATATAATTTTAAATAATAAATTTTATTCATTTGATAGTGTGTTGAAAAATTATAGGAAAATAAATGTTAAATCTAGATGAATGAAAATTTATAAATAATATCATAAATTACAAAAAGAAGAAACAATTCTGTAATCTTTTATTATGAACCATACAAAATTGTGCATTTAATGCTAGGTACACTCTAAAAAATTTCCGTAAAATTCGGAGATTTGACTGTTAAATTTTACGGCCGGCTGCCTTCTTTGAGGAAAAAGTCCAATGCCCGTATTTGTAACAAAGTCCTGTAAAAAATAAGATTGCTGACCGTTTATTAAAGGTCACTCCTCTTCTTCGAGCAAAAAATTTTGGTAAGTTTACGGGCATAACTTAATTAGTACGGCCAACGACAGTAAACATTTTAACGGTCAGTGACCGGCAAAATGTGTTAAAATTTTTTTACAGTGTACACTGAGAAAAACTTCTGTAACTGACATCTAGAATCTACATTGTGCCTCTAGCAAAAATAGTTCCTTGTCATCCTAATAAATTCTAGTCCCCTTTGAAAGCGAGTTCTATAAACCCTTATTAGAATTCTAGAGCGTTTGCCTATATTCTCGAGAGCAAAATTATTTAAAAATCTCTGAAAATAAATGCGAATGCAAGAGGCGGGTTTCAGCAACTATAATCTTGGTTTATTACGCAATTCTAGAAAATCAAGCAACAATTTCTCGTAATACAAAAGATTCAAAATATTCAGAATATTCAGAATATTGTTTCATAATCTAGAAATGTGTAGACTAGAAATTCTGAATCATTTCGTCTACTCAGTTTATTGGCGTACCTTATGCACAAGGTAATCTATATTTCTAGTTGAGGGATTTAGAAAATGACCACTAATTCATTCTATATGCAGACGGTATATTAGTTCCCCATCATACTATGTATGGAGAACTTAGGTAATCGTGAAAATTTTCGACCTCGGTTTTTTGACTTTTTTATACGTTTTCAGGTGTGAGGAATCCGAAAATGACAAAATTTGTATGATGTCTAGGGCTGGATTATTTATCAATATATCCCCAAGTATCGATATTTTTTTAATATCGCGATAACAGTATTTAAGTTCTTGCTCTACCAATATATCCCTCTAACGATATTTCCTAGTGCGCACAACGCGATCGATCCATATGCCGATAAACAGCGTCCAACGCCAACCACCATATCTTCTAATTCTGCTTCCCCGCCTCACCGTACCACCCCCTAAACACCCAACAAACAGACCGCCGAATATCTTATACAAATACACCTTCACTTCCTCCTCACTGACTAAACTGGAAAAAATAACCCCAACCGCAAACGATCCGAACACACTTTCTCTTCCTTATTCCTGCAATCAGTCCCTTTGCTTCATTTGTGCGAACTCTCAAATCGAAACCACTACTTAAAATGTATGACCTTGAACGATAACACATAAAATGTTTCATTCCTCATTCATCCAGTTATCGCTGTAGTATATTATTTCCCAGCTTATAACATTCGATAATATCCCCACACCAATAATATCGAAGCTGCTCCTCGCTTGCAGGTGAAAAGTGAAAACACTGCAAACAGTATATCGCGTTTAGTTCATCGCAGTAGTATATTATTTCCAGCTTTTCACATTCGATAATATCCCCACACCAATAATATCGAAGCTGCTCATCGCTCGCAGGTGAAAAGTGAAAACACTGCAAACAGTATATCGCGTTTAGTTTTTGCTATCTGTTCGTTGATATATTGTTCGGAATTCCATGGATTCTTTTTTAAGCAAAGAATTAACTGAAATTGATTCTTATTATTTAAAAATTGGATTTATTATTCTATCTTCTGCATATATAAGAAGAAAATATAAGATTTGGAAAAACGTTTTTCCGGTTTTCGATGAATTTACACGTTTTGAGATTTCCCTGTATTTTAATTAACTGAAATTGTCTACTCATTTTTAAAAAGTGGATTTATTACTAGTTTCTGCGTACATAAGAAGAAAGAAGATACGAAATGAATTTCGATTTCCGTTTTTTGATATATTTACACGTTTTCGGATTTCCTTGCATTTCAATTAAGTGAAACTGATTACTTATTTTTTAAAAAGTTAATTTATTATTATATATTCTGCATATACAAGAAGAAAGTATAAGATTTGGATAAATTTTGATTTCCAGTTTTCGATGAATTTACACGTTTTGAGATTTCCTTGCTTTTCAATTAACTGAAACTGACTACTTATTATTTAAAATGTGGATTTATTACTGGCTTCTGCATGCATAAGAAGAAAGTAGAAGACACAGGGAAAATTTCGATTTCTGGTTTTCGATGAATTTACACGTTTTGAGATTTCCTTGCATTTCAATTAACTGAAATTGACTACTTATTCTTAAAAAAGTGGATCTATTATTTTACCATCTGCATATATAAGAAGAAAGTATAAGATTCAGAAAAAATTTAGATTTCCAGTTTTCGATGATGTTACAAGTTTTGAGATTCCTTGAACTCTAATTGACCATTTTTAAGATTTCCTTTCTTTCTTTCTTATCTTTTTTTTTTTTTTTTAGTTAGAACGTTCTATTTCATGGACGACTCGTGCCTATCGGCCAACAGGGGTCGCTGCTGTGCTGCAATTTAATTCCGTTTATGAGAAGGCAGTTGTTTTGCTTTGCTTTGCAAAAAGTGATCGATCTTCAACCACTGGGCGGTACTAGTATATAAATATAATACAATTTTCAAATGTTATAAAAACATTACAAAATATGAATTCAATATATATATCTTTAAAAAAAAAATCATGATATGGTAAGTAGATAAAAAATAAAATAAAAATGGCAAGTAATTGACCTTTAGAATACCTATGAGCAATAGGGTCTCAAATTAATATTACTCTACAACCGAGAAAGTTTATTCGGTGGCAATTCTATAGAAAGTTTATAAACAATATTTCTACTGTGCATTTCTTATTCACAGAAATTAATTTAATTACAACCATATCGCTATCAATGACTGACAGGACTATTAGTAAATGAACATTCTTTATACTCAGGGATGGGAATTAGGCGCAAAACTCATACTAATATTTATTTTTAAAATTTCCGTATATAAGTGAATCATTGATATATATTGTGATGATTAGAAGAATGTAGATCATGAAGAGGCGATCCTTTTCAGAGAAAACTATTTATTTTCTCATTTACATACACAACACATCACAAATAACACAAAAAAGAACGTAAATAAACTATGTAAACATTATTATTTTTAAATGGACCTAATTTTCCAGTCCACCAAACAAAAATACGAGCGGTCCTCAAACCAGGCGTTTTTACACCTCATTGCATCATCCACTCTCTAAAAAACTAAGTCAAAGTCTCTCTTCAAATCGAAAGTCTTTTTCGTCTGTGCTGGACAGACAGCGCCCTCTAGTCGGTCTAAAAGTCATTACAGACCTCCTCCCTTCAGGGGAGAAACTTTTCACTATTGTAGAGGGGAAAGTTTGGTTAAATAATACTTGATTAGGAAAAGTCTATATTCAAATAAAATAAAGTCACAATGTTCAACATATTGGTCCATTTTCTAGATATCGTAATCAATTTAAAACAAGTGATTAAAAAAAAATACGAGCAAGCACCAATTCTATGCAGAAACAGTACCTGGTTATATTTAAATGCACCAGACTTATCCCCATTTTAGATTAAATACACTATTTAACTTATTTTAAAATATACAAAAAACATATACCAAATAGAAAATTTAAATATTATTACACAATATACCTGTGACACTAAATGGATATGCAAAGTAAAATATAGATAGTGAAAACAAATATATACCATATATATATATATATATATATAGCAATTAAACAAATACGATATATATAGCAATAATTAAACAAATACGATTTATAGCAATAATTAAACAAATACAGAAACTTTTTAAACTAAGGGATAAGACTTAATCTATCAGCATTCAGAGATTGTAATTCTATACACTCAACAACCTCCTAATTAAATAATCTGCATAGAGTTCCCAAAGTAAAAGTCTGGGATTTGGTCTTTTTTTTTTCTTTTTCTCAGGAACATGAATAGCTTTGTACAATTACGACTAAATAAATCAGGATTTTGAGATAAATTCTCCTTTAGTTCTTCAAATGCCCTTTGGCAAGACCTATTCCAGTCAGTGGATTTTAGAGTCCAATCCTTTAGTAAGTCTGACAATAAAGTTGCATTTTCAGAAAATTCAGGAATGCATTTTCGATAGTATTCAGCTAATTTCCAGTAGTCTGTCACGTGAGTCATGGTAGTATGAGACGAAGAATCTTTTTTGACTCGAACCTTCTTTTCACTTGGAGTTCTTAATCTCTGGCCCACTAAATGTCCAGAAATTTTTACATAAGTTCCAGTAGGTGGACATTTAGAAGGTTTAATATGCAACTTAGTAGCACTGATTTTGAAGGAAATGTCTGTTACACGATTTTCCCTTGTTTTAGGAAAATTGGCGACTTTCTCACTATATGGCACTGGACACCTTTCTCTGTGTTTCAATAAATTTGCCATTAGTTGACTAGAATCTTTAGGTAGATTTTTCAAGGGACCCAAAGTAGTTGCAGAAAGTTCTTCCTTCAAGTAACTTTGTTCCTTCAATTGTTTTTCATAAATTAAGCATTTTTCAGATACTTGCGTAAGATCTAATTTATTCTTCTGCAATTCAGCTGTCAACTGATCCAATTTAGCATTAGAAATTTTTTCTTTCTCTTCAAGAATATTAAACAGGTAATCTAATTTGGAATTAATTGTACCAATTTCATTTCTTTCTTCAACAAGCTTTTCATTTTTAAGACAAATTTCATTTTCTTTACCTTTCATTCTTAAGAGTTCTTCTTTAATTATGTTGATTTCATTAGACAGCTTAAGATTTTCAATTTTAGTATTTTCTAATTCTTGTTTGTAATTATTCTTTTCAACATTCAAAATTTCTAACTGATTTAGAAAATTCTTCTTTTCACTTTGTGAATTAAGACGAAGAGTTTTTAACTGATTTTCAAACTTTTCTTTCTCTTGAATTTCTTCATTTATCTGCTTTTGATATTCAAAGCATTTTTTATTTAGATAAGCCTCTATTTCTGCTCTTAGTTTTTCCATCACAAAATTAGAGTCTTCATTTTTCTGTTTAAGGTCTTTTAAGGCATTATTTAGTTCCGAAATATTTTTCGTAGTATGTTCCAACCTTTCAGTAAGTTTTTTTATTTTCAAGAGACAGTTCTTGTTCTTTAATTTTCTTTTCTTCCATCTCCCCTTTCAAACATATTATTTCATTTAACAATCTGAAATTTTCAGATTTGAGATGGTCAAAATTTATTTTCTCTTTAAGTAAAACTTCATTTTCTATTTTATTTTGATTTCCTTTGATATCCTGCATTGTTTTAGCAAACACTTTTGGAGAGGTTTTATTAAGTTCTGGCCATGAAAATTCTGGCAGGATTTCTTCTAACTCCTCAGTTTTCTTTTCATCTTCAGATTTGCTCTCAATAAACTTTTGGTCAAAATGAGCAATATCTTTAATTTGAATATTTTTCTTCATTCTTAAAAAATTCTTAGGATTCCTCTTTTGTACTGAATTTAACTTAGACACTTGTACATTTTCTTTTGATTTGCAATCTTTGAACATTGCAGCAGTTTTATTCCCTAACAAATACTTGTCACCATAAAAGGAATTTTGTAGGACAGCTGCTTTAGATTTTAAGTGTCCCATTTTACAATCCAATTCAATTTCTGCAAGTGGTAAACAGATAGGATCCACTTCTAATGGATTTCTAATATACACTTTCTCATTTGTGTACATATGTGGTTTCACGTACTTGCTGCTTATCAGATCACATGAAGCACCCGTGTCTCGAATTATTTTCATCTCAACACCATTCACTTTACCTAAACTAGTATAAGGTGTCATTGATTCATCAGAACCTGCCTCAGCTATAATATGTGAGATAAATTCTTCCTTTTTCTTTAATTTATCACACTGAGGTCTAAGATGATTAGTAGAACCACATTCATAGCAACGAGCAATTTTTCTTTTATCAAACTCTTTATTTTTTTTATTTTCTTGGGATGTTTCGGATTTTGAATGAAATTTTGGCTTAACATCTTTGTTATTATCGTTAGACTTATCATCACAAAAGTTTCCACTTTGGTTACGAAAGCTGGAAAAGTTCTTTTTGGGCAAATCCCTCCTTTTAAAACTTTCTCTTATGCTTTCAAATTCATCTAATTTTTCAGCTAAGTCTAAAGGTGTTGTAAAGGTAAGCCAGTTATCTAAAAAATGTTCTCTCACATCAGCAGGCACTCGAAACTTCAACTGCTCAGTCACTATTAGGTCTTTCAGCTGTTGAAAATTCTCTATCTTTAATTCGGTAATCCACTCCGTAAAATAACTAGAAAGCTCTTGGGCATAATTTCTCCAAGATTTTTCGGACGATTTGTGGTGCTTATAAAAACATTGTTTCAATTTTTCACTATTTAATTTATATCTTCTCATAATGATATTTTTAACAAAATCATAATTTGTCGCATCGGTTGGCGACTCTCTGGCCAACATATTGGAAAGTTCTGGCGGTAAAACTGCTAACAGGTAGGCCACCCAATCCTTTTTTGGAACTCGTGCCATCTCCGCTCTTCTTTCGAAATTTATTAAATATAAACCCATTTCATCATGTTTTTCTTCAAATCTTGGGGTAATTTGCGTTAACTGAATTCTTGGAACCGATTCAGTCACCTTTTCTGGTTCTAATATTTTTTCAGGATTTTCTCTTGAAATTTCCAATTTTTTTAATTCAATTTCATATTGTTGAGTTTCTCGGGTCCTTCTTTCTTCTCTTTCTTCTTGTCTTATTCTCTCTTCTTCTTGTATTTTTTTTATCTTCAAGAAGCCTTTCCAATATTAATTTCACTTCTTCCTCATTATAGGACTTGCTAGATAAAATTAATTTCTTGATGTCAATAACTCTACTGGAAGTATCTACTTCGACACCGATTTCTTCACAAATTTGAACCAATTCATGTTTTCGAGCTTTAGCTAAAAATGCCATGTTTGTAAACCCCAAACAAAACCAGAATGCTCTCAAAACGATAATAAAATATAAACAAATAAAATAATCAGATTTTTTTTTTTTTTTTTTTTTTTTCAAAAATCAATCAAACACACACACACAAAAAAAAAAAAAGGATACTAAGGGTACCTTTGCAATTAATTAAAAAATAATATCTAATACCGTTAAAGGTATCTACTTATGAAAAATACCTTATTTTTCTCTATTTAAGAGAACACTTTTTTTTTTTTTTTTTAATATATATATTTTTTTTTTCATAAAAAGAAATACTTTTTTTCTTAAAGAACAGAATACGTGAACATTTTTAATCACCCAAATTTCTTTTATTAAATAAATCATATATTCAAAAATAATATTCAAAATAATATTTTAAACCAAGTATGTTCTCATACTAAGTACTACTTGTTTCCTACACAATCATTATTTCAATTCAAAACAGAAATAAATTAATTTTTTTGCAAAACTATTTGATTCTTTTTGCACACATATTTCTCAGAAAACAGAATAATTAATATTTTTCTTCAAACCCCCCCCCCCCCCCCCCAAAAAAAAAAAAAAAAAAAAAAAAAAAAAAACAATAGTTTCGTTTCGAAACCGAAACTCTTTTCTTTATCAAAAAACAAGAAAGAAAAATCATGCAGTACGCATTGATTAGTAACACTTTCCAACTGTACGCAATTGTATCGAATAACTTTTAATATTCTTTGCCTACTTTATCACACAACAGACAGAACAACTGAAAAAGATGCAGATAGACTAATTGATTTTAAAATTACTCTTAGTTATTTTGGAAAGTGTTAAAAAGGCTTAACGCAAAAGAAAACGCAGCCGTCAGATTATAATTACAGCTTTTTATCTCTCTGAATATTTTAGTGTAGCCCTGTAAATCTGAAAGTTAATCATATCATGTTCTATACACAACATCATTTTAGAATATTAATAATGCATGTCAATGTTTCTATGATTTTTATAGCAGAAAGATTTTTAAATATAACTTTTAAAAAATTCTTTCCTAAAACGTAATACATTGTTTTTTTTTTTTTTTATTGTTGTTGTTGTTGTCCCTGTAAACAAACTAGTTGTACAGGACCAATTAATGGCATTTTAAATAAGGAACATTCCATAGGGAACTTGGGTGTATCATTTTTTAAAAATTCTCAAAATATTCACGGATGATAGGAGCCGGAGGCAAACAGATAGAAAGTTAGACAATCGGACAGACAGATGCACAAATTGAAATCATATTCCCTCTAAAATTATAAGAAAGTTTTAAAACGCTCATGTAAACAAAAGTGCAATTCCAGCAAATTTTTATTTATAGCTCTTAATGTAATTGATTATTTTTGTGTGGCCCTGTAAATCTAATACTAACCATACTATATTACATAGAAGGCACTCTTTTGTGCATACGAATAATATATTTCAATTGCATTAAGCTTTGTGGAGAATAAAATTATTAAAATTTGGTTTATAAAAATAACTCTCATACAACACAATGCTTTGGAATACTTTCAAGTGCACCTGTACACAAACCAGTTAGAAATGTACTCTACTTTACATAGGAAACATCCGATAGGGAATTGAATAACATGTTAAAATTTCATTGAAGTTTCTATACATTAAAGGTATTAAAATATGGTTTATAGAAACTCCTCCCATAGAACACAATGCTTTCGAATACTTTTGGGTGTCCCTGTAAAAAAAACAGAATAGGTATTCACTCCATTTTCAATAGGGAACATCCGATAGTCAACTTGAATAAAATATATCGGTTTAAAGAAATTCCATGAATATTTACGGGAATTAGAGCGCAGTAAAACAGACAGAGAGACAGACAGACGGAAAGAAGAACAGTCAATCAGATAGAGAGATTGAAATTATATTAACACTAAAAAAATGATAGAAAGTTTTAAAAACGCGTAAAGTAAACGAGAGTACAATTCTAGCAATTTTTTATTAATAGCTCTTAATATAACTGAATATTTTTGTGTCACCCTGTAAATCTAATTATAACCATGCTATATTCTATGCAAAGCATTCTTTTGTGCATATAAATGACATATTTCAATTTCCGAAAACTTCGTATAAAGTAAAGATATTAAAATTTGATTATAGAAATAACTCTCATAGAACGCAATGCTTTGGAATACTTTTAAGTGTCCCTGTACATAAATCAGTAGTGGTATTTCCTCCATTTTATACAGGAAACATCCAATAGGGAATCTGAATAGCATATTTCAATTTCATTCAGATATGTCTACAGTGAAGGTATTAAAATGTGATTTACAGAAATACCTCTCATAGAACACAATGCTTTGAAATACTTTCGGGTATCCCTGTACACAAACCAGTAGAGGTACAAACTCCATTTTCAATAGGGAACGTGCGATAGTGAACTTGAATAACATATTTCAATTTCATTAAGATATGTCTAGAGTAAAGGTATGAAAATATGGTTTAAATAAATACCTCTCATAGAACACAATGCTTTGAAATATTTTCGGGTGTCCCTGTACACAAACCAGTAGAGGTATAAACTCCATTTTCAATAGGGACCGTCCGATAGTGAACTTGAATAACATATATCAGTTTCAAGAAATTCCACAAATATTTACGGGATTTAGAGCGCGGACAGACAGATAGACAGACAGACGGACAGACAGACAGACGGACAGACGGACAGACAGACAGACAAACCGAAGTCATAAACACTTTTCAACCTTGTTGGAAAGTGTTAAAAAGGTAAGTTCCACAAAATTAGATTTAAGTAACATAAATTACCATAGTAATTAATATTAAGAAATAAAATGAACATCTAATCGTTAAACACTTCATTTGAAACAGAAACTACTATTTTACTTCAAATCGAAACGAAAATATTTTGTTCCAAACCCGAACAAATTCATTTTACATGAAATCGAAACTAATTTCTTTTTTATTTTTTCCTTCATTCACTCTTTATTTACCCATTTATTTTTGTATTATTAAGCAAAGAAATAACAAATCAGTAAAAAGAGACAGAAAGAAAAATAAATCCAATAAAATATCAGAAATCAAAATGACCTGAAATGCGCATTAATATGAATCATTCAACATTTTTCTTTTTAATTCGATAATAAATACATTCTTTTTTATTTTTTATTTCTCAAAGCCCTAAAAAAAAGAATATCTATTCTTTATTTAGCTTAAATTACAGAACAGATACTTTATTTCAACTTGTTCTCAAAATTTGCAATTCCGTTTAACACCGAAATTCTTTTCAAAATGTACTTACTCTATAGTAACTTTTATTATTATTATTATTATTATTAGGAATATACCATTAAACAAAAGAAAAAACATATATATTCATTTATTTCTCACTGATTCATCAACTTTATTTTTTTATAAATACATCGACAAAAAAAAATTTGAAAGATTTTCTTCTTTTTTTTTTTTTTTTAAATATCTTTTAAACAACGGATAAATCAGTTTAATATATATATATATATATTTTCTCTACAAATAATAATTTCAAATAATCTTTTTATCAAATAGATAGGGACAAGTGAGGTACCTCTGTGATATACTTACTTCTCTATTAAATACATAATGCGAATTTAAGTACTTTTAAAAAATATTTTCTCACGTCCTAATACAAGGACTGAGCTGATTTATTATATTATTTTTAAATCAAGGCACTGTTTCATACATAAAGGCACTTACCCCTTTAGTAGCGTTGATCGTCTCGTATCCAAGCGCTGCCACCATAACAGTAGACTGTGATGATTAGAAGAATGTAGATCATGAAGAGGCGATCCTTTTCCGAGAAAACTATTTATTTTCTCATTTACATACACAACACATCACAAATAACATAAAAAAGAACGTAAATAAACTATGTAAACATTATTATTTTTAAATGGACATAATTTTCCAGTCCACCAAACAAAAATACGAGCGGTCCTCAAACCAGGCGTTTTTACACCTCATTGCATCATCCACTCTCTAAAAAACTAAGTCAGTCTCTCTTCAAATCGAAAGTCTTTTTCGTCTGTGCTGGACAGACAGCGCCCTCTAGTCGGTCTAAAAGTCATTACAATATATAGAGATAGATAGATAGTTAAGTTATGACTTATGCGCAAAATTTTATTAATCATCTACATTCTAAGTACAACTTCATTTTTCTTAAGCTTATATTTTTATTATAACTATGTATCTTGATGATATACTTTGTGTAAATAAAACACATATCACCCATTAGCTCTCTTAAAATGTGATTTTGAAATAATTAAATCTTAAAATAGAAAGAATGGAGGACAAACTATTCAGAAATATACTTAAAAGTAATGGTATAAATTAAAAGAAACACAAAGCATTGTGTTGCTATTTATGCATTTTCTTTCTTTTTTTTTTTCTTTTTAATAAAAAAGATTTGGAAGTAATATACCAGAAAATATAAATATACATATAGAAAACACTCCCCACTTGTATACATTAAAATTGGTGTTCATTTGTCTTTAAAAAGTAGCAAATATCTATTTTCCTTCTCTTGAAATAAGTATCGCAATATATCACCAATATCGATATTAACTTGATGATATATCGCGATATTTAATTTCTGATATCGTCCAGCTCTAATGATGTCTGTCTGTAGTATATGTGTTAGTGTATTAGTCCGTTAGTGTGTTAGTGTGTTAGTCTGTTTACACGATATCTCACGAACAAATGATCGGACAGAGGTCAGATCAGTTTTAAAATATTACTTTCGATACTGGCAAGAACCCAATTCATTCGTAACACTCCAATTAAAAACCTTCGTAACTTATTAGAAATTTATGATTTATTAACATGGAAAAATAGGACAAAAATTCACTTAAACGTGCGTTAAATGGCAACTTTTTACTGTAAACGTCAATTTTGAGAGATATTATCATCGTAAAGATGTCAGACTACTTTTGAAATATTATTTAGGACACTGGCATGAATATTAATGACTATGAATTTTCCAATATAAAAATTTCGTAAGTTATTGGAAATTTACGAATTTCTTAACATGGCAGAATAGAGCAAAATTTCACATAAACATCAATCTTGAGGGATATTTTCATCGTAAAGGTGTCAAACCACTTTCGAAATATTATTTAGGATACTGGCATGAATATCATAGACTATGATTCTTTCAATTTAAAAAATTCGTAAGTTACTTGGAATTTACGACTTACTTAACATGTCAGAATAAGGCAAAATTGAGTATAAACTTCCATTTTGAGGATCATAAATACATTAGACAACTTCAAAATTACATTTATGATATTGGTTTGAACATGATTGAATACAAATATTCTAATAGGAAAATTTCGTAAATGATTCGTAATTTACGATTTTATCAACATAGCGAAATTGTAAATTTTTCATATAAATCTGAATTTTGAGGATTATTGCATTGGAAATAGTAGCATGAAAATTAAACAACTGAATTGATCCTGATAAAATAAATTAATAGATTAGAATTATAATAAGATAAATATATCGAAGTGAACAATGGATAGCCTATTAGGCGGGGATTTCATTCTGTCACTGTATAAAGCTTTGGTCAAATTCATTTCTTTTAACATGATTATAATATGTCTCGCACTTGAAATTTGTGAGAACATAAATATGATGGGAACTGAGCAGAATCCACCTATGCCAACTAATTTTTTTCTCAGTGTATATTAACAAAATGAAGAAAGTTATATGACGGTGTAATATATAAATGAAGTTCAGTTAACAAAGAAAGGGTCCTAGACAATGGTGGGATTCTCATCACAAGTGTTATTCTAAGGCGGTCAAATATTTAAGATAATTTTAGAGAAAATTATGGGAAACTTTACTAATCTAAACCGATGAAAGTGACCTGGATTCGAAACATCTACCTCCTGTCTACCAGCATTGGGGGCAAAATCTTTTGACCTTTGATGGGACTATATAACCAAATGAATAGAGAATTTAATGAAGAAATTAAAAATATAAATGTTAGACCAGATTTTTTTGTGGAAATTGTTAAAAGCTTGAAATTTTTAGCAGCAAGTGTTATAGTAAGTATAATTTAAAATGTTTAGTTTTTTAAACACTATGCAGTAAAAATTATTAAATTACTGTTTTAATGTATTCATTCTGATCTATCTTATGAAATGAATAAAATTAAATGCACAGAAAGAAGTTTGAATTAAATAACAGAAATCAAAGCTATGGATGTATGTGGATCTTATCTTATCTTATACTATTAAGGGCCCTCTTCACTCACCGCCGCTGGAAGCCGAAGCTAATGTTATTCTAAGGGAAATTTTTCTTTACAAATAACTTATTAAGTAATACATATTTTTAAATTCTGTTTTCACATTCTGAAAGTTCCCAGCTGTTAAATTGACGGACCTTTTTAAAAAATATATTTTTTAAATTTTTTATATTTTACTTCGAAGCTGCAAAATACGAATTTTCAATATGTGAATTTTTTTCATTTTGGAATTTCAAAATAAAATATTAAAAATAAAAAAAATACATTTTTAAAAAAGGTCCGCCAATTTAACAGTTGGGAATTGTCTGAATGTGAAAACAGAATTTAAAAATATGTATTAGTTAATAAGTTATTTGTAAAGAAAATTTCCCCATAGAATAACATTGGCTCGGGTTTCCGGCGACGGTCAGTGAAGAGGGCCGTTAAGTGAGCAATATTTGTATATATATATATATATATATATATATATTTCACTGTTCTCGAAAACGGGATCTCGGACAGTCACGTGATTTAATACAAAGGTGCCCCCCGAATGGTCATTGTGCACAACGAAGTCAGATTTTCGAAATTTTGATTAGTTTTCTTTTAATTAATAAAAATATGAAAATAATAAGCTTGGCTCACTTTCTGATTGGTGAAATTCCGTAGCGAGAAACTGCCAATTCTTGTAAACATAAATTCCTATTTCTATAATGACGTAGAATGGAAAATCTTAGGAGAGATTTGATTGGTTTATTTGATTTTCATTGATTTGAGTGTGTTTTACATTGAACTACAGCTACGTTATGAGGAATTACAAGAGATCTGATTGGTTTATTTGATTTTCATTGAATTGAATGTATTTTACGTTGCACTACAGCTACGTTATGAGGAATTACGAGAGATTTTTATGGTTTATTTGATTTTCATTGATTGGAGTGTATTTTACGTTGAATTTGAGCTAAGTTATGAGGAATTACGAGAGATTTGATTGGTTTATTTGGTTTTCATTGGTTTGAGGTAGGGGGTGTCCAGTGATGTTTTTTTTTTTTTTTTAACAGGCGTGATAGGGACTGCCGCGGAACCGAGTTTCGTGCGCTTTCAGATTCATGAACAGCGTGGTATGTCCAGTGATGTTTTTTGGTTTTAACATGCGTGATAGTGATTGCCGCGGAACCGAGTTTCGTGTGTTCTGAGATTCATGCACAGTGTTGTAGGGCTGTCTAGTGATTTTTTTTTCATGTACGTGAAGCGTACATACGTGAGTTATAGTGATTGCTGCGAAAACGATTTAAGTGCGTTCTCGGATTCGACCATTCATCCAATAGTGACTTTTACTGCATGAGTAACAGCTTGAACTGTTTCTAGAATATTCAAAGAATTAACATTTCTATTTGACTGTTTTCGAGAATATTCATTTTAATAATAATTTTGTTGCCAGATTCAAGAATTTCAAAAATGTTTGATAGTGTGAAGGAGATCCCATACTAAAACTGTGAAGAAAATAGTCGCCTATCGAAATATATTTATTTAGACGTTTCAATTATTCAATTAAAAAGAAATCCTTTAAATATATTGCCCAGCGAAGCGGGCGAAGCCAGCTAGTTAATTAAAATAGCAATACGATTTAATAAAGATTATATAAAACAAAAAGATAGACAGTACATATATATAGTGTACAGTACGTAAATATATACTATAAATAATCGTAGAATCAAATGCCAAATTTATCCATAGGATTCAAATGATATTTCCAGGAATTTTTAAAAGAAATTATACATAATTCACGATACTTACACTAAAATACTTACAACACTCACACTTCATGATGATATAATATTTTTTGTCATCCGCTCGGATAAAAAAGCAAAAAACAGTAAACTATTTTTAAGGAGTATTTTTTTCTGTAAAAAGTACAAAATTTATATTAAAAAATTCTGGTGTAAAAACACCACTCGACTTCTACTACCCGCTATTACACATATTTTATGCTTTTTTATTTTTATTTATTTATTCATTTTATTTTTATTTATTTATTCATTTTATTTTATTTATTATTATTATTATTATTATTATTTTTTTTTTTTTTGGGGGGGGGGGGGGATAATATGATCAGAAGAGGTAATATTGGCCTAACAAACGTAGACACCTAAAAATTTTCCAGTAAGAAAAAGATGATACTTGTGTAAAAACATATAAAATGGATTTACATAGCGAGTTAAAAAGTAAGAAAAAATAATTAGTAGAGTTATTTTTTGAAACACCAATTTCCAAGATCTCAAACTGACCTACCTATTAACTGACCTACCTATTAACTGACCTACCTACCTCAAACTGACCTACCTTAATGACTATTAATTTTCCTGTAATAACCAATTAATACATGAGAAAGGATGTCTAATATTGATTTATGTAACCATTTTCAAGAAAATCGTTAGAGTCGTTTTTGAGATACCGATTTTTACCAAAACTTGGAATACTCAATTATTGTCAGGAAAATAATAATTACATGCAAAAAGATAATTAAAACGGTGTTAATATGGCGAATTTGAAAAAAATGCGTGCAGCCGTTTTTAAAGAAACACACTTGCGAGACCTGAAATTGAGCTATTTATACAAGACGCCTATCAATTTTCCTGAACTAACCAACTATATCATTCGAAAGGATATCTAATAGAGTGTTTATGTGGCAACTCTGAAAAACATCGTTCGAGCCGTTTTGGAGATATGGACTTACGGGTATACTTCCAGTTTCCGATGCCCTACTTCTGTTTTTCCAATTTTCACTAAAATTTGGTAAATTCATCTGTACAACAGACCTATTTCAATTCAGAAGTTTAGCAGTTTTATCTTTATTAGCTTTAGAAATATGATAGCCAGAACATTCCCCTCATACATAGACACATATACACACACACACACTGATCAAATGCCAAAAACTACTTTTTTGGACTCAGGAGACCTTAAAGCGTCTAAATCAGATGAAAACGCGTATTGAATTTTTGGACTGAATACAATACTTCCATTACCTACGGTAGTCGGGTAATGGAAGTAAAAATGTTTGATTTTTTAATTTTATATTTTATATTGCAGATGAAAATTTTTAATTTCATATAGAGCATTTGTAAATATTAATTGTTTTTAACGAAAAATAAAATAAAATATAATATAATTTCATATATAATTTCAGATTGTTTTATTGGCAAATTCTAAAATTTTAATAACATTAATATATGAATAATACTTATTATTAAAATAAATTTAAAATTTTCTTTAAAAAAGGCATTTCGTGTAAAAAAAGGGAAATCGATGCTCGAATCATCAATCTTTGAAACTTCAATTTTCCAGACTATTAAGAGTTCCTCTTTATTCATTAGCGCATAACATTACTCCAATAAACTGAAATTCGTTTCTAGGTAAATTAGCAACAAGAAAAAATTTCTAGATAAATGAGCACAGAAACTAATGATATGATAAGATAAATTATAAATTGGAACACGCTTATGAAAATTAGTTAAATGCTTGAAATTTTCTCAAACGAATTTTAATTTCATTAGATAAATTACAAGTATTGAGAAATGTTTTAATATTATACGAGTATAAGTGTTACATTGTTTAACTGAAGACGTTTAATAATATGCTAAAAAGATTATGTTGAATAATAATTGTTATTTATGTGATAATGTATAGAAAATATCTGTATATATATATAAATTACGTGTCACGATGTTTGTCCGGGGTAAACTCCTAAACTAAGGAACCGATTTTAATGAAATTTTGCACACTGTGTGCAGTTTGGTCCAACTTGAGAGATAGGATAGTTTTTATCTCAATTTATTGTCACAATATTGTTTTATTGCAATTATTTGTTAATTATAGACATTTATTAAAGTTGCTCCAAAATATCTGTGAGTTCCATTAATTTAATTGTTGCCAAAAAAAATACGAGTTCATTTTTTTTCGACATAAAAATAAATACATTTAATCAAACGTGAACGTTAAAAAATTATAAAAAGTTAAATTATACATCTCACGAAAATTGACGTCATAATCAATTTAAAGATTTTATACACATTGATAAAGTGCTAATGTAGTTCTATCATAGATATAGTAATATATATAGATCTCTCATCCCCATGTTATCGTACAAAGATTTTTGATGCCGAAAAAAAAAAAAAATAAATAAAAGCTTTGGAAACAGCCATTAAGTGGTATTGAAAAAAAAAAAAAAAGAAAAGAAAGAAAGAAATATGAATTTGAAACTGTATCTGGAGTCTTCCATTCCCCTTTAGCAAATAAATTATTCATAAATTTTATTTGCTAAAATATTAGTATGTATTCCCGTGTGTATTCACTCGGGGAAAGACGGCCATATTTTGGTAAAAATGTCGTCTTTTCCCAAATGAAAAGGAATAACTTTTTTCTCCCCAATGATCACTCTATTCTATATATGCTATACTATATCTATGAGTTCTATACGCAAGCGAAGTGTGACTCACTGACCGTCTGTGCAGCCGAGAAAAAGATTTCCTATTTTAATTGCCCACTGGATTTTTTGTAAGAAATTATTAAAAATCGAGGAAATTTATTTCCCGATTTTAATCCTCATATTTGGGTATAGATATGTATTAGTTATCGCGGGTGTTAGATTGAATTATTTTGCTGTCAAATTGACAAAATTTTAATTTTAAATTTCAAAACTCTGTCGCCCTTGGCTTTTATTATTATTATTATTATTATTATTTGGCGATCAAAAGCGTAACACGAAAATATACATGCCAGATGTATGCATTGTACGAAATGTAATATGTATTATTCATTGTACGTATGTATGACATGTAATATGTATTGTACGAAATATTGTTTCATATTATTCATTACTCTTTTAATATAATTTGTTAAAATAACCATGATTTTTGAAAGGAATTAAATATTTTCGCCAGATAATTTGGCGATATTCTTTTTTTTTTTCGCCAAGGATGACAGAAATGAAATCTATTCCGCTGCAAAATATTAGTATCTTACATCAGATATTTTATTTAGACATTTGAAAACAAATTTGACTTCAAACTATGATAGAATATTTATCATTTTCCTTTTAATTAGTATATTATTAGTATATTAAAATTTAAAAGCATGGTATATAAAAAGTTTTTTTTTTTATCTTATAATTATTCTTATCTTAATCCTCAATGTTTCCCATCTTTATTAACTTGAATTTACTATTAAAATTTTAACATACTCAAAAACTTCTCATCACTTCGTTAAAATACACTAAACTTTTCCAAAATATTTTTCTATTTAAAATGATACATGTATTTACTTTAAATGTCCAATATTTCATAAGATTTCCAATTTTAAAGTTTTAAAATATTTATCAAATTTACTTATTTTTCTGGTTTAGCCTTATTGTTTTCCTTTTTATAACTACAGCTGTTGCCCTCTTTAAAATATTTAAAATGATGAGGTCATTTTATAGTAAAATTATCCATTATAGCATATATTATATTTCACTCCTCCATAAAAATTGATTTTAAAATCGTCTGTTTCTTTTATACTTTTATTTTAATAGAATTTTAATAGAATTTAATTTATATATTAGTCATTTTAGCAATTTTATCCAAAGTAGCATTAGAAATAATATATATCACTTCTCCATTAAAATTTATAGGACCCTACAATAAAATTAATTTTGCTTAATATCAACACTACGAAAATTTTTATCAATCGCTTCCAAATTATCTCAACCCTGTGGGTTTTTACATCGGCTACAACGTTTTCGTCTTTGTCCGTAAATAATAATTTGACTGTACTAAATAGTTTACAGCCGTATAATTCAACGTATAACTTAGTCACAGCAACGCGTGGCCGGGTCTGCTAGTATAGATATATAAAATTGAAATTTAATACAAGTGTTAAATAAAGATAAATGATAAGCTGTAAGCAAAACCATACATTACAGAAAGTCACAATAATTCGTGAAATCTCTTGTCAAGATTAAAGGGATATGTCTGTATCTTTCAATATCATCTTTCAGCAACTAATACTATTAATTCAATAAACTCAAGCTTCAAATTTGATGCTAAATTTGCTAGGGGATGGTTTGGTTTGGTGTATTTTTTATACTGAGAAATACATATATATATATATATATATATATATATATATATATATATATACTGTCGTCATCTGGAACAACTAAGTTGTTATTTCTGAATTCCTAAACTAAAAATATAGATTTCTGATTTTACGCATAAAGTAAAAAAAGAAGACCAATATAGACGAAATGATGGAGAATTTCTAGTTTACGCTTTTCTAGATGGTGAAAAAATATTATAAATATTATGAATTAAAATTAGTGCACTGAGAAAAATTCGTAATTCTCTGTTTTAAGAAATCAGATTTATAGCTATGTGGGGTACAATCTAAACTAATTTAGAAACAAAATTTAACAACCAGATTAATTAAAGAAAGATATACAGTAATTTGAAAAAGTTATTGATGAATAATAACTGTAAATTATCACATTCTCACCCGCTGAAACAGTGAAAATTCTAGTCTTTTGAGGATTTAAAATTCTTTATCGTTCTCGGTGATTAAAAGAAAAAAAAATTGCTTTCTTTAAGAAACAGCTATTTTTCTGTAAAAAATACACTAAAAAAAAAAAAAAAAAAAAATTTTGTAAGATTACGGGGAAAGCCCGGCAGTAGAGACAAAGCCAGACATAGTTCCAGACAAAGCCCGCAAAAAAAAAAAAAAAAAAAAAAAAAGGTTTAGACCGAAAGTTAAGTGTATATTGACCTTAAATTACGTTACATGTCCGTAAGCAAACATTACGCCCTTAAGAAAGAATGTTTCTTTACGGGCTTTATCTGGAATCTCTGCTTCCGGGCTTTCCTCGTAATCTGATTTTTTTTTTTTAAAGTTTACAGATTTTTCTCTGTAAAAAAGGTGGATTAATTATTATTATTATTACTATTTTTCTTTTATAGAGGACATGCATTCTTCCCCTTTCAAATGAAATATTTGTAAATATTAGTTGTTTTTTAATTAAAAATAAAATACCATAAAACATTTATTGGTATATTTTGTATACTGGGTGATCAAATAAGTTTACATTACTGACAAATACTATTAAAATACTAACACTAAGAATATCAGTTATCAAAAGAAGTTTAAGTTAAACTGTCTTTGTTAAACTACATTTTATTTAATGAAATAAATACGAAGTTCAAATTATCAATTTTCGAAATTTCGATTCAAGATTATAGAGCATGTCTTAATTCATTAACGCATAAAATTACTCCAAGAAACTGCCATTCGTTTCTGGGTAAATTAGCAACAAGAAGAAATTTATAGCTAAATGATCATAGTATCTAATGATTAATTTGAAGAGATAAATGATAAATTAGAACGCGTTTGTGAAAATGAGTTGGATGCTTGAAATTTTCTAAAATACATTTTAATTTCATTGAATGAATTACAAGAATTGAGGAAATTTTAAATATCAGTGTTAAATTCTTCAGCTTTTATTTATTTATTTTTTAATTATTAAAATACTAATTTTAAAGATTAATTTTTTTATCTTATAATTATGGTTCATATTTAGTGCATTTTGAAAGGTTGACTATTTATAGACTGATCCATGTATTTGACTAAAAAATACCATCCGTGGAAAAAAACACACAGATATTTTAGACATTTAACAACATGGGCAGAAGAATTTTTAAAATGTCTACTGACTTAAGAGACACCCGGTATATAGTATTAACATTGAATAAGGTACTAAAGATGGGTTGTTCGGGTTGATGGGTTGTTCTATTGGGTTGTTCGGAAAGTCATTTCGTTTTTTTCAGCAGAGGATTTAATTGTATTTTTTTCACACCTTTTTCACATTTAAGTTGCATTGCCATTGCATATTGTGACAGCTGATATAGCAAGGCTTGCTTGTGAAAAAGGTCGTTTTATTCTGCTCAATAGTTTTTGATTGGTGCCCTATCAAATAAAGAAAATCAGAAGCGACATTTTCGGCATATTTTGTTTTTGCTATCAAAAATGCGAAAATACTATTCAAACAAGGAAAAAAGTATACGATGTGTGCACAGAAAATTTATTTAAAGAACGCTATTGTCAAAACTGGTTTACCAAATTTTGTTCTGGCAATTTCGAGTTGAAGATGCATAACGTTCTAGAAAACCAATTTGTGCTAATGAAGACAAAATAAAGTATTGATTTTTGAAAAACTGCCAAATAACAACTCGTGAGATCGCTAAGAAACCGATCAAAGTGGAGAATATATAATTCATTAAAATATTTATACAATATAAGAAAATCGTCTTTCATTTTCGAAGGAAAAAACGAAATTACTTTCCGAACAACCCAATATAAAGCACATTAAACTGCATTAAAATCGTACTAAACTTTTGCGAGAAATTGAGCAACGAATGTTACAAGCGACTCGCGTGTTTAAATTTTTTTACCTGATAAAAGCTAATTATTTCCCTCAGGATGGATGGTTGGGTTTTACGTCGCACTAGTGCTGCGCAGATGCGCAATTGGCGACGGTCTGGGACACACCCCTAGAGGTGGTCCGGAGACATGCCATCACAATTTTGATCCTCTACGGAAGGGATGTCTCTCCCGCTTCGGTGACCCCCACAGGTAAAATTTTTGATGGGACATGGAGGACATTACGGCCACGACAGATTTTACGTGCACCAGCCACCATTAGTGTACACGACGGTCTTTGACCGGCTCGAGTAATGAACCTGCATCTTCCAATTAAGAGGCCGGCGCTCTAATGACTGGGCTACCGCGGCCATTATTTCCCTCAGAAACGGTTGTGTTGTTTTCCTATTGTTTTAATATTTTGTATCAGAATTCTTCTTTTCTACATTTAATTCTAGATAAGTAATGCAAATATTTAAGCTGAATATAATTTTAACATTGATATAAAAAAAGGTTTTTTATATTCTATTTTCTCTAGTATTTTATTAGCCTATTTTCCATTATGCCAATGTTTGTCAAAATCACTATAAATGTATTATTTGTATGTTTTTGTTATATGTAAATACAAACAACAAACATATCACAAAAGTATAATAATATACACATACATATATATTGCAGCATACTCGGGGTTTCGTGAGTTGTTTCTGAATGAAAGGTGAAACTTGCAGATGCTCACACTCTCAGAAATAATATACTCAATTTTGACAATTCAGAAATCCTCGGGCTTAATTTCGTTGTTTTTGACAACCATTTCGTCAAGCGATTACGTGATTTTTGAGGAAACGTGAACTCTCAAATATCTGACGAAACTATTTACTCACAATAGCATGTGCTAGCTTTCATTACAGCCATATTGGTTTTTTTTCCTGTGTTGTTTCTACTTTACGCTACAAGGACTTTTATTTGCCGGCCTGGCGGTTCGGTCGGTAGGCCAAAGCCTTTTGGATTCCCGGTGCGGGCATGGATGTTTATGATGTCCTATGTCTACAAAATATTGTGTACGCTTATTTCTGTGAATTTCTGTAAAAATATGAATAAATTGAGACAATAATTCTTAACTATAGGTCTCAAAGCTGTCAAACAAATGTCCAAATGACTTTTATTTGTTTGCTCTTTTTTGTTTATATTTTCATTAAATATAATTATGATTTGATGTCTAAAAACAACGAACTTGCAGGTAATTTTATAATTCTATAATTTGTATTTTATTCTGTATCACGAAACTAGGATGAAAAAATGTATCTTTGCTTTTGACGAAATTCTTATGTTCAAACAAATGACGAAAGTAATTTTCTCAATTTGACGAAATATTCGCTCGGAGTATTTCCCTGGAAACGGTTTCGTGAAAACTAAATAAAATTTCGTGAAATTTGAGTATCCATTTCTGAGAGTGCAAAATTCATTTACAGAAAATTCAAAAAAAAATACAGGTTTATAAACCATGTATAAACTTCAGTTTCACCAGTAAACACAACTTAAATAACAGCTGACAACATCATATTCACAGTACAAACTATATTATAGCATTAACACTCAGCAATGGGCTGCGAGCATAGATAGAAAGCAACCAATCAGGAGCACTTTATCGTAAGACGATGGGTGAGAAACTGACTTACGTCAGAAATCCAAATCCTTTATATACCCTTTTATTAATCCAGAGTTTTCCTCTAACTCGTAGAATAATCAAGTTAGAGCTTAGATATATAGTATATCGATAATGAGGATTTTTCCTGTCAATGTCCCCCAAAAAAGTCACCAAGGAAAAAAATATGTCGCCAAATTTGTCGCCAAGCCATTTCCCGCTTTGTGAAGCTTTTTAACGGAAAATGATCTATTTTATCTCGAAAACAAGCTGGAAATACAGAAAATTAACATTTTATAACTTGACAAAACCTCTTTGAATGAAATTACCTAAAAATAACTACAATTATTTACAAATTCGTAACAATATATATTTATTTTGTTGTTTGTATGCAGTTTGAATAAGGTATTTTTATTTATTTAATTATTTTACTAAAATAAGAATTTATCGCTGACAGAACTGCTTGCACCTTAACATTTACTAATGAATTTAAACTTTACTAAAAAGAATTGAATTTTATGTCGTTTGGATAAACCACATCTTACGTAATGATAATAAATCAAAGTGTCTGACTATCTTTTGAAAAATTCCTTTGAAGATAGAAAGGAATATGTCTTTGCTCATTAGTGGATAAATCTCTTTTCACAGAAATGTTGCGTACTTGGGGGTTCGTAAGTTGTCCGAGAATGAGAGGTGAAACTTGCAAAAATTCAGGTGTTTTATAACTGAAAGTTCTAGAAAAATACAGGCTAATAAACTAGGTATCAACTTCAATTCCACCAATAAACACAGCTTTATAACAGCTGTCAATAGCAAATCCACAATACAAACTGTATAGTATAGCAATAACACATGAAACAAGGCTCAGTCAAAGACTCTCAAAGCTCTCACTGGCAATGCAACATTGGCGGAAGCTAATCTCAGACTGACTCGTTTGGCGCGCTGGACTTCTTTTATATTTCTCATTCGAACCCAGAATGTTCAAGAAATTTCCCGTATCTCATCAGCCAATCATGTTTCAGCTTCCATACTTGGTACATCGATAATAAGGATTTTCTCTCCAAAAGTCGTTAACCTTTTACAGGCCGAATTTAGATCCAGGTATATTTTTCATTTGTTATTTGCATATTTTACTTTGTAATACGTACTTTAGTTAAGGGATATTAATCATTTAAATGGAAAAAAATACATACATAAATATTAATTGCCATTAATAATTATTATTAATATTCTTAAATTTTTAAGATTAATATTATAGATCATTAATATAATCTGATTAATATTATCAAGTTTGGTGTCCTTTTTGATAATAAGAGCTGTTTAAAATAAACCAACTGATTTTCAGAATCATCGGATACTTTCAAATTTTTATGCATTTTTTTTATTTGTACTCTGTGGGAAGAAATATGAAAATGATCATTTTGGGGATTTTTTGTACAGTTACCAACTAATGATAGGAATGTTGCTTCTGTTTTAAAAAATCAAGTCATCTTTTAAGTATGTCCGCTATTTTTTTCAAGTCACTATTAGTGCAATTTAATTTTTTAAATAAGTTTTAATTTGATGTTCCCAATTGGGAACATTGGCCTGTAAAAGGTTAAGGGCAAAAACTCGCCAAATTTGGCGCCAAATCCATTACCTGCCTCATTGAAGCTTTTAATGCGTTTTAAAGGGAAAATTAAGCTATTTTAACGGGAAAAAGAGCTGGAAATGCAGAAGATTGACATTTTATCATCTTACTAAGCCTCTTTGAAGGAATTTATACAAAAATAATTACAACTATTTTCAAATTTGTAACAATATATATTTATTTTGTTGTTTGCATACAGTTTGAATAAAGTCTTTTTATTTATTTAATTATTTTACTAAAATAAGAATTTATCGCTGACAGAACTGATTGCACCTTAACATTTACTAATGAATTTAAACTTTACTAAAAAGAATTTTATGTCGTTTGGATACACCACATCTTACGTAATGATAATAAATCAAAGTGTCTGACTATCTTTTGAAAAATTCCTTTGAAGATAGAAAGGAATATGTCTTTGCTCATTAGTGGATGAATCTCTTTTCACAGAGTCTCCAATTTCGAGTTTATTAGAAGGAAAAAATAATGAAATCGAGAAATAATTATAATAGTTTTAAAGACGGAATGTTACAAATATAATAAATTTGTGAATATTTGTTAGATGAAATAATTAAATTTCTCGTAAATAAAATATATTTTGATGGGTAGCATATGTAGAAATTTGCATGTAAAATTGCATTCATAAACGAATTTAAAATTTTATCAAATTCTTCTCAATTTTAACCATTAAAATAATAAATATGTCAAATTAGAAAATAAAAATAAAAATATAGGATTGCAAAGTTTTTGAATAGATCAATAATTCCCACATAAGCTTAAATTATTACACTGATATGCATTGCTTGTTAATGAGTGTACAATAATTTACTTATAAAATTAGATTCATAAATAACACTGAGTATTTTTTTAAACAACCAATATCATACAATATTAATATCATATTTTACATTATCATACTTTTATCATACAATATTAATATCATAATTTTTATGATAAAATATTATTAAAAAAAATTATAAATAAATATAATAAATTATAAGCGTGTTATCCATTCAAATAATATTATAAATGAATAGGGAGTTATACATTGTTAATGATCAAAACAAACAGTAGAAACAAAAAATCCCAAACAGTCTGTCCCAGAAGCGGCCGAAATGTTCTGTCATCGAAGCTGGCAGAATTCAGGGGCCGGCTTTGATCCCTAGCGCGTTCGTCGGCCTAGACTTCCGAATTTTTCGATGATTTTCTCCGAAACCAGCGTAAATAAATTTAGAACCTTTTAGAAATACACCACGGTGGGCACCCTCCTCAGACTTAGGATCCTAATGCAGTCAAAAGGCCTTAAACCTTAACAATTCTGAACAATTAAATTAATTGTCTGAACAATTTCCTGTGGAATAAAATTAATTAAAGCTTTTACAGATGCTTGAAATTTTATATTTTAAATTGTATAATTTTTTTCTAAATTAATTTTATACAGTTTGAAAAAGAAAAGTACATCCTACGTAATTCTAATAAAATAAAAGTGATTGACTTAGATATGAAAATCTTTTAAAAATAATCGTCATAGGTCTCTTTTTATTAGCGTGTAACTCACTTAGTTTTTTTTTTTTTTTTTTTTTTTTTTTTTTGTCCTTGAATTTCTCCGAGGAAAAAAATAATGTGGTGTGTCACTCACGCTACTTTCTCTTACCCTGACATTTAATACTATAAATACATGTTGGAGATTAACAGGTAAGATAACGAGTACTGTTATGTAAACCTATGTTAAACAATTTAAATTCGGCTTAGGAAGAGTTTTATAAGATAATTAGTTCTGTGTGAGGGGGGGGGGGGCTCCGTTTCATTAATGTACAAAAAACAAACTATGAATATTTAGCTTAAAACATACATTATTTACCATATCTCTATAAGGAATTTATTTTAGTTCCCGAACAGCTTTCCTGGAAATGGTAAAATATTATTAGTAAAGCACATCCAGTAACAACAAATAACTTGTGTGTTGTGGCTACCACACGACTTTCTTCTATATTTTCCTATACAAATTCACGCAGTAAAAAAAAATATTTATATATATATATGTATTAAGATTATTATTTAAAAAAATATCTTCCGTGATAATGCACACGGTTTCCATATTAGAGAAGTAGTATAACACTAAACTTAAAAAAAAAAAAAAAAAAAAAAAAAAAAAAAATGTTGAATTTATTCTCAATATTACATATATAAATATTAAAAAAAAAAAAAAAAAAAAATGATAACTTTATTTTAGGTTATCGTGGATCGATGGTTCAACCATTTGTTTTAAAAGTATTGGCGAGCTCTTTTGAAAGATAACCAGCATGAAAATTTACTCCCTTCAAAGGGGGGGGGGGGACTTTACATACACATTTTTTTTCCCAGTTGACTATCTATCTCTATTACACAAAATATATATTCGTTTCATTTGGTTTAGTGCAGTCTATAGATGTTAAACTCTACTTACCTGCAATTTCCCCATAGACGTAATGTATTTGAATACTTTTGAGTGTCCCTGTACACGAACCATTTGCTTCATCTCAACGGAAAGCTTAGTGTAGCATACATATATGATACACATTTAGCATACCGAGTTTGGAATTTCTGCTACTATTTGTTCTTGAGATATGCTGATAACACACACACAGACACACAGGCAGACACACAGACCATTCGCTAAAAACATGATTTTCGTATTCAGGGAACCATTCAACATGTAAATATAACAAAATATCACGTTCGAAAATTTGACCCTAAAACAATACTTTCTCGACCCTATGGGTAAGAGAAAGTAAAAAGTACAATCAACAAATAATTATTTTATATTTAAAGGCTGAATGTTATGGTAAAATAAATTGGCAGGATTTTATTACATATAAGATTTAAAGTTCTGTTAAATAAAGTTTACATTATTTGTTAGTAAATGTTACATTTTACATGTTAAATTATTAATCAGAAATTTTTATTCAAATAAATCAGAAATCACAAATAAAAATCGGAATTTATAAATTTATAAATTGGAATACAAAGTTCATATATGAATTATCATTTTATGCAAATCTATCTATAATATATTTTCTTACAGTGTTCATAGGGACGTCTGTCCTAGTTTATATTATTGTTATGATGTTGCGGTCCTGCAATGAAAGTTTGATCCTAATTCCTCCATTTGTCTTCCTTTTGTTGCAGATAGATTTTGGCCGCTGCATTAGAGGTTTGCACCAAAGAGGAGCAACGAGCAGTGATCCGGATTGGTGCGACCATTTTTGAATTTGTCAATCCATTCGTAGACACTCCGCTCTGACAAGACACTGTTCCTGTTCTTTGCCGAAAGCGTTTGATGGATTGTGGCCCCTGATACACCTTCCGACCACAAAAACCGGATCACTGCTCGTTGTTCCTCTTTGGTGCAAACCTCTAATGGAATTAGCATCAAACTTTCATTGCAGGACCGCCAGTTTCAAGAAATTCCCCAAATATTTACGGGGGTTAGAGCGCGGACACACAGACAGACAAACCGAAGTCATTAACACTTTTCAACCTTATTGGAAAGTGTTAAAAATGTTAGAAAGTATTAAAAACGCTTAATGTAAACGAAAGTACAATTTTAGCAAATATTTATTAATAACTCTTTATATAACTGAATATTTTAGTTTTACCCTGTAAATCTAATACTAATCATACTATATTCTATGCAAAACATTTTCTTTTGTGCTTATAAATAACATATTTCAATTTCATAAATCTTTGTGCAAAGTAAAGTTAATAAAATTTAGTTTATAGAAATATCTCTCATAAAACGCAGTGCTTTGGAATACTTTTGTGTGTCCCTGTACGCAAATCAGTGGTGGTATTTACACCATTTTATACCGGAAACATCCGATAGAGAACTTGAATAACATATTTCAATTTCATTAAGATTTGTGTACAGTAAGGTTATGAAAATATGGTTTACAGAAATGCCTCTAATAGAACACAATGCATTGAAATATTTTCGGGGGTCCCTGTACACATACCAGTAGAGGTATAAACTCCAATTTTCAACAGGGAACATTCGATATTGAACTTGTGTAACATATTTCAATTTCATTAAGATTTTGGTACATTAAGGGTATGAAAATATGATTTATAGAAATGCCTCTCATCGAACACAATGCTTTGAAATACTTTTGTGTGTCCCTGTACATAAATCAGTGGTGGTATTTACACCATTTTATACCGGAAACATCCGATAGAGAACTTGAATAACATATTTCAATTTCATTAAGATTTGTGTACAGTAAGGTTATGAAAATATGGTTTACAGAAATGCCTCTAATAGAACACAATGCATTGAAATATTTTCGGGGGTCCCTGTACACAAACCAGTAGAGGTATAAACTCCAATTTTCAACAGGGAACATTCGATATTGAACTTGTGTAACATTTTTCAATTTCATTAAGATTTGTGTACAGTAAGGGTATGAAAATATGATTTATAGAAGTGCCTCTCATCGAACACAATACTTTGAAATACTTTTGTGTGTCCCTGTACACAAATCAGTGGTGGTATTTGCTCCATTTTATACAGTAAATATTCGATAGTGAACTTGAATAACATATTTCAATTTCATTAAGATTTGTGTACAATAAGCGTTTGAAAATATGGTTTATAGAAATGCCTCTCATAGAACACAATGCTTTGAAGTATTTTCGGTGTCTCTGTACACAAACCAGTAGAGGTATAAACTCCATTTTCAATAGGGAACATTCGATTGTTTACTTGAATAACATATATCAGTTTCAAGAAATTTAATAAATATTTGCGGGAGGGAGAGTGCGGACAGACAGACAGGCAAACCGAAGTCATTAACACTTTTCAACCTTGTTGGAAAGCGTTAAAAAACAGGATTACAATTTATCATTTATTTGAATTCGAAAACTTGTAACGAGATTTTAATTTGATTTCGTTTGGATAAACAACAGTTGTTATTTAACCTGTGTTTACTGGTGAAACTGAAGTTCGTACGTGGTTTATAGACCTGTGTTCTTCTGCAATTGTCTGTAAATAAACTTCTCAGCTTCTGCAGTTTCGCCTTTCATTCTTGGACAACTTTCGAACCCCCACGTTTGCAACAGTATTTATTTTTTTATATTCCATATTTTTTTTTTCAAAGACTGAAAATAGATTCTGGAGGCAACATAGTAATTATTTATAGCACACGTCAAGATCGTAGAAACAACTCAATCGTTCCAAGCAAAAACACTCTATAAAATCTTTTCTGGAACAAAAATGGCTTCATGTGGCGTCTAGTTCCATGTAGTGAGATTAAAGAGAAGGATAAACATTCTAGTCTACTAAATACCTTTGACCCATTTCTTCCCTAAATTATACAGTATACAAAACGTTAAGAACAGTTCTGACTGAGAACAGTTGACTGAGAACAGTTGAAGAACAGTGAGTTGACTGAGAACAGTCAAACACACACTTTTCATCCATTTACAATGAAGGCAAGTTTCACCACAGCAGTAAAATGAGTGTACATATATAAATATAAGAAGTGAAAACTATTTGAAACAAGGACAACATCCAAACAAATGAAACTAAAATAACAATGAGAAGGAACAAAACAGAGGCCACTCCCTCTTTAGACGAATGAAGCTCGTTAAACAAGATTTATAGACGCACAAATTTCCTCGAAAATTCTGCAATACCACATGATAAGAAAGAAAAAGTTATTATAGAAGTTTTTTACATTATTAGCTGAATTTTTTTTTTTTTTTTTTTAACGATTGATATTTATACACCAACCTCATATGAACCAAATCAACCATATATATTAGAATCCCGGACGTAAAGGCCACTATGTCCATTTATTTTTACTTTTCGAGCATACATAAGGAAAGTACTGTAATCATGTCAAAAATCTGACTTTGAGATTTTGGTGTTTCTACACGTTTCGAAGATCTGTGGGTTCATTTTTGCTGTGTTTACGCTGATGCATGTATATGTGTATGTATGTATATATGCGTGTATGTATGTACGTGAGTGTGCACGATAACATCTAAACGCTTTATTCAAATTAGCTGAAATTTGGTACCTATTTTACAGGTCCCGTAGCACGAACTCTGTTGATATTGGTGACTCTAGCACTTATAGTTTTTCTACAAGGACAAAAAATATTTCTTTATCATTACCGCCTATGTACCAAATTTTCTTAAAGTGCTATAGCGTCTAAATGCCTTATTAAATGGAGCTGAAAATTTATACACATATTATAAGTCACCGTTGTATGAATAGTATAGATTTTGGTGACTAGCACTTAAAAGTTTTTACAGGGATATAACGAAAATTTCCTCTATCGTTATGCCTTATGGAATCAAAATCCGATAAATTTTATGCGATAAAATCTAAATGCCTAATCCGGTTGAGGCGAAAAGTTATATATGTGTTATAGGTCATCGTCACACAAACTGTATGAATTTTGGAAAACCTAGCATATAGAGTTACAGAGGCACAAAGAAAAAAGTTTTTATCGTTATGGCTTACGGGCTCAATTATTTTAAAGTACGATAGCGTCTAAATGCTTCATCTGATTTAGCTGAAAATTTATATACATATCACAGGTCACCATCGCCGGACTATATAGGCTTTTGTGATTCTAGTAAATATAGATTTTTACACAACAAAAATTTCTTTATCATTATGATCTATAGTTCTATACGCACAAATTATTTGAAAAAGACAGTAACGTTAAATTAAATAACAAACTCTATACAGAGAATAATATCAAACATCTTATAATAATTTTCTCTTTTACATCTGTCGACTTCTTTTACTTTAATTTATTTATGCAACCTTTAATTACTTAGTGTTCGGAATTAGATTTTTGTAAAAAAAAAATCATGTTTTTGATGTACATTTTTTGTTTTATTACATTAGTAAATTATGTATTTTAACATCGGGATACAGATATTATGATTTAAAATTATTAATAATATTTATAATTCTATGATATTTAGACTAAATTAAACATTTATATTACATTAAATATTATCCACTCTCAACAGCCATACGTAATGATGACAGATCTTAATCATAAAAATACTGCAAAGTTAGTTACTAAAAACGTATCGGACCATGTATAACAAATGTATATTTATAATATATATATATATATATATATATATATATATATATATGTATGAATATATGTATATATATATATATATATATATATATATATACACTACCGCTCAAAAGTATTTGCCCACCATCCAAATAATGCTGTAAGACGATTTAATAATAATTTATTGTGACAATTCATAATAATTTATATTTTATTCAAAAATACAGATGTAAGTAAACTGAAAGATAAACAAAATAAATATTTAAATCATATTTTTGATTCATCAATATGGTTTCCTTTATTTCTTATTAATGCAGCACATATTCTTGGCATTCTCTTGATTAGTTTTTCCAAGCATTCCTTGCCGATTTTCTTCCATTCTGTTTGCAAAAGGCTCCACAAATGGGTAATTGATGTCGGGCATGATTTTCTGACTTTTCTGTCTAATTCATCCCACATCAATTCGATCGGATTTAGATCGGGAGACTGTGGAGGCCACTGCATTACTTTTAAGACATTCTTTCGTTCTTGTGTTTCCAAATACGCTTTGCATAGCTTTGAAGAATGTTTTGGGTCATTGTCATGCATAAAAATGAATTCCTTTCCAATTAATTTTTTCCCTGATGGAATAGCATTCTTTTGAAGAATTCTCTTGTACCCCTCTTTCTTCAATATTCCATCTATTTTAACCAGATCTCCAACAGAACCACCTCCAAAACATCCCCATACCATTACGGAACCACCGCCGAACTTTACTGAAGGTACTACGCATTGATCTAATATTTTTTCTCCAGCTGATCTGCGAACAAATATTCTTCTCTTAGATCCGAAAATCTCGAATTTAGATTCATCACTCCATAATACTTTTTCCCATTCTTTGGTTGTCCAGTCTTTATGTATTTTGGCCCATTGGAGTCTCTTTTTCTTATTTACAGCTCGTAACAAAGGTTTCCTTACAGCAATACGACCATGAAGACCAGCAGCTTGAAGTCTTCGTTTAACTGTAGAAACGCTAATGGGTACATCTCTATTTAAATTTACGTGGGCAGTGATTTCAGGTGCCGTGAGTCTACGGTTACGTTTAGATGTTGTAACTAAATATCTATCATCAGTAGAAGTTGTATTGCGGGGCCTTCCACTGCGTTTTTTATTAGCAAAACTATTTGATACTTGAAATTTTTTTACATTATAATCTACAGTTCGGCGTGGAATTCGTAAATCTTTCGCAATTTGGCGATTAGATTTACCACTCTGATGTAGACCAATAATCATAGCTCGTTTCTGAGTAGAAAGTTCCTTTCTTTTTGGCATAATTTCAATTTCTACTTGTATTAATTGAACGCTGTCAATTTACTCAATTATTAATGGATTAAAGCACAAATATGGCGATAACCTATAAAACAAAATATATATGTCAGACACATAGTATATTATTATCATTATTAAATAATAAAATAGTTAATTAAGATCTCCAAATTAAAAATATAAGCCAAAAACAACGTCTATGAAATTTTCATTTTCATTGGTGTTTTTAATAAAATCAATTTACTTCTTGAAAAATAATTATATCTTAATTAATTTATAATATTTAGTAATGATTAGATGTGTATTTTATTAATTAATAAAAATTATATGTCTAAAAAATAATATGGTAAAAATATTAAAAAAAAACAAGGTGGGCAAATACTTTTGAGCGGTAGTGTATATATATATATATATATATATATATATATATATATATATATATATATATATATTTATGTATATATGTATGTATGTATGTATGTATGTATACCAGGTGCCCATAAAATGTAGATATTTTAAAAATTCATAAAAATTGAAGAAATTGGTAGAATTGAACGCGATTTGCAAAAAAAATATTCTTGTAAAGAGTTTTTTTTTTTTTTTTTTTTTTTGTAAAAAAAAGTAGTTAATTTTTTGGTCGATAGAGGGTGCTGCATGGACGAGTAACGAGAAATATGCAAATCAAAGTACTATAAATTTCACGGTTTTACGATTAACGCATCTTATTTCCTATTTCGCATCCTACTTGTGCAGACATGAAGTTTTAATTGCGATGGTGTCTTGATGGATAACGCCTTATTGATGAAGCTGCTTTCCGTAAGCTAAGTGTCGCCTGAATCTATAATTAGCGGTGTTGTAACTCGTTTACAAAGTATAATTTGTAGTGATGGCGAACACATAGAATAGGATATATATGCCTGTAAACATTTGCATGGATATACTGTTGCAGCATGGAGATTTGTCATTTGCTCACATACAGCGCTATCGACGAAAATTCTAACCAATCTTATTTTCTTTACTGGAAAAAAAAATACCCTTAAATGAGAATAACTGTTTTGGTAACCACGTTCAAATCTGCCAATTCCTTCAATAGTTATGATTTTTTAAAATGCCTGTTGACTTAAGGCACACCGGTATATTTATATATAAATATATATTAACGTTAAATAAGGAACTAAAGACCTTTCTATAAAGCACATTAAACTGCATTGAAACCTTACTAAATTTTTGCGAGAAAATGAGCTACGAAGTTTACAAGCGACTTGCGTGTATAAATTCTTTTGCCTGATTAAAGCTTATTATTTCCCTCCGAATCTGTTATGTTGTTTTCCTGTAGTTTATAGTATTTTATATCAAAATTCTTCTTTTCTACATTTAATTCTAGACAAGTAATGAGAATATTTAAGCAGAATATAATTTTAGCACTGATATAAAAAAGGTTTTTATAATTTATTTTCTCTAGTATTTTATTAGCCTACTTTCCATTATGCCATTGATTGTCAAAATCACTATAAATGTATTATTTGTATGTTTTTGTTATATGTAAATACAAACAACAAACATGTCACAAAAGTATAATAATATACACATACATATATATTGCTGCATACTCGGGGTTTCGTGAGTGGTTTCTGAATGAAAGGTGGAACTTGCAGATGCTCACACTCTCAGAAATAATATACTCAATTTTGACAATTCAGAAATCCTCGGGCTTAATTTCGTTGTTTTTGACAACCATTTCGTCAAGCGATTACGTGATTTTTGAGGAAACGTGAACTCTCAAATATCTGACGAAACTATTTACTCACAATAGCATGTGCTAGCTTTCATTACAGCCATATTGGTTTTTTTTCCTGTGTTGTTTCTACTTTACGCTACAAGGACTTTTATTTGCCGGCCTGGCGGTTCGGTCGGTAGGCCAAAGCCTTTTGGATTCCCGGTGCGGGCATGGATGTTTATGATGTCCTATGTCTACAAAATATTGTGTACGCTTATTTCTGTGAATTTCTGTAAAAATATGAATAAATTGAGACAATAATTCTTAACTATAGGTCTCAAAGCTGTCAAACAAATGTCCAAATGACTTTTATTTGTTTGCTCTTTTTTATTTATATTTTCATTAAATATAATTATGATTTGATGTCTAAAAACAACGAACTTGCAGGTAATTTTATAATTCTATAATTTGTATTTTATTCTGTATCACGAAACTAGGATGAAAAAATGTATCTTTGCTTTTGACGAAATTCTTATGTTCAAACAAATGACGAAAGTAATTTTCTCAATTTGACGAAATATTCGCTCGGAGTATTTCCCTGGAAACGGTTTCGTGAAAATTAAATAAAATTTCGTGAAATTTGAGTATCCATTTCTGAGAGTGCAAAATTCATTTACAGAAAATTCTAAAAAAATACAGGTTTATAAACCATGTATAAACTTCAGTTTCACCAGTAAACACAACTTAAATAACAGCTGACAACATCATATTCACAGTACAAACTATATTATAGCATTAACACTCAGCAATGGGCTGCGAGCATAGTTAGAAAGCAACCAATCAGGAGCACTTTATCGTAAGACGATGGGTGAGAAACTGACTTACGTCAGAAATCCAAATCCTTTATATACCCTTTTATTAATCCAGAGTTTTCCTCTATCTCGTAGAATAATCAAGTTAGAGCTTAGATATATAGTATATCGATAATGAGGATTTTTCCTGTCAATGTCCCCCAAAAAAGTCACCAAGGAAAAAAATATGTCGCCAAATTTGTCGCCAAGCCATTTCCCGCTTTGTGAAGCTTTTTAACGGAAAATGATCTATTTTATCTCGAAAACAAGCTGGAAATACAGAAAATTAACATTTTATAACTTGACAAAACCTCTTTGAATGAAATTACCTAAAAATAACTACAATTATTTACAAATTCGTAACAATATATATTTATTTTGTTGTTTGTATGCAGTTTGAATAAGGTATTTTTATTTATTTAATTATTTTACTAAAATAAGAATTTATCGCTGACAGAACTGCTTGCACCTTAACATTTACTAATGAATTTAAACTTTACTAAAAAGAATTGAATTTTATGTCGTTTGGATAAACCACATCTTACGTAATGATAATAAATCAAAGTGTCTGACTATCTTTTGAAAAATTCCTTTGAAGATAGAAAGGAATATGTCTTTGCTCATTAGTGGATAAATCTCTTTTCACAGAAATGTTGCGTACTTGGGGGTTCGTAAGTTGTCCGAGAATGAGAGGTGAAACTTGCAAAAATTCAGGTGTTTTATAACTGAAAGTTCTAGAAAAATACAGGCTAATAAACTAGGTATCAACTTCAATTCCACCAATAAACACAGCTTTATAACAGCTGTCAATAGCAAATCCACAATACAAACTGTATAGTATAGCAATAACACATGAAACAAGGCTCAGTCAAAGACTCTCAAAGCTCTCACTGGCAATGCAACATTGGCGGAAGCTAATCTCAGACTGACTCGTTTGGCGCGCTGGACTTCTTTTATATTTCTCATTCGAACCCAGAATGTTCAAGAAATTTCCCGTATCTCATCAGCCAATCATGTTTCAGCTTCCATACTTGGTACATCGATAATAAGGATTTTCTCTCCAAAAGTCGTTAACCTTTTACAGGCCGAATTTAGATCCAGGTATATTTTTCATTTGTTATTTGCATATTTTACTTTGTAATACGTACTTTAGTTAAGGGATATTAATCATTTAAATGGAAAAAAATACATACATAAATATTAATTGCCATTAATAATTATTATTAATATTCTTAAATTTTTAAGATTAATATTATAGATCATTAATATAATCTGATTAATATTATCAAGTTTGGTGTCCTTTTTGATAATAAGAGCTGTTTAAAATAAACCAACTGATTTTCAGAATCATCGGATACTTTCAAATTTTTATGCATTTTTTTTATTTGTACTCTGTGGGAAGAAATATGAAAATGATCATTTTGGGGATTTTTTGTACAGTTACCAACTAATGATAGGAATGTTGCTTCTGTTTTAAAAAATCAAGTCATCTTTTAAGTATGTCCGCTATTTTTTTCAAGTCACTATTAGTGCAATTTAATTTTTTAAATAAGTTTTAATTTGATGTTCCCAATTGGGAACATTGGCCTGTAAAAGGTTAAGGGCAAAAACTCGCCAAATTTGGCGCCAAATCCATTACCTGCCTCATTGAAGCTTTTAATGCGTTTTAAAGGGAAAATTAAGCTATTTTAACGGGAAAAAGAGCTGGAAATGCAGAAGATTGACATTTTATCATCTTACTAAGCCTCTTTGAAGGAATTTATACAAAAATAATTACAACTATTTTCAAATTTGTAACAATATATATTTATTTTGTTGTTTGCATACAGTTTGAATAAAGTCTTTTTATTTATTTAATTATTTTACTAAAATAAGAATTTATCGCTGACAGAACTGATTGCACCTTAACATTTACTAATGAATTTAAACTTTACTAAAAAGAATTTTATGTCGTTTGGATACACCACATCTTACGTAATGATAATAAATCAAAGTGTCTGACTATCTTTTGAAAAATTCCTTTGAAGATAGAAAAGAATATGTCTTTGCTCATTAGTGGATGAATCTCTTTTCACAGAGTCTCCAATTTCGAGTTTATTAGAAGGAAAAAATAATGAAATCGAGAAATAATTATAATAGTTTTAAAGACGGAATGTTACAAATATAATAAATTTGTGAATATTTGTTTGATGAAATAATTAAATTTCTCGTAAATAAAATATATTTTGATGGGTAGCATATGTAGAAATTTGCATGTAAAATTGCATTCATAAACGAATTTAAAAAATTTATCAAATTCTTCTCAATTTTAACCATTAAAATAATAAATATGTCAAATTAGAAAATAAAAATAAAAATATAGGATTGCAAAGTTTTTGAATAGATCAATAATTCCCACATAAGCTTAAATTATTACACTGATATGCATTGCTTGTTAATGAGTGTACAATAATTTACTTATAAAATTAGATTCATCCCAAGTAGCACATGAACGTTCTCTGAACGTCTAATAACGGTTACACTGGTTCAAACACCGTGTTTCGTGTCAAAAGAACGTTCTACTCGACGTTCAAAAGCAGTATTATTCAGAACGTTCTAAAAAGGTGTGTTTTGTACCATTCATAAAACGTACAATTCCAGTTTTATAAAAAACGTTAAGGGAAACACCGTCGTAACACGTTCTGTTTCAGTACAATTATAACGAATATGACAAAGTGCTCTATTTTCCGTTATAATGCATAAAATTTTTGACAACAAGACAGAACTTGATTTTGTTGATACAATTTATAATAATATTCATTGGGAAATAAAAATGAAGAGGTGGTTTTTTTTTTAAACATAATTTTAAATTATAATTATCTGATATTTGCAATTGAATTTCTCTTCGCGAAAACTCTAATTAAAATGAACGCATAATCATGTAATTTTGTTGACATACTCTATATAAAATTATTATTTGATTGTTATATTAGTTTGCTGTATTAGAAAATAATTTGGAATAAAATGGAAATATTTAATTCGATCAAGTATTTAGATATTACACTTTTGCTTAATTTATATGTTTTTAGAGTACAAAGAAATGGTTTTTGCAATTCGTCAGTGTATATGTGTATACACGCGATTTAAATGCCTTTTCGTATGTATTAGTTGGTTAGTTAATATATATATATATATATATTTATAAGCCTTTTATATGAATATGGAAATTTTAAACCTCGCAAGTGCGCAAAAATGGTTCCACGGATTTTCTTCAAACTCGCCACTTTACCTTTCATCTAGATGTACATTCGTATATAATTTAAGGTTTACGGTGAAAAGGTTATTTTGTAGAAAATCGTAAGTGAGAATATATATATTATTCTATCAAAAAGGGCTCGAACGATTTTCTTCAAATTTGCTACATAAACCCTTTTTAGATGTCTTTCCACGTATATTACTTAATTACTACAAGAAAATTGACAGGCATCCTGATTAAGTAGCTCGGAAATTGGTGTTTCAAAAAAAGGTTTTATCTTTTTTTTTTTTTTTTTAACTTGCTATGTAAAATCCTTTTTTATGTGTTTTTCACGACGCATGCATTAGGTTTTTTTTACAGGAAAATTGTTATATGTCTAATATGTTAAATCCAATTTATGTATTCTGATCGCACTATATGTAAAAGAGCATATAATAAGAGTAGTAGTGAATTATGGAAGTCATATTGTTACAAATAAAAAAAAAAAAAAAAATTTAAAAATTTTACACTATTCATGATTTTTTTTTCAAATTTCACTTCATTATTTTGTTAAAACAAATCGTCAAAAATATTTTAATATAATTATATACACATATTATACATTTAATGATGAAAAATTCTTTGATTTAGAAGTTATTCAAATATTGAACTAATTACATACTAAATGTTATAATATTACTTGAATCTACCAATTCATTATTTTTATAACAATCTATCTTTTACAAAATATTTTAAAAATTAATATAATTTGAAATAATAAAATAAATTTGAATTATCTATCTATCTATATATATATATATATGAAATATATTAAAGGATTAATTTTTGAATGTAAAATTCTAGCTATTAGAAACGTTGGCTGAAACAGGAAACTCATAATTATTTACATTATCGCAAACCGCAAAAACATCTGCTGGTAGAGAAATGGTTGTAATTTAGGAGCGTATTTCGCTTCTTGGCGATTTTCTCACTTGTTATTTTCCCCTTTTGCTTTTAAATAGCAAATGGTCAATTTTAAAAGCTTAAAGTTTACTATTAAAGAACAGTTTTTACTAGAGATAGGGCAGTAAATATAAAACTGTAATCTCTAATAATATTTAAATTATAAACTTTTATTTTTATTAATCTGACATTAGTTTTCACTTATTAATAACAAAAAATATATAAAAATATGCAACGTAATTCTCAGTGCAAAAAGGTATTTTCATTTAGTTATTTCTAATTAATTAAATAATGAAGTTTTTTTTTTTTTTTTTTTTTTTTTTTTTTTTATATATATATATATATAAGTTTCATATATTACATATTTTAGATTTTTTACTTCCATTACCCTACTACCGTATCTCTAAGTCCGTATCTCAAAAACGGCTCTAACGATTTTCTTCAAACTTGCTAGATAAACACTCTATTAGATGTCCTTTCGAATGATATAGTTGGTTGGTTCAGGAAAATTGATAGGCGTCCTTTATAAATAGCTAAATTTCAGGCCTCGCAAAGGCGTTCCTTTAAAAACGGTTGTACGGATTTTTTTCAAACTCGCCATTTTAACTCACTTTTAAATATGCTTTTGTATGTAATTATTTTTTTCCTATCAATAATTGAGTTTAACCGGAAGTGGGACATCGGAAACCGGAAGTGGGACCGTAAGTCCGTATCTCAAAAACGGCTCTAACGATTTTCTTCAAATTTGCTATATAAACACTCTATTAGATGTCCTTTCGAATGATACAGTTGGTTAGTTCAGGAAAATTGATAGGCGTCCTGTATAAATAGCTCAATTTCAGGTCTCCCAAGGGCGTTCCTTTAAAAACAGTTGTACGGATTTTTTTCAAACTCGCCATATTAACTCACTTTTAAATATCCTTTTGTATGTAATTATTATTTTACGGTCAATAATTGATTTTTTGCAAAAGTTGGTATCTCAAAAACGGCTCTAACGATTTTCTCTTTAGTTCACTTTTATGTTTTCTGATCGCATTATCTCTCAAAAATGCATATTATATGTGTAATAGTGGGTAATGGAAGTCGTGTGGTTGTTTCACACCAGATTTTTTTTCTTTATAAAGAAATAAAATTTTCTAATTCTTTTTTCTACATCATTCTTAAGAAAAATGATATAGATTATTAGAATATAGATTAATATCTTTTGAAGAATTACTTAAAATGTATAACTTCAGCAATAAATAAAACTTGATACAACGTATTCCCACTTCCATTACTTTGTATACCTTCACTCGCAGTTATTAAGCAAATTTAATGCATTTCTGTAAAAATGTTTGTTTTGCACTTGGAAAAAAAATAAAAAAATAAATAGATTTTCAAAACAATCTGTAGAATTTTAATCTTCTTGCTATTAATTTGATTTTAAATCAAACATCAACTTAAAAATAACAACTTCATAAACAGCTAATCGTACACTTTTTACGATTCCATGTGCTGCTATTCATTTTTACTTTCTTCTATATGTAATATAGAGAAAGTATTGGATTTGCGAAAATTTTCGACCTCCGTTTTTTGATGGATTTACATGTTTTGGGATGTCTAGATTACGAATTAATAGTTTTTAGAAAATGTCTGTCTGTCTGTCTGTCTGTATCATTTTTTTGTGGACGCTGTATCTCACGAAATTTAACCAAACTTGGTATTTAGTTGGTCCCCGTCATAAAGGGGTGCTGATTATGTTTGGGGATCAATAGCTCAACAGGTGGCGCTATGATAGCATTTTATCTAAATTTTTAACATGGCAGCATAGGACAAAAATTCGTATAAATGTGCATAATAAGAGTTGTTTTAAACTTGTGATTGTAAAATTAATATGAATTATTGATAATAGTAGTATGTAACTAGGAAAAAAAAAATTTCTGCATGGGGGGGGGCATCGCTTCCCCCCCTAGGGGGGAAATACCCCCCCCCAGGGGGGGTAAATTTTCACAATGGGTATCTTTCGAAAGATCAGGTTGATAATAGTAGTAGTTAACTAGGAAAAAAATTTTGTGCATGTGGGGGCATCGGTTCCCCCCCCACCGGGGGGGGAACTTCCCACCCGGGGGGGGCAAAGTTTCAAGATGGGTATCTTTCGAAAGGTCTCGTCAATACCTTTAAAACGAATGGTTGAACCATAAATCTGTGATAATTTAAACCAAAGTTATCGATTTTTTTTCCTTTTAACAAAACAAAAATCGCATTTTTTTTTTTTTTTTTTTTTTTTTTTTTTTTTTTTTTTAACGAAATTTAACCAAACTTGGTATTTAGTTGGTCCCCGACATTAACTGGTGCTGATTATGTTTGGGGATCAATAGCTCAACAGTTGGCGCTGTGATAGCATTTTATCTAAATTTTTAACATGGCAGCATAGGACAAAAATTCGTATAAATGTGCATAATAAGAGTTGTTTTAAACTTGTGATTGTAAAATTAATATGAATTATTGATAATAACAGTATGTAACTAGGAAAAAAAATTTCTGCATGGGGGGGCATCGCTTCCCCTCCTGGGGGGGGATAAATTTTCAAGATGGGTATCTTTCGAAAGGTCTCGTCAATATCTTTAAAACGAATGGTTGAACTATAAATCTGTGATAATTTAAAACAAAGTTATCGATTTTTTTTACTTTTAACAAAAAAAAAAAAAAAAAAAAAAAAAAAAACTGAAAAAAAAATCGTATTTTTTTTTTTTTTAAATATTGTTACTGATTGAATATGTATAGGTAAATATAGAAGAAAGTCTTGTGGTGGCCACAACATACTAGTTTTAAACGGTAATGGATTAAAGAAGGATTTTTTTTTTCTTTTAATAATAACTGGTTATTTAACTGGTCATTTAAAACGCATAAGACTATGAAAATGCGCATCAACAAATTTTCAATCATATCGAATATTTTTAAGGCCCTTTACATCAATTACAGTTAATCAACCTCAGTTTAATTTATTTAATCAGAAATATGTATGTTTTTTTTTTTTTTTTTTTTTTTTTTTTTTTATGATTATTGCAGCGTACTATTTTAGAATTTAACTAGTAAAAATATCTCTTTCAGACCATATTTATTCGAATTATTTTTTATACTTTTACATAAATTACTCGTACCACTTGCAAGATAATTAATAAGGAATTTTCTAATAAAACTAAACACCTGATCGACACATATTAATTTCAATGAATTCTAAAACTATTTATGAAAATGAGAACGCAGGCAGATTGATACACCATTCTACAGACAAACAAAAGTTATTAATTCTTTTCAACTTTATTTGAAAATTTTAAAAACGCATAACTGATAACTCAACAGAAAAGCACTTCGATCAAATTCCATTCATATTCAGGATATTACAGCGAAATTTTCAGGATGTTTTAGAAAATATTCGTCATAGAACGCAATATATCCTAATTCTTTCGTAAATCCTTGTATAAAATCTAGTCGTATTTTTATACTATTTTCAATAAAGAACATGACATAATCAGCTGAATAATAATATATCAGTATATCAGTTTAAACTTATTCTAAAAATAATCAAGGAAAGGAAAGTGTAGACAGACAGATGAACCGAAATCTTAAATACTGTTCAGTTTCCTTGGAAGGTGTTAAAAAAGATAGAGCGTTAATTGTGTTGAATAATACTTGCGCTGTACGATCCCAGATATGTGTTTGTGTGTGTTTATTTAGCAATACACAAGCCATTATTATTTTTATTTTTTAACATTTCCCAGCAAAGTTGACAAGCTTATATGATACCGGTTTTTCTATCTCTTGATCTGCTTCTTCGCGCATTAATTTTATAAACATTTTTAACATGCTCCAAAACCTATATATATATGTATATATTTCAATTTTTCTATGCCTTGCTCTTGACTGAAAATGGTATAAATAGCACTAGTGCTTTAGATGCGGTGATGCCTGAAAAGAACTCTCATATATTATGGTCTACCAGATATATTTAAGTAAAACTTATTTTATAATATTTTTATACAGCGTAAAACATAAGAAAACATATATTACATACATACGTTCACTTATATTACATAATTAATGTAATTCATATGCCTAAATGCATGCTTTGTATAAAATGTGGCATGATTAGCATAATATTCACTTCGCGACAAAAAAAATATATATATATTAAGGTGCATTGGGGGATATATGTGAGAATTTCTGAGTTCATATTTAGTTCTTTTACGCTTTTCAACATTCTAACAAAATCAAAAAGCGTTTGTGATTTTGGTTTGTTTGTCTATCTGTATTTTTGCTCATTTATTCAGTAAATAATTTTAGAATATTATATTTTTGATATGTTGTTCAGGTTTACTTTGGCTCTATCATTATTGAGAATAATAAAAATAGTACTGTTTTATGCACAGAAACTCAGAAAACAATTCCGACACATTAGGGTCTATGGGAGGTCTTTCCTTAAAGCATATTTTAAAAATTGTATATTTTGCACAAAATAACAGAATTATCATACCTTATTCTGCTGTAAAATGCAGTGTTTCCTGTGGAATATAATTAGCAAAATTAATAAGTTTATAGGGCTTTACAATCGTTTTCAGATACATTATGAGATATAAGTCGAAATTGCGCATGTAAATTTTCTGTGTTGTAAAGGTTTTTTCGCCCTTTCTTTTTTCGTTGGTATTGTATGTAGAACGTATGGAAACTTTAAACGATATACAAGCTTATAAAAAAAAATAATGATCCACTTCATGCTTTCCCTTTCGTAATAATAATAATAATAATAATAAAGGTATAAAGCAAGCTTTTATGAGATTTCTTTCTCCGTAATTAAAAACACTATACAGTTTAAGGCATCTTCATTGAGGTAAATTTCACTTCAGATTGAACGATATAACGGATAAAGTGTACTTGGAAAGAATTTTCTAATTTATACGAACTGCAAAACTTTTCTCTTTTATTAATTAATAAATTAGTAAAACATGTGTGATTGCTGCAATAATTGAATAAAATTATTATTTTTTTTTTCAAATTACATAATGCAATAGTTATGTTTCATACCGTTTAAACAGTTTTTTCTTTTAACCCATTATTTGCTAAACTAATTTTCAAAATTTTTCTTAATTAGTGAGTTTTATAAATTTTAGTAAAAACTATTTAAGAATTATAACAAATTTCAAGAAATTAAGCATACTACCGCAGATCGTCTTATTTTTGGGACAGTGGCAGAATGCATTATCTAAAACTATATTTCCATTATCATATTGTCTAAAACTATTTAAAAAATAAAATAAAAGTTACGTCCCAAAAAAGGGACAATAAAAAATAATGAGTTAAAGTAATAAAAACAAAACACACCAACAAGAATAAATATAAATTTCTAAATATTCTATATGAATTTAAAATATTCAGTCTGGAACAAATAAAAAAGCTAACAATTTTATTATGTTTCTTTCTTTATGATTATAGTTTTTCTGTGCAATTTTTATTGATTTTCATTAATAGTTTTCTTTCATAAAAATAACAGTGCGTGTAATTCATTTAAGCAAACCAATTAAACAGGCCTTTAGTGTTTTAACTACGATCAATTAAAAATAAAATTATTAAAAATTTTTGAAAAAAAAAAAAAAAAATACATAGACTAAAAATAAATTAATTCCTTTTTAATAATAAAATTAAAATAATAATAGTGTGTTTTGTTAAATCTCGCCAAACGCCAAATTGCTGCCGCCGAACTTCCTGTAGGTTGCCAGACTATGTTGCCAGCCAAAGTGCAAAGTCAATGGCATATGGCAATTGGCAATGAGTGTTTAACATAACATTACCCGACACGTTGAAAAAAGACAGCTACAGAACACAGATAAGTCTCATTTTACATTATATATATACATCAAAATCTAACAATTCTATTAAGTATGTAAAAAATTCTCGAAAACTGTTTAAATTTAAAGCCAAATTAACCTAATATTTTTTTTTTCAAATTTTTAAAATGTTCCATTTTGGTTTTTTTCTTTTTTCCGTTAATTTTATATTATTATAGTTTAACGATAAATATATTTGAGTATTAATTTGTAGTAGAGTGATAAGTTTACTTCTTAAAAATATTTTTGTGTTTGAGAAATGAAATTTAATTTTTAGCATTTGAGCATAAAAATATTTTTAAAACATTAACTTATTAATGAATCCACAAAAAAAAAAAAAATAAAAAATAAAATAAAAAATAAAAAAAAATAAAATCAGATATGTTTAGATGTTATTACATTATAGTAAAATCAAGGGATAATATTAAAAATTAGTTGGCAGGAAGTTCCTAAAAAAAAGAGTACGTTTCTGGAATTTTATATTTTATATTGTTTTATTTCAGCGCATATAGATGGAAAATTTATAATTTCGTAAGTCAATAACTTAAATAAAATTTTCATACATATGCATTAAAATATAATATTGTTAAGTACATTAAAATTTCTCGAAATCTATTTAAATTTACAATAGCAAAAATTTTTTTAATTTTAGTCTTTTGAAAATATTTTAGATGTACCTCTTGACAAATGTTTGTTTCAGTTTTCCATCTGTTGCGCATTATAATAATTTTGAAATAGAATCTATACACGTTTAGGTAAATTTATTTATAAGTTAATGTTTTAAAAATATTTTTATATTTAAATGCTGAAACTTGGGAATAAATTTCAGCATTAAAAAAAAATATTTTTTAAATTTTATCTATGAATGATTAATTAATAGTCAGAAATGTCTAAATTCTGTAACTAAACGTTAATAATGCACAATCGATGGAAAAATAAAATAAAACTTTGTTAAGAGGAATCTTAAAATGTTAACAGTGTCTTTAAATGTTAACAGTGCGTTTTAACAATGTCTTTGTTAAAATCTACATTTAAAGTATTAAAAAAACTTTGAAATTAAAAAAATTATTGTCATTGTCAATTTAAATAGATTTCGAGAAATTGCTTTGTATGTAATAATATTATACTTCAATACATTTATGTAAATTTGCATAATACTATGACAGTTTACAAATACAAACAAACACACACACATTCAGACACACACACACAAAAAAAAAAAAAGAAGAAGAAAGAAAGAAAGTAAAGAAAAAGAGAAAAAAAAAAAAAAAAAAAAAATTACACACGTCACACAATTTTGAGGGAACATACGACCCTTAGAACTTCAAAAAACATCGATTTAATTATAGTCTTTTTTAAAGTAAATCATTGTTAACTAAGCTTTATTGGGCATGTCTAATTGTTACCTATAAGATTATTATGTATTTTGGAATATTATTTAAATTCTGTGGTGAATTATTTAATAATTTATGTGTTAATAATAAATGTGTTTTTTTTCACCTTGCACGCAGGATACCTCTAAAACTATTTAATATTTTTTCTTGAAATTTTCACAGATTATGTAACATATCAGATCCTTCAAACTGAACCTAAATTTGTTCCAGTTTAGGTTAAAAAAAAAAAAAAAAAAAAAAAAGTTCAAAGGTAATTTATTTTTTAATAAAATCTAAGTATCACCTGTATAAAAAAAATTTGGAGGGGGGGGGGGGTACAAATTCAGTTTAAAGGATCTGATATTTTACATAATCTGTGAAAATTTCAAGAAAAAATATTAAATAGTTTCAGAGATATCTTGCGCGTAAGGTGAAAAAAAAAAAAAAAACACATTTATTATTAACACATAAATTATTAAATAATTCACCATAGAATTTAAATTATATTCCAAAATACATAATAAACTTATAGATAACAATTAGACATGTTCAATGAAGCTTAGTTAACAATGATTTACTTTTAAAAAGACTATAATTAAATCGATGTTCTAAGGGTCGTATGTCCCCTTAAAACGTACAAAGAACGTTCGAAGAACGATTCAAAGAACGTTTTAAAACGTTCAAAGAACGATTTTAAAACGTTCAAACAACGTTCAGGACGTTGCAAAAACGTATATGAAGAACGTTCTGAGAACGTGTCTGTAGAAACAATGGTGATGTTTACACGTTTGCAGAACGTGTTTTGTACCGTACTATTCGACGTCTTCAAGATGGACAAATAGACGTCTATAAAACGTTCAAGCTGAACGTTCATAGAACGTGTTAGTAGAACTATTTTTAAACGTTCAGAGAACGTTTCCGTGCTGCTTGGGATAAATAACACTGAGTATTTTTTTAAACAACCAATATCATACAATATTAATATCATATTTTACATTATCATACTTTTATCATACAATATTAATATCATAATTTTTATGATACAATATTAATAAAAAAAATTATAAATAAATATAATAAATCATAAGCGTGTTATCCATTCATATAATATTATAAATGAATAGGGAGTTATACATTGTTAATGATCAAAACAAACAGTAGAAACAAAAAATCCCAAACAGTCTGTCCCAGAAGCGGCCGAAATGTTCTGTCATCGAAGCTGGCAGAATTCAGGGGCCGGCTTTGATCCCTAGCGCGTTCGTCGGCCTAGACTTCCGAATTTTTCGATGATTTTCTCCGAAACCAGCGTAAATAAATTTAGAACCTTTTAGAAATACACCACGGTGGGCACCCTCCTCAGACTTAGGATCCTAATGCAGTCAAAAGGCCTTAAACCTTAACAATTCTGAACAATTAAATTAATTGTCTGAACAATTTCCTGTGGAATAAAATTAATTAAAGCTTTTACAGATGCTTGAAATTTTATATTTTAAATTGTATAATTTTTTTCTAAATTAATTTTATACAGTTTGAAAAAGAAAAGTACATCCTACGTAATTCTAATAAAATAAAAGTGACTGACTTAGATATGAAAATCTTTTAAAAATAATCGTCATAGGTCTCTTTTTATTAGCGTGTAACTCACTTAGTTTTTTTTTTTTTTTTTTTTTTTTTTTTGTCCTTGAATTTCTCCGAGGAAAAAAATAATGTGGTGTGTCACTCACGTTACTTTCTCTTACCCTGACATTTAATACTATAAATACATGTTGGAGATTAACAGGTAAGATAACGAGTACTGTTATGTAAACCTATGTTAAACAATTCAAATTCGGCTTAGGAAGAGTTTTATAAGATAATTAGTTCTATGTGAGGGGGGGGGGGGGCTCCGTTTCATTAATGTACAAAAAACAAGCTATGAATATTTAGCTTAAAACATACATTATTTACCATATCTCTATAAGGAATTTATTTTAGTTCCCGAACAGCTTTCCTTGAAATGGTAAAATATTATTAGTAAAGCACATCCAGTAACAACAAATAACTTGTGTGTTGTGGCTACCACACGACTTTCTTCTATATTTTCCTATACAAATTCACTCAGTAAAAAAAAAAAATATATATATATATGTATTAAGATTATTATTTAAAAAAATATTTTCCGTGATAATGCACACGGTTTCCATATTAGAGAAGTAGTATAACACTAAACTTAAAAAAAAAAAAAAAAAAAAAAAAAAAAAAAATGTTGAATTTATTCTCAATATTACATATATAAATATTAAAAAAAAAAAAAAATGATAACTTTATTTTAGGTTATCGTGGATCGATGGTTCAACCATTTGTTTTAAAGGTATTGGCGAGCTCTTTTGAAAGATAACCAGCATGAAAATTTACTCCCTTCAAAGGGGGGGGGGACTTTACATACACATTTTTTTTTTCCCAGTTGACTATCTATCTCTATTACACAAAATATATATTCGTTTCATTTGGTTTAGTGCAGTCTATAGATGTTAAACTCTACTTACCTGCAATTTCCCCCATAGACGTAATGTATTTGAATACTTTTGAGTGTCCCTGTACACGAACCATTTGCTTCATCTCAACGGAAAGCTTAGTGTAGCATACATATATGATACACATTTAGCATACCGAGTTTGGAATTTCTGCTACTATTTGTTCTTGAGATATGCTGATAACACACACACAGACACACAGGCAGACACACAGACCATTCGCTAAAAACATGATTTTCGTATTCAGGGAACCATTCAACATGTAAATATAACAAAATATCACGTTCGAAAATTTGACCCTAAAACAATACTTTCTCGACCCTATGGGTAAGAGAAAGTAAAAAGTACAATCAACAAATAATTATTTTATATTTAAAGGCTGAATGTTATGGTAAAATAAATTGGCAGGAGTTTATTACATATAAGATTTAAAGTTCTGTTAAATAAAGTTTACATTATTTGTTAGTAAATGTTACATTTTACATGTTAAATTATCAATCAGAAATTGTTATTCAAATAAATCAGAAATCACAAATAAAAATCGGAATTTATAAATTTATAAATTGGAATACAAAGTTCATATATGAATTATCATTTTATGCAAATCTATCTATAATATATTTTCTTACAGTGTTCATAGGGACGTCTGTCCTAGTTTATATTATTGTTATGATGTTGCGGTCCTGCAATGAAAGTTTGATCCTAATTCCTCCATTTGTCTTCCTTTTGTTGCAGATAGATTTTGGCCGCTGCATTAGAGGTTTGCACCAAAGAGGAGCAACGAGCAGTGATCCGGATTGGTGCGACCATTTTTGAATTTGTCAATCCATTCGTAGACATTCCGCTCTGACAAGACACTGTTCCTGTTCTTTGCCGAAAGCGTTTGATGGATTGTGGCCCCTGATACACCTTCCGACCACAAAAACCGGATCACTGCTCGTTGTTCCTCTTTGGTGCAAACCTCTAATGGAATTAGCATCAAACTTTCATTGCAGGACCGCCAGTTTCAAGAAATTCCACAAATATTTACGGGGGTTAGAGCGCGGACACACAGACAGACAAACCGAAGTCATTAACACTTTTCAACCTTATTGGGAAGTGTTAAAAATGTTAGAAAGTATTAAAAACGCTTAATGTAAACGAAAGTACAATTTTAGCAAATATTTATTAATAACTCTTTATATAACTGAATATTTTAGTTTTACCCTGTAAATCTAATACTAATCATACTATATTCTATGCAAAACATTTTCTTTTGTGCTTATAAATAACATATTTCAATTTCATAAATCTTTGTGCAAAGTAAAGTTAATAAAATTTAATTTATAGAAATATCTCTCATAAAACGCAGTGCTTTGGAATACTTTTGTGTGTCCCTGTACACAAATCAGTGGTGGTATTTACACCATTTTATACCGGAAACATCCGATAGAGAACTTGAATAACATATTTCAATTTCATTAAGATTTGTGTACAGTAAGGTTATGAAAATATGGTTTACAGAAATGCCTCTAATAGAACACAATGCATTGAAATATTTTCGGGGGTCCCTGTACACAAACCAGTAGAGGTATAAACTCCAATTTTTCAACAGGGAACATTCGATATTGAACTTGTGTAACATTTTTCAATTTCATTAAGATTTTTGTACAGTAAGGGTATGAAAATATGATTTATAGAAATGCCTCTCATCGAACACAATACTTTGAAATACTTTTGTGTGTCCCTGTACACAAATCAGTGGTGGTATTTGCTCCATTTTATACAGTAAATATTCGATAGTGAACTTGAATAACATATTTCAATTTCATTAAGATTTGTGTACAATAAGCGTATGAAAATATGGTTTATAGAAATGCCTCACATAGAACACAATGCTTTGAAATATTTTCGGGGGTCCCTGTACACAAACCAGTAGAGGTATAAACTCCATTTTCAATAGGGAACATTCGATTGTTTACTTGAATAACATATATCAGTTTCAAGAAATTTAATAAATATTTGCGGGAGGTAGAGTGCGGACAGACAGACAGGCAAACCGAAGTCATTAACACTTTTCAACCTTGTTGGAAAGCGTTAAAAAACAGGATTACAATTTATCATTTATTTGAATTCGAAAACTTGTAACGAGATTTTAATTTGATTTCGTTTGGATAAACAACATCTAACATAGTGATGATAAATCAAAGCGTTTCGTAAATAATTTTTTTTTGTAAATTCTATGCATAATTAAATGCAATATGCTTTGTTCATTATCGCATACTATTTTAGACAAAGCTTCTAATTAGAAATTTGTTTAAAAAAATGCAAAATTAAGAAACAAAATGAATGCATTTTCAGCATTTTGTATTGTAAATTGATTAGCTTGCTGAGTGTTTTTATTTAAAAATCATGAAATATAAACGGAAACTATTTTTATTGGGGAATCATAAATAAACCATAAATAATAAAATAAAATAAATTAAATAAAATAAATAAAAATAGAAATTATCGGCACTTTAAAGAAAATTCACTGCGTAAATAGCTTATATAAATATTTTTATAAAGCAGTCGAAATTTTATATTTATTAAAAAATTGGAACTTTAATTTTATTCCATTTTGATAAACATCATATAATTAATTATGATAAATAAAGCATGCCTTAAATGAATTCCTTTGAAAAATTCCATTCATTATTAATAGAAATACGCTTTTGGGGATTAATGCATAATTATCTTTTGACAAAGTCTCCACTTTCAAAAATAGTTAGAAGAAAACTTAGTGAACATAAGAAAAGGTGATTTATTATACAAGATTGAATAGTATTATTAAATTAATTTTTGAATTAGTAATACGTTGAAATTATTAATTTCTATCAAATAATGTTTGGATATATAAAACATTAGATCATTCATAAATCATGAAACAAAAATAAAATGTATGACTATTTGTAAATAACAAAGGAACAAAAAATCTAAATCAAAAACCCATTACAAATAATTTCCTTACACGTTATCATCTATAAATGTTTTGATAAATTGTTTGTAACCTAACATTTATTAATTAATTTAAACTTCAAGAAAGAGACTTTGTTCTGTTTGGGTAAACCACATCTAATGAAATATTGATAAATCAAAGCGTTTCTTCAGTAAATAAAAAATTCTATTCATGATTAAAGTAACAGGCATTTGTTTGTTAATGAATAACAATTTTTTGAGACAATCTCCATTTCAAAGTTGTTGAAAGAAAATATAGTTGACTCAATAGAATATGAAGGAATATGATTAATTTCTTCAAGATATTATAACAAACATATATCAATAGTCTCAGTGTGATGATACCTTAAATTTTATATTTCTATTAAATAATGCCTGGAAGACTAAAACACCAATTAATTAAAAAGATTATGAAAAATAAATTGTAAACATATATGTTTCTGACTCAACTAAAAATCAAAATACTAGACTATACATATATATATATATATATATATATATATATATAAGATAAAATTTAAATATAAGATGGAGTAAAACTTGAATTATTAAATATATATAACTAGAGCAGAGTTTTTACAAACCAATGCGCAAATGCAGCAAAAGGAAATATAAAAAGAACTATAATAAATAAGCAAAATAACTAAAGCCAGATTAAAAATTAATCCCAAAACACACGAGGGCCTTCATCAGGGGAGCTTCCCTATGTAGAGAAAGGAATATGAGAAGTTTCTGACGAAACCAAAAAACACGTTTCTAACCCCCAACTTCTCACAGATGGAAGCAAGACCATACAAAAAACGCATTCAATTATTAAATTCGTTATAATTATATTCGTTTATATAATTAAAAATAATTAAATTCGTTTGCTGTATGGTCTTGCTTCCACCTGTGAGAAGTTGAGGGCTAGAAACCTGTTTTTTGGTTAAATTACCAGCGTTTCGTCAGACACTTCTCATATTCCTTTCCCCTACATGGGGGAGCTCCCCTAATGAAGGCCTCCATGTGTTTTGGGATTAATTTTTCATCTGGCTTTAGTTATTTTGCTTATTTATTGATATATATACATATATATGTGTGTATACATATATATATATATCTATATATATATATACATATATGCATACACTTAAATATATATAAACTAATGTTTGTGAAAATTGCAACACCATGAAGGGATTATGCAAATTGAACCAAACTTACAGAAAATGTAAAGTGAGGTAAGGTATGTATATGATTAGAATTACAAAGCGATTGCTCATGCATGGAACGAGAACCGACTCCTTATCAGTCGCTAGTTCTAAGTATATAAAGGACTGTAAAGGCGCGTTGAAATCTGTTTATCGTCCTCTGCCTGCGGTAAATGTTTCACGGTGGTGAATATGCCTCGTCAAAAGCGGAGGGTGTCATACAAACAAATATAGAAGTCCGTACGAGGCCGCATTGTTAATATGCGAGAGGGTGGATTTTCGTATCGAGAAATCGCAGCCCGCACGCAGTGTAATGTCACAACAGTGATGCGTGTTCGGAAGAAATGGATAGAGGAGGACCAAACAACCCGAAAACCTGGCAGTGAGGCACGCAATAAAACAACAGTACGAGACGACAGATACCTCATCTGCATGGCTGTGACGGACCGTACAGCGTCCTCTCGTGTGTTAGCACAACGTTGGAGCACGGCTACAGGTGCTTTGTAGTCTAGCTCCACGGTTCGACACTGTTTGCTGCAGCATGAAGTGCATGCAAGGGTTCCTCTATGCAAGATTCCCCTCTTGCTGAGTCCCAGACGTCTCCGACTTCAACGGGCTCAGCAACACAGCACGTGACGTGCCCAGTTGCAATAAATTGTAATCTCCTCAGTTGCAATAAATTGGAATCTCGTTACAATCTGGAGTACAATGATGGAAGAGTACGCGTCAGAAGTTACAGGGGAACATCTTCTCACACAGTGTGTTATCCAGCGTCATACTGCACAAATACCTAGCATCGTGGTGTGGGGAACTATCGGGTATAATTGTCGATCTCATCTAGTGCACATTGCGGGCAACCTCAACAGTGATCGCTACATAAAGGAAACTTTGGAGCCACAGGTCCTTCCCATTCTTCGACGCATTCCAGGTGCAGTGTTTCAGCAGGATAATGCCCGTGCACATGTTACTCAGACTGCACAAGCCTTCTTCAGTGCACAACAGGTTTCACGTCTTTCATGTCCTGCTTATTCCCCGGATATGTCGCCCTTTGAGCACGTCTGGGGTTTCATTGGTCGGTACCTTGCTCGTAAAACTGGTGGGGCGCACAGTAAGATTGAACTTTGGCGCCAAGTCGAAACCATCTGGAATGCCATTCCCCAGGATTACATTCAGAAACTGTATGATTCAATGTCAAGACGTGTACAGGCTCTCGTCGCTCAACGTGGCGGATACACAAAGTACTGATTTCAGACGTTTTTTTTTTTTTTTTGTCTTGTACCTTTGGTCGTTTATTTGCACCACTATCACTAATATGTTGAATAAATTTTATAATTATCTGACATTTCTTTCATGGTGTTACAATTTTCACAATCATGTGTGTATATAAAAGGAAATCTATAGATATAATTTTTTTTTAAAACATTTGCAACATAACATGAATTCAAACTCGTGAAAAGTTACATTAATTCTATTCTGTTTGGATGCGCCACATCTAATGAAATGATGAGAAATCAAAGCGTTTCTTAAGTAACGCCCTTTGAAAATTACTATTCATTTATAAATCTTTGTAGTTACTTAACTTGTGTATTTAATAGTATAACAAGTGCAGGAGAATTTCCATTTTTTCTTTATTTTCCAATTTTCTTTGAGAAAATATAGTTAAAATAAAGAAGGGTTACATTTTTAATATAGAATAGTGAAAAAAAAAATGTAATAACTTTCTAAGGTACTATAAATTTAAATTTTATATCGAATAATGTCTGAAAATCTGAATATAAAATTTTTCAAAAATTATGATACTTATAATAAAAAATATAACTCTCAGTGAATAATTAATTTAAAAATTGAAAACCATAAACACTCTACAAAAAATTCCCAAGGTAAATAATATCGATATATTTTTTTTTAATAAAATGTAAACAACTTATTATCTGTTGTATTAATGATTTGAAACTCTAGTTTAACATACCTTAATTTTATTCTCTTTGAATAAATCACATCTAACGTAATGATAATAAAATAAAGCATCCCTTAGATAAACTTTCAAAAATTCTACTTACTTCTATTTTTACTTCCTTTGAAAAATTCCATTCATGATTAAAGGGAATATGCATTTCCTCATTAGTGAATAACTATTTTTTGTCAAAGTCTCCAATTTTAAAATTACTGGAAGAAAAAACAGGGAACACGAAAAAATGTTATTGATTTTATAAGATATAGTATAAAAAAAAAACAATTTCCATAGAGTATTTACAGTAAAGTTTTAAATTTCTTTTAAATAATGTTTACTTTCGGCTATATTTGATGTCATTAGTATATGGAATATATGTATATGATATAGGGTGTGGGATGACTTAATAACACTTTTAAAATATTTATGAAAAAGTACAAAATTCATAAACATTTATGGTATTTTTTTGTGTTTAAGAAATTAATTTTTAAAACAAACTGTAAAAAACAAACTGTAAAAAACAAACTGTAAAAAACAAACTGTAAGAAACAAATTTTAAAAAAGATTGAATAAATATTTAAATCTTCTGCAACATACACTGTCAAAAAAAAAAAAAAAAAAATTCCTGTTTGCTGCCAGAAATTTTCTGTAATTCAGAAAAATACGTTCTATCAACGTAGTTTTTCCGTTGATAGAATGTATTTTTCTGAATTTCAGAAAATTTCTGACAGCAAACTGCAGCAAACTGGATTTTTTTTTTTTTTTTTTTTTGACAGTGTATCGTTCACTAATGATTTTACTATTTTCTAAAATCAATTCATTTTTTTTTTATTCTCGATAAAAATATACTGACTGGTCAATGAATTAGAAACCTGGTTAATATTTTAATGGGCCACGTTTTGCACATTGCTCCTTCTTTTGTACGGATAAAAGCCATTATTCGTGAGGGCGTTGATTCTACTAACTTCTGGAGACAATTTATGTCCAGAGAATGCCATGCATTAGCCACTTATAATTTGACAATCTGTAAATTGGTTAGACGAGTAGGTTTTGCACATTTTACAAACATTTTCTATTGAATTAATATCTGGGCTTTCTAGGGGTCAGAGGGGCTCTTGGAAGTCTAACTAATTCGCTGACCTAATCTCAAACGAATCTGACATAAAGTATAGTTCTATTATTGTCCGTGAAGTATTCGTAACATTCGGAATGAAAATGTTATATTGCAAGAAGCATTTAATCTGCCAATATGTCCAGGTATTGCATGGCTTTTTGTTTATCCTCAACTAACACCAGGGGAGTAGAGTGCGGCCACATATTCTAAAACTAGCAGTGAGGATGCGTCCAAAATGTTGGACGGATGCAGTGATGCCAGATTGGGGATTTTGTCTCCATTTTGGGGCTCTTTGAGGATTCTGTCGACAATTTTGGGGACCAAATGTTTGTGGGGACTTTTTTGGAGAATTCTAATATTCTTGGGGAGTTCAACTTTCTGTCAATATATATATTAAAAACAATTTAAACACACGTAAATTTAAATTTTTATTTAAAAGATGTTAAAAAATTTTTTTATCCAAAGCTTTTCGCTTTAATAGTAAAGCATCATCAGGGATTTTTAATTATTCTTTTAATTATTATTATTTAATAATTAAAAATCCCTGATGATGCTTTACTATTAAAGCGAAAAGCTTTGGATAAAAAATTTTTAACATCTTTTAAATAAAAATTTAAATTTACGTGTGTTTAAAGTGTTTTTAATATATTTAACAAATGACACGTGTTCAATTTAACTCTCTTTTTTTCTTAGAGATTATTTATAATTTCTGTCAACGTAATGATTTATCTCTACGACCAGGGATATAGCTTTATTGTTATTTGGGAATTTCTTTCAAAAATTGCATTTATTTGGGGAAAAATCTGAGCTTAAATGCACTTAAATCTGCTTGATATATATATATTTTTTAATTTTTATTTTCCCTTTTTAGTAGAAATCAAGTTGGGGATTTTTAATAAAAAAAACCCTGATTTGGGGAAATTTGAAGACCTGTTTGGAAAAATAATTTTCGACCATCTGGCATCACTGGAGGGATGCTAGCAGTTTGAAATTTGGAAAGCATCCAATAATTCCGCGCTCTGTTATTGCTCATTTTCTCTGAATCAGAAGATAGACACCCCTATTTTAGCATTGGACTAGTTCAGTTAGCACTTGCGCAGATGCTTCCATGGTTTCATGAAATGTGGTCGAAGACTACTTTCATGCTGACAAAACATTCCCCAAACCATGCCTACTTACACATAAAAAAAAAAAAAAAAAAAAAAAAAAAAAAAACTCTCAGTGATTAACATCTAGAAACTAAATCATGCCTCTAACAGTTCCATGCAATCCTTATAAATTCTAGATAGCGAGTTGTAAAAAACCCTATTGAAATTCTAGAACATTTTCCTAAAGTATCATGGTCAAACTTATTTTCAAATCTCTGCAAATAAATGCGAACTCATAAGGGGAGTTTTAGTAACTATTATCTTGGTTTATGACCCAATTCTAGGAAATCAAGCAAGAATTTCTCACAATGGAAGGTACCAATCATCAAAATATAGTTTAAACTAGTAGTTTGTTACTAAGTTTCCCAAATGTTAGTGGTTTTATTAATAAAATCTTGCAACGCAGCACACAAACCTTCTGAAAATATTGGTTGCAACTAAATTAGACTATAGGTCTGAAAGTTTTCAAATAAATAATATAAAACATCAATTTCCAATGTTTTGTTAGATACAATATGGATTCTGTGGTAGCCTTGGTTACTACTGCGGCAGACAACAGGTAACTTCATTTAATATCCGAAACATTAGTAGAGTCCTGCATGTGGCGAGTCAAAAGGTCTGTGTGTCTGTACATATGTATGTCTCCTGATAGCAGCTACAAAATCCCTCTATTGACTTGCAGTTTGGTACATATGTTCTTTAATCACACAGAAATAGCTGTATAGTTTTGGATGTGCACTCTATTTATAGTTCGTGTACAGGGACACACGAAATTTTTTTTTTATCATTACGGTCTATGGACAGAAATTGTATGTGCTGCAATAGCAAGCGCAAAGATCCCTCTGGATTGACTTGAAAATTGGTGCACATGTTCAGGTGTTCTAAAACAAACAGCTGTATAGTTTTTGGTGCCTATATTGTTGATGGATTGTGTACAAGGACACACCAAATGTTCCTTATCATTGCGGTCTACTGGAAGGATTACATTTAAATTCATTTTGACATAGTTGCACTGCATTCAACAAAATGGAATTAACATGCATTATTGAGGTGCTTAAAAGCATGTTTACTGCAGAAAATGTGGGCTTAGACTTAATAATTAATGTACAGGACCTCACAAAAGTGTTTCGGCGATATCACGTAAACATCCAAAATACGTCAATATTTGGATAATCAGTTTTGAGCTACATAGAATAAGTTGTGTATTTTTTATTTGTTTATATAATGTTTATGGTTCATTGACAAGGGCCGAGAAAAGAATTTTTTCGCATTAGAGACTACGGCCATATTTTCATCAAGCGCATTTTAACGTGTTTATGCTGCGTCCAACGTAGAATTAACATATGTTATTAAGATTCTTGAGAGCATGTTTTCTTTAGAAAAAAGGTATGTGTAGACTGAATGTTTTATTTATAGAACCACATGAAAGTATTCTAATGACATTCCATAATTATCCAGTGATGTAAATTTGGTTCAATACTAATTAGTTCCAATGAATTGGTGTATACTTTTTATTAATGTGTATAATAAGTGTGGCTCGCGTACAAGGACACCCAAAATAATTTTTTACCATTACAATCTATAGACGGTATTTTTCTTAAAAGCATTTTAACATGATTGCACTCCATTAAACTTAATTAATTACACTTAGAAAAAAAAAATATACATCTTTCATCTAGAACATATAAGTGGTCATTTTCTAAATTCCTTAACTAGAAATGTAGCTTTCCGAGCTATGCGTGTAAAATATGGCAATAAGCTATGATCGAGAATTTCTAGTCTATACATTTCTAGATGGTGGAATAATATTCTGAATATTCTGAATTCTTTCTATTGCGAGAAATTCTCGCTTGATTTTTTAGAATTGGGTCATAAACCAATATTATAGTTGCTAAAATTCGCCTTTTGTACTCGCATTTATTTGCAGAGGTTTTTAAATAAGTTCGACCTTGATAATATGGGTAAACGCTCTAGAATTCTAATAAGGGTCTCCAGAACTCGCTTTCAAAGGGAACTAGAATTTATAAGGAGGACATGGAACTATTTTTACTAGAGCCACAGTTTAAATTCTTGGTGTCGTTTCAAGGATTTTTTCTCAGTGTAAACAAATATTAATAAAATGTTGAAAAGCAAGGTTTCATTGAAAAATGGTAGGCATAGAATAAGTGATTGGTTTACAGGGCTACACAAAATATTTCCGGTAATTTAAGCAATCATTTTGAATGAAATTTTGTACAAGTGTTTATGAATACATGGAATTAATACAAGACTGTATGAGTTACAAGGAATATATATATATATATATATATATATATATACACACATATATACAGATAGATATAAAACCATACAGAAGAAAATGTTTCAGTTATGTTGCAAAAAGCTTGCAATCTTTCAAAAACGTAACACATTTAAGTATGCTCTCTGATACCTTTCTGAAACATTCGCATGTTTCGATATTCCATCTGTTAAGTAATTGAAATGTTTCTTTTACGTATCCGATTTTTTTTTTTTTTTTTTTTTTTTTTCGGGACATTTCTACGTTTTTGAAACATATCGGAAAACAAACTGAAATGTTTCTGAAATATTTCCAATGTTTCAATGTTATAAGATTGTTGCATTTCTGTAACATTTTGTACTGTTACGTATACAATGGGGGGTTGAGGGGGGCGGTAGCCTCCCTCATAAACGTGTATGCTTATGTAGAATGTTAATAATTTATAATTATTTTAAATACTATATAATGAGTAAAAATGATTTGCTCAGTAAGGAATGATACAAAAAAGACATTAAGGCTTCTAATCTGCAGATCTACTAGTTTAACTTCTGATACGCTGCATGTCAACTCCCCTTTTATCATTCCTACAAGCTGTTCAATAAAGTGATTTACAATTTTAGATTTAATATCATCTAATTTATGTAAACGTTTCTGATTCTGAATTCACACACGTTCACACATTTTTCATGTTTCACCAATAAATGTTGAATTGCAATTTGTACCTTGAACACAATAAATAACTATGAAAAATCACCACAGTACAGGCATTTAAAGAAATAAGTACAAAACTTTGAATAAACACCATTAAATACAAGAACTCGCAACAATTGTTTAGGGTCGAAAGAACATATGATCCTTCGTCCGGCGAATAAATCAGGCACGATGGCAGTGCTGCAAACAAAGTGGTAACGCACGCCAGTTCTGTGGCGCCTTTTTTATTAATTTTTGTTGCTTCTTTGGGTTTCTTGCACCAAGTGCGCGTTGCCGCTATGTTTGCAGCACCCGTGCCTACTTTGTTCGCCTGACGAAAGGTCGTGTCTTCTTTCGACCCGACACACTTTTTGCGAGTAATTAAATTTTATGGTGTTTATTTAAAGTTTTGTACTTGTTACAATAAATAATACTTGAACCTTTCAGAAGAGAAATAGCGGGTTTAAGGTTAGAAAGTAAATAACTGACACATAGTTAAGGTTCTGGAATATAGTTGTGCAAAACAAAATAGGTTTTAAAGCAACCTTAAATCTACTTCATTGATACTGAAATGATTTACAACACATTATTCACCAATGGTTTCACAATTTTCTAGAACCAATTCATACACTTATTCTAGATAAAAATACATCTAAAATTATCTTATTTAATCAATGCTATGCTTGAATTAACCTTTTCCAGAAAATTCTATTTCTGGATTAAAAGGGATATGTCTTTGCTCATTAACGTATAAATTTTCTGCGGCGAAGTATAGTCCTTTACAGCTAAATGAACACCGAGTGAGGTGTTAATTTTTGAAAGTTAAATTAATAACTTTACGTATATTCGAAAAGTGATTTTTGGTATTTCTCAAAAATAATGGTTAATTGGTTAGTAACTGGCAATGTATATTGAGTTTTATCTAGTTTAAATTCCGTACAGACAATAATAAAGAATTCAGACTGTGTTCGTTTTCTAGTCATTTATATTTTACTTATAACAATAGATGAAAACACTTATACGTACCAATTTATTATAGACTGGTCCGTAATATTTATACCCCGATTTTCAGATAACAATCCAAAAAAAAAAAAAAAAAAAAAAAAAATTTCGCGTGTCTTATAGTATTTCCTTGCAATTAAATAAGATTAATTAAAAAGATTATAATATACTTAGAGTATTTATCTACAATCAAGTAAGCTGAAGATGATTATTTGTAAATAGTTAAGTTAACTATAGTTCTTAATACTTTGGCATGTATAAATGCTTACCGTTTAAACTTGCTTGAACTGCGAAAATAGTTAGGGATAATAAATTTAAGCAGACAAAGTTCAGATTTATCTCTGGAAATATATTAGAAAAAAAAAATTAAATCGTTGTACAAAAAGTATATAAAAAAGTCGCCTGTCAGTCGGTGTTTATGATTTTCTTCATAATCTTCACAAGTGTTTTAATTAATTTCTATATTATCTCCTGAATCTAACATTAGTTTTAAAAAAAATGCAAAGATCATAATAAAATATATATATAAATATTTTCTTACACTATTTTCTAGGTACTACGATCTTTTCTCTATCTTTATATAACATATGTACAGTATAGTACTAGCTCATAAAATACTCAATAAATATGACGATATGGTAAGTATAATTATATGCACACAATCATAACCTAGATGGTTCTTCTACTGACAAAATTGTCAATGCAGGTGCGAACCTCTAGATACTATCTAGCAATAAGTGTTTAAAGCTTTAGGATTTAGACGTTTGTTAAAATATCTAGAAATGTTCTCCAGAAAACATTTTTAAATTTGGTAATATGAAGAACATATTATACTTCATATATATCAGCAAAAGTTTTGTCCTGAAGGAGTAAAGGGGACCAGTAAAAAATTAAACAATAATGAAAAGGTTTGGGATCTCTCTGATAGTGAAAATTCTTTTTATTACACTGCACTGAAAAGAAAAATTGAACCCTGATACCATTTTTGCTGATTCTTATGTAAAATGACCTCCTGAATCCGAATTTGACCCATTTTGCCCAATCACCCACCTGACTTTCATCATCGCATTGAATATAAAATGATTCATCTTATTATTATTATTATTATTATTTATAAAATAAAACTCGATCCTTAAAACAATCTGTTATTAAAAATATACTTTAAACCAATTTTGATACAGTCAGATCTTACATGATATGTGCAAATCAAAATAAAGTGATTAAGTATAAGTAGCGTATTAAAGTAATCAATAAGTTTTTGGCGAAATATATTTTATTTCATTGATATTTTACATTAAAATAAGCTTTCGAAATTGATTTACAACTATCTGTTGCTAAAAATATTTTTTTAAACAATTTAGATACAGCCACATCTTACATAATAATAATAAAACACTGCTATGCTTGAATTACCAAATTCATAAAGTTCTACCGAAGATTAAAGGAATATGTCTGTGGCCATTAGAATAGAAAATTTCTTTGAAGACTGTAATTGCGGATTTCTTGGAGGATGAAATAATAAAACGAAGAAATTAATGGAGAAACGGACGCAGAGACTGTTGATAATTTAAAGTCTTAAGTGGTGTAACTGGAATAAATGAAAACTAATTAGTTAAATATCTTTCGATTATGGTTACAGATAGTTAAATAAGATGCAAAATTTCAAAGAATGGAATTTACAAGTAAAAGATATATTTAATACACATTTCACAATATAATTATTTTGCGCTATACAATCGAGTTTGTAATGCATAACTGTTAGAAAATATCTTCAATATTTCGTATCTTCAAAAATTTTTAAAATATGTTATCACCATTGATGATTTCCATGACAACATGTTTATGAAATAACTTTACAGAAAACTTGTCCCATTTTTAGAATATGTTAATTCATATTTTTAAATATATATATGTATATATTTTAATACGTTGAAATCACTACTGACTTTCATCATCGTATTGAGTATAAAATATTTCATATTATTATTATTATTATTATTTATAAAATAAAGCTCGATCTTTAAAACAACCTATTGTTAAAAATATACTTTAAACCAATTTTTATAATGCCAGATCTTACATGATATGTGTAAACTAAAATAAAGTGATTAGATATAAATAACATATTAAAGTAATCAATAAGTTTTTGCCAAATATATTTTATTTCATTGATATTTTACATTAAAATAAGCTTTCGAAATTGATTTAGAAATATCTGTTGCTAAAAATATATTTTAAAACAATTTAGATACAGCCATATCTTACATAATAATAATAAACCAATGCTATGCTTGAATTACCAAATTCATAAAGTTCTACCAAAGATTAAAGGAATATGTCTGTGGCCATTAGAGTAGAAAATTTCTTTAAAGACTGTAATTGCGGATTTCTTGGAGGATGAAATAATAAAACGAAGAAATTAATGGAGAAACGGACGCAGAGACTGTTGATAATTTAAAGTCTTAAGTGGTGTAACTGAAATAAATGAAAGCTATTTAGTTAAATACCTTCTTTCGATTATGATTACAGTTAGTTAATTAAAATATATAATTTCCTAGAATGGAATTTACAAGTAGATGATATTTTTAATATAGATCTTACTACATAGTTATTTTGCATACAATGTAGTTTGTAATGCATAACTCCTAGAAAATATCTTAAATATTTTACATATTCGAAAAATTTAATATATGCTATCGTCTCAAATGATTTCCATGATAACGTGCTTATAAAATGACCTTAAACAAAATATGTTTCCATTGTTAGAATTTTTTTATTCATACATTCAAAAATATATATATGTAAATATTTTAATACAGTCAAATCACTAGTGATTTTCACCATTGCATTGTGTATAAAATATTTCATATTATTATGATTATTATTATTATTTATAAAATAAAACTCGATCTTTAAAACAATCTGCTGTTATAAATATACTTTAAAACAATTTTGATACATTCAGATCTGACATGATATGTGTAAACCAAAATAAAGTGATTAGGTAGAAATTACGTATTAAAGTAATCAATAAGATTTGTTAAAATATATTTTATTTCATTGATATTTTACATTAGAATAAGGTTTCGAAAATTATTTACAACTATCTGTTGCTAAAAATATATATTAAAACAATTTAGATACAGCCATGTCTTACACAATAATAATAATGAACCAATGCTATGCTTGAATTATCAAATTCATAAAGTTCTACCGAAGATTAAAGGAATATGTCTGTGGCCAGTAGAGTAGAAAATTTCTTTGAAAACCGTAATTGCGGATTTCTTGGAGGGTGAAATAATAAAACGAAGAAATTAACAGATAAATGGGTGCAGAGACTGATGAAAATTTAAAGTCTTAAGTGGCGTAACTGGTATAAATGAAAGTTAATTAGTTAAATAGCTACTCTCAATTATGGTTACAGTTAGTTAATTAAAATACATAATTTCATAGAGTGGGTCTTTTACAAGAAAAAGATATACTTAATATAGATTTTACTATATAGTTATTTTGCATACAATCGAGTTTTGTAACGCATAACTCTTAGAAAATATCTTCAATATTTCATATATTCGAAAATTGTTAATATATGTTATCGTCATTGATGATTTCCATGACAAAGTGTTTATGAAATAACTTTACAGAAAATATGTCTCGTTTTTAGAAATTTTTAATGCACACACAAAAAAAAAAAAAAATATATATATATATCTTTAATGTTTCGTATATTTAAAAATTTTTAATATATGTTATTGTCATTAATGATTTTTATGACAACATGAAATGACCTTACATAAAAAAATGTTCAACTTTTAAATTTTTTTAATTTATACATATAAATTATATATATATAATAATAATAATATTTTCAAATCACTGGTAACTTTCATCATTGCAATGAGTATAAAATATGTCATATTACTATTATTATTAATATTATTTATAAAGTAAATCTCGATATTTAAAACAATCTGTTGTTAAAAGTATACTTTAAGACAATTTTGATACAGTCAGATCTTACATGATATGTGTAACACAAATGAACGTTATTAGGCATAAATAACGTATTAAAGTAATCAATAGGTTTTTGGCGAAATATATTTTATTTCGTTGATATTTTACACTAGAATAAGCTTTCAAAAAAAATTTACAACTATCTGTTGCTAAAATTATATTTTAAAAGAATTCAGATACAGCCACATCTTACATAATAATAATAATAAGCCAATGTTATGCTTGAATTACCAAATTCATAAAGTTCTACCGAAGATTATAGAAATATGTCTGTGGCCATTAGAGTAGAAAATTTCTTTGAAGACTGTAATTGCGGATTTGTTGAAGGGTGAAATAATAAAAAGAAGAAATTAACGAAGAAATGGACGCAGAGACTGTTGATAATTTAATGTCTTAAGTGGTTTAACTTTGTATGAATGAAAGCTAATTTGTTAAATATCTTCTTTCGATTATGGTTACAGTTAGTTAATTAAAATGTATAATTTCATAGAATGGAATTTGCAATGCAGAACTTTTAGAAAATATCCTCAATATTTCGTATCTTCGAAAATTATTAATATATGTTATCATCATTGATGATTTCCATGTCAACATGTTTATGAAATAACTTTACAGAAAATACGTCTCATTTGTAGAATATTTAAATTCATACTTATATATATATATATATATATATGTATATATTTTAATACGTTTAAATCACTAGTGACTTTCATCATCGCATTGCGTAAAAAATATTTCATATTATTATGATTATTATTATTATTTATAAAATAAAGCTCGATCTTTAAAACAATCTGTTATTAAAAATATACTTTAAACCAATTTTGATACAGTCAGATCTTAACAAAATATGTGTAAACCAAAATAAAGTAATTAGGTATAAATAACGTATTAAAGTAATCAATAACTTTCTTGGGAAATATATGTTATTTCATTCATATTTTACTTTAAAACAAGCTTTCGAAAATGATTTACAACTATTTGTTGCTAAAAATATATTTTGAAACATTTTAGATACAGCCATGACTTACATAATAATAATAATAAACCAATGCTATACTTGAATTCCCAAATTCATAAAGTTCTACCGAAGATTAAAGGAATATGTCTGTGGCCATTAGAGTAGAAAATTTCTTTGAAGACTGTAATTGCGGATTTCTTGAAGGGTGAAATAATAAAACGAAGAAATTAACAGATAAATGGTCGCAGAGACTGTTGATAATTTAAAGTCTTAAGTGGTGTAATTGAAATAAATGAAAATTAATTAGTTAAATATCTTATGATTATGGTTATAGATAGTTAATTAAGATACATAATATCAAGAATGGAATTTACAAGTAAAAGATATATTTAATACGGATTTTACTGTATTATCATTTAGCATATAATATTTTTGCATTCAATATTTCATATATTCGAAACTTGTTAATATACGTTATTATCATTGATGATTTCCATGACAACATGCTTGTGAGAAAACTTTACAGAAAATATGTTCCATTTTTAGAATTTTTTAATGAATACATGTAAAGAAATATCTTAAATATTCTATATATTCGAAAATTTGTAATGTATGTTATTGTCGTCAATGTTTTCCATGACTACGTGCTCATGAGATGACCTTACAAAAAAATATGTTTCCATTTTTAGAATGTTTTAACTCTTACAATTAAAAACTAGATAATCAGTTGTTTTGTTATTGTTATAAAAAAAAAAAATACTGTCTTCATATTTAGTGGAATGCTTTTTTTAAATTTTAATATTTTTTTAATATTTTATATTAGTAAGTAATATGGAATTCTTAAAATTCCTTTAAATGTAGTTAGTTTTAATATATAACTAGTACGTTGTGACCACCACAATACTTTATTCTATAGATAATCCTATACAAATTTACGAAATACAAATTATTTATTCAATTATAATTTATTAACATTATTTTTCATGATAAATGCAGACGATTTTTATCTTAAAAAAAAAAAAAAAAAAAAAAAAAAAAAAAGTATAATAATATATACCGAAGAAAGAAAGTGAAAGGAAAAAGAAAAGAAAGAAAGAAAAATGGGTATCTGGGGTTTTTCATTTTCTTTTAGTGCATAAATTTTATTTGCTAAATTATCTTTGTTTATTCCCGTGTATATTCACTAGGGAAAATATATACATAAGAGAGTGAAATGGCCATCTTTTTTCAAATGAAAAGGCATCACTTTTTCTCCCCCAATGATCAATCTATTCTTATTACTATATCTATGAATATTACATAAAAAAATGTTAAAAATGAAAAAAATCGATAACTTTATTTTAAATTATTGCAGACAGATGGTTCAACCATTCGTTTTAAAGGAATCTGCGAGCTTTTTTGAAAGGTACCCATCATGAAAATTTACTTCCTTCAGGGGGGTTGGGGGCGAGGCTTCTACATACACAATTCTTTTTCCCAGTTGACTATCGCTATTACAAATAATTCTTTTAAGTTTCAAAATGATTATTAAAAAATAATTCTCTTGATACACATTTATATAATATTTTGTCCTATACCACCATGTTAAAAATTTAGAAAAAGCGGGATGACAACTTTTGGACAATTTTTACCAGGCACTAATTTATGTCAATGTGTAACTACATACCAATTTGTATGAAATTCTGTGCAGTAGTCCTTGAGATACAGTTGCCACAAAATTTTGTCACACACACACACACACAGACAGACAGACATTTTCTAAAAATGGTCAAATCGTGTTCTACAGCTCTCAAAACGTGTAAATCCATCAATACCCGAGTTCGAAAATTTTTACGAATCCAATACTTTCTTCTATTGAATATAGAAGAAAGTAAAAATATTTGTACATATTTTAATATTCTCAAATAACTAGTCACTTTGATCATTGTATTGAGTATAAAATATTTTATATTATTATGATTATTATTATTATTTATAAAATAAAACTCGATCTGTAAAACAATCTGCTGTTATAAATATACTTTAAAACAATGTGATACATTCAGATCTGACATGATATGTGTAAACCAAAATAAAGTGATTAGGTATAAATAATGTAATAAAGTAATCAATTAGTTTTGGGGAAATATATTTTATTTCATTGATATTTTACATTAGAATAAGGTTTCGAAAATTATTTACAACTATCTGTTGCTAAAATATATATTTTAAAACAATTTAGATACAGCCACATCTTATATAATAATAATAATAAACCAATGCTATGCTTGAATTACCAAATTCATAAAGTTCTACCGAAGATTAAAGGAATATGTCTGTGGCCATTAGAGTAGAAAATTTCTTTGAAGACTGTAATTGCGGATTTGTTGAAGGGTGAAATAATAAAACGAAGAAATTAACGGAGAAATGGACGCAGGGACTGCTGATAATTTAAAGTCTTAAGTGGTGTAACTGAAATAAATGAAAGCTAATTAGTTAAATATATTCTTTCGATTATGATTACAGTTAGTTAAAATTAAGATATATAATTTCATAGAATGGAATTTACATGTATAAGGTATAATTAATATAGATTTTACTGCATGTTTATTTAGTATACCAACGAATTCCAAATGCATAGTTGTTAAAATTATCTTTAGTAGTTTATACATTCGAAAACAGTTAAAACTATATTATTGTCATTAATGATTCCATGAATAGAGAGTTATAAAACAATCTTATATTATGTATTTCCAGCATTTAGAATTTTTTAATGTATACATTTGCCCAAAAATATTATACATTGCGATTATAATTAAAGTTACAATTTTAAAACACTATAATTTTAAAACTATCGATGAGAGCGATTTGATATTTTACCAGAGCAATCGTGAGGCAATGAAGTTTTGCTTGGCAAAAGAAAAAAAAAGTTCTAAAACCTGCAGTTAATTATCCATAAAATATTTGCTTCATAAAGCTCCTCTTTTTCACTTTTCACTATGACAGTTTTCGCTTTAAACACGTATTCTTGTCTTTTTGCTTAAAAAAAAAAAAAAAAAAAATGTAGTACACCCTTGTAGTCTATTGTTTCTTGCTATTTTATTGTGTTGCTAACAACATTCTTGTCTTTAACGAGTCCATTTTTTAGGCGTTTTCCCTGACATTCCCCTGACAGCGCCATCCATAGGAGCATGTTGGAACTACTTTTTTCCTCCCCCAAACAATATTTCATTGACTCACGATTGCTCTGGTAAAATATAAAATCGCTCTGATAGGTAGTTTTAAAATTATAGCGTTTTTAAATCGTAACTTTAATTATAATCACCGTGTACAAACATTTTAATATATTCAGCTCACTATAGAAAATGTTATCTTTGTTTTAAGTAAAATATTCTCCATAAAATTATTATTTTTTATAGAAACATTTATTAACATTTATTTAAAAACAATTTTATTTTAGTTTATATAATAATCTAACAATAATCTGTTGTTAAATTTATATTTAAAAACAATTTTGTTACAGCCTTGTCTTACAAAATTATGCTATGCTTGAATTACTTACTTCATTATGTTCTGCTGCAGATTAAAGGAATATGTCTGTGACCATTAAAGTAGAGGTGTTGTGTTGGATTGTGGAGATTAAAACTGACTGAATACATTAGGGTGCTAAGCTTGTGGTGGAGCGCCCTCCATGGGGGTCTTTCTAAGGGGTCCTAGCCCGTATTTACGCAAGTCTCGGAGAAAACCACGAAAAATCCGAACAGCTAGGATCCATTAACGTAGAAAATTAACAGAAAAAACAAAAGTAGAAATTTAACAGATAAATAGACACGGAGACTGTTGATAGTTTAAACACATAAATGATGCAAAAGTAATAAGTGGAAATTTATTAATTAACCATCATTTTACGAGTTATGTTATAGAGCTATTTAATGAAAAAGTGTGTGTTTATGAAATTTCCAAAAGATTTACTTAGAAAAATTTTTCTGTATGTTTTCTTCTGTATAAAGTCCTAAATGCGTGTAAATATTCTTTACAGAACTTCTTAGCTCTCTTCAAATACTTTAAAACGAAAATTTGCAGAGGAGTTTCATGTATAAAAAATTTAATATATTAAATAAATAATTTTTTTTTTCACGATTTAGGCATAAAGTATTTAATTCCATTGATATCATTGATAAGGTAAATGAGCCAAAGGTAGCCATAGTTAGGCTTTAAGAATTTTTTGTAATTTTCTTGTTCGGTGCATAAAGTTTGATTTTTTTTTTTTTTTTTTTTTTTTTTCGTAAAATGCTACACTTATCTCTTATACATATCAAGTTTAATTTTTTTTGTAAAATGTAATTTCGATATTTTTATAATATAATTTAAAAATTGTAGCTCGTGGTCCACCTTTGACGCATAATTTTCTAAAGGTGACACACACATTGAAATCTCTCTTAAAATGTGCTTAAGACGCTCTTTTGTTATTTTTCGTGTTTTTCTCCTTATTCCTCTTATCTTTTGATACAGCACATTTTGTGCAAAGTAGTTCAGGATTTTTATTCTGGAATTCCTTGACTTCTTTCGGGAGATCTCTGGTATTCTCAGTAATGTGAAAATTGTTGGAGAATAAATGATAAGATGATTTTTTATATATTTAAACAGAAATTTTGAATGTTACCTTTGTTACATTAATTTGTGTATTTATTTGCTAAGTTCGCGCACGTGTTCTAAGGTTGCCGACATCTGGGCTACGTTGAGACCGTTCATGTGATTGCCATTTGCAAATTTTAATTTCATAGATGTATTAAAAACCAAGTTAATGTGGTTAAAGAAAAAGAAATAAATTTCCAGAAAACATGTCACATCTCGAAGTTTTAAGAACGTAAACTCGTGTAAATTAAAATATCCTCTTACATGAAAATTAGAACTACTCCTCAAAAGAGAGATCACTACATGCAATGGCGGTCGATCAAGATAATCTTTTCAAATTCAGTCCTATACCCTGTAGATACATTATTTACAATGCAGTAGCAACATTTTATGATTAAAAATTAAATTGAACCTTCTTTAGGTGGTGGACTATCTTAGGAACACTGGCAAACTTTTGCTGACTGACTTACCTAATATCTTATTTAAAATAAAGATTTTACGAAATTGGATAGTAATTTGTTGATAAAAATATATATTTTAGAATAATTAGGTGCTTCCATATCTTACATGATAATAATTTACCAATTCATTGCTTGAATTACTTCTTTGAAAGATAGTTTTGCTGAATATGAAAAGCATATGTCTACGGCTATATTGGAGTAAAATTTTCTTTCGAGATTTTTTTTTTTTTTTTTTAATTTTTTCTAGACTGTAATTGTGGATTTGTTGGAAATTGAAATAATTACCACGGAAATTTACAGATAAATGAACACAGAATCTGTTGATAATTTCAAGATGCAAAAGGTATGAATGTAATAAGTGAAAAATTATTTAAAAGTTATTGTAGTCTAAAATTTCAAAAATTTATTTTTATTTTATTTCATATTCTTAAAGTTTACACATCTAGGATTCGCTGATTAACAAAATGAAAGTATAACGCATCATTCTATAATAAGACTGTTGAAGCTGCCTGAAATTTTTACACCAAACTGAATATATATATATATATATATATATATATATTTTTTTTTTTTCAGAACTAATTTTTTTTAACATTGTTGATATGTTATATCAAGTTCTATTTAAGGTTAGAACTATTTAATAAAATGCTGTTAGTTTAGGAAAATGTGCAAAAGATATAGGTAGTAAAATGTTTTCTGAATGTTTTGTTCTATATAATATCTTAATAAAAGAGAAGCTAATATTAATAAAAGAGAAGTTATTCCCAATTATTTGCAAATTTCTTCAGCGATTTATAAATCCAAAGTCTATTAACACTCATGATTTACATAAGAGCACGCGTACAAACATCCCTTTCAGTACTTCTATGCTCTTTTCAGGATATTTTAAAAGATAAATTTATGATGAAATTGGTATGTAAAAATTTAAATGTATTAAACAAATAATTAAATTTCTTTATTGTTTAACATATAGGCTTAAAATAATTCATATCATTGATATCATTCACATATTTTACCTAAAATAAAACTTAGAAAAAAAAATTACAGTGATCTGCTGATAAAAATATATTTTAAAGCTGTTCAGTCCAGCCACATCTTACTTAATAATAAAAAACCAATGAAATTCTTGAAATACTTTTTTCATAAAGTTCTCAATATTAAATGAATATGCCTGTGGCCATTAGAGAAGAAATTTTCCTTGGAGACAGTAATCGAGGATTTGTTTTAGGATCAAATAATAAAAGGCTGAAATTAACAGATAAACAGACATAGAGACGGCTGATAATTTAAAGATGTGAGTGGTGTAACTGTATTAATTAAAGTTAATTTGTTAAACATCTTCTTTAGAGTACGGTTAGCGATAATTAATTAAAAAGTGGGATTTTACGAAAATTTCAAAATATATGTTTAGTATAATTTTCATGATTTTTTTGCAACCAATTTAAATCATTATCACATAAATATTATGAATATATAGTCGGCAGCAGAAATATCCTAGCACTAGCAAAAATTCTTATATAAAAAATGTACACTTAATACAGTTTTGTTAAATAAATCCTAGTCGAATCCTGTTTTCAGTCTGTCTAAGAACATGATTCGATAAGGATTTATTTAACAAAATAGTTCTAATTGTACATTTACATAGGAAATTTTGCTAGTGTTCGGATACCTTTGCAGCCGACTGTATGTCTATGAAAATGTTAAAATGCATACTGTTATATATATATATATATATATATATATATAAATACTAGTATATAACTCCGTCAAAAATGACGGAATGTGAACGATAAATCTTGAAAACAATGTTTAGATCATGATGGTTACCACGTAATCATTTAAATGTATTTTCAATTTTTTTTATAAATCAAATGTGTTTCGATATTTTATAATTTTCGTTCTGAAATTAAAAAAAAATTCTACCAGATCAATAAATATGAATGAGAATAAGAAAACTGCTGGTTGACAAAAAATATAGGCCCGACAACACAACAGCAACAACACATCCCAGTGTTCCATTAAGTGCTCTATACTAAGGCTCCTATATATACGAGCTGGCGCATCAGGCATTTTGTTGCCTTAGGGTTGCCACATGTACCCAGCATGTTTCTCTCATAAACAAACGACAAACTTTTTTTTAATCGTCTTACGTTACTTTAGAGTAACTTGTTTTATTATATTTCATAATTTTAGCTAAGTAAACTATGATATGGAAGTTTATTTAGCGATAAACTGCTATAATCATTCAAGAAGTGAATTTGGCGACATTTTGTAAAAGAAACAGAAACCGCCCTAACAACACTTCTTATCCCAGTACATCCTTAAGATATCCTCAGAATAAAATGACATCCTGAGAATTTACTTTATGAAACAAATGTGTTTTTCGAAATATTATTGTTGCTTATTGCTCTTATCTTGACCGGATTAGCTTCAGATCAAGGTTTCTTAAAATCATTAGGGAAGCGATAAGGACACCAAGCGGGTATGCTGTCCTCTTCGGAGGCAAAAAAATGCGGCGATGGGCTGGCCTATTATTTTATTTAGGGGCTCTACTCTATACGCAAGCAAAGTGTGACGTCACTGACCGTCCGTGGATAAGGCTCTTATATATACGAGCTGGCGCATCAGGCAGTTTGTTGCCTTAGGGTTGCCACATATACCCAGCGCGTTTCTCTGATAAACAAACCACAAACATTTTTTTTTTTTTTTTTTTCATCTTACGTTACTTTAGAGTAACTTGTTTTATTATATTTCATAATTTTAGCTAAGTAAACTATGATATGGAAGTTTGTTTAGCGATAAACTGCTATAATCATTCAAGAAGTGAATATAAAGTGTTCACAGACCTTCTATTACTGTGTATTTGAGTTTTGGCGACATTTTGTAAAAGAAACAGAAACCACCCTAACAACACATCGTACATCCGTAGGATATCCTTAGAATAAAATGACATCCGGAGAATGTACTGTAAAAAAAAAATGTGTTTTTAGGAATATTATTGTTGCTTATTGCTCTTATCTAGACCGGATTTGCTTCAGATTAAGATTTCTTGAAATCATTATGAAACGATAAGGACGCCAAGCGGGAATGCTGGCCTCTACGGAGGCAAAAAAATGGCGGTGATGCGCCGGCCTATTATTTTATTTAGGGGCTCTATCCGTGGATGCAAGAAAATGATTTCCTATGGTAATCACCCATTGGATTTTTTGTAAAAAATTATTAAAAATCGAGGAAAATTATTTCCCGATTTTAATCCCCATATTAGGGTATATATATGTATTAGTTATCATGCGCATGTGTTAGATTGAGTTATTTTGCTGTCAAACTGACAAAATTTTAATTTTAAATTTCAAAACTCTGTTGTCCTTGGCGTTTTTGTATTTGGCGATCAAAAACGTACAGTCGGTAACAAAAGTCTCCGAACACTAGCAAAAATTCCTATCTAAAAAAAGTACACTTAATACAGTTTTGTCAAATAAATCCTTGTTGAATCCTGTTTTTAGACTGACTAAGAATAGGATTCGACAAGGATTTATTTAAGAAAACTGTACTAAGTGTACTTTTTCTGTATAGGAATTTTTGTTAGTGTTCGGAGACTTTTGTTACCGACTGTACTACGAAAATATACATGCTAGATGTATATTTTCGTAATATGTATTGTACGGAATATTGTTTCATATTATTCATTACTCTTTTAATATAAGTTTTTAAAATAACCATGATTTTTGAAAGAAATTAAGTTATATTCGACAGATAATTTGGCGATATATATATATATATATATATATATATATATATATATATATATATATATATATTTTTTTTTTTTTTTTTTTTTGCTGCCAAGGATGACCGATATCAAATCTATTCCGCTGCAACATATTAGTATCTTATATCAGATACTTTATTTAAACATTTGAAAACAAATTTCACTTCAAATTATGCTAAACTATTTATTAAATTTATTAAATTTTTTAAATAAATAGTTTTTTAATTAAAATAATTTTTTAATTAAATAGTTTATTTAATAAATAAACTATTTATTAAATTTATTAAAATAATGGCAATTATTTCAATAAATTCCGCACCTATAACATGTATATAAATTTTTAGCTCGATCGTATAAAGCAGGCCTGTTCAACCCAAAACACTTGGTGGGCCGCATTGGAAACCTATTTTATTCATTCGGGCCGCACCGTATGTAAAGTCATAACACCCCCCCCCCCTCCCTTCATTCCCGACTCATTTCGCCGTAAATTAGTGTAGAGATATGCAGCTGGTACCGATCGATTAGTAATAAGGCCTAGTTTAGAACGGTTTAGTTAGATTTTGCTTAAGGGGGTAGCTACATATTAAAACTGTCATCAAATTCATTTTTTTTCAAAGGCAACCCTCATTTTGACAAGCTTTTTAGATTATTTGGATCAAACATTAATTTATGTCTTCCCACAAAATTAGTACATTGAACTTTTTTTTTTTTTTTTTATTTTTTTTTTTTAATGTTAGAATGAAGTAAACCAAATATATTCCATGCATATTTTTGATTAAAAAATGTTTTTTCAATTATGAAAATTATTAGTAATTTCATATTCCAAAAAATTATGAGTTATGATCTACATTAATTATTGCATACGAATAGAATGGGCATCATCAAAAATATGGATTTTTACATTTACAGTTCATTCCTATCATTATTTTCGAATTATAGTGATATTTCAATTTTTATTCCTGTTAGGGGGCTGTCACTGGTTATCATTTGTGTCATATATTACTTTGCTTGCGCATGATTTAAAATAGTTATTCAAGTAAGTTTAGACGTACACATCATTTCTTAAGTAGCTTTACTTTACTTTAGTTTACGTTTAAAATTATTATATTTCTTTTCCGATTATTATCAGAATAGATATAATACTTTTCTCTGTGATATCTTAATATATTTTATTTTTAAATGTAGAGATTTACCACTGATCAATTTTTACTTGTAACTCTCTGAAAAATTGATATAAGGAATATAAACTATACTTTTTTCGGAAAATCCTTGACATCCGAAATTCGAATATGTAGTCAAAAATGGGTGTTACTATTCAGAAGAAAAAGAAGACGTTTGTGCAAGTTTTAATATGTAGATGACACCTTAAAAAAATTTAGCAATTGAATTAAAAAATAGATATTATTACCAATCGTTAGGCATCAGCTGCTGGTTTCTACGGTAATTTACGGGGAAATAAGTCGGAGAAGGAAATTATTATTATTACTATTATTATTTTATGACTGTAAAAATAATTATGTGCATAGACGTTTGTGAGTATATGATTCATGTATGTATATACTTTTTTCGGGGAAGGGCAGGGTGAAAATTCGGAGAAGAATACATTAATTTAAATTATTTTCAATCATAAATTAACTATAGAATCGTGAAAAATTTATGACTATATATTGAAACTATAATAAAAAGTAAGAATAATGGATCTAATAATATTTCATTACAACAGTTCTTTAGCTACCATAATCATTGAAAGATATTTATTTTCACTTCGAAAAGTCAGAACGTATTTATTAATTTTTGATCTGTTAACCAAAGTTGTCAAACTTTAAATTTCGTTCGTCTCCTCGAGGGGCCGCAAGAAACTATGCGGTGGGCCGCGGGTTGGCCGCCTTTGGAAAGCATTTAGATGCTATCGCACATTAAATAATTTCAACTCATAAGTAATAATGATAAAGAATTGTTTGATGTGTCCCTGTAAAAAAAAAAAAAAAAAAAAAAAAAACTATAAATGTTAGATCCCCAAAAATGTATATAGTTTCTGCGACGGTGACCTAGAACGTGCATATAATCTTTTACTTCATTTGAATAAGGCGTTTAGACATTATGTCTTTTTAAATAATTTGAGCCCATAGGCCATAATGATTAAAAAAAAAATTGTTCGTTGTGCCCCTGGGAAAATTTTTAAATGCATGTTTCACCAAAATCTATATATTTTACGCAATGCTAATCTATAACATGTGTATAAATTTTAAGCTCAATTAAATAAGGCATTTAAACACTATTGCACATTAAATAATTTCAGCTCATAGCAACATAATAAAAAAATTTTTGTTGTGCCCCTGTAAAAAATGTGTAAGCTCTAGATTCACAAAAATCTATACAGTTCGTTCGATGGTGACCTATAACATATATACCAACTTTCAGTTCATTCGCACAAAACGTTTAGACGCTGTCTTGTTCACATACATACACACATAACAAAAAATCATATAAAATCGTAGATTTCTCTAAAAGTGGACCTTATATCAATACAAAGTTAGAGGTTTGCAGCTAGACATCATGACAATCACAAATATAAATTTGGAATATTCTATGACCAATTGTTTTTAAACTACGCGACAAATAGAATCTATTTCGGAAATCATGGATGTAATAATTACCTTGAAATTTCATGAACGTAATAATTTCCGAACATAGTATGTTCGGAAAAATAACAAGAATCTGAATTCCTATTCTTTTAAAATCAATAATTTTAAAAGCTATAGTATAAATAAAATAGTTACATTTGCGTCGCACTTGTATTATACGTAATTCTAAATATGATTGCTACCTTTTGCATAAAATACATATTAATTGTATTGTTATAAAATAACTTGTTAGAAAAGGGTATTGTACTGCAAGTTTAGTACTGGAATCAGTAAATCCCCATTGTATCATATTTTGAATGTTACTGTAATTCAATTCGATTACGCTTGAAGTTATAGTCTGTTGACACTGTTATTGCACAATTATTCTACAATGCATAAAATATATTTAAACTTATTGTATTATCATGCTCGTTTATACAATAATCTCTTTATGTAATTGTTACATAGTGCATTTAAAAATAGAAACTAACAAAGGGAATACTTTGGAAAAGCGTTTTTTTTTTTTTTTTTTTTTTTTTTTTTTTTTAAATACATGATATTAATAATAACATTTAAAACATATCTGCCGTTCTAGATAAATATACTGGTGCTCAAAATTTAAGCAATAACTTGTTTTCCTGTTTTCTTCTTTTGCGCATAACTCTTAAACAAATAAACATATCAACATAAAATCTGAATGGCATGTTTGTTATCATATCAATAATCGAATTTTATATAATTTTAGTATAAGCAATAATTTTCAAATTATTCATTTTTTCTCAAAAGTATGCTTTGGAAAGAATGAAAAAATTCAACAATTTTGAAAAAGAAAACTGAAGTAAAAAAGACCATAAGCATGCATTACAGACATGTGAAGATGCACATACATGCAGGTATTAGATTAAAACCTGATTGTTTCTCCTGTATTCACTTTTTTGTTTCTTCTTTTTCCTTCTGTTTTTTGCATGTGAATAACATTTAAAAAAATCTGGAGTGACTCCACTCGACTTTCCGAACATTGAGAAATGTGCAGTTTTGTAGATAAAGTAGAGAAAGAGGAGTTGTTAAACAAACAAAAGAAACAAAACAATAATAGAGTGTTTGAGTATTTTCCTCGGTATTATTACACGATGTTTTATTTAACGCTACTGAACTTTGAGTCCATGAATCATAATGATAAAGAATTTTTCGTTGTGTCCCTGTAAAAACCTATAAATGCCAGATACACCAAAATGCTTATAGTTAGTGCAACAGTGATTTATAATATTTATATAAATTTTCAGCTCAATTGAATAACGCGTTTAGATGCTATTGCACTTTTAAAAATTTGGTCCCATAGGCCATAATGATAAAGAATTTTTCTTTGTGTCCCTGTAAAAAACTGTAAGTGCTAAATTCACCAAAATCTATGCAGTTGGTGAAACTGTGACCTATAACATGTGTACAAATGTTTTGCTCAGATTAATAAGGCGTTTAGACGCTATCACACTTTTAAAAATTTGGCCCTATAGGCCATAATGATAAAGAATTTTTCTTTGTGCCTCTGTAAAAAAACAGTAAGTGCTAAATTCACCAAAATCTATACAGTTCGTACAACTGTGACGTATAACATGTGTAAAATTTTTTTGTCCAGTTTAATAAAGCGTTTAGATGCTATCTCACTTTTAAAAATTTGGCCCCATAGGCCATAATGATAAAGAACTTTTCCTGGTGTCCCTGTAAAAAAAAACTATAAGTGATAGATTCACCAAAATCAATAGGGTTCGTACTATGGTGACTTACAATATACATATCAACTTCCAGCTTATTCGAACAAAGCGTTTAGACGCTAACGTGTTCACTCACAGACATACACACATACATACACACATACATACACACACACATGCATACATCATCGTAAAAGTAGTGAAAACTGTCTCAGGGGATCTCGAAACGTATAGAAACATCAAAATCTCAAATTCGGATTTTTGATATGATTACAATACTTTCCTCACTATAGTGTTCGGAAAGCAAAAATATACATGCAAACATGAAAATTGAATAACACGTTCATTATAAAATAATTTAACGACATTTTTATTATTATGGTGACGCTCATAGTTTACAAATTAGTAATTACAGTTTTTCAAAAATTACGTTATGAAAGGGAAAGAAAATTAAATACAAAACGATGAATCGGGATTTAGTTTGACATTACGTTATAAAAGTGAAAGAAAAGTAGTTAGTTTGACATTTGAAGGCATGTGCGTTATCATCTATCTGTAATGTATCCTTAATAATGTTTTTCACGATGTTTTCCTATCTAAAATTCTTAAAATTGTTCATTCTTTCCAATCCTTACTTTTGAGAAAAAATGAATAATTATTAAATTTAAAATTATTAGTTAAGCTAAATTTATATAAAATTCGATTAATGATATGATAACAAACTTGCCATCCAAATTTTATGTTCATATGTTTATTTGTATAAGATTTATGCGCAAAAGAATAACACGAGAAAACAGGTTATTGCTTAAATTTTGAACACCAGTGTAGTTCTGAAGAACTTATTTGACTCCTGAACAGCAATAATGTCGTGTAGACAATGTTTTATGGCTGCTGAGATGTATAAAATTCAGGTAAAATTTTAGCTAATGATGAAATAACGGTGGCACAAGCTCGAATCCATAGAGAAAGCGTTATTTAATGCAAATAATATAGGTAAAATTTAATATCGATTTGAAGGATATGTAAAGATTGCACGTGATCAACTAATATTATATTGTTTTCAAATATAACTCAGTGACGTGTGAGAATATATTATAAGACAAAGTGTGATAGTAGAACTATATCTCAAAATCCAGTGGAGAATGAATGAGAGAAAGTGATTGTCCTTGGCGTTCACCATGCTACATTCGCCAAGTTCAAAGTATCTGGAGAGAACATGGTTGCCGTTTTTTTTACGAAAACGAAAAGACTACCAGAAATTCACTTGCAATGGTTGTTAAGCAACTGGTATAATTTTAGTAAGTTTAGTTCGTGAGAATTAGCAAGATAAGCAGAATTTTTAACTAATTTCTTAATGCAGAGACTACATTAACTAGACACCAAAAGTTGCGTCAAAATGCAGGATGAAAGAAAGATGGATTAAGACCATATGCATTCAAAAAATAAAAATAAAATATATAAAGACACAATATATTTTATCAGAACCATAAGAGTTTATTTTACGTTATAGAAATAGTGGGAAGGGATTAAATATTTCAGAAAGAAATTTATTGATATATGCACACTAAACTTCATTACTTTCAAATACTAAGTATATAATATTCAAAAATTATATTTTTATAATGTTTCTAAATTTACACTTTACTATAAATATGTTTGTTACACAAATCATTTACAGCCGATAACAAAAGTATCCGAACACTAGCAAAGGTTCCTATATGTAAAAAAAAAAAAAAAAAAAAAAAAAAAAAGTAGAATTAATAATGTTTTGTTGAATAAATCCTTGTCGAATCATGTTCTTAGACTGACTAAGAGCATAATTCGACAAGGATTTATTCAACAAAACAGTATCAACTCTATTTTTTTTACATAGGTACTTTTGCTAGTGTTCGGATACTTTTGTTGCAGACTGTACTTGGAGTACTTGGTAATTTTCGATTCGACTGTACTTGGTAATTTTCGATTTCGGGTTTTTGATGGATTTACACGTTTTGAGAGCTGTAGAACACGATTTTACCATTTTTAGAAAATGTCTGTCTGTCTGTCTGTGTGTGTGTGTGTGTGACAAAATTTTGTGGCAACTGTATCTCTGGAACTACTGCACAGAATTTCATACAAATTGGTATGTAGTTGCACCTTGACATAAATTAGTGCCTATCAACTTTTGGTAAAAATCGTCGTACAGTTTGCGTTGCCATCCCGCTTTTTCTAAATTTTTAACAGGGTGATATAGGGCAAAAATTTTCAAGATGGGTATCTTTCGAAAGGTCTCGTCAGTACCTTTAAAACGAATGGTTGAACTATAAATCTGTGATAATTTAAAACAAAGTTATCGATTTTTTTTACTTTTTACGAAAAAAAACTTAGAAAGAAATCTTTTTTTTTTTTTTTTCCTCCCCTTAATTTTATCAAACTCCCACGGTTTCCGTGTTCGGACAAACTTAAACTAATGTTTGCTTTTTTCTCCTAATTTTGTCAAAGTCCTACGGTTTCTGTGTCTTGACAAACTTTAACATATTTTTGCATTTTTCCCCTAATTTTGTCAAAGTCCCACGGTTTCCGTGTTTTGACAAACTTAGAATAATTTTCACATTTTACCCAAAATTTTGTCAAAGTCCCACTTTTTTTTTTTTATTTTTTTATTTTTTTTAATTATTGTTACTGAGTGAATTTGTATAGGAAAATATAGAAGAAAGTCTCGTGGTGGCCACAACATACTAGTTTTATATAGCAATTTTTGCTGGTGTTCGGATACTTTCGTTACCGACTGTGCAATTACAGTAAATTATATATACATAAAAATAAAGAGCATATTTGTTGCTACAATTTCCCCTTAAACCGTGAATCAAAACTTGATCTGCCAAAATAAATTATAACATTCCAGTTTCATTACGTTTATGACACATTCTAGAGGCCAACTATAGCTTGCACGGAAAGGGATGCTGATGTCGTTTAAAAAAGCATTATGCATTATGCATTAAAATAATAATAATAATAATTTATATGTTTATAAGTTTGAACTATAAATACTGAATTTACATAAACCTTTTATATAAAGAAAGATACATCTATAACGAACATTAATTTTGTTGATTTTTTTTAAATCTTATTTTTCTCTTTTTTCTCTTACTTGATATATTAAATCAACAGATTATAGATTAATTTAAATAAATTAATTGAAAGAAAAAGCATGCATATCGGCTGTTACATTCTGCTAAATCCGTAAAACATAACTTGATATGCCGAAATAATAAGATTGAATCTTTTTATTCTATTACACTTACCATTCATTCCGGTAGAATCTGGTATGGATTAAAAATAATCTGCTATCATATTAAATAGCACATGCATTATAATTGGAAACAAAATTATTGATTCGTATATGCTAAGTTTCACCAATTATAAATACTTATATATTACTTTAAATAGGTACATCGTTTTTTTTTATTTTAATGGTATTCGCAAGTATTAACTTTATGCAGCTTTACTATATCGTTCGTTGCATAATTCTTTTGCAGATTCAATCAATTACGAAAGGAAAAAAACCTTGTAACAAACTGTCTTTCCTTTTAAATAACACATTAAATTAGCACATTAGAGCTTTATTAAATGAAAGAAAAATCAAGCGTATCCTCTCTTACATTTCCCCCTTAAACCTGGGAATCTAAACTTGATCTGCTAAAATAAATTTTAACGTTCTAATTCCTTTACACCTCCGACTCATTCCGGTTGAGACCACTCCTGGCTTGGATTAAAAGGAATCTGCTATCGTCTTAAATATCACCCAGTTTGTGGAAATAAATTGGAGAATAACCGTTTAGTTACATATTTGCAACGTTGGGAACCATTAAAACTCCGGAATTCTCTCTCTCCAGCTCACTGCACTTCCTTTGTTTTATTTCCATTTCTCTCCCTTTTCCAACCTTGGTAAGCTAAAATAATTCATAATTCTTGAGTATTAATTATTTGTTTACTCTGCATCGAGAGCTCCATAGGTGAAAATTCTTAGTAAATGTCTCGGAGTTTAGTTGTGATGTATGCTGCTTCTAGTTGGATGTATTTAATTGCATGCGGGAACACCGGTGAAAAATTTTTAAATCTGTTTCCTTACGGGAATGATATTCCTCTGCCAGGAGGTTATTGTTTGGAAAGGAAATATTTATGAGAATAATTGCTCGCGGGGAAAATTTTCCTCAGGGAAAACGCGAGCTATATTTTCTAAGGGTGCTTCGAATTTTTCATTAATGAAATCCAGTGAAATAATGAAAGCGTTCAAAATGTGAATTAAATTTTATCTGTAAAAACTCCAGAGCATTAATTTTTTCACGCAAGAAATTTGTGAGAATGCAAATAATTGCTTGAGTAATTATTATTTTTACTTCCATTACCAGACTACCGTAGGTAATGGAAGTATTGTAATCGGTCCAAAACGTTCGATATCGAATTTTCACCTTATTTACACGTTTTAAGATCTCCTGAGCCCAAAAGAGTGTTTTTGGCAATTGGTCAGTGTGTGTGTATGTATGTGAGAGAAGGAAGGTCACACACTGACCTTCAATTAAAGCAATGCATTTAACTGAAAACTTCATTATTTACAAAAATATAAATAAATTACTAACATTTAAGTTTATATTTCATGGCACAGTGTAAACATTTCAGGCTTTGATAGATTTTTTTGAATTTTATGTTTTCTGTCAGTTACAAGAATCTTCATCAAATACCATAGCAAAATACCACAGAAACAAGAGGAGATATATGTATGTAGAGAAACAATTAAATCAATTTTATATGAATAACAATTACTTGCACAACTCACTAAAAATTTTAAATTGAAAGGTAACTGAATGTCTACAAACAAAAATTTTTGATCAATAGTGGGCATTTTATGTAGAACCGCTGATTTCTTGATTTAAATCTGAGGGTGAAACAACCAAAACTGAATAAATGTTTTGTTGAGATCTTATGTTGGGTAGGCTAAATTATATATAAATTTATCCCCAAGTTGCTCCATATTTCAATTTCAAAAGAACTTTCTATGGGGGAAATTCTACGTAAGATATAGTAAAAAGCCAATGTTCTCAACTGACATAGCTCCTAAATATTACGCTTTTTAAATACTACTTTAATTTGAAAATTTCTATTTTTTTTTTTTTTTTTTTTTTTTTTATCAATGAAAATTGTTATGAACATTTATTAAAGATTTTTTTTTTTTTTATGGTGCTTTAAAAACGTAAAAATTGACATCTATAATAATTAGGAACCTAATTGTAAATGCACTTTTGATTAATACTATTTAATTTAATATACATAAACATATTTTTAATTACATGGTCGATTTTGCGTACCTTAGATTGTTGAAAATTTGGACTATTTTTCATATTAGTGTGAATTTGTAATCTCTGTAGCGTATAAGATGATTAAAAAGATCATTTTTGGGATATTCTGTAGTACTTTTGTTCATTTATGATAAAAACTCGCTTTATATTAAAAAAAAATCAATTCATCTGTAATTTACATCTTCTAAATTTTAGAAATGAATAATGAAGAAATTTTTGATTATTTTTCAATGATTTTTTTAAATTCGATATTCTCAGTTAGCCTGTAAAAAAAAAAAAAAAAAAAAAAAAAAAAATTGCACTTTCAAAATTCTACGAATTAAGGCAAATGTAGATTTAAAAAAAAAAAAAATCTGCCATACATATAATTGCAAAAGTTTTGAATTTTGTATAATGTAATTCAGTTCATTAAACTTTCTTTAACATGCTTCTTTTTTTGTTGATACAATTCTTAACTAAAGAATACTTTATTTTAGTTGCAAAATCTAAAAAAAATAGATCCAGTTGTTGCTACAGTTGTATTTTTACAAGCATTTATAAACAAGTAATATACTTAGGATAACGATGGTCCTTCATTTTGCCATGATTCTTTAACCACTATATTCATATGATTTTTCATTTAAATAAAATTGGAAAAGTACTGAACAAGAGTCTTATATATATATATATATATATATACATATACCCTAACAGCACAAAATATTCCAGAAACGTAAGAATCATATAACATTGAAACATTATAAACATTTCAGAAACGTTTAAAAACCTTCAGATTTCTTCCCGATTAGTTTCAAAAACGTAGAAATGTCCGCGATTGTAACAAAAAATCAGATATGTAACAGAAACGCTACAATCACTTAACAGATAGAAAATTAAAAAGGGTGAATGTCTCAGAAAGGTATCAGAGAGCATACTTAAATGTGGTACGTTTTTGGAAGATTGTAAGCTTTTTGCAACGTAACTGAAACATTCTGTGCTGTATGGGTATATATATATATATATATATATATATATATATATATATATAAAGATAGAACAACAAGAGAAAAATATGGACCGTCGGGTTTATGTAGGTAAACTGGTTGTAGAATTAGTTGATCTTAACAAAAGTTTTTGAAAACAAAGAGAAGAATTTAAAAAATCCTTCTTATCAATTGGTGGATTATAATTATTCCTTTATTTTTCACTTGTATGTTTATGTAAAAAGGAGAAGAATACCGTTCTTTAAAAAAATTCTAGGTATACTTCTTCGTTAAACAGAAAATGAACTTAACTACATTTTACTAAAAATGTAAATTATTAACTGGATTTTATTGAGCAGCTGCACTGAAAAATAATATGTAACTAACATCTAGAATATAAACTGTGGCTCTAGAAAAAATAGTTCCTTGTCATCCTTATAAATTCTAGTCCCCTTTGAAAGCGAGTTCTAGAAACCCCTATTAGAATTCTAGAGCGTTTGCCTATATTATCGAGATCAAACTTATTAAAAAAAATCTCTGCGAATAAATGTGAACACAAGTGGCAAGTTTTAGCAACTATAATCTTGACGTATGACCCAATTCTAGAAATCATGCGAGAGTTACTCGCAATACAAAGAATTCATAATATTCATAATGTTGCTGCACAATCTAGAAAAAAATAGATTAGAAATTCTCGATCATTCCGTCTATTCAGTTTATTGGTGTGTTTTATACGCATAGCTCGGAAATCTATATTTCTAGTTTAGTGATTTTGAAAATGACACCTTATTCGTTCTAGATGAAGGCAGCATATTTTCTTTCTCAGTGTATGTATTTATATGTGAGTGAGATGAATACCTGCTGAAAGGTTTTTATTGTCCAACTATACGCTTTTATATGAGAGTAAGATGAATAACTGTTATAACGTTTTTGTATAATGGTCGACAAAAAAGTTGCTTTTAGAGATAAATACAATTTCGTAGCTGTAAACTTGTACGGTTTTTTAACACTGCTTTCTCAGAATAAAAATTTTCAACTTACTCACTTATAGAAAGTTGTTTCAAAATGTATACTTTTGCTTATACTTTAGAAGATTTGCATTAGAAATTTCTGGTAGCAAAAATTGCACAAGTTTACAACTATGGAATTTTTTTTTCACGCACACTAAATTAATGATAAACGAATTTGATGAGATTGCCATAAACATTCTTAATAGATATTCTTTGTACACTCTCTGCTCAATGAACTGTGGAAATATTTTATTTTGCTACCCCTTTTTGTTTTCCGCAATCAGTTTTAGTGATTAACCCTTTGCCGACACTAACGTTCTAAATCGCTCTAAAGAGTGTTGCAAAATTTAGGGGTTTTCTATTCAACTATCATCACTAATTTTGAGGAGTGGTATTTGATATACATAATGGACGAATAATCATCGAAGTGATTAGGCTGCCGTTACAGTTAAAATTTAGTTTTGGATATTGAATAAAAAAGTCACCTAAATTGGCCAACACTGAGCAGAGGGGTGAAATTACTTAGAATAGGCAAAGCGATAAGTTAAAAAAACTATCATCATCTTATTTCTTCTTTCTTCCATTTTATAGATCCGTTTCCATTTCTTTTCTCTTCCTGAATGTCACACTTTTACTTTTCAATTATTCTTTCTTTTTTTTTTTAATTATACATATATACATATATATACATATATATATCTGTATATATATATAAATTACGTGTCACGATGTTTGTCGGGGGTAAACTCCTAAACTAAGGAACCGATTTTAATGAAATTTTGCACACTGTGTGCAGTTTGGTCCAACTTGAGAGATAGGATAGTTTTTATCTCAATTTATTGTCACAATATTGTTTTATTGCAATTATTTGTTAATTATAGACCTTTATTAAAGTTGCTCCGAAATATCTTTGAGTTCCATAAGTTTAATTGTTGCCGAAAAGAAAAAAAAAAAAAAATCACGAGTTCATTTTCTTTCGACATAAAAATAAATACATTTAATCAAACGTGAACGTTAAAAAATTATTAAAAGTTAAATTATGCATCGCACGAAAATTGACGTCATAATCAATTTAAAGATTTTATACACATTGATACAGTGCTAATGTAGTTCTATCAGATATAGTAATATATATAGATCTATCATCCCCATGTTATCGTACAAAGATTTTTGATGCCGAAATAATGTATCTGGAGTTTTTCATTCACATTTAGTAAATAAATTATTCACAAATTTTATTTTTTGAAATATTCATATGTATTCCCGTGTGTATTCACTCGGGAAAAGACGACCATATTTTGGTAAAAACGTCGTCTTTTCCCAAGTGAAAAGGAATAATTTTTTTTCTCCCCAATGATCACTCTGTATATACTATAATATATCTATGAGTTCTATACGCAAGCGAAGTATAACTCACTGACCGTCTGTGCAGCCAAGAAAAATATTTCCTATGTTAATCGCCCATTGGATTTTTTGAAAAATTTATGAAAAATCGAGGAAATTTATTTCCCGATTTCAGTCCTTATATTTGAGTATAGAATATAGATATGTATTAGTTATCGCGTGCGTTAGATTGAGTTATTTTGCTGTCAAATTGGCAAAATTTTAATTTTAAATTTCTAAACTCTGTCGTCCTTGGCGTTATTTTTTATTTATTTATTTATTTATTTATTTATTTTTTGTATTTGGCGATCACAAGCGTAACACGAAAATATACATGCCAGATGTATGTATTGTACGAAATGTAATATGTATTATTCATTGTACGTATGTATGACATGTAATATGTATTGTACGAAATATTGTTTCTTATTATTCATTACTCTTTTAATATTAGTTGTTAAAATAACCATGATTTTTTAAAGAATTAAATATTTTCGCCAGATAATTTGGCGATATTCTTTTCTTCGCCAAGGATGACAGAAATGAAATATATTCCGCTGCAGGATATTACTATCTTATATCCGATATTTTATTTAGACATTTGAAAACAAATTTGACTTCAAACTATGACAGAATATTTATCATTTTTCTTTTAATTAGTATATTATTAGTATATTAAAATTGAGAAACATGGTATATAAAAAGTTTTTTTTTTTTTTTTAATCTTATAATTATTCTTATCTTAATCCTCAATGTTTCCCACCTTTATTAACACGTTGATCGCCACGCGAATTCTTAATAAAATCCATTAAAATTCCTTAATAATATTATCATGTAATAAATAAAAATTAAGTAAATTTTAAATAAATTTTAAGTAATTACTTGAAACAGTGTAATATTTTTAGTTATATATTATATTTTACACTGTCAACCACCGATGGTTGACGCGGTTTTATATCATATTTGACACTGTCAGACACATATGACTGACATGGCGATGAACGAGTTAACTTGAATTTATTATTAAAAATTTAACATACTCAAAACCTTTTCATCACTTCGTTAAAATATACTAAACTTTTCCAAAATCTTTTTCTATTTAAAATGATACATGTATTTACTTTAAGTGTCCAATATTTCATAAGATGTCCTATTTTAAAGTTTTAAAATATTTATCAAATTTACTTATTTTTCTGGTTTAGCCATATTGTTTTCCTCTTTATAACTACAGCTGTTGTCATCTTTAAAATATTTAAAATGATGATGTCATTTTATAGTAAAATTATCCATTATAGCATATATTATATTTCACTCCTCCATAAAAATTGATTTTAAAATCGTTTGCTTCTTTTATACTTTTATTTTAATAGAATTTTAATATAATTTAATTTATATATTAGTCATTATAGCATTTTTATCCTAAGTAGCATTAGAAATAATATATATCACTTCTCCATTAAAATTTATAAGACCCTACAATAAAATTAATTTGTGCTTAAAATCAACTCTACGAAAGTTTTTATCAATCGCTTCCAAATTTTCACCTAAGGTTCAAATCTCAATCCTGTGGGTATTTACATCAGCTACAACGTCTTCGTCTTTATTCGTAAATAATAATTTGACTGTATTAAATAGTTTACTGCAATATTATTCAACGTATAACTTAGTCACAGCAACGCGTGACCGGGTCTGCTAGTATATATATATATATATATATTACACTTTATATAACAGTTAATTTTCCCTTTTAATGACCGTGACATTAAATAGCCCATAAACATGTCATTTTTATTCATGTTTCCGAATATAAAGTTGTGTCTGTGACGTCACACTGTCTTCTTCCAAAAATCCCATTTACCGATCCTCTATATTATAATATGGGCCGACGCCTCATCCGCCTTTTTTTTTTTTTTTTTTTTTACCTCGGAAGGCGACAATTTTCCAGTTTGGAAAATTCATCGCATCATTTTGTAGGATATAAGGGAAGTGTAATCTTTATTTTTATGTCTTTTTCACATCTGAATTGATCAGTTTATTGCTGAACAGCCTCTTACATCACATTTTTAAAGTTAAAACTACAATAAATAAATAAAAATAAATGTAACTCAAATGTAACTCATGATGCTTGAAACAGTGACTGTCTCTTGATAAACCACGTGCTCACTGGGTACATGGGACAATCTTAAGACAAAAAAAAAAAAAAAAAAAAAAAAAAAAAGGGCGGATGCGTCAGCTGGTATTTACAGGAGTCTTACCCATACGGACCTTAAATTTAATAGTATCAAAATCTTTAATTGCATTTTATTGATTTTTCTTAATGGACTGTTTTTAGGAAATGTACGATTCTTCTGTGTATATACTTTAAATAAATTTTTCATTCTAAAATTGCACAAAACCTGTACCCTGAGACTTCCATAAATACACATTGTGTGTGCGGCTATAATATAATCCATCTCCTCTTTCAGAAATCAGCAGGAAAAATATAATTTAATCCCACCCGCATTTCCCCAGAGCGATCAAAGACCGGAATGCAACGGTAATCAGAATCTCATAAGAGAAAACAAGGTTTTTCACTTAGTATTTCGTTATATCAAGACGTATTCCTGAGCCTGTATATTAGCTGAGTAGTTCCTGTGTGAAAATAATTCAATAAGATTCTTGAACGAATAGGTTATTCCAATTATTTAAATCGTTGTCAAATTTTATTATTTAATACACTCCAGACACAATAAATTTATAATATAAAGTTACGATTTATAAAATGGCACTAAATGTACTGTGTTTGTAACTAAATTTATCTAAATGTATACTTGCAAATTAGATACACTAATTACTTGATTACACAGGTATTCAAAAATAATGTTGGTAGATTTTGGTTTGATAACACTGATCTTAAAAAATAAATAATAAAATAAAATAAAATAAATAAATAAAAATAATAAATAAATAAATAAAATAAAATCAATAAAAATAAAAAATAAATAAATAAAAATAAATAAATAAAAATAAATAAATAAAAATAAATAAAATAAAATAAAATAAAATAAATAAATGAAAATAAATAAAATATTCTTAGAGTCCTGATACCATTTCTGCTGAATCTTTCGTAAGATGACTTCCTGAATCCGAATATGATAGTTTTTATTCCCTAATTTTTATCACTGTTAGTAATTTTATGGTCAAGAATTGGATTTGGGGGGTGAAAAAAAAATATTTTTAACACCAAAAAATATAATGTGTGATGAATAATAATAATAGATAATAAAATATAATAAATGTAATTTAAAATGTCAGTGGCAAATCCCCAACCTCTCTTAAATTTCCTTTTTGCTACAAGTATTCATGTTTTAGAATTTTTTCACCTCTGTAGCACCTCGGAAGATGTTTAACAGGTAAAAAAATCCTTTCTTCCTATAAAATCAAATTCACAGCTATAAAATTAGCGAGCAGTGGTAAAAATTTGAGGGCTTTCAAAAATAAACATTGGGTGATGGGAAAAAAATTGGCATCTTTTTCGGATTTGCAGGTGAATTTATATAAGAATTTACAGCAAAGATTTTGGTGCCTATTTTCCTGAAGAGCTGTGTAATTTTATCTGATGCATATGTTTTTCGGTATGCTGAAGCCGAAAATGAAGCCAATTTTTCACTATCTCGTATAAAGTTTCGTTAATACAGGGTATCTACCAACGCAATTTCTTCATTTTCGGTAGTTTCTAGCATGTTTCCACGATTAATAATAATTATTCATGGCAACATACTATAAAAGAAACCATATAAATATATTGGTGGAAGAGTTACGGAAGAAATTGTGCTATCTTGCATCAGACTTGAGATAAATGATTACCGGTAGTTTCTGTTAAATTCGAATCAATGCACGTCTATCTCACATATTTGAGTCACATTTGTATCACTGTTCTAAAATAATGCAACTATATATATATTTTTTTATTAATGTTGTTGTTAATGTCAGTTTTTTTTAATCAAGCGCATAATGCTGTAATAGTTGAAATTTTTTCTGTTCATAGCTATTAACACTATATAAATATCTTTACATTCGCATAAAATATTATATTATTCATTCTGATCGTTAAATATGTATAATTATCAGGATAAAAACACCCTTTTATATTTCCCTAACATTGTGAAACATGAGAACTATTAGATATATCATACTTATAACACCCAATATAAAATTATGTTACTTTTCTAAAGGTGACACGATTATTTATTTTTAAATTAAGGCTGCTATTAACGTCAACTCTTTTATCATGAACATATTGCTGCAATAAATGAAGTTCTTTCTTTCTTTTTCTCTCATAACTACCAATACTGCTGCAATAGATGAAGTATCTTTCCTCATAACTACCAATACTACATAAACACCTTCAGAAACTCATAAAATATTATATTATTATATTATTTATTTTAATTTTTGAAAATGTATAATTATCATGATAAAAACGCAATGTCAGATTATCATAACATTGTAAAACGAAAGAGCTCCTAGCTATAGCTTACATAAAGCACACTATAAAATTGTGTCACTTTGCCAAAGTGACACAATTACTTCTTTTTAAATTAAGGCTCGTGTTAAAAGCAATTATTTTATCATGAATATATTGCTGCAATAAATGGATTTTATTTTTTTTTTCGTAACTACCAATATTACTGCAATAGTTGAAGTTTTTTTTTCTACATAACTATCATTATACTATATAATCACAACTTAAAAGCTCATAAAATATTGTAATATTTATTTAAATTGGTAAAAATATATAACTGTGGAATGTAATTTCTTCCACCAGTCAACGAATGGTGCTGCCTCCGATGCCCGTCAGAACGAGATGTCGAGCGGGAAAGTGAGTTCGGCCGACAGTGGAACAAGTTGGTCAGATCATCAGCGCGTAGGCTGATCCGGTCGTTACACCATACTTAGAGCATGAAACACTCAGATTAGTTGGGTAGAGTCCTGGAAGGCTAATACCTTGTCTGTAATGCATTATAGTACGAGTAGGTACTTAAATATTGTTTTGTGATAATCACTTAATCGTGAGCTTCTTTTTAAACCAAAGGATTAAGACTTGGTCACTAATGACTATCGTCTGTTGAAAGAATCGTCATGTGCCTTTATTTTGTGTAATTGATGTTTCGTATGTCTTCTAATAAAGTGTTGTCTAAAAACCAGATCTACTCATTGACCCCACCCCCTACAAACCATCCAAGATCTTACATAATTACCATAATAAAACCATCTTGTCACAATATTATTACCATAATATAAAGAAACAAGAGAGTACCTAGATATAGTTTCATATAGCACACAATAAAGTTATGTCACTTTGCCAAAGTGACACAATTATTTCTTTTTAAATTAAGGCTCCGCGTTTTAACGTCAACTATTTTATCATGAATACAATACAATCAATGAAGCTTTTACTTTCATAATTCCCTATACATACATAAACACCTTTACTCGCTCATCAAATATTATCTTTCTGCCTTTAACATGATTTGATGGTATTATCGGAGTCCTTTTTTTTTCATCGGAAAAGGCCCACTTTCGCTAAGTGACTTAGTTTTCTGATAGTGCTAATATCGAACATCACCCAAAGAATATCTATTTCTTCGAATGCTAATGGAATGTCTTTTTTTCAATGTCAATTCATGGATATGTGTATAACATTGAAGGAGTTTTCGCAGATTGATCTTTGGAAGTTTTATACAATAGAACTCATTGTTATTTAACCTTATATATATACATATACTCCCTGCGACAAAAAGATAGGTACAAAGGGTTTTATATTTGATTTTTCATAAAACAACATTATCTAAATTGTGCTTATCATTTATTATTATCATAAAATAACACTATTCCCGGACTCATTTTTGTTTTAAGACTCATTTAGAAAAGTTTTAAGACTAAAAATTTTCTAATTTAAGACTACACTCCGCGACAAAAAAGATAGGAAAAGGGTTTTTATTTATTTTTCATAAAATAGTATTATCTAAATTGTGCTGATCATTTATTATCATAACAAAATATTATCATATGAAAAACGTATTAAATATTTGAATCATATTCAAAATATTCATATTCAAAAAAAAAAAAAAAAAAAAACTATTCTTCCTATCGTTTTGTCGCTTTGTGTAGTTTCAAATTAGAAAAATTTTAGTCTTAAAATTTTTCTAAATTAGTCTTAAAACAAAAATTAATCCGGTAATAGTATTTTCTATGATAATAATAAATGATAAGCACAATTCAGATAATGTTATTTTATGAAAAATCAAAGAAAAACCCCTCTGTACCTATCTTTTTGTCGCGGGATGTATTCACGGGAAGGAATATGAAATGAATGCTTGTTATTACATTTTCATTCCATAGAAATATGAAATTCGAAATCCGATGTACATTTTTAATTAATGAACTTTAAAAATGTTGATTAATATAGCGAAGTACCGTAAATTATAAATTATTAAAAATAAATACCCGAGATATCTCTATACAATTTTTTCTACATATTAGTTTATGTTTATGTATAAAATGCTGTAAATTACTGTTATTAGTATTATTTTATTTGTTTCGTAAAATTTCTTAACATTTTCTCGAATTTTGCTATATTGTCATCAATATTTAAAAAAAAAAAAAAATACTTTTTCTTTAATTAATATTTTAGCATTAGAACATTCAAAAATATTCAAGAAAAATTTCATATTGGCGATAGTGGTGAAAACATAATAAAGAGCAAATAAAATTTTAGGAACGTTCCTAAGACCTGGCGTAGAAGGATGGAATTCACATTAGCCACATTCCTACACCAAAGGATAAGGTTTCAACACGTTTTAAATACTACTAAAAAACCACCTAGAAATCTGTGTAAAAATTTCATCGACATATCAATTTATTCTTACATAAGGTACTCGAGGAAAGACACAAGTTTTTCCCTAGTATTTTTATATATCAACAGGTGGTAGTACTGGCCCCTTGTATGAGAAGTCTTGTCTCAGTGTGCACGTGGATTGTGAATTTATTTTAATTTAGGCACTGTTATTCTGGATCTCGTGCGCATTTAACCTGGTGAGTAAAGTCTTTATAATATTCCATTGCTCATACTTAAAGTTCATAAACGGATGTTTTATTTTAAGTAAGAAATTAGCGATAAAAGTGAATTCTATATTCGGCTTTATACACAAGTCAAGCAGAAGCATCCATAACCTTCCAGCAATACGAAAACAAACATGTGTGGCCTTTTCACCAGGGAAGATGCAACATGAATCAAAAATAAATTAAATGACCGTTAAATTTTACATTTTAATTTATATACTCTTTATTATAATGCAAAACATAAATAGAATTAATAATTATAATATAATAATACTTAATCATTTTATGATATTATTTTAATCTTTCGAGACTTCCTTTTAGATGTCTGCTGAATACCATTTCAAACCATGCAACCACAATAAAAAATGTAACTTCTGGGTTTTCAGCTACGAGGATTTATCCCTATAATCCACAAGCAATCCCACATCACGCGTTTGCTAATGCTTATGGTTCCAGCAATGATACAGATGTTTTTTCCTCAAGCGGCATCCCTTCCATAGAGGATCAAAATTGTGATGCCATGTCTCCGAACCACCTCTAGCGGTAAGTCACAGACCGTCGCCAATTACCCATTGCGCAGCACTAGTGCGACGTAAAACCCATCCATTCATCCATTCATCCATCCTCAAGCGGCGCATGTGACAATAGGCCTACATCAGCAGTTGCTTCTACCAACAGGTCATATGGGCGTACACCAGCAGTTGATTCTACCAGCAGAATTAGAGGCAGTGGATTGTCACCAGCAGCTGCCTCCACCAGCACAGTAAACAGGATGTCTAGAAGCAACCAAATCTACTCCTCAGGTAAGAAAACCTAAACCATAAGCGAGTAAATACAAGAAGCAGGGGGTCTTAACTGCATCGTAGAGCATAAAAATTATGCAGGAAAAGACAAAATAAATAATAAGAAACCTTCGAAAAATCAGAAGAAAAATTTATATGCAAGCTTGTGTTCCTCGAGTGAAGAAATTCCTCCAGATACCAGTGACAATAGTTTTGATGAGAATAATGATGATAATTCTTGTACTGTATGTGTAAAGAATATTTTTACAGTAAAAAAGGTCTAAAGTGTGAGTGCATTAAATACAAGAAATGGTTGCACGAAGATTGAAGTGATGATTATTTGCACTAGATGAAATGTTGTGCAGGCTAATATTCAAACTTATACATTTATTAGTTTTAGAAAATTAAATAAAAAATAAAAAATCAGTTTATTATATTTATTTGTTTCTCCATAGTTATAGTGAATTCACAGGAAATGTTCCAATGTTTGTTTCATTTTTCTTTTTTACTGTGGCGTTGCATCTTTTCCCATAACTTCCGCTTATATATGGGGAAAACATGTCACAATTACATGAGCTTATTTAACATTAAATTCGGCAGTCGTCTGCATACTAGGGAAGGAATTAATAAGCATGCATAACCAATTAAATATTTACGATAAAAGTGAATTTTTTTCATTATCTTGTAATTTCAATTTTGGCTCTATTAAGCAAAATATTCTAGTATATAGCGATTTCCCCCCCTAATTACCTTACATAAAGATGTGAATTGCAGCTATTAATGTTGATTTGTTTGATTTTATGAAGCCCTACGTTGAAGTAACCTACATCATCCTTATTTAACTATGATAATCTACTGCTCAACAGAATACGTGAGATTCTGTAGGAAAATATAGTTAAGAAAATTTTGTAATGGTCACAACATACTAGTTATTTTTGCACTAATAATTGCTGTTACTATTTTGAGTTTTTAAATCAAATGTATAATCTATATTTTAAGCGAGCATTCTGTTATATTCATTTTCTAAGATTAAAGAAATTAAAAATTGTTGTAGAAAATGTCTGGTATGAAGCCCGCCGAGAAAAACGGGAGAATTTGTAGCTATGTCTTATGGTTTGTGTTAATTAAACTTGTGCGGAATTCTATTGAATTTTCCTCAATATCCATAACATTGTTTTATTCTTCGAATAATGTCTATAGAAACAATAGTGTGCATAATAATAATAAAAAAAAGAAAGAAAGAAAGAAAGAAAATGAAATTAAATGTTAAAGAAATTTATTTTAATAACAATAATAATAATAATAATAAATACTTTTAGATACCTAAAAATCTTTAGATATCTAAAAATACCGTTATATAATAAAGTCAATTTTACCCTGCAAGTTTAATTTTTCACAAAGTTTTATATCAATTTTAATATTTAAGCGTGAATTTCTTTCATTTTAAGACAATTTAAATTTAACTGGTAAAGTTTTTTTTTTTTTTCCAACAATTAAAAATTAAATTAAATTATGTATTTTTGTCTAAAAAAGGGGCTTCTTCCATTTTTTCGTCACTGTCCGTTTCGTTAGTGATTATTATTAATTTTCTTTTCTTTTCTTTTTCTTCAAAAGAAAAAAAAAAAAAAATGATTTTGATGAAATTTTGGGAAAAGCAGAATTTAGTTTAGTACGGAGGACTATTCTTCTTTCTTTTTTTTTAAATTTTAACATCGCTTTCACATTATGCAATTATATTTTCGAGAAATCTTTGATTTTGATAAATGTCCAACCATCGTAAAACTGTTGACAACATTTCATCCGTTGAATGAGACTAATAGCCCTCCGTACATAAATCTTGCCAATAGAAATAAAAACAAGAATTTTATTAATTCAGCAATAACATGTCAAAATTTGTTTTTATTTTACATACGTTGTATATTCATCGATTGCATTTTCAAAAGCGCATTAATATCGTAATAATTCAATTTGTTTAAATGCATTGCATTCTGGTAGTTTATGTTAAATATTTACCATACCAAAGCAAAAGAAAGCTTTGTTATCGCTCAGTTAAGTACGTCAAATTATTTTGATACTATAAAAAGGGGTCATCCCATCAACATCCCAATATAACCAAACATCTATGCCTCTTTTAGCCGTTAGCGAAGTTAGAAAGGTGAGACACTTAGTGAAAGTGAACTAATCAACGTAAAGAGACGCAATAAATCTTATAAAATATTTCATTTCGTGAAAGTATATTCTTCTTAGTATAGGCAAATAATTTTAACAACAATATGAAAATTAAAAAGAACTATTATTTTTATTCAAAACTTACCTTATTACCTTATTACCATTAACATTACCTTATTCAAAATTTACCCTTTCCTCTTAATCCTTACAGAACAAATAAATTTCCCGAATTTAAAATAAACCACTACCAGAAGTTACGAACTTGTCTAAAATAATAGAAAAAATGAAATTTTTACTATATAATATTAAAATAAATTTTTGTAAAATGTTTCCAGGATACGTTTTTGCAACTGGGGATTCCATAGCTCTTCCAAAAATCCAACTACTATTCTAGTATAACCAAATATCAACGAGCCGTTAGTGAAATTAGAGATGAGGGACACTCAGTGAAATTGAGCTAATGAACAAAAAAAGAAGTAATAAATGTTAAAAAAATATCAAATATTGTGAAAGATATTTCTTCTGAGTATATACGAATAGTTTAAATAATATGTCCAAAAAATAAAAAAAACTACTTTTATCCGAAATCCATCTTATATTTATAGTTTTCATCCTGAAAAGCAAGAATGTCGTAATAATACAAATTATTTAAATCTGTTACATCCCAACATTTTCTTTTGAATATTGTTGTTGTGGTTTATTCCGTAAGGTCTAGCTGCAAGCTAGACCATGTCCAGGAGGTCGTGTATCTTCAAAAAGCCATATACTTATACAATAAGAGTTGTAATTATAAGTAGTGTTGCAAAAAACCCACAGTTTCTGAAAGATAGGAATAAACCCGGGAATTTTGAAGAATAAACCCGGAACTTTAGGTTAATATTGGGAATTTTAAAAGTAAACAAAACCAGTTACTTTCAAAATGGAAGTTAGGGCTAATGCATTGAACATACATATACATAATACTTAACATGTCGAGTATTACATAAACTAATTCTAAATGCAGAAGTAGTTTTATTTTCAGGCAATACTGCTTCTGTTCATTGCAACCATTACGTAATACTTTTTAATATATTTCCAAAAGAGAAACAAACTGACAATTTTTTTTAATTTGATCTTTTTTAAAAATTATTTCCAGCAAAACAAATAAATTTCAATTATGTATGTTATGTTTTAAACTTAAAAATACAGGTTAAGTAATATTACTTGATCAGAAATGTCTTTAAAAGATTATTTAACTAAAATTATAATTTTAACTGCAATGATTTTGAGTTTACTAATTTATTTATTTATTCATTTTTTTTAGGTTTTTCAATAAATATTAATTTTAAATATTTCACAAACAAATACAGTCAACTCTCTTTAATCTGCAATTAAATTTTTAATGTAAACAAAAACATAAATAAATAAAAATAAAAATAAAAAATAAAAATAAAAATTTAGGACAAACTACTATTACATCAATATTTAACAAAATTAAAAAATAATAATGATGAATATTCATTTCTGCACTTAAAAAATATTTCTCTTTGTATTTTTAAAATAAATATGTATATTTACATTTTATTGCTATGTATTATTTGAGTATGCATAAATTGTTTATACCTTATGAATACACAATATTATTAACATTGAAAATATATTTTATTCTGAAATTTATTAGAAATAGTCTTCCTATTTTAATGCCTATTTATAAAATAATAATAATAACTAGCTGCAAAAGAAAGAAGAGTTGAGCTGCTTTTCACAGTTACAGTTAGAAATGCTAAATAGGATATCATTAAAAATAATAAAACTGAAAAAAATGTGTCCATGCATAAAATTATTTCAAAACTCCCAGAATTTTTTTAAATTCCGAGGAATTTTCAAAGTTTCCTTCTCAAAAAAAAAACCGGTTTGTTTCTGGGGAAGGAACGAGTTTTTTCCAGCCTTTACAACTCTAGTTACCCTAACAGCACAGTTAGGCTTAACTTATCCACAGTACATCTTAAGGACGTTTCTGGGATGTCTTTTCATCCAAAAGACACCTTGAAGATATCCTGGGGAGGCGATGTGCTGTCTGGGTAAGGTCTTCATGCAAGAGCCCCACGCAATGGAGGAGATGTTCTGGAAAGGCCCCAGCTGACTTCCACTTGGTGCACTCACGATAAGATTTCTGTCCATCAATACATGTAAGGCTCCAAATATGCCTACTTATGAGCCTGCTGATGGCGGTCTGGACAGCTTTATCACTCCCAATTGTGAGGGAATTACCAGGAGTTTTCCCAGAATACCAAGAGTGGGACGGAGGAGTCCTGCATATTTTCTGATTTGTGATCTTAATTTTAGAGCTTATTTCGGAGAAAATCTGTTCGGTGCTTGAAGTAGATGAGCCAGAAGTCCCAGCTTTTGCAAGAATTTCAGCAGTTTCATTACCCTGAAGGCCTATGTGTGATGGAATCCACTGAAAATAAGCCCTATGTTGAGGCGAAAGCACCTTGAGGTCTTTAAGAATCATGATAAATGTTCTGCCACCCACCCTGGTCCAAATGCTCAGATGCTGAATGGCACTCCGGCTATCTGCCAAGATCCAAATGTCTGCAGATGTGGTTTCTGGAATCAAGGTCGCAAGTGCTTCTTTTATTGCAATTAATTCAGCTGTAAAGACAGAGCAAAAATCTCGATTTTTCAGACTAATTTGCACAGAGTAAGTCTTTTGAATATTTATTGTGTGATAGAAAAAGAATGCTTTGGTATTTCTCATTTAATTTAATCGTATGATGATGACACCATAAAGAAGCATCAACTCATTTCTATATATCCAAATATTAACGCTTCTTTTAGCCGTTAGCGAAGATATAAAAGATGCAATAAATCTTATAACTATTTCATACGGTGAAAGTGTTTTCTTCTCAATATTAGGCAACATAGTGCAACCAGTTTTCTGCTCCTAACTTTGAGGACGATATTAAAAGCTTGGAGGGTGCCAAACTGACTGAAATGATATAATTTGGAAAACGTCCAGTCACTCTGCATTCCCTTATAACTTATTTTCTCTCAACCACAAGACTTATCACCCCTATTTTAACAATGGACTCGTTGAGTCGGTCCATGTGCAGAAGCTACTAAGGTTACAAGAAAAGTGGATGAAGAACAGTTTTAAAAGCAATACATCAATAAATAAACTACCATTTTTATCCGAAACTTAACATATATTCATCGTTTTCACCTAAAACGACTAATAGCGCAATAATACAATTTATTTAAATACATTGCATTCAGATATGCCCTACTGAAGGTTTACTCGATGTAAGCCAGTTAATCTTTGATATTTCCTAATTTAACCCTTTGCTGATCCCGTTTAATTTTGGTCCTCTGGTCAGTATTGCCAGATTTAGGGATTTTTTATTCAATATCCACCATTAAATTTTAAATGTAACGGTTGCGTAATCACTTCGAAGGTTTAAAGAGCTTTAGAGCACTAGGGCCGACAAAGGGTTAAACACGTGATTTTGATACCATAAGAAAGTGTCGTCTCATCAATATCCCGATATATCCAAATATCTATGCCTCTTTTAGCCGCTAGCAAACTTATAGTGGAGAGACATTTAGTGAAAGTGGACTAATGATCAAAAAAAGATGTAATAAACCTTATAAAATATTTAATTTCGTGATTATTTTTTTATTAGTATATGCAAATAGATTCAACAGCAAAATGCAATAAATTAACTATTTTTTTAAAATCCAAAATATACCTTATACTTATAGTTCATCTTATAGAGCCCCAATGTGGCTATAATTCAATTTAATTAAATATTTTGCATTCTGACTTTTGCTTTTGAATATTTATTGTGTGAGAACAAAAGAAAGCTTCAATAAGAAAAAATTCTGCAACTGACATCTAGAATCTAGACTGTAGCTCTAGTAAAAATAGTTCCATGTCATCCTTATAAATTCTAGTCCCCTTTGAAAGCGAGTTCTAGAAACTCCTATTAGAATTCTAGAGCGCTTGTCTCAATTATGGAGGTCAACTTATTTAAAAATCTCGGCAAATAAATGTGAATACAAGAGGCATGTTTTAGCAACTATAATCTTAATTTATGATCTAACTCTAGAAAATCAAGCGAGAATTTCTCGCAATACAAAGGATTCAGAATATCCAGAATATTGTTTCAACATCTAGAAATGTATAGACTAGAAATTCTCGATCATTTCGTTTATTCTGCTTATTGGCGTGCCTTATACGCATAGCTCCGGAATTTATATTTCTAGTTGAGAGACTTAGAAAATGACCACTTATTCATTCTAGATGAAGGTGGTATATTTTTTTTCTCCCTGTGTTATTGATCTATCTCAATTAATTTAATCATATCATTTCCATACCATAAAAAGATGTGGACTGACTAATATCTCGATATATCCATATATGAATGCTTATTTTAGCCGTAAGCGAAGTTAGAAAAGAGAGACGCTCAGTGATAATCAACTAATAAACTCAACGAAAAAATAATGCAATAAAATTTATAAACTATTTCATTTTCTGAAAACGTTTTCTTCAGAGTATGAGCGAATATAGTGCAACCACGTTTCCCGCGCCTAGCATTGAAGACGATTCTAAAGACTTGGAAGGCTACCAAATGGACTGACAGGATAGGATTTGGAAAACATACAGTGTTTGTCTGGTCCTTATCGCTTATTTTCAAACGGGAGAGCCATCCCGGCCGTGGAGTATCAAAATTGTGATGGCATGTCTCCGAACTATTCTTAAGGATGCGTCCTAAACCGTCACCAATTACCCACAGCGCAACACTAGTGATATGTTAAACCCACCCACCCAACCAAACCGAAAACATATCACCCCTATTTTAACAGTGTACTCGTTGAATTAGCCCATGCGCAGAGGCTCCTATGGTCTCAAGAAACGTGGATGAAGAATAGTTTCAACAACAAAATGTCAATCGATTACCATTTTTATCCGAAATTTACTTTATATTCTTCGTTTTTACCTCAAAAAATAATAATACCGTTATAATACAATTTATTTAAATACATCGCATTCAGGCATTTCCTGATGAAAATTTACCATGTTTAAGCGAAAGAAAACTTTTATGCCTCTTAATTTAATCATTTTGATGCCATAAAAAGGTGTCATCCCATTAATACCCAATATAGCCAAATATCTACGCCTCTTTTAGCCGCTAGCAAAGTTATAATGCAGAGACATTTAGTAAAAGTGGACTAATCAACGAAAAGAGATGCAATAAATCTTATAAACTATTTTATCTCGTAAAAAAGTTTTCTAGTTAGTTTGTTCGAAATATTTAGGTAGTGTGTGCGAATAATATATTCATGAGAATGTGCATAGTTGTATTGCTCTCAGATGATTTAGAGTTCATTTGAAGATGGAATTAGCTAAATTTTAGATATGACAGAGTACTTTTGTTTTGTATGATTTTTTTTTTCGTTATTGTAATAGAAATTTATTTGAAACATTAAAAAATATTAAATAAATATTCATTGTTCGGCAAGAAAGTTATTTAGATTTATACAAATGAATAGTAATAAGTACAAAACTTTGAAATTCTGATTATCTGCAGAATAATCTGCAGACAATCTGAAGCTATTTAGAACAAAAATCTACAGAATAACTGAAGTTTAAAAGCAAAAAAATTGCAGTAAGTATTTTTTTTTTTTTTTTCATTTAAATTCTTTACTGTTTCAAAACCTTCAGATATCTGCAGTTTTGTGGGGGGTTTTGTTTTTTGTTTAAGTTTTTCCGATTTTTTTTTCTTTTTAGCTGGGTTATTGTACAAATATGAATTTTGGGAATATTCTTAAGATATATAGTAATGTACAAATTGCTAAAGAAACGCCCACTGACGGAGTTACAGATTAATTAGTGACGTAAATCATTGTCAGTTGTTGCAAAACTTTTAATACTGATTAAGCACGTTCAAAAAGAGAATGTTCAAATGTTTGCATAAGTGCAGCATAAAAGAATCAATGAGCGATGAACTGCGTTGCTACTTTCATTGTTCACACATGTCTATCTTTCTTAGAATGATAAAGGGCAATTTTGAAATGAAACAATTGTTAAGTGTTTTTTTAGTTTATGAATTTCGCTGGTAAAATTCTTATTTTTCATTTTTAAATTAATACAGTAAAAATTACTGCTGAGTTATATTTCATTCATTTTATAACAGTTTTCTTCAATACCAACTAACTAAAGAAGAGATTGATTTTGCTACTTTTATCGAATCATTTCGTTACAAAAGTAGGTGCAATCCCATTAGTATTCCAATATAATCAAGAATCGCTCTCTTTGATTTATCCGCTAACGCAGTCAGAAATGAGGAGCACTTAGAGAAAGTGAGCTGCTCAACGAAAAAGGGTGTAATAAGTCTTGTAAATCCATCTGAATCAAGAAGATTTTTATTATGGGTATACGCGAACAATCTATTTCCACGAGGTTATTTAAGTGTCACTTTTAGCTTATGTTTGATTTGATTGTCATCGAATTTTTATTAGTATAACAAATAATCTGTATTGTATGGTACTTAGAAAATATTTGAGTTATTTAGTACTAATCGGTGAAAAATGGCGTAGTAAGTCTTTAAATTAATGTCAAATAATAAGTTTTTTATTGTTTCATGTATGTAATCAGTTCATGTACAAAAGTCTATTGAATTATTTAAGTTTCTTACAAAATATTTGAGTTATTTAGTAGTAATCAGTAAAAATTGTGTAATAAGTCTTTAAATTAATGTTAAAGTAATACGTTTTCTAATGTCTATGTATGTAATAAATTCATGTATAAAAGTCTGTTTAATTGTTAAAGTTTCTTTCAAAATATTTGAGTTATTTAGTACTAATCAGTGAAAAATGGCGTAATAAGTCTTTAAATTAATGTTAAGTAATAAGTTTTTATTGTCTCATGAATGTAATCAATTCATGTACAAAACTCTATTTAATTATTAAAGTTTTTTACAAAATATTTGAGTTATTTAGTACTAATCAGTGAAAAGTGGCGTAATAAGTCTAAATTAATGTTAAGTAATAATTTTTTTATTGTCTCATGTATGTAATCAATTCATGTACAAAAGTCTATTTAATTATTAAAGTTTTTTACAAAATATTTGAGTTATTTAGTACTAATCAGTGAAAAGTGGCATTATAAATCTATAAGTTAATGTTAAGTAATAAGTTTTTTATTGTCTTATGTATGTAATCAATTCATGCACAAAAGTTTGTTTAATTATTAAAGTTACAAAATTTGTATTACAAAATTTGTTTTCTATATGAAACCCAAAGTTACTGAAAGGTATGGTTAAAATGCAGTTGCTGCATTTAAAATACAGTGCCTTATTATGTATTTGAGAATTTTTGGTAAGAGCTATTTATTAACCCCTTAACTGGCGACGAAAAATTAAGAGATTATCTTCCCCAGTGCCACCCATTTTCACACAGGCGCGTGTAGTTATGTGTTCGTTGTTCCAGAAACATTCTCTTTCCGATTCCTTCCCCTCCCCGTCTTCTCTGAAATAAATAAATCCTTTGAAAATACTGTCATGGCCATTTAGTTGCATTCTAAAGCCGTGAGACTAGTTTGACTGGTAGCAGCGTAACACAAAGGATCGTACATAGGCATGACGTATATATACGCCCGGGACATTTAACGCATCGGCATAGTGAGACGAATATATACGTCAGGGAAAGTAAAGGGGTTTAAAAAGAGTGTAATTAGCCTTATAAATTGATTCCATATTCTAAGTTCTTTATTATTTATGTAAGTAGTCAATTTAGGATCCTTTAAGGACACTTGGCATTTTTGACTTAACACAAAAGATATACGTAACACAAAGGTTCGTACTTAAGCCTGACGTATCACAAATGTTAATGCATCGACATAGTCAGACGAATATATACACCCGGGGCAGTTAAGGTTTGTAAAAAGAGTATAATTATCCTTCTAAATTGATTCCATATTCTAAGATTTTTATCGTGTTATGTAAGTAGTCAATTTATGATCCTTTAAGGACACTTGGCATTTTTGACTTAACACAAAGGATATACGTAACACAAAGGTTCGTACTTAAGCCTGACGTATCACAAATGTTAATGCATCGGCATAGTGAGACGAATATATACACCCGGGGCAGTTAAGGTTTTTAAAATGAGTATAATTATCCTTCTAAATTGATTGCATATTCTAAGATTTTTATCGTGTTATGTAAGTAGTCAATTTAGGATCCTTTAAGGACACTTGGCATTTTTGACTTAACACAAAGGATACGTAACACAAAGGGTCTTACTTAGGCATGACGCATATATACGCCAGGGATAGTCAACGCATCGGCATAGTGAGACGAATATATACGCCCGGGGCAGTAAAAGGGTTTAAAAAGAGTATAATTAGCCTTTTAAATTGATTCCATAATCTAAGATTTTTATCGTGTTATGTAAGTAGTCAATTTAGGATCCTTTAAGGGAATCTGGCATTTTTGACCTGGTATCACCGAAGATTTCAGAAAAGAAAACTTATATTTTCATTTAATGTTTTGAAAAATCTTATATTTTCATTTAATATTTTTAAATTAAACTATATTAGGTTTGTTCAATAAATTACATGTTCAGACAACAATTTTTATGGCTTTTGATACATTTTTTAAAATAGATTTGAAATCTTTAAATTGCGTTTCCTGAGCTTACCTTTTTTTCATGAATTCGTGTTATTCAAATTCCAAAACTTCTATAGATATTTAGAAAACAATTATTTATTTATTAGTTGATGTTTATTAGAACCTACATGAAAGAATTGGGGATTGATTTTGCACTACCTTTAAAAAAAATATTAAAAGTAAAAATATAACAAAAAAAATTTTTTTTTTCTTTCTTTAAAAATTCATTCATATACTTTACATTTATTTATTCATTTTTATTTTTTTATTTTTTGAAAAACTAGTTCATAATTTTCAAAATATTTATTTTATTGAACAAATCTAATGTAGTTCAGTTTATAAATATTAAATGAAAATAAAGCTTTTATATGAAACTATCCGGGCTGCTAAGTATCCTTAAGTATTAATGTGTACCTCAAGATAAATTGAAAATAAAAATACTAGAGATATTAGGCACTAAACGGAACCACATAGTTTATTAAGGTAAAATACAAAAGCTAAAATTTCAGAGTGCTTTAAATTAATTTAAAATATTTAATAAGAATTCCTTATTCTAAAGATTTTTAAACTTTAAAAATCGCATTGTAAAAGGTTTTTGTTATAAAAAATAATAGACAATGTAACAGTTTTTTACTACCATCACCCTGCTACTGTAGGAATGGAAATATTGTAATCTGTCTAATATATTTATATGGAGTTTTCACTTGATTTACATGTTTTAAGGATTCTTGAGCCCAAAAATGTAGTTTTTTGGCAATTGGTCTGTGTATATGTATGTGAGAAATCTTCTGGCTATCATATCTCCGTAACTAACAAAGATAGAACTACAAAACTTCAGAATTGAAACACGTTTGGTGTACAGATGAATTTTCTAAATTTTGGTAAAAATTGGAGAAACGGAGGTGGGACTTTGGAAACCGGAAGTAGGACCGTAAGTCCATATCTCAAGAACGGCTCTAATCATTTTATTCAAAGTTGCTATATAAACACTCTATTAGATTTCTATTCGAATGATATAGCTAGTTAGTTCAGGAAAATGGATAGGCATCCTGTATAAGTAGCTCAATTTCAGGTTTGGCAAGTGAGTTCCTTTAAAAACGGCTCTGCGGATTTTTTTTTCAAACTTCCCATATTAACTCCCTTTTAAATACCCTTTTGTATGCGATTATTGTTTCCCAGTCAATAACTGAGTATGTCAAGTTTTGGTAAAAGTTGATATCTCAAAAACGGCTCTAATGATTTTCTTCAAAATTGCTACATAAATCCATTTTAGAAATCCTTTCTCGTGTATTATGTGGTCATTACAGGAAAATTAAAAGTCATCCTGCTTAGGTAGGTCAGTTTTATATCTCGGAAATTCGCGTTTCAAAATATAATCCCATCATTTTTTTTCTTCTTTTTTTTAACTTGCTATGTAAACTTTGTTTATATGCCTTCACATGTGTATTAAGTTACTGTTACCGGAAAATTTTTAGGTTTCTACTTCGTTAGGTCAATTTTATGTCTTTTGATCACATAATCTCTAAAAAATGCGTAGTATAATACGCATAATAGTAGGTCATGGAAGTCGAGTTGTTGTTTCACTCCAGATTTTCTTAATATTAGGAATGTAAATATTATCATTTTTATTATTATTATTATTATTATTATTATTTTTTACATATATAAAATTAACTGAAAATGAAAAGCGAAAAAATGATGATAATAATAATAATAAATAATAATAATAAAAAGCAATATTTTTAGCTTTAGACATCAAAGAAGGTAAAAATGCTGTCAGAATATTTTCTGTATGCGGTGGAGGCTTCAGAGCGTTTTTTTTTTTTTTTTTTTTTTCTGTCCGAGTAATTTGTGAAAACAGTTAGATGGAATTAAATGAACACCTGGCATAGATTTAGGCCTGTACCCAACCTATAATTATATATATCAAACATCTTAAAATTTTAATTATATTTAAGGATAAAGATTTAAAAAAAAAAGTAGGCGATACATTTTAGGCATTAACGAAGCAAGAATATATCAGAGTTCAGAATATATTTCTATAATATTTGCATCTTACTGCACTAATAAATGAATTATTATTAAAATTTATGCATACACTTTATTAATCATAATTCGTATTTAATTATGTGGATATAAATTAGCACTATATTCAAATACCCAATTTGTTTAAAAAGATAAGATTTCGATAGGTGTATTTTGCCTCCATTAAAAACTTAATCTTCAGAAACTTAGATATTAACGTGTAAAACTCTACAAAAACTTCAAACAATCCAGAGAAGCCTAGACAGATGCATGTTAAGATTAACCCGAAAAGACAGAAAGCGAAAATCATGGATTGAGGAGAAACCAAAGTTACCGATGCCCTTTGTAGAATTAAGTAATTAAAATGGAGCTTGGTTGAGCATCTTGGCAAAATAAAGGGTTATAGATAGATCACTAAAGTCCTATTTCTGATACCGAGAGATCAGAAAAGAATGCAGTATTGTTGGAGAGATGAAATTGTGAAGTTTGGAAGAGCAGAATGGAGAAGAATTGCAGAAAACAGGACAGATTGCACTTACCAAGGACAGGCTTTCCTCCTGCAATGGATTGATAAAGGTTGAAATTCATGATGATAATTATTTATATATATATATATATATATAAATGATAGTTATCGTAATAAAATTTAACCTAAAATTTAGCAATTAATAGATACAAAACAATACCAACACACACACACACCAAAAAAAAAAAAAAAAAGGACTGATTGTAACATATAGGTAAGACTGACACAAAAATGTTGCGATACAGATAAAGAACAATAAGAGACAAAAATAATTTAAATTACTTACGCCGACATGAATAATAATAATGAAAAAAGGAGCATTAAACTTAATGACGTAGAAAGTAAATAAAGGACCACAGAAATTAATTAGATAAAAATGCTTAAAATTTGAAGTATGAACGCTTCAAGGGGCATGTACTTCATAAAGCTGTGAAGGCTGCATTGATTTCGTGAAACAATATAGCTAATCATAGCAACTTATATTCTTTCAGCCCCGATCGAGGCAGCAAAACCATTTTGAAAGAGAAATTAAATAAATTATTCAACCAAATCATCAAAGAATCCAGAGAGAAAACTGGAAAATAGTAGAGTAGCCACATGTAAAACTTTTACACAAACTGGAGAATGGGAAGATGCCAACAAATTATTAAAATTAAAAATAAAAGCATTGCAAAAAACGATTAATCGTTAAAGAATTAACGTATGAGCATTTTCATTAACGATAAAATTCACTGAATTATTATTTAATGAGTTAATTAAATTATAATTTTAAGTTAGTTAATTTATAACTTAAATTGTATGTAAACCAATGAACATTAAAACTTTCATAGAAAGGAAATTAGTGATAGAAAAACTTTAAGACAACAGTGAGCAAGCGTCATCTAATATATATATATATATACACTGATGGAAAAAAAATCCCAACACCAAGAAAAAATTATTGTAGAGTTATGAAATTTCAGCAATACATTTGTCTAGGTAATAATATTTAATTGATTAAAGTTTCAAGATCACAGGTAGAGCCATTGGCGAGAAGAGCCATTTCAAATGTGAAATGTTGGTACATTAGTAACCGGTGTAACCGCCAGAATTTTGAATGCAAGCATGCAAACGTGCATGCATTGTGTCGTACAGGTGTCGGATATCAGTTTGTGGGATGGAGTTCCATGCCTGTTGCACTAGGGCTGTCAATGCAGGGACGGTTAATGCTGGTTGTGGATGACGCTGGAGTTGTCGTCCAATGATGTCCCATACGTGCTCGATTGGAGAAAGATCTGGTGATCTAGCAGGCCAAGGCAACATGTCGACACTCTGTAGAGAATGTTGGGTTACAACAGCGGTATGAGGGCGAGCGTTATCCTGTTGGAAAACACCCCCTTGGATGCTGTTCATGAATGGCAGCACAACAGGTTGTATCACTAGACTGACGTACAAATTTGTTGTCAGGGTGCGTGGGATAACCACGAGAGTGCTCCTGCTGTCATACGAAATTGCTCCCCAAACCATAACTCCAGGAGTAGGCCCTGTGTGTCTAGGCCACAGACAGGTCGCTAGCAGACGTTCACCTGGCCTCCTTCTAACCAACACACGGCTATCACTGCGACCAAGGCAGAACCGGCTTTCATCAGAAAACACAACAGATCTCCACTCCGTCCTCCAATGTGCTCTTGCTTGACACCACTCACGTCGCAAACGGCAGTGGTTTGGAGTCAATAGAATGCACGCTACAGGGCGTCTGGCTCGGAGCTGTCCTTGAAGTAACCGATTTGTAACAGTTCGTTGTGTCACTGTGGTGCCAACTGCAGCTCGAATTTCAGTTGCAGACGCAGTACGATTAGCCACAGCCATACGCCGAACACGGCGGTCTTCCCTCTCAGTAGTGCAACGTGGCCGCCCGGGAACCCGGTCTTCTTGAGGCAGTACCTTCCCTTGACCACTGCTGCCAACACTCATGCACAGTGGATACATTCCTGCCAAGTCTTTCTGCAATATCGCGGAAAGAAAACCCACCTTCTCGTAGCCCTACTACACGACCTCGTTCAAACTCAGTGAGCTCTTGATAATGGCTTCTTCGTCTTCTTAGAGGCATCCTTGACTAACATTAACCCACTACGTCAAATCTCAACTGTAAATAACGATCACGAACCTTACAGTGCTTATTTAAAGCAAACCTCATTTGCATGTTCATAGTGTCGCTACTAGCGCCACACTTATGCGCGTAGCTCGAAATTTGAATCGACGTCATCTTTCAGATGTATAAACACGCCTACCAAATTTCGTTTATCTAGCACAGCTCCTTCCTGGTGTTGGGATTTTTTTTTTCCATCAGTGTATATATATATATATATATACACCGGGTGTTACGTTAGTATGTAGATAATTTAAAAATTCACAACTAGTGAAGGAATTGGTAGATTCGAACGCGGTTTGCGAAAAAGTTATTTCCATGAAGGGGGATATTTTTTGGTGAAGAAAAAAATATTAGTAAAAATTTTCGTCGAAAGAGGTTTCTGTACGTGAGCAAATCACAAATTTCCATGAAAAAGTATATTTATTTCCATGCAAATGCTTACATGCATATAAATCCTGTTCTATATGTTCGTTATCACCACAAATTACAGTTTGCAAACGAGTTACAACACTGCTTATTATCCCTTCTGTCGGCGGTTCTTAGCTCACGGAAAGTAACTTCACCAATAACGTTGTTATCCATCAAGTCAGCATCACAATTAAAACCATTATAATTAAAACTTCATGTATGCAGAAGTAGGAAGTAAAATTGAAAATAAGACATGTTTATCGTAAAACCGTGCAATTTAAAGGACACTGATTTGCATATTTCTCGTTAATGGTCCACGCTGCGCCCTCTATCGACAAAAAAGTCAACTTTTTTTTTTTTTTTTTTTTTTTTTTTTTTTAACCCCCCCCCCAAAAAAAAAAAAAAAAAAACCTTTTTACGAGAATAAATTTTTGCTAACTGCGTTCAATTCTACCAAATTCCTTCAATTTTTTGAATTTTTAAAATGTTTACAGACTTATAAGGCACCCGGTATATATATATATATATATATATGTTGCTTTTAACTTACAGTTATTTTTGTGTACTGATTTTCATCAGAATTACCCTCCAATTCTATTGGCAATTCCTTGTGTAGAACGGGTACGACAGCTAGTTAAAGAAAAAAATAATTGTTTTAAACTTAATAGTTTTGTTTTAATTAATAAAAATACTTTAAATGTTTAAGTTACTGAACAGTTTAATTGAAAACGAAAGTTTAAATACAATGCAAAATTTATTTCCAATTTCAATTTTCTCACTGGTAGCATGTATAATTATTATTTAATTAATGAATTGCATAATAAATATTCAATTAATGATTTGTATGATTAACATTTAATTAATAAATTAAATATTGGATAAGAGATAATGCGTAAGAGATGAGAAAAAATGCAGAAAATTAAAACAAACTGCGTTGCTGCTTTAATGCTGCACTTGATACTGCGTATTCTCCTGATTAAGTGCGTAGTTAATCATTCTATCGGAAACAATTGTTTCAAAACTTATTCTTATTATTTTTCTTTTTTAACATGCTTTCGATATCTTCTTAAGCAAGCTTCCATTCATTGTTTGAGAACTTTTTTCAGTACAAGCTATATACCAATAAAATAACCAGTCAACTATAGTTTTTACTTTTGTACCATCCTATTCGTTACCAAAGTAGATGCAATCCCATTAGTATTGCAGTGTAACCAAGAATCACATTCTCTAAAGTAGTCAGAAATAAGAAATATTTAAAGTAGGTGAACTGCTCAAAGGAAAATATGTTACACATATTATAAATCCATTTGAATCACAAAGATTTTTGACTAAAGGTAAAAAAATTCATTTAATTAAAGAAATATTAAAAAATAATTATTATATTGTATCAAATTAATTAAGAGCGATTAAAACCAATAAATGACAGGCATGAGTGCAGGTTAAAAGTAGCAATGTGCTGGGAACCGTGTTGCTGCTTTTATTCTGCACTTATGTCTAGCTTTTATCACTTAAAGGATGATCCCTAAGATCACACTCATCCTTAGAGCATCCTGATGATTTCCGTTGGATGTCTTTTTTATCCTCTAGCTATCTTGAAGACGTCCTGAGGAGACGATGTGCTGTTAGGGTTCTTGCTTAGTTATTTTGAACTGAAAAAATTGTTAAGTGATTTTCCGTGTATAGTTGCTACCAAAATTCTTTCTTTCCCCTTAGTATAATGTATTTAAAATTATTGTCAAGTTACCTTTCAATCGTTTATAAATGCTTCCTTCAATACAAACTAACAAAAGAGACTTTGATTTGTAATTGATAATTTAATCACATCAATTTGATACTAGAACAGATGTAATCCCATTAATATTCCAATGTAACCAAGAATCACTCTCTCTGATATAACCGCTTACTTATTCTGAAATGTGGAGAACTGAGAAAGAGTCAACTGCTCATCGAAAAAGGGTGTAATAACGCTTATAACTTCATCTATGTCAAGAAAATTCTGACTGTAGGACGTAAGTATAAAGAAAAAACTCATTGAATTAAAAAATATATTAAAAAAATATATAATAATTATTTTGGGATAAAATGATTAAGAGTAACCAACAGTGTTGCTAGATCAGGCTAATGTTTTATTCAATAATCACCAACAACTTTTAAAAGTAATGTTTGATATACATTGTAGACTATCAATCTTCGAAGTGATTGGGCAAGCGTTACTATTAAAAATTATTGGTGATTATTGAATAAAAACTGCGCAAGATCTGGCAATACTGGTGACCAAAGGCGGTAAAAGATAGACAAGAAAAAAAAAAAAAAAAGCACCAACAGAGTTCCCAAAGTATTTTTGCTTCTATCCTCTATTGAGATCTAGCTTTTATCGCCTGAGAAAAGGATTTGCGTAATATTATGAACTGAAACAACTGTTAAGTGATTTCTCAGTATATATTATTTTGCTAACAAAACATTTTTTCATCTGTATTAACGTATAGAACTTAAGTTGTGAAATTAGCTTTCGTAAATTTTACAAAAAAATTATTCAGTAGAAGGTAACAACAAAAGACAGTAATCTATACTTGGTAACTTTTTTCGAATCGTTTCAATAGTAAAGTAGATTCTATCCCATTAGTATACCAATGTAACCAAGAATCACTCTCTCAGAACTATCCGCTAACTCAGTCAGAAATGAGGAGCACTTAGATAAAGTGAACTGTTCAAGGAAAAGGGTGCAATAAGTCTTATAAATATATTTAAGTCAAGAGAATTTGACTATAGATATAAACGAAAGATTCATTAAATTCAAAAACATATTAAAACAATTTGTGAGAATTATTTTGAATTTAAATTTGAGTTACAATCACCCCTGTTCCTATTCTCCAGTTTGTGTAAAAGTTTTACATGTGGCTACTCTGCTTTTTTCTAGTTTTCTCTCTGGATTACTTGGTGATTTGGTTTAATAATTTATTTAATTTCTCATTCAAAATGGTTTTGCTGCCTCGATCGGTGCTGGAACAATATAAATTGCTATGATTAGCAATATTGTTTTACGAAATAGCTGCAGCTTTCACAGCTTAATGAATTACATGCCCCTGACGAGTTTTTACTTCTAATTTTAATCATTTTTATCCAATTATTATTTCTGTGGTCCTTTAGTTATTTTCTCTGTCATTAAGTTTAATGGTTCTTTTTTAATGCTATCATTCATGTCGGCATAAGTAATTTAAATTGTTTTTGTCTCTTATTGGTTCTTAATCTGTATCGCAACATTTTTGTGTCAGTCTTACCTAAATGTTACAATCAGTTCATATTTTTGTTGCGTTGGTATTGTTTTGTATCTATTAATTGCTAAATTTTAAGGTTAAATTTTATTACGATATCTATCATTTATATATATATATATATATATATATATATATATATATATTAAAAGCGATCCAAAGGTATTCAAAAAAAGTAAACATATGTTCAGGATAAACGCAAAAAATGATTGATGAATTGTGTTTTTGCCTGTATTCAATACATGTATGTATATTTTACTGCCTGAGGAAAGGATGAGTTTAAATATTATAAAATCAAACCATTCCTAAGTTTGTATGAGTGTATTTTTAATTTGTGGTGTTTTGCTAAGAATATACCTTTTTATAATTACCAAACTTATGCAGTTAAATTTATTGTCAGTGTTATAGCTTTCACTCATTTTACGAAAGCTTTCTTCAATATAAACTAATAACAGATTAAATTAATCTGTACTTGCTAATTGTATGGTATCCTTTCGATACTAAAGGAGATGAAATCTCATTAGTATTCCAATGTAACCAAGAATCACTTTCTCAGAACTATCCGCTATTGCAGTCAGAAATGAGGAGCACTTAGATAAAGTGAACTTCTCAACGTAAAAGGGTGTAATAAGTCAAACAAATCCATTTGAGTCAAGAAGGTTTTTATTAAAGGTATATACGAACAATCTATTTCCATGGAGTTACTTAAGTATCACTATAAGCTTATGTCTGATTTGATTGCCATAGATTTTTGGAAGGTACAATGAATCAAGTTATACTACAGGGTACTTAGAATATATTTGAGCTATTTAGGAATAATTATTAGTGAGAAACTGTATAAATTGTTAAGTGTTAAATTTCGAATTGTATTATGTATATTATTACTTCATATACAATAAATCATTTAAACATTAAGGAATCTTTCAAGATATGGTTTATTTATGAACTTCTATCTTACTTAAATGTCAAGTTAAACATTTAAAATGCAGTTACTTAGTATATATTTGAAATTTTCAATAAGAACTACTTAATTTTAAATTTATAATAAGCCATCTAAATTGATTTCATATCGTGTTATGTAAGTACACGAATTATGTACATAAGATTTTTCTAAGTGATACTAGGTATATCAAGATATGTTTTCAATATAATTCATATAGATTTTTAAGGGTATAATAAAGTGCTTAAAAATTCAGTGAAGTTTTATATATTTAGATCTTTTTATAAGAGCTACTTAATGTAAAACATTTAAATCTTATAAACTGTAGTTAAAAGATTTTGATTACTTAAGCATGTGAAGAACTTAAGAGTAAATTTACCAAAGGATGCTTACGTAATTCTCCAGGTCTTTTTGTATTTGGATTGATTACTTGTTTTTACACATATAAAAGTTCTTAGAAGGTACACTGTAAAAAAAATCCCATAAGATTACGGGGAAAGCCCGGCAGCAGAAATTCCAGACAAAGACCGTAAAAAAACATTGGTTTTACGGGCAAAATGTTTTTTTACAGGTATATAACGTAATTTAAGATTATTATATACTTAATTTACGGTCTAAGGGTTTCTTTTTACGGGCTTTGTCTGGAATCTCTGCTGCCGGGCTTTCCCCGTAATCTTAAGGGATTTTTTTTATTTTTTACAGTGTAGGATTTAATAAAATTTTATTTGTAAATTCACTTTATTTAACATTTATTAATTAATTTTAAGCATAACAATACTTCCAATGGATAAGTAGCTGAAAAATGTATTTGGAAGAAAGAGTTTAAACATCATCTCTGATTTATTTTCAATTTGAATTTATCAACTGGTGTCAATAGAGTGATTACTTAAATGCACCTATTCATGAAATATCGGAGACATATAAAAGGAAATACTCCATTATCAAATTAACTCAAATCTACGAACTAAACAAACGCAAATTTAACAATAATATTAAGAACATTATTTTGTGTATAAATACGATTATAATTTTGAACCCAAATCCATTTATCTATAATAATAATAAAATTGCTTGAGTGTATCTTTACCGTTACATTTTCACATAGAAATCATGGTTTATATGCATTAAAATCATCACCTCTGCAATATGTGATCGTATACGAAGCCCGATTTGATTTTTGCTTTATTTTATGCTTTTTAAAACAAACTTATGGAAAATGATACAATAATCAAGAGGAAATTTTACACGTAAAGAATTTACTTGAAAAAGATTTTTGTAAAAATGGCATCCTATTTGATTTTAGATTTTTACGTGAATTTTTAAAAATTACGTGAGGGCAAAGAGGCATATGTAAAACAGACGTGTGAACACTTCTTTAAAAATGGCATCATATTAAATAAATAAATAAATAAATATTATATTTGTTGGCATTTATTTATTTATGCACGATACATCGAAGTAAAACTTCAGCGATAATAAATAATTACTAAAAATAATAAATTAATAATACGAATTTCATTAGTAAAAATATATTTTTTAATTTTAGGTAATACGTAAGATAGTGGGCCCGATGTTTACTGCAAGATATAGCGTTGAATGTGCCAGCAAGCATGAGTTTGTTGTAGTCAGGATTTTCAAATTGCGCAAACAATCTGGAAGTATTTGTTATGGTCAACCATTTAAAGCACATCACTAGGGTACCACAGGCGCCACCTAGAGGAGTTTTAAGATTGTCAGATTTTTATAGTTTGCGAACCAGTTACTCGTTGAAATCGGCCAGTAATTCAACATTTCTGAGAGTATCATAGACTATAATATATTTTCTTGTTTTTTAACTTATTCAGGACTAAGTTTTGACATGGGCGATTTTAAATTAAGACTTTCACATCCTCAGTTCTATATATCGACGTAAAATAAATTTTGTAAATTAAAATGTATTTCGCAAAATATAGAACCATTATTGTGCTTTATTTTATACATATATACATATATATATATATATATATATAGTCGAGTAAAAGAAATAAATGACTATCAAATATAATTATTTTCTAGAGAGACAAACAGGCATTTTTAGCTGCAAACAATATTCTGATTTTAGGTTTCAACACATGAATGGTGTTGTCCTACAGAAACGGCACCACTCTAATTTTAAATTTGCGCGTAATGTTACCAGTCAAACGTAAATATCTTTCTTGTAAGATTAACTTGTGAATATATATTTAAACAAGAGCTTAGAATATATATTTAAACAAGAAAACAATATCATGTGACTTATATAGATTATTAACATATTTAAAATTTACGTACTTTGTATCGTTTACACTAAGAAAAAGTTCTTTAACTGACATCTAGAACCTAAATTGTGGCTGTAAAAAAATAGTTCCATGTCATCTTTATAAATTCTAGTCCCCTTTAAAAGCGAGTTCTAGAAACCCCTATTAGAATTCTAGAGCGTTTGCCTATATTATAGAGAGCAAAGTTATTTAATAATCTCTGCGAATATAAGAGGCGGGTTTCAGCAGTTATAATCTTGGTTAATCACCCATTTTTAGAAAATCAAGCGAGAATTTCTAGCCATACAAAAGTTGCAGAATATTCAGGGTATTTAGAATATTGTTTCGCCATCTAGAAATATGTAGACTAGAAATTCTCGATCATTTTGTCTATTCAGTTTACATAGATTTCCATAGCTTATGCGCAGAGCTCGGAAATCTATATTTCTATTGAAATTTATTTTTCCGACTGAGTAAAAATAATGCCTGGACCGGGAGTCGAACCCCAGATCTTTGACTTACAAGGTCAAGACGTTTAATGGTGTTTTCCTTTACCTGCGGCTTATTTCTGTCAAACTATCTACATGATAGACCAGATGTTTCTGCCTAAAGGTTGTCTCAGTGAGTAATGTCCACCGGTTGTCGGCCTGGATAGCTCAATTGGTAGAGCCTTGACCTTGTAAGTCAAAGATCTGGGGTTCGATTCCCGGTCCAGGCATTATTTTCACTCAGTCGGAAAAATAAATTTCAATAAAAATATGATTTTCTTCCCAATCAGTTGATTGTGTGATTTTAATATATTTTATTTCTATATTTCTAGTTTAGGGATTCAGAAAATGACCACTTATCCATTCTACAGGAAGGCGATATAGTATTTTTTTTTTCTCAGTGCAACAGAGTTTACCCACGAACAGAGAGAAAAGGGGAAAAACAGACAGGTAGATTAATTGAATTCATAGTTACTCTTAAAAATTATTGGAGAATATTAAAAGCGTTTATTAAAAACGAAATTGCTTAAAGCTCTTAATGTACCTGAATATTTTTGTGTGGGTCTGTAAATCGTAATATTCACCATACTAAATTCAATTCATTTCTTCGTGCATGTGAATAAATGAATTTCAATTTTATTATTATTTGTGGAAAATAAAGTTATTAAAATGTCGTTTATATAAATATTTCTTATAGAATGCAATGCTTTGAAATTCTTTCAGTAATCCAGTACACAAACCATGGGTGATATTTATGCCCATTTTTAGTCGGAAACATCCCATGTTGAACTTGAATAGCATATATCAGTTTCAAGAAATTCCTTGAATATTTATGTTACGTACAGCGCTGACAAATAGAGAGATAGGCCGAAGTCACAAACACTTTTCAACTTTTATTAAAACCAGTAAAAACTACAACGTCAGAAGATTTTGATCAAAGATTTTGATTCAGCTAAAATAATTTACAAACCTAAACCCTTTCATGAACTCGACTTCTTTAAAGCTTTTTATATTTATATTTATAAAAATCTTAAATATCTTGTAAATTGTGGTTTCGCTGTTCCCGATTTGTCTGATTGTTGGAAATTTTACATTCAGTCTACATTTTCTTAATTTTTCTACAGTTTACACAGCTAGCGTTTCTAAAATTCCTATTGACCACTCTCCAGACCTTACCCGTAATCCTATTGGTTGAACAGAATTCGGACATTCTTCTATATATACGAGCACTTCTCCAGTTCAGAATTCTTTATGCACTGAAGACGGTACGCTTAAGGCTACCGAAACAGCTGTATGCTTCCCAAATATTTTTCTTTGGCGCTTCTGACGTTGCAGTTTTTACTGATTTTAATAATCCAGCTCCAAGTCTCCTTTTAATACTTTTCAACTTTGTTGGAAAATGTAAAAAATATTAACTAAAATTGAAATAAAAAGTTAAAAATGCTATACTTTAGCAAGTATTTTTAAACCCCTCCCCAAATACATATATATATATATATATATATAAGCTTTTTTTTTCTTTTTTTTAATCAGTTTTGAAAGAATATTAATGTTCTCATTATTTTTATATTTCATGTTCATGAATGTAAATTTCATAGTCTTAATACAGTAATTTACAATTCTTTATTATGCCCGCCTTTCCATTAAATGGAAATTGAATTCATATGAAGAATATAAAAACATAATTTTGAAACAGTTTAAAAAACTATTGTTACAATAAGTATTTATAATGTATTGAACATTTATATGAATATCATAAAAACACATGCATTTAGTTTAACATTGAAAAACATATTATTATAAACTGAGTTTTTGTATTATAAATCATACTTAAAAAAAAAAAAAAAAAAAAAAAAAAAAAATCAAAATTTTTTGTGAAAAAAAAAAAAAAAAAAAATGGATACAGCATGTAATTATGTCTCAAAATAATATTACGTTTTATTACAAGCAATTTTTTAATGATAAGTGAATATATCTTTAAAATGCATACTTTATTTATTTATTTGTAAGTTCCTTTAACTATTTTAAAACATAAATATATGCCAAAACACTTTTTGGCGCTTGTGATTATCTATGGTTTTACAATATAAACCACATCATTCAGTATATGAAATTTAATATTCCGTTACAAACCATAGATAAGAAATAAGCCCTTAAAAAATGTTCATATTATATTTTTAAAGTCATTTAAGCATAATTCCGCATGTGAATAGTTACACCAATAAGTATTTCAGTGTTTTGTCATTCAATATCCCGAACACTTAGGCATTACTATATCTTCCCTAGTTGAATTACGTTAGTGACAGCATCTGCCATCTTCTGATAAGAAACAGCTTTATCACATGTTACTTATATCGATAAAAATCGGCAAACGCACGATTTCTTCTGTTGGAGAAAGATCAGATTTTCTTATCCATTGGTGGCATTAACTGCTTTCGGTAGAATCTTTTCAATACTGTTTGTTCTATTGTCAGAGACAATAGACCAAAATTCGTGAGGGGATTTTGAGAAAAACGTGATGAAGCGTAGGGTTTTGAATTGTATAAAAAGTATCTGAAATTTCTGACGTTAATCCTAAATTTCTTACTGTTATCAAAGCAAAGAGATATCACTTATCTCAAAATTCTTCCAATGAAGAAAAAATCAGTTTTCTTTTCCTTATGTTAAAGAATGTGTAACATGAAACTAAACTTAAGACCGTAATTTCTAGAAATTGATAAAGTTTAATGTTTTTACCCATCACCACTTGATACTAAATAGGTCACTGGAAGAACAAAAATATAATATTTTCTTTATAAACAGTTATAAATTTCAACAGGGAATATATAATGGAACTTTAGTGAAACCGGGTCTTTTACCAATCGGATTATTTATTTATTTATTATAATTTTAGAGATACTTAAATATTCCTTTTAAATTCTTATTCTTATTCTTATTTTACAAATATACCAGTTATAAATAACTGTGCTTTTGTAAACTTACATAGTGAACTGTGACCGAATATATATAGAAATGTGTAAATTAGAACTTACGTTTGCAATCAAGATGACGTATACTAATCCCGTATTCTTGTTGTAACTCACACAATACCTACAAAACATTGTTTTTATCATTTAAAATGTCTTTTTAAATTTGATTAATGTGAGGTAATATACTTTTTAATACTTATCAAAATAGAAAATATTCAATAGCACTTACATATAATTTTTACTATTTAATTTTTGTATGTAAACGACACAAGGAGAAAAGATAAAATTTTCTTTATTTCACTTAATAGTTATAAGGGGGGGGGGGGGGGGGGAAAGAAAGAGAATGAAGATTAAATGCACAGATAACACTGCTCGGCATGAAATTGCTCCAAAATCATTTTTACAAATTCTTATGTAAAATGACCTCTTGAATCCGAATATTGCGCCCGTTTTGCTCTATCACCCACCGTGTTTTAAGGGACAGCCCCCAATTTTTATCACTTTTCGGTAATTTTATGGCTATAAATTTGATTTTGCGGGAGTAAGGATTATACTGACTGTTAAATATATTCTGAAGGGCTACAGAGTTGGAAAATTCTAAAACATGAACATTTGCGGCAAGGGGAAAATTTAAGGGAGGGGGGGGGGATTTGCCACTGAAATTATGAATTACATTTCTTATATTTTTTTAATCTATTATTAATGTTATGTATTAAACATTATATATATATATATATATATATATATATATATATATATATATATATATATGTATTTTAAGTGTTAAATTAATTATTTTCCATTCTCCAAATCAAATTCATGGCCATAAAATTACCGAACAGAGATAAAAATTGGGAGAGGGGGTGGTACCCCGAGAAAATGGTGGGTAACTGGTCAAAATGGGAGTCATATTCGGATTCAGGAGGTCATTTTACATAAGAATCAGCAAAAATGGTTTCAGGGGTCGATTTTTTTTTTCTTGCAGCTCCGTGTTATTAAAACTTTTAAACTATATGAATATATTTTAACGTTTAATTTTCAATACATTTTGACTACCTGATCACGCAGCAGAGAGATAGAAAGATAGGTCGATAGACAAATAGACTAATTGAATTTATAAACACTCTTAAACATCGATGGAAAGTTTTAACAGTACTTAACACAAACGGAAACGCAATTCAAGCATTTCTTAATTGTAGACCTTAAACTATCTAAATATTTCAATGCGTCCCAGTATATTTTAACGCGAAACATATGATATAGAAAACATTTTTTAGAATGTGACAGGTAATCATGTAACTAAATAGTAACAGAGAGTTATTTATGATTTTTGTATATTAAAACTAAATAGACTATTTTTATATTATTTTCTTGTATTTAAATTTATTGTTTACTTTCGTGTAATCGAATTGAATTTTTTTACTTGAAATTGAGTTTATCTTCACATGTTTATCCAGTTCAAAATAACACAGCAACTATTTTTAATTACACAAATTATTGTATTTTACCTTTTTCATTATGTCATTTAACCCTTATCGCTCGTATGTCCCTATCGAGGGGATATTAAAAAATCGAGCTACTCCTTAAGGTGTTTTTCTGCAAATGAAATGTTATTTTTCTAAAGTGTGTAACTATAGGCTACCTTCCGGCTACCGGAATATTTTAACAGAAAGATTTATTTTGTTTAATGATGAAGTAAAATAAAACAAATTATTACAATTTTTCGGTAGCCAAAAGGTAGTAAGTTGGAAACTATACGTGTGACGTTTTAAAGGAACGCCAAAAGGCGTGTCTTACGGAAAATATGCCGAGCGCAAAGGGTTAAGTCATTTATGCCATTTAATTATTAGAACAAAAAACTATTTGCAGGTCATTCTTTTAGGTATCTCGCTATCTTAGTTATTACGAAGTAGATAGTATCAGAAAATACACTAGCTGATAGAAAATGATAAACACAATGATAAAACTACAGGTTTTATACATAGTATTAAATATAAAGTAAAAAATAAGTGTAAGAGTTTAAGATAAGTGGGCGTGGTTAACAAAAAGAAAATAAAAAATGTTCATAAATACAAAAACAACTAATTAAAGTACCGAAAAAACATTTACAAAATAACACTTCATGTAAAAAACATTGGTGGTCCCAACAATCATGTGGTGTTTTGCACATGAAGTGTTATTTTGTAAATGTTATTTTGATACTTTAATTAGTTGTTTTTGTATTTATGAACATTTTTTATTTTCTTTTTGTTAACCACGCCCACGAAACTTAAACTCTTAGACCTATTTTTTATTTTCTATTTAATACTATATAATTTTTGTATAATTTTTAGTGCTGCCTTTGGCGTCTTTTTCATACAAACATACTTTAATTAATATGTAAATAGTATATATATATATATATACATATATCAATCACTGAACATAAAAGAGAACAAAAGTCTTTATATTTTATCCTACTTGTCTGTTTCTTAATTGTGTCAACATCTCTGAATACGCAGGTTACAGGATAAAGCCAATCACATGATTAACTAACCCCTTGAACTGAAATGACGAGTCATGTTCGTTATGAATTTCCCGACACTAATTATGTTCTTATATGTATATATAACTATAAACATTCATATAAATGTGTGAAACAAATATTATTTTTAATAATAACAAATTATTTGAGCAACGAAACCGTAACTTTTTATACCAATCCCTCCTCTTAAAACTAAGAAAATTTAATTGTTTGCATAAGCAGTGCTGACTGAAAATAAATTGCAGTTCAAGGGGTTAAGGAATAACAAATTTTAATTTACTGATTTTATGCTGAGAAGTTGCTTAGACTATTTTTCCTATTGTATTTGAATTTTTAGTTGATTTTCGTATAAATGAATAAAATTTATTTACTTAAATATCCATTTATCGTTACATTTTTGTTCAGTTAAATGTAAAACATCGAGTTTTGCCAATTAGTAATGGAGTTTTTTTAACATTTAGTTAATTCTCACAAGGTATTAGAAGGAATAGTATAAACAGACCATGTGTTTATATATCTCGCCATCTTAGACATCAGAAAATGGATAATATCTGAAATTGCATTACCTAATGGAAAATAACAAACACTATGTTGGAAATACAGAATAAAATAAATAAAATAAAATAAATAAATAAATAAATAAACAGAAAATGCTTTATATCTGTTTATATTACACTGAAAAAAAAAAAAAGAAAGAAAGAAAGAAAGAAATTTCGAGCCCTGATACCGTTTCTGTTGATTCTTATGTAAAATGACCTCCTGAATTCGAATATGGACCCCATTTTGTCCCATCACCCACCGTTTTCTCGGAACGTCACCCCCTTCTCCAATTTTTATCACTCTTCGGCAATTTTATGGCCATGAATTTGACTTGGAGAAAGGAAAATTATTATTTTAACTCTCACATATATATATATATATATATATATATATATATATATGTATATAGATATATATGTATATAGATATATATATATATATATATACATATATATATATATATATATATATATATATATACATACATATATATATATATATATATATGGTAGGTGCTCCAGTGATTGGCATGCTCCAGTAATTGACATATATCCCGAAATAAATAAAAAATAAGAAAAATCTTAAAATCATACATTTTACATATAAGAATTTTTACATTTTATGTCAATCACTGGAGCATAGGGTGCTAAAAACTGGTAAAATGAATAACTAGCAGTGTCAAACACTGGAACATCGGGGGCCAGTTACTGATAAAATGTAAAACTGGCAGTGTCAATTACTGGAACACTGAGTGGGTGTCAAAAAAAAAATAATAATAATAATAATAATAATAATAATTTTTATCAAATGTATATATTTTAACATATATGTGGTTCTGAATGTCTTTCGTACTATATGTACTAACTTATGATTTCTAAAAATATTTTCTGATGACTAAAACATTAAAAACGTCAGAGGTTCCTTTAAAAGTGTCAATCACTGGTGCACTTACTCTATATATAATGTATAATAAGTAATAATAATAATTGATCAATAAAATATAATATATATAACTTATAATTTCAGTGGCAATTCCTCCCTAAATCCTTCCCTTTCTGCAAATAATCGTGTTATAGAATTTTTCGCCCTCAGAAGATAGTTAACATTTAAAATATTTCTTTTCTCCACTATAAATCAAATTTATAGCCATAAAATTACCGAAATGTGGTAAAAAATAGGGGAGCGTCCCCCAAAAAACGGTGGGTGATAGGGCAAAATGGCCATCATATTCGAATTCCGGAGGTTATTTTACATAAGAATTTGCAAAATTGGTGTTGGCAGTTTTCATGCTCAGCAGTGAAAATAAAATATATAAAATATATAGTGATTTATAAAATATATCGAATATATATTTTTTTTTCTGTTACATTTAAATTTTCATTTCACTAATTGAATTAAGTTTATTTTCATAAATTTTCGTTTACCTTCCATTTTTATCGAGATAAAATAAAAACAACATTTTTTTCTGATTAAGAAAATCACTATATATTTCTTAATGCTGTCATTTAACAGTAGAGCTAAAAAGTAAAAAAAAAAAAAAAAAAAAAAGTACAGGTTATTCATTTACATATCTCGCTATTTTAGTTATTACGAAATGAATAATATCATAAAATGCATTAGCTGATAGAAAACGATAAACGCCATGATAAAAATACAGGATAAATAAAAATAAAACTGAAAAAAATATCGCTAAACATAAAAAAGAGAAAAAAAAATCATCATATTTTATCCTACTTATTTGTTCTTTAATTGGGTCAACAACTCTTTGCAATGCTGATTACAGGATGAAGCCAATCGTGTGATTAAGTAATAACAAATTGTAACTAATTAATTTTGTGTTAAAAACGTTTTTAGACTATTTTTCCTGCTGTATTTCAACTTTTAGTTGCCTTCCGTACACTTGAATTAAATTTATTTACTTAAATTTCCATTTATCATTACATTTTATCTAGTTACACGTTAAACATGATTTTTTTTTCTACCAATTTGTCTAATTGTTTGATTCTGTCTTGTTTATATTGTCATTTAATACTGTAATAAAGAATAGTTACAGGCCATTTGTTTAATATAACTGGATATCTTATTTATTACGAAATGAATAATATCAAAAATTTCATTAGCTAATGGATAATGATAAAAATACAGGATAAAATTATCATGAAAAAACATCACAGACTATAGATAAGAAAATTATATATTTTTGTTATATTTTTCCTACTTGTTTGGCACATATTTGTTTCAACAATTCGGAATAATTAATTTTTTAGGATAAAGCTAACCATTTGATTATGTAATACATACTGTATGTTATTGATTTTCTAATTAAAATAATCTGGTGTGTCACTCACATGACTTTCTCTTACCCAGAAATTTAATACTATAAGCACGGATTGGAGATTAAGGGTTAAGATAACGAGTACTGTTATGTAAACCTATGTTAAACAATTCAGATTAGGCTTAGGAAGAGTTTTATATGATAATTAGTTCTGTGTGAGGGGAGCTACCGCCCCTCTCTGTGTTAAAACAATGTTGAAGCCTATGTTAAAACAATTAACTTAGGCTTCCGAACAGCATTATTTGACAAATAATTCTGTGTGAGGGGAGATATCGCCCCCCTCAACCCCAAGTTTCATTATCGTACCTACATTTATAGAGAATTCAAATCTGTTATTAAGTTCAAAAGTTCATTTAAAATTATTCAGACAACTTTCACACGCATCATTTCTTGAAACTTATCAATCTTGAACAAACTTTTCTAGTAATAAACGTATTCACTTCAAAATACATTATTTGGATCGCCTGAAATTATTTGTTTTTAATTTACTCTAACAGACACAGGCAAAAATCAAACTGTAAAACTTGACTTCGGTATTCAGGAAGCCTCAGAACGTGTTACTATACAAAAAAACCAATCGATGAATATTTAGCTTAAAAAAATGCATTATTTACTATATGGCTATGACTAATTAATTTCAATTACTGTGATAGGCATAATCTATGATATGAATTAGTTGTAATGTACAAGAGATTAAATAAAAGCCAGTAAAGTTCAAGAATGAATTTGAATAAAATATATGAAATGTATTATTAATATTATACTTAATAAGTATATGTTTACGAATTATTTAGTTTTGTGAACGTTCTTACAACAGACAAAATTATTTCTTATTCATTTTTTTTTTTTTTAATTATTTTTAACGGATACAACATATATAATGAAGAATAATTAATAAATCATTAATATTTCAAAATATTAACTAAGTCGCATATTACTTACTAAAAGAATGATGAAAAAATAGCTGTCATGTAATACGAGAACCAAAATTATTAACAGGATATTTATTTATATAGATGGATATCTCAGTCATTACAGAATAGATAATATGAGAAATAACATTAGCTAATGAAAACATATACATACAGTGATGAAAATACAGGACCAAAAGGTCCGACATCAAAAAAGAAAATTATATTTTTTCGTTAGCTTTTATCTTATTTGTCTGCCATTTAATTGTGTAAACATTTTTGATTAATGCAGATAACAGGATGCCAGTCTTATAATTAATAATAACAAAACTAAATTTATTTCTTTTGTAATTTAAAGAATGTTTTTAGACAATTTTTACAGTTGCATTTAAATTTTCAGTTTAATTTTGTATATTTGAAACAAATTTATTTACTGAATTTTCCGTATCGTCGTTACATTTTTGTCTTGTTAAGAAAAGAAATGAATTTTTAACGATTATTAAAGTTGTATTATTCATTTCATTATTGTCTTTGATACTGTAGCAAAATTAGATTTAAATGCCATTTGTTGTTTTTCGTCAACATACCCGATTTTATCTTCTAAAGTACTGTTAGAATAATATTGGTGCTCTAATACCTAATGTTGCCAATAAATTACATGCTTATAGTATTATTAAATTAATTTTCAGCATGTACATGTCAGTACTATTGCTATTTAAGTATAAAGATAGATTTATTATTATTATTGTTGTTGTTGCTACACGTACTATTCGATTAGTTTTGAAGCTTGCGAATACCTTATTTTATTCTGCAGAGATCAAGTAAAAATTATTACACGGAAAATTATTACATGGTAAGGTATGTAATCTAATTTTAGAATTTTATCAAGGAAAATTATTTTTTTCAATTAAAGCACAATGTTGTCGATTGGCAAAAAATTGCTTTTCAGCCGTACTTAAAATAAAATATTACTTTTTTTTTAAGTATTTTTCCTATTACTTATTTCAGAAATAAAAGCTGAAGAACATTTTTATTTATTTTATTTATTTATTATTTTTAAATCTGGCATACAACAGTAAAAAAAAAAAAAAAAAAAAAAAAAAAAGAGAGAGAGAGATTAAAAGGAAAAAAAAAAAGAGAGAGAGAGAGAGATTAAAAGGAAAAAAAAAAAAAAAAAACAGTCCATGTATTTATGATCTTACCATTTTAGCTATTCCGAAATGTATAACATGCGAATTTTTTTTTTCCTTTTTTTTTTTTTTTTTGGAAACTTATTATTCAAATCAAATGCGTTTCCTTATACCTTTTATTATTTAAGTAAATTAGTTTAAATGTTAATTTTATTAATTATTTTTTTCCAAATACACAGAAGATAAACTGTATCTTTATTATTTTCATTTGACTTCTATAGACATTTCTAATAGTTAAGATGGGGAGAAGAAAGTAGGATTAAAAACCAGCTTTTATAACCTTGCTATTTCTATGATGCACTCATGCCTAATTTATTAACCTAATGGAAGAAGTGATTTTTTGCTTTTCAGTGTTTACATACGAATCCAATTATATACATATACATGTGTGTGTGTAATGAATAGCGATTTGTCCGAGGTTTCTATAAGGCTTTTATGTTTGTCACTAGCGAAACTTATAAGTCAAATAGGCTTCTGTACTATTAAAAATATGCTGTATTACGGGATGTATGTATCTTAGAAATGATGAGGAGTCTATCAGGTTAAGTATAGCTTATAACAGGTGCTTCAATCCAGAAATTTCTCTACATTTAAAAATGCATTCTTTTTTTTTTTTTTTTTTTTTTTTTTTTACAAGTTTTTGATCAGTTATGATTCTAATATCATTTTTGAAATAAGTTTAGTATTTGTCAAAAGAAAATATGATGTGAACATAAAGAATTAAGTTATGAACAATAATTGACTTTTAATTAATCACAAAAGTTTATTTCAAAATAAATACTTAATATAACATATAAACGCGACTCTTTTTTTATACAAAATTACACTGATATAAGAGTCTTTAACATGTCTTTAAACAAGTAATTTTTTGAGAACCTATAAATATGTCTCCAATTTTTGGTCACAAGATGTAAAAATACTACAGACTTATTATAACAGTGGACGATACAATGGTAACCTTTCTCAGTGGCAAAGATCACTCATAAAACAGTCTCATGACTGCTTGAACTGCAGGAAGCCAAACTGGCCAACATTGAAAATTCCTCGCCAAGCTCTAAACTCTGCTTTTTCTTACGCAGAAAATACCTTTCCTTTTTCCTTGAAAGTTCTTTTTAAAAGTTTTATTTCCCTCTAAAAGTTAGATTGTTTTGAATCTAAAAGAAAGTTTATCGCAAACAACATTGATTAGATGCACTGTAAAAGTTATGTAAAATAAGGATTACATTTCACAAATAAGATTGTTTTTATTACTGTGATTATTATTATTTCGTACTTTTTCAGAAATTATTTCTTTAAAACGCTTGTAATTGCTATATTTAATTCTTTAAATTAGATTAGCTTAATTATATTATACCATATATTAATTTCAAGGAATCTCATGAATATTTATGGGAAATAAAGCGAGTATAGATAGACGAATAGACTGAACTCATAAACACCTTTAACTTTGTTGGTAAGTGTTAATAACTAGGCAAAAATAAATTTCAGCAGCTGTAGTATTTTACGCATGTTTTACTTGCTGTATCTTTTAATAATAATATTAATAATAAAATATTTTTATATATTCAAAACAAAAAATCGCCAATAACGTGCTAAATGCTTAAAAAGGTAACCTTATTCCAGTAGTCAGCTGTTTCATCTTTGCCACCTTTTCTTATATTCCCTTAATAATGGAATGCTCCGTCCATTCTTATACACCCCGTGACAAAAAGATAGGTACAAAGGGTTTTTTCTTTGATTTTTCATAAAATAACATTATCTAAAATGGGCTTATCATTTATTATTATTATAAAATAACACACTATTCCCGGACTAATTTTTGTTTTAAAACTAATTTAGAAAAATTTTAAGACAAAAATTTTTCTAATTTAAGACTACGCATCGCAACAAAAAGATAGGAACAAAGGATAATTTTTTTAAATTTTTGAATATGATTATTTTGAATATGGATATTTTGAATATGATTCAAATATTTAATATGTTTTTGATATGATAATATTTTGTTATGATAATGAATGATCAGCACAATTTAGATAATGTTATTTTATGAAAATTAAAAAAAAAAAAAAAAAAAAAAAGACCTTTGTTCCTAAATTTGTCGCGGCGTGTAGTCTTAAATTAGAAACAAAATTAAAACAAATCTTAAAACAAAAATTAGTCCGGGAATAGTAATATTTTATGATAATAACAAATGATAAGCACACTTTAGATAATGTTATTTTATGAAAAATGAAAGAAAAAAACCTTTGTACCTATCTTTTTGTCGCGGAGTGTAATAGGTCTATGAAACATACGCAACACTTAACGCAAAAACTATATTTCAGAAAAAAAGTGTATTGATGAGCAACTCGCATTTAGCTTACATTGGTCATAAGAAAAAAAGACATTATGAGAAAATGCATTAGCTATCGACTTGGATTTAGATGAGAAAAGAGAAAGAAAAGGAGATAAAAAAAGAAATGATAAAAAGATGTTTTCTTTCCCTATCACTTTTGCTATTAGTTTTGTGCGTAAATACAAATCAATAGCTTAGCAAATAGCTAAAAATATGACGCGAAGAACAGGGAGATATGACAGAGGTATAAAAGAAATTATCTTTGTTTGATAAAGAGGGATATGTCGCCAGTAAATCAAGTAATTAGGTTTAGAAAAGTTTATGTGTAAACATTGTAAGTTTTATGAAAAATGTAAAATTTTCTTTGAGGATAAATAATGTTTATTTAATGACATGCGACTGAGGTATTGAGGACTGAGGTAAAGTAATTTACAGCATAGAAAATAAATAAATAAATAAATAAAAGAAAACAAGTAATAAAAAAAAAAATAATAATAATAATAATAATAAAATTAAGTCAATTCCTACTTACAAACACTATCGAAAAAGTTTATTTTTTAATAATTGTGAAATAGAAAATAAAAAGCGCGCGTGCAAAATCAAAGAAAAATAATTATAAGATAAAAACAACTTTTTATATACCATGTTTTAAACTTTCTGATCAATCATAGAGCTCTTATCAATGTGCATAAAATTTTTAAAGTGACAATGATGTCCATTTTTGTGAAATGCATAATTTAACTTTTTATAGTTTTTTAACATTCACGTTTAATTAAATGTATTTATTTTTATGTCGAAAGAAAATGAACTCGTACTTTTTTTTTTTTTTTTTTTGTCAACAATTAAATTATAGCTAATATTTTAATGGCTATATTAGCGCTATTAGGATGTTATTATTTTCATATTTTAATTAATTATAAGAAAACTAATCAAAAATTCGAAAATCGCACTTCGAAGTATTGTGTTGTCACCGTGTTCTGAGCAATCCTGAAAGTTTCAAAATTCTAGCTAGTCGGGAAGTTAGTTAAAAATCGATTGCAAGATTTGTACATAATATATATATAGGGAGAGCGTGAACTAATAGTAGGAATTGAATAAATCATAGATTGCAAGAATGAAGATTTGCTTTGTCTTTAAGGCGACACTGGACTTTTGAAATAGTAATATTCAATATTTCAATTTTATTAAAATATGAAACTTCATCGTAACAGTAGCAAAATGTGACAAAAAATATTTTTATTATTATTATTATTATTCTTTCTACCATTCCATGCTGAATTTATAACCTTCCATATTGTTACAACGGATTAACTCTTTTTCCCTGCATCGACTGTCCTGTTATAGTGAAAGTTGATTTACAGACAAAGTGAAAATAAAGCATCCTTTCATTCGCTTTCAGTGAGGTCAGCCTTGGCTACTTGGCGTCCAAATTTGGTGAAAAATAGAAATATAGCGTTCTTGAAGTTTCAAAGCTGTACGATACATGGGGTTCGAGATCTAGAATTTTCCATGGGATTCTCGATAGAACTATCGCCAAACCCCTTCGCTACAAGGTATAAATAGGAGTGAGTTGTTAACTTCTGCGAAAGTGGGAAGTCACTGCGAATCAGTATCATACAGAGAGATTTTCAAAGCTGTTACACTTTAGGAATCGTACTCCAAGCGACTGAACTTTGTTCGTGAGCTTTCGAAAACTTCTACTGTGTACTGGAGTATTCACTGAGTACTGGTAACAAGTAGAGAACGGATTCCTTATACTGGTTGTGGAGGAAAATTCTGCGAGCATTACTACGGCTTTTGGGAGATTGGACGCCTTCTTTTGGCGATCATCGCTTTCTTGGTAACTGGTTCTTGGGATTTTACATGTTTAAAATGGTTTGTCCCTCGTACCACAAAAGCTCTAATGAAAAGTCAAATGGAACAGCTTTCAAGCAATTACAAGGATTACATTATTTGCTTTTGATTTCAGTTAGTGTAGGCTATAGTTTTTGTTTAATCTACACGTAATCGAAATATAAAACAGCGATAAAAAATATATTATAATAATTTAAATTTAGATGAATTTTATAAAGAAAATTATTGCGTATGTAGATATTTTCGTAAGTTCATAACACAAAAATTATTTACGGCCGTGTTAGTGATACTAAGTATTACGGACAAAATTATTATATGTAATATGTAGAGCGTTTCAACTAGTGTTGATATGTTTTTGTTTGCGTCTTCAACAGGAACCAATAACTAGAACAATGGCTTCAAGCGGAGACACCCTTCGTTCTCGAATGTACAAGCTCTACTCTGCCAACATGCAGTCCGGAAAATAGTCCACTACATGACATTTTATTGCTGAAGCAGTGGCCAGAAGTACTATACATGGTATTTAACAACGTTTTCACGACAACATACCAGTGTCTCGTAGACCTAGCTCATTTGGATCCAGTAACAAAGCCATTAAAAGAAAATTGACTACCCTCAAGCGTCTGTTTGATTACAAGGACGGGATTTCGCAGCGACAAGCAGCTCAGCGGCTCCAATGTTATCAAAGCACGATCTATCGGAAACTACAGAAAGTGAATGTGAAGGCGTACAAGAAAAAAAGTATCTCCTAACGTACTGATAGTGTGGCGTTTCGGACTTTCGGGCGAGGGTTCTGGTAGCAAATAAGAAAATCCCGTCACAGCAGAAGTTGATAAGAAAATTAATTTAATTAAAAGTTAAACAAGATTCTATGTACAACCGTTAGTTACAATATTGATGTTGGAGGATTATATACAATGGCTAGTAGCTACAGCATGGATCGATAGTTGAGTTGATGATCTTAACAAACAGTTTCAGTGGATCTCCGTGACCCTAAATTCGATTTACTGAAACAATACTTGCACCGTTCCAGGTACAGAAAAGATATAATCCAGTCCTAGGATAATTTAAAGTAAAAAGTCTCTTACGAGCTGACCTGCACACCTTCGCCGGTGACAGAAAATAAGCTGACCTGTGTTCTCTGCTCCTAGAGGAACACAAAAAAAATCACTAAGTGTCTCGCTACCTCTCCTGGTAAACGAGACAAGAAAAAAGCCTCCGACCTTCACTGGCCGAAGACAAGATACCAATCCCCGACTCTCTGCTTCCAGCGCTGCTCCTGGGGAAAATCTTTCTCTCGATGGCAACCCGCGCCCCTCCCTCATTCGCTGAGCGGGCGGGCGCCTTCCCGTCTGGCCGAAGAAATCCCTCGGAAACTCCGCTGTTCTCACGACCATCAGGGCGTGCTAGCAGGGCAGCTTCATTGTACTTTAGTGTCACAGTTCGAGACAGTCTGGAGCCAAACTATTGTAAGTATCAGCACACCTGCTCTGTGTAGAGATTAAGGTCTGGCCAACTTTAATTAATTGGAAGGGGGGCTGTATGCCACAACTTCCCCCCCCCCTTAAGATGGTTTTCTGGGGTTGAAAAACTCCAGAAAATCTCTGCAATCAAATTAGGTTAGGGTGCATCAAAGCAATTCTAGAGAGGCTAATTTTCCTGACTAAACAATACTTAAATTTACACTAAAGTTACAAGTTTCAAATTACAAATTAATTAACATAATAAAAACAATACTAATAATAATAACCTATATACAAAATTTCTTACAGATAACCTTTAATCCACCCGACTCAAACAGTCCACATGAGGAATGTCTTTTCCTGGTCTGTGTCGGATTTCATAGTTAAAGGGCTGCAAGGTTAACGCCCACCGCATTAATCTGGGATTGTTTCCCGCATTTCTCTTTAACCATATTAATGGGTTGTGATCAGTTTCTATGGTAAGTGTTTGACCATCCAGGTAATGTTTTAACTTTTTCACTGCGAAAATGATCCCAGCACATTCCTTTTCGGTTGTGCTATAGTTTTTCTCTGCCTTAGTAAATTTTCGACTTAAGTACAGAATTGGATGTTCTTCATCTCCTTGCCTTTGAGCCATGATAATACCTATCCCCTTATCTGAGGCGTCACTTTGAATAATAAACTCTTTAGTATAATCAGGAGCGTACAGTACTGGGTCACGGGTGAGTTTCTCTTTTAACTCCCTAAAAGCCTTCTCCATTTCGGGACTCCAGTCTACTTTTTCCTTTTTCGTTTTCCCTCTTAAAGCTCGGGTCAGCGGTTCTACTATTATGGCATAGTTCTTTATGTATCGGGAGTAATACCCGCACATCCCTAAAAACCTTCTAATTTCCGTTTTTGATTTTGGAGCTGGGAAATCAATAATGGCCTTAATTTTAATCTCGGACGGTTTCCTACGTCCTTTCCCTACAACATGCCCTAAATATTTGACCGTCCCCTGGGCAAATTTACACTTGGCTAATTTAATGGTTAATTTTGCCTTGGTTACCCGCTTTAGAACTATATCTAAATGTTCTAAATGCTCTTCCCATGAATTAGAAAAGATAGCCATATCGTCAAGGTAAGGCAAACAGAAACTTTCTAGTCCCTTTAATAGAATACTCATGAATTTTGAAAACCTATACGGGGCGGAGACAAGTCCAAATGGCATTACCAAAGGTTGATATGAACCGAAACTAGTTACAAATGTCGCTAAATGTTGTGCGTTAGGGGTTAAAGGTATTTGCCAATAGCCTTTAGTTAAGTCAATCACGGTAATAAATTTTGATGCTGCCACTTGCTCTACCCTCTCTTCTATGTTAGGCAAAGGGAAAAATTCGGCACGAGTTATCTCATTTAACTTGCGATAATCAACGCACGGGCGGGGTTCTCTGCCAAGGGCCTCTACTAATATCATAGGCGAGGTATAATCTGACTCCCCTTCCTTAATTATGCCCAATTCTAACATACGCTGGATCTCGGATTTCAGGATGTCGGTTTGTCGAGGTGACGTCCTATATGGCTTCATTCTAACGGGTTTATCACTAGTCAATTCAATATCATGTTCAATTAAATTCGTTCGGCCAGGAATATTGGAAAACACTTTCTTGTGTTTAATTAGTAATGCTCCTAATTGCTCCTGTTGGGCTTTTGTGCAACGACTTCCTAAATTACTGTCCCTAATTACCATATTGAGGTCAAATTCTTCCGGGTAAGTTATAGGATAAGGTATTTCTAAGTCTGCCTCCGTCGTTTTATTATCCCAATTTTCCTCTATTAATACATTTACGATTTCTGCTCTCTGCACGTAAGGTTTTAGTAAATTGACATGATAAATTTGCGACTTTTCGCGCCTGTCCGGTACATTTACAATATAATTAGTCTCTGACATTTGACTCTCAATAGTGCCTGGCCCTATCCATGATACGGATAATTTATTGGGTTTACTTGTGGCTAAAACCAGCACTTTGTCCCCGGGATTAAATTTCCGATTTACCGCATTTCTGTCATACCAGATTTTGCGTTTGTCCCTTTTTTCCTCCATCTGCTCCCCTGCGAGCTCTTGACACCTTTGTAGTCTGTTTATCAATTCGAAAGCATACTCCGTCACTGGGTTTTGCTCCTCTTCCTGCTCTGTCCATTTCTCAAATAGCAGGGTTTCCGGGGTTCGCAGATTTCTCCCATGAACCAACTCGGCTGGGCTGAATCCCGTTGATTCATGTGTTACCGTCCGCAAAGCTAACAAAGCATAGGGTAAACTCCTCTCCCAACTTTCTCCACTTTCTAAACAGATTACCTTCAATAACCGTTTAACTGAACGATGCCAACGCTCAATGCAATTTGTCTGTGGGTGGTGCACACTACTGTGAGTTATTTTAATTCCAAATTTTTCTAAGAAAGTTGAGGTTAAGTTACTCATAAAACAAGTCCCTAAGTCTGTTTGGATTACTTTCGGAAATCCCATTCTACTAAATACTATCATTAACGCGTCGATCACTGTTTCCGACCTTGCATCGGGTATCGGGATAGCCTCTGGATACCTCGATGCTAAGCACATAGCCGTGAGCATATATTTATTTTGATTTTCCGAAGGTGGGAGTGGTCCCACAATATCACAGTTTATATGCGTAAAAATTGCGGTAATAATGGGAACAAGTTTAAGAGGGGCCTTTTTTTGCTCTCCTGCCTTCCCAATTTTCTGACAAGGATCACACGATTTTACATAGGCTTCAGCCTCTTTAATGATATTTGGCCAGAAAAAATATCGCAACAATTTATCCTTAGTTTTAGTCATGGCCACATGACTGGATATTAAACTGTGACAAAGATTCAAAATGTCATTCCTATATTTCCGCGAAAAAATTAGCTGACGTCTTTTTTCCCCTCTGTGATCTGTAGCAATTCTGTACAGCAAACCTTGATCTATTGTTAAATTCGATTTCTCCTCTTTCGCGAGCGCCCACAACTCCGTCAGGCTTTCATCTTTTTCCTGCTCTTGGCGAAACTCGTTTTTCCCAACGTGCGCCAGAGCGGTGATCCTATCCTCCTCCAACTCGGGGAGGAAAATTGATTCTTCCGTACCCTGATTTTCCGTAGGCTCGCTCTCTGGCGACATTTCTGCCTCTCCCTGATCATTCCCAGCGCTTTCACTCGCCAGACTGGTTTTTGGCGCAGTTTCGTTTTTACGCCTTTTCGCTCGCGTTTCGACTGCATGGATTAATTCGGGTTTTTGTTTTTTTCTCTCGATTAATTTCTGCGTCTCATTTCCCAGTAAATAATAATCCATGAGAACTTCCTTATCCGCTACCGCGGCTTTCGTATTAATTAACCCTATTCCCTCAATTTCTAATTCAATATTGGCTATGGGTAGACATCTCACTTCGTTGGCTAAAGCTGCCTTAACCCACACGGTTTCCCCGTTTAATTGCTCATTAGAAATTATTTTATGAGGGGCAATATCGAGGCACGTCCCAGAATCACGTAAAATGGTAAACTTTTCCCCATTTATCTTGGCTTCACTTAAATAAGGTTCAAAAGCCGGGTTTAAATTCTCAGCGTCTCCTACGTGATTTACTTTTTCAGCCTTCTCTTGTCTGCTTTTCCAGACTGGGCAATTTGGCTTAATGTGATCGGGGGAAGAGCACACATAGCAAACAATAGGTTTTCGGGCCTCAAATAATTTAGATCTTTCCGTCAGATCAGACTTATCCCTCCAATTTTTTTGTTCTGGGGCATTTTTCTCAACCCTATTTTTATCAAAGTTGCGAGGTTTATCTACTTTCTTTTCTAGTGGTGGTTTCGGGGTCCAACTTTTCTTATTATTTCTGCGAACTGACTCGTACGCGTCAAACTTCTTAGCTAACTCTCGCGGTTCATTGAGAGAGCTCCACGAATCTATGAAATGATCTTTCATTTCGAAATTAGCCCGTTTCTTTAACTGGTCGGCCACCATTAATTTCTTTAGATCCTCAAAATTTGTTACTTCTACTCCCTCTAACGACCCATTTAAATATGTATCTAAATCATAAGCTAGATCATGCCAAAGAGTTCCCGGTTGTTTTTGGTGTTGCATAAATTTAATTCTAAAATTTTCCGGACTTAATTTAAATCGATCTAATAGCATTTGTTTGACTTTCTCAAAATCGTCACTAATTTCTTGGGGTTCTTTTAAGATTAATTCCGCGATTTCTACGGGCAATAAAGCTAATAAATTAGTCACTAGATCCTCGTCATCTATTTCTAACTTCCTAGCTTGTCTTTGGAATAACGCAAGAAATAATGCCATGTCCGATTTCTCCGGTTCAAATTTTTGCATAACCGATTTTAGTGATTGTCGGCTGGGGCGTTCGCTACGAGTCGAAGCTAGACTTACTGTTTCTGAATGTTGGGCTATTTTAAGTTTTTCTAACTCTAATTCATGTTTCCTTTCCGCTTCTCTTTCAGCGATTTTTTTCTCTTCAGCCTCCCTTTCCGCAATCTTTTCCTGGTTCCTTTTCTCTTCCGCCTTTCTTTCTAAGATATCCTCCCGTATTAACTTAATTTGAGATAGGGCTAGGTCTTTATCATAATCTGGAGACTTTTGAATTTTCCCTATGATATCACTTATCCTATCCGAAGTTTCAACAATCACTCCGAATTCGACTGCGAGCTCTTGCAGTTCCGCTTTCCTATACTGCCCTAATTCTGACATGTTTACCTAATTCTAAATTCACAATTTAATCTTACACAATTCCCAAAAAAAATTTCTACACAATACCTAACACTTTTACACAATTCCTAACAATTTTACACAATTCTTACAATTTTACCCAATTCCAAAAAATACATATACAAAATTACACTAATAAAACCTATAATTCAATTTTGCAAATTTTTGGGGTATATAAAATTCCAATACAACACGATTCCAATAATTAAAACTTAATATTCAATTCTACACATTAAATTTGAAATATTTGAAATCACAACCCTTTCCAGGAAAGAAACCTCTTTCCGTAACTTATTTGATTCACTTTTAATTTTCATAAATTACACAAAACAATATAAAATTACTGTGTTTTCTTTCTCAAGATATTTTAACACCCTTTTTGTTTTCTCAAATAATATCTGTTTTCAAATATAATCTTTCTCATTTAAAACAAGATAATCAAATATGTGCAAATCAATTAATATTTTTCCAAACTAAACAAATATGAGTTATATTTAAATTAAATTTACCTATAATTTAAATTCCTCCCTGTTTTTACTTAGAGTTTCTAATATTTGCGATATGCCACATTTTTAATTTTTCCAAAAACAATGTTAATTTAAGGTTTACTCTCCCTTAATAAATTTCTAAATAACTTTTAACTTTATACATTTATCATCTAATACCTTAAATAACAAAAATTTTACAGCCTCACTAGAAAAGTTTGACTCACCCCTGTTTTGTTGTCGTTGCTCGAGTTCCGTCCTTCCTTCTGGCACTTATGATGGGCTCTCGGATCGGCACTCCGTATGGAATTCGGGATGGGCTCCGGATAATTCAGGCTGAGGGCTCTCCTCTCTGTCTTAGAGATTCTAGTCGATGCGACGTAGATGTATCCTCCGTTGATTTGATGGTTCGACGTACTCCGCTGCGTCTATCCTTCCGTTGAGTCTATCACGTTTCTATCGTCCGTACTTCTTCAGGCAGTGTAGTATTTCTCCAACAACATCCCTCTAGCGCTGCCACCAAATTAGTATAGCTGTGGCGTTTCGGACTTTCGGGCGAGGGTTCTGGTAGGGAATAAGAAAATCCCGTCACAGCAGAAGTTGATAAGAAAATTAATTTAATTAAAAGTTAAACAAGATTCTATGTACAACCGTTAGTTACAATATTGATGTTGGAGGATTATATACAATGGCTAGTAGCTACAGCATGGATCGATAGTTGAGTTGATGATCTTAACAAACAGTTTCAGTGGATCTCCGTGATCCTAAATTCGATTTACTGAAACAATACTTGCACCGTTCCAGGTACAGAAAAGATATAATCCAGTCCTAGGATAATTTAAAGTAAAAAGTCTCTTACGAGCTGACCTGCACACCTTCGCCGGTGACAGAAAATAAGCTGACCTGTGTTCTCTGCTCCTAGAGGAACACAAAAAAATCACTAAGTGTCTCGCTACCTCTCCTGGTAAACGAGACAAGAAAAAAGCCTCCGACCTTCACTGGCCGAAGACAAGATACCAATCCCCGACTCTCTGCTTCCAGCGCTGCTCCTGGGGAAAATCTTTCTCTCGATGGCAACCCGCGCCCCTCCCTCATTCGCTGAGCGGGCGGGCGCCTTCCCGTCTGGCCGAAGAAATCCCTCGGAAACTCTGCTGTTCTCACGACCATCAGGGCGTGCTAGCAGGGCAGCTTCATTGTACTTTAGTGTCACAGTTCGAGACAGTCTGGAGCCAAACTATTGTAAGTATCAGCACACCTGCTCTGTGTAGAGATTAAGGTCTGGCCAACTTTAATTAATTGAAAGGGGGGCTGTATGCCACAATAGACAGAAGTCCTAGGCTAAGAGTTTGTGTGATAGGCTGTATCAAAAGTTTCCAAAGGCCTCCTGGATCATTGATGACGAATTCTATTTCACGCCATCCCACTCCACCATTAACACCAACAATATCTTCTACACCTCGAATAGGGACGATACTCCAACTAGTGTGAAATTCTATCCCAAAACTAAGTTTGAGAAGAAGGTTCTGGTCTACCTTGTCATCGGACCAAACAGATGGTCAGACTCGCTGATCAAGGAGTCCAACTTTGCAATCAATGACACTGTTTACCTGGAGAAATGCATTCAGAAATGTCTGATTCCATTTATTAGAGCACACTACGACGATAACTACGTCTTCTGGCCAGACAAAGATTGTGCGCATTACGCTGAAGTGGTGGTGGAGCACTAGAAACAGAAAGGCTTCCTTTTCGTTGCCAAAGAAGACAACCCTGCCAACCTCCCGGAGGTCAGATGTATTAAGGACTTTTGGGCTCTGTTGAAAGCCCGTGTATAATGCCTGAAGAGCCGAAAACACTTTCAATGTCTAATAGATGTAACATGTTATATTAAAGCAAGATACAGATATTTTTAATATTTATTAGATATGACAAGTCCAATTATAGGATATTTGGAGATTTACTGGATATTTAACAGACATCTAATGGATGTAAAAAAGAGTGACATGGGTCGTACTAATAGATATCTGTAGGATATTTATAGAAGTTTAATGGATCATATTTTAACTTTTATAGATTCTTCGGGTTCTAATTGGCTGTATGCACTATATATATATATATATATATATATATATTAATAATTTTTTAAAACGTAGTAAATGCCGAGCAACACATTTAAGACCACTGAAACCACATAGAAAAATAAGAATAAAATTTCATCGTATTATAATCTGGTGTAAACGTGTTCTTAATTATTTAAATAATTAATTTTACTCTTAGATTTTTGAAACAATAAATTTTAATTATTGATTAAACTGTAAAGATTTTCCATAGTAGATTATAGCACAGTGTGCTGGTAAAAGTATTACCTACTCACTGTGCTGTATTTTTACAATGTGGAGTAAAATAAATTTGCTGCTATTTTTACTCACGTGTGCTATAATTTTTACAGCATGCTTAAAAAATATTACCTGCAATGCGTGCAGGAAGTAATCCACAACAATAAGCAACTTATTTATTTTTTTACACATGTAATTTACTTTATTTATTTTTTCATGCGGAGTACGCGGTCTTAGATAGCCCAGGATTCGAACTCACAATCTCCTGTTCTAGAGGCCAGCACTTCGCCAATCGCGCCGTTGAGCTCACAATGACTTTTCTTTACAAAAACAGATAAGGTTAACATCAGCATTGATTAGTTGAGAAATCATGTCATACGCACCAAAAGACTTCTGGGAAATTTTGATACCGATTTACAACACAATGTTAAGTAACCAGTCTTCAATTGTTTTTACAGAATTGGCTGTAAAAATATACAGCAGCCTATGCTGTATTTATGTTTAAAAAATGCTTTAGTTTTACAGAAATTTTTTACAGTGTATTTAACTAAACTTACCTTAATATTATTCCTAGATAGGGGCTTGTTGTAATTAAAATTACACATTTATTTATAAACGGAAATTAAACAAAAATGTGTATAATTAAAATTACACATTTATTTATAAAAGGAAATAAAACAAACATGTGTGTAATCTAAATATATGTAAAAATACTTTATGTTTATATAATACAATTTAAAAAGTGATTTGTATGTAAATATGGGCAGGTAAAAATGTTTCTTTTTTAACATGAGCGATAAATTGCTAGATGTAAACGCGGGAAGCCATAATTGTAAAATTGAAGGAGGGAGAATTGTAATGTGTTCTTGATATGAATCTCGAGACGGTCCGGCGACGCAGCGAAGAAAGCGTTTGACATTAAACGACAAAAGCTCACGAAAATGGTTTATTGCAGCTATAAATGAGGAAAAAAGAGATGGAGCAGATTTTCAAGAACCGAGATTTCTAAGAAGAGCAGAGGGGATCAACAGAAGAGAAGCATAGAATTACATTGGTAAAAAAAAACGACCACTAACAAAAAAGGGAAAGGCTCCGTTTGTGGCAGAAGGCGGAATCAAAATGGGCCTGTAAGTGAAAAATACAAAATATCGTCAGATGATGGAAAATTTTTGACGGAGAAATGATACAGTGAATAAAAGGTTGTACCCTCGCAGATGCTAGACCGGGAAGAGGCCGGTACGCCCAAGAGTCCAGGAGTAGAAATCGTCGGATGACTGGAGAGTAAAAACCAAGGAGCCTTCTGAGGTGAATGATGCGGGAAAGGAAATGATCCCATGAACCCTCGCCGCAGTTAGGATGCTCTAGAAATTTTGGTGAAAGTTCTGTTAATAAATAGCCCGTTATGCCTGATGTCCGAATTCTGGATTACCTTAATGTTGAACGCTCGTCGTCGGGTGAGTCTGTACTTTAAATTATATATATAAAAAAAGAAAATATCTAAAGTTTTTAGATTTCATTTTTTTTTTTTTTCATCCTCCTTAAAAACTGGCTGAGTCCCGCTTAAAGTGCTATTGGTTAATTATCAACAAGGATATCTCCTTAATTTAATTTTGATAAAGATATTTTTTTGTTTAGAATAAAAGATGAATAAAAGGTTATTTGTTATAAATTCTTATTGTTTTTTCTCATTGGTTTCTAGATAAGTTATTCCAAGAAGACAGCTTAATAAAATAGGAGATATTTTTAGTATTCAAAATTTTATTTTATGACCCAGTAAAGATTTAATGAACTTGGGTATTATTTAGATTATTATTTTTTTTTTAGAAATAAATCAACGCAATGTATGGTACAGATTGGAGAGTATCTCTAAAATAACAATTTCTCTCCAACAGGGCTATTTAAATAATGTTCCCTATACGTTAAACTGCATGAAGCCCAAAACAAATTATTCAAACGAGTAATAAGAGAATGAACAGTTAAAACACATTTTTTGACTGATTATTTTTTCCTTAGGAATAATACACACACACACACACACACACATATATATATATATATATATATGTCCCATGAATGGCCTAGCGGGTTGACGCTCACAGTTGGTAGATAGGAAGTCAATGGTCCGATCGAGGTCTTGCTCTTCGACTTAGACGTTCGGAGTCCATGGTTTTCCATGGCTTTCTCTGAAACTCTCGTAAATACGGGATATGACCCCTCAGAAAGACTTCCAGGAAAATACACAATCCCCTGGGCCTAGGGCCCACCTTTTCCCAATCGGCCTTACTTCGAAATATGCAAACATACGATATATACTATACACGTATATTATTTTATTTTTACATTTATCACTTAATAATTAATTAAAACATTGATGTAATTTAAATTATATCCTCTTCGATTTAGTTTAATTAACAATTAATTATTATCAACTAACAATGAAATTGAATTGCAAAATAACACTGCTCTAGAAAAAAAAAATCGAGTTCTGATACCACTCTTGCTGAATCTTATGTATAAGGACCTCCTGAATCCAAATAGGACTCCCATTTTGCCCAGTAACCCAACGTTTTCTAGAAACATCACCCCCCTCACTCATTCCCCCCCCCCCTGTTCAATAATTTTATAACCATGAATTTGATTTTATGAATGAAAAAGAATTAATTTAACATATAAAAACAAAAACAAAAAAATATATATAACGTTTAAAAAATAACATTAATAACAGATTTAAAAAATTTATAAGATTTGTAATACATAATTTCAATGGCAAATCCTCCCCAAAATTTTTCCCTCATCGCAAGTTTTACAATTTTCCAACTCTGAAGATATTTAGTGGTTAAAATAATCCTCCCTCCTCCTAAAAATCAAATTTATAGCCATAAAATCACCGAAAATTGATAAAAATAGGGGACCATTCCTAAAAAATGGTGGATGATAGGGCAAAATGGGTGTCCTATTCGGATTCAGGAGGTCCTTTTACATAACAATATGCTGAAATGATGGCGAAAGCAATTTTCATGCAGATAAATGTAACTAGTCAATGACAAAATATATATAAAACTTATTCTTGTTTATGCATATATATCATGTGAAGCGTATCTCCAAATTAGAAAAATTATCAGTACTTATAAAAAACACTCTCTCACTTTGGGCACAAGATGTAAAAATATGCAACACTGAACTCAAAAGCTATATTTCCAGAAACAATTTTGTTAATGGGTAACTTCTGTTTAGCTTTCCTCTGCTCTTAAAAAAAAAAAAAACTTTAAATTTTACATCTACTTTTTAAGATAGCACACTATCATGTTTTATATAAAAATTAAATCATTAAATTCTTTTTTTTTTTTTTACTTATTTTTATTTCATATTGCTTTTTATTTCCTAATTCAAAATTATTTTTAAAAAAACCTTTTTCGATATCGTTTGTAACGATACTGATTATTATTAATTTTCTTTTCTTCTTCTTTAAAAATGAAAATTATATTTTGATGAAATTCTGGCAAAAGCAGAATTTGGTTTACGATGGAGGATTATTGTTTTTTTTTTTTTTTTTTTTTTTTTTTTTTTCAAATTCTAACATCGCTTTCAAATTATTCAATTATGTTTTAGATAAATTTTAGATTTCGATAAATGTCCAACTATCGAAAAATGATTTCGACAAATGTCCAACTATCGAAAAATGACACCGCAAAAATCCCAGATTGAGACAAATAGTCCTCAGTCATAAAATAATCATAAAATAATAATAATAATAATAATAAAAATAATAATAAAAGATTTTGATGAAATTCTCGCAAAAGCAGAATTTAGTTTAGGACGGAGGACTATCAGTTTTTTTTTTTTTTTTTTTTCTTTTTTTCAAATTATAACATCGCTTTCAAATTATTCAATTATATTTTCGATAAATTTTAGATTTCGACAAATGTCCAACTACCGAAATCGACAACGCAAAAATCCCAGATTGAGACAAATAGGCCCTCATTCCTTAAAAAAAAAAAAAAAAAAAAAAAAAAAATCCGAAAAAAAAATGTATAAGAAAATGCATTGACTATTAACTTTCATATTTGTACGCTATTTTATATGACAACATTGAGGAATCTTAGATTTTCTTAGTCGGAAAACATATTCTTTATATAAAAATACATAATATGAAAAGCTTTTAAAACATTGTGCAGGAAGAAAGGAAAAATGTCGCTTGAAAGAATGGAAGATTTTAATAAAAAAAAGTTAATATAAGTTAATATATAATCAAAATTCCAAAAATCAAAACATGCAATGCTAAATACGTCAGCGGTGGCGTTGATTAATATTGTATGCAAAACAATATATACAAAAATACATTTTTTTTCTATCATTTTACTTTTATTAATCATTATTTACAGCTTTGGTTAATTATAATTTAATTTATTTTAATTTGTTTGAGTAAATATTATATTTATTTGGTTATAGTATAATTATATTTATTATTATAATGATATTTATTCTAATTAAATTTTTAAGTATATTTATTTATTTATAATTATTATAATTATATTTATTTGGTTAAATAAAACTTAATTTATTTTACACTTCCTTAGCTCAAATTTAATTAATAAAATAATAATTATCAACTAACAATAACAGTTAATTGTAAAATAACTAATCGATATAATACAGAAGCGAAATTTATCTGTATACGAGTTGACATATACATAAAATATACAGCATGCCTTCTAATAAATAATTTTGTTGAGTATCCGTAAATATAACTCTCATTTTGGTCACAATATGTAAAAATACGCAACACTTAACACAAAAACCATATTTCAAAAAAAAAAAAAAAAAAAAAAAAAAACAAGTCTGTTAATGTGCAACTTCGATTTAGCTACTGTGGTCATTAGAAAAGAAAAGAAGAAAAAAGTGCTAGAAAATGCATTATCTATCGACTTGGATTTAGATCAGAAGCCAGAAAAAAAGAAATGATAAAAAGATGTTTTCTTTCCCTATCTCTTCTGCTATTAGTTTTGCGAATAAATACAAATCAATAGCTTAGTGAATAGCTGAAAATATGATTACAGAGAATTGGAAGATGTGGTAGAGGTGTACTGGAAATTATCTTTGTTTCGTTCATGAGGAGATGTCGTTAGTAAATGAAGTAATTATGTTTAGTATCAAACTTAGCATGTTTTAAGAAAATAGAAAATTTACTCTGAATGTTTATAACGTATATTTAATGATGCATAAAATAGTTATTAAAGAGTAATTTATGACATATGGAAAACATAGAATATGCTAATGCTAAATAAATTTCGTAAAATCTTTTCTAATAAAGAAATTGAAGATTTTTTTTTTTTTTTTGTGTGTGTATTAATAATGTATTTAAACATTAATAATTTAAATATTTGAAGAACCTTTTTACGTTTTATTAATAAGTCAGATTATGAATTTCCTTATTAGCTTGCTTTCTTTAAATGTGAGGACATTTTCTATAAGAATTTAAAAAAAATGAAAGACATAATAGGAAAAACTAAACTGCATTTTTTCATTTTTACTTTCTTCTATATGTAATATAAATGAAAGTATTGAATTCGTGAAAATTTTCGACCTCCGTTTTTTGATGGATTTACACGTTTTGAGATGTCCTGAACACGAATTGATAGTTTTTAGAAAATGTCTGTCTGTCTGTGTGTATCACGTTTATTGTGGGCGCTGTACGTCACGAACCAACGAATGAAATTTAACCAAACATGGTATTTAGTTGCACCCTCACATAAACTGGTGCTGATTAGATTTGGGGGTCAATCTCTCAACAGGTGGCGCTGTGATCGGATTTTTTGTAAACTTTTAACATGGCAGGACAAAATTTCGTATAAATGTCCATAATGAGAGTTATTTTAAACTTGTGATTGTAAAATTAATATGAATTTTTGATAATAGTAGTAGTTAATTAGGGAAAAAAATTGTGCAAGTGGGGGCATCGGTTCCCCCCTGGGAGGGGGGGGGGGTAAAGTTTCAAGATGGGTACCTTTCGAAAGGTCCCGTCAATACCTTTAAAAGAATGGTTGAACTATAAATCTGTGATAATTTAAAACAAAGTTATCGTTTTTTTTTTTTTTAATTTATTATTATTGCTACTGAGTGAATATGTATAGGAAAGCATAGAAGAACGTCTTGTGATGGCCACAACATACTAGTTTCTTTCTATTCTCCCATTGTCAACAACGAAAGCATTTCTATGTATATATATATATATATAAAACTGATCAAGCGGGTCCTCAGTCTCACAAAAGTTACCGATGTTGGCCAAATAAAGGAAAGAACATGTTTATTTTTAATTGAAATTTCTATCGCCTTAATTAACGAAGTTATCATATAAAAACTTCACGTTAATAAAAGTACTCTATTTGACAAACTGCAAATAGTTTCTCTTATCACATTGTTTTTTCAGTCTCTGACAACATAATATCCAAATTAAAAAAAATCAAATGTCATCCATTGTCTTAAAAAAAGAAAAAAAAAAAATGTCGATGTTGCTATTGGTGACAAGGAAATTTATCATCGGTAAATAAATAAAAAGAGTTGTCTTAGGTATTTTCAATGAAAAAATGAATCTAGAATTGCAATTTATCGTCTACAAATATATATATGGCGGTGAATGGGCCAGCAGATATTTCCTTAAGGAGGATGTGTGGTGTTGTTTGGCTGGTTGGTTGGGAGGGTTTGTTGTTGAATTAAATTATTTTTAAAAAATGAAAGGATTATTGCCATTGCAAGTTACATTAATTTTTTTTCTGGTTAATAGTGTGAATTATGAACACTTTATTCATCAGATTTAAATGAATGCGTTTGCCTATTAGAGTCTTCCTACGCTTAATTTGTACAAAATATCCAATTGATTTAAAAATAATAATAATAATATTTATACTAATAACAATAACTAAAATTATCAAAACTAATAGAATAAACTTTAATCATTGAAGATATATATATTACCTTTAGAAAATTAAATGTAAAATAAAATGGGGGGAAAAAGAAAAGGAAAGAAAAGATGTGTTCATGAGAAGAAAAAAAAATAATTAGAATAACAAAAACATGTAACATTAACCGGCATTTAAAAAATATTAAACAAACAATTAACCAAAATGAAATGAAAATTAGTTTATATTTTATTACCATGTTTTTATTAACTCGCTTGTTTGTTTGTTTGTTTGGTGCAAATGCTGCAATCGATTTTTAACTAACTTCCCGACAAGCTACTTGAAACTTTTAGAATAGCTCAGAACACGATGGTAATACATTTTTTTAATACTTTTATTCAATTAATAAAAGTTTGAAAATTTCTTATAATTGCTCTCTTTATTACGCATTTGATCATTTTCTTTCAAGTTGATGGGATAATTAATATATATATATATATATATATATATATATATATATATATATATATATATATATATATATATTTATATATATATATATATATATTTTAGTATTTATTAATACATAGAATTGCCAAGTTTATATGATTCAACAGAAAATTTAAAAACAAGGAATGTAAAGAGTTTTTTATTTATTTATTTATCTTGTAATTATTTTATTTTAACGTCAGGCAAAAAAGATTAAGTAATGAATATCATGATTATGTTAAACAACTGTAAACATACTGTTAAGTTAAGCCCAGAAACTTTTAAAAGGAAAGTCAAGACAGAATTTAGAACAGTTTTTATAAAAATTTAGTTTTTCATTCAAAACATATTCAAACGGTTGGTTAAATGCAAATATCTTTAGTATGACCATTTTAGCGACTTTTAGTCACTAAACTATGACCATTTTAGCGTCTTTTAATCACTAAATAAGGACTAAGTTGCTAAATCAGTGACTTTTAGTCATCAACTTAACGACTTTGTGCGGAAGTAGCTCGGACTTTTTTCGCCAAGGACTTCAATTCCTTGACCACTATAAACATTTTAATTCGAGACATGCGTTATATATATTGATCAGTTATAAAATGGTGCAAAAACAATGTTTTGTAATAAATATTATAGTAAATTCAAAGACTATTGCTTTGTAATATTGAAATAATATATGAAAAATGTAATACCGTAATTTAGTGAAGATAAGCCGCGGGCTATCTTAAAAAAAAACATTGATTTTGGGGGGACTGCGGCTTATCTATCAATGCGGGCTATCTAATGATAATGACAAATTCTTGGAACTGTCGATCTTCCCCGAAAACGGAAGTTTAGGATTCGAGTTTCTCGAGCACTGATTCACGCTTACAATCTCTTATATTTATTAACTAATAATCTCTTATTTTGACTAATTTGCATATACGTCTGGAGTTCGCCTTTTTGTTCCCTTGTTTTTAATTTTTTGCTTGTATACTGGCTTTAATTTTTTTTTTTTTTTTTATATATACAGTGCCTTTTAAGATAATTTATTACTTTTATTTATAATTAATTATTTTTATAACTTTGTATATATGCCTGGATTCCCCCATCTTGTTCCCGTGCTTCTTATATTTTTTGCACTACATCTGCATACTGGTATTGTTTGATTTTATTTTCTTTATACCGAATTATTTTTTAAATAATTTATTATTTTCATTTATAATTAATAATTTGTTATTTTTATTAGCTTGCGTAGATGTCAGAAGACTGATACCTTTTTTCATTATTTATCTGTCACAACATCGTAATAATGCTTGCATAAACCACGGCTTATGCAAGAGCATTATCTAAGAGCATTGTTTTCTTTCGCAACATTTTAATAAGCTGCGGCTTATCTAACAGTGCGGCTTATATACACTAAATTACGATAAGTAATTTAGAAATGCCTCTATTATTATATTAGATATATCAGAATAATATTAAAAATATATCATCGTTGAAAGAAAAAATAATTTCACTGAATGGTAGTAAATTTCTTTAAATCTAAAATAAATACAATTATATATGGTATAGTTATACATTTATATAATTGTTCGAAAAAAAAAATCATTTTATCTTTGCTTTTTTCGGTTTTTATTTGAAGAAAAAATCCCTGTAATTAGGGGGAGGGGAAAGAAAATCAAACAAGAAAATCTCATTTAACTTACTTATTAATAATAAATTTACATTTTACATAACTTTTCTTTTTGTTTTGCACTTTTTTAAAATGTGGAAATGTTTAAATATAAAAGATTTAATTACAATTGATGATCTATTTTAAAAATTCTTCGCAGTTTTTCTTTCTTTCTTCATTTTTCCTTTACTTTTTTTTTTTTTTTTTTTTTTGTGATGTAATGTTAATTTTACAATTTTGTAATATAATCACAATTTTTAATTATACTTCCATTGTAAACTTTTTTTTTTTTTTAACAAAAAAAAAAAAAAAAAAAAAAAAAAAAAAAAACTTAAAACAAACATTTGATTTTTTTTTTCTTTGTTTGTGTGTGTGTTAGAAAGAATATATATATATATTTTTCTTAATCTTTGTAATAATTTATTTCCTTATTATTTTTCGGGATTTTAAAGAAAATCTTTGCTATAAAAATATTCTGGAGCCATTCATTAAATTCACATTTAGTTCTGTTCTTTTAATTATACGCTTTTGTTTTATCTATAAAAAAATATTTAGAAGCTTTCGTTTATTTATTTATTTATGTATTATTTTCTCACCAAAATATCTCTCTTTTTGAAATTACTTTATAAAAATTGTACAAAAAGATAAAACACAAATGAAAACAAAAAGCATTTTGCATTTTCACAAGCATTTATGAACTATTGATATTTGTAAGACCTTTAAAGCTGAATTCAGATAATTATGATAGTTCCGTAAAATAATAATAATTATGATAGTTCCTTAAAATAATAATAATAATAATAATAATAATAAAACTTCACTTAAAACTATATTTCAAAAGAAGATTGTTTTAATAATTTATAATTTCAATTCAAAATGTTTATTTTTTATTCCATAAATTTATAAATCAGATACTTAGAACTAAATGTATTTCAATAATTACCATCTCCTTCTTCAAGGATTAGGCTGGGAGCCTGTTCCGGCTTCTTGGTCTAACCACCGTTTTCTGGGTCTACCGTGGTCACGTTTGCCCTTTCGAGTGTAATATAAGGCATCTCTCGGTAATCTTAAGCAAGTCATACGTCGGACATGATTTTTTCGATTAGTGTGGTATATATTGAACTGGACTAGGAGGCTAGAAACTTTTAATTGTGTTCTAATATCATCATTTCTGATCTTTTCCATAATTGTGCAGCTCTTTAGAGATCGTAGGTACCGCATCTCTGCTGCCTAGATTAGAACTCCTACATATTGGGTTGTTCGGAAAGTCATTTCGTTTTTCTCAGCAGAGGACTTAATTGGATTTTTTTCACACCTTCTTCACATTTAAGTTGCATTGCCATTACATATTGTGACAGCTGATATAGCAAGGCTTGCTTGTGAAAAAGGTCGTTTTATTCTGCTCAATAGTTTTTGATTGGTGCCCTATCAAATAAAGAAAATCAAAAACGACATTTTCGGCATATTTTGTTTTTGCTATCAAAAATGCGAAAATACTATTCAAACAAGGAAAAAAAGTATACGATGTGTGCACAGAAAATTTATTTAAAGAACGCTATTGTCAAAGCTGGTTTACCAAATTTTGCTCTGGCAATTTTGAGTTGAAGATGCATAACGTTCTAGAAAACCAGTTTGTGCTAATGAAGACGAAATAAAGTATTGATTTATGAAAAACTGCCACATAACAACTCGTGAGATCGCTAAGAAACCGATCAAAGTGGAAAATATATATTCCAGAAATATTTATACAATATAAGAAAATCGTCTTTCATTTTCGAAGGAAAAAACGAAATTACTTTCCGAACAACCCAATAGATAGGCTGACGCATCCGCCATTTTCTAGCCCACAAGACCGGCTGATGATTTATTATTGGTGGTTTTTCGGCAATAAATTGCACGAATATCTCCAGAAAAGGGCACCGCCTGTTTATATTTTCTTCTAATCCAGAAAGAAGGAAAAAGTGGATTATAAATTGCAGAAGTAACTCGTGGATACCTGGAGCAGGAGCATAACTTTGTAGAGTAAGATTTCCCTTATTTTCAAATTATTTCATTTCATTTTCAAAGTTGTTTGACAAATTTAATAGTAGCGTACTGTTTTTTTTTTAAGTTATTGTTTTAAATTCTTTTAAAATTAGCTTTAATATTCCTGAGATACAGTTGGAATAATATTTTTATCACACATACACTGATAGACATTTATTTATTTATTTTTAAACGGTCAAATTGTGTTCTGGACTTTTCAAAACATGTAAATCCATCGAAAACCTTCAGTCGAAATTTCTTTAATCCCATACTTTCTTCTATTGAATATAGCAGATACTAAAAAGGACTCTATCTAATGGTTATGACACTCTGCTATTCGTTTAGAAAAGGAAAAGAAAATAACCTACTAGGTTACTACTAGGCGAAAGATGAAGAATGGATATAGCAATGAAGTAATTGAACTTTCAGTTTTTTACTTTTTCGAGTGAGAATTTGTTTTCAAGAAAAGGTTTTAATAAATATCTTTATGGAAACATAAAATTGTTGTGAAAAGATAAGTTAAATAAAATGAGCTAAATGTTCGGAAATTAACTGCCATTTCTGCGAAGATAAAAGTTATTTTGTAATATTATTTTATATATTATTTTTTATTTCACATATATATTTAAAGGTTAATACTGCAAATAATGTTCTTCTTATAAATAAAATAAAATTGCTTTAAATAATATTATTTAAACCAGTATTTTATGTAATTACGAAAAAAAAAAATTGTTTAATAAAACTATCTTAAGTTTCTCGGACTTAACAGTAAAATATGTAGTCTAAGCTACAAAAATGTATTGGGATAAAGAAAATATACTTTTTTTCTTTAGTCTGGAGGAATGAATAAAATTAGGGAGGAAAAATGATTTAGCAGAAAATATTAGGCATCACAACTGCAACAATGAATTAAGAAAAAATATATTTTACCCGTGATTAAAAATAAATAAATGCATAAAATAAAATACTAAAGGATAAATTAAAACAATAGGTGAAATTCTATGTAAGGACAGACAATTAGCGATTTGGGAATTTTCTTTCTCTCAATCACTATAAACCATGAAACTATGGTCCAAATATTTAACTAAATTACAGAAAAACCTAAAAAAAAAGAGAAAGAAAATGATGATAATAAATTACAAACAAATTAATAATATTTATAATATTAAAAATAATATAAATGGTACTAAAATCAAACAGAAAAATGTATGATACTTTTTCTGTTATAGGAATCAAAGCTGTTTTTTAGTCATTAGGAAAAGAGGAAGAAAAACTAAATTAGGTGGTGACTATCGCAGTAAGGATGAAGAGGACATACAACGATGAAGGAACTGAACTTTTAGTCATCTATTTTCTTGAAGTGTGAAATATTTCTACGAAAAACTGTTAATAAATAACTTTATGAAAAGATAGATTTTTGTTAAATAAAATTATTTAAATGCGGGAGAATTAAATGTATTTTCTGTGGCTGCGAAAGTTATTTTGTAAGTCAATTTTATGTACTTTTTTTTTTCTATTTTACAGGTATATTCAAGAGTTAAAATTATAAAAATTAGTATGTTGTGGGCACCACAAGATTTCTTCTATCTTTTCCTGTACAAATTCACTCAGTATAAATAATTTATTAAAACTATCATTTATTAAAATTATCTACCATGATGAATGCAGACGATTTTTATCTTAGAGAAGACTAATGCTAAATATGCAAAGAAAGCCAGGTGAACAAAAGGTGAAAGTAAAACTAAAATATTTGGTAAAATATCTGATGACTAGAAGGCGAAGTATGATTGCGTATATAGAGAAGATATAAGGATAAAGAAACTGGGCAGTTAGCTTTTAATTTCTTTCGAGTGAGAAATAATTTATATATATATATATATATTAATGAATATAATTATGCAAAGATAAAACTTGAATAGAAAGAAAAATTAAACACGCTGTAGATATGAAAGATATTTTGTAAGCTAACTTGAAATTTTACATAATTTATCTTTTACTAGCAGGCTTTGTCCATGTAACGCCTCCATTTCTTACTGGTTAAAAAAAAAGGAGTAAACGTGAATTAGTGGTTGACTACCAGACAAAATAAAAAAATAAATAAATAAAAAAATAAAAAAAATAAAGAAAGAAAAGGCAGACAGTGCATGTAAAAAGGAAAAATCCGGACTTTTTGTTCTTTCTTTTCATTGGATTGAGAAATAATTTTCAAGAAAATGATATTTTTAAATATGTTTTATGAAATAAAAAAAATACAGCAAAAACATAAGAAAAGAAAAATGAGTTAAATAATGGGAAATAATTATGTTTTCAGGAAAGAAAAATTATTTTGTAAAATTATGTAATTTTATTTACTAATGGTTATAACACAAATGTATGTATTTCAACCGTTTAGAAAATAATATGTTACTCAATCCAGTGGCGGTTCGTGAACCGAAAATAGCTGAAGAGCTGAAAAATAACATTTAAGTTGTTTCAATGTATAATTTTTTTGAACATAATTTCAACTAAAAATTAACTAAAAATACTCATTTTATTTAAATGTAAATCTATACTCTACGAATCTATACTCTCTCAGTGTAAAATATTATGTGAAGTGCCTCCTCACCTATTTTCGGTTCACGAGCCGCCGCGCTAACTCATTATACTTTATCTTGTTAAAAAGCATTTCAATACTATAAATACACACTGTAAAAAACATGTCCTATTTACTGCCAGAAATTCTCTGTAATCTGAGAAAATACGTGTAATTTACGAAAAAATTACGTTGTCAGGACGTATTTTTTGTAATTACAGAAAATTTGTGGCAGCAAATAGAGCATATTTTTTACAGTTTCAGTTTACAGAATAAGAGATAATAAGTATTCTATATGAACCAAATAAGAAATCATTTAAAATAAATATAGGAAGAGTTTTATTTGATATATCATTGTATGAGAAGGACTACCCCCCCTCACCCCCTTTTAATATACACTGCTAAAAAAATGCAACTTTGCTGCCAGAATTTCTCTGTAATTTGAGAAAAAAGTCGTAAATTACGGTGACAAAACGTATTTTTCTGTAATTATAGACAATTTCTGGCAGCAAAGTTGCATTTTTTTTTAACATTATAGTACCAAAGTTTAAGAAAAAAAGAAAGAAAGAAAAAGAAATAAAAAAAAGCAAGATTCATAATAAAGTTTAAAGTTTATTCCTAATTATTTAGACACGATTTTGACCATCAAAACTTCTTGAAACTTAGCAATCTTGATCAAACTGGCATTATTAAAAAGTCAACCTGATAAGGACTTCAAAATTCAAGTTTTAATTTCCAAGAATTATTTGTTTCTAAGCCATGCTGACAACACACATAATAGAGATCAATTGCTAGAAAAATTTAACTGTTAAAATTTTCAGTTCAAACTCGATCCACTATACAGAGTGAAGTTATAAGTAATACTATAATATGGTCCAACCTCACATATAAGTTTTCTACTTCTTGTGATTGATTTTCAGTTGCTCCAAAAACTTGGAGAAGTGTTTCGACGTATATGCAATTGTAATTTCCTTTGTATTCTGGAGATGACGCCACTAGTGTGCTTAAAATCAGCGACTTTAAGACGAAAAGTGAAAATAAAATCTTTGAAGTGATAATGTAAGTGATGTTATGTAATTCAAAACCAATATTCATTACAAGAAAAAAAGAGTTCTTTACCCAATTGATCACTAACCAGATGTTACTATAAGAAATATTATTAAGTATATCCTTTTAAGAAAAGAGAAAAATCTATTGTACAGTCCAGGAAGTATTATTCAGTAAAATTCTTTTTTGAAACCAAACCAGCTTAAATTAATAAGCGTTGTCGAAAACATAGAGTAGAGTGCAAATTTTGTGCAACAACTAACCCGTGGGTCAAAATAAGACCCTAGAAAATTAAGCCCCCTTTATCAAAATCAGTTGAACGGAATTAGTGGGAAAGAACAAGTGGCACAGTGCAACGATGTTAGATTTGAGACAAGAAGATCTTAAGTTCGATTATCACTTCGGTCGAATGTTGTATTATAATTATTATAATTATAATAATATTAAAAGGTTAATCCATCGGGTGGTTGCAGCTATTTCAGTACCAAGTTTTGGTCCAAACTAACACTAAATTTTTAACACAGTACTTTCATATTCAGGGCACCTCAAAACGCGATATTATGCAAAATGTCAAAGCTCAAAATTAAAACTCAAAAACACTTTTGCTTATTCTTGGAGTATGAGAAATTAATTTTCATTCCTGAGCAGTTTTCTTTGATATAGTAAAATGTAGTAAAGCATTTTCATCAATTACATTCAACAGAAAAGAATGTTTTCACTTAACTTTGAGTAGCCCTATATAATTTCTATAAGTTATATACATACCACATTGTGTGCGTAAATTTACTTTTACATGAAAAACATTTAGCACAACCTGAAATGCATTTTCGCCACTTTTCAGGTCTACCCCAAATATTCAAATTATTTTTTCTAACCCTGTAAATTAATAACGAGATATTTCCATTCCATACTTCATACAAAACATGCGTTTATTCATATAAATAATATGGGTTATATTACGAAGATTTCTCGTTACTATAGATGATGGCCCATGATCGAAAAAGTAGTTGGTAGCAGGTTCTAAATAACTCCAATACAAAAAGTTCATAGACAGAATTAAAAATCACATTTGTAGCGACGATATCCTTTTTATTAAATTTCGAAAAATGAAGTCAATATACAGGATATAAATTTATTCATTGACTGTTCAAAAACTAAAAAGGTTTCAATCTTAAGAGTAAAACAATTTAATACAATTCACAGTTCTTTCGACGATCCAGGAAGAGAGAGAGAGAGAGAGAGCGGAGAGTAAAATTATAACGTGTTCACTACGCTGGAAAAAGAGCAAAACTGGGGATCCACGTTTTGATGACACGGATAGATCAGCGAAGAAGGGAAGCCATCTACTTCCGTTATCATTGTTTTACGCCAAAATACATGCCAATTTCAATTCTTTGTTTCTAAGAATAAACCAATGTTAATTTTTGAATTATCAACGACGGTTTTTAAACGTATTAACCCTGTAGTTCTCTGGTTTTATGCCAAGCGCCAGGCTGACTACAGAATAGCCGTTGTAAAACTGAAATATAATTAATTTTGCGTAATTTCAAATAAATTATTACATCCGGTGTTGAAACACATTAATTCTGACAATGAGTTTTCTTGTTTAGAAATATTTGAGAGCACTTTTTTTATTTCAGAATATTAAGCTAATTTGGCCGTATTTGTATAACGTCGAGTGGCAAACATTAATCGATTTTATTTTATTTTTTAATTTATTAAAAATTTAAAAGTATGTAAATATTTTATTCCTGTGGTGTCTCACTCACACGATTTTCTCTTACCCTCTATTTTAATGCTATAAAGATAGATATTTTGTGATTTTTAGTTCACATTTCAATAAAAGCGTGTTCTTTAATTTTTTAAAAGTATAATTTTAGTTAACATTGAAATTTGTATCATAAATTGAACAAAAGAACAGAATTCCCAGACCGAGAATCAAACCCGGGCCTCCTGAGGCCATGCAATAAATGTACTCAAATTTTAGGGTATTTTATAGAATATTTGACAGATCTGATCATAGACAAACAGATAGACAGACATATAACACGATTTAATATAAAAGCTTTAAAAAAGAAATGTTTAAAAATTTGAACTAATTTTATTCTTTTACACCTTCTAAATAAATAAAGATTTATTAGTTAAAAATTATTAAAAAATAAATAAATAAATAAACAGAAAACATGTTTTAATCAAAGGCCAGTAACATGAGATATTTATTTTATTTTTTATTTAAATACATACTGAAGAAATAACTAATAATAATAACTGAAAAGCATTTAAAGCTTATAGTACAGAGAAAGTAATGAAATTTTAAATATTGCTTTTGTGCTTTTTTTTGAGATAAATTGAATATATATATATATATATATATATATATATATATATATATATATATATATATATTATAAATAAATTAATTAATTGAAAAAATTAAGTTATTAATGTTTACTTTGTTATTTTATATTAAGGATTTCAAGAACTTTTTCATTTGTTCTTTTTCGTCAATTTCGGTGCTTTTTTGTTTAAAAAAATAATAATAACAATTAGATATTAAAAAAAATAATAATAAAAATTAAAGATTTAAAGAATTATTTCGTAATAAGATAATGTTTTTAATAAAAAGAAAAATCAAGACTGGTTATATATATTTATATATTTATATTATTGTTTTGGTTTTATTATTATTAATATTTATTTGTTATTATACATCTTTCTTCATGCAAATATTTTATATATCTATAATTTGCGGAAAAATAAAATATGTATGTAGTATTGTCGTATTTTTACACATAGCAGCTAAACAAGTATATAAAATTTCTGAAATATTGTTTACATACGTCAACTGAACAAAAACCTTTTGTAAATTAATATATATATATATATACACATATATTATGTATTTTTTTCATCCTTTATACACTTGCTCCTTCCAAGTAAAATAATGAAACCTTTGTTAATCAATAATAATAATTATTATAATAAAAGATGAAAAAATAAACAGAAAAAATAAATAATAATTAAAGGGTAATAATATGAAATTTTTATTTTATTTTTGATTTAACTGCACGATAATAATTTCAAACAAAATAAAAAATAATAAAAAAGAAAAGAAATAAAAAAAAAATCCTTTAAAATTTAAAATTTACTAAGAGTATATAAGATAAATATTTGAACATTCTTATTAAAAATTTTTTTTCTCGAGTATTACTGTTAAAGAATTAAAAAAAAAAAAAAAAAAAGAGAAGGTTATAAAAATGTATGTAATTACTAAAATTTTTCTTTGTAATATTATCTTAAAGGTTTTTGTTACGTTTTTAGTTCTTTTTTTTTTTTTTTTTTTTTTTTTTTTTTTTCTGTACCTTTTATCTAATACATAAATAATTAAATATTTTAAAATAACTATAGAGTAATTTCGCAATAATGTAAAGCATTTTTGGTTTGAAAAAAAAGCCGGTTTTTTAAACATTTTTTTTTTTTTTTTTTTTATATTATTGTTTTGATTTTTTTTACATTGCTTCTGTGTTATAAAAACTTACATTGCTCAAATAAATTTGCAATTAAATTTTTCTTTCTTTCTTCATTGGTTTACCAATTGTGATAACATTGCTCATTTATCGCAGATATCCACGATATATATATTTTTTATTTTATTATTATACTTATTGTTAAAAAGAAATATTGGTATTTTTATTTTATTATTGTATTTATTGTTAATAAAAATTATTGCTATTAAAACTTATTAAGCAAGAAACGATTAAAATATTTTTCAAGAAAATATAACCCTAAAAACTATTTACGTTCAAAATTACTTTGAAGTATATCTTGATCAAAAAAGCTTAATTTCAGAATATTTGCATACCTGTTTATATTGAACAAGAGAAATATTATAAGATAAAAAAAAATTATATACCATGTTTTTAAATAGCTTAAACTTCTCTTTAAAACGCATTAAAAAGCTCCAATAGGCAGGTAATGGATTTGGCGCCAAATTTGACAACTTTTTGCCCTTGGCGACTTTTTTGGCGACTTTTGGCGAGAAAATTCTTATTATCGATATTCCAAAGATGGACGTTCTAATGTGATTGGTTAAAGAGTTACCGGAAATTTGAATTTAAAAAAAAAAGTTGGTTTTAAAAATAAAATATTAATCCTTTCCGAACAACATATATTTGCATCATGAACTACACTAGCACTTTATCAATTGTGTAGAAAATCTTTAAAATGATAACGACGTCAATTTTTGCCAAATGCATAATTTAACTTTTAACAATTTTTTAACGCTCACGTTTAATTAAATGTATTTATTTTTAGGTCGAAAGAAAATGAACTCGTAAATTTTTTTTGGCAACAATTAAATTATAGTTAATATTTTAATGGCTATTTTTATTGCTATTAGGAGCTTATCATTTTCACATTTTAATTAATTAAAAGAAAACTATTCGAAAATTCGAAAATCTGACTTCGAAGTATTGTGTTGTCACCGGGTTCTGAGCTACTGTGAAAGTTTCAAATGTCTAGCTAGTCGGGAAGTTAGTTAAAAATCGATTGCAAGATTTGTCCCTGACAAACACACAAGAATCGAAGTTAATAAAAACATGGTAATAATGAGGTATAAGCTAAGCTCCAAATTGACAACTAAGTCATACAATGAAAAGAAAAATAACATTATGTAAATATTCAGCTGAGAATCATCTCAATTTTTTCTTTCATATGAATCAGCGATATGTATATATTGTTACGAATTTGTAAATAGTAGTTTTTTTTTTCCCCTCTAAAGAGGCCTAATCAGGTTATAGAACATTAATTTTCTGTAACTCTAGCTTCTTTTGGTATTAAAACGGCTTTAAAAAAAAAAAAAAAAAAAAAAAAAAAAAAAACTATTCAAAACTACACTAGGGCACACAATGGCCATCGCAACAAATTTGGAGAGTTCTATGCCCCTTGGCGACATTTTTCTGGCGAGTTTGGCGAGAAAGTCCGTAGTATCGATATATCGATTATCTACACTCTAAATGTAATATTTTGTAATTCTGGAAATATACGAGGCTATATAAAGGGATCCCATTCCGGCAGCTGAGTTCTTTTTAGGCCAAGTTATTGAGGTGTAAAAAACTCTGCTTGATCAGGCTTCTGCTATTGAATACAGCCATACACTGTAAAAAATAACAGCAGTTTTTACAGTAAAATATGCTGGCAATATGTATATGCTGGCCGTAGGCTGCGGTAGAGGTCTGCACAGGCCGGAAGTTTTAGGCCCGGGCACGGGCCGGCCCGCACGAAGCCCGGGCCGTTTATTTTTTGCTAGTGTACAGCCCGGCCCGGACAAAAAGCGATAAAATCAGGCCCTACCCGGCCCGGCTCGATTCAAATATAAATAAAAAAAAATGCATGCGTTTTCTATGAAAAAGATTTTTAGTATGTGTTTTGCAGAGGTTTTATATAGCGAAGCCATAGAATCTTCTTTAACAAAACTGCTTTTTTTTTTTTTTTTACAAGTTAATTATATATAAACAAAAATTCATTATTACAGACGTACAGAAGGCACAAAGAGAGACAGAAGTCAAATCGAAAATATTAGCAATCATCAAACTATATAGGATGGTATTTAAAATGGTTATTGCTATTAAAAATGCACGTTCAACCATTTCCTCTTATATACCCGTAATGTATCCGAATCTTTCATGTGATCCGGTAAACAAAATTTTAATGGCAATCCAACCATATTCTATAGAAAGGAGGCTTTTGCACATGCTAAAAATGATGTACTTTCATTCAGTGCACTGGAGAAAAGAAAAAGGTGTCTTAGAGAAAAAGTTGCAGCGGAAGGATTTTTACAGCCTTCATACCACCCAAACTCTACAGACCATAGGACACAATGTCTTATACACAGTAACGTATGTAATTTCTTTTGTTTGAACATGTGTGCAAACTAGTAGTGACATGCATACTATTTTTAATAGGAAACCATTTAATGTTACTTGAAATAAAATATATTAATTTCGAGACATGCGAAAAATATTTGCGGAAAATCAGACCGCGAAACGACAGACTGATAAGCAATTAAATTGAAGTTACAGACATTTATTAACAAAGTAAAATTTCACGTGACATACCAGCCTGTAAAATTATGTAAAATGAAATGACTGAAGAAATATTTTATCATTTTCCTTTTTCGTTGATTAACGAGAAAACCAGAAAAAGGTTCGGCCCGACACGACTCGGAAAAAATTTCATCCAGGCCTGGCCCGGCCGAGTATACTAAAAAAATTGAGCCCGAGACTGCAAAAAGTTTTAAGCCCGAGCCCGCCCCGGCCCGAGAACAAATTGAAAATTTCGGCCCGAAGCCGGCCCGTGCAGAACTCTAGGCTGCGGGTACCCGAAGCGAGGATTAGAGCGTTTTCAACGTTTTTTTTTTTTTTTTTTTTGGTGTGTGTGTGTGTGTGTGTGTTCTTGGAATACAACTCATTATTTCGTCGATATCTTTCTAGATATTCACGATGAATTATTAGGTTTATTAAAAGGAAATATTTTAAAAACACATAAATTATTGAAAAGAAATTTTATTAGCATTTGCGCGTGCGCAGCTGAAGAATATATTATAAAAATGTTTATAATTCATCAGATATTTAATATTTTCACATTTTGGTTGAAGTATGATTTGCCTAATGAAGTTTCTCAAGTTTTCTAAACATAAATTACTTGAAAATCCTGGCATTTATAAGCAATAATCCTCCGTGAAATTTTCATTGATGTTAAGAAAAAAAAAAAACTTTACATCCCCAATAATGTGTGTTTTATTAACATACAATCAAGAGCACACTTATATTCATATGTTTTGCAAACTTTCAAACATTATTTTTACAAGGGGATTATTATACAGTAGCTCCAGTATTTTGGCAGATCTTTATCTTTATTATTATGAAAAGCAAATTTGCAATGATGATGTTCGATTTTATCGTTACATCGATGATATTATTGTATTTTATCTCAACAAGAACTCACAAAATGGCTTTTCCTTCAATTATCCACCTAATTTAAAGCTAACTCAAAATACTCTAACTAATCAATCAATTAACTTTTTCGATCTCAAAATAATCATCGATGGTAATAAACTTTACACAGATATATATGGCAAACGGCAAGATTTTAGTTTTAATGTAAACTTATTTACACATTTTAATTCATGTCTGCATCTTTCGGTATTTAGAAACATCATCATTAACCATTTATTTCGAATTAATAATTTATGCTCTGCAAAGTTTAAAAACAAGAATATTAATAAACTGATCACAGCCACTGCTAAAATGGGTTTTCCTAAAAACTTTGTATTTTCTATTTTATATCCTTAACCATGTCTCTGTCAGTACAAAAAAAAAAATAAATAAATAAAAATAAAAATAACTGTGTACACTTTTGTGTATATCAACAAAAAAATTATAAAATAATAAAAGACAATAGAAAAGGTGGCGGTTGGGTGGGCAGATGTTTGATTACGGAGGTGGGGTGGTGTTGTAAGGCTGGATGGTTGAGTGGGTTTGTGAAATTAAATTATACAAAAAAAAAAAAAAAAAAAAAAAAAGTAGAAGGCTTGTTGCATTTGCTTTGTATTACTATGCAAACTTTCCTTTTCCAATAAAATTTCAGATTCTTCCTTTTTGAGTTGTCAACTATATTTAATGTTCTAATTATACTATTAAACACAATGTGATTAATCTGTGAATTTCATTGTTGCTACGTGGTTTTATTGGTGTTCATCTGCTTTGAAATTTTGCTTTTTTAAATCCATATGGTTCCTGTTCTGGTTGTGGCAGGCTGGGGAGTGTTGCCGGCGTAAAACTAGTGTAACCCCACAGGCAAGTCACAAGTCTTGCCGCCTGCCTCCTTTTTCTTATCTTGTGTTTCTTGGGTTGTTTTTTCATTAATTTTGATAAGTTTATTGTTTTAAGTTAAGATTTGTTGTTTTGCTTTGTTGATTCGTTTGTTTTGCAGGCTGTTAATTAATAGATCTGGTTTCTTTACATTAGTGTATTTCATCCACTGATGATTTTCTTTTATTATTTAAATCTTATTGGTCATTGGTGTTTCAGTGATCTTGTATCTGTTGCTTGGCTTCTACTATGCTTAATAGATAATCTTTATTATATATATATATACACACTATTATATATATATTACTGCTCTTTTTTTGCCATTGAGATGAAAACTTTACAAAAATATATGTGGTAAATTCGAAAACGTTGACAATGTTTTGTTACCCACCTGTTATACGCAGCATATCTACTAAATTTTCTTTTTCTTTTTCTTTTCTTTTTCAATTTTCGCTTACTAAAATTTTCACCTTATATAGTAATTTAAAACTACTACAAAATTTAATAGCGATTTGTATTAAAAATAACTTGTATTCTAATATAATAGCAGTTCGCAGCTATAGTACATGTATGATGTTAATTATTATTATTATTATTATTATTTAACATTATTTCAAAAATTCGATTTTCCATGAATTGAAAAAGGCATGCATTTCATTTATAACAAGTTTAAAAGCAATTTTAATAAATCTTAATAAAATTAGTGTAAAACCACCCATTTCTTTTAATTAATTACGAACGAGAACTAAGGAAATATTCTTAAGGAATTTTAATTGAGCTTTGATTCGGCATTTTTGAAAATTAAAGGAAATTAATGAAAAATGAAGGGAAGAATATTTCAGATGAACACTAGAGAGAGAAAAAAAAAATAATAATGAACTGTTGCCAAATTCTTTTGATGGAAAGTATTTCGTGACATTTTTAATTGACAGTGATAATTAAAAGAATGTCACACTGGATATGCATTTCCAATAAGAACAAAAATTTAGAATTTTTACTTAATCATGTGTAACAAACGTTAGTTCTGTTTTATTGCAACTTTCTTTCTTTCTTTTTTTTTTTTTAATAGCATTAAGTATATATTGTAAGAGTCATTGGTACGATGAAATTTGAAAAGTTAACGTTTCAGAAAAAAATATAGTTTTAAAATCAAATCTTAGAGAATAAATTGGTATTTAGATATAGCATATGTGCACTGAAATATATACGGTAACCGCCTCTTAATAAACCCGCTGGTTTATAAAATCAGCCGTTTAATCTGATCAAATTGCCAGGACCGGAATCAAATCAATACAAACTACTTTTAAAACCACCGCTTAATAAAATCAGAATCGCCGGATAATAAACTCAGAAAAGTCTCTTCAGCAGCAAAAATGTAATTTATCACTCTAAATTTTTTTTTTTTTATTTGTACTGATACGTATATATATATATATATATATAAAGGAAAAGAAAGCACAGCAATTCCTATGTTACCAATTTTTATCGAAAATTTTACACTTGCAGCATAGTTACAAATTAACCCTCGCTTTCTCAAGGTGGGGTCATTTTGACCCCGTTTTGTAATTGAAATTTAGTTAAGACCACCTCATTCAGAAAATGTGCTAATTCGCCGGAGATAGCAAACGTAGACAGTGGAATGTTTCACGACGATTTGTTCTAAATGATACAAAACGGTGCGGTGCTGGTGATTTTCGCCAAGCGTGCCAAGCGACACCTGAAAGTGAATTTTCTGCAGTAACGCCTTGATCCTGGGAAAGCAAAACACTCCCCATCGCTTGTCTCAGTAACAATTTCAAGGAACGTTTTCTTGCGGTAATAAGTTGCAAATTTGATTTGGTTCGCAAGTGATTTTTTTTCTTTTTCTAATTGTTAAAAGACTATTTCTAATTCGTATTTTGAAATAAATAAGAAACAAGAGATTTATACGGAAATATTTTAAATTTAAAAGGAAAATGTGAACTTTAGGAGAAGTAATGATAATTTTCCTGAAAGGAAAGAGCATCGGAACTTGTTATTTATTTTGAAAGAACAATCAATTAATTATCTCTCAAAATTTAATGAATATTGTTTATTAATTCCATTATTTGTTACCTTTTGAAATTTCTTCACAAATTCAGAAAAGTAATACCTTTTTCTTGAGTGTAAAAACTTTCGCCGCGTGCAAAAATCAGCCGCTTAATAAAATCACTTTTGCGCGGGACGAATGTGATTTTAATGAACAACAAGTACTGTATTAGTAATTGTATATATATATATTTTCAGTCATAATAGTTGTAAATAAGTAACAAAAATAACTAAAGAAGAACTTACAAGAAAATTAATTAATATGAAACAATTGATAAGTAAAACTAACTGCAAAAACATAAAATAAATGATTTAAACTGTCAAAAATGCCCCATAAAACTTGAGACATATGTGTGGGGTTAAAGCATGCTTTTATTGATCAAACTCTCCCCCTAGGCAGACAGTTTAATAAAAAAGCACATATATGGCAAAATAATAGATCGATAAAATAAAATGAATAAAATAATATGGAAAAGACAAAAACTTAAATGGATAAGGCAGAAAAATGGTCAAACATTTACATAAACAGTAGCATGTATTTCATAATAACTCCAGCAAGACAGCTAACCAGAATACGAAACAATCGAAAAAATATATTACAACGCCATCCCTATTAAATTAAAGAAATTAAAACAATAAATAAAGTTATTATAGCTAAATATAATCGAAAAATAAGGAATATAGAAAAAGGAAAATTAAAAATCATTTATATTTCAAATGTTTTAAATATTTTCTATAATATAACCATATAAAAAATCTATAGGATAATCACTTTCAATAGCACTATTAAAGAAAACTTGAATATTTTTAATTTTGTCATGATAATTAGAAATTAATATTTTATTACGTTTAAGACTGATATTTCTGTAGATAAGTTTACTAATGTTAGAGCTCCAATGAATCAATTTAATCACATTAAAATTAAAATTATTTCTTTTATCAAGTAGTTGTAGTTTATAGTTGTAATCATTTCATTGTTCACAATATCTATGTCCAAGTCCAAGAAATATATATATATACAAATGATTTTGTTATTATTATTATTATTATTATCATTTATTATTATCATTTATTATTATCATTACTTTTTCAGAGTTTTGCGGATTTCTCTAAAATATGTGTAAATACGAGAAAGGTACTCTTAAAGGTATCCCCTCGTACTAAACACCTATTATTTGCTGAAAAGTTATTATTAATTATAATAAAACTAATGTTATTTATTTAAGCTTTGCCTGTTAAATGAGTGATGTATTCTAATTTGCATGAATTGTAAATATATACTGCTCTAACATAAATAAGGAGACACTAGATACATTCTTCTAGTTTGTCAAACGTTTGCCATAACTTTTGCTGAACATCTAGATATATTCTTTTCGAAATGTCCTGAAACTTTAGGCGTGTAAAGAACATGCTACACTTTATATATTTTAGTAAACGATTTGTCCTGAAAACAAAAATGTAACAGGTAACAAATTGAAGAATAAACCGAATGTGTGAGATCATCCTGTTAAAAGCAGCTTCTCTTAGTTCGTATTAATTATTAAAGTTATTATTTATCAAAATTATTTACCATGATCAATGCAGACGATTTGACTTTTGAGATGTATAACATTAAATATTTACAGAAAATCAATTTTATACTATGAAGAAAATATCTTAGACGATGCGTCCTTTTTTTTTTTTCTTTTTTTTTTCTAACAATTAAAAGAAAAAAAAAACTTTGTTTTAAATTATCACAAATAAATGTTTCTATCATTCGTTTTAAAGGTATTAATGAATTCTTTAAAAAATAAAAAAAAACGTAATGGAAATTTTGCCCCGACATAATCAAATTGATACCTTTACACATACAAAATAATTTTCTGATTGACTGCTACTTTTTTTTTTTTTTTTTCCAATTTCACATTATTAATTTAAAAATAATTTTCATTAGATATTTTCCTATAGATGTTTCTGAAATAATTGTGTAATTAGAGCACCTAAAACAAATTTATAAGATTTTAATTGCGCCCTTACTCTTAAAAAGTATATATATATATATATATATATATATATATATATATATATATATATATATATATATATATATATATATATATATATACTGGAATTGTATAATAAAGAGGAATAGGAGATAGACCGAAAATATAGTTACACACCCTTTTTACTTTCTCTTGCCCATATGGTAGAGAAAGTATTGTTTTTGGGTCTAAATTTAGAAATTGAGTTTTTGTTATATTTACCCGTTTTAAGGTCCATGGAATCCGCAAGCCTGTTTTTAGTTGTTGGTCTGTGTGTCTGTGTGTCTGTTATCCGCATGTCTGAAGAACAAAGAATAGCAGGAAGTTCTAACTCAGTATTCTAAATCTGTATCATATAGGGATGCTACACTAAACTTTTCATTGAAATCAAGCAAATGATTCGTGTACAGGGACACCCAAGAAAATTTAAATGCATTACGTCTGTGGGAAAATTCATGTAAGTAGAGTTCAACTGATATAAACTGCATTAAATTAAATAAAACAAATACATATTTTTATATACATAAAAGCAGGTTTTATGTAGAATATAGTATGAAAGTCATTCACCGTTCGTTTACAGGGCTACACAAAAGAACTAGAACATAGTGGAACAGTGCTTGAAAACTGATGAATATGTATTGCAGTTTGTGCTGTATGTTATTAATATAGGATATAATTTATGTGCACTATGTGGTGTGTACATAAATTTTAGAATATATACAGGGCTGTCCATAATTAAGTGAAAATATTCTTTTGTATTGAATGTAAATATGGGAAGTGCTTTGCCCTATATATAACATGCCTGTGCTATAACAATTTACCATGCCCAGGAAAACTGCTCCGGAAATTAAATTAATTCCTCACACCTAAACTGTAAATGAAGTATTTTCTTTTTTTATTCAAATAATCATCGTTTGTTTTTCGTTTATTTACAAGTTTTCAGGATTCCTGAATAATGAAGTGCAGCTTTTAACATTTGATCTTTTTCTCTATTTCTTATCCGAGTAACTTAAAAACAAATAATTTCAGGTAATGTTGCATTTTTGAGTTATTAGAAGTTTGTTACTCGAAAAGTTTGTTCAAGAGTGATAAGTGTGAAGAAATGGTTCGTGTGAAAGTTATCTGAATAATTTAAAATAAATCTTTATATTTAATCACAGATTTGAATTCTGTATAAATGTAGATACAATTATCAAATGGGGTGTTGAAGGGGGGCGGCAGCTCTCCTCACACAGAATTATTTGTTATATAAAGCTGTTCTGAATCCTAATTTGATTTGTTTTTAACATAGGTTTATATAATAGTACTTGTTCCTATCTCTAGCGGCCCTTGTAATTGTTTTTTTTTTTTTTTTTTTTTTTTTAATAAACGTTCCGGAGGAGGTGACTAGCATAGCTAGAATCGCTCGACATCACTCCTGAAGTGGTGAGCGGCCCCTCCTTTCTCTTAATAGTACTCGTTATCTTACCCTTTAATCACCAATCTCTATTTATAGTATTAAATTTTAGGGTAAGAGAAAGGTCATGTGAGTGCCACAAAAAGATTATTTTATCTTTTTGCTAAATATTGTATGACTGGTATTGTTATGTGTGGCCTGCAGTTATTGCGGAGCAACATAATTTCATTAAGATCACACACTAAGCATTTCACTTGCATGTTTAAAAAAAAAAAAAAAAAAAAAAAATGAATATTGGCTTTTTGATTTTTTCTGATTTGAAGAGTATGTCTCCATATACTGTGGTCTTTAAAAAACACAAATAAAATATATAATTTAAAAAAAAGTTTGATGTCATATTAACACTTAAGGTTTAAAAACTATGGCTATTGTAATATTTTATTAACCCCTTAACGCGCGGCGTCCTCGCTGCGAGGACGCAAAATTTAAGATACAGCTGCGAAAATTCATCCCGGAAATTTTTTAGCAAAAATTTACGTTTGTAACATAACAGAAAAGGCCGGTTTTTTTAATCTTAAAATTTAAAATTTCTTTTAGTTTAATTTAGTTTATGAAGTCCGGTGGCAGTATAATTTAAATGATCCGAATTGTCTTGCGCCGCAAAGGGTTAAATATATTATATTTATTATGCATCAAAAAGTATATATCATTCTAAACTATCTGTAAATTTTAGTAAAATTTTATTATGTAATTTTTTCTTTCGCTTTTTCTTCCTTTTTTTTTTTTTTTTTTTTTTAATGTTGATATACTATTAGTTGATTTTTCTTTTACTTTCTGTTAATGACTTTTTTGTAGTTCTTTTAGTATTTAAAATCTCCTCTTTATCTTGTTTCTTACATCTTTAATACAAATTCTTTACACATAATTTTTCTTTGATTATTTTAATTAGCTTTATTAGCATTTCAAACAAAGTTTCTAATTCATGTTTTTATCTTTTAAAAATCTTTTGCAAAAATTTCTACGAACATAATTTAATCAATTCCGTTAATTTCTCACAAAGGTACAAAAATAGCTATACACAATTATCTACTTCTTTCAATCATTTATTAAAGAGAATAATTAAATTATTCTTAAAGACTTTAAACTTTGATGGAACATTTTAGGAAACTAATGAAGGCTAATAAAAGAGAACATATTTTTTTGTATAATAAAATAAAATTTACTGTACTGTTGCCAAATTTGTTTAACAAAGTTATTTCATATAGCTTAGCCGTAATTAATAATGACTTTTATTAAGATGGGGAACATCAAATGAATTTTAACTGTACTGTTGCCACATTTTATAAAGAGAACAATTTTATAGAGCTAGAGCATAATTTTAATTAATAGTGACATTTATGAGAATATCGAACTTCAAATGAAGTTTTTGAAGAAGAAAATTAAACTTTTATTTTGTCATATGCAGAAAAAAATATATTTTGTTAAAGCGTTTTTTTTTTTTTTTTTTTTAATTAACCAATATCTTTGTTGACATAGTACGAACAAAAATCTTGTTACCGTTATTCACTCCCCCCCCCCAAATTGTTATGTACTTACTGTCATTCACTACGGTATGTTTGTGAATCTCAAGCTAATGAAAAATGCGCCACCATTTTAAGGTAAATATAAGCTTTTTCATTTGTCTCTCCGTCGCTCAGTAGTTAGAGCGCCGTGTTAGTAAAGCGGTGGTCGAGTGTCTGATACCCCGAAGGTCCGGAGTGTTAATTTTTGTAGATAATTAGTAGAAAAGATGTCAATTGATAAAAGAAATTTTTTCGTTGACTACACAGTATTCTAACAATTTTTAAAGAGTTTTTTAAAGAAGCCTTCATTTTATGTTCGAATGCTGAAATTTAAAGCAAAAATTTAGTATTCAAACATAAAAAGGTTTTATAAAAATTAACTCATCGATAAATTCACAAAGTAGTACACAAAGATATTTAAAATATTTTTTAAATCTCAAAAGAAAAAAAAAAATTTGCAGGGAGCAACATTGTATGCATATTTTTATAATTCTAAAACAATTATGCAGTTATTAAAAAATAAAATAAAATAAAATAAAATAAAAAAGGTTTTTATGCATATTTACGTTTGTAATGACCGATAGATGGCACAACCAGACCAGCTTAAGCAGGCGTGTATCGAATCTTCGACTGCCTTACCGCCTAGAATTTCGTGGTTTATAAAAGAGCACAAATTCTTTTCCGCTGAAATTTATCATTTCACCTTAATACAGAAAAGAAAATTGCAAAACCATAACTTCGAAAAGATTTAGGTGATATGATACATTAAGAATTTGGATTTTAAAAGTTTTTTTTAAAATAGATTATTTCTTTTTTATTGTTATTATTTTAACCAAACATTTTTGTTAATGTAACCAGGATTTATTAAGATCAACAAAAGTATACTTTTTATTTAAACAAACAGTTTTGTAGATCAAACACACAGCTCACTCAATAGCTGTTTACTCAGAAGTAGTTATTGGACTATCCAGTGACAATTATCTTTGGTGAATTGGAGCAATACGATTTGGTTAATACTAACAAAATTCTCTAAAATAACAAAATAAATTTAAAATTAGTCAACAAAATATTTTTTAACAAAACGTTTTACTTTGGTTTATTATAAACAAAGCTGGAAACATTCGGTTATTTATTTTTACAAAGCTATTTGTAAAAATATTTAAAAATGCTAACATGTATTAATATTATTAGCTAATATGTCCACCTGTATGCCCTTGAAATTTGTAAATAAAATTTGAATTGCCTTATAATTTATATTCGCTGAAACTGTAACAAAGACATATAAATCAAATATATCATGCTGTATGGGTAGAAGATTCTAAATTATTTTATTATTAAACATCATTTCAATAAGCTATGTGTATAGAAACTGAAGAATAATTTTTAGACGCACTGCACCTTGCTCTCTAAAGGAATGATGAACGCAAATTCTGTTTTTACCTTGGCAGGCAAAATAATTCACGAGTATTTCAGAAAATGGCAACAAAAACTTGTTTTTAATGATAAAAAGAATGAAAATCCTAAGAAAAATCATAAATTACAAAAAAAAAAAAAAAAAAAAAACGGAAGTGTTAAGAACGAAAAAATTAGGGACGATAGATGAGAAAAAGAGCAAAGTGCAGCGTAAGGTACTGTTTTCATGCTGTATTCGTGACTACAATCCATCTTCGATTTAGTTGTAGTAAATTCTTTTGAAGGAAAACATTTTTTTTTTTTTTTTTTTTTTTTTTTATTTACTGTTTCTTTACTAAGTTAGTCCACCAGCGGCCAAGCAGTTCTACGTTCAAAGCTGGTACATATGAGATGCCAGATTCGATCCCACGTCGCGGTTGTAGACTTGGCCGTTCAGAGTTTTCCATAATTTTCTCCGAAACTTGCATAAATACGGACTAGGACTTCTTAGAAAAAGTCCCAATGTGGACACTCCTCCTCTGGTGGAGTACCGATGTGCAATCAATTGGCTTTAACATCTAACACACTAAACACACTTTGCTAATTTAATTTTCTTCCTTCTTGCATACAAATTAATCCATATACATTATGCTGTATTGATCGTTGTAAATCGAGTCGAAAACATGCCTTTCAATAAAAAAATTAAATAAATAAATAAATAAAAATACTTAATTTTTGCTTTTTTTTTTCAAGCCCTTTTGTCTAAAGCTATGTATAAGCTTCTATTACAGTAACTTGAAAATATGCAGCGTTTATAATTTCATATTCATAACCAGTAAAATCTTAATATTTTTTCTTATTTGAGGATGGGAAAAATCTTATTTCATTTCTAATTTCATTTTTAAATATTATACACAACATTTCTTCTCGAAAAGTAAATAACGATACTTGTCAAATCTTAGAATGGGATGCAAAAATACTTTTACTCACATTCTTTAACCGAACATTGAGGTAAATCATTTACTGGTGCACTTGTCGAAGGAAATAGACAATGTCGTGCTATAAATCCTGTTCACTGGATATTATACATTTTAAAAATAAGGTTATTGTCAAGAAGATGAACTTAAGGGTTAGTTTTGATAAGAAAATGTTGTAAGTATAAGTAATAAAAATATATAGAGTTGATAAGAGAATATAGCATAATCTCATAAAATGGATCTAGAAAAGAATATTAAAGAAAAGCGTATTCAAATATGATATATTTATTTCATAATTTTGGATACTGATGTCTTGATATCTATGTAATCCGTTACAACTCTTTGCAGAATGAAAAATGGATAATCTCTGTCGATACATATATATAATCGCATTTTATATGCTAAATATGAATTTTACATTGACGGAAACTTTATATCTCTTTCTTAGAACAAAAAATGCATATTGTAGCTTAGAAATAAAATGAAATCTATAAAAACTATGAGAAACAGGATTATTTGCTTGTTGATACATGTTCCTCTGGAGTCTGTTCAGAATTTTAAAAATAAGATATGGATCAAAGATTATAATAGGATTTTTCCTCCACAGTTTTAGTAATATATTCTTACATCTTTATGAGGATAACAATATTTTTACAAAACTTATTGACATTTCTGTATGCTTCTGGAAATTTCACAGTATAAATGTGTTAATATATTTATGAAAATGCTCTAAAGTATATAAATAATAATAGATATAATTTTAACTGTCGTTTTTTTTTCTCCAAAGGGAAAAAAAAAAAGACATTTTCCTAGACGTCTATTCTAATAATTCCTACATACTAAAGAACACGCAACTTCCATTAACACTTCCCTTATTCTCACTGGTAACAAACGCCAGGCTAAACTAGATTGACTGTCAACCTTCTTTTATCCTAACCCAGCTCTTCCATGGATACATAAACAATCTGAGAAACCATCGATAGCAAAAACTAGATTCGATTATCTCTTAGATCTAGTAGATCCTAGATCTAAGAGATCCTTCCTAGAGATCCTAACTAGATCCTTATCTCTTACAACCTAACATTCAATAGGCAAATGATCGCGAGTTCGAGTGCTTGAAGCCGAAATAGATTGCATGATGTCTCACATACTTACACATGAACAAGTAACATTCAACTGATCGGAGGGCCATGATTGCCCAATCGGAAGAACATCGTGCTCGTAATTGGAAGATTGCGGGTTCGGTACTCGAGCCGACCAAAGACCGTCGTGTACAGTCGGTAACAAAAGTATCTTAACACTAGCAAAAAATCCTATGTTAAAAAAAGTAGAGTTTATACTGTTTTGTTAAATAAATCCTTTTCGAATCATGTTCTTAGACTGACTAAGAACATGATTCGACAAGGATTTATTTAACAAAACAGTATCAACTCTATTTTTTCTACATAGGAATTTTTGCCAGTGTTCGGATACTTTTGTTACTGACTGTACACAAATGGTGGCTGGTGCACGTAAAATCTGTCGTGACTGCAATATTCTCCATGTTCCCATGAAAATTATACCTCTGGGGGTCACCGAAGTGCGAGAGCCATCCCTTCCACGGAGGATAAAAATTATGATGGCATGTCTCCGGACCACCTCTAGGTGTGATTCCCAGACCGTCATCAATTTCCCTTTGCGCAGCACTAGTGCAACGTAAAAAGCACATCCCTCAACTGATTGAACTCTCTATGGAAAACAAACACCCACAATCTGATTTCAAGCAAATGAGGCTTCACTGCCTTATATATTTAGAAAATTTAATAAAAATTATCGCCGGATTGGTGGTAGATTTGGCCTGGACCAATCCCGGTCCAGTCATAGGTGTTTTTAGTGAAATGGATGTTTGAAACATGCGCATGTAAATGTTCTTGTAATAAAACTTGTAATCTCTACCAGTGCTCTAGATTTTTCAGGATATAAGCCGACTTAGAGACAAACAAACATCTCAGTACTCATAAACCAACCAAACAAATTATTTCCAGCTAAAAATAAAGAAAAGTATTAAACATAGATTATTTGTTTCCATTGTTATTGTCTTCTCTTAAGTAATATGGCAACCCTTTATGTAAGATGCATACATTTTTAAAATTTTGCAAAATAAACGGATTAAACTGCCTGTGCTATAAATAATGTAAATTCATTATTAGCATAGAATTTAAACGGTAAGTAAAATGTTCATTCATTTCTAATTCACGAATCTGAAGTATCTTAATATTGCATATATTTTGAAAGTAAATAATATTTTTTCCTACCAAACTCATTTTCAAAATGTCGAATTGAATACAGGAATAAATTTTGAATATTACTGAATGATACATCATTTTGAGATATAAAATACTTATGAAGGAAATGTCGACTTGGATTTTCAAAATACAATATAAAACTATGCACTAGTATCGTACAATATGTATTACAAATATGTCAAATAAATACAATTCTTGAGAGAATATATTTGTTACATTTGTTTAGAAAAGGAAATATGTTCTAAGTTAAGGTTTCAAAAATTTATTACTGTAGATTTTGAAAAGGAAATATGAAAAAGCGTCATAAAACAAAGCAAGGAGAAAAATTGTACTGAAATATAAAAGTTATGAATCATAATTCTTATCGGTCAAAATTTATATGCTGCATAATATATGATGCTTTATGTAAAAAAAAAAAAAAATTCGTTAAATTGATTGTAATATTGGAAAGGCCTCCAGAATGGAAGTACATCATAGATACATCGCACCATCCCATTCCCGTATTGCCTCTTTGTACTTTGAAAAGAACGTCTATTGCGACAGCAGCTTGTGATGTTTTTACAACTTCTGAAAAAATAGTCGATTTTGGCTGTGAAAAATACGTCTCTGAGAGATCGATATTCATTCAGTGTCCCGTCCAGGTATCAGTTGGTTGGTTGGTAGGTAGGTGTCGTGTATAGTTGAAGTCAAATCATTCCATGCGCCAAAATAACGACTTTGACAATGTCCACAATTTTGTCACTAAAGAGATTTCCCAAAAATGGAAATTCGTCAATGGCCTGTAAGCTTCTTATGATGGCCGGGCAGTTGCAAATGTGTTCTGGGGTGAGTTCCTCCTCCAGGCAGTTCCTACATGATTTGTAAGTTCTGGTGTCGTCTGTATTTATTGCTATTCCACCAAAGTGGATGTCTAAATCTGTAGATACTCTTGGTAATCATCCTGTCTGCATTGATAACACAAAGTTGATGTTCCTTTTTGATGTGATTTTCTTTCAGTCTGTATCTAGCAACTGCATTAGCGTTTCCTAAAGTTACGGTGCTGCAGATTTCCGAGTTTAGGTCCCTCGCCACTTTCGCCAGCCTATCTCCTTCCGCGTTCTCCTCTATACCAACATGTGCAGGTGTCCACTGGAAAGTACAACTTTTCCCTAGGTGGCAAATTTCCTCTAAGTAGTGATGGATATCTTGTGCGAGCCTGGAGTCTCCATTCCCTATTGCTTCCAGGGCAGCCCTGGAATCACAGAAAATGACGAGCCCACTAGCTTTATCAGTATCACCTTGGGAAGAATACATTCGTAGGGCCTCAAGAACCATTTATCAGGGCGATGTATATACGATGTCGCATTTCATGTCGCAAATTGAGGATACAACATTTCTGAGATGCTATATGGAGCAGTGGGGCGCACGTGCGATGCCACCAATGCATACTAGATGATGTATTTTCCACATTGCAGAGATATAACCGAACTGTAGATGTATAATTACGGGCACATACGGATGTATAATTAGGCATCTCTCACTTGTCAGAGTCATATCTAGACGTATCAGGAGTCATAATCGTATATCCTATATCAAATCAACTGAACACGCCCTATAACATGACAGAATCTACGCTAGCTTGAATTGTTCTCTTCCGACTCGTAGAGTCCATGGAATGATGAGGTTATCTCCATACTCGTACACATCCATCCGACAGATATAAACAGAAAAGAGACTCGTCAGTCTAAGCAACACGTTTCCAGTCGTCAACAATCTAATGGCGTTGTTGGTGGGCCTAGGCGAGGCGTAAATCTTTGTGCCAATGCAGTTAACAATGGTACAGTCGGCAGCAAAAGTATCCGAGAACTAGCCAATAATTCCGATTTCAAAAAAACACACTTAATACTGTTTTGTTAAATACATCCTTGTCGAATCATGTTCTTAGACTGACTAAGAACATGACTCGACTAGGTTTTATTTGACAATGCAGAATTAAGTGTACTTTTTATAGACAGGGATTATTGCTAGTGCTAGGATACTTTTGCTGCCGACAGCACACGAGTGGGTTTTCAGCTCCAAAAGCCCATATCAATGATGGTCCCTCGAATAATTCACACACTAGACCTTGTGGATGGCCCAGTGTTCAAATCTGCAGCAATTTGAGGAAGTGTCGCCCCGTTTGTAACGTTTAATGATTCTTGCCAGTCGTCATTAGTCCCGTTTTTTCACGATCTTTTATTGGTCGCAGTGATATTGGTGATTTGAGGTTTTACTGGATTCCCGATATCCGTGATGCACTATTGAAATGATCGTAAATGAAAATCCATATTTCATCGTACTCTTGGAGATGCTAACACCATTTTCTAATGCACTAAGTATAATGTCATGTTCAAAGTCGCTTAAATCTTGAGAATCTGCAATTGTAGCAGCAGGAATCGACCAAACCGCTTTGAGAAACACCTGCTGTCTTATGTAGGCAGTGCCGACTGTATTGCTTTAACCTGATTGGTTTCATAATTCTGGTACTTGCATATGCACACCTGTACCATTTTTTTTTTTTTATCTTTAACGTAATTATTGAGATAATTACAAATGAATAAGTTTTATATCCATCAAGAATATGGATTATTCAACTACCTGTCATTATTTTAGCAACTGAAAATATTTCTTTTCATTGTACTGTATTGCTAAAATTTTCTAGGAAGAAAAGTTGAGGTTTTCATATTTACATTTTCCGTTTTAATGAAGTTTTTTAATTAACCATCTTCATAAAGTTGACTAAATAGTTCGTTTTTAATAATTTTGTATTTATTTCTATTTTTATCAAAACAATCATCTTGCTAAGGTAACTTTATAACCTTTATAACCCTTTATAAGGACATGGGAAGTATACTTCCCACCAACTTTATTTATTTTTAAACGTTGAATTCTATACTTCCTAATTGATCTGACAATTGTAAATGCCTTCATTCTCTGGAAAAAAAGTTGGAGAGATTCGGGACATAGAGAGCAATTAAAATTTCTACTTCGGCTAGCACGCCAACTGATTTCTGGATTTTCAAATCGTAAAGGCAAAGGACGGCCTGTAAGTTTCCTGAGCAGCAAGAAAACTGTTCCAGATGACGTACGATTGCATAAAGTTGGTGACCATATGCCAACTTTACAAACAATATATAATGCAATGCGAAATAAAAATAAATGCAAAATATATGATAACCTTTGAATAGCTCCCAGTAGGCAGTGGGAAACATACCCCCCCCCCCAAAAAAAAAAAAAAAAAAAAAAATGAAAAAAAAAAAAAAAAAAAAAAAAAAAGATTTTAAAAATGAAATTAATTTTAGGTAATAAGTTAAAAAAAATAATTATTTTTATAAATCAATCTCAATCCCAAAAGTATTTTAACATAACATTACTAGAAAAAAAAATGCACCTATAAAGGGTTAAGAAATTAGATTGGAATTTCTTCATGGATAAATTATTATAATTTTATTCTTGTGAAGGAATGAATTAACATACTCTTTACTTTTATAAGACTATATGACTGATTCATTTAACTCTCTATATGCCATTTACAAACAGCACTAATTTAAAATAAAACAATAACATATATCATTATCAATTTTAATTATCGAAACAATAACAGATGAATAAATGAACTGTCATTCAAGAATATCGATTTATCATCTGCCTTCCTTTTAATAATTGAAAATTTTATTAATTGAAATTATTTCTGTTTAATACGTTGGAATTGAAAAATTTTCGGAAAATTTAATCTTACTGTAGTCTTAATTTTTTGTTAGAGTCATTTTGTAATTAACCATTTTTATGTATAAGAAGAATCAATCATTTTGTTGCCTGACTTCAAGATTTATTATTATTATTATTATTATTATTAATTCTCTACTTAACAAAGCAATGATAATCATTAACAAATAATTAATCTGTGCATTTTTTTATTGATACTTTTTCGTTTCTATTCTTAAAATTTGCAGTAAAAAGTTTGTGTAAAAAGTTAACAAATTTATACTTTACAAATAAATATTTTTTAATCTGTTTTTGTAAAGAAAACGACACGATTAAATGATTCCTTCATTATGTTCCTTTAAATAATAAAACAAATAAAATAAAATAAATAACTTATTAGAGTTCAAAGAATAAATGTCCAACTAAAGTATCTTTGTAGATGGCATATTCAGATGGCACTATTTTGAAAGAAATAAAATTTATCTCACATCATTATCAATTTTAATTATGGAAATAGTGACAGACGAAAAAATGATATATCCGTCAAGGATATAGATTATTCATTTGCCTCTCATTATTACCATAATTGAAAATATTCCTTTACGTTTTATTAGATAGTTTAGAAAGGTGATGGTGATTATTATGATATTCATTTGCCTTTCATTTTATTACTAATTGAAATTATATATTTTCGTTTCAGTGAAAAACTGAAAATATTTCATGAAAAATCGATGTTTTAAAACTTTCCCCAATTTTTAAACGTCATTTTGTTATAAACCATCTTCATTTAACAGTCTTATTAATCTGATTCTTCTTTATTGTTCTTTTTATTATTATTATCATTTCTCTTTTTAAAAATGAAGTAATACACGTAAGAAATTAGAACATTTATCCTTTACAATTGAAATTTGAATGATGTTTTTTTAGAGGATAGGGCACAAAATTAAATAATTATTTTAAGTTCAAAGGATAAATACCTGGTTCGTGTACTTTTATAGATGGCATTTGCAGATGACATCGATTTAGAAGAAAGAAAAATTATCTCACATCATTATCAATTTTAATTATGGGAATAATGACAGATGAATAAGTGATATATCCATCAAGGATTGCAATTATTCATTGATCTCTCATTATTTCAGTAATTGAAAATATTCCTTTCCGTTTTATTAGATAGTTGAAAATTTTCTAGGAAAAATTGATGTTTTCACGCTTACAATGTTTTAATGCCATTTTTAAAGATTTTTTTTTTTTTTTTAAACAAAGAAAATAATCTGTTATAGACTGCTGATCTGTTTGCTATATATATATATATATATATTATTCTAATTAGTGTTATTATTATTATTTTTTTTTTTCATCTTAGAGAATAACTGAAAATTTTTCAGTAAGAATCAGTGATTTAATACTTGCATATTTTGATTTAATATATTTTTTTCAGTTATCTATATGCCTTAAAATTAAAAAAAAAAAAAAAAAAAAAAAAAAGATACAATTTTTGTACATTATATTTATTTATTTATTTATTTTTTTTTTTTTTCATTTAGCACTTATGAATGTGTATAAAATTTTTAAAGAGATAGGTACATCCATTTTTGTGAGATGCGTAATTTAACTTTTTACAATTTTTTAACTTAAATGTAACTTTAAATGTATTTATGTTTATGTCGAAAGAAAATAAACTCGTAATTTGTTTTGGCAACAATTATATTATACCTAATGTTTTAATGGCTATTTTTAAAAACTTATTAGCAGGTTATTATTTTCATATTTCAATTAATTAAAAGGAAACGAATCAAAAATTCGAAAATCAGTCTTCGAAGTATTGTGCTGTCTTCGGGTTCTGAGCTATTCTGAAAGTTTCAAATGTCTAGCTAGTAGAGAAGTTGGTTAAAAATCGATTGCAAGATTTGTACAGAACAAATAAACAAGAATAGAAGCTAATAAAAACGTGATGAAATGAGCTATACAAAATAGATATAAAATATTTTGGAAAATCTAATTTTTATTTCTTACGGGATCATTCCATGTCAAAGCAACAAAAAAAAAAAAAAAAAAAAAAAAACATGTATTTTTAACCTGACCTCTTCAGATTTATATGAAATTGGGCTTGTTTATTTGTTCCATTGAAGAATGAATGCATACCAATTAATAAGTCCCTTGCTCTTTCAGTTTTTGATATACAGAATGGAAACATGGGTTAAAAAAAAACATTTTAAAATTTCTCTACAACAAATGTATCCATATTTTGTTCCTTAATTAAGATTGGTATAAGATTAGTATCATTAGAAAGCTTATTATACAGGCTTTCTAATGATGTATCACATGCATATATTTTTTTAAAAATTTTCATTTTAAGGTCACACATTTTGACTTTCACCGGCAATACCTCAAAAAGTACATACAGGGTGATTATAGTTAAAGTTACTATTTCAAAACACTATAATTTTAAAACTACCTATCAGAGTACTATAATATTTTTCCAGAGCAATCGTGAGGCAGTGAAATTTTGCTTGGGGGAGGAAAAAAGGAGTTCCAACATGTTCCTATAGATGGCGCTGTCAGGGTAATGTCAGGGTAAACGGATAAATAGACTCATTAAACACAGGAATTTTGTTAGCAATACAATAGAATTGTATTAAACTGAATGATCAAATGAAAAATATTTTGGAATATTGGATTTTTATGTTTTGCACATTTTTGAAGATCATATTATTGTTAACCACCGTCATTTAATAGACTAAATAATCTGATTGTTATTATTATTATTTTCTTTCATTTCTATTCTTAAAAATTCTCTTATTTTTTATTCTTACGCGTACGATTTATCTTTTACAACTGAATATTTAAAAATATTCTTTTAAAAAATATGACACAAGATTAAATAATTTCCTAAAATTCAAAGAAGAAATGTGCGACAGTAGTTTCTAGATGTCATTTACAAATGGCACAACTTTAAAAGAATGAAAAATTATCTCACATCATTATCAATTTTAATTATGGAAATAATGGCAGACGAATAAGTGATAGTTCCGTCAAATATATAGATTATTCATTTGTCTCTCATTATTTCAGTAATTGAAATTATTCCTTTTCATTTTATTAGATGGATGAAAATTTTGATGTTTCCATGCTTTCAATTTTTGTTCTAATGCCATTTTTAAAGATTTTTTTTTTCCCAAGAGAAATAATATGGTATAGACTTTTCATGTGTTCGTCATATTTATTTTTTTTTTTTCTAAATATTGTTGTTATTATTATTATCGTGTTAGTAAATAACATAAAAGTTTTCAGTAAAAATCAATGGTTTAGTATTTGCACATTTTGATTTAATATAATTTTTCATTTTACTATCTGCGTAAAACAAACGCAATGATCTAATTTTTGTCCTTTTTATTTATTTATTTATTTATTTATTTATTATTATTATTATTATTCATTTCTACTTTTAAAAATGAAATAATGAATTATTTTATTTATTTATTAAGGATAAAAAAAAAAGGATAAAATAGTTCGTTACAATTTAAACGTTTAAAGAATGCATGTCTTAATAGGGTACCTTTCTAGATGTCATTTACAGGTAGCGAT